>CM046727.1:16439165-17725656 GCA_025584915.1 Monochamus saltuarius | reverse complement strand
AGTACCTACTGCAATGTAGGTCGCTACCTGTAAGTCGAGCCGCTTAGGCCGAGCAGGAAGTAAGTAGACCACTTATATCTCACCTTGACAAAACACATCGTACCTACACGTATTATTCAATAAATGCTCCATATTGTACGCATTATTGTAATTTAAGTGATACATCTACATTAACTCTGGCAATCAATCTTTTAGTGTAAACATTAAAGGTATATTTTGGAAGAAATCGAGCAGGAATTTGACCGATTTTAATAAAAGTGCTAGTCCGCATGACATTTCTGTTATACAGAGTTATTCACAACTTATCTAAAAAAAAAAATGGGAATAGATGCCTCATGAAAAATGTCAATATTGTAAAAAAAATGTAAAATTCTTATAATTCCGAGAAAAAAATTATTGATGTTCAACCTTTACATCATTAGGCTACTGATGTCTCTAGCCAGGCGATTCCGAATATTGAAATTCGATTACTTATAGTATTAATGTTTTTGTGATGCGAGCGTTTACATTAGTTTTTCAAGTGTTAGAAATAGCTTACGTGCATAGCAATTCGGAGTTGTTTTTAATTTATGGTGAGGTCAAAATGCTTTAGCAGAACGATTTCCCAGTAAATATGTACCAAATGCAGCTACTTTTACCTCGGTGTGCAGTGAGTGCAAGTGTATTGCAACGTTGGTGTGCCACAAGAAATTTGCAACCGAATTTTGGAAGAGATGGAGGTTCAAGGCATCCACGGCGTAGTTCAGCAGTGTTACCTATCATACACAAGGCTATATTATATCCGTACCATATAGAGCGTGCTCAAGCATTAATACCAAGAGATTGGAAGAAGAGGACCAGTACCATGGCCGCCACGATCTCCTGACTTTAAATCATTTGAACTTCTTGTTGTGCGGATATTTAGAAAATGAAGTGTATCGCACCGAAGTGGACAGTATTAATGATTTACACTATCATAGCTGCCGCCAATAACTTACATGTTCAAAATGGACAAGAAGCAGAAACATTTGTGTTAGTTTGTAGAAACTTGGTAAAACATGGAGAATTTTGTTATTGTTACAATATTAATAATAATAGCAGAAAAAGCAGTGGAATTTGCTGTATAAAATAGGTGTTATAAAATGTTACTTATTTCTTTCATTGGGAGTTTTTTCATTTTTTTGTCGCCAATTGCATGCTATGCCTTGTCAGGTTTTACAATGGACCAGTTTTCAGTGCCATGGAGAAGTGTATTTTTAAATCATATTCTGCCCTTTTTGATTTTTTTCACAAAATTATAAGTCTCCTGTACAAATCCTTTAGATAAGTTTAGAACAGTCTCTAATTTTAGCGGTGTTCATTATATTCAACAAATCCTTATATCTTCTGGTTGTTTTCTTAACTTTTGGAAAAGAGCAGTAATAGTTTTTAAAAGTAATTCTAACGTGAAGTCAGCCATATCGTCCCATTTCTTTACTCTGTGTATTTGGTAAAATTTTTAAATGTTTACTAAGGCTTTTTTAATTAAACATTTAATAAGTGCCTTCTTTCTTTTTTTACAAAGATCTCTTGAAGCTATGAACGGGTGGACGCTGTGTATACCGAATTTTCAAAAGCGTTTGAGAAATATAGTAACATCATCTGCCACTATTAACTAACTAAGCATGATAATTTCGATATCCATACAAATTGCTTCCCTCACTGAAGTCTTACATCACTAATAGAAGCCAATGTTTTAGATAGAACAAGTACTTTTCTGAGTAACATAATATAACCACTAGAATACCACAAGGCTCTTACCTGGGACCTCTTTTTTGTCCTTTTATAACTGGTCACTGGTCACTGGTTCTTGCTTCAAATTATAATTTGTTTTCTGATGACCTTGAATTGTAAGAGTGTTCAATCTGTGGATGCCTGCGTTAAACTTGAGGAAGATCTTTCCAGATTAAATGAATATTGCAATTCTGATAAAAATTATTAAAAATAATATTGCTTACAATTACACCATTGGCACTTTGAAAGTTGTTCGTGAAGCTAAGGATCTAGGTATAATTTTAGATAGTCAA
The DNA here is from genome assembly GCA_025584915.1 of Monochamus saltuarius. Taxonomy (NCBI): domain Eukaryota; kingdom Metazoa; phylum Arthropoda; class Insecta; order Coleoptera; family Cerambycidae; genus Monochamus; species Monochamus saltuarius. Next base: position 17,723,611 of record CM046727.1, on the reverse strand, counting down.
TTATCTTTTGATATACATGTTGACTCAATGACACGAAAAGCTATGAGAACTCTAGATTTTATATTTCGCAATAAAAAGCATTTCACTAAACCCTTCTTCGATTATTATTTTGAATAACACGTTAGAAGTAAATTACAAATTACAAAATGGTAGTCTTTTATGAAGCACTTTGAAATTAAAAATACATAGATAGACTTTAAAATATTGAAAGGATTTGTTGATATTTTCAATTATAGGTTTAATAGAAATATCTATTATAAATAAACCATCAAGACTCGCACTACCGTTTGGAAGAACTAATCGATAGGAGAATAATTATTGTTTCTTATACAGAGTGCCTTTATTTTGTTGTATAATAAATTGTACCAAACAAAACATATCTGACTTAACAATTATTTTTCTCTGACCAACGGTAATAGAAAAATGTGAAATACCTACTTCTAAGCGTTCCAAACAAATGCCGTTGCTTGAGAAAAGCGTTTACCGTACGAAAGTCTCGTAGACAGCGATTTTTGCCCAGATTCGCCATAATGAAAAACTGCTGAAATATCCCATATTTTATTATTTTACTGAATTACACGTTTGGAAGATAAAACGACATTTGTCAGATCGTCAAATCACCATTTTAGGACAAACGTGAACATTCGGTAGCGGTATTAATTTAAGAACTTTAGTATAAACTACGTTGTAATTACCATCTATTAATAGAAAGTATAACTAAAATCTTATACCAGTATCACTGTCCCCTTTTTTAGCAGTAAAGAGGTAGAAGAGAAGCTACTTCAATAAGATTTTTATAGTAACACGTGTTATCAGTGAGTTTATATAACCAATGATGTTATGGTCTATTTCGTCATAAATTTGGAAGCAATAGTGTAGTAATCACATACGAATCTTTAAAAAAATTAAGAGGTATTAGTAAATAGGCTTGTAGTAAATAGTAAGCAAATAATATTTTTTTTATGCAAACCACATTATGTAATTGTATCTATCAGAATCATAGTAGAATATATTACGTATTTAATTTTTTTGCAGAAAATAATTTTAAATAGAAAACTTCCACAGACTACTTTATCTGCGATAGTATTATTCATGAAAAAAAAATAAATAAATATACAGGGTGAGTCATTAATAATGGTACATAGTTTAAGGGCAGATTGTTTACGTCAAAATAAAGCGATTGCGACATGCCTTATTCAATTGTTGCTCCTTTTCATTCTACAAAGTGTTAAGTTGAAAAAATGTTTTAAATTTTTTGCTATATTTTAAAAACGTATGGACCGATTGTTTTGAAAATTTGTAGTCTTATGTTTTTTGATGGCAATTACGAATATCAAACAATGTTGAGGTCACGACTAAGGGGCTAGTTATACTGTACTGTAGATATAAAAATATGTCTAACTTTTTGTATTTTACACTTTTGAATTTTTTAATAGGAAACTTGAATTACCTTTAATTCTAAATATAATAGGTAGGTATACCTATTACAAATCGACAAACTCAACCGTTTTCGGAAAACAGACGATTTAAATTTTTGAGATTAGAACAATTATTTTTTCCAAAGAAGTAGGCGTGGAAATAATAAGTTAAGTAGACAACTGTCATTACAATACCTACCATATTGTTTCTGTCAATGTCACTCAAGTCATAGATTAGGCAATAGCGTTTTTTATTGCTATTTTTATATTTAAAAATGCCCCATCATAATAACTTTTCGAACATTGAAATGAGAAACATGATATGTGTATATGCCCAAGAAAATTTTTGTGGTCATCGTGCAGCTGCGAGGTACTTGGAAGAGTAACAGACAACCCGATCATAGGCTATATTTTAAGGGTATAATGTTCGGCCAAACAGTGTAGCTTTTATCAGGCTTCGCCCATCAGCACCTTAACGGTAAATTTAACTTTGTGCCCCTGTAAGTTAGGCAATTGTATATAGAAATTTAGCAAAACATCTTCTTGGCGGACAGATTTCATGAATGTAAATGCAAAAAATTTAAATCTAAGGCATTTGTCTGTTATATGAAGACTTGATTTACTAGCCTACAGCTTTCTTTTTTTATAATAGTGTCTAACAACGTCTCACCGCAGTCCTAAATGTGGGCAATATTGCGACCGAAATATTGTTCAGATCTAATTTTTTTATGAAAGCGCGTGGACGTCTAAAAACGGCTTTGTAAAATTGCGAACATTACAGCCTTAAGAGATTGCACGACAGATTAGAGAAGTTGAAAGGCCCAAAATATTAACATCGGGCCAAGAAGATGATGTTTTAGTGCGAATTGCTGAAAATACAGGTCAAATTTCAGCAGCTATTGGCATCAGTCAGTCTTCCGCAGAATACTCTACAAAGGAAATTTGTATTCTTATCATTTTAATCCAGTTTAACATTTAACGTCACAAGACACTCTAGCTAGGTTACGATTTGTATAGTTTCTTCGCCAACAACAAAATGATGACACAGACACACCATTTTATAATAAAATATCATTTGTCCAGAGAAGTACATTGTCAGCAAGACTTGTCTATCAATATTTGGTGTGGAATTTTCTCCAATAATATTGTGAGCCCTTCGTACTACCATTGTATAAATAAATATACTACCACGTCTACTTAACGGAGAAAATTATTTAAATTTTATAATTAATGATTTACCACTGCTTCTTGAAGATATTCCTTTAAATTTTCGGAAGAACTTCTGGTTTTTGCATGATGGTGTACCTGCACATTACCCACGACGAGTAAGCGAATATCTTAATAGACATTTTTCGCATCGTTGGATTGGACGTGGCAGCGAAGTTTCTTAGCCTGCACATAGCCCTGATTTAAATCCGCTGGATTTTTACTTTTGGGGCTATATTAAATCTTTAGTTTACAAAAACTGCCCTTAAACTATGTACCATTATTAATGACTCACACTGTTTATTATGTATATGAAAAAATGGTAAATGACCCACTAAGCATGAAACATTACAGCATATCTGTGCAACGTTGCATACAGCTGCATTTGAGTTGAATTACGATACATAACTAATGAAAGTTGTGGAATGCTTTGAACAATGTTTCATAATATAATATTATTTAAAAATGTTGAGGGTAAATTAATTCTACAACATTTCTGCAACGGATTTGCATATCTTTTTCATATGGTATTATTTAGTTTTTTTTAATCTATAGTTACTCTCAGAAATATTATGCTTCAGCTAAACGAGCAGGCCAGTTTATAAATATTCTTTAAAATTGTGGAATATGCGTTTTTTTTATCAAAATCACGAAACGATTCAGTTAATTATATGTATATTAATAGCCGACAGATGGCGCCACTTATATCTCCCTGATACTGTGTAATCGAATTTTGGTAGGATATCTACAAGATTTGAGCTTTGGCAATTGGCACGATTGGCACCACAAAACATATAACTAGAAGAAGGGCGTTTTCTTTATGCCAACATCGAAACAGCAGTGACAAATAAAGCGACCTCATTGTGTCTGGAGACCTGAAAAATTGAACTAAAAATGTTCCCTTAGTCGATAATAATGGTAACTTTATCTTACCGGCTTAGTCGGTAAAACAGATATTGGATAATGTCAACTTCAAGGTGAAATTTATATTATTTATTATTTTATTTCACCTTATTTTACAATAATATTTAAAAGAATATACACAATATTGCCATTTATTTACTATGGTAACATTATAGTATCTCATTTAAATATTACTGCATTCATAAAAAAACTTGAGACTTGAAAATTTTTTTATTAAAGGACAAAACGATAACAAATTATTAACAAAATCTTATTATTAATTAATATTTATAAATATAGAGATGTTTTAATAATATTGTACATTGTAAGTGTGATACTTTATTTTATTTACTCTAATAGAAATGAATATTTATCAGAATGATCCATTGGTTTTGAATATTTCATGTCATTTTTGAATATCGTTTCACAATAAATATAGCTGGATATTGTTTATCAAACGCTTGGAATATCTCATTATTACTTCATCATGATTATTAGCAACGGTAGGTACTTGAACAACATCGTCTGTCTCAAATCGAAAGAACTTGCATTACATGAAATTAATTCATTTTGTCTTACCTCTTGTTCAGAAACTTCATTATTCATTGATTCATTATTACATCTTAAATCTACTGTACGAATAGAAAAAGTTTTCACAAGGATGCGATTACAAATTTTAGGATAGAAAGTCGTAATCTATAAAAAGACGACATACAAACAAATGTTTATAATTCAAATTTGGAAAAATACTACAAGCTTTCCATATTTGCACTATGAATAGAATTCCGTTATGCAATATAAAACTTTACGGTTTGATGAATTTTCCACAGACGATATGAACTTCTTCCCGATGGATATTTGCAAGAGCATAACTTATCAATAACAGATCATGAGGTAATGAGATTTGACATGATTTATAATTTACATATATATATTTCATCAAAATCGTAATAAATATAACAGACCTGTACTTTGTATATATCTGGTATTCTGTAGCTCATATAATATTTCGATCGCATCTGGTGGCAAGTCTTCGTTACATTTTCTCTGTAGGTACCTACAATTGTAAATAAAATAATTAAAATACCTACATCCACAAAATAGAATGATTAGAATGTGGTTTTTAGAAACGGCTCTGTATATTCTATTTTGTGACGATCATTTAAAAATCATTTTAACTGGATGTTCTGATTCTGAAGCAGTATTTATTCTATATAAAAATAATATAATATAATCATCATGTATAAAATACTGCAAGCATTTATTATAAATTAATTTACACTTTCTTCGTACAAATGTGACTAAAAGCAAATTTGCAATAATTTTAATTAAATTCATTAGTATATTTACCTCTGCATTTGCTGCATGGAAAATAAATCTTTACCTACTTATCATTTTCCTTTTAGCCAGTATTTCTAATTTTTATTGTTTTCTTATTGCATAATATATTATTATATGTAATCATCAAATAACCAAGAAGTCAATTCGTTAAAAGTAAACAATGACAGGGAATGACAGTGTGGAAAAATTACGAAATTAGTAGTAAACCTAAAAACACCAGATTTAGTAAATTTTACCAGTGAGGAAAAACTAGTAACAAACTGAAAGTTACTTCCTTTTCCTTACGTCTTTCTTCATGTGTCGGGAATCTCCATCCCTACCTTGCTGCGCATCTAGCTATACTTGTTGCATACCCATGATTGGCACCACGGGCAAGGGAATAATAGTTCCTAATTTATGCTTGGTCATAAAATCTCGAAGAAAATATTACACCCTGTAGTGTATACTGTATATTTAAATTTAAAAAAATCTATAGGTACTCCATTCTTACCAACATTCCAAATGCAGTGTCTGGAATGTTATAAAAGAACATTGCACTGCGACCTGCGACTTGTGTGCAATATTAATAGAAATTAAAATGCAATTTGCTAGTAATGTGTTCCCTTAGGAACCTTACACTGCAATGTTTCTAGCCTGCAGAATAAAGGTCCCTGGGACATTGCATACAGTTAATTATAAGTCTGAGAGCAACATTACAGCTAGTACAGAAATGTTTCTATAACATTGAAGAAATTTAATTATGTTTAGTGGGGATATTGTAATCGCATCTTATCTTTGAGCTATGGTGAAACCCTTTTAGACATTGTTTTAGACAAATATTTTCTTGGTTTTGACGAAAGGAATCACTTTTTAAAAGATTATCGTAACATCGTTGTTGCGCGTATAAAAATTGTAGTAAAAAGAGTGGTGTATGTATGTCAACCCACTGCCAATTGATACTGTAATAAATAAATGACAGAATTACAGCAATTTGGTGAGCGCTGCGGTTTGAGTCTGTGAATTGTACGACTGGAAACCAACATTAACATACACAAGACGATTTCTAAAAATAGTCCTTCGAACAACTGCGTCACAAGGATGCCACCCGCTGTTGCGCAATGAGGGAGATAAAATGTGACGAAAGGGGTAGTTTTGGTTCCCGGCCACCTGCCCGATCGATTAATCTCACAAGGACAAGGTCGTTTATTTGAATCTGGACCAAAATATACTAAAATATTTTAATACACTCCAATCCGAATAAAAACAGGAAAGTTTACAAACAACTTGACGCACGCGACGGGCGATGCTCGGAAGTGTCTGAATTTTCAATGTGACTTTTATGAAACTTCCCTAAACCAAAAAGGTAATATTTATGCTGAATATTTTTCATTCGAGACACAATTAGAGATTTACATGTAATGAGGCATACTTAATTTAGAACGCAATAGAGCTTCGTGAGAGATTCCTGAAGTCAAAATAGAAGTACTGGCCGAAATATGCTTATACCCTGTATATACCCAATAAAAATTTGTGAAAGATAAATGAATGTAAAAAATTAATAGAATGATAGAATATCAAAAAATGAACATGAACAATACTCGGTCAAATTTTAAAAACAACCCTACTACTGACTTTGATTTCTTCCAATAAATACTATTAAAATGTTTGTTTTAATTAATGCATTTTTTCTTAAAATTTAACAAGAGTAAAAATGTATGTTACATTAAGTTCTGCGCGGGATGTTATCATTCGTCTTAAATTCGATCAATGGTATAATTTTTGGGTTACTCACTCTCAATAAACACCTTGTAGTGTCGATTTACTCGAACTCATAGTAAAAGAAGACCATTAATAAACTTAAATCATGTACCAAATTTGGTTATTCCAAGTTAAAGTAATTCATTTTTCTCGAAATATCTGGCCGCACTTTGAAGGTCTGTAACTCCGCCTGTGTGTAACTTTATATAGGTATGTTTGGTGTATTTTTGCAATATTTTGGGACCCCCTACATGCACCTGCTCTGTGTTCTTATGCGGAACACCCTGTATAAATGAGATATAACAAGATGGCAGATGGCATATTAAGACAGTTGTTTTTCTTCTATCTTTAGAAGAAAAGTTAAATTTCAAAAACTCCCAAAAACGGTTTGACTTAAATTTTAACGCAAACATTGAACATTTTGCTAAGACCAAAACTCGTCGACTCAAATGTTTAAAAAAATGTAAAATGTGATTAATGTTATATTTATTTAATGTAAACGTAATGCAATTTAATGTAAATTTATATTTTGTAATGTTCTATTTCATGCAATATTATTTTTCATTTTATTTGATACATTCTATTTAACTTTTATATATTTTCTATTTTGTAGAAAGTGTATAAGTAATAAACATTTTTATTAGTTTTAAGTAACACTTAATTTTGTGAGTGAACATACCATATAGATATGTTTACCAAAAATAATTTTTTGCCCAATTTGAATTTTTTACTCTCAATGTCTGTACCCATTAAAACATTTCACGCCACACCACTGATCGATACCCTCAAAAATAACAACCACATGCCCAAACAACACAAAACGTTGAAAGATTGCGCGACACTGGGCTAATGAACACTACATATGAAAGTACTGCAACATTTTTTAAATATCGGGGAAACTAACTAATTTTAAACTTTCACCCTGTAGGGTTGCCAGCCGCCCTTATTTCAGAAGGATAGCCCTCACTAGAACTTTTTTTACCCTCCGTCATTACTTTTGATACAAATTGTTAAATACATCATAAAAGTACATATCTACTGCTACTGAATCATTAGGACACAGTGTCAAATTTACAAATTAAAATTAATGGTTAAATTAATCATAAGCGATTTATTTCAACCTACGGCCTTTTCTATACGACAGACAATGGCCACCCTAGACCCCCAGCGAAACCTACAAAAGTTTTTAAAAATAATAATTTTGACTGGCAAAAAACGTTACAAGGTGAAACATTTTCTCCAACGGAACAGTCATTTTTTATTAGAATGTTCATTTTCTAATTTCTTCTCTCACAAACATTCCACTAGTGTAATATATTGGCATATCATAAACTATCAATCAGTCAGTATCTAAACATCCACTGTATATCAATATTAGTCACTTGTTGAATTGAGGGAAGGAAAAGTAAATTTTTCCCTTTATCTTATCTCGTCGTACAATTTAAGCACATACAAATTTTCCATTGATTTATATATGAATGTAATAAATCTGTTAGATATCCTACTAATAATCTTGGAATGGAAGGCTTTTGGTATTATACCTCCATATTTCAATATGTAGAATACAGCTTAATATTTTATCTTATTCAAATTAAAAGTATGTAAAATTGATTGTACACATTGGTAGAATAATTAATTATATGATCATCGTCTGTCATGATGAACCAATGGCGTACACACAATGTTGCCATGGGAAAATTTTACAAAAAAATTGTTCTTACTTTTGCAATGGTTAGGATAACAATTACCTAATTTTCACTTAATGATCATTTGTATCAGACACATTGAATATTGGTAAAAATAATGTTCTTCCATAGAAACATTGGTAAATACATAAAAATAGATTCTCATTGTACAAAATGGATCTTATCACAAAAGAAATCGGTAATAGGTACAAAAATTCATTTTTGTAGTTCAGAAATTTGGTTATATATATTTAATTTTACTTTTTAGCAATATTTATTTTGAAAATCCAGTCTGTAAATAATATCAGTCGCTAAAATAAAAATATATTAATTTTTACACTTCCCAAACAAACTAATTTTAGAATTGTTGTGTAAGCATATCATTGCTGCAGTATTTCTTTCAGGTATAATAAATTCATGGAAATCAAACTGACATACAGGAAAAAATATCACAATGTTTGTTTATGTAATTATTATTTTTACTGTACATAAATGTGTGATGGATACCTAATACATTGTTTAATATTTACAGTAATATAAATTAATATGTGTTTTACAAGTTTTGTGTTCTAATAGTTTATTTTTAGCAAGAACACAGACTCTGGTTCAAGGTTGATTGCTTGAATATTTTACATCTAACATATATGTTTCCTTGGATTAAGTTCTTAAATCAATTATTGCTTTTTAAAGATTATCTCCTCCAAATTTTTTTTTCGATTTGATATGTACCTAGGTAGGTAATGTTGAAATAAAATTTATTTGAAAACACCTATACCTACTTAAATGCATACATAATTAAATTGTTAAGATATACATATTTAAGTAAAATGGGTGTCTCAACTGTCTCAAAGGTAACAAAAATAAATTTTTTCATAAAACATTTCTTAAAGACTGAAGTTACGTTAGTCTTTTATGTGTTTAAAGTTTACATGCTGTAAACATTATTGTGCATTATTACTAAGACTGAAATTAATGTTCTTAGTAGTTGTTTCAGTGTGATTTATCAAAAACTGTATATAGTAAACCTATATAGTTTTTGAGGGATTATGGAACCTTTCAGAATTGTTTTATGAAAAATTGTTCCTGTTTTATTTATTTTGAGAAGAAGAGGCCTTTGTCACACCCTGTTTAATACGGATATATATCAGTCATTTGAAAAATAAGAGCATGGATGAGGATTTCAGAAATTATAAGAATTGGAAAAACGCAAGTAAATGGGTAAAAACGTAGTTATTTGGGTTTTCGGTATTTATTTTTGAAAAAAAAAGATTTATGTACTTTGCATTTTTGGGAATCTAATGGAACCATCTTCCAAAGTTGGAATAAATTTTTAAATTAATTATGCCAGAATTGTTTTATTTTTACGAAAATTTTAAATTCAAATAAAATCGTTTTCATCAGTTTCATTATCAATCTCAGGTTCTTGTTTTAATATTTTGGTTCCGAAAAACCATCAATTTTCTTTTTTGTTACGTTTTTCGTTATTTTATTGTTTTTTTTTTTCCATATAATGAAACGTTTCCATCTAACTACTCTGCGGACTAAAGTCCCGACCAGCATTGAATTACTCCCACAATGTCTAACTTATACTTTTTATTATTAGCTTTTGCAAATTTTTTACTGTATTGTAAAGGTATTTTAAGTTCATATAAATCAATTCTCCTACAATTCCTATCAATGAAGTCATATGTATGCTCTCTGATATAAACAAACATTAAGTAGGTATGCTAATGAACAATTCCATAGACAAAGCTGCATTCAACAACATTCAATACATATGACTTCATTGATAGGAATTGTAGAATTGTTTTATATTAGCTTAAAATACCTTTAGAATATAGTAAAAAAAAAACGTTTCCAATTTAACAATTTTTCTGTCTTATAATTTCCTAGATCCCAGTACATGCACTGGCAAAATGACCCATATGGTGTAGTCACTATTTTAAAACTATGTTGAATTCGCACACATTTTTAATTATAAATGTAAATATAAAATACACATTTTTTTCCAGTGAGAGTTCTATGTTTGTTTCAAAGAGACGTTTTATTTTGAAAACGTGTGGTACTACTACTCCTCTTCTATGTCTACAGCCTCTTTTGCTGTTGGCAGAGCAGTATGCAGGCTTTACAGAAGTTGAGGACCTATTTTATTCTCGAAAAAATTTCAAAAGGCCAGATCTGCAGGTTACACCTCACCAACATTTTGATCAGGAGGTTAGTTAATTTATATTTTCCATATACCATTAGATTTTTATAATTTTAGCATGTAAGCATATTTATTATAGTTATTATAGTTAACTCTATTTAAATGTTATGTGTTGCATTTTAAATATTTAAAAATTCTCTGGAATTGCAGCCAGTGACGGATCTAGGAGGGGGACTTGAGGAGCTCAATATTATTTTTTATTGTAACTGTTTGACATTAACCGAAAAATCATTTTAGTGACAGCGCCCTACTAAGAATCCCAGAAGTTGACAATATCGTATTTTGCAGTTTTAAAAAAAAAAATTTTTTCTCAAATGTTTAGTTTTACTGCGTTTAAGAAATTTAAAAGTACCTATATGAAAATTTGTAAAGTAAAAATGAAAAGGAAACATTATGCTAGTAAAATATAATTTTATAAGTATTACTTTCCTGCTTGTCTCGTTTGTTTATATTCAACTGTTTTTGAGAAAACCAGATTTTATACCACCCCTCCTTTAAGGGGCTGTAATTAAAGAAAACTATCAAAGACCCTTTAAATTTGCCTATATAACTACCTCTGAATTTTTAACATTTTTCTTGTAGATGTGGTAATAAATGATGTTAGTAGTAACGAAACCTAGAAAATTTGAATTGTCAAATGATTGCTAAAATTGATTAATACGAATAAGTTAATTTTGTTTTAGTGCGCATAACTTTTACTTGTTAATATAAGCCCTATCGTTATTGTATTATAGCAGTGAACGGTCCAGTATAGCCAATCACATCGCTTTTCAGAGAAATCAAATGAAAACTTACTGAAAATATACCGTAGGAACTATTTTGAATCATTCTAGAGCTGTTCTGTATCGGAAGCCGAATATGCTCATATTTTATAGAATTTATAAGTTATTGGGAGTTTCAAGCTCCTCCCTTAAATGATTCCCAGATTCTCCACTAATTGCAACATTCCAGTATTATCCTATATTATTTCCTGAAAAAGTGCTGGAATAGTTTATCAATTCAAAAAAAATAGTCACTACTAACAAAACGTAACAGAATATTTCTTAAATAATTTTTAGGTAGCCCTTTTAGATACTTTATTCCCGGATGGTGCGGCTTATTGCTTGGGAGCTGTCAATAAAGATTGCTGGTATTTATATACATTGAACCCGCTACCCCCAAGAAGTCGAATGCTTACTCTACCTGAAGCTGAAGAGCCAGATCAAACTTTAGAAATTTTGATGACTGATCTCGATCCCGAAATTATGGCTATTTTTACAAAAGAGGAGTGTTTAAATGCTACGGAAGCCACAAAGGTTAGTGGAAATTGTGGGTACTTTTGAAAATGTAAAATATTATTAATCCCTCATTTATCTGTAAAATAGACGGAACTTAAACCACTGCATACAGGATGTTACGAAAATAGTTGAGGAAAATAAAAGAGTCGATTCTTCAGCTGATCTTAGAGGGGGTGTTTTGTATAAAAAAAAATTATTATTTTCCTAAGAAATTACAGCCTTTTAAAAGTGGATGTTGGAAATCAAGTTTCCATGGATATTTTAAAACCGGCTGAAAAATTAAAAACTCCAATTTTTGCATAGATGCAGTCATAGTAAAATGTCACTCTCCTAGCCTATTCTACTCATTGCCACCTCACAGTAACGGATGAAATAGGACATATCTTGTACATTTATTCTCAGAATTTTTACAAATTGAAAAATGCGGTAGAAAAAAATTTTTTTGAATAGCCTTATTTTTCTCTACACAAATTGCAAAATGCCTTAATATTTATACAGAAAAATTAAATTTATAAGTCTGCATCTAATATAACACAATTGCATTCATGCAATAATTGGAGTTTATGATTTGAACCGGTTTTGAAACAGCCATGGCAACTTGATTGTAACATTAATTTTTAAGGGGCTGTAACTTCATCGGGGATGCTAGAATAAAATTTTTTTATATAACACCCTGTATAGCAACTATAATATATCTAGATGAAAATATTTCATCAACGAATTATAAATTGGAATTAATATATGTTTATTTATATTATTTATAGGATCTAATACAATAAAAAGTTTTATTTACACTGCTATGATTTTTCGGGTTGTTATGGCCTAGTTTTGGCATAATAACCCGAAAAAACATTAATAAAGAGTTTTCATATAAAAGGACTTTATATGAAAACAAAACTCTTAAAATTGAAATTACTTTCTATTTATTCCAACTTTGCACTAAACCTATCTAAAATTTTTGAAGAAAATTTTTTTGGAACTCAACAATATGAACTTCACCCAAAAATATTAACAAATTGATTTTTTGTATTTAATTTTATTTTCATGTTTTCAGAAAGCGGGGATAGACAAAATAATACTCAACACGATTGTCGATGACTTCCTTTTTCCGCAAACTACCAATTTGGTAATACGAAATGAAATATTTTATTTGGTTTATTTTGGTCCGGTAATAGGCCAAATTGGAAAAAAAGAAAAACAATTCTCTACAAATTGTTTTGGCAGTTTTAACAGTATGTTAAAAGAATTTTTGAATTATTAAAAAAATATATTTTTTAATTGTTTTACATTAAAATTATTATTACAATTACATAATTACAACAGTGTAGGCAACACAATATTAATAGTTACCTACATTGGTGTAGTTTTGTCACTGCAATAATAATTTTAATGTATAAAAACAAAAAAAATAAATTAACGTGTGTTTTTTTTTCAATAGTTTCAAAATTCTTTTAACATACTATTAACAGTTCTAGAGCCCTGAGGAAGACGTAATACAGGCCGAAATGTAGACAATTTGTGGCAAATTGTTTTTTTTCCTATTTTGACTTATTACCGAACTAAAATAAACCAAATAATACAGGTCACAAATACATTTAGGAAACATTGTATACCTTCTTTTTTTTTCATAAAATGATAAAAAGTCAACAAATTAAATTGTATATTCAATTAATTTAGTTAAAGAAACCACAAACAAATAGAATAAGAGACGTCCTAGTAATAATTAATTGCCAGCTTGTATAATCAATAATTTACCAACCTTAAGTAAATAAATAATAAATAAAGAGACATATATATGAATGTTTCAATATTGTCCTAATACTTATACAAACTAATTTATTTAATTATAATTTTTTTTATTGTTGTAATAAAGATTATAATGTGCTGCAATAATTGAAAAATGTTTATTGTTACATTATTAAACTATTTAATTATTAATTTTATTAAGTTTTTGTTATAGAAATATATAGAAAATTTATATTTGTTTTCTATGTATTGGATATCCTTGAAAACCGTAGAAAATGTGTATTCCATTATGACGTTACAAATTTAATTTTTTTATTTAATATTTCATATTTTCAGAAAGCAGGGATAGACAAAATAATTCCCAACATGATCATCGATGACTTCCTTTTTGAACCATGTGGATACTCTATGAATGGGGTGACTAAAAATGTAAGTTTGTCCACATTTACCATCTGTTATGACTGTATAATAAAATATTTTTATATTTTAATCATTTCAGTAATAATTTAAGACAGTTCTTTGCTGTGGATCTGTTTTATAAAATCTAGTTTATATAGTGATATCAAAGTATAAACTTTGTTAGTAACAATGATTGATCTTTTAATCGGTATGTTTATAACCAATTAATTATAGAGTGTTGCTAGTTTTCTAAGATAAATTGCTTTGATTACTTTTTTCGATAATTAACTAACAGAATTCTGAGATTCACAGAATGAAACTGATAATAAAACCCTTGAATTCAATATGGTCATTTGGTCAAACCTCAAATTACATTATTATTTGCCCAATTTTTATAAAGCATTTATGATGCATGGTCAACCCAGAAAAATTAAATTCGATCTGATAAGTAGTTTCCGAAATATACAAATTGGAAATACACGATCGCGAGACGTGACATCATTGCCTCCTACATTTTCTCAGTGCTCATTTGTCTCAAACTCGGGCAAAGGTTTATCTGAAAACAGATAAAAACATATTCGACTAATCTACTGATGGCATATTTAATTATGATGATGAACTATTTTAATACAAATCGGTTGTAAAAGGTAAGTTCCAAAACGAAATTGTTAATAGCAGCTAGGTGTCTTAACATATGTATAGGTACTTAAGAAACTAAAAAATATATATTTATTGTTACAAAATTAATATAATAAAATGGAATATTGTAGTTTCAAAAACAATAATTTTATGTAGGTATAGACTATTGCAATAATAATGGCAAAACAGTTTTTCAACTATTGGAAGCTCTGAAATTTCATTAAATCTCTGTTGGTGAGTGGACAACTAAGAACTATAATGTTTAAACTTTAAAGTAGATTGTATTACAAATACTCAGCAAATCAAAACAAATTGCCAAATCCATTTTAATGTGTGCCATTATTATTGTAATAGATGTGTACAACAAAACAAAGTATTTGTTTTGTTATATACCTATCAGCCAGCATTTTTAAATTTTAGTTCATTTAAAGTTTGATTACTAATTATAGCAAGTGTGTCAATAAATCTTTCTGAATTTAAATATTGAAAATTTTATATGGATGCCTCAAAAGAACAAATTAAAAGAGAAATTTACAAGTGTAAAACTAAAAGAAAACCCTAATTTCACATAATAATAATAATAATAATGTTTTAAAATTTAAATTGCATACTCAGCAGTACGGATAAAAAATTAAGCAATCTATAAACTCGATATTAAGAAGGCTAATGAGGTACCTGCTTAATACATATGTATGTTGTTTTGTTTTAAATGTACGTAGGTACCCTACATATACTGCAACAAGAATTCAGACAACTTATGTCATACAAACAAATGAATAATTCATTATATTTTCATCAAAATATTTAAGAAACTGCAATTGAGAATAATAAAACTATTTACTAAACTAAATGTTTGCACTATATTTTGCACTAAATTGCAAAAATAATTGGTTTTAACGCGACCAAATATCGAAAATTACGTTGACAATAAAAACAAATGTGTAAGACTTCTGAATTTTTGACGAGTATAAGTATATTATAAATTATTATTAATCAGGTTTTATTATAAATCTTTTTATACAACACTTGTTTATTTGTTTTGGATCGAAGAAATATGTCATGCTTCATTGCTTTTAGCCACAAATTCCTCATATTGGGATTCCGAGGTAAACTACTAAATAATTTATATGAGCATTTTATCATTGTATTGAGACATTTTGGTACAATATAGTATCTAAATTTTGATAGTTTTATTTTAGTGTCTCTTATAACACATTCAGTATTTGAATTTTCCATAATTGATAAAAAAAACATACCCCTGAACACGATGGCTCTCCTACATTTCATATTCTACATGTACATAAAAGGTACCTAGCACAACCCGTCTATAGGAGGCAGTGACATCACACAGCGGTTTATGTGAGTCCATGTTCTCAAATTATTTTTATAATAGTAACTTTTTCAAACCGCATTAAAATTACGAAATCATTAAAAAAAAATGCTAAATGACCCATTAAAATCCAACTGTTTATTGTTCAGATTCCCATTTAATTTTTCTTAACATTCCTAATTAGTTTTTTTTTATTGCATGTCTTAACAGATAAATACAGAAGTGTCAGATGTAAGTAATATTAACTTTCAATGTAAAAAAATTGTTTAATGTAAATTTTAAATCCCTATAGATGTTAAGACTGATGAGGTAAACAAAGTTCAGTTTTTAGTGGCATACTTCCTTGTAGTAATAGATATATCCTACTGATATTACCAAATAATAATTGAGTTCCCTTTGATAATACATGGTGCTATATTTCTGCTTCATAACTGAAAAAATTGATAAGTAGTGACTTGTATCTCGTATCCACTTCGATTTAAACAATTTGAAGTTTTTATTTGAATATATTTTTCCCAATGGGAAAAAGGATGTGCGATTTTGTTGATTACTATTAGTTAAAGATTAGTTTCAAGAAATTTCTGCTCATTTAAATAAAATTAATTTGCAGATATACGACCTGTGTGCACTTGTGGGCCAATATGAACAAAGTAAGGTAGGCATTTATTTTGATAGATTTGTTTAAATGACAAGTCAAATGTAAAATGTCTGAGTATTTGTTAATACATGGGTATATTGGTATTGGTAATGGTAACATTAGACCATTGCACTTTGTAGTGATTAGAAAGTAACGTGTACATACAAATTTTAAAATATACATGGTGTTTGAATAAAAAGACAACACACTTCATTGTAGAGTTTTGAGACAAAATAATAAAAGTGTAGATTCTACAGAACTTTTCTGAAATAAGTGTGTTCTTTCAAAGGAATAACAGAGATTGTGAACATAAACTGTTTTCTTTAGGCAACCTGCATGTAGTCTTGAATATCACGACTTTAAAATAAAAGTTTTCAAATCAAACCGACTCTGTTGTGTAGAATACACAAAGCAGTCTCCAGGAGGTTGCTGTGTAACTTTTGCCAAAAATGTTTACTTTGAAATACATTTTTAGATGCTTTCGGCTAAAAAGTGTTGAAACACCAGGGACTGAAATAAATTAAAATATACTATAGATATAAACTACTTACGATAAATCAATATTACAGACACATTCATATATTGAGTTCACTTATCCCCAATGTTCAGACAGTACTTTGCATTGTTCGAGGATTGTTTGTTGTTTTTGGAGGAAACATTTCTAATACAAATGACAAGTCATATTTATATAATTGTATTTACACTCTCTGTACATTAAATACCATATCTACTAATTCTTGATTTTAATAAGACATTTTGAAATAAAACGGCGTAAATTATTCTACACTTTATGAGAGTACACATTGAATTTCATTTAGTTATTGCATTGTAAACAGTTTATCAGTTGAATAAGTGGGAATAAGCAGGGTCGATCTTGATTTATATTTTCGAGTACATTGACAGTTTAATACACAGGTTGCTCAATGAAAACGTTCTCTATTACCCTTTTGACGAAATGCACCTATTTCAAAAACTTTCCATATAGTACTCAAATATATTATGTAATTGAAAAATAAAAAAAAATAATTTTTTAAAAATCGTGATTTCTTGAAAACTAACTTGCTACGCCATGGCCACAATAAGAAACATTTCATCTAGTTTAAAAATCATAATGTTGCCTACTTGTTATTACCTTTTCATTTGTGCTGCAATAAATTATTTCTATTTAAAATTTTTAAGTAAAATAAGAAAATTGTTATTTTTTCAAATTAATATGTTTACAAAAAACATGATCAAGTAAAAAATGACAAAATCAAATTCATTAAATTTGGCATCATGCAAGCATTTTTCTAAGATGATATCTCCTTGAAAATCTACATTTACAAATGTTTAAAATTTTACGAGTTACTCGTAATTACAGCAAAAATATACTTGCTTTATTAACTCATATTATTTCTGTAATGAGTAAGTACTTATTTATATTTCTTATTTGAACATACCTGTTACTAGTTCATGTACTATATAACACTTCACATTTTCCCGCTATTAATTGTATGACATTCTGCAGAAAATTTTGGCAAATTTATTCTCATATTATAGACTTAAGATTTTGTTCTGTTATTGTATGTACTATAAGATGTTTCGCATTTTACCATTTATTTCAAGCAAATTTTTTAAATCGCTCAAACTTTAGTACACCATACTTTACACTTTGTTATAAGTAGAATTGTTTTAAGAGACCTCTCTAGGTATCTTGAAACTAGTTTCAAAATGTCTTCCGTAACAAAGATCCAATTATCTAAAAAAAAAACCTTGTTTCTAGAATGCCCTAAATCATATTTTTTGATACTAATAAACTAGGATTTAAACTGTAAAGAAGACAAAATAAATGGGCATCTTAAAATCAACAAATTATTTTATTAATTTATATATAATCTGTTTCTGAAAATAATTGATAATAACTTTGTAAATTTGGAACTAAGCATTTTAAGTTAAAGTTCAAATAGAAATGTTCAAATAGAAAGAGACCATGAGAGATATGAGACAAGCAAAGATGGAAGGAAAGCCATACGATTACAGTGCGAGCTTAGCGAGTTGACTTACATTTGGAAATGTAAATTATTATTTTTTATTATCGTTATTTTCCGATTACTATTTTTTTTTGTGGTATTCAATTTTTTATCTAAGACATTTATTATATCTTTCAAATACGACTAAACATAGTGTGTCTCGTCTATTTCTTTGTACAGTTGATCATCGTGAGAAATTGGCTTTACTGTATAATTATTCATGTAAATTTTTCCCCATTTTGTATTGAAGAACATTAGAACTTATCAATCAATGTACCCTAGGTTTATCAACACTTTTATATAAAATTATAATTGTAATTTGAGTTTCTGCATTTCCCCTTTTTTCAGTTTATCATTTTACATTGTATAACTAATTTTTTAATGTGAAAATCCATAAGTAAATGTCTTTACAATGCAGTAACTTGCCAGATGTAAATATAAAAAATAGACAATTTTTTTAATAAACAGTTTTACAACTCAATTAGAACTTTGGATTTAAAAAGAATAGAATAGAATCTAAATCATCGTATTTAATTAGAAATATGTAAATAATTACAAATTGGCAGTTACAGTCTAACAGTATATCTGCAAATTGTTACTCATTGCAAATATTTGTATGAGTAAATCATAAAATTTTTATAGCATTTAATAAGTGGGAGATAGGGTATGGTTGCTTATGATTAACAACTTAAATATTTTTTAACTACAACGTATCTGTAAAGTGAAGCAAAATTAGCACCATGTATATGATCCTATTTATCATACTTTTTTTTAGAAATCACACTTTTGCCGTTATTTTTCGTAGACCACCATCATTCACCTTAAACGTGTTTGCTTACACATAATGGTTTTTGCAGTTGTTTACTGTTAATATGACATTGTAATCTAAAAAATCTATGCTTACTGTGGCTTACTAATGATTTCTTTTTATTTTTTGTCAGGGCTGCTACATGACGATCCATATCACACCAGAACCTGAATTTTCATATGTTAGTTTTGAGACAAATATTCCTTCTAGCTCTTATAGAGAAATCATCAACAAAGTATTGGACACCTTTAATCCTGGAAAATTCACTGTCACCATTTTCGCAAATCAGGTATTTTATCTTTCTTGTTATATTAGTTGAGAAATATTTTTATTATAAATGATTGATTTGACAGTATTTCGAAAATGCATATGCTACTATTTATTACTAGATCTTGGTGGCATTCACTGGATTTAATATTAATCTTAACTGTTATTATCTGCTGTTGCTAATAATGGTTTACCATCACATGCCTAATGATGTAATATTTTATCAGAGGTCATCACCTAATAGCTTTTTAAATTAATTCAAAACTATTTAATTCATTAAATTAAAAATTACATAAAAAAACTTCTCATAATACAATCTTAAATATATTTTACTAATTTTTCATTATTAGAAGCAATATAATTAAATTTGGTAGTGTTCTTTGTTAGTTGTTCGTTTTCTAAAGGAGAGAACACACTATGCGACCGCGGTCTAGGTGCAGCGCGGACTGATTTGCACTGATCATGGTCTTTTACAAATTCAGTTCCATATCTCATTCTCTATGCGCTTCCGACTTATTCTACTGTACTATTTAGGTGTCAAAATATGTTCTGTGAAAGATGTATTTTTATTAGCTCCTTTATCTGATAACTGCAGAAATTCTTCAAAAAGTTTTTGGCGAGACCGCGATGTGAGCGAGTCCATCTCTCAGCCTGCTATTACAAATGTGGAGGTTTAAAATCATTAGAAGGTTGTTCACTAAACACCTAACCACGTGTGCCTAGACCTCAACCGTATAGTTCGTTTTATCCTTAATACTGGAGTAGCTAACGAATGTTTCATACGATCAAGACAGCAGTGGAGAAATTGTAAATTCATTTTTTTTTGACAAGCTGCCTAAAATTTGTTAAATTACAAAAAAATCACATTTAAATAAATACTACTACTACTACTACTACTATATTAAATGTTTGCAGCTTACAAAGAAATATGCAAAATTGTGCAGCTCCCCTTAGGAATTTTTAGATTGGCTTATTTAATTGTACTGAAACATTTTTTTTCATTAATTATACTCAACGGCTGAAAATCTAGACATTGACTAATCGCTAGCTTGTAGACAAGTGCGACAGGCAAAGCGTGCGAGGAGAAACATTTCATAGGCATGCTAAATTTGAAGGCAATCAGATATAAAAAATATACAAAAATGATAAAAATAATTGCATTACATAACATCCATTATTTTTATTAGAAACAGTGATATAATAGTTTTCGCCAATTTTGAGGTGGTATAGATAATAAAAGATAGAGTATTTCAAAATTTAAAGTTATTATCTTGTATTATCAATTACCCATGATTGACAGGTATAATAGAGAGTGACTAATTCACAGCAGAGATGAGTACGGAAGGTGAGGGATGCATGATTACTTAAGCGTGTCACTTGAAAAGGGTTGAAAGCATATAAAATTATCAAAAATAAGTTGACGTCGAGTGAACCTAGCACATTAACAGTTTAATTTAAATATCTCCCGTGTGTCATCCTCTACAAATTAGAATGCTGTCCTGTTGAACGGATATAGCCTAGCACCATCCACTTACACCTACCTGATGCGCCCTCTGCGGATATCAAAGTTAAGCCTTGTCCTCATGGACGCAAAATTCACGAATTTTTGCACAAATTTTGCAACTTTTGTTTTAATTATTTAGGGGGGAGAATCTCAGCTTTTGACAAATTTTGAAAAACAGTAAAACACAACAAATATTAATGCTAATTTCACTATTATGTGGTGTTAATAAATTTGTTTTGAGCTTCTGACAATCTTCTGTTTCATGATGAAAATGATAGAAAATGTTATACCTATAACAAAATTCGTTACAATTAAATTACAGATTTTCCCATCATTAAATATCGCGCAAATATTTATTAATTTTGCATCCAAAATAACAAAAGGCTTTAGATTACATTCACACCATTTACTATTGATTACTAGAACTGTCACTATAACGGTCACACATTAACATTTTATATCATATCATACCGCTTTCCATAAGACCTTCATGCATCCATGTTTTGTCAAAATTTAATATATGCTTTTATCCAGATTCTGATCTTTTAAAATTTGTTTTAAATAGTTTCTTTGCCATCACCATTTCATCTTATTCTATCAGTATACTCTTTTCAATTTCATTTATACGGAAATTCACATACGTACTATAATTCGCAAAAGCACTCTTGTATATATTCTAGGAAAAGTTTCATCTTGTAAGATTATAGCAGTCCAATTTTTTTTTGTCAAAAACTCATTTTAAAAATACCATCTTCCTTCTGCGTGTTTCCACTATCTTCACAAGATTTTATAGCAACAATATACGGGCTGCATGTATGTTTCTTTTGTGTCAACTGCTCTAAATTTTACGCAGGTTTATAACATGAATCACTCTAGATTTTCAGTCGTCGAGTATAGATGTAATTTTATCGACTAATTTCAAATTATATCGACAAATGATATAAATTCTACAAATAGCATTGCTTGATTTTCAAATACACACATGTCAGATTGCTCTTATGACACGTTCTTTTGCAGATTAATCTAATTAGAGATTAAGTATATCAACAAATCCTATATCAATGTATTTGTAAAGTAATATCCTATACAAATATAAAAATTTACATTAGAAATTAAGTAAAAAAACTATTATCGGATCGGGCATTATTCTGGTGTCCAGTTATGTGACTAACCCTGTATAATATATTCTACATTAATATTACACTTTAGGTTTCTCCGACAAAGGATACATCGAAGGAGCTACTATTTTTGGAGCAGTTTGGAAAGTGGCAACGTCGTGATGTTCAGCAGTGTAACTTCAAAAACTACGATCTGATTTATGCATTTTACTGTAAATTCCCAAGCTGAGGGTGTCCGGTCAAGCTGTGTGACATCACAGCTAATAAATCATTCTTCCTCTCTCTATTCCTAACATCAAATCCAATATTGTCATATAACCCCTTTCCTTTTCCTTTAAATATCATTTTAAGTAAGCTCTCCCCTGCTAAATCTTCCATTTTACCCACATCTTCATCCATTGAAAGTATTATTTACGCTATCGATAAATTTCTTTTAACTTCGGATCCCCATCTCTTATCACAACGAATCCTTTATTTACAAGGATTTTTGGAATCAAATATTTTGTTGAATAATTTCGATGAGGTGCAGAAAAACATTTTACCAAAAGTGTTTTTATCAAATTTATTTGTTTACTATGACATTTTGCTTATGGTTATTAAGGTGTATTCACAGTACAAATTTAACATGAAAAACCACGATTGTCATTTTAATAATGCACATAACAAACAATCTAGGCCTCAGTTCAGTCCCTTCTCATTTTTTTACATTTATTTCACCTTGTTCGCTCCTGTTTTTACATTCACCGATTTTGAATCGCCACTGGTTTTGTTTTCTTGGTGGCGCAACAAAATATCGTGAGAGTTACTGAAAAAACTTTTAAAGTAAGTAGCGCATAGTGGACTTGTATGTTATTTGCCTTCAACCTATGAGGGTTAGGAAAGACATATATAGTTTTAATTCTCCCCAATTACAACACTATGTCCTACTCCTTTAAGGGTTTTACTCGATTTGTTTCTGATTTTCAAGTAGAGTGCATATTTGCACTATGTGTCATTTTAATGTAAAAAGGGCCTTTGAAAAGAATTTCGTCTAATTTTATTTGTGTAGTTTCTATATCAGGGTTGGAAAAGGTCCATTTATTGTAAAAAAATAAGCTCTAGTATTACCTACTCGTTATACATAAAGCCCTGAGATATTTCTCTTGTACAAACTAGTAGCTTATTTTTTGTTCTGTTTTTGGTAAATTTAAAAAGAGTATATATCTTTTTTATATAAATATATGAATCTACTTTTTAGTCAATTTTATTGTAGAAATTTTATCATTTACATATTAGAGCAAATTTTCCATATATTATCTCGGAATGTAGTATTAGTTTAAACATATATAAAAATATATTTACATAATGTTGATGTTTAAAACAATTTAAAAATTAATAAACATGAGTTCACTGATTAAATTGATCTTTTATTTTTTTCATTATTAGCACAGGGTGTGGTCCATTCATATTTTGACATCCAAAGGGTTTTCTACTAAGAATTAAATGAAAAATCTTTATATCAGTTTTACGTCTCTTCTCATGCACTTTTTATTTGTTAAAATAAACAGATGAATGAAAAAAATATAAATAAAACTAACTTTTTCGGATGGAACCGAATATTTGGTAACATGCTAAAAACAGATACCAACTTTTATACATTTTTTATTAGGTATTAATTAATGTGTGAGAAATTAAATACTCTGTGACGTCTTACGTCACAGCTGACGTTACACATTTGTTTTTATTGTCAACGTAATTTTCAATATTTGTTAGCGTTAAAAACAACCGTTTTAATTTAGTGCAATACATAATGCAAACTTTTAGTGTAGTATTGAGTTTTAGTACTATCAGTAGTAGTTTCTTAAATATTTTGATGAAAATATAATGAATTACTGAATTACATCCACAATATTTACCTATATTCTTTATTATTAACTTTTGCACATTTTGCTAAATTGTAAAAGTATTTAAATTAATTCAAACCAATTTTCCTACAATTTCTATTAATAAAGTACTATATATGTATAAGTATGCAAAGAAACAATTTTAAATACAAGGTAATCAACAAATATTCTAAAATAAAACTAATCTAGATAAATTTACTAATGAGAAAAATGACTTACCTGGCGTAACGAAATCATTAAATGATATTCAAAACTCGAACTCACTTTTGAACATTCAGGAACATGCAAATAGTCATAATAGATGGATGCTGATCTATTTTTCATTTCTAGGATTAGTTCTTCAGGTGACCCCTTTATCTTAAATTGAATAAAATTTCTAACTACAAAAGAATGTAATATTAAAATTATATGAAAAACTACCATTAAATCAAAATACAAAAATTGCTAGTTTGTGACAGATAATATATAGGAATATGTCGAGCATTGATTTAATTTTTCAGGTATGGAGAATATTATTAGTTATTAAGTGGTAATAGAAATTGCATTTTAGAGCATGTTATATTTTCAAATCGATATTACTTTTGCGAACAGTGCATCCTATCGAGATTCAATAAGAAAAGAGTACCTTTTTGTATGTAAAAAATTTTGATAAATTTTTTAATTTGATATAATTAAAATGGTTCATTCAAGAAAAATGTACAGTTTTCTCTACATATAAAACTGAAAATTAAAACATGTTCTATTTTTATAAAATTCTGAATACATTTTTAAGTGAACAATAATATAATAACATTCACTGCATCTTTCCTATCTTTGCTTAATTCATAGGTTATTGGTTATAATAACAATTATTATTATTAGTGTTTATCAAAAACTAAATATATAAAAAAATACTTATAATTCTATGCAAAATTTTATATACAATTTCATACCGTGTCATACGGCTTTTAGGTAAAAATAAATCGATTTAACCTAACATACCCCATAATAAAAAAGATACAGGATGTCAAAGTTAAAATTTTATTTTCGATATTTGTAAATAACTTCTTAATAAATCCAAATATTTACATAAAATTTGTAAATCAGGGGTTTTTGCGGACGAGAAATTCAAATTTGTTTCTAATTTTGACGACACTAGTAGAGGGCGCCACTTATGGCATCACATTACTGATCACTGACAACAAAGTGAAACAATCGATGCTCCCTACCTGTTTTATTTGAAAAAGGTATACCTTGCTGAAGTCGGTAGGAGTAACCATTTTTGAAATAATCCTATTTGAAATGCTCAGTGCACCGAGTAAAAACTGTTTAGGTTTCAGGTAAAGTGCCTGCATATAAGGAGAATCGATTGTTTCGATAATCGGATGGATACACTAAAGCTGCAAAAGAGTTCCGCCATTTATTAAAACAAACATGGTGTGCCACTAGTGACGTCAAAATTAGAAACAAATTTGAATTTCTCGCCCGCAAAAACCCTGAATTTACAAATTTTATGTAAATATTTGGATTTATTAAGAAATTATCTACAAATATCGAAAATAAAATTTTAACTTTTTGACACAGTGTATTTTTTTATTATGTGACTAGGGATATATAGGTATGTTAGATTAAATCGATTTATATTTACCTAATGAATCTGTGGTGTCATTTTTGCTACTTCATTTAAAAACACCCTGTATGTACGTTTTTAATACGTTGAGCGCCAGATGCCCACCGATGGACATTTTAATTTTTCAACAGAGGACCAAGTGACCACCGGTGGTCATTATTGAATCCCGTTGCCTGGACGTGACCACCCGTGGTCACACTACGCGTTTCATTTCGAGACCGTGTGCTCACCGGTGGTAACGTTTTACATACATTTAGCATTGAGAAATATTGAGTTTGGTCCCAGGATGTAAACTTATTTTATTATTTTACTTGAACTTGGTAGTTTGGTCTCGAAATGAAACACGTAGTGTGACCACGGGTGGTCACGTTGTCCAGGCAACGGTATTCGCAATAATGACCACCCGTGGTCACTTTTGGTTCTTTGTTGAAAAATTAAATGTCCACCGGTGGGCATGTGGCGCTCAACGTGTTAAATATTGTTTCTCTAATAGTTAGTGGATTGCTGCCTGCTATAATAAAATTGGTCATTCAGTTTGTATACACTATTAGTAATTAGTAAATCTATTACCTTTCTTCATCATTAATTATCGCCTGTTATAACAATATAAAATTTAAATCTGCCATATTTAAAATAAGTGTTAGATCTATGGATGATGAGTACCTACATCAGTAAAACAAATTTCCAATATGTATAAGAGTTCGACCAGCTACACTTAATTTCAATATCTATTAGCATAGGCTAAATGTATACAATATACATTTAGACTATGCTATTAGATATCTTGAATAAATTAGGTTGATCAGAATAATCAATATTTTAATTATTTTCAGATATCTGTTATTACGAAATAACCTTGATAAATAACTAATATTGGAAAATATTTAATCCAGCCCAGAATAATACGCATTGCAACAATTTATTGGTTATTTTACAATATCTTTAAATAACCAACAACCAAGGTGTAACAGAATAAGCCTCACTGTCACCATTGATATGATATAGGTAGGTATATGTAACTACCTAGGTATATCACTATCATAAATATCTTAACGTGTTTCTATACTTTTATATTTAATATTACTAAATACATAATTATATATTGACCATAAAATAAATTATATTAAAGCCACTTTATTTATCTTTATATGAAACATAGTTTATTAGGTTTAAAGTTTAAACGATTTACGAATTTTGCCACAACATTCTGATTGGTTGTGTAACAGAATTTCACTTACACCATCTTAAACTAACCAATAGGGTTCCGAAAAGCACAATAGTGCGCGTAGTTAATAAAATTTCCAATATTACAATATTTCTTTTTATTAAAATAACGCACCACTATTTTAGGTAATAATAGTTTATCTAAATTTTCAAGTATAGAGGAAAGAAATAATGTCATATTAATAATAATGTGAAAGAAGACATACCTATCTTCCTATCTACTCCATATTTCAATTTCTCCATTTTTAATGTTAACGAGTTAAGCTCAGAGTTACGTGACTTCGATGTTAATCTGTGGTCACTCTGTGGTTAAGTGCTAAACAGAGACAGCAACGGGCGTCGTTCGTCTGTGCTAGTTTTCATATTTTCCGCACGCGGTAAAAGATGGTACGGTGTTGATTTTATTTCGTTAAAAAACTATTTTCCAATAAACATGGTTATTTTGTGATATTGATTTATTTCGCAAAGGTATGTATGTAATCTAGTCATTTTACAATGCTTTATAGTGCATTTGGACAGCTTCTTTTGCATATAATCGTGAAAGAAACAGATTTATTGTGGTTATTGTTTTCATCTTGTACACCATTTTGGTCACTTTAAGAAAATTTAAAGTTTCTTGTCCTAATGATATAAACTAGTTACTAATTTTATGTACTTACAATCTTGTACAATAATTGTAATATAAATGCTATTAACATTTAATTTTTTTTGTAGATGCCAAATAGGCATTATTGTGGACCAAGAGAAGTAATAAAGATGGGAGACTGCAATCTAAGTCATTTTAGGAGTCCTAAGAATGAAGAAAAATATTGTAAATATTCGTATTCCTCATGGTGCTCTACTTGTGAAAAAAATTCACCCAGAAGGCGTTCTAGAAGTGAAACCAATGAGCCCTGCAGAAGGAGATGTAAAGAAATGAAAACATTTTCGAAAAAGTACAATCGTAGTCAGGAGTACGAAAATATGGAATTTGACTATGAAGCTAAAGATCAATGGCAAGAGAAAGATATACGATATGAATGTTGTAGAGTGAGATCAAACTTGTGCGAGTTGCCTACTTCCTATATATCAAATAATTGTCAGATATCTATTTTGACGAATATTCCAAAAATGTCAAATGAGACAAATGATTTTGTGGACTGTCTTAAAAGTGCCACATCTTATGAACGAACATTAAAATTTGTAGATTTCGATAGTAAGTTAGAAAATTTAGGAAGTATGCAAGAGAAATCAAAGGTAGACACTTATAATATAATTAGTTCAAATAAATTAGAATATGTAAAGAATGGAAAGAAAAGTGATATAAAAAGTTCTTTAAAAAATGGATATTCTTCGTCAAAAGGATATAATATTAAACATTTTAGTGAGCCTTTAAGTGTCAGTCATACTGATTTAGTTAAAGACAATCATATCGAGTACAGAAATGCAAATACGAGGAATGGTGAAACATCTAAAAATTGTCGAGAATGTTGCACATTAATTGATTTAAAATTCCATGATTTATCAGATCGTAGACCACTGTGTTATGACACATGTACTTATTTCGATAGAAGAAATGATTCCGTAAATTTGCATGAACGTTATAGTAAAGAGGTGGAATATTTACGAGAAAAATTGAAAATGCTCAAAAACAGAACTTGTACAGCCCCTAATAAATCACCCATTACTATAGAAAAATTGCATAATATTGTAAAAGCAGATGAGTTGCCAGATGAAATGCATTCGAGCTCAACGGATATCAAACTGAAAACGAAAAAGGAAAGAAAAGTTCTATCTCCTCCATTAGTAAAAAATGTTAGATCTAGAGTTGTCCTTAAAACGCGAACCAAATCATCAAAATTAAAGAAAATCAAATATAAACCACCGAACAGTGTTGCTTCTAGTTCCGATTTTAATGAAAGGTAAGTTTATATATTACCTTTATTTTTTGAACCAAAAAAAATCATTCGTTAAATTTGAGTTAAACTGTTAGAATACATACCTATGTGTTAAAAATGCGGTGTAATAGAATTTATTTTCTATTTTTTAACTTCAGTAGTAGTGTCAGAAAGTCTGTTTTTGAACAATAGTATGCTCTCAATTTTTTTTTTTTGTATGGGCACTTCATTGCTGCCACATTTTATGTAAAATTTGTAGATGCAGGATTAATTAAGTCTTAAATAATACCTACATATCGCTAAAAGTAGGCATCGAAATCACCCAAAGTGTGCAAAATTAAAACTAGATTTATTTTTATTATTGGTTAAATTTTGGTTATGTTAAAGTGTAATGTCTTGTCATTGATGGAATGGTAACTACAAAAGCATAAAACTTAATGAATTTCAGAGTGTAATTGAAATAAAATGTAGAGAGTAATTAAACATCTTAAAAATTGCTACTGCATGCAGGTGTGACAATTATTTTGAAGACACATTTTAGAATATTTTGAAGTGCAGTAATGAAATTATGTCATTTGATAAAATTGGAAAGAAATGCAGTCATGGATGGCCTGCTACTTTCATCTCTTTACTTACCGTTTTCTCATTTCCTTGCTTTCTCGTGACCACAAAATATAAAACTCATGCGTAATCTATGTGCAAACACATTTCAGCATCATATAATTCTGTCTTCAACTTTTGACAAGCAAAAATGTAAATTTTAAAAAGTTTGGTTATAACAAACTGATTTGATTCAAATGATTGAAGAAAATTTAATTACTCGAGGAGTGCGGAAAATTCACATTACGATTACTTTTTTGAGTTGAAGTGGAGGAAACGATTTTAAACAAAGAAAACAACAAACTATCACGGCAAATCACTTTTATGTTAGTAAAGTAAGTAAAACTATTTATTGTGTATGCAATTGGAATATGTAATATATTATTGCCTAACTACTATCGCAGTTTGTTTTTTTGTTTATTAAAATTTAATTTGAAAACAAATTAATCTTTTAACAAAGTCATAAACCAACATTTCAGAGAGGAATATTAAAGTAGATTGTTCTGGGCCATATTTGGTTTCTATTTGGAGTTGTTTCTTAAATTTTGGAATGGGATGCGTACAAAAAATTATTTTAAAATAGAATGGGTGAACTCTAGAATACGTGGGATCCTGTTGTATTTAAAATTAAATGAAAACATGTTTTTGGATTACTTTAGTTGTCATTCATTATTCATTCATTCTATTTATATTGCAAGCGTACACAACAAATCATTTGAAAATAGTTTATTTGTAGAAAAATTTTATAAAACCCAGGAAATCTCAAAAAAAGTAAATCCATTAAATCAGTTGTTTCAGAATAATACAGGCTGTCTTATAGTGACAGTTCATTAGAATATTTCAGAGACTACCTACTTCCATTTCAATTTTGAAAATTTAGGCTTTAGGGTTTTCTCTTTAAATAGAATAATGCCATTTTTGTAACATACTAGAAGTTGCCATGTACCTACTTGCTTATACTGTTTTTATCAAGCTTCCTTATATCTATATCCAGATGGTTATCCAGATATTTCAATTCTATCAAAAACAATTGCTTTTATAGACTAATTCAAAATGACCTATTTTTTACATCGTGCAAGTTGGCTGCTAGCAAACTTAAAAACAAAACAACCGAGCAAATGAGAGATAGAATTATCCGTAAAATCCAAATATGCATAAACATACATGGTGTGCATTTTGACGGCATGCAACAACTATACCTTTTTTAAAATTAAGGCTCTTTGAAAATAACATCATTTTTCAAAAATCGCTATCCTTAAGAAAAAATGTGACAAGGAATACATACAAAAACGTTCTTTTCAAAAGTTTTAGTACAATTACCCAACTAATAAGAAAATTGTCAAAAAAAAATTAAATAAAAAAAGTACTTCTTCAGACCTATAACTTAAGGAAGCAAAATAACTGTACTAAGGTAAGTTGGCTTAATTCACATTATTTTTGTTTAAGGAAGCTAGCCTTAAAGTATTGATTATTCTTTACTGAACACCCTGTATAGTGTATTCCATTTGAAATAAGGCAAGAGCTAGCCCTGGTAGTTCCGGAAATACTCGAAAGTTTAATCATTTTCTTTAAAACATCGTATCTGAAATACCCTGTATAGCAATTTTCAAATCATTATCGCTCTTGATCCTCTAGGTGCCTTTAGTAGAGGTCGTCTTAAGTGACGCTGTACATGATATTAAAATTAAATGTAAACTAAAAATACAGTAATTATTTTCTTTTACTGAAATAACTAAAAAGATTGCTTGTTGCAAAAAATCTGTATTAGAAACAAATTGATATGACATTTCTTTTAAAAACTGTTAATAATAATATATAATATATATATAATATAATATATAATATAATAATAAAAACACCCTGTATTAGATATACTGTATATTTAAGTCATTAATCATACTCTTTTTTATATATTTTTCATAACTGCTACTAACTATAAACGGGAATACACAACATATTTTTTTCCATTCCAGTTTTTTCAATGATTTTTTTTATAATAATTGACTGATGTTTAAAAAATGAATAGAATATTAAGTATATAAATAACTGTAAAAATTGTGTTTTCTATGCTATATCACTTTACTAATACTGTTAAAAATACGAGTTACCCTTGGCTAAAATTAGTAACTTTTCCGATACTTCTTTATAGGCTTCTAGTCAAAGCTAGAATCAATTAGTGTCGGCTTACCAAATCAGCCGTAGAGTCCAGATAAAAAAATGTGATTTATATCGTTTTATTTTGGGAATATTTAGTCATTTTGCAAATATCCAGCATACTTTGGCAAGAATTTAAAATAGTTTTGAGAAACATTTAAAATTAGGATATCCTTCTTACGGGTGATTAAACAATCAAAAACTTAGGTGTTTCATTTTATATTTGGCTGCCAGCATGTTGAAACGCTACACATGAGGCAACACA
Organism: Monochamus saltuarius; assembly: GCA_025584915.1. Taxonomy (NCBI): domain Eukaryota; kingdom Metazoa; phylum Arthropoda; class Insecta; order Coleoptera; family Cerambycidae; genus Monochamus; species Monochamus saltuarius. The sequence continues at coordinate 17,691,769 of CM046727.1, read as the reverse complement.
TTTCTTACTTTAAACAAACAAATTATTTTTAAGTGTTATGAATTTGTAATATAAAATACTCTGAATAGAAAGGAAAATGAAGTTAGATATAATAGAAACTGAAAAGTAATTATCAAGTTATGTTTTCTAAGAGTTCTACATAATTAAAAGATTGTTTCCATGTTTTAGTGACTATAGTGCTACAGACAGTGAAAATGAAGTTACAGTGGACGAAGAACTTAATAGTATAAGTGAATCTCTAACCGATGAAAGCAATAGAGATCCATCTAGTGTTAGTACTCCTCTTCCTCATGATTCAGGTAAGCTTGACATTAAACTTAGTTCTTTTCATTTGCATTTTTTGTGTGTGTAAAAAAATGACTCTTTAAATGCACACAGTGTTTTGGATTACCAGTTTTAATAGAAAAATTTATATTAAACACGTTACTTTATAAAATAAAAAATGGAAAGTGCCAATAACACCACAAATATCTTTCATCTGTCGCAATTTTTTACATACGTGATAAATAGTCACCAGTTGTGTTCTGTGAAATATATTTAGAAAATTGAGTGTTCACACCGTTAGATAAAATATAACCCATTATACTACATTAAATAAAATGTTGACATATTTACATCCGCAGCGAATATATTTCATGTTAAAAAAACTTACTGCCTATAAATATGTTTGCCTGTCACCAAACTTCGTAGAATAATTGATGGCAATTCAAACAAATGATTTTATTTCACACCAAAATTAAATTTCTTTTTATATAAAATTTTTAATATGAATTTTATCAATATAATATAAAATTCGATCTACAAATAAAAAAAAATGTGGCTAGGAAAATATGTATTTCAGTTAATTTACTCTTACTAAATATTGACCATCAAAATTTAGTAGTATTTTTCATTTTAATACAAAACTTGGAAAAGACAACCCTATTCCAACTTTTTTACAGAATTTTCTTTGTAGATTATATATTTGGAATTTAATAATAGTAATTGTTTTATAAATATTTTTATATACAGTGTGGCACGATTTTCGAAACGTTAACTAATGTGTTAAGTGTTAAGGTGTAATTGTCTACTTTCTCAATGTCAGATATTTTGTTTTTTTGGCGAAAATAAATTTGTAAAACCAAGCCCTTGACTGATCCGTTAGGTACCTACAAGGGATTATTTACTAATATTTTTATGTTTAAATGGCAGAAATACTCAAACAATATTGTAAACTTTTTTCTTACTTTGTCATAAAATGTGCACATAAATATTCAATTAACCAAAAGAAGAAGTTTATACAAACATAGGCAAAAATATACCTTCTAAGGGGACTACAATTAATTCCCTGTAAGTTTTGTCCAGATATCCACGAAACCTTTAAGATAAAACAATTAAATTTGTAATTGTGTGATATTATTATGTTGTGAATCTAAGTTGCATTGTTTTGCAATAAAATTTAATTAAACAGTATGATACATGCTGAAAATATATAGCACGGAATTTGTAAACACATATGTTTTTAAAACAATTAAGAATTGCTTTATTTGTTGAAAAGATTACAAATGTTATTGAGCAAAACGAAATTTAGTTATTTTATTGTTTTTTTAACGTTTTTTCATAAGTTTATTATTATATTTATTTTTTGTGATACTGTATTTTTATGACTTTTATTCATTACGCCATAGTAGCACTAACTTTATAACTTATTTATAATCAGTTAGTTCAAATTCAATAAAATTTCATAAAAAATTTATAAATAATTAATAGGCCCTTTTGTTTCTGTTTGATGTAGTTTTTCCTATTCTCATATCAACCATTTCTCTTATTTTGGTCATAGAATTTGCTGCTAAAATATCGATTCTAAGCAGTATAGAGAAATAATATTTGTACAATATTTAAAAATATAATTCCCTTCAGACATTCGAATGAATATTCATATAAAAATAGATGTTCAAGTTCATGTTGTGGTATTAAAAGTAGGTTATCCCAAGAATCCGAAGTTATATATAATATTCGTATCAAGGGATGTGTCCTGTTACATACGTTGAAATTTTCAAGTGTTTCTATTTTGGTTATGAAGGTAGGAGTAATTAAAAATACACAGCTGTACTCACTTCGTAATTATTAACACAAGGAGCAGAAAACACAAGTTACTTGCTAATTGAGTACTAAATATATAGGGTGGCATATAAAACTTGAAATATGTAACTTTTAAATTTTATTTTCTGTACCATTTTAAGCAGTCAGCAAAAATGATTAATAATGTTGGGTGAATCTTTGAATTTAATTCCCAAAATTAATTTTAGACACCACAGTAGAAGTTGTTTTGCAATAAAATTTTGGATAAAATTTGTCATTATTCCATTCCAGAAACTGGTGACTAATTTTATGAACAGCAAAGTTATGTATGCCTAAAACAGGAATGATATGTTAAAAATGTCACAAAGTCATGTATATTTAGAATTTTACAGGCACTACACCCTCTTAAATTATTGATTTATTTACAGGTTCTGGTGATAGCGTAAGTTGGCCAATTAGGCCTAGTTTATTTCCAAACATTCCACCATACATCCATTTCAACACTCATGACTCAGAAGTTGAATTTAAACTTCCGAATGGAAGAAAATTTTTCAAATGGAAACTCAGCACCATTACACCGGTAGTAGTTAGAAAGACTTTAACAAATTCAGGGTTCGCGCTGGTTAGAAGTGAGTTCACAAGAGGTAAACCCGCCCCCCTTATCCTATCCTAATATTCCTGATGCATCAAAAGCACAATTTTATTTCTAATAACAATTTTAGTATACAGGGTGTTTTAAGAATGTGTGTAAAAATATATTATGGTATAGAACATTACATATGATGGCTTTTTCCTATGGACAAAGATGTATTAATGTTGTTTTTTGTTTTTGAGGTATATACAGGGTGTCAAAGGAAATTTTTTAAGGTCGTATCTTTTGCAAAAATGATGTATTGCATTAAAATTAATACCGCATAGATATTACTATCCAATATTTTTTAGGATTTAGTTCATATTAGGGTTGTCAACCTCGAATTTTCGGGATCTGCTAATTTTCAATCCCAAAAATTCCGGGATGTTGTCAACTTGGTTCCCGGGTTTCCTGAAGTTGCGGTCTAATGTGAAATACGAGGCCACAGAATAATTAATTAATACATAGATATTATATTTAATTTAGTGATCAGGTCTGAAAAACTGAACATTGATCACATTTTTACAAAATAATAACTGCTTTACAGGTCTAATAGATATTTTTAATATGGCGTTGTTCAGTACATAAAAGTAAGATCTGAAATAGTCTATGTAGCCATTTCAGCCAGGTTTAACTACAAATAAGAAAATTTCATTCTAAATCTAACTTGCAAAAAGTACAGAATTATTATAAAATATGGGGTCTAAGGATAGTAACTAATTTGACCTCTAGCAGAGTGTAAAACTAACAGTGATGTATTTAAATATAAATTCTCTCGGAATATACATATCCTAGTTCACATCTGAGGTTATATTACAGGCTTTAGAAACAACTGTATACAAAATTTCTTCTTAAAAAGTGGCACTTTGCTCTTGACGCAATTTTATATTTTCTTATGTTTTTAACATCAAAACCAGCAAAAACTTTTATTGAATTTTTTCCAAAAAATTGTGTAATAAAAGTTTACAGGACACACTGTATAGGGTGTCAGAAAACAAATGGGCTATACTTTGGACGCAAACAAACTATTTTTATTTTGTTTCTCTAGAAAGTTACTGGGTCTCGTAACTTTTCCTTTTTGAAAGGTAATAGCTTTTTAAGAAAAAATACGGTAATTTAATCTAAATCTTGTATATTAAGGAATGGAAGTTCATTGCATATTAAGTTATTTCAACAAGAATTTGTGTAAAATGAAACTGTAGTAAATCTAAATCTAACTTGCAAAAAAGTACTTATTATTATTATTATAAAATATTACTTTAAAACGATAGTAACTAATGACCTCTAGCAGATAATCGAAAACTAAAAGTGATGTATTTAATAAATTCTCTCAAAAATATACATATACTTCAATGCAATACATTGTTTTTTAAACGCTATGGTTAAACTTTGTTTCAACCATATCGTTTGTTATTTTATGCAACAATCACCTTAATTTTTAATGTTCTGTAACCCCCTAAAATGTTTACATTAATTTTAAATTCACTCAGTATACGCTTGTCCGTATTCTAAACATACATGTTTTAGAATCTAACCAGTGGCTTGGTACATGGGGGAAGCACATGAAATCTCCCATGTTCAAAACTTTGAAGGAAACACAGAAATTAAATCACTTCCCTGGTACTTTTCAGTTAGGAAGAAAGGACAGGCTGTGGAGAAACTTCCAAATAATGATAAATAAGTTTGGTCACAAAGAGTAAGTAAAACTTTTCGTTACTGATTTGTTTGTTTATTTGTTAATTGGAAGGTGTAATTAAAATGCTTGGCCGAATTTTAAAAACAGATTCTGCTTCACAAATTTACAGAGTTTCTGTAAAATTTGTCAGTAATGCTCTATTTTCGAGATACAGGCATAATTATAAGAACATGGCTAAAACAAGTTTATTTAAATTTGGTATGCAGCTTTTATTTTGGATTTTTTATTTAAATTTTGTGATATTCTACTGTTTAATTATTTAAGTAAAGTACTTATATTTCTATTGCTTGTCACAATAATCAGCAAACTAAAGTGTCTTCAGCAATCTATGATTCATGTGACTAATAAATAAACTATAAGAAGTTGAATGACCTCTAACGTTAGGGCTTCATCCTTAGGTAGAAGCATAGGTAATATTTTTTGCAAAAGGTTGCAAATAAACAGCAGATTGTGAATAAATGGAATAATTTTTTTTTTTTAAAATGTTAATTTAACACTTTTTCAATTATCGTTTTACTTTGTTGGAAAAAAATTTTAATAAATAACTAACACCAAGGCCACCAAAAAAAATGTGAAATATTAAACAGAGTAATATCGGCAAAGTAAGATAAGTATTAAAGTAGTAAGAATAAATGTTAATTTAACACTTTTTCAATTATTGAGACATTTTAGAACTAGATGTGATAACTGTTTACGGATTTACTACTAGGTCATTCAACCTTTTATAATTTTTAAGTGGACTATAAATAGTACGAAACCAAAACTACCCCAAAAGTGATTATCAGTATCCAGACTGTGTAAATAGATTATAAATGTGCTGGATTAAAACATGGTACTAACACGAAAATAAAAATCAGTTAGGATGCCAAATATACAGAGAAGTACCAACTAGATAATAAAATAATTTTTATACACAAATAACATAGGTATCCACAGGTCATTATTATCAATACACTTGGGCCTTTTTATCACTGTGTCAGCAAATTATGTTTAACACAAAATAATACAACATACACTACAAAACACCAAAATTTTAACCACGAAGCACGATTCTATTTTGACATGTATAATACGTTGGTTCGGTTGGACTGGAAGTTTAAGGTTAGTAAAGTTACCCAAAGGAATAAGACATTCAACAACGACTGCGCACCATCGTGTCACATGTCCTGATCAATGATGTATCGGCTAACATTCATGAAACACCCGTTCGGTTAGGGTTTTATTAGTGAGTCAGCTTCAAAATTTGCAATAACTTTAAACTCAATTATATCGATTATTAAAATATATTTATTAAGGCAATATTTTAAAAAATGATTTATATTAATGCCTACTGTCATTAATTAAAATTGATACCCCACTTTCAAAGTCGGCCTGTATAAGTTAAATTTTTTAAACTGAACGGAAAATTTAGCGTTAATCATTTTAAATAATTAGTCTTATTGTGTAAACAGGATCTCTAAATATAATTTTTGACCATGATCTAGAGCCAAATATTGTCATTTGATTATTTTTAAGTGACATGTTTATCATAATTATTTTGTGCCAAAAGTGTTATTTTCGAGGTAATTTTGGCATCTGCATATCCATCTAATCGTTTAAATTTTACATGGACATAAATTGGATGTAATGGTTTTTAGCATCCAAGTTGTAATGTTCTTTTTTTCTGCAAATAAAACTTAATACTGTGTTTATTTTGGCACGTTAAAAATAGCTGCTTAAAATATTTGTCATAAAGATTTAAAAGAAATTCAAATATTAATTTATTTATTAAAAATATGAAAACAGAGACATACACCTCGAGAGATATTTGACATTTGTCATAATTTCACAGTTATGATACAAGTCATATAGTGTACTGTTGCACAGGAGAATTACTGAAACAGGACAATGAAACAAACTAGATAAAGTACGAGTGCTGATATTTGACAGACATTGTCTAAATCTAGGCGTTTCAGTTATTTGACATTTCAAAAAAAAATGACAGAAGGTTTGTAAGAATCGTATAACTTATTAGAGTTACATTTAGGCATCTACTGTTTGGTATACAGAATCGGAAATTGCGGATCTTTACAGAGAAAGTGGAAATTGCCGCTTCATCCCAGGGAAGGTACGAATTATAAGCGGCACGGTAGTATAATAGAAAACTAAATTTTACTTGTATATCTGCCCTATTCTTCTCAAAGTCCTTTTATTGCATTTAAAATGCTGACGTGTATTAATTTATTTGGAAAGAGTAACGAATAAAACACGGCGTGAATAAGATCTTCAAATTTTAAATGTCCATTTAGCGCGTCTATAATTTCCAATAACGGCCGATGGTAGGCTAACGAGAGCCGCACAACAAAAACGGTATTCTAACAGTTTACAGACCTCAATCCAGTCACCTGATGCCAGTGTTGCCAGGTCTCATGCATTTGCATGAGATCTCATGCATTCCGAGGAAATCTCATGCTCTCATATTTTGATTACAAAATCTCATGCTTTTTAATAGAGACAAAAAGAAATAATAAAATTATTAAAATTACTCTTTAAAATCTACCAAAACAAAGACCTAACGAGAAATAAAGGCAAAATCGAGGGCAAAATTGAATAGATACTTGAAATGTCCTTTATTGTAGACTGCTCTCTTAATAATTAGCAATGAATACATAAACGGGTATGACAGTCGACGGATATGCGGTGTGTGTGCTGTATTCACGCTGTATTGCAGTGATTCTTAACTGTATTCCGTAAGGGTACCTACATTTTCTGGAAACAACAGATTTTACGACGTGAGTCACCCTGCGTCACGTCAACTGCGCCTCAACGTTCGCCCGGCCTAACAATAAAATAAATTAGAAAGGTTACGTGGTTAATAACTTTTAAGTAAGTACCTACTTACAATGTAATGTTATGATAAAATAGCATAACATAATGCTTTTTAATGAAATAAAAATGGCATTACAAAAGTAATTAAAAATTAAGCTGTGTTAAGAGGTGTTTTTTGATAAATTAAGCCATCTCATGCTTTTTTCTCCAAACCTCATGCTATTTTGAAAATATTCTCAGGCACTGAATTTTTCCCACCTGGCAACACTGCCTTATGCGACCAGTGGAAGCACCTGTGGTGGAAGTATGCGTGTAGCATGACACAAATACACGCAAGCGGCAAAACACAATTCATCATCAAGATCCTCACTTTCCAAATGTGTATATGAAATTTTAAGGTCTCGCACTTAGACTACACCAAGTATTATATTTTTATTGTTACATTTTATTAATTTCAATAGGCAAAAACTTTCTTTTTTCACAGATATAGACTGTTAAGGTTAAATTTACTGTTTTTTAAACAGTTTAGAAATTAAGTCAATCAAGCTACTATGATTTAGTATTAGTTGAAACATTGTCTGTTTAATCGCGTTGCCTTTCTAGTACTTGTCTGTCAAATCGGTCAAATTTAAATATAGAGCTCTGTAATGTACTGTAGTGTGGTGACTTCAGTGTTACTATTTGGAATCACAAATGTCAGGGTTGTAAATGTCAGAATTTGACATTTGATATTGACACTGCAATAGCTTACCTTTTAATAAAAAGTACTTGTCTAATTTGCTTTATAAAAAAAGTTGTATATATTCTATCGACTATTTCAAGACTAAAATTGCGCCACTGATACTATTCTATTATATTAATAAACTGAAATTTGTAATGTAAGCACAGCAAATTACTGATACTGAAATGTTGCCCCTGCAATCCTCACCTCTCATACTCATATAAGTGTTGTAAATGAATCAGCTCTACTATTTTGGAACTGGGGTATAATATAATGCAACTTTAGCAAGAAACCAAAAAACAAACAAAAAATAATAAGTTTAACTGGTATAAATATCAGAGAAAAACATTTTCTTTTGCACAAATTGAACACTTGGTGTAGTATTTAAGAATTGCAATTAAATACAAAAGTTTATGAAAAATTAGTCTTGTATGTCTCATTTGTTAACTGTTATTTTCTTTACGTTCATGCAAAAAACAAAACTTTATTGAACTATATTTAGTGGAAAAAGTGGTTCTTTATTGCACTAGTGCAATAAAATGTTTATTGCATTCATCTGTCATTCTACTAAAGCGTTTTGTCATCATGACAAACATAAACGTTCAAATCGACGTCACATTTTCCTAGACTTAGTGTCATCTAAATAACATTTTTTGGTTTTTGCATGAATGTAGGAAAAATATTGTATGCAACTCGTTGTCCTTCTCGGCCTGACGGCCTCGTTGGACAATTTCACGTCGCGTGCAATAAACACTTACTTTTTGTACTTGTTGCATAAATAACTATTAAGTAATTTTAAAATGGCTGGGTATAAGTATAGGATAGGTTACATGTTTTTTAAATTGTTAACAATTGGAGGAAAAATCCACAATTTGTGTGTAGAGTATAGATTTCCAGACCTGCAAAGATTTTATGACAATTCCAGTTTGTGCAAAGTTGTTATATGTTAAATAATTAACGTAATTTTGTTTTCATTATTCTAATTGTATTAATATATATGATATAAATGTTTAATTTGGGTAAGCTGTATAATATCCCATTAATCATGTTCTTAAATCCAGGTTCGGATTTTTACCTCATACATATGTTCTACCTCAGGAGTTGAAGTTGTTGAAACAGAACTGGGAATTCAAAAATGGAAATGGTGGAGAGATGTGGATAATTAAACCTGTGAGTTTTTTTTTATGAATTTAAATTTATATTACCAAAAGAATAAGAACTACTATTAAATAACTCAAATTTAGAATGGCTAAAAAAAATAACTTTTGAAGATCGTTACACATCAAGAACTCAATACAGGCTGGTGGTGCCTCATTAATCAAGCATTTTATTTTAAGTATCGCTTGCCTTGTGAAAACAAAGAGTGGTTTAAAAATAGAGATGTTCAGGGACAATGAAAATAAGAGCGATATTTTATAAAATTTGTCTGAAAAAAAAATTGAAATACAAATTTCTCTGTATAAATTAAAAAAATATATATTAATCTCGAATATAATTTTACAGATACAATTTAAATGATATTTTCTTTTTTCTTTTTTGCAGCCGGCTTCTGCCAGGGGGGTAGGCATTAAAGTGATAAACAAGTGGTCACAGCTACCAAAGAAAACTTCCTTAGTTGTACAAAAATATATTTCCAATCCCTACCTCATAAATGGCAGCAAGTTTGACTTGAGGCTATACGTCCTAGTAACCAGTTTTAGTCCGTTGAGGATATATCTTTATCCTGACGGATTAGCCAGATTTGCTAGTGGTAAGTGATTGATAGATATATAGTGTGCAATATTCCATTAACAAAATTCTACAGGTGATTTTCTTTCCAAAATTAAGAAAGAGAATTCATATGAGTGTAAGTCCTCAAATGCCTCATTTTTAAAATAAAATCACACATACTCTCAAAAATTAAGTCTTACGAATATATATGTAACCTGTATTTTCTTATTTTTGGGCACGAACGTAGAATTTTGTTCATGAAATATTGCAAGACTCCAGTTTCTTCATAGAACTTAAATTAAATTTGTTGATAGAAGTTCTGACATTTAAAATATGATGGTTTCCTTTTTAAAAATTTTGCGTAAAATTATAAATATTTTGACTGAATTATTCAGGGTGAGTCAGTCATAATGTCATTAATTTTAAGAGGAGATAGGGAATAATGAGTATAATGCGAATATGTGATTAAAAAAAAATCTAAATGCAAATTTACGCCTAAAAAAAATATTTTAACATAATTATTTAAAACCCCTTTTCATACTGTCACTCACCGGTCACAGCCTTGGTCGGTTACAGCTGACAGTTCAACTCGATATCGACGTGATGCAACGCGTTGTCAAGTTGTAATATTTTTCTATACCTACTCACCTAGGTTTTAGACATCACAAATAAACGGTTGTACTGACTATTTTAGAATATCATTTTTTCTTGCTCAGTTCAACTTCAGCCAATAATAATTTAAAATGTTAATACCCAATAAAATCAAATAATAATAATAATCAAATAATTCTATTAAAAATTGCAAGTAACGCGTCCACTCAAGTTTTCCCATAGAAAATACGCCCAATCAAACGATACCCGTACACTCGCGTGTAGAATTTTCTCTGAGCAAATGTAGCCGTTATGACTGCACCAAAACTCCAACGTGTCTAATAATAACCTGAGTAATACACCATTTACGTACATTACATACAAAACCTATACCCAATGGGTAAATTATTGAGAAGCTGAAAAGTGTTTCGTGTTTAAATACTAAGTATTGAATAAATATACATCGTGTTGTCGACAGAATACTGTCCAAGGCCTAAATGGCACGCCGCGAATCGTGAGTTAATCTTGACCCTGACCTTATTAGGTCAATATCCTAGTTACCTAGTTTTTGTACTGTTATTTAACGACAAGGAGTAAAACTATTTTTAATCTAGATACATGAATGAATTTTCCTTAAATATTGATTTAATTGTTAATAAAAACAAATGTAGATAATAAATAAATGTTTTCAATGCTAGGCTATTACAGTTTAATAATTTTGATATTACGTTTGCACTACGTTTTACAAATAAATATGAATTTTTAGTATTACTCGTAAGTACAATTAACCTACACATAACCAAATGTACAATTTGTAGTTACGCATATCTAGCCTAGAAATGTATTGTTTTTAAGTAGTATGATACTAACCTGTTTACAGCCCACATAATTATAACTGTATTATTTATCCGTCCATAGCACTTTATTAATAAAATTCAGTCGCATTTGTAAACATTCTCCGTATAACACTACCATTTCCACATAATCGAATTTGTAAAATTATGCGTTGTGAATTTACGCCAAATACGTGAGGTTAGACCGAAATAAACAAACTACTGCTTGTATTCATGTATCTAAGAAATGCGGGAAATGCAGAGTGCTAAATGGAGGTAAATTTGAATAACACGCTGATGTGTTAGATGATATTATGTATGTAAATGTGGCATCCATGGTTAATACGGCAAGTCTGTGACATTAGAATTTCGTCGGGTGCGCCATCGTAGCGCACCAGGAGCGCCGTGTTACTGATTTTTATAGTGTGCTTTGTTTATTTTTTTAAAGGTGGAGTAAAAAAATTGTTTCAATTTTCTGCCTTCATTAGGCCTCCCGAATGCGTGGGTAAAATTAATGACATTATGACTGACTCACCCTGTTTATATATTTTATTGTTTTGTGTGAAAAGAGAGATAATAGAGAGAGTTGCGGCAAGAATTTAGACGATTTACGTCATACGAACAACTGAATAATTCATTACATTTTCATCAAAATATTTAAGAAACTATAATAATAAAACTATATATTGCACTAAATGTTTGCTCTATACAGGGTGATTCAGTCATGTCATTAATTTTAAGAGAAGAGAGAAAAATGAGTATAATGTGAATACGCGACAAAAAAAAATTAATGCTTATTTTATTTAAACCCCCTTTTCAGACTGTCACTGACTGCTTGCGGCAGTTCAACTTGGTGTCAGCCTGATGCGACGTTGCCAAATTTAAATATTTTCCTATAGTATATGTAATATGTAATTAATGCTATAAATAATTTTTTTAAAGTATGCAATTAACATTAAGTTTCAACATAAAAAATATTTAATATTGAAATTAAAAAACTCCAACGGATTTAAATAAAGCATTCACATTCCATTACATAATTAGTGAAAAAAAATTGTGTCAGGCTGAAACATTTTTTTTTAATTTAAATGCAGACTAAAAAAACCCTCGTGCTGTCAACAAAAAACACCTATTCAATGATAAGCAATCCGGCAATCCAAGTCTTGACCTATCATATTTATGTTAATAAACTTGTTTTTAATGTCTACACAACGACAAGCGCTGCAGAACCGCTAAATAATAAAATAACGTAAACGAACAATAATTAAATTTGTATTTTTAAAAATACCCAGTATAATCAATATGTAATCATGAGAATTTTATAATAAATGCCCAATCGCAGTAATTTGCATTGACATCAGATAGTTTTACTGTTTAAGAAAGGTATTTTAAGCTAATATGTATCAAATCTCCTACAATTCCTATCAATGAAGTCATATGTATGCTCTCTGACACCAAGTAGGAGATTTGATACATATTAGCTTAAAATACCTTTCTTAAACAGTAAAAAATGTTACAAAAGCTAATAATAAGGAATATATGGGTAGATATTGTGGGTGTAATTCAACGCAGGTTGGGGCTTTGTCCACCGAGTAGTTAGTTTCACACAATATTGTTAATACCTGAAAATATATGAAAAAAAAAAAAAAGACATCAGATAGGCTGAAAAAAAGTCATTACTTCCTGTTAATAATATTTCATAAGTAATTTATGTCTATAAAACATTTTATATACCTACAATTTTACTTACTGAAATTGCAATTGATTACAAAACGGTTTCACCCTCATTTCAGCCAAATACAGTGATGATGCTAAAGATTTAAAGGACAGGTACATGCATTTGACGAATTATAGCATAAATAAATTGTCCAGTCAGTATACTGCCAATGAGGATGCCAACGCCTGCCAGGGTCATAAATGGTAAGGGATCCAAATTCATATTGAAAGTAAAGTGCATTTGTTTTATTAATATGGTTGTGACGTTTTTTTAGGACTGTGTCAAAATTAATGGAATACCTTGAGGAAACTGGAGTAGATACCAAAGCCTTATGGAAAAATTTAGAACAATTAGTTATTAAAACCATAATTGCCTGCGAAGATCCCATTACACAGTTGTGTGAAGAAAACATGAATAACCATTATAATTGTTATGAACTTTTCGGGGTCGACGTGCTCTTAGATTCGAAATTGAAACCTTGGTTATTAGAGGTGATTGTATTTATTTAATTTTTGACTTATTTCTAAAAAAAATCTTGTAGGTAAACATATCGCCCAGCCTCCATAGTGCTTCCCCGTTAGATGCTCACGTTAAAGGTCCCTTAGTAAAAAACTTGTTCGATATGGCACAATTCCATCTCCCTCCAAAGATAGCTCAGACGGTACAACAGTCTCCTCAGTGTTTCGAACCAAAACTTTATACCGTCAACTTGACTAAGAAGGAGAAACACAAACAAATTTCTTTCTCTCAGTTCGAAAACCGAGAGGACTATTTGTACGACATCTTAAGAGACCTAACGGGAGATGACGTTAGACATTTGGCGAGGGCGGAAGACGAATACGTAGTGCGGGGAAAATTCGAAAGGATATTTCCTAATGCCCATACTCACAAGTACCTGAACTTTATGGAGACGAGGTATTACAACAGGTTATTTGACGCTTGGGAGACAAAGTACGCTGGTCGAAGAGAAGACGGTGAGTACATATGAAAAGTTTTATTCATTCTGATAATAATTTTATATGAATCGCAAATGTCGTTTTCAAAGTGATTCATAATTGAAATGTGCACATATTCATATACGTCTATGAACCCATGCATGTGTTAGTTTGGCAAATTTATGCTGTACAACAAAGCCAAAACTACCTTTCCATTTATGACACCTTCAAGATATACATGTATTATTGAATTTATAAGGCATTATAAACATTTTAACTAACACAGCACAATACTTATATATGATTAAATAAAAAATTACAGACAACAGTCATTATGATGATGAAGATGGGACACACATTACCCACAACTTTTGATGTTTGTAGGCCGTCAGGAATGTTAGAATCCAGGGTCTCGATCGAATCTTTATTGACAATTGTCAGGTGCAACAATTGTCATTCAAATTGTCGCATTATTTAGAAAATTTATGTTCTCGAAAAGTTATAGAAATAATGTCACCATTTGCCATTTACGACGCGTAATAAGATTTGGCAACAATGTTAAATCTGTGGTGATTTAGACAGTTGTTTATATTTTCAATCTTTTTATTGCCAAATGTCAATCATGATTGAAGGGGAACAAATATATTGCACTCAGCAACAGAAGCAAATGCTGGTTGAACTGCTAAAAGACGATAAAAAAACTTATATGTTCTTATACCTTAAGGGTGCTGTATTCTTGAAATAGTGTTTTCTACAAATACAAAAATTTTAGATTTTTAAGAACTGAATAATATAGAGCTTAGCAAATAACAGGAATATTATCTCATGGCGTCTGAATATTTGAAGGTAACAAATATACAAGGTGTTAAAAAAAGAGTGTAAAATATTTAAGGAGGTAATAGTATGAACCAAAATAAGCAGAAAAGTCTCAATAAACAGGGGTCCGCAAAGTAACGGTTGCGGAGATATGGAATGTTTTATGTTTTTTAGCCTCATTTTTTATTTTGCAAAAACGTATATTTTCTTATAATAGTTGGTTGATGTTTAATGAAATAAACAGTACGTATTTGACAGTTGGTCTCAGTGCACAAGTTTTCTTTCGCTATGGCTGGTTACTCTAGTGCAGAATTAACAGACAAGCATTTCATGTATGGTCGTGCTAATGGAAACGCCACCAAAGCGCGACGTGTTTATGTTGACGCTTATCCATATCGCCAGATTCCTTCACAACACATGTTTGGAAGAATTCACCAAAGATTACGTGATACTGGTTCCTTGAGCAAACAGTGCTATTTATCCGGAAGACCAAGGTCGGTATCCATTCCTAAAGCAGGAGAAGACATTCTAGCACTGGTAGAGCTGAATCCAGGTACGAGTGTGCGGAGAATATGCTTTATCCATACCATGTGCAACGAGTACAGTCCTTAAATCCAATAAATGATCAAGCACGTTTGATTTTTTGCCGCTGGTTTCTACGTCATGATGCTGAAGACCCTTGTTTTCTTGCAAACATTATTTTTACTGATAAGGCCGGGTTCACAAGAAATGGAGTGTTTAATTTTCACAATACGCATATTTGGGCCGACAAAAATCCTCATGCTTTAATAGAATCTGGACATCAGGCACGTTTTTTATAAAACATTTGGATGGGTATTGTAGGTGACAGGTTTATAGGTCCTGTTGTTTTACCAAACCGATTAACACGCGCTGCTTACCTCAACTTTCTGCAGAACACACTGTATGAGTTTTTGGAAGACATTCCTTTGAATCAGAGGCAACAAATGTGGTTCCAACATGATGGTGCTCCAGCTCATTTTTCCATGGCCGTTAGAGAGCATTTACACCAAACTTTTCCACATAGATGGGTAGGAAGGACCTGTTTTATGGCCCCCAAGATCGCCTGATCTGAACCCTTTAGATTTCTTTGTTTGGAGATATTTGAAGACATTAGTGTATGGTACTCCTGTAAATAGTCTGGAAGAGCTGCAGCTACGGATTAATCAAAAAGGTCAAGAAATCCAAACCAAGGAGGGTGTTTTCGAAAGAGTTCGAATATCGTTGAGACAAAGATGTCGTGCCTGCTTGGAAATGGACGGAGGGCACTTTGAACATCTTTTGTAACTTTGTTTTTTGTTTGTTAAAAGCTTCCTTTGTCGGTTTATTCCTAATAAAAAAAATGTCTAAAAAACGAATAATGGTCCGCAACCGTTACTTTGCAAACCCATGTTTATTAAGACTTTTCTGCTTATTTTGGTTCAAACTATTACTTCCTGAAATATTTTACACTCTTTTTTTTAGCACCCTGTATAACGACAGAAAGCAGTCTAACCAACAAATTTTTAGGTCCAGAAATCTTTCAAAATAGGTTTTTTTTTAAATTAACTAGATGTGAATATTGTTATAACATAAACTTATACAATTCTGCATATAAGATTGTTCACTTTTATTTATGAGCATGTTAAAATAATTGTTATGTGGGTGTAGAATAGCAAAAGTAAAAATAGTAAGTGGATAAACACAACATCAAGAATTTTATTTTTTATAATACTTTTGTTCTACTTGTTTTGTTTTTCGAGATTTCTGTACTTAAAGACAGCACAAATTTCATCATTTTATGAAGAGAAATACGGCGATCTTAAATAAGTAATATACTTAAAAGCTTTTTTATTAAGTATTGAAACATTTTATACTTATTTAAGGTAAAGATAAATGGCAATTTGTTACTTAAACTGTTTTAATGCAGTAGTAAAAATAATTTATTACTTTATGCTGTTCATAATAATTTATTCCAGCTGTCCGATTTCAAAAAATTCTCCGTTTAATTTTAAGGTGATCTTTTATAAGCATCAATAAAAAAAATATTGTGTCCTTAGGTTATTTTTTATTTTATAGGAATCACGCTTCTGCAAACATTATGCGCGCAAAAAGTTCACCTCAAGGTTGCCCCTCCCAGCACTCTACGCAAGGTGAGTAACGTTCATATTTTTTCATATTAATATTTTAAATTGCTCAGTATTGACTTTAACATTTGGCATTTTCCCTCTCCAATGTTTTATCATTATCTCACATAATTTCAACGTTTTCTTGTAATGGTAACAATCATTGTCACAAGGCGAGAAATTTCATGCTGGCTACCATACAGAGTGTTTGCTCGCAATGTCGCAGTAAGTTGGAACTGTGGGTCGTATATGTGTTTAACTAATTTTTTGTACTAAAACTCGATGGACAATAGTTTTATTAATACCCACATTGATGGTTCTAGGGCTTTATTAGAGTGATAGTGATTACATTTAGGTAAATAACCAATAGGAATAAATTAATGTTACTAATGGCGTAGAACTGTTTAGAATGGAATGTGTTTTAGTGTAAATGCTTTGTTTTTCACATAGGCGTTTTTATTTTTTTTTTGGCATTTTTTTAATATAGCATGCATGAAGTGTGAAAACACTACCATTTTCCAATAATATACAAAGTGATAAAAGAATAAGTACATATTTTAAGAGCGTGATTACGTAAAAATAAACTTCATTTGTCTTAACTTTAAAGCAAAATGCTCTCGATGCTTATACTTCAACAGTGAATAACAAACACGACAACACAAACCGACAATGTTTCTTTCATAAGCAACTTTAATTTATTATCTAAATTTTATTTGACCAATTACACAAGACAACTTTCAATAACATAACAAGCGTCTGTTTCCAGAAAGACAAGATTTTATGCATCTTGGTACATATGTAAAATAATTATGTTGATTTATTTGAAGAATTAAAACGTCGACCTCAGCAGTAAGAAAAGGCATTTAATTTCAAAAAACCTTTTCAAATAGTCATAAAAATTCAAAGTATTTTTTTTTTTAATTGCTTCAATTTTTAAGTGGTATCTGATTGACCTGTGTTTTCATATATCTTATGCCTGTACCTATAGTCGATACTCAATCTGAATCTTTATGACACCCAAGTCGTGCTCAGATCTCAAGTATAGCTGGATAATGGAGACTTTGGTAATACTTGCCCGAGTTTGGTTTTTTCAGTACTACATTAGTAACTATCATTTTGCTGTAATACATTGACTGGTAAATATTGGAATTTTCTGTTTCTAAAGTTGGTCAGTGCCCTAAAAGTTTTGTTGTCTTCGGTTTGAAATTACATCCCTAATAAAGAAATTGCGATTATGTACGTAGATACAGTTCATAAAAAAATTGTTAGAAAATGAAAATTAAGAAGCGTATTTCTCAAAAAGAAATTGTGTGTTTTGTCCATCCCTGAATAGTTTAGAAAACAATGAACTTCTGGTATTCGTCAGCGTTATGTTTAAACATCCTATATAAAATGGGTGGGGGTGACTCTTGGTTAATTATGAATTAACACCTTATTTTTTAAATTAGATAGTTTTTGATAGATTTGGCTTCTTGTCTTCATAGTTTCTCTTAATTTATATGTATGTATGTGTGTAAAATAATACAGAGAAATTTAGATTGACTGATGTCGATGTCATGCATAAAGGTCATAAAACTTTATCAAAACTAGGTTCCAACTACTCAAAATAGTTTTTATTTTGTCAAAATTATTATTTATTATCAACCAATAACAACAAATCAGCATCACTGTTGGCAAATGTAGTAATAAAAATTATTATCTGCATACTACATAAAATTACTAATATCACATAAAATATTTTTAGACAGCCATTCTGGATCTCTCTGTATGTGAAGTGATAAAATTCATAATTGTATAACTTAGCGTGTCAGCTATCTAAGTACATACACTAAGTAAAGGAAGGATAATATTTTATTAATTACCTCATATTTTAATCTAAATCTTTCTTAAAAATATACTTATTTTTTATATTTTTGCTGATGGAGTTAACTTAGATGAAATTGGATTTTTGTTTTTTGAAATTTGATTTTATGTATGACGTCACTAGGTAAAAAGAATCATAATTTAATCGTATCCAATTAGTGACTAGCATGGAAAATTGTTGTTTACTTTTAACCTTATTTATCAATACAAGGTGCTCCTCCGGGAACTGTGTCGATCGTTATCTGGAAAAAATACTATTCCGTTAAAAATTTGGCAACATGTCAAAGTAGAGCTAATACTACTAAATATCTCCATTATAACCGAAAGTGCTGGAGAATTCTAGATAATTTGTTGTATTCGTCCCAGGCATTGTATTTTCCCAGGTAACAATCGCCACATCTCCCGATGGGAGGCTGAATCTGACAATACTGAAGTTGGTCATAAAAATGTAAAAGCAATAGATAAATTTAAAAAATTACGTCTGTCAAAGTTTTTGCTTAGCGATGTCATAATACATTTTTTTTTTGTTTCACTAAAGTTTAAACAAAAATAGGGATCCCATTGTTTAACCTGCAGCCGGATTCTGATTACGGGAATTCGTCTCGTATCGAGTATTTTGACAGTTTAGTGACCTTTATTTCAAATATAAATAAATGCCACTGCACTGTCAAAGCACTCGAAACGAGACAAATTCTTATAATCAGAATCCGGCTGCTGATTTATTTTTTCATGTAATTATGCCCCATTCAATATAAATTTACTTTTATTAAGCAGTAAACAATAAATCAAATTAACACAATGTATCTGATTTGACCGTATTTTTAAATTTCATATTCCTGAGCTTAATATAATAAGTTTTTCATGGTTCAAATCAATTTGTTTCCAATATAAATACAATTTGCATTTTTAATTATTTAAATGTAATATTTCTCCAGAGTTCGCAGAGTTCGATCCCTTCGGATACGAGTGTCCTGCAGTCCAAGGAGAGTCAAAATCGCACTCTAGAAGAAATAATGCAAAAGGCGTCCATAATAAATGACATATTGACTACCTATTAGCCAAGGTGTCAATGTAGTGATGCGTGAACAAGGTACGATTGAAATTCCTTAATTTTTGTCATGTAGCAAAAATGATTTTTAATTCTTGCAATTATATAACGTCATATAAAGATGTGGAACAGATGACATCAAATTATATTTTATATTATTATTTCTTTTTACTGTTTTTATTTAATTGGGTATTCCTGCCACTTGAAATATAAAAACATTAACAAATAACCATTTAGAAAAAGTAGATAATTTCACTAACACTATTCTCGTTATCAAAACTTGACTGACCTATATTAGGTGGAAGGGTTTATTTATTAATATTTTTATAAACAAAAAAATTCCACAAAAATGACAGGCAATATTTCTTTTTATAGTAACAATGTTTTTATAAATTTATTTTATGAAATAGCCATTTTTATTTTGTTAATTATGATAGGGTATATATCGGTTATAACAATGGCGCTGCGATCCGGTAAAAGGTGTTATATCCCATTGTCACTATAGCAGATTGGTACAGGGTGTTTCCTAATTGGCTGCTACAAATGTATTCTATGGTTAAAATTAAAGCAATTTTGTTAAATAAGCATAGGATCCAAGGGTGTCATTTCCGAGATACTGGGTGGGCACTTTTACGACACCCAGTATATGGTTCTGGGAAACGGTAATGTGCACAGAAAAAATTATGCATTTTTATGCCTTTCAATTTTCTCAATAGCAGCAGAAAACTGAAAAGGTACATTCTCGTTCAGTATATATTACCGTTTCCAAGCATTATAAAAGCGTATACGTTTCGTTCCTAGCTGTTTTGGTAACCGAGTGGTGGGCTCTCCGAATCGCGAGTTTGACATATCAAACTTTCGACTTCCGTTTCGAATACGCCATAGGATGTATTTTTTGAATATATTAAAAAATGCTTCTATAGAATTTTTCGTACGACCAATGGTTTACGCTAAGGAGCAACATGAGCACAACACTTAGGTGAACGATCTTAAAAATGTGGGGGCGTGAGTCCACGCGGTCCACTACTGGCTAGCTCGCGCCGAAACGATTTGGGGCGGCGGGGCTGCCCCGGGGCGGGCGGGGGTCAGACACGTTTTTTTTTTCGGAAATCGCCAAGACGGACTAATTTTTCCGATTCCTCGTTCTAAAGACTACCCAGGGTCCGAATTTCGCTTCGATCGGTTCAGGGGCGGCATTCGAAATTTCGGGATTTTTCTTTCGGCCGTAGCTACCTTATTAGGGGTCGTAGGAGGACACGGTTTAAACGGGGGGTTTTGGGGCTCGCCGAGCACGATCCTAGCACTTTCGATCGTGTGTGACGGTCGCCGGAAGGGGGCGCCACGCGGGCGGCAATCAATTTTTTAAAATTTTTCCTTCCCATTACCGAATGCGCCTCCAGCTTAGCGCGAAGTGTTCGCACATAAAATTTGAGGTCGATCGGATTCGAATTGCGGACGTGAGTTTCAAGTTGATAAAAAAATAAATTTAAAGATCATAACTTCTAAATGCTTAACCCACTAAACTTAAACCATAGAATATGCTCCTGGATTTTCTACACACAATTAGGAAAGATACGTATTAAATATATACTTTAAATAAGGGAACCAGATTTAATTACAACTTGACTTGACTGAAATAAAATATGGAATTTATAAATTTAACATACACACTTAACCTTAAATGTGATCTATGAATTCCACCCTAAGATGGTAAGTTATAATATAATTAATTATTCTAAAGTTTTTTGCCCACACTTATTGGAAGGAAATCAGAACAGGACTTTGAGATTGGGTCGTTAAAGCAGATATAAAGTAATATCCAATGTTATAATCGATATATACTGTACAATAAAAGATATAATCACTAATGGTCATTGTAGTGTTCTCTGTAACAAGAGTTGTATATTTTCAGGTACACAAGTATCAATGGATCTCTTTAAATTAAAAGAACACCAGCAAATTGACTGCCATCAACTGAAATATACGTTTATATTATTTGATATAAAACATTAAGGTTCATTTAAATTATAATTGTGTAACTTTAGTTATATTAAATTTCAGTATAGAGATTTTGCATTTATTGTATAAATACTCTTTTTTTATTTGTTATTTATTAATGTTGTATTTTTAATCAATCAGAATAAAATATTTCAGTAAAAAAATAGTTTAATGTCAACTTACATAAAAAAATATAAATCGTTACTTTTTAAGTATGTAGAACAGATTACAAAGAAGAAATAAATACAAATTAATAAATACAGGACAATTGCTGTTGCAATACCAGTTAAAAAAATCTTGAAATATTTATTACCATCATTCGATTTCATCAGTCACGTTTTGTTCATCCACAGTAACCCAAGAGCCTAAAATACAGTTGCAGCTGAAACAACTGTTATTAAGTAAAAAACAATTTGAATTTTTAAATGTAATTCCAATTTTGCTTTGTTTCGGAACTATATTATGTGTTCATATAAAATTTAAATTTTTCTTTTATAAAGGAAATTATATCTATATTACATTAAAAATTGTATTACACATTTCCTCTTGGATTAACACTCTTGCATACTTTTAGACTATTTTCATCATCGTACACCTAGCTTTGATGAGATAGCTTACAAAAGGTTAAGTAATATTTCTTAAAACAAAAAATAGGGAAAATATTTGCATTTAAAATTATGGAAAGCCTGTTCTGTTGTATGTCTCTTCCAGCCACCAGGTCAGAGATATATTGATGAGCCTTTACAATACAATTATTGGTTTAAGTAACTCGAATTAAAACTATTTGGAAATTAAATATGGAACATTAAACAAAATAAAGAACCAAGTAGTTTTTGAGCCGAGCTGAACCTGCTGAAACCCACAGAATACATAAAAATATATTATTTTCAGTATTTTGTCAATATAATGAGTACGGTTTTTGACGTTGATGCTTCCGTCAAAGCCGAAATGTTAGATCAGATTCGACTACCGAAATGGTCGATATTTCACAGCAGACTCGAACATTTCCGAAATGAGAAGCCTATGTTTCGTCCAATGAAATTCTTTGGGGTAATTTTTGAGATCTAACGGAGTCATTTCTAAATACTGCCTTATTGCCAGAACGGATTGAATAACTGTTACCTTGGCCAGTTTACTGTTAAGATGAGACCAGAGATCGTTGCTACTTAGGAACGTTATCTGTACTCGTAGAGCTGCAAGTTCGTGCTTTGTTTGTGGTACATCCAAAAAACTTGAATAACTTTTCTGCATACTTTACATGTGGTCAAGTATTTTTCCAACTTATTGAAATATTCCAAACCAGATATTTACTTTCCAACCTGGTAGATTTATTTTTCACAATAATAATGTTAATAATTATTATCCGGAGTAAGCAATTACAGTTACATGTATGGAATAGAGTCTAGAGCACACCGCGATATATGAATAGGTACACCCTAAAATTTGTCCAGTTATATCCATCACTACTCATAAACCACTGAGGTGAAATTAGGTTAGTTGAAACAGTTTTTCATCAGCGTGTTACATAACCTAACTTTGTGCAAAACATGAAATAATCAATTTCAACTATTATTTTATAATAGCCAGTATTACCGTCCAGCAGTATGTGGATATGCTGCTAATGCAGCAAGCTCTCGAACGGTCACTAACATTCATAACTTGCGGATTTAAGTACATGCTTTTAAGCAGACATTTCAACAATCATTTTTAGTTAATGACTGCGTTCAGGGAATTAAGCGTTAAAGCGCTACAGAACCGAAGCGCTGCAGCGCTTTAAATGTGTCACACTGAATGAACTGGCTACTTATCTAGTTACTTTTGCTGCAGCGCTTTAAATGTGTCACACTGAATGAACTGGCTACTTATCTAGTTACTTTTGCTGCAGCGCTTTAAATGTGTCACACTGAATGAACTAATCGGAACTGGCTACTTATCTAGTTACTTTTACGATTTCAGTTTTAATTATTGGTAGAGGCAGAACTTAAATTGAAAATTATTTGTTTTTCGGGTTTTTATATAAATTATTAGATGTATATAAACAATATTACGTATCGAGTTAAAAATGTAATAACATAATTGTTGTTATTTTTAAGTACCTAGATATGATATATTTTTGTTATATTTGAAAATCGTTACAAGAAGGGATGAATATTTTAGCACTAAAATTAATATTAACGTTGACTTGTACTAGATGAAAAATGACTTCGTTACCATTTAATATTTTTTGTTTTTCTTCTTGTGTTATTGCAACCGTAATGATTTTCTCTCAATTGCAAAGTAATAGTATCCTCCTTACTTATTGCTCAATTTAGGCTATATTTCGAATGACATACCAGAGAGAAAATATTATTTATCTCTTCTTTAAAATATAACGCGCTAGTAAGCCAGTCAGCATGAAGACAGTAAATACAAATTTTAGGTTAGATTACCCAAACATACCAATTTTTAGTGTGCTTTACAAATAATAAAGCAGTCAAGCGGATAAATTATACGCTTCATTGCTTTATACAGCGCTAAAGCGCTGCCTGGAAATTATAGCACTATTCAGTACACCGCTTCAGTAAAGCGCTTTAGCGCTCGAGTTCCCTGAATGCACTCAATGTTTCGGTCAGTATCGTGAAAGGATTAATTATCGGGTTATTTATTCTACCTAATTTTCTACAAGATGATTTACCTAATTTATAGATGAAGTATCAAGTGCTTGGCACGATGTGTGATTTCAACAAGGCAAGTTTCTATCGCAAAATGACAATTTTTGTCACGTTCTTGTCTAAATATATGGATCACAAAGTATATGTGGATTGGATGTGTGTTCCATGGTCTATGAAAGAATGTTTACCAGTGAAGTGAATATGAGAGATATACCGTCTATTACAGTCCGGCGTCTTCACGTCGGCTCCTTTGATGTCGAGGTTCCAGATTTCGTTTTTTTAGACGACCAAAAGACAACTGCGCATTTAGCTGCGCGCTCAATAGGCATGGTGATTTGTCAAGAGACAGATTGTCTCCCACTTCGTCGTGTACAAATGAATTTCATTGGTGTTCATTGCGCATTTAGTCACAATCTCTGCAACCTTCACTCGGCGAATTGTATAAACTGTTGATATACTTTTACAATGAATTGTCAATGCTAATGCAGACATTAAAAACAATAAAGCCTTATTAACTTGTACTATTTCATGGATGCGTTCCACTAGACTGTAGATTTAGGCAGGTGGAAGCTATTTTGCTTTATAATTATTATAAGCTTTATTAACACATTTAAGACACAGGTTTGCCTTAATGGAAAAAACTACTTAACCTCTCATAAGCTATCTCCATTTGTTTTACAGGTTTCCTGGTAGAACGGACTGGTTGCAATCGCTCCATTTACTGACTAGTTTGGTCACCAGACTTGAAACACATTATTACAGTTTTACTTAAAGCTAGTCAGTATATCACACAAAAAATATGACTATGCTTACTAACCAAAATGAATATATACTCGCGACAAGAATTCAGACGACTTAAGTCACACGAACAAATGAATAATTCATTATATTTTCATCAAAATATTTGAGAAACTGCAACTGATAATAAGTAATAAAACTATATACTACACTAAAAGTTTGCATTATATATTGCACGAAATCGCAAAAAATTATTGTTTTTAACGCAACCAAATATCAAAAATTACGTTGACAAAAACAAATGTGTAACGTTAGTCGTGACGTATGACGTTTGAATTCTTGACGCGAGTATATTAATGAAAACCAACCAAAAACAAAAAAAAAATAATGTCAAAAAAATCTCAGTAAGTTCTAAAATTTGTGCATGTCATTGGGATTATAGTTATTTAAATACATGGCGATTACAACTAATAGTTCTTCATGCATACCACTGACCACTATGAGCGTCTAGTAAACAATTGAAATAGTGAATCAAGAATAATTATGTTACTAGCCATGTCTCGACTCAATTAATAAATTAAACTAAATGAGCACCATACTTTGAATTAAATCAAACAAGAATTAAAAATTTTATAAAGGCGTTACTAAATCTCATCCCTAGCTCGGGAACAATTTCCTATTTTTTTAAATGCATTTGTCCCCGAAGGTAAAAATGTAATACAGTACTAGAATTTCTTGATGTTTGTAAAACGATGTATATAATATTACATATTTATCATTCAAGTTTGAAACTACTGGAACGTATGCTAGTCATTACTATTAGGCCCCTTTCAGACGATACAGTTTTCCGCCATCAGGTGTATCTGACATAGAAATAACCATTGTTGCTTACGAATGACTTACATACACTCTGTCGGTATACTGTCGACAACAGCACGTCTTCTATTATCTACGGCACCATGTCAGACACGTCGCCTTATTATTAACCAAATTTGATATGAAGTTGCTACAATATTTTTTCAGCTAATTCAAACGATGTTCATTTTGACCGATTTTTATCCACTTACGACACCTTGCTGCTTATACTTAGATATGAGTTAATAAAGATTGGTGTCATCGTTTGCTAAATCTTTTTGTATTATAACTGGATCATGTTAACACTAAGCACTACGTGCCCACCTGTGTACATTTTAATTTCAAATTAGGAGAAAAATGACCACTGGTGTGCATTTTTGGTTTTTAGTTAGTGATAAATGACCACCTGTAGCCACACTGTCTTATACATTCCAGAACTGAGTGATCACCTGTGGCAATGTTTTACATTTATTTAGCATAGACGTTAATGTTTGGTCCCAGGATATAAACTTATTTTACTTGGACTTAGCAGTTTGGGTTGTCTAGGTATAAAAAATACCCGGTAAGATTCTGGGGAGCAAATTGTGAACAAATATGAATTCTATGATGTATACTTTGTTTTTTCATATTTACTAAACATTTTTTATTTGCAAACACTTGTTACGGGAGTAACCTAATTATAAAGCAGGAAAATAGTAATTAGAAAAATAAAAACAAAAATACATAAAATATACCATACAAATGAAAAAAATGAAAAAAGAACAGATAACTAAAAAAAAAGAAGTTACAATGGAAATAACTTTTTGATGTTAGGAACAATAGAATAAAAAATATCCAAGCTATCATTCACAGTGGAATAATTTCTACACATTACTTATAATGATGAATAATGTACTATCATTCACAGTGGAATAATTTCTACACATTACTTATAATGATGAATAATGTAACACATTAGTATTGGCCGTTTTTAAGTAGAAAGTATCACAGGAACGAGTAGTTACGTTAGGGACATAAAAATTTAATAATAATTGTAATATTTCCGGTATATCAAAATTTCCATTTATTATATTACAGAGATATTACGCTATGCATGCTATACCGGACCTTCAAGGATTACAATGCATATTGCTGACGCAGCAAGTGCTTCTACACAAAAATTTTAGAAACTTACGTTGAGTTCTTTCTAATAAATCAATGTAGTTTGCATAATTTGGTGACCAGACAAGGGAATTATATTCTAGATGTGATGTGACGATTATAAAAAACTTAAGACAGATTTTATTTTCTTAAAAGTGAACAAACATGAAGTCAAAAATATTCAAATTCAAAACTACCTAAAGATTATTGACTTAGAGAAAAGTTATAATTTAGTTTAGCTCTTGGAAATACACTAAACAAGTGTGTCACATTGTTCAGATACTGTGTTCACTTTTGGCATAAGCGGAATTGTGTTGCCTATACATGTTTTTATAGCATACACTACACCTTTTTATTATATTATGGGACTACGTGACCACCTGTAGGCCACAAGAAAAAAAATTTAAATGTAGCAAAAAAAAAACAAAATATATGAAGTAAATTTTATGAATAAAAACGATGCTAAAAATATTGGTCCCAACCAGACAAAACAGAAATGACCACCGGTGAGAATATGGTATTCTACTAAAAAAAAAGTGCTCACGTGGTGCTCAATATGTTAACTATTGTAAATGCCAAATTGGCCAAAATGAACATCGTTTAATTACGTGAATAACATCATTACAGAAACTGATCGATTTTGGAATACTTGGAAATGATTATTTGCAGAGCGACCATGGACTGGATGGTATTAGATCTCAGTAAATTTAAACAATTCACCGAATTACAAATTAACATAATCAGTTAGCATTTAATACTTGTTACGCAACATAAAATATTAAAATTATATTTCAACAATAAATATATCGAACTGTAACGTTTTTTTAAAACCAATTTTCAATCACTAAAGTTGCCCGTATGCACTTAAACTCATATAAGTGCAATGACTTCAACAGTGTATGAGACCCACGTGAACAAAATAGTTTTGGTGCCACATAAATTTAATTTTCTTAAGTTGGTATTTAATAAATTACCAATTTTTTGAGCTACCACCAGTGCAAGGATCTCGAACATTGTTGAAAGCACATATATTTCAGACTATATGTTTTCAATATCCTAGTAATACGGAAAAGTAGTATCACAACAATAAGAAAAAATGGTTTGCGGATAACCCATCCATACACATATTGAAAAAAGAAAGCAAAATCATTTTAAATGAGTCACTTACACAAATGCAGCCGCAATGTGAAAAATAATTACTGATTAAACTTATTTCTCTGTGATGTTGGCACAAGCAGTACAATCACAAGCAGTCGTTAAAAATATGACACTGCAGGCATTAATGTAAATTTGCTTTCTTATCTCACCAAAAATAAGGCAAAAATTCTTTGCACTTAATTATATACCACCGTAAACTTTAATTACCATCTGACCCATCATCAGGATTATCCTCGGCGTTATTTTCAATCTGAGGTGTAGGCTGTGAACGGGGTCGAGGTATTCTTCTAGTCTGTACGTTTATGTCCAACTGCATTCTAATATCTAGAACCATAAATCCAACTGTGATTAAAAGGGGAAGGCGATATCTACAGTCCCAAGCCAGTTTTAACAGAAATATGAGTGGGCTCATCGTTAAACTAGAACAAAGGTTAAATATTACTATTAGGGTTGTCAATCTGATTTTTCGGGATCCTGGGATTCTGCTAATTTTCAGCTCCAAAAATCCCAGGATGCCTTCAGCTGCGTTCCTGGGATTTTCGGGTTTGACCTTGTCATTTTGAATGTGGGAAATCTCTCCAGTGTATAAGATAGAACATAAAAAAATAAGATGAAAAGTTCCTATAGAATTTTATCCTACAGACTGTAGGAGGACGCCGCTGGAATTCCGTTTTTCTTGAATAACTTTTAATAATATAATTTAATAAAAATTTAATGTGATGGACATTGATCACATTTTTACAAAGTAATAACTGTTTTACTAATAGGGCTTTGCTCGTAACTGAGCTACGATGATTTTAATGTTAATATGTCAGGTAAAATAAAAATCAACACAATGCATTTGGTCATATCTTCCTTATTGTTGGAGATAACTGTCACAACTCAAAATATTGATAAAAACAAGTTTTGAAAAAGGGATTCCAGATGGCCTATTCTACGTGGGAAAAACCATTTCATGTGAACTTAATGGTGCCTAAGTAATGTCATGAAGTAGAAGGCGTTTGTTAAATTGATGATTTGAACTATTTTTATGTTTCGGTATTTGTTTATTACACTCATATTAAAATAAATAACTAAATAAATATCACTTCTACAAAAAAAATAAATAAATACTTAAATAAATAAAAATATATAAAAATTATTTATTTTTTTTCATTATAAAAAATGCTGTAATTTTTTCAATAAATATTAACTAAAGTGAAGTTTACATTGGCCAATTCTATATGGATTAAACATCAATTAGAAGCCAAAAGAACGACAAATTCAATTGAGACAGTAAAATTGATTGCTTTTTCAGAAAAGTCAACCTTTTTGAGTTGCGACAGCTAGTGGCGTAGCTAGGCGTGGGCAAAGCGGCCCCTCGCTCACGGCCTCGCACTTAAACGGGCCTCGCGCGAGGCCCCCTCAAGGGTGATTTAAAACCGAACGCCATGAACTCTAAATAGTACGAATAGCACCCTAAAAGACCTTACTAAGAAAGAATAAGCTTTACCGAGGCTTTACCACACGTACTATAATTAATTTGCACACCCTGCTGGGTGCTCTATTATCGACATATTTTTTAGTACTGAAGAGGTTACAAAAAATAATTTTGAAATTTTCAGATCATCCAGACTTCACTACTTTAACTAGTTTCATCATAAACGAATAATTTTGTAAACAAACTTTCTGATATTTCACCATACTTTTCTTGAAAATATACATTGAAAAAACTACAATGCATAGTATCACGCGATAAAGGCCCAAAAAATAATAAATAAAGTTATATACACTAATGTCCGATCGCCTTTTGTTTTCAAGATACAGCATTTAACATTTTTTTTTAATTTTTTGTAAAATTAATTTTTTTTAATTTCTCCCGATTGTATGAAAATATTTGAACCAAAATTGATGCACACTGTGACCTTGCATGTAGCTATTATGTGTCACAATATTCAGTTCATTCAGCATCCAATGGCGGAAGAAAAGGGCCTCGCTGATGCGACTTCGCCCACGTCTAGATTAGTCCACGCTACGCCACTGGCGACAGCTTTCTTTCAAATGGACAAAAATCTATAAATACACAGGTCATATTTAAAAATACAGAATTTTGAAGTATATGTTCAAAACGTAACTTTTCATCGTTTTCTTAAGTATTAATTTTAAATCCCAAAAACTGTAGTATAAATAAAATATTACCTAGAAGTAACCAATTATTCTGAATCCACTGAAAAATTGGAACATAATAAAATTATTAATAAATATTTAATTAAAAAACATGAATTATGCGACACATTTTTGCATATAGTTAATGTTTACAGAGAAACTTGTCATTTTGCCTTTCATACAAGAAACTGGTTCTTAAGAAGTAAAAAGAATAAATTACTGAGACAATAAAAGTAGTATACTACACTGTTACTGGGAGTCCCGCTTAAATGTCCTATTAACCTAAATTATATTTGTATAATTAATTTATAACAATGATTTGTGACGGTTAATTTGACATTGAGTAAACACAGTCAAAAACATTTGTTCTATAATTTAGAAATCAGTTGCTAACTTTCCTTTAATAGTACTAATAACAAACTAGGTGTACAAACTTTTTAACAATTCCATAAAAGATTGATTTTAATTATTACTCTTTTCATCGACACTAAATACTTTAAATATCAAATTATAAAAGCAGTTTGTAAATATCAACCTGCTTTAACTGATGAGCTACTACCGGAAGTATGAATTTCCTGTTGTTATATCAGGAAAGTATACTCAGTTGTTATCAATATTTATTTGTAGTAAGCTTTTAAAAGCATTGTACCATTTTATTCCACATTCTCTCTTGAAGATATAAAATTCCATTATTTATTTAACAGAAACTGGAATAAATAAATAGTTTTTAAATAATTGCACCATAAATACCCATTACTTTTATAAGATTCCAAACTTTTTATTTATATATTACAAGTTAAAGAGTTTTAGTGGTTTAAAAGAATTACCTTACTGAAAGATATTTCATGCATTTATTTAAATATGTAATGTGCGAATATATGAAAAATTAATTTTGACATTCTAATGACCTTGTTACGGCTTATAAATGTTCTATTTCAACATAAATGACCTTGATTTGTGACAATTACTGTTGCAGATTCAGGTCATGTGTAATTGAAGAAAATAACATTATTTATATTACAATTTAGACTTAAATTTGTATGTACACATCATGAAAGGATAATAAAAAAACATATCAAAGTGAACCATTTATTTGGTTATATATTATATATTCCATATATTTTGCTATACATTGTAAATTTATATTAAAAAGCCTTTACTTGTTTTCTTAGAAAATATAATGCATGTAATCATATAATAAACTAAACAGTACATTGTGTTCATAAAAACTTAATTTCTATCATAATAATCGATAGTATCCCCCGTCTTAAAATCACCTTTTTCCAAAATATCCAAAAGTTTACTCACAGTTTGTTCTGTAGTTAATACAGTGCTTTCCTTCACTTCTCGAAAATTTTTCTTTATAACCTCGGACTGCGCGTCTGTAATGATAGTCTCAAACATATCTGTGTCTACAGGACCAGGCGAATAATTTAAAACAACAATTTTGGGTTCCTCAAGAGCCAAAACTTTAAAAAACAGTTCTCTAGCAGCTTTACCAGATCCATACATTGATAAATTTATAGTGGGAGAACGGCCACAGAGTGAAGTTATATTTACCACAACTAGCTGAGGTGCTACAGATCTAATTTGTTTAATAAAAACGCTGTTCAATAAAGCAACCGAAAATAAATTTAAATCGTAATATTCACGCCATGTTGTCAGATCCGTTAAATCAGTTGTTTGCTTTAAAGTACCGATGTGTCCGGCATTATGAAATATTAATCCAAATTCTATTCCAGATGTATCAACACATGACAAAATATTTTGGAAAAGTTTGTTGTAGTCATTTACATCTGGTTTTGATAAGTCTAAAACATATGTTTGAACTGTTATAGACTTATCTACCATAAGAATTTGTGTTTTTGTCTCATCAAGCCCTTTTTCGGATCGAGCTATCAAAACAAAAATAGAGTTTTGATCCAAATGCCTAGAAAGTTCTACAGCGATTGTTCTACCTATACCTTTTGATGCTCCGGTTATGAAAACAATAGATTTTTTACTAAAATTTACAGAACAAGCCATATTGACACGAAAATAAGTGACAATTTCACAAATATATTGTTAGTAAAGTATTACCTATTTAATTTATGGGTTACAATTTGCACTAGAATCCTTGTTTACTTCAGGATCACTATCATCATTTTTCAATTGATCGTACTTAACTAATTCAACAATTTCTCCTTGGCTTATGGCCTGCTTCTGAGGGGCAATGGTTCTTAGAATTTGAGAATTTGAAATGGGTTCATCTAGTTCAATGATTTCTTCGTCAATGTGTACTGCACTAGTAAGAAGTTGTTGCATACAGTCCTCTTTTTTAGCAGCTAATTGAGCAAGAACTCTGGGATCGTTTTTTATTTTTCTTAGTTTTTCCTCTAAAATAAAAAAAATAATTTCTCTGACTTAACAAAAAAACATGCATGTTTACAATACAATGTAATCTAAATTAAGATAATAATAAAACTGCGTATAAAATAATTATTACTTTACCTAAAACAGCAAGGTACTGTTCCGAGTCTGGCAACTTCTCGGTAATTGTTGGTGTAAAGTTATCTTCAAATTTTGTAATGGGGATTTCTGGAATGTTGACATTTGCTTGACAAGTCGACCAAGGATCCATGTTGTTTTTATTATGAATAGTACCACCAACATATAAATAATAAATTTAAAAACTTGATACCTGCTACCAACACAAAACTTTTCTCTGATGCCATGGGCGGCGGTTTAACCTAGGTACACTTTTCAATTAAAATGAGGATCCTGTTTCATGCTTCATAAACACTTAGTACAAGTGTAAATACATATAAAAATATATAAATATACAGAACAGTATACATACTTGAACATTATAGGTTTTGATATAGGTATTAAAAATCAGAAAATATCTTCGTTATTATCACGATTACTACTGTGTGAATATGGGAAGCTGACCCACAGATTCCATCGGATATCTAATACTTAATATATCTACTTATGGAGGGATATAAATTTTGATGTTATTACATTAGTTTAAATTACAAAAAATATCGCCGCAGCGCAACTTACCACCTTTTTGTGGCAAATTTTGTTGTATCACCTGCTAAATCGCGACAACCACGGTTGCTTCAATTTAACTTCCATATATATTGAACATTGAACCATTGTCAGCTAAATTGTAGAGGCGTGTGCTTTTTTCAGTCTGTTTCATTGCCCTTTTGCAACGATTTACCGCGCGCGGCAGCAAAAATGACGTCGTCGTCAATTGTTTTCATAGAAATTATGACAAATGTCAAATATTCGATAAGAAGTACTTTCCTGTTACGTATCATTTTTAAATTTATGAATTGTTACAATCTAAAATACTGTGTTTATATAGTGAAAATGTAGGAGTAGCAGTCCATTATTAATATGTATTATGTACCCTTATGTAAAATATTTAGACACAAAAGCTTTGTGTGAAGTGTTCGAATGGCATCAGTGCCACATATTCTAATGTTTCAAAATAATAGATAAAAAATATGTATATTTTTGCAAACCAAATTAAATAAGTAGGTTCTATTAAAAGATAAGTTATTACAGTCTCAATATTAAATTCTGGCATTTATGACCTGATGTGTATGTTTCCAAATACTAACATTGGTGTCGCCACACTACAGAATTCTAGATTGAAATTCAGGTGATTTGACAGACAGTAATACAAACCCGACGCAATTTAACAGACGACGATTGAACCAAAGTACTTGGCGATACATAAAAGCACAAGCACAATTATAGCAATCATAAAATATTCATAACTAAATAAAATCTAATACAATTTTAGCATATTTTAATTGAATTTATTTAAAAAATCCATAAACGAAATGAAATCTCGAAGCAATATGATTTTTATATTAGTTGCCTCTCAAAATATGCTGAATTCTAAAATCTCCTGTAGTTCATAGAACTGAAAAATACTTATCTTCTTTTTTTTTTGTCAGAAATGCCATTGTTTTATTAGTGACACACTCACTAATTAGAGACTGGCTATTCTGGATAAGAAAAACCAACAAAAAGCTTGGTTGTACCACTCTTTATTTTAATATATTTTTTATTTCACTTTTCATAATTTGAAACACAGAGAGCAGAAAAATTTCATGTTAAATCCAGTCAGTAGTTGCAATCTGTACAAATCTATTATTTTGTGTGAGAAAAACTAACAAGAAATCTAAAAAACAAAGAAAAAAGCAGCAAAGTATTTATTAAAGAAATAAAAGTAAACAGTAAAAAAAAATAAATACTAGAAAATTACAAAAAAAAAGACTTTAACGAATAAATATGGCAATTAAATAACAGATCTTATATCTTATTTCCTTGAAATCTGAATAAGGTGTCCGCCTATTGGCCCTTAAAGTCATATACACTACAACCAATTGAGGAAAGTTGAGAAACCGTCGTAACTCGGAAAATCAAAATGTTACCAGAAAAAACTAATCTAAATAAAAAAAAATATATATTAAGTACAACGCTTTCATAAAAACAATAAATGACTTCCCAAATAAACTAAAGCATTATTTAATGAACATTTTAAAACTACGATAAAATGTATTGTTAAACAATATTAGAAAAATACCAAATCAAAATTTCTGCCAGAGACAGTGTCACAAAGTCAAATAACTTCAGGTTTTATAAAAATTAACAAAAATAAAACTGTATTCAGAATAAAAAACTCACAACCCCAAACTCTCAACAAAGTAACAAATCAAAGGGTTATCAACGTTTGTACTCTGTTTCAAAGTATCAAAATAATTTTCTTCTGTTTATTTTGCAATTTCCTAAATCAATGTTTCTTAAAAACAATACGCGTTTTCAAAATATAATTGCCTTTTCATTTGCGATTTGAGTTTTTTATTTTAATCTACAAATATCCCAAATATATACAATTCTTTTAAAGACTTTCTTTTTATTATCAACAAGATATTAAATAATAGTTACAGTTAATGGAGATCATGTCGAGTCAGCCAATAGCAAGCCACTTTTCAGAAAAAATCAGTACCCTTGTGCTTAAATATACAAAAAAAATATATTATATAGAGGGGCTTTCACCTCTAAGGTTTAGGTACCACAATCATATAAATAATTATATCACATTATTTTAAGCTAACAAACGAGATTATTACGAAGTTTACGCAAAATAACGATTGACCAGTGTTACTCCCCTATCAAACAAATCACGATATCACTATAAAACAAAATTTAGTGTACGAAAAATTATAAATACCCAATACAGGATGTCCAGACTGCAAGCAAACAATTCCGAGGAGATTCTAATAAAAGTAATGGTAAAGTTACTAGCAGAATTCATATTATACAATTTTTACAACTTTCTATTTTTTTAGTTAAATTGGATATTTTGCCCCACTTCTGAAAAAAGTAAAAATTAATTGAATAAACTCTTGCGCCAAAAGGATCAGACAAGGGTATATTCAATCAATCTTTATTTTTTCAAAAGTGTGGCAAAATACCCAACTAAACTAAAGAAACACTAGAATTATGCCACAAATAGTTTCAAATATTCAAACATTTTTTTTAATTAATATTTTGCCATAACTTTTTCTCAGTGAAACGATTTTTTTCTAATGCGATATAATCCTTTCAGTTACAAAATATACCTATGCAAATAGAAGTCATCAAAATTCTGATGCTCTAAAGGACGTAAATGATTCTTATTGGTCAGAAAATTGAAAACATTTTTATTTGCAGTTTGCAAATCTTACATACAGGCCCTCTTGATTCAAATCGATAACATTAATCGCTCCGTTAATAAATAAGATATTTTGAAAAATTTTCAAGCCCGTTTCGAGACAGATGAGTGATACAACTAAGATACCATTCTGGTATGTCAGTAGCCAATCAACATGCAGAATTGAAAGTTTTTAATATTTTGTGATTGACATTAACATGTCCAAATGGTATCACACTAATAACATACTGGTTCATTAGAGAAGGAGCTGTCATAACCTCGTTACATTTATATTTCAAATTTAGGTGAATTTTCAGTGTTTAAAAGAATTGTTCCAAAATATTAACAAATTTTTCAAAAACTATTGTCGTCAGCTCGAAACAAAATAATTTTTTTATAAGATTTTTTGATGATCTTTAGTGCATTCTTGATGATTTTGACTGTCAGATAAAATGATAAGACAAAATTGTTATAAAACGACGGAAAATGTGTTGGTTTTCCTTCATACATCTTTCTGCAATTTTGCAACATTTTTGATCAAACAAATCCTTCCTATGGGTAAAAATCATCGATGATGCACGATAACTCAAACAATTTATTTTTTAACTCCAAACATTATCAATTTTCTGACAAATATAAACCATTTAGTCTTTAGGGCTTCCAAATTTTCAATTTTTTTTTTTTAGTTTCCGTTTGTTAGCAATAATAACTAGGTATAACAACTAAAAAATATGACAAAAAAATTATGACAAAATATCAATTGAAAATAAGTTAATATTGAGTTTTCCAGAGTACCGCGGCAACGTATTCACAAGAATAGAATCACTGCAAAATTTTTTGCTCGTAGTCTGAATATACTCTATAATTTAAAAATTGTAGTACTCTCACCTTGAAATCAAACATTTATTTCGCACTAAACAGGAAAAAAAAATTACATAAATAATTCCAATGAAAAAGGAGAATAACACCGATGTAAATGTAACAAAAACAGCATCAGCGGACGATACCGGGGGGCTAAGTACGGGGGCAAACTAAGCTTCCGTGGAAGCGATGAGGGAGCTTTTAGGAGTGTAGGCCGTCGCATTAGGGTCGAGGTTGGATGGTGGACTTTCGGCCAGTCGTACTCTGGAGATATTGCTGGAGGATGTTGGGCCGCCGAAGGTATCGTTCGGCATCACAGCTAGAACCTGTGCAATTTTGCCTTTCAGCTCTTCGATTTCTTTTTCTTGAGTTCTATTGGCATCTACAAAGTATAAAAAAGGATTACTTTAGTCTTCCTCATTGAAACTGTAGAGGGAGTCCTAAATCCAATGGTGTCCGTTGGGATACAAAAACAATTAAATTGCGACAATGTTGTATAATTTGGTGCCCAATCAAATATTTTATAAATTGGATTTGAAAATAATACGTGTTATGTACAATTATTTTTTTATATTTTTCATATCTAGGCCCCTTCTAAACTGATACGCCTATGGACTGTTGCTGTCTGCGTGCCTTGTCATTGTACTATACTCAACGACCAAAAATCTACTCATGGTCCCTTCTGTCGGGTTAGACAGACGAAAGCAGCTAGGATTATTCGTCGGATACCTCACCTATGGCATACTGATGAGAGCTAAAAAGCTCGAAACCGTATATGTCTGGTGGGCGTCCTGACGAATGACTCTAGCTGTTGCTATAGGTTTTCCAGGTGTAATTCAACGCTGGTCGGGCATTAGCCCGCAGAGTAGTTGTTTCCTGGAATTCGTGTTGGCCTAAAAATCTAGTTAGTAACTAATGTTATAAAACCACACAATTTATATCAGTCGACACAAAGAAAGATACATGCAGCCTGTATATTTTTCCTATAAAATCGTGCGCCACATATCCCTGAAAGCATACCCGATTACACAGCTTCTGCTTCAGGAACTAAGCATGCGCTGCAACCTTCTATTGGCTGTGATGAATTGGCAGATCCACCTGTTCCATTTCCAGCGCTATCATGGGGGGTATATTGTTCGGGCGAGCAAAATTTTGGGTATATTTTGCAGTGCAATAGATATACTCCAATACAGGACATGTTAAATACATTAAATTTTATGAATATAAAGCAAAGAATTTTGTTAAGAACGTTACTATTCATATATAAAATAAAAACCTGTTATTGCCTAACTATTTGCACAGTAGAATAACATATGTAAGAGATGGACATGTTTATAACACTCGCCAAAAAGATGACTTTTATATAAAAAAACATAATTTGTTAAGAACTGGAAAATCTTTGTTTTGTGAGGGACTTAAGCAATACAATAAGCTACCAGAATGTATAAAAAATTTTAATGGGCCGGTTAATAATTTCAATAAGTTAATTATTAGTTACATTAAGACACTACCAGTGTAAACTTTTTATAGATTTCTTTTTTAAGGTTTGTGGTTACTTGCGTTTATGTAATTGTATTGTTTGTATGTATAGCATTTGCTAAATAAAGGTATATTATTATATTATTATTATATATCTTCTCGCTAATTTAATTATGAATGTAACTAATTTATTACTGATTTTGTGTTCTTAAGAATGGAGAATAATTTAAGCTCTACAGTGTATTCTCAAAATCGTAAATGCCCTAATATAACAAGTGAGGAATATCGGATGATGACATCTAGGAAGGGTTAGGGCGCGAGGTCAAAATATGATTGTAAGTGATGTTGAAATATGTAGTTCAAAATTTGTCAAATGTTGAGATTTTCCCACCCTAAATAATTAAAAAAGAAGTTGCAAAATTCATGTAAAAATCCGTTAATTTAGCATTCATAAGGAAAAGGAGGTGATATCCGGGGAGTGCGCATCAGTAAGTGGGTGGTGGTGGACCATCGCCGTCCAACAGGACGGCATTCTAATTTGAGAGGATGGCTCAGGAGAGTCATTTAAAGTAAACTGTTAATGTGCTAGGTTCACTCACACTTAGACACGTGACACTCTTAGATAATCATTCAACCCTTACCTTCCATACTCATCTCTGTGTTGTGAATTAGTTACTCTCTATTATTTTCAAATTTGGGTAATTGATAATACAAGATAAAAACTTTAAATTTGGAAATGACTATCATTTTTATTATGTAACACCTCGAAATTGGCAAAAACTGTTTCTACTAAAAATAATGGATGTTATGTAATACAATTATTTTTTAATTTTTGTATATTTTTTATATCTGATTGTCTTCAAATTTAGTACGCCTATAAAATTTTGCTTCTCGCACGCTTCGCCTGTCGCGCTTGTCTACAAGCTAGCGATTAATCACTCTCTAGATTTTCGGCCGTTGAGTATAGTCCAGACACTAACGATAAGTCACTCTATATTTTCAAAGATTGTGTATAAATAATATTACACTGGGAGAATAATGACATTTCTACTGAAAAATTCAGGATTAGGAACTAATGAATTCTAAGCTTGAATCCAGCATTACCTACTTTACTCATGTCATTTAGGATGTTACGAACGAAAGAGATTTATTTTATACTTACTCTCTTTGAGCTCTAGTTGCCTCTTAGCCTCTCCGAGAGCGCTAAACAGATCGAGTTTAATGCGATTTTCTGCTGACAGCGAGTTCTCCAAGTGGGAATTTTTCTCCTGCATTGCCGACAAGGCAGACATAAGTATATCTGTGTCTCGCAACTGTTCTACGAAAGCAGCCTTTTCTCTCTCTAGCGCTTGGAGTCGATCCTCTTGCCAGTGCTTTGCAGAACGCATGTCAGAGAGCTCAGCTTCGAGCTCCCTTCTTCTGGATTTGCATGCTTCTGTACATTCGCCCCTCGATGATTGCTGCGCTGCAACCTAATAGAGAGATGTTAGAGCTATATACATCATAAATTAAGTACACATTCAATGACATAATGCCAATTAAGCTACATTTTGGAAAGAAACTGGAC
This sequence comes from Monochamus saltuarius, assembly GCA_025584915.1. Taxonomy (NCBI): domain Eukaryota; kingdom Metazoa; phylum Arthropoda; class Insecta; order Coleoptera; family Cerambycidae; genus Monochamus; species Monochamus saltuarius. The sequence continues at coordinate 17,651,926 of CM046727.1, read as the reverse complement.
TAGCAAAATGATATAATTACCTGAGCTGCCCTTGCATCTTCTTTACGATTCTTTCTCTCCTGGCTTAACTGTGACTCTAAGTTAGATCTCAGTCGCCTCTCTTCCGCTAAACGTCTCTCTAAGTTACTTATAGTTTGTTTGTCTAGGGATTTTGTACTTAAGGCGCTCTGCAACCGCTGTTGAAGCTCCTCTATTTCTCTCTGCATGGCAGAGAGCTCTCCTTTTGACACTTTTTCAGTTGTTGTCAGGGAGGCAACCTAACAAATATACCAGGAACATCAAAAATGCACATTACAATCATATTTTTGATTTATAACAATAAAAAGAGTTTCACTTAAAATTGTCATAATAATAATCTAATATTGCAAAGCTATGTCTTTGCACCTTATTAGGTGAAGGAATCTTTCAAAATACGTATTCTTTTAAATTCAACTGTAGATGTAAATATTGTTATAACATAAACTTATATGGTTCTGCATATAAGATGTTCACTTTAAGTATGTGAAAATAATTGTTAAAATATTGGGTTAGAATAGCTAAATAATGTGTCATATAAATGCATTTTAAAAATTATTATATTATTTTAGTAGAATTTAAATAGTAAAAGTATATAAACAAAACATCAATAATTTTATATTCGATATTACTTTTGCTTTCTGTGTTTAATTTTTCGAGATTTCTGTGCCTAAAAAACACCACAAATTTGATCATTTTACGGCGAGAAATATGACTTTATGTTTACATAAAGGTACATGGTAAAATTTTATTAATTTATTTCCAATATACATCATATAAGACAGGAGCTTCAAGTTACTAAATTTGTAGATTGAAGCTTACTTGTTACTTTAATTTTTATAGAAGTTTGTAATATGTTTGTAAAAAGTTCAGAACACATACTTCACCTAATATGTATGCCCTTATAACTTAACAAAATAAATCACTAAAAAATGTCATTGTAATTTTTAAATTGTCTGGTTTGCAGTTTGCAGCAAAATTGTATTTGCAGTAAAAAAATTTTGGTTTTGTATCCATATTTACACTGTGATTTAAAAAAAATATATGTTATAAATGATAAATATATACTTTATCTTTACATTATTATTTATTGTTATTTACTTCCAATGTCAATACTACTAATTTTAAGGAAATATAGTAATATTATGACATACTATTTTAGCGATTATTATTAGAGAGACCCATTAACATTCTACTACTAATATTTATAGCTGATTTAATGTTTCTATAAATATAGAAATTTTATAAGATTCTAGTTACTAAGACAATGACTGTCGTAAGATATGCATATCAATATTTAGTATTACTTTTAAGTTTTGAATAAATTTTATTAATATCTCTCAAGTAGGAAACATATAAAGTAGAAAATATACGTATATTTACTTTGTACTTATAAATAAAATACCAAATAACAACTTAAAATGATATTGATAATGTATTAAGAATGTTTACATACTATCTAGACAATTAAAAACAAACAAATTAGATTATTTAAAAATATTCCTAGTATAAGTAAACCTTAAAAATATTATATTAAATTACTATAAAGTTAAAAATTTAAAGTTATATTTAAGTCAAAAACAAAAATATTTTATTCGTTTGATACAATTTTTGAACTTGTCCATAAAATATACCAAAGTTGCATCCAGATTATAGCACTTGGATTTCCGTGTTTTAGATTACTGAACATTTAGATTAAAAATGATCTATGTTCAACACTTACCTGCAGCCTTAGCTCTTGTTCGCTTGCTCTACTGCTCTGGAGATCAGCTCTAAGCTTTTTAGCATCAGTTTCCAACCTTTGTAAATATTCCGCCGCTTCGCGTTCTTTGTCTTGTTCTTTTTTCTCCCGTCTCCGAGTTGGCTTAGGCTCGGGCTCCTGCGGCGCTGTATCTTCCATTCCAGCACCTATTGCGGACCCATTGCTGTGTGAATGGTTCACTTTCTGTCTATCTATGTGCCTTTCTGTGTGCTTATGATCGTGCTGATCTCCGTGATCTTTACACTTATCAACGGACTTTCTATGGTGTGATTTTGTGCCATGTGTGTTATGGACCCCGTTGGCTATCGTCCCATTGGGGATGTGTCCATTTTTCTCATGGGATTGTCTGTAAATGTTAAAATAAAAAGCATTCCAAAATTTATTGTACATAGGGTGTCTCAAGACAAACTCATATTGCAATGCTAGAGTCAATCAACCTTAGTTGAGTACTACCTAAAAATATGGTTCAAAAGCTATGAGGTTACAGGATTCTAATATTTTTCACAAAAATTTATTTCGACTAGGGCGTTTCAATTAGTAGGAATTAATTTTGCATATATTATATATTATTATTGTTGACCAGCAGACTCTAGAAGTCAGCACTTAAAAATTCTGGGCAACTCAGAATAGTTCACCCTATATATATTTTTTACAAATTACAAACACCATGAAAGAGGTTTTTAATGTCACACTTTCTATGACTTTTGAATTAATAATGAAATTATTGTTTTATAAACCAAATTAAGTAGTATTTATTAAAAGGCACTGCGGTGTCAATATCAAATGTCAAATTCTGACACTTACGACCTGCTATTTATGTTTCGAAATACTAACACTAGAGTTACCACACTATAATAAGTTTGTGAATCAGCTGAATTCTAGTTTAAAATTCAGCTGATTTGACAGACAAGTATTAGGCAGGCGATATATTTAACAGACGATGGTTGAACAAGTAATTTTAAGCTCTATCTAATAATGCAAAAATTCACTATGGTTAAAATAAGTAAGTTAAAAAATTAGCTGTGAAAACACAAAAATATACCAATACAGCTGAGAGATGCTGAAGTGAAGACACAATTCGAATTTGTTGGCAGGAAATGATACGTTTGATTCTGATTGATCGCACTGCTCGTAATACTATGATAAAAGACGTCATGTTTTAAATATAGCTCAAGTTTCCTAATCTTTTACATTGCATATATGTCTCTTTTTATTTTCATAATGTAGGTTACCTCACTTTGTGTGATAATCGTCTGTTAAATCGCAACAGCCGAGCTTTTTCTAGTCTGTTCCTTTGCCCGTTTGCACTAACTCACCAAGCGTGACAGCACTCTACAGCACAAATGTCATAATCGGACATAGTCGTCAATTATTTCATAGAATTTATGGCAAATGTCAAATGACATCTGTTTAGGTGTATGTTTCTGTTTAAATTTATAAATTAAACCTAAAATAACAAGTATTGGGTTCTTCTGGTAAAAATGTAGAAATATAAGTCCATTATTAATACATATGTACCCAGTTTTATAAAAAAAGTAAAATATTTAGACACAAAAGCTTTGTGTGAAGTATTGGAACGGTATCAGTGCCGTAATATTTTAAAATAGTAAATAAAAAATACGTACATTGTTGCAAACGAAATTAAATAAGTAGGTTCTATTAAAATATAAGCTATTATAATAGTGTTAATATCAAATGTCAAGTTCTAACATTTATGGCCTGATGTGTATGTTTCCAAATAGAAACGTTGGTGTCGCCACACTACAGTACATTACTGAATTCTAGATTGAAATTCAGGTGAATTGACAGACAAATATTACAAAGGTGACGCGATTTAGTAGACAATGGAGTGATGATTTTCCCCCAAATAAATGTATAATTCGAAATTTGTGGTAACATGGTGAAAAAATGGTGCCCTGTTACTACTTTTGACATCTTTGACCTGTGGCATATACTTAACCTCGAGGTTGACAGAAGATCTGAATCGGCGAAAAATAAGAGTTTAATATAGCTTTGAAAAAAATTTTTTTTCGCTTTATAAATAACTGAACATTTTTTGAAGGCTGATTATCCCCTCTTAAAATACTTGAACTTAGCTATAGTTAACCCTGTATTGTGTACCTGCTCCAATTATTGTATTATACTGCAATAATTATAAACATTATCATTCTACAAAAAAATATTTCATATTTAACAAACCTATGAAAACGTTATTAAACAAACATAAGCATCTTAATACATTGATTTGACAGATTACTTGAAAATGTCCTATGTAGCAAATGACTGAAACTCATTCATACATACATTAGGTTTTTTCTCCAGGCTCGATAAACTGTCAATTCACGCATGTAATCTGTCTGTTATTTTGAAACATAAGTTATAAACTATAAAACATTCAAAAAGTAGTTCCAATATGGCCATCATGGATGTTGGGTACTGAGGATTGCTGTGTAATATTATCATTGAACAAACGATATCTAATAATCTATAAAATCTTTTAGCCACTTCAGAATCTCTCTGCAGTATCGTCATGAAACACTCTTTCTAACATAAAAAATAAAATGAAACGTACTTATCTGTGAAACGTACCTGTTACTATGTATTTTATTATTATTTTGTACAGGCTGTGCAGGAACAATAGCGTTCGCTGGAGCTTCAGTCTGCTCTATTGGAGGGGTAGTGTCTACAGGCAACGCTTGTTGCATCAGTTGCATATAAAACTGATTCTCCTTAGCTACGACCTGTTGCTTGCGCTGTCGCATCCTATAACCCACGTAGGACTTAAAGCCAAAGCCCAGGGTCACTACGGGGTACCCTATGCAATGTGCCGCAAACGGTCTGCATAGATCCAGGTGTCCCGGCATGTGCTTTATATCACGCAGTCTTACTGCGGCCTCCAGATAAACAAATAGTATCCAGAGTATTATCGTGGGAGCGCATATGCCCCTGTCTGTGTGCCAAACATATTGCACCCATACGTATGTACTGGCTGCGAAAAACAGCCAGTGCACCGGTATAAAGAAGAAGCACAACATGTCTGATGTAAGAGCTATGCACACAAAGAAAATTGAGAAGGCTAAGCCTTGGTATTTAAACGAATCATAAACAGAACGGAGGAGAAGGTAGAACGGCCATAAGAACTCGAAACGGAATTCTAATATGAAATCGGCCAAGATAACTAAGGCCCAGAGGATTACAAACTTCAGATAAAGGAGTGTGCTGAAACACAAGAATAATTGTTAGTGACTGTAGCTTACAAGTTATACAAGTTTTTACTAGTTTACTAGTATGTTTGTTTAAAAATGATATTAATTGTTTTAGTACCATTTTATATTCTGTTAGTGAATGTGACCATGTTTTTTTGCAAAATCAAATAAGATGCTTTTTTTAGAAATGTATAGGGATACTTTATAATATACAGGATGTAACTTGTAAAGGATGTAAAGTGGGGGTCAGTTTCTTAGGGGAACAGTACATGATCTATATAATACGTACTAGTCTGAAATTATTATTATTTTACTATAATAAAGAGTTATAACTTAAACTTTTGTCTATGCCACCACAATACCAGCACTCTTAATAACTCACATAAACATTATTCGTTTAATTTTTGTTAACTGTATGAAACTAATGGAACAGCAGAGAATGCAACTAAAATTGAAAAAACAATTAAAGAATCAATTTAGTGTTCTATGACTTTACAACAGTTATATGTGTCAATGATGCACAGGTTTCCAAAGGTTAGGTCACTGTCAGAACACTGACCTAATTTTGAAGAACACCTGTTATGGCAATAGAGTGGTAGATAGACAAAACACAAACGGTTAACATTAATTTGGCAAAATGAGAATGACTGAATATGTAACAGCTTCATTTCATTACATTTATTTTAGTTTTCAGTTCATTGCTTTACAAGATGTTTATTAAGGGTTAGGTAATTTTGTAACTTTCTGCTTAAATTATCAGTTATTACTGGAATCAAAATCAATAATTTCTTGTAATTTAGTGTAGATAATATATAGTTTTATTATTCTCAATTGTAGTTTCATTTGTTCACATAACGTACAATGCCTGATTTCAAGTGGAGTTGTGTGAAGTTACAGTTCATCCAAAAATTATAAAAAATTCAATGACCTTTGGCAGCCTCAAATTCAGTCTTAGGCAGAAGTGCACATGATATTATGATATTTTTTGGAACAAATAATCAGCAAATGGTGAATAAATGTGTGGAAACTTTTTGTTTTATTAAAGTTCCATTAACATTGATTCATATTTAACAGCCACGAAAATACCTGTTTTATATAAATTAATACACAATCGAACATATGTGCTTAAGAAAAAGCTCATACAGTGTACATAAATGTGAAATGCCAAATGTCAAACGGAGCAATATGCGAGATATATAGGTTTATAGTATGCACTCGTAAAACAACGATAAATATGCATCTTTGTCGATCTCAGTGATTGGCACTTTTCATTCAACAGTAAAAATGTCTTTAATAAAACAATAAAATTCAATAAAAACCAAACTAAACATGATGCATTACTTAGGTAAACACACAATACAAAATAAACAATAAAATGAACACAATACCCAATTATTATTACATGTGACAGTTTTGTTTATGTGTTTACTAGATCATTCAACTTTTTAAAATTTTTAAATGGACTATAGTGTAAGTGAATCAACTTTGTAAAGTTATCTATTTCAATATGGTAGGTATGATGTGTTTATGAGTATCTCACAAGTCGTATGTAGCATGTAGGCTAGATTCATAAGATTAAAATAAACAATGTATGCTAATTTACCTATATGTATAAATGTACCATTAGAAGGCACCAAAGTTTTTGAAAAAATAGCAATAAGCGGTTATAAAATGGAAGAACGATTAAAATGTAATTTGGTGTATAAAAATACATTGGTAAAAGGCTTTTCTTGATTTATTTACTTACAAATGGCTTAAACTGGATACCTGTTAAAAAATTACTTTTTTATGGATTAGGTATCTCATTGTTTGTTACAATTTTTTCTCTGGCCAAAACTAAACTTTTTGAATAAATATTCTTCTAAAATTTTCATAAGAAGCACCATTATACATGAACCACATTTCCCTTCTTATAAATACTTAGGGGTACATTTTCTAGTTCAATTGGTAAAATTCTTTGTAAGAAATTCAGATAAATTTCCCCGTTTTAAAGTGTGGTTACTGGACTAATCACATCCCAGTAAGACTACCAACCATTTTAAATAAAAAATATCTGAATTTATTAGAAACAGTGTATCCCTACATATAAGAAGAGAAATATTAGGACCCATTTGCATGAGCAGAAATTTTTGCGACTAAACGGTTTAAGTTATCAAAATTTCAGAAGAGACACGGAATTTCTATATGTATATGACATAGTCGTCAATTGTTTTTATCAGTAATTTGATGTTTGTTAAAAATTATGACAAACGTGAAAATATAAGTTGAAGTGAACATTCCTGTTTATATTATCAATTTATTGATACATCTTAAAAATAGTATTGTATTGTGTTTTCCATAGTGAAAGTGAAAGAACATCTCATTATAACACGTATGTACCCAGTTTTCTTAAAATATTTAGACACTTTGTGTGGAATAATAGTATCAGTCGCGTAATACCTATTTGTCTTAAAATAGTAGATAAAATATATACAACTTTTTTATAAAGCAAATTAGACAAGTACTCTTTATTAAGAGGTAAGCTATCGCAGTGTGTAATTATCAAATGTCAAATTCTGTCTGCCAAATACTAACATTGGAGTCGCCACTCTACAGTATATTACAGAATTATATACTTATTGACATTCCGCTGATTGAATGATTTAGCAGACGATGATGAAAGAAAGCTGTTTAGGTACTAATATATTTTCATATATAAAATTTCATTTATTTTTAATAGTTACCTTTTCTGTTTTACAGCTGATTACTGATATTTTTTCAAAAACTTTGATGTTTCCTTACGTTCTAAGGATGCATTTTTACATATAGGTAAATTAGTATAAATTGTCGTATTTTGACTTTATGAATCTCAGGGACATCCTGCAATGAAAACTTATGTATTCAATACTAAAAAAATTTCTACATATAAAAGTAAGCATATGAAATCTGTAGGTACTCGAATTACGTATTGGGAAAACCATAACAATTTAAAAACTTTATCATCACAGATTAAGTATAACAATAAGTTCGTTCAAGCAGCAATCAGGGATTAGTTTGAAACCGTCAGAAAAATCCTTCAACTACTTCTTGTATTAAATTCACTGGTAACTTAACTGGTTGAATATTTCTAACAGTTTCAAACCATTTCCAACTGCTGCAGAAAGAAACCTGTTATAAAACTAATATAAAAATTAATTAAATATAAATAATTTTATGCCAGAAAGTATAACAGATTTTGTAATTCTCTTTCTTAATACGTATATTTAAATGTAATAAGATTATGTTCTTGTGTATCATTTTTGCGGCAGTAAACAATTGTGAATAATAATTTACTAATCAGAAGATTTTTAATTAAAATTTCAAGGTTTTGTACCTATTAGAGCAAGATTTTATTTAAATCCTATATTTAAGAATATACTTAAATATTTTTAATGCAAAACAAAATGTAAGTTATATGCTAATGAACAGCATGTTAGTGTTTACATTAACATAAGTTAAGCATACAACATAATACTGACATGGAAACAGATGATTTAGAATGAATTAAATTTGCACAAATTTTAATATTATGTTGTATAAATATTACTTAATACTTTTGACTATTTCTAAAGCCACTACTTTTTTCATTTTAGTCTTTTTTGTTAAATATTGACAAACTTAAAAAGTGTAGTACCTAATAAAGAAAATTGTAATCCTACTTCTGACTCAACCCAATGGCTCTAGAATTTCCATATATGTAATATGTAAGTACCTAAATATTTGTATATCAATGAAAAGTTTACCTATGCAGATTCAGTATTAATTTTATCTAAGAGTGGTGTTAAATTTGTTTACTTCGATGGCAAAAATATAATTTCTGAAATAGAATGAAATAACACACCTATTTATATTATTTATTTGATACCTAAGTCTTATATTTATTTAATCACAGATATTTCTGCTAAACGTAAAACTTCATGAATAGCAATAATGAAATGTAAATTTGCTTTTAGTAAATTATACTACCAATATATGAAACCTATAGTTAGGTACATGACATTGTTCGTATCAGAAAATTTTAAAATTTTATATTTCATTTAATTTTATTTTACCTTAATATTTAAAGAGTATAAAAAATAATGTTACAAAAAGATAAGTCACGGATACTAACAATATATATAAATTGATTTAGAAGCCTAAAAAACCAAAATTATATTTAAAAAAATATATAGTTCAACTATTTTATAAACAATACTTATAAAGATGACAGATAATAGAAAATTATTAAAAATTTTAGGTGTATGAAATTGTTATGTATTAATTAGGGGCATACAGAAAATTAAGTGCTTAGTAAATATCCATGAAGTAGTTATTATGGGATAGAAAGTTAAAAATAAATTTGTTTTGACAGTTGGTGTCCTAACCTATGGGGGACTATTTCTCAATTATATATAATTAAGCTAGAGGCTAGAACGGTAAGGATTCAATAGAGGTACACCAAACGTTAAAAAGTCTTCGCTAAATTACTGAAAATATCACATTTGTTTAGGGAACCAGCCATTTTGAAACACATATGGGATGAATGAGTTTAGATTGTGATTATTTATGTTTCTCTGTGCGTAAACTGTCACAGTCTTAATGCGGAAACGTACCTTCCGTAAAATCCTTCTGTAATTTTGTTCTTTTTCATGGGCCTTCTCATTTTAGCAATCTCAGCATTTCGCCTCTTCATAATTTCACTCAAAACCTATTCACTAAACTGATTATTTAACTCACTCCACACGAGGATTTGCAAAAATACGCGTTTCTCTCATGGATTCTCGTCACAAAAACCTTACTTTTGCGGTAAATGTCTTTTGTTGTCAACTTACGCTCAGTTTCTGGTTTCAGTCCCGCGACTTGAGAGGGCGCCACAACAGTTTAATTAATTATGGTATGGTATAGCCAACTGTGAAATTATTAATTAATTAAAGAATAATATGTATAATTAGTCGTGTAAGATTAATTTGTTTTAAAGCCAATATTAGATACAATCATTAAAAATCGAAACATAATATCATACAATTTCTATACATATTCAAATTATCCAGTCCAGAAATTATTCTAAATATTTCAAAATATGTTTATTTAATGCCGCAACATCCAGTCCAAATCATATTTTTTGTTTAAATATTACGAGGGCTTAACCGCTTGTCCGTTACAGAAACATTATAGTTTCCTAACTTTTCTTTATTTATATATATTTAATCTGTGACAATGCTGTTTTCTAGTTTTGATGTGGGGTGTAACAGTTATTTATATTTATTATTTACACATCGTGCCCGTTCATTGTAATTTATTGCAGTTTAGATTTAAGTGTTATGTGATTGCCCTTTTTTAATTTATTGAAGTTATACTTCTTTGCTCCCGTTAGACACATTGGGATGAGATGTTGGTCGAGAAACCGCGTCACGCTCAAAAGGACGAACAAATTTTTAAGAACTTTTTTTATAATAATATATAATAATAATATTTTTTTTTTATTTTAATTTTTTTTTTGTACGTTCAGGCTTTGAAAGGAAGTTTTTTTTTTTTAAAGAAGTATAACTTCCACCGTCTGGTCCGACGCAGACCCGGTTTTTTTTATTAATCTAGTCACAGCCGTGTTTAAATAAAGTTCTCCATAGCTACAGAATAAAATACTGCTTGATTAAATATTGTGTTTACGCGGTGTATAACATAACTGATCTTAACTGAACAAAACTGCTCTGTGAACTTTTTCTTATCGGCGCCTTTAAAGTCGATGAAGTGTTTTATCATCCCTTATTTGACAGTAGTTTGACGTTTGACGTTGATACTGACATTTGAGGTTAGGTTTAGGGGATTTTCCTTTAAATATCGTAAAAATTCGGTTATTTGATTTGTGGCAGTTGTGCTAATATCTTTTCACAAGCATTAACATTTTATGATTAATTTTAATCTTATATACAAGATCAAGCGTCAACTGATACTAATTAAATATTTGTTTACATAGAAGTAATGTCTTTAGTAAACTCATTTCAAGACTTAGATATAAGTAAAAACGACACCAACGAACGTTTATTCACCTACTTAGACGTTTTTAAGGTAATATTTAATAATCTATAATTTTATGTTCGTTCATTGTTGTAATTTTATTTTAGAATCCAAATAATTTGCCAATTAATCAAATACATCTTCAAAGTAGTTGGTATGAGTTGCGGAGAGATGCCCCAACAGATCTTGTAAATTTACCACTTTGATGTATAACAAATCGTAAAAATAATTAACAATCAAATCTTTGTAGGATGTCTCTGAACTATCTGACCAAGAAATTAAAAAAAGGTTTTATGAGAGAAAGTCTGAAATAATTCCTGCCTTGGTAAAACATTTATATTTCCATTTATATATTTTATTAATTATTTATTCCAGGATAAAAGATGGGTACCTAAGAATATTTTATATAAATATGAACCATACGTTTTTACATTAAACAAAGAAGAAAATTTAGCATTTGTGACAAACAATATGTTATTCATTGATAGCTTAGATTATCTTTTGAAATGTAATTACCACCAATTTTGGTGTACAATTTTATTTGAACCTACAGCTGCTGTAGTTTTAAGAAGTTTTATATTGCATCCAGTACCTTGGTATCAGACTGTTTATTTAGAAGACGAATATGCTGATGTGTATAAAACAGTATTTAATAAGTTTCTTTCTGTTTACAAAAGGCTGTTAACTTTTAAGGCGTCACAGGTGAGACTTTAAGTATTTATTACCCACTAGACTAGAAGTGTCGGTATTTGTTACCTGTAAATGGAATTGGAAGGGATTAAAATTCATACATTAATAAAAGTTGTGTTTAAATATATAGAGAATAACATAAACCATATTAAACAAAATAGGTAGTAATTAAGTTTATATTTGCAGAAATACCGCCCTTACCTAATAAAAAATAACATTATGCAATCTGACATTAACCTATATTTACATTCCGAATAATATCCCATATGCAACAACCAATTATTAGCAATTATGTTATAAGCAGTAGAATTTAATTTTTAAGTAGGTATTATTTTTAGATCGAATACATGTCGGAGGAATATGGTTTCAAAAAGTTGATCGAAAGAAAATTAATCAACTTACCCATTGTGATATCACTCGCATTTTTATATAAAAATTATAACTTAGACTTTGTCAATAAATTGTCTAATTTATATTTCAATGATACCTCTCAGCTGGACTTTCAAATAAGAGAAGTAGAAGAGATGGTCAATCAGACATTACTTGTAAGTATCATTAATAATTATTTTTGTTTGTGAATATTGTAATAGTTTGGAAGTAGAAGAATTGTATTGTATTCCTTGCTATTGCTGAATACCAGTGCTCACCGTGCCGTTTAATCATTGTAATCTCAGCACATTTATTCACTAATAAAGTTGTTGAAATAGGTCTCATGTAGGTTTCTGCATTAGGAAGCTTTAAAAACAAAGTAACTCGATGGTATTTTTCCTGTTGTATTAATTCTAACAGTTTGCATAGTACAATTCTGATTCATATACGTAAAAAGAATTTGCGGTGTGGCAACGCATTTGGACGTAGCAAAATTTACTTGGTACCCAAAGCATTAATAGAAAATCCCTCCTTCACAATGGTGAACCTATGTGAAACATTTGTCTTAGTATCAGGTATATAAACTAATAAATCAGTATCTTGTATCTCATCGATCTTCAAGTTTATCAATTCAAAAGTTCCACAAGCACCTGCCATTTTCATTATTAATTAAATAATTTCAAACTTATACCTAATATCTAAAACATTTAAAATTACCTTAATCATCCGAATCATCAGCAGTTGTTGTTAGAAATACTTCAATATTTTATATCCTGTACAAATATTATTCAAAAAGCCGTCAATCTTCCGTATTTTGACAGTGAATTTTCATGTAGTCTTATAGTTGCGAATTCAGACAATTTATGTCACGGCTGACGTTACGCAATTATTTTTATTGTCAACATAATTTTCGATAGCTTATCGCGTTAAAAACATTTTTTTTTTTGTAATTTGGTGCAAGCATTTAGTGTAGCGTATAGTTTCATTATCCTCACTTGCAATTTCTTAAATATTTTAATGAAAATATAATTATGTAATTATTAATTTGTTTGTATGACGTAAGTCTAAATTCATGCTGTAACTATAACATAGAATACTTAATATAAAAAAATATACGCACGGCAAGAATTCAGACGACTAACGTCATATGAACAAATGACTAATTCATTATATTTTTATCAAAATATTTAAGAAACTGCAACTGAGAGTAATAAAATTATATACTACACTAAAAGTTTACATTGTATATTGCACTAAATTGCAAAAAATTATTGTTTTTAATGCGACCAAATATCGAAAATTACGTTGACAATAAAAACAATTGCGTAACGTCAGCCATGACAAAAGACGTCTGAATTCATGCCGCGTGTATATGAAGCATGATTTTCTCATTGACTGCTGCTCTTATTAGCCGTTTTTTCCCCCAGCTGTTAATTTCTGCAATTTTTTTGTTTGTTTATAAAGCTTCTGCAGATATTTCTCCAGCTTTTCAAACAAAACTAAATGAAAAAATAAACAATCCACCAGTGCGACTTGTAGTGATATTCCGATTCTCGCCCAGATTTTGAAGTAACATCCTTGCTGACGTTGAAAAATATGTTTCCATTTAATTAAACTCGACTAACTTGCAATCAAGCTTGTGATTGTGGTAAAATGTTGTATTGCATTCATATTTTATTCACTTAAGATAGTTCATACAATGTTCTTGCTTTGAATAAAACGCTGTCTAAAACACTTGGAATAAATAACTATTATTAAAATTGACATCTTTGCTGCTCCGAACAGAAACACAGTAACCAACATTTTTATCAAAAATGAACTTTGTTTCTGCACGTCTTTTAAGCTAACTGTGGTGGTTCTAGCTGAACTACAATCCGTTTTGCATCTGTAACCTTGAATAAACACAGTATCTATTATCTACATTTTATTTCGATTGCCTCAAGATGAAATAATATTATCTGTATAGTCACATGCTTTATACACAGTAACTATCAGATCTGATTTAGGAAACATTACTTAATATTATTACTTTGTTTCTGCTTGGAGCAGCCAATCTGTTAACGTAAAATTTATTTGGAATGAGGGCATTTGTATGACATTTGTAGGTATTAGAAATGATAGGGGGCCATGTTTGTGGATTCGATGAAGATGCTGTAGTAGTTCCCGTTTCTATTAAAGAAAGACCAAAAGTATTCAGTTTGTCTTGGGTGTACTCGGTAGTAAACTATTTATTGAACACACTTTCCCTATTAAACACCCTTCTGCAATTCTACAAACCAGCTATTGAAATTTCTTTGGATAAAGAACTTCCATATCGGTAAGTAATATTATTAATTATAATATATCTGTAGTGGATCTTTGTCAATATTAATGCGTTATAAGCATTCTGTTTTTTACATATAAGATTTCCTCTCAACTTTTTTTGTTCCATGTAGTTGTTGATCTTTCTTCCTTCTCTCTCCCTATTTTTCTCTCCTCCTTCAACTGTCTTATCCTCTCTCTCTCTTTATAGTGTATTTTGCTTTCTCTCCTCCATATATATTTATATTCTTTCTATTTTTATCTCTCCTCTCTTTCTATTATTCTCCATCTCTTCCTATTTCCCTCACTCTCTCTGTTTGCCCTTGTCTCTCTATCTTGTTACCTTCTGCCATGTTCTATTTCACAGTTTTTGTTTCAAATTATTTAATAACGGGAAAGTCTCAACTTTTGCGAATTTTACAAGATAATATTATCACTATTTTTATTATTATGTGGAGTTAGTAAGTTTTTCTTGAGTTTCTCACAATCTACCATGACAGTCAATGACAAATAGCAAAATTTTGCTGAAAGTTGACTTTCCCGGCTTGAGGACAAGACTTTTTATACTCCATTACTTTTTACAGAATGCCATACATATACGTCCACGTTTACCGAGAATTGTATGAGATGTTAGGTAATAGAGAAGAACTTAAAATTCAAAAAGAACTTAGTAACAAAGTCTTTGATGAAATAAATTTAGGTCGAAGTGAGTTTATTGATGTTTATCATGTATTTATTTCTCATTGTCTGGATAAAACACTTGAATCAATGTAAGGCGGGCTATTTTCATCTTTTCTTTATCTAATTCATACTCATATTTTTAGAGGAAATACCAAGCAACAAGAAGTTATAGTAGAGACTTACTTAAAGCTGTTAACAACAGCCTTGGAGGATGACTATTTCATTTGTGATTATAATATGAAATATAACGTAGCAAGCCAAAATGAAATAATTGAAAGTTGTTTCCCACTGTATCCTTATTTACAATGACAATACCAATCGCCATAAATATTTTTATTTTGTATTTTTCTTACCGAGTCTTTTAGGGACACTACTAGGACAGAATTTATAGTTTCATGTATAAACAAATTCCCAAGACATAAAAGGCTGCAGCAATTATCAACGTTAAAACGGCAAACTATTGAAGATATTTTCAAGGAATTTAAGCCACCTGAAATAGAAGAAGAAGAGGAAGAGCCTCAGGCAAGTTCGTCTCAAGTATCGACACAACCTCAAGAACACGAAATAGAAAATATGATTAGGGATATCATGGAAATGTTTCCCCATTTGGGAGATGGTAAGAAAACTTTGATATATCTCTACAAAGCAAAACGACGTAATCCACATATTTGTACAACTTGATATTTTTGTATTAGGAGAAAGTACTAAACGCTGTTAATGAAATAGAAAAAACCACATAATAGACAAAATTTTATTATAAAAGATATTTAGATTTAAATACTTATTTTGAAAAATTTAACAATATAATAGACCCATAGTTCTTATTCTCTTATACCTACAATGGCTACAATATGTTATGTTGAAATATGTTGAACGTTAAGGTGTCTTTAAAAAGTGTGTCAGAAAACTGACACGTTTCAATTCTAGGATTTGTGTTACAATGCTTAGAAGCCTACAACTACAACTCAGCTGATGTAACAAATGCAATCTTGGAAGAAAATTTGCCACCTCATTTGTATGATATTCCGTTTGATTCCATAAGAATTCCACCTGAACCTGAACCTGTAAAACCTACGTTAGCCTACAAAGGTAAAAAACCTGACTACGATGATGCCCTGAAATTATTAAATGACAAACGAGATATGGAGAAATTAAAAACATATGTTTTGGATGGAATGTAAGACAATATTTATTTGATTTAAATCGCATTAACATTAATCTTTCAGACAATATAACAACGATTACTTATATGATGACGAATACGACGATAGATTTGATGATGATGTGCCCATAAAAGTAGCCGATAATCCTATAGAAGAAGAAATTCTCACTTGTAATCCTAATCACGAAGACCTAGCGAGTGATACGAGTTATTCCACTGATGATGAATATGACGATAACGGGAGACCTCTTAATAAATCAAAACCTGATGAAAAATCAAATGGTACAACAAGTAACAGGTATGAGTTTCATAGAAAAAAATCGATTTTATTGACTAGTTTCTTTTTTCAGATCAAAAATGAATTTCTGTGAAGATCCCGCTCTAATTAGAGAAAGGCGGGAGGCAAGATTCAGATCTAAACATCCTCAACCTCATAGTTCTCAAAAGAAGGCTGACGTGGTCGGAAAGCCCAAGGGCCAAGGACAAGAGCAAAATGTACAGAAAGCCAGGGATAAGAAAAATGTGCATAAGTCTAGTAGAGCAAACCACAATAGAAAGGGTGGGGCCCAATTTAAACGGAATAGGGGAATGATACCGTCGTAATTTATCTTGGTAGGCGGTTCGTCTGTCAAAAAATGTTGTTGTTTTGTTTTATTACTTCTGTACACATTCTTTATTGGTCGTGTAATCAAAGAAATATATATTTTTGAGTTCTCTGTTCCCTCTTGAATTATCATTTATTTTTCTGTAGTAGTTCTGGATTAACAGCAACTTTACATTCTTATTACCTATACAGTCTCCCTCTTATTTCGTTCTTAACTTTGGTAAAGGATAGAGCTAGAAAAAAATAATAGGGTTTTTTTCTGTAAAATTTTTCGTGGCATCTATTTCTCGTATTTGGTCATTCAATTTTTAAAAATATATATTCTTTTATCTAGCAAATAAAGATTTTTCTTTAAACATGGCATACAGTAATCATAACAAAAGGTTATATTTTAATGTGAAAACTAAACTACCCAACTAAAACCAGTGCCGTAAATATGGTGTTTTGTTCATCTAAATGTTAAAATTTATTTTTTGGAAAAAACGATGCTTGATAAAATTTCTTAAAAAGCTTTCATTTTGAGATATTTAGATTTTTTCTAATCAGGATCATGTAGTTAATTGAAATTTTCAAAATTACTATCAATAATTTATAAAATACACAACAAATAAAAACAACACAGTTTGTAAAAAATTTAAATGGTCCTAAAATTGATTGACAATTGTCTTTTTCTACGTTCATGCAAAAAACAAAACTTTATTGAACTATATTTAGTGGAAAGTGGTTCTTTATTGCACTAGTGCAATAAAATGTTTATTGCATCCATCTGTCATTCTACTAAAGCGTTTTGTCATCATGACAAACATCGATTCAATTCGACGTCATATTTAGTAGAAAAAATATTGTATGCAACTCATACAAAAAGTGTTTATTGCACTCGACGTGTTCTACTTGATCTGATGGCCTTGTTGCACAATTTCACGTCGCATGCAATAAACATTTTTGTACTTGTTGCATAAATAACTATTAATGAATTGATGTCATTATTTATTTCACTAGCACACCATTTAAGATTTTCTCTATTAAATAGAAAAAAATCTAGTGACTTCAACCGATCCATCTTTCCCAGTAGATTGTATCTAATCAAATATGAACTTGGTGTCTGTAATATGCAGTTACCATTGTATCCATGATCATCAATTTGCTGTATTTAAAACTTGATATTACCTATTGGCGAAAATCACGAAGTGGCTGACATCTGTTGATAGATTTCGGAACTGCTGTAGAGGTGAAGTGCGTTTCTTGCATAATAGAAGTGTGAAGTTTTTTTTTTTAATTTTATAAATTTTTTTATAATTTTTTCTGCATAAATAGTACCAGAACAGTTTTATTAAAGTATAATTTATCTTGAATGAAGAAGAGTGCAGAATCTGCATAAGAAAATTTGTAATAAATCGGGTGTGTGGGTCAACAACAATTCAATAAATCGGTTTTGTATGTGTAGGTGTAGTGAAAATTTTCTATATTTATTTGTAATTTTGCAAAAGTATACAGGCAGTCGGTCAGTGATCGCGCGGTTTAAGGTGTCAGTACTTGAATGGTGGCTAGACCGGCGTGGGTTCGATTCCTACAGCCGGTAGACCGTATATCAGCCATATTCTAATACCCCCCCCCCTCAAATTAATAAGGTTTTCCTCATTCCTGCACTGAATGATGGTTAGGGTCTACCAACGTACTGCACCCCCCTACCAATGTCAAATTTCTGGCTACGCCACTAGATGATTTATGATACTCTCTTATAGCAAATCAGCCAAAAATATTATTTTTTAAGAATTATTATATTCCTGCTGAGATCGTTTGTTTATATTAAACTGTTTTTAAAAATAATTGAAAATAAAAAAAAAACAGATTTTATCTCCCTTTTAGGGGGATGTAACTTTTTAGAGGCTCAAATTGAAAAATTTTAAATGATAGACCTCACCCTTAAAATTTTCTAAGAAAACTACCTCTGACTTTAACACCCTGTATATTTTTAAATTTGGACTAGATATGCTTGTATTTTTACACACCATTATGTTACATTCTGCATACTACAGTGCCTTCATAAGTGATTGATTATAAGCCACGTGATCACGGCCGAGATTCTCAAATCAATCGCAGAGCAATTCATATGCAAATATCCTTTTCCTCACTACGGCAATTGAGAGAAACAAGAAAACTATTCGCATACGAGTTGCTCTTCCAGAATCACAGTCCTGGTCACCTGGCTTGTAATCATTTATGAAGACTCTGTACTAATATGATCTCCAATATTTATGTCCAGAGTTCTAAGTCCATTTTCTGCCAAATCTCTCCAGCAAAATACAAAACTTGTTTAGTTGCTGCCACTGGTTGAATTTAAATTAATGGGGATTTTGTTTGAATTGTTTTTCAATTACAATTCTGTAAACACTGAATCAATATTATTTAAATTCATTTATTCACATAATTGAGTATAGTTGACAATTTTCTTTCATTTATAAATAAAAGTTTATTTATAAAAATTCTAAAATTGCAAAAAACGCAATACGTAAAACCATTCAAATTTAGCTGTTTTTGTATTGTATATAAAAGAAAAAATTGGTATAAAGAAATAAAATTTTAGAACACTAACAAAAATATTCACCATTTTTATCAGATATGAATTAAAATATTGCAATAATTATAAAACCTAAGAAAGTAATAGTCCAATTTCATTTTGTGAAACTTTGGTAAATCAGAAAAATAAAATCTGATAATCTGTTGATGTATCGGTTAATCAAAATTTATGTATATTCAATATATTTTTTAGCTATGTAGTAGAAGTTTATACGTGTAATTACGAAACCTTATCAATAGTCATATGTTTCAGTTAAAAAGCATCTTCAATAATTCTATTGCTAACTACTGATAATTACCAAAACAATGGCAAGATCTATAACTACGGAAAACTAACAAAAATATTTATAGAAAATATATCACACATGAAAAATTATTACACACATAGGACTTAATAAAATCCAGTATTTCAGTCTTGAAACTAAAAAAAACTTCAAAATCTACTGGCAAACGTAGTAAAATTGCGTCTATATATCGTTTTGTTTTAGAAAAAGATATTGTATTAAATTCTCTCACAATTATTGTTTTACTCATATATATACGACAATTTTATCTGATTACACAGCGAGTATAGAGGAGTGTCCCAATTTATAGGTGTACTATAGCGGAAAAACAAATGAGTCAGGTTTTCTTAAATAGGCCTTAAGAAAGCTAATATTTGGAAATAACTTCCACAAAACTGCAAATTTTATCCTGTGAATTTTTGAAAATAATTACAATGATTTTTTCCTGAAATTTGATAACACATTTTACTCTATCCTCCTTTTTTTTGTTAATTGAATAATCGTTATGTAGGAAAAAGTAAATTGTCCATGGAAAATGCAAATTGGTCATTTTTGAACGACTACACACTACACATAAATTCAAATATTAATATTGTTGTGCTGTTATAGGGTGTCCATAAAAACGTGGAAAATTTCTGTAACAAAATCGTATTAATAGTTGTTTTTTTTTATCTGAAATTTAGTGGTAACGCTACGTTATTCTTTACATCTCAAAAAGTTCTAACACAAAATTCTTTAAAGATCCATTCACCTTTAACTGTTTGAAACATATATGTGTTTCATTTAAAACTGCTTCACACATACTTATACATTTCGTCTAAATATCACTTTAGCAAATAAAGTAATAGTATAATATAATATAGTTAGCCAACCGGTCAAACTTAAGAGTAAAACAATAGATGGCGCTACTCTTTTAAAATCCATGTCGTCTTTATTTAAACTATAAACAAGGACGACTCGGATTTTAAAAGAGTATCGTCATCTATTATTTTTACTACTAAGTTTGACTGGTTGAAAATAGTGATGAAAGGGTTATTTGTGTGAATTAGGTATGGCTGGACTGACAAAAAACCGATTGCAGTTACAAGATAACATATTTCAGACATATGAACCATAAGTACAGTATGCTACAGAAATATAAAACAAAATTGTGTAACCAATCAAAAATTTCAGTATACTGCTGTAGGTGTATAAGATGAGCGTCAAACCAAAAAGTTTCACAGAGTATGCAAGACATTACATAACTATATGGAGAAAAAATTATTATTTTATTCAAACATATTTCTCTGAACTGATTATGATATAAGAGCACTATTTGTACCCTTTTTAACAATAAATATTTAACAATCGAGAACAAATCACAGTAGGCCATGTTATTAACTGTAAAATAACGCGTTATTAGATTTCAAATAAAAAAGTTGCTAACAAAAAAAATCTTGCAGTCATTGCAAACTTGAGGAAGTACTAGTTTCCAAACTCGCACTTAGGATTGTTTGTATTCATTTACTTCTTACGCAGATGGTTTGTATACCTATAAATTGGGCCACCCTGTATACTGATATGGTATCATTTGCACAAGTTTTTTTATTAGATCAAATTCTGAGAAAATCAAACAGTAATAAATAGTACTATGAAAATCAAAAAGACTTCATGCTACACTAATTTAAGACCCAGAAATAAAAAATTGCAAATCAGTATACGAAAAAAAATCTAAATCTGTTGAGTATAATACGTGAATTTTTCTGAATTCCAAACTTTCATCAAACGTCTAATTCAAAATTAATATAAATAAAAACATTTATTTAAAAACAACACTAGCAAAAATTACAATATTCTCTCGTAAAATAATAAATATGCCTGTGCTCCTAAAACTTTAGACTCTGGAACTTCATTAACGAAAGAGTCACTAATATAGTACCATTTACCCGGCGGAACGTCCGGTTCACCTAGGGCACCTTTTGGAGAAATCGCTACTTTTTCCTTCTGGTTCTTCGGCAGGAATTGCCATCTATAACTATTTTCTTCTAATGGTGGACGAACTTTAATGTACGCCACGTAATGGCCTCCGTGTATGGAGCCGCTGTGTTCGACCACTCCATACAATGAGTACAGCACCTTTGTTTGACCAGCTTCAAACGTGGGGAGATACTGAGACCGTTTTGAGCAAAATGGGGCCAAGTCTAGTAATGTTGAGAATTTCACAAACTTTGACACTTTTGCGGACCGAAACCTGTAAACCTGGAAAAAGTAAATAAAATAAACGCCACTTATAACATACCCTCGGCTATAATGTAACACTTTCTGGCATTTACTATGCAGCTTTCAATAATACATTACGATATATTTAACTATGTACTCCATTATTATGTATATTTTTGAGAAAAAGTACCAGTTCTGTTGAACATTCATTTTTAGTCAAAAAGATGTCAGATAATTGAGGCAAAATTAGGTTAGTTGAATAGTTTTCATCAGTATGCTACATAACCTAACTTTGTAAGATATGTATACAGGGTGAGTCAGTCATAATGTCATTAATTTTAACCACGATTCGGGAGGCCTAATAAAGGCAGAAAATCGAAAAAAATTTTTACTCGACCTTAAAAAAATAAACAAATCACCCTATAAAAATCAGTAACACGACGCTCCTGGTACGCCACGATGGCGCACCCGACGAAAATTCTAATGTCACAGACTTGCCGTATTAACCATGGATGCCACATTTACATACATAATATCATCTAACACATCAGCGTGTTATTCAAATTTACCTCCATTTAGCACTCTGCATTTCCGCATTTCTTCCTCAAATTTGTAGATCATGCCACACATCGGAGGGGGATTTAGAGAATACAAGCAGTAGTTTGTTTATTTCGGTCTAACCTCACGTATTTGGCGAATTCACAACGCATAATTTTACAAATTCGATTATGTGGAAATGGTAGTGTTATACGGAGAATGTTTACTTAAATGCGACTGAATTTTATTAATAAAGTGCTATGGACGGATAAATAATACAGTTATAATTATGTGGGCTGTAAACAGGTTAGTATCATACTACTTAAAAACAATACATTTCTAGGCTAGATGTACGTAATTACAAATTGTACATTTGGTTATGTGTGCGTTAATTGTACTTACGAGTAATACTAAAATTCATATTTATTTGTAAAACGTAGTGCAAACGTAATATCAAAATTATTAAACTGTAATAGCCTAGCATTCAAAACATTTATTTATTATCTACATTTGTTTTTATTAACAATTAAATCAATATTTAAGGAAAATTCATTCATGTATCTAGATTAAAAATAGTTTTACTCCTTGTCGTTAAATAACAGTACAAAACTAGGTAACTAGGTTATTGACCTAATAAGGTCAAGGTCAAGATTAACTCTCGATTAGCGGCGTGCCATTTCGGCCTTGGACAGTTTTCTGTCGACAACACGATGGTTTTTATTAAATACTTAGTATTTAAACACTAAACACTTTTCAGCTTCTCAATAATTTACCCATTGGGTATAGGTTTTTATGTAATGTACGTAAATGGTTTATTACTCAGTTTATTATTAGACACGTTGGAGTTTTGTTGCAGTCATAACGGCTACATTTGCTCAGAGAAAATCGACACGCGAGTGTACGGGTATCGCTTTGATTGGGCCGTATTTTCTATGGGAAAACCTGAGTGGACCGCGTTACTTGCAATTTTTAATAGAATTATTTGATTATTATTATTATTTGATTTTATTGGGTATTAACATTTTAAATTATTATTGGCTGAAGTTGAACTGAGCAAGAAAAAATGATATTCTAAAATAGTCAGTACAACCGCTTTATTTGTGATGTCTAAAACCTAGGTGAGTAGGTATAGAAAAATATTACAACTTGACAACGTTGCATCACGCCGATATCGAAGTTGAACTGTCAGCTGTAACCGACCAAGGCTGTGACCGGTCAGTGACAGTCTGAAAAGGGGTTTAAATAATGATTTGAAAATTTTTTTTCGGCATAAATATGCGTTTAGATTTTTTTAATCACATATTCGCATTATACTCATTATTCCCTATCTCCTCTTAAAATTAATGACATTATGACTGACTCACCCTGTATAGAGTATTCCAAGATTCTGTCAAATACAAATTCAAAATGGCATCGACAGCACACACAATCACATCTTGCACTATTCGGTTTGTATGTGGTTAATAATATATTAATATTGTCAAAATTAAGGTTTAGCAGCTCATATGTATGCACAACGATTTCCTGCCAGGTTTCATTTTCATACAGAATCTTTTGTTTGTGTGGCACCTCAAATCTGAGACATAGAACAATTGCAATCAAGACATGAGCTAGTCATATTGGGCACGTATAGCAAATACAACTTCTGAAAGCACTAGCCGTTTAGTTTTGTTTACTGTTAGCAGTTGTAAATTTGCTAAACCTGAACGAAACCAGTTGAACTGGTCTTATCAATAATTCTGCTGTCACAAAAGTTCATAAAATTAAGCTAGGGGTTAGATTTTAAACCTGTGTGTGGTATTTGTAATTTAAACACCTATTCATATTCAAAGTTACAATTGGAGACGCCCGAGCAATTTTCTTCATTTAAAACATAAATAGTATTAGTATTAACCTTATTTTGGTACATTTTTCTTCAATGTGATACAAACAAAAACTAAAAACCTAACCTAAATTTGTGTCCACAACTTATGTTGACTAGCACCAGTGCACAAGGTTGATCAACAGTTGAGAGATAGCATTATGCAACTGCCTCGTTCAGCGAACCGCTGCCAACAGTTGTATTCGCTAAACGCGTCCATTAGAAGCCATAGAAAATATCACCACACCATAGAAGAAAATCCTTCCGTTAGCAATTACATAAAACCAAGAAAATATTTTCGGTTATTATGAATTGAATTTTAACCCTATCGTATACAAAAAGGTTGAGGACTACAACTCAAAAATTTTACACGAACGATACAATTTTATGACTGGCTATTAGAAGTGTCCCTTGCCCTTGGTGGAAATTTTATTTGCCACATTCTTGTGACAGATGAAGCGACTTTTACTCGTTGTGGCATCACTAACACTAATAATCTGCACTATTGCCTTCCAGTAATCCAGAAATAAATTTGTCAGATTTCTATTTGCAGAGTATATGAAGTCGTTAGTGTATACCAGTAAACTAATTATGACAGATGAATGAGTCTGCGGGCTAATACCTCGACCAGCATTGAATTACACTTGGGAAATCTGTAGCAAACAGCCATTCGCTGGAAAGGCACTCATTAGCAACCTTTCAGACACATACCAGTTTCAAGCTTATTAGCTCTCATTAGTACGCCATAGGTGAGGCATCTGACGAATAACCCTAGTTTAAGTCTATCTAATCCGACAGAAGGAATGAATACACGGTGTATACAAGTTACTTCTAGCAGCCATTCGCTATACCATGCCGGAGTGATACGTCACAGACACGAAGCATTCTACATCGCAGTAGAACCATTAAAAACTAGCGACCTCTATCAGGATTCGGTGATATCATATAGTGGTATATATTTTAATTTCTTTAATGAACTTTTAATATAATGTACTGATTTTTAATGTCCTTTCTGGTACATTATAACCGAGTTTAAGATCCCTCCCTTACTGTATACAGAAAGTGGAGTAGTAATTTTATTATTTATTTATTATATATTATATTATATATTATTTATTTTTAGTTAGTAATGTCTGCTTATTCGATGAACAAGTGCAATATGCAAAAATAGCCTAATAATGGTTAATTAATATAAGATATAAGAATAAATGCACCTATTTTTACATTTTTAAATTATATAAGTCGATTCTGTACACTTACAGTAAAGAGTCGTAAATCGTCGTGCAGACGGCAAATTTATGAGCAAATTTTTTGTGCATTTCATACACTAATAACATATCCACAGGTCATTATTATGTTACCTACGCACACACTACAAAATACCAAAAATAATAACAATACCATGATTCGTTTATGTATGTGTTACGTGTTACCCACTAGATCTTTAAGCTTATAAAGGAAGAGTGACTTTCAACAAAGACAACATGGGTAACTTATCACGTTGCTTATCGATGATATGTTATGAAATAGTTTCTTGACTTATTAGGTTAGGTTACATAGAGTACCCCACCTTCAAAATCACTCTGTATAATTTCACGAACAACAATTATTTATAAGATGCGAGTACTTACTTGGAATCGTTTTAAATGGAGAATAAGTACTGCAGGAGGATTATAGATTAGGAGTTGTTTGGAGGCGTCTGTGTAGATAGTCTTCTTGTCGGGACCTCCATTCCGCTTTGTACATAACTCGCAGCTTACTCTGTTGGTACCGACCATCAACTCGCACTCTGTAAATTGGTTAAGGCAGGACTGCACTGAACACTCGCCTTCTTCGCACTGATACCTGGCGGATATCGTTCCTGACCATAAATTGGCATCGTCTTCGTAGTCGTCTTCCTCCATCTAAAAGTAGAAAATAAATACACTTTATTTTTCAGATGCTTTCTGCGTGTATCGTAAATAAAAATTGTCACACAAATCAGACTAATAAAATATTGTGCACCAGAGACTTCCAGAATTCCTTATAAACCTAAGTTTTGCTCATGCTAAGTATTAACTTTAACAGTTCATATGAATGCAGTGTTCAGGTTCAGGTCTACATAATTTTTTGTTTATGCGACACAAAATGCCCGGGACAAGAGACAATTACAACTAAGATGAAAATCATGCACACCATAGAAGAAAATCCTTTTGCAATTAATACAAACATGAGATAAACTTTTACAGTGAATTGACAATGGTAGATATTAGAAACAATAACACCTTTTTAACTTGTACTGCCTTGTTGCCGTGTAGAGCTAAAATGTGCAGTGAGGCAGGCAATAGCAATTTCGAACATGTAACAGAAAGTTTCTAAATATGACCATTTAAAATTAGACTTTAAATAGGTTATTGGTAAATTCACATACCTTTTCATCTTCTTGTTCGATGGGGCCGCACGCACCTTCCAAATTATCTAATTCGTCGTGGTTAAAAGCTTTCACCTTATGAGAATCACCATCGTTCAGTAAACTAAGTTTCTCTAAATCCACCTTGAGATCAATATTTTTATTCGTTACAAAGGCCAACCTTGATTCGGGTCTTTCGAATTCTTCAGTAATGCTGAAACTTAACATTGCACCAACCGGTACATTTTTTTAAAATTAAGTAACTTACTCTTCATTGGGGCTATTGTTTCCGCACATAGGACTGCTCATATCGATATTAGTTTCACTGGAAGCCGGACTGTTTTCTGGACTACCCGGGGAAATACTGAGCATACCGATGATTGGGCTCGGTACTCCGCTATCGTCTACTCTCATTTCCGGCGAACCGTTTCGGTTGTTAGAATCGGGACTGCTGTTGTCCACTTTATCAGAATTGTAACCTGATTCCATACCTTTTGGAACGTCGTCTGCTTGAACATTGTTCACTCCAGAGTCCTGAAATCAACACAGGGTGTCCTTATTTATGAATATAGGGGACAATAACAATAAATAATGTCAAAATCTCTAGACACTGAAAAATCATTAATGTACTGGAGAACATAAATTTGAAAATTTTTGTTTATATCAGAGTGATCTTGACTTAAACAACAAAATGATACCAAAGATATCTTATTTTAAAGAGAATCTGATGCAGTCTGCAGTCGCCATCTGTAGGCCACTAGTGCAAAATGTACTTCATGCCGATAAATTTTTAAACTTCTTGTATTGCTGGGAAATTAAATTCTGTTAATACTAATAACAGCAACAATGTTAACAATAATCGACGATGTTTGCATTTAAATAATTAGTATTAATTTAAACTATAACATCCTGAGATGTTTACAGTATTCTGTAAAAATCCCTTAGAATATTCCTTCTAAGCTTTGATCAGTGTTCTTTGATGTTTGGAGAGTATGCAACTAGCAATGCAAAATATCAAATTGTCATCCACAAACCTAGAAAAATATAGACTGTGCCAGTGTCATATTGCCAGCGATCAAGAAATTCATGGCTGCCCTAGAAGGTACAGAATCGCTAAAACTTGGTTTTTATGCCAATTTACGTTGGTTGTATTGTAGCATGAAGTTCATTTGTTTACTGTGATTGATCACATTAATGTCACATTCTTTAATGACAGCAAGTTAGTTAATTTCAGATTGCAATTCAGCCAGCATATTTGCACAATAGCCAACATAAAGCAAATAAATATCCATTTTCTGGACCTTAGGTCCCTAGAAAACGCGCATCTGTCACGTGACCTATATCATGAACCGACGCAGTCTATAATTTTTCTAGGTTTGTGTTGTCATCATAATCGTAGTTTCTCCAGGTAAGTGACATTTCTAAGCCATCTTGGATGATGATTGTCATAGGCACCGATTTTCCGCGGGAAAAATGTTTTGTTCCATTTTTTTAAAAATAGGCTAAAATTCCAAAATAAATGTTTTATTGCCTTTCAGATCTCCCCGAACGTATGGTTAAAATTGTTGTACTTAGTCATAGTTGACCCTGTATTACAAAAATGAAGTGTAGAAAATTTGTAACTATTCAAAAATTAGACAAATTATTAAAAATATAATATATTTGAGATGTCCTTGTGTTTTATTGAAAAGGAAACTACCTCAAACCAAAATTTAAATGAAAAAACTATTAAACATGTTCAACAAACCTCAGCGTTATCTTCAACGTCAGCGTCGGATTCACTGTCAGACTTGTTATCCATGCTAGGATCCGTAGGTGACATCTGACTGTTTGGGAAATTGTTGACTAAATTCCTATGACTCTTTTGCTTCTTATTTTTCTTTCTCTCTGCCCGTTTCTCCTTCTTAGTTTGATGTTTGGAAGGCTTATTATCTTCTATTTCTTCAGCCTTGCGCCTGAGCAGAGGTGGAAGTTGTTTTTCGGATATCGGTAAACTAAAAAAAAAGATATAATAAGTAATACAAATTTTAATAAAATTTTTTAGTATTACCTTAGATCTAGGAAGAATTCATCACGATGTGAAGTGTGCTCGCATACTTGACACTGTAGAGTGCTTACCAATACACCCCTAAATACTTGTTCCGTTGGTAAGAGCATTTCGGAAGCTTGCTGTCCATAGAACTTAATGATTTTCTTCTTCTCCCCTTCAACGGTGGCGGGATCTGTCTTACAATTGAAACCTGTTCAAAAATGTTTGTAAATAAAACACACCACACATACACACCACTAAGAAAATTGATTAGAAAATTAAAACACGCATCAACTTAACAGAATCTCAAAACACCAAGATAAAATAAAGCATTTAGAATTCTTAATTAGTAACAAAGTTAGTCAAATTACTAACCTAACTTTTCCAAAATTACAGATTTATATCGTCTCAGGTCTTCTTCCCGTACAGCTTCTAAAAGGTGTCGTAACAATTCGTGAGAATCGTGTTGATCACCCCCTCCGAATTGGGGCATTTTACCAACAAGTCTTGAATGTAACATTCTGGGGTTGTATACCTCGGCCCTACCACTTTGAAGTTCTCTAAGGGTTTGTGCTAACGTTGCTGTTAGAGGTCTCCACTTTTCCAAAACACCTATTGTTACAATAAAAATAAAATCCTACTCAAAAGACTATTGTCATTTATAATGAAAGGATATTTATTTAGATATACAGGATGAGTAGAAAATTTATCATATTTTTGTATAAAATTTTTCAAGAATCAAGAATATCATTAAAAAATATTACAAAAGATGTTCTTTTTGTAAGCCAGTAAAATTAAACATTAGAACACCCTTTGTATTTTTTTAAATTTTGAAAAAGCATACAATTCTGATTACATCTATATGATATACTTATATATTTGTCCCAGTGGTTACTGAGATATAAAGGAAAATATCGAATATATCTGATATATCAATACATTTTCCTTTATATCTCAGTAACCACTGGGGCAAATATATTAAGTATATCATATGGATGTAATCAGAATTGTATGCTTTTTCAGAATTTAAAAAAATACATAGGGTGTTGCATTTAAAAAAATTGAACTTCGGTAAATAATTATTTTAATTCGATGTTCTATTGTTTTTTTGTATAAGACATGTCAAATCATCTATAAAAATGACACAATTTTTGTATTTGACATTTTTTTGTAACTATGACATGAAAACCACAAATAGAGTGAGAGCGTTACGCTGGAGACCCTGCACATATTTACAAATAATGGTACTTACCATCTAGAGGTGGCAATTCAACAGTTTCATTATTTTCCTGACTCATTTTGCCCCCGGGTAGTTGAAAATACTGGCCTCCTTCCGACGTCTCTTCCAGTAATTCTAATAAATACGGTGTCTGTCCAAGGCACTGCATTACAGAATTGAAAAAACAAGTATTTCCTAAATTTGTAAGACCTCTGCCTCTGGGAAGGCTTGAACTGAATGAGTTTGTAAGCTTTGGCATAGCTCCGGTACTGGTAGAGGGTGGTAAAATTGTCGTAGTTATATCTAAAATCTGTAAAAGAATCGTATATATTTACCCATGCCTTATAGGATAATTTTATTCCGTACTCACTCCATTATCAGTCTGAGACGAGCTAGTTTGTTTGATCTTATTGGATTCCGCTTGTTTTCTAAGAAATTCCACAGCTTCCTGTAATTTTCTCTTGCAAGTTATATTCACTTCGTCATCACAATCGTAGCACCACACACTCCAGATAGTTGTGTTGACACACATTGCATGGGAATCTGAATGAGGTGTAGTATAATGTTTGAGAGCATGTTTGTTTCGCCCCCTTCCACAGGCTTGATTTCCACATTTTAAACACAACCATAATGAAAGGTCATACTCTATATCTCCATTATCATTATCAGGTGGTAATTTTTTACATTCTTCACAGTCGGTCATAAATCCAGTTCTAGTTAGCGATTTCTTCACTCGTTGCAGGTCCACAGATTTATTAATGTGAACACATTCTATGCTATTTGCATTTTCATCCCAGGATTCCGATGACTCGTCTCCATTGGGATCAGTCTGGTGCTTCTTTTTATTCATCTTCCTTATATCTATGTTGATTTTTACCCTAATTAAATATACACGCTTTAACCTTCATCAGCAACGTGTTGCAAGAGTTTCCAATTATTTATATTATCTGAACGAGTAGAAGTATGAGTTGATCTATTAGCAATAATTGCAAAATCAATATATTTGTGTTAAATTAATACAATAGCACTAAACTATTAAACCACAAAGACGTATGTATATTCACTTTTTGACAATGCAGAATTATCTTCTAGTAACTTCTAGTGTTTTTTACCATAAAATCTGGGAAAATATTACTATAGAAAGATATTCTGTGATAGAAAGCTTACTCGAATTTATAGATTTGTAACTTGGCTTGTAAAGAATTACAAGATTTTAGCAGCACTATAGCCACAGTTTAATTAAGTTTATTTTTATTGAAAATTATTAATAAAAA
This sequence comes from Monochamus saltuarius, assembly GCA_025584915.1. Taxonomy (NCBI): domain Eukaryota; kingdom Metazoa; phylum Arthropoda; class Insecta; order Coleoptera; family Cerambycidae; genus Monochamus; species Monochamus saltuarius. Next base: position 17,620,755 of record CM046727.1, on the reverse strand, counting down.
AAATCAATTAAAAAATTGTCATTGTGACCTTTTTTATTCTTCTATTAGTTATTTTAGCTTTTGTGGTTGGTGATTCGGATAAGTGTTGACGTTAGAAGAAGAAGAGCAACAACATGACTTAACCTCAATTTTTCTGATTTGAAAAAATTGGGTCCAGCATTTAAGCTGTGCTATAAGTATATATTTAATTAAAATTCATTTACATCCTTCCTTTCGCATTACTAATATATTTTATCTAAAATAATGCGGCATGCAAGCTTTATTGCTCGGACAGTATTTGTTCAAAATAATGATGTTGAAGCAGCTTGTAGAATTTTAAATAGAATTTTAGGAAGAGAAGATATATTAGACCAATTTCGTCGTACCCGTTATTTTGAGAAGCCTTTTCAGGTAATAAAATAAAATGATTCCAAACCAGTTTTAATTTCAGATGCTTTTAGTTTCGGAGACGCATAAACTTTGAAAGATGCAAAGCTATTTACAATGAGGATATGGATAGAAGAATTCAATTTGTTTTAAGAAAAAATAGAACTGATCCATTCCCTGGATCGTCATGATTAAAAACTTAGACAATAAGCAATATTTTTATTAGTTTTTGTAGTGTATATACAATATGTAAACAGGTAATACAGTAATGCTTAATATAAATTATGAAAATGGATTTAAGTTTTTATCACAATCATAATCGTCTCGAAACGGATTATTTTCATCTAATTCGTCTTCATTGAATGGATTTTTAGCTTCATCATAGTCATCCTCAAATGGGTTTGACAAAGCTGTAGGTAACTTTTTATGGTCGAAACTTTTTGAAGCAAATTTAGTCATGTTTGCTTGTAATGATGAACTGTATCTAAAATAAAAATTTACAAAATGTAAACATAAAAAAAATGCAACGATTTTCAAAATAGGAATTTTTCAAATTATCAACAATTTACCTTTGTTCTTGTACTCTCATACGCCCTTCTGAAACAGGAGCAGCCTTTACAGCACTTTTTACTTCCCCTTGTCTTAGCCTACCTTCTGCTCCATAGCCATAATTTAAGTTTTTCTCTTCCGGTTTCTTAGGTACGGGGTTAAAGATATTAATCTTTTCGGGTATATTAAGATTCTTAGTTACTTCTTCATCGCCAATGACCTTGTATTTATTAAAAACTCCTCTACCAAAATATTCCGCAGCTACCGTAAATCCATCGTGCGCTTTTTCCAGCTGGGAATGAAAAGTTTCATGAAGATCTTTATTATATTCTCTCGCTTTCAAAAGTTCTATAAGATTCTTATTCTCAGGTTGACAGGTGGGGCATTCATTTTCATCGTCGGAAAAACTTTGGAAACAATGTTGGTGAAAACTGTGCTGGCATAGGAAGTGGATTGTCGGGAGTTCTAGAGGATGATGACATGCCGCACATCTAAAAAGTAATATAACGGAAAATATTTAAAAAGTCATGAGAATTAAATTTTGTAATTCTAAAAGCACATACCTAGATCCTTGTATGACTACGACTCCGCTCTTCAAAGTATCCAAATGTTGTTTTAATTTATCCGTGTCCCTACGGTAATTTGTTGTTAATTCAGATACGTCTTTTGTTTTTTTCTGTTCCTGTTGCAGTTCATTCGTTATGTAGGATCGAATATGACCTAAAGTGACTTCGGCGTTACCAGTGCCTACTGCGTCGATTACAAGTTGTGGAGAAAGTAATTTTTCTTTGGCAATGACTGTTAAAATCTGAAATAAATAAAACACTGATGTACAAGATGTATCAATTTTGGCACATTTGGGGGTTTCTTCTTGTGGAGGTAGATCATATGCAGTTAAGATGCGTTGAACTCAAGGATGATATCTAACATATTCGTAAAAAAAGATGCATGGCATCCTGAACTACATTAAGAAACAGTAGAATTACACAAAAATAAATAACTTTGCATTTCCTTCTTTATTTTTATATATTAAGATTAACCTCAGTTGAAAAAAAAGTTTTGGATCAAATTAAATTTTCAAAAATTACAAGCAATCTATTTTCCTTGAAAATTGAACCTGACACAACTATGTTTTGTCTATCTTTCCTAAGTGTCGAAATTGGTCAAAAAATGCATTTAATAATAAGTATTTTTCTTAAAGTTACGATTAAAGATAACCTAAGCTTATCTAATTTTTTTATCAATTGTAATATACAGGGTGTTTTAAAGTAAGTGCATTCAAAGGATCTGAAAATAAAATAATTTTCACTAAATGCAAATTAACTTTGACTGTTCCGCTAAACGTACTATAACCATATGACTTCCCTTACATCTTCCATCATTACCTACTTCTTATCTCTCATCGCCTGATTCTATTTAAACATAAGCGGTACTTTAACAGACTCTAACAGAAAATGCACTTTCTTAGTTTCAAACTTACAAAGTTATCAATTATTTTCAGAAACAGAATGTATATAAATTAACAAAGTAATTTGCTGTTTCTAGGATGCCCATTTATTTTGTTCTGTTTACGTTTTAAACCCCAGTTCATTCGTATCAAAAAATGATTTTGGGGCATCCTAGACACTAGATTTTTTTATCAGAAAACTGGCACAATCAGCATCGAAATAGGATTATTACAAGTTATTTTAGAAATAGTTTTAAGATACCTAAACAGGTTTACTATGATGAACTAGTGATATAGCCATTGCCCATAATAATTATTTATTCCGAAAAGCATGACACTAGACCACAGGTTGTTTAATGAAAAAAATTGTTTATATGCATGTCCTTTATAATGCCTTTAAAGAAATGCACTTATTTCAGAAACACCCTGAGGATTTACCTCATTTAATAAATCCATAGATGGATTTTTCGTATTCCTAGCACAAGACCACAAAGCCTGTACCCACAGTGTTGGATCTTGATGTCCAAATCTTCTACAGCATGCTAGTACAGAGTTGGAATCATTCTTGGAAATATGATACCTAAAATTTTTGTTGTATTTTTAAGTTTTTCTTATTCATTAAAATATTATCTATGTGCTTAAATAATATATTAATTATTAAAGCTTTTTGATGTGGATACATCTATAAAATTGACCGTACAGCTGTCTACACTGATAAATGTCATACTAAAATTTGAGGTGAGATCTTACGTAATCTTACTGGTCACAAATTTTGAATGGATCAACTGGCTGAGTTGAAAGAAGTATTAGTCCATAGCTAAAAATAAGTCACACTGAACGTGATACAAATGAACGTTGTAATTTTAAAATTATGAGCGTGAGAGTGCTCTCAAGATGACTCATGAAATTGGTTCTGTAACTAACTTTGGTGAATTAGCACTCACTACAAAGTCAATTCACTCTATGACGTGACATTTGAAATGCAACTGGATAGATCACGTCCTCATGTCAGAACTGTGTAGAAAATTTGAGATAGTCCCAATCCCAAATGTATCTATTTTGAATATTTAAGCAATATTAGGTTTCTCTCATAGTGGATATAATTTAAAAACGGGCGAAAACGTCCGAAATTATTTATACCTGTTATACATTTTTAAGAAGACAAACAATGCACATAAGAAGAATGAGATGCATAAATGAACTTTTTAGGAAAAGAAATGAATTTGTGAATTGCCACATATTTGGGAGATTTGCTTTCCATTGGTCCCACCAATATTTACGCTCTAGTTGTTGCTGTTGAAAGCGGTAAGGATAACCCACAACACTTAGGTCTGAAGACCCATTATGTATGCCGTTGACTGTAGAGTTTTAAACAGGCCGGTGCTGCGCGCAACAGCTAGCATCAGCTCTGCTGAAATCCCTCTAATATATTGAGGAGAAAAAAAAGCTGCCCCAAGATACTTGTGTCTTCACCACTAAACAGACGCAAAGGATGTGAATTGAATCTACATCTGTGTTCTCGCGGTCCACACCTCGCAACACTGCTTAAGCCAATCCTCTGTGGGACCTTGTTGAGATGATCCAGTCATCAATGAACCTTGCGAGATAGCATTATGGTAACCACATTCCTAATTGAGGTGCCACAAATTGTTACCTGTCACACCACTGTGATTCGGAATCCAAATCAGCTTAACATGATTGTCCCTTACCAAGAATAAAAGAGTCTTGACACTAGTCTATGACCACCTGAGAGGTAACTCTGAAAAACATAAGCGTTCATAAAGCCACGTCTGAATATTTGAATATATCGATTAACATATCTCTGATTCTCGTGCATTTACGTATGTCATATAATTCGCACGTACACATCTACTGTGAGAGAAACTTTAAAAATGAAAGTTAGTCGGTTTTAGTTGACATCTCAGTAAATTATTAAAATGAACAATTTTTAATAGCGGTCCTCATTAATAAGTGTTCAAATAAATGTTATTTGCAATCTTGTAGTTTCTGAATGATATAGAAGTTTGTGAATCTTATAGATTAGTAAAAATTATAACTCTTTGTATTTGTTAAGATTTTAAAAGATCACTCTTTTATGAACAATTTATTTAGATGCTCCCGAACATCGAGATGTATCCACATCATGTAACTTTTGTGGATTTGTTGGTATCACCCCATGTTTTTTTAAGTAATAATGTTTGTTATGTATGTATGTTACCTTAAAATTTGCTGATACAACTTCTGTTCCTCGTAAAGGTATAAGATTCCCTCTCTAAAAGAATGCATATGACAAACAACCAAAGCCTGCGATTTGTCATATTTCACATCGGGACTCTGTAACAGCTTCAACGTTTTCTCTCCCAACTTATTTTTTTCCGATACATTTTCCAAATTCGACCACACGTGTAAATAATGTTCGAGTAAAGTATTGTATACTGGGGTACTCAATATGTATCCTTCGTTCATCAGATGCTCCAAAAATTCAACTAACCTCTCTGAATTGTTTAAAAACAAATGAATATAATCTTCTGGGTCGGCCGACAACTCCACATCGAAATTTCCAGCAAACATATTCTCTGAAATTATCGCACTGTTGTTGGGTTTGTAGTTTGTACAAAGCCTTTTTAGGAGCTGAGTGCTTTCGTAAGGCACGTTTTCTACAAGCATGTTTCCATATTTCTGCATATAGTGTTCAGCATCTTCAAAATTCAAATTACCGATGTAGTCTATGACGTCAGAGTATTTTTGGTGATCTTCGATTTGAAGTTTAATATACCAGTCGTGCTTCTCATGTTTTTTTGCCAACATAAGTGCTTCCACTGGACTTCCCTGCCTACAAATTATTATAAACAGAAAACTTAACGTATTTATTATCAGTATTATCGTTTACTTACCTGCAAACTTTTATAGCGATGTCTACGTCATAGTTCAGATCTCCCTCTTTCATTAGTATGAATTCTTTTAAACTATCGGTTTGGCCTACAGTGTTATTTAGTTTCGTGTAACAGTTCAGCAACAATGTTGTGTGGTCTTCGGTAGCATGGCCTTGTTTATGTAAAGCTTGTAGGTACATTGTTAATTTTTCAATATGTTGAGAATCCAAGAACTTTCTTATAACATAACTTGGTTCTAATTTACCTATTGTTTTAATGTACTGTTCTATGGCACCAGAAAAGTCTCCTAAAATATAAGAACTGCTAGTAATGCCGGATGGTATTTTTTTTTTTTATATATAACATTTTAGAACTAATCTACAGTTTATCTAATAATTTGTTAAATATTTTTCCAGGCACACACATAATAAATAGAGAGAAATTTTGCACACAAGGGGTATTTTCTTTTTATAATTTAATTATTGTTGTAGAAATTGGTAGTGGTGAGTACTTTTATTTTAAAAAATTGATATATTTTTGACGCAAGTATACCAAGTGACTTAAGCACAAAAAATGTTTAGTTAAGTGATTAAAGTCTAGCAGCTCATATATGTATATGTATGCACACAACTTTCCTGACAAACTTCATCATTTTTTCATATATTTTCAGATATTAACAATATTGTGTGAAACTAACTACTCAGTGGACAAAAGCCCCAACCTGCGTTGAATTACACCCACAATATCTACCCATATATTCCTTATTATTAGCTTTTGTATCAGACAACATACATATGACTTCATTGATAGGAATTGTAGGAGATTTGATACATATTAGCTTAAAATACCTTTCTTAAACAGTAAAAAAAAACTTCATCATTATAGAAAATCTTTAGTTAATATGGCACAAACCGCTTGAGACAGAATAATTACCACCAAGATGTGCGCCATGGTAAAACTCGTATTTTACAAGGAAAAAATATCACACACACCATAGAAGAAAATCCTTCTACTACTTATTTTTTAGTTAACCAATGAAATATTACTCGCTATACTTTTACCCATTGCGGCACCACTAATATTGATATCTTGTGATAAGCGCGACAATTCTTGTCACTTTGTTATCTAAATAAATCTCAGAAGTCTGGTAGCGTATACAAGTTAACGTGAACTTTTATGACAAATTGATAATGCTAGTGAAGAAGTTAGAATAAAATAATACCTTATTGACTTGTACCATCTTATGGTGGCCAGATTAAGGTAGGCTGGAGCAATTTAGAACACAAACCTTTTTACCATGTAAAGTTATGCATAAGATGGTGAAAACACTCTATGCAGGGTGTCCGGAGTATGAGTACTACAATTTTAAGGGTTTATATATCTGACCAAGAGCAATAAAAGAAATGTATAAAACGAATAGAATAATATGCAAAATTATGTTACGAAGTTACAAACTATGGTTAAGTAAAAGTACCTATGACGTAATTTGTTTTTTGGATCAGTATTAATGAAGTAAACAATTGAGGCTTCCAAGAAACTCATTAAATCAAAAACGTTGCAGACTGCTGCTGATAACCTGAAAGTAATATTAGTCATAGTAGTACGTATAGCTGGTGCATTTCATTTTTGTCTAGTTTTTCATTAATGATTGTGAGTGTACATAAATAAAAATGGAACAATTTATAGTAACTATAACTAGCTGCGTGACATGTTAATTTCCGGCAAATCTAGGCAAGACTCTCTGACTACGACACGATAAATGCTTCTTACAAGGAACAGGAGCCATTCTAAACACTTGTAATTATTATTCTGCGTTGTGAAAAAAGCTTTAAGAAAACCATTCGCAGTAAATACCTATGTTTAGGTGTATCTATTTGCAGTATAAATGTATATACATAACAATCCTTAGTATGTGAGAGACGTCACATATTCAAGACAAGACTTTACTGTCATAATTCTGTTACCGTTGATCAGAGAAAAAAATTGTTAAGTCAAATATGTTTTGTTTAGTACAACTTATCATATGGCCCTTATAGACCAGACCAGTATAGGGTGTCCCGTTCAAATTTCGAAAAAGTATCTTCAGATAAACCGAAGGTGAATGATTTTTTTAATGAATTTAACCCATTTGTTAAGGTGACCTAAAAGTTTGGGCAACTCGGTAAGTATGGAGCTATTATTTTTTGCTAATCTACCTAAAATTTCATAAAAATAGATGATTCATTCAAAACCTTTTTAAAAAATCTCTTCAAATGATACCATAATTTACCTTTATCGCATAAATGATCTCCATATTGCTTAAATATATCTACTAATCCATCAGAATCGTACTGCTGAGATTTAGCTATTCTTATAGCGACATCGTACAGATTCTTTTTAAACAACAATGATAACTTCGACTGCAGATCCTTTTCATCTAAATGATACATTGTATTATCCTCATCGAGAATATAAAAAGCTCCCCATTCACTTAAAATGGCTTTAATCTTTGGCATGGTAGCCGAAAAAACAATAAATTTATTATGAATATCAAGAACTGTTATCAAATCTCCCTGAGGAACATTGTTTTGCATTTCATTCGGTATAGTGTTGAGAGATGCTGGACGACTGGTTTTTGAAATGATTATGAGATATGTCCTGAACCATTCCAACATTACCTTCTCTCCTTCTACTGCATAGCAAGGACCTCTCCCATCTGTAGTATAGCAATATATAGCCTAAAAATATTATTCGTAAATATGAAAAACTTTTTTGATCACTCTTATACATGTTTACGATTGATACTATATTGTACATTTTCAATATAAGCATGTCACATGTAGAAAAATGGTAAGTTATAAAATATGAACATAAAAAATGTTAAATTTTTTAAATTATTAGATGTATATTACCACCTCAATAAAAGACTAATCAATACATTTCTTTTTTAGAATTTTATATAAAATGTGATCTATTTTGTAAAATGTAATAAACGGTAAAAAAAGGAAAATCTCACATCATTTCTTCCAATCATGAAATGACTCTCTTGCATGGATTCTGCCAAGACACTGCATTTTCTTGCACACCCTATATTATCTAAATGCACCTAAAATTTAACAATAAAGTTAAAGCTGTTGTTTTTATCTAAATACATACATACTTTTTGTTCTTTATCCTTCTGGGTAATATTATAAACATTTACAGAATTATCTGTAGCAACAAATAAATATATATTCGTTGCTGTTGACTTAAAAGCTAACCCTGTTATAACTGAACTTGAATTTCTAAGGACTTTCTGTTTAGAACCACGATCCCTTGTTATGTCACCTCTATTAATAAATAATATTAATAAAGATTTTATCGTTACTACGTTTCAATATAAATGTACCTGTATATTACCAGAGAACCATCCACAAACCCCACAGTCATTAATTGCAAACTATCGAGGACACAAAGAGCACTGACTTGAACTACTTTATTACCTGGCATTGCCCTTGTTATCCTATGACAGTAAGGGGTGCCATTCTTATCAATTCTACTTGTGTCCCAAACTTTAATCAACGGATTAATACCTGGTTCATCTTGCTAAAAATTATAATAACTCTAGACAAACAAATTAAATTTTTTTGAATAACTTACTCCAATTGTTACCAACAGTGGCGAATTCCTTAGCTGATGAGAGAAATCTACGCTAATTTCATACCCTCTGAAAGTTGTGACATACCATGAGCGTGAAATAATATAAATTTGACCCAACGAATCGCCTAATATCAAATGATTATTGCCACTAGATGTAGTACTTATTTTGCTTTCCTGTAAATAATGTGCAATAATTTTTTTCACTTTCAAGGATCCACCCAAAAACACATTGTATATAGAATGTAGGTGTTAGTTACTATACCTTAAACAATTCAGCAATTTTTCCATCATCTACATTTTTCTTCAAATCAAAGAAATGGAATTTTCTCCACTACAAAAAAAATAATAAATGAAACGAACCAATTTTGAATTTCGATTATACATACCTCCAAAAATGCCATAATTTCAAAATTTCTTTATTTTATATTGATGATTATTCAGTTGAACATTATTTTAATATAATTTTTTTAACAAAACAATCATTCATTTATACATTCATTAGTTAATAACATAGATCAGGAGGAAAGATTAGTTATGACATTTATTTGATGATACATTGAATGAAATGTCACTTCTTTGACATTTCACTTGTAAACAAAAACATTAACCTTAGACTATAAAAAGGGAATGGAAATAGGATAGAACATAGAACATAACTTTCTGTAGAAATTCATATGTGAAAATGTCACAGCTTTAATATTTTGTGTGTCAAAGGTTATTCGGAAAATATTTATATCATACAACCTAGGATTTTTCTGACTTATTTTTAAGTTCAATTATTTTTGAAAAATTCTAGTAAAAGTAGAAACGTTCAGCTTTCCGGTTGTCTACTGTCTATTTTCAGTTCTTCAATTCAGTTATATTTTGTGGTGACTACTGTAAAAAGAAACTAACTCATTCAAACAACTGTCAAAAAATAAATTTATCTGTCAGTGTCAGGTCAGCTGTCAAAGCTGTTAAAAAATGGACGAGTTGTATCTTTCCGATACTTTGCAAAGATATTTTTCCGATGTTTTTCTATGTTGCGACGAGGAAAAATCTGGTAAAGCCACTTTAGCAAAAACGGTGGAACTTATAAAATCTGGAAATGTACCTGAGGATGTAATTTCGCAGGTAATTCTACATGTTTTTACAATGAAATTTTCACAATTTGGCAGTTGTTTATTTTTTTTTGTATTCTTTTAATTACAAACTTCTAATGGGATATTTAAAAATTACATATATTATATAAAACTAATTTAAAAGGTGGTAAAGTTTCATATTTTATACAACATTAATTTGTTTACAATCTAAATTACCTTAATTGCTTAAACAATTTGTTTGCACTAGTTATTTTATTTCATCTGATTAATGATGTCTGAATAATTGCTGTTTACATATGTTAAATTTGTCTAATGTCTTTAAATCATAGTTCTATATTTTCAATTGAATATTTATAATCCTCTAGGCTTTGCTAATTAATATAATTATATTGTAATGCAATCAGTAATTTAAATATACATTTTATTGTTGTTTATGATCTAATATAATCACACATTTTAATTATTGCATTTATGAGGTTGAGCAAACACTATGAAAAGATTTAAAAGGTCATAACCATCCTAAAACCACTACAATCGACATATGATTTTAAATCTTTGGTACCAGATACATACCATATTCAGGAACCAGACCGGGTCCCAGGGCAAAAACTTTTGCCGGTACCCAATAATTTTTCAGGAAGTTCAGTCGTGTTTTTTTTATTTTATGCAAGGCTACATAATGGTATCAAAATGTTGATAATTAATTAATGGTATATATCAATATGTTGGACCTCAACAGACATGACCGCAACAAACTATTAAACAAACATTTATACTTATTTTGTGTACTTAAATAAATCTTTATTGTGTAGTACACAAAAAGTAGGAATTCGGCAATGCCGTTCTTCCATTTCACCAATAACTAACAAATACATATATTTAGGTATTCAACTAAATAATACAATATTATTTATCATATTTACTAAACTTAAAAACTAATATGATATTTTATTCACTACCGCTATCAATTAACTTCACCTGTAGCAAGCATTGTAATATGTTTTTTATACGACTTCCTTGCAAAAGGGGGTTTTGCACATAGAAAACACGCTCTGAAAACGGTATTTTGCACACGGTTATGTCATCTTTGCACACGCGTCTCCAGATTGTGATTTTTGTTTGATGTTGTCTCCCAAATTATGCAATGTTTCAAGTTGGCTGAGTTTAAATTAAAATTTGATTTTTGTGGTCTCTGTTTGCAGTCATATAAAAAGTATCGTAAAAAACTCGTTTTCAAACCTTGTTGTAATATACTGGACTGGACATATGGCAAGTTGATTTCTTGTAAAACGTTATTTAACAAAGTAGGAGCAATATATGAAAATGATCCCTCATATTTACATGTTGCATCTTGATTTACAGTATAACAATTTCTTCTAATATTAACATTATGAATGTCAGATCGTTTATTTTTAAAGAGTTTATACAAAAATTTGATATATAAATACAAAATTCTACCACACATTTTTGGTTCGGAGAGTCTAGTAAAATAAGGAGTAATATGACCCATATATGGAACGTTGCAAATAAACCGCACACAAGAATTTTAAATTCTTTGTAATTTTCCTTTATTATAATTTGGCAAAAAATAATAATATACCATACAACAATATTCAATATGTGGCTATATTAATGATTTAATGAGTTTTAGTTTAATATCTTCAGTTAGACTATATTTTGGATTGTACAGAGACTTAAGTTTGTAAAATGCCACTTGATAAATATACTTGACGTGTTCATTGAAATTTAAATTGTTATCAACATGTAAACCCAAGATCTTGATGACACCCATTTTATGTCTAACCCGTCATAGTAATTTTATTAACACATATTACATCTCTAACACGATCGGGTCCAATGCACATAACTACTGATTTATTTGGATTTATTCTAAGACCATTACTCTTACACCAGTTATAAATGTTATCCAAATCACAATTTATTAATACAACTGATTCGACAATGGTACTTGCTGAACAAGATTTGTATAATTGAATATCATCTGCGTATAAGTGTAACTTTCCATACTTCACTATATTCGGTAAATCAAATATAAATACTGAAAACAGAATTGGCCCCAAAATACTACCTTGTGGCGCACCACTTTTTATTATCTTTAATTGCGAACTTAATTCATTACTCCCTCTGCAAGCGATTTTGTAGATAGCTACGAAACCATAATGTAGCACCCTGATCAAAACCAATATAACTATAACAATACAATATAACAATACAAGATACTGAATCAAATGCCTTACTTTGATCTAATAATACTAATATCGTTGAAGATGATTTGTCGCTGATGTTCTAAAATCAGTTCTATGAAAATATTTTTTTAAGATTGCAGACATTTGTTGGAACCAATGTACAAACTATCTAAACCGAAAGCAATTTTTTTCTGCTATGAAGTTAGTGGCAGCTTACCAGGCGAATATACCTATTAGAAGTGAAGTAGTTACTTCAAAAATAGATCTCCCACTTCCTCGCTTTACATGGACCAATATAGAAAGGGAAAGCCCCATTCCTGATCTAATAGAATTGAGGCAGGATGTAAACGATTATACAGAGCAGGTTAGGAATTTTATATTTTCGTATGTATTTGTTTATACATCACTTATTTAAAATTATAATTTATGAAGTAATACGTATTTTAGGTTGATACAACAAGTACAGATTCAGAAGTGGATAGTGAAACGGTAAGAAACGGGTCACCAGATGCTTCTAGTACCGCTTCTGATAGTCCCACGCCGACCAATAGCGTGCAGGATAGAAGTTGGGCGGTGTCTGGAGCTTGGCAAGGTCTTGTGTCTGAAGAGCAACGGCAGTTGCTAGGTAAGTTTTTTTTTCCTTTTGTAAATTATAATAAATGGTATTTATATGGTCGATGGGTTAACAGCTAACTAAAATAATGTACACTGTTTTCCATTATTTCCTATAAATTAATATTTTTTAATACTATCTACGTGCCCCTTTCACTTCTCGTTTTCTATAGATTTTTCTCACATTGCTTTGAATTTTCTCGCAATATATAAACTTTCTCTGAATTACATACAATTTTGCTAAATTCTTAACGTTATAGGAAAGTTTCTATTTTCAAGAATAAGCTTGATTGTTAGTTTCATACACTGTTTGAAATGACATCTAACGTAAATAAAACTGCACTGATGCAGATATGTATAGGTGTTTTCATATTGCTTAAAAATATAGAAAATAAGTCATTCTCAATTTTACAAAAAAGTCTATGTTGATAACAGCATTGTGACATCTTAATTTGTTGTAAGAAATACCGGATGTTTTTCAATTTTGTGTCGTTTTTGTGATATTGTTTTTTTTTTTTGTAGGAAAGAGGTTGCTTATATAATTTTTTGCAAATAATCGAGTTGTCTCAATTATTACACAAAACTATAACTTTTTAATAGAACACCCTATATATTTTTTATTTTTTTAATTTGCATAAAATATCCTTTTAAATGATGTAACATAGATTCATTACACAAAATATTACCGAGGTATAAACATGATCTTATTTTTTTTAATTCAACTCTTTCTTGTACTATTTATCGGTTAAGTATTGATAAAAAAAATGCAATTTTTGATGCTGATACTTTGAATATTTCTTTTTGTATTACTAGATCACTACTTAAAGATATGCTGTTTATGCTATAATAGGAAACCCAGAAGTTATAGAGAAGTATAATATGCATTACGTAGTACTTCTTTGAATTTTGTGGTGCTTCCATAGAATGTCTCCAAATTTCCTGCAATTTCCCACTAATTTGTAAAATTGTAGGTACCCTATGTTACCTCTATAGTTCCTTATGAGGACATCAAATTTCCTCAATGGTTAAACTTGACTACAACTTATGTACATAGCTGTAACAGTTTCTAATATACATATTCTGTTTAATATAACATGGTATATATATCAGAATATGTAGTGCAAATATTTATATTTAAACCTTCTTGAGAGTGACTTCACTTGAGAAAGTGTAGGTACAGATATTTTAGCACACTTTGTATATAATTTACTTCTTGTACTAATAAAAACTTGACAGTTTTAAAAAAGTGATTTTTAAATATTGAAGTTATCCGTTACATGCATTTAAATGGTAGGAACTCTAGAGTTTTGATGTTTCTAAAATTTTATTTTTATCGTTTCATTAATTTTTAACAATCAAATGTTTTGTGCCCCTACAAGTAGCAAAATATTTGAAATGATATAAGTGATTACGTATGTTGAAAAAACTATTGTATTCACTTTTGTATAGATTTTGACATTTGTATAAACTCTCCTCTGATTTTTTAAGCTTATGCTTGCATAGATTTGAAGCATCGTGTGCTATATCGCGTCATCTTTGTAATACTTGTCTGTCAATTCACGTGAATTGCAATATAGAATTTTGTAATGTACTGTACTGTGGTGACTCCAATGTTAGTTTTTGGAACCACATATGTCAAAATTTGACATTTAATATTGACACTGTAGTAGCTTATCTCTGAATAATATCTATTACACTCAGCAGATATTTGAAATTTGTCATAATTTTTAAGAAACATCAAATTATTGATACAAACAATTGACAACTATGACATATGTACTTTAGAGTGCGGGTGGGTCACTGCAAATGGGCAATGCATCAGACTAGATAAGCCACGGTCGATGTGATTTAGTAGACAATGATTGAACAATTCATTGTAATAAACAAAACATCTCAAAAGTACAAACGTCTTGATTATTTATTGTATCCAGAATAAATGATAACTTCAGTTAATATACAGTCCATCTAAAAATACTTCAGAATTGAATGACCTTATAAAATGACATGCTCTTAGAGCTGTCTCTTTTAATTTTTTTGAAAAGGTTACAAATAGGCACCATATGTTAAATATATTTATGGAAATATTTAAATAATAAATTTACAAGAGCGCCAATTTATTAATTCACATTTACCACAGAAACACTTGTTTTGTATAAAATAATGTATTATCAAACATCTGTGGTTAAGAAAAACCATTGCGAATCATCTACACTGATGACTTATGAACAAATGAATAATTCATTATATTTTCATTAAAATAGAAAGAAACTGCAACTGAGAATAATAAAATTATATACTACATTAAATGTTTGCACTATATATTGCACTAAATTACAAGAAATGATTACTTTTAACTCAAACAAATGTCACAAAGTATGTTGACATATATACATATGCATTTCTAAAACTAAGATAACAATATTTGATACTTAGTGATTTTCCGGGTTGTTGTGCCGTGATCTCGGTAACTGGTAGCTGCCAGAAATAGAGTTAAAATGCACATCCCTAGCATTAGCCGGTATTCTTTTACCTGCCCTGGTTGTTCTCGGGCTAGGCTCTGTGGGGACAGACCCGCTATCTGTGTCTCTGGACCCGTCCATATAATGATGTCAGTTCCTATTGTTGGTATTACGACTGATATGGTCGGAACCGTTCCACGGATAATGGTGGTCCTCCGAGGCGTTCCGTAGCAGCCGCTGTAATTCGTAGCATCCTATGCTTCCAAACGTTTTGCCGCTCTTCACTGTCGGCATCTTCAGTGGTGACGCTGCAAAAGCTTTGCCACAATTGAGAGACTCACCATTATTAATAAATTCAATATTTTTTAAATTGAGAAGTTTTCGAAAAAATCTCCTGGCATGTCAATTTAGTTTTTAAAAAAGGCACTTTTTGACATACGACCCATATTTGTGACGTCATTGTTGTTCGAGATATGCCATTTGAAAGAGCGTGTCATTCTACATACATATATCATGAAAAATTATGGTGTTACATAACAAAAATTTCAAGAAAATAAGGTTTGAAGATTTTAAAATTTAATTTTCACAATACTGTGCACCTCCCCATTATACAACACCTGTTCGTGTTTATTTAGATGAGCTGTTCCCGAATCGTTGGATAGGGAGAAGGGGGCCGATTGAGTGGCCAGCCAGATCGCCTGATTTGACACCCCTAGATTATTTCTTGTGGGGATACTTAAAAAGCAAAGTATACGTTACTAGACCGGTTAATTTAGAAAATTTAAAAGCAAGAATTCCATATGAGATACATCGTATACCTCCTAAAGTTATTGATAATGTCCAAAAAAAATTTATTAATCATCTTGGCTACTGTCAGGCAGCCAACGGTGCACAATTTGAACAATTAATTTAGTTGATTTTTTACATAATCATTATCATTTTCAGTATCGTGCAAATTAAATTCAAACATTATTTTCTTGAAATTTTTGTTATGTAACACCATAATTTTTCATGATATATGTATGTAGAATGACACGCTCTTTCAAATGGCATGGTCAAAATTGGGGTTGCTTTTTAAAAAAATTGTTGATGATGTCATATCTCGAACAACGATGACGTCACAAATGTGGGTTGTATATCAAAAAGTTCCTTTTTTAAAAACAAAATAGACGTGCCAGGGGATTTCTTTGAAAACTTCTCAATTTCAAAAATAATGAATTTATTCGTTACTTTTCGAAAGCACTGTATATTAACACCATTTGCACATTCTTGGTTAGCAATATTAGCCATTACAGTTACATGGCACTCACAAATCATAAAATAATTTTCATATAGTTAACTTAGCACTTTGATGAAAACTATTCAACTAATCTAATAATTTTACCTCAGTTGTCAGTGACTTCTTGTGGCTAAATGGAGAGGTGTTACAGAAAAT
The DNA here is from genome assembly GCA_025584915.1 of Monochamus saltuarius. Taxonomy (NCBI): domain Eukaryota; kingdom Metazoa; phylum Arthropoda; class Insecta; order Coleoptera; family Cerambycidae; genus Monochamus; species Monochamus saltuarius. The sequence continues at coordinate 17,604,107 of CM046727.1, read as the reverse complement.
TTAAATTTTTAAATGGAAATATTGGCATCTTTTAAATTGAAAACAATGGCTTTAAAAACATTACTTAATTATTAATATTTCAACTAAAATTAAGCATACGATATATAAATTTATTTTATATATTTAACTTATAAACACAACTGTCAAAAATACGCGAATGAAAGTTTGTATGCGCAAGAGATTTGTAATAACGTTGTTGTTACATTTATTTGTTAAGATTTTTTTTAAGCTTTAACCATTTTTGTTGAATTTAAATTAATTTAAATATCCAATAACCTAATTCAAATTTAATATGTCACAATGTTGTTATTGTGTAACGTTAACAATTATAAGTCACTGCAACTGCTACACATTTTTATGCATGTAACGGATCACAACAAAATTAAAATTACTACAAATTCTGAGGTTTCATCACCCTATGTTGAATAGACATTTATCAGTGTATTTGATATTGATACTGACTTGAAGGTACAGAAGAGGAATCGTCAGATAAGCACAGCAGCGAAGAAGATACCGAAGTTTCTAACGAAGTATGGACAATAACTTCTGAACAACGCGAATACTACACAAATCAATTCAGATCCCTCCAACCTGATACCAATGCCTTATTGGCCGGACCTGTGGCAAGAATGTTTTTCGAAAAGTCCCGTCTCCCTGTCCACGAACTACGCAAAATTTGGCAACTCGCCGATGTCACAAAAGATGGTGCGTTGTCTTTACAGGAATTCAATACCGCCATGCATCTCGTGGTGCTGCGAAGGAATCACATTGAACTGCCAGATGTTTTACCGCCAACGTTAATGCCAGGAAATGAAACCCCGGTGTCGGTCAGTCCAGAAACAGAACCTATCTTATCGCCGCAGACTAAGGATACTGCGAAAGAATGGACAAAGTTTGTCGATAGCCCTACAAGTTCTATTTCCTCGCCAGGACCTAAGCCAGTCAATTTTGATTTCCAGAAAATCACTTTAGATAAGGATTCGAAAATCCTTCACCCAGTACCTTTACGCGTTACGCCGGAGGTAGCTAACAGCCAGGCCGATGAACAGAGCGATAATATTGATCTGCATAGCCCTAAAAAGTTTATAGATGCCACAAATGCAATGCAATTATCTCAAAACATGCAAAATTTGTCGGTCGGCGCACAAAATAGCGCTATACAGCGCCCCCAGCCAAAGAAAATTAGTGTACCCGGACCGGGAGCCATACCACCCCCTCCAACAAGTCAAACTAGTAATGAAGAAGGTCCCGTAAGTCTCCCAGCATTTCCACCGCCGAAAAAGGAAAAACCTCCGCCTCCGCCACCACGGCCTTTTAAAACTCACGGGCGCAGCTCTTCTTTAGACTTAAATAGGCTAAGTAAGTTAGGTGCCCCACCCACTGTTCCGCCTAGGGTTAGTCCCAATATCCAAAACTCCAAGAAACTCATTAATCAAAGATCTGAAGGAGACTGCGTATCTCACGAAACTGACACTCCTTTCGCAAACTTCGATCAATTCGAGAAATACGAGAACGTTTCCGAGGGAATATTTCCTGGCGACGTGTACGAGGCAGAAAGAAAAAAGTTGTTTGCCCAGTTTTGCACCGCAGAAGCTAACGAGGAGGTGCCTAGAAAGCATGGGGCATTTGAAATTTACAGGAAACCCACAAAAGGTAGAGATAGTCCTGTAACAGTGGAGGACAAGGCAAAGTGGCATTTATTTAAGCAATTACAGGAAGAAAACACCGTACTGTTAAGGATTTGCCAAGAACTGAGTCAGGAGCTGGCCGATTTGAAGGAAGAAAAGTTGACGCTGAAAGTTAGGTTAGAAAAACAAATGAATGGTGGATAGTTGCAGAAAAGGTCAGTTTGTGATCTTCGGTGTAATTGTTTAATTCCCCTATTTTTCTCAGTACTGATAACTTCTTAAGAGATCTAATTAGTGTACTTTGGATCAGGCTTTGTTCAGTATCTTTTTTAAGTAATTTTTTCATCTTAATATACTTTGAGTTGGTGCCTCGAGTTTGCTTAAATTTTTATTAGCAATATTTCATGTTACGTTGTAACACTTGCTGTTTAAATAAATGTTTCAAATTATACAAGACACTATTAATATAATATTAAAGCTAATGTGTGTTGCCGATTCCAATTTATTGGTATTTGTTATCTTTGGTGTTGTAAAGCAAATAATATTTAAATGTCTCTCAAAAAAAATATTTTCATTAGGTTATTATAGAAAAATAAATTTGTGATATGAAAATTTGAGATAAAAAATTGATGTTTTAATAGGAGATATTATTCTAAATAAGTAAATAGGACTACCTACTCTAGATATAAATCACACAAAAAAAAGAGCTTCAAGTAGTATAATTTTCTCACAGCATCGGCATGACTAGGAAAAATATGAAAATTTGTTAACGAAAAAGGATTCTTATAATTTTCTAAATTTTATTTTCATGTATTAAAACACTATATATTGCAACACTGTGTTTTTAATAGTGGTTTTAAAACTTTTACTTCTTGAAATTCAGCTAGAAATCTTTGACTTGTCCCTATTATTCTCAGGCTAGACTCTATAGGAAGTAGACTTGTTAAGAGAAGCCCTGAGCGAGCCCAAATATTAATTGTTTGCTATTGTTGGTTCAAAGTTATATGGTCTGAATAGTTTATGAGACAACAGTGGTTGTATCGGTTGTTCAATAGTTCACATTTCTTTGTAAAATGATGAATGAAATATTTACAATTTCTTTATAAAAAGTGCAGCATAAAAATGTATTTAAATTACAGAACATGGAAAGATATGCCAAAATCTAAGGTTTTTGAAAAAGTACTTTGGGATATGGTTAAGGAAAAATTTAAAATTCGGTAATTTTAGAATCTGACCCAAGAAAAATTTGAACATTTTATTTGTTAATGGCTTGTACAGCTATAAACTAGGAAACTGGATATAGGTATGATTGCAAAAGTTGACATAAATTTATTGTCATTTTAAAGAAATTTTCACAGATTGTTTAATTAAAATTTTAGAAAAATATTAAGCTTGAAATATCTCCTATTGAAATGTTTTGTTATTCCTGAAGAGGGATTGAAAATAAAATATTGTTCTCATTTTTGCTCCCTTTATAAAATGATTTGCTGAGAAGAAATCTTTGAGAGACATTATTTTATAGTCAGAATAGCCTGTTGAAAATAAATATAATTCTTTATCACAGCATAGCACAGCATTGTACCCTGCTTGTATTTGCAGTTGTTTTTGAGGCAGTGTAAACATTATATTTTTCGGAGTAGTAGAAGCTGATTCAAGGTCCTAACTTGAACTGTCTGTCTTTTCATCTTGAGTGCATTGCACATGAATAAACATTTGAAAAATTAGAAATACTTCACATACTACCTAACATTTTGTTGTTAATAAACATTTAATAAAGTAACAGTGATAATTTTTCATAAATAATTGAATACCTACATTTAATTTAATCATAAAATATAGTCGAACAACTTACATTGAAAATAAGGTAGTGTTGTTTCTCGAGCTACATCGGCCCTTTGGATCAAAGGGCAACATAAATGCAAAATATGTCATTCATTAAGCTAGTTTTTATCAATTTTATTTTAGAGGTATTTTCATTATTTTGGACACATTGTTGAGAGAAACAGCATTGTTGACTTGAATCGTAATGATAAAGCATTGATTAAAATTATTTTATTGACAAATTGCAAACATTATTATTTTAAAATATAAATTATTTAATTGGGAGATATAAGTTGTATAAAAATAAACATTTTCTCTAACAACTTAAATTTCTTAGTAGTTTCTCTTCAAATTTAAAGATAAATTATCTAAGTAGATATGTTTCTTAAATAAAACATTATAATTAATTATATATTTATAAATGATAAAATTAACTGAAAAATCAAACAAAACCAAAAATCATTAGCTAAATGTTTAATTTTATTCAATTTCACCTCTCAAATTTTTTTTTATTAATCTGGTATACGACAAGTGTATTTTTACTCAATAATAATTATAAGTAAATTCTACACTGCAGAGGTGTTCATAAATATTAAAAAAAAATAATTCTTAAAAATTTGCTCTTCAGAATAATTAATTTCAGAATTTGTAAAGTTTGCTAAACATGTTTGCAGAATTATTATGTAATGTAATCAAATTTGATATGAATTACTGTTTACTTATTTAACTTTTTTTGCAACAGGCCTGAAGTGCCATAACTGCCTATATCTGAAAATATCTTCAAAATAAATAATTTTAGTCAACAAATTTGTAAATTAAGGAAAACACTGATATTGTACATAAAAGAAATTATTTGAAAAGTGATATGTCTATGATGATGAAATCAAAAGAACTAAATTATTATACATTATGAATCTTTATATTTGGTTATAATTTAGTTGTTGATATTTGTTATATGTTTTAAAAGTAGACAAATATATATATTTTTTGTGTAGCTATATAGCGAGACTGTATTTTAAAATTAATAAACATATTGAAAAAGACTTGGTTTTCTTTCTTTCGTAATAAAATGAGCATTTGTATCTGTTTGAAATGTATTTGTCACAATTTTACATTTGTTTAATTTTTAAATATGCAATCCGAGTATCCAGTAAATGAGGACCACAAGCTATAATTCCAGTAACAGATTGGTGATAGCAGTTATTGCATTATAATACAAATTTTCTTGTTAATATGTCATTAAATATGAAAAAAATATATACTTTTTGATTATGTTCTACACACTTCTACAAAATATAAATTTATTTTATTTCTTTATTCATCCGTTTTACAATAAATATTCAATTATCAAGCCTAATTACAGGGAAAGTTACAGTTAAAAAGATGAAAAATATAAAATTTTAAAATAAAAAAGTTGAAAAAGAATGTCTCATTTGCCATTTGTCGCCGGGAAACTAAAATGACTGAACATTGCAGCCACTGAAATGTACGATATGGAATGCGTTTAGTCCATTGTGCATCCAAATAAAGGTACAATGGTCGTCAGCTTAAAGTCACCACTTCCATGTTTTGTCCCTTTCTAGCACCGTGTATAATAAATGGCACTAGAAAAGAATGGACCATGGAACTGGTGACTTTAAGCTGACGACCATTGTACCAATCCTAGGAGCAGACAAAAGGAGGCAAATGAAACTCAGCAAATACTTCGTTGGTTATGTATGTGGGTGCGAGAGAGACAACCATCTGCACGTACGATATGAATTGTGTTCTTAATTTCCCATTGTTTTGTTGGTAAACACGTCATTGGCGTACAGTGTGGTTTCTTCTTTTACCTTGTATCTCGTTAGTGTTACCTATTCTTTGTGTATTTTTGTGGGTGTTACTATTGGAATATGTCATAAAGGGACTGTAAAATTAACCAGCATATAGCACGAAATAATTATTCATATCCAGAATTCAATTTCATTTCAATTCACAATCAGCTAAGTCCCTACTGCTCCGCCATTGCTAGAGGCACAAAACAAATATGGCGCTGATCATGAGTAATCCATTCGCGCAGCTTTTAGCGCATTCCAGTCATAATATAAAATTACCATAGAGTTATGAAAATTACATTTTAGTGACACTGAAATGTACGATATGGAATGCGTTTAGTCCCATTGCGCATCCAAATATATAAAGGTACCAAACCTAGGAGCAGATAAAAGGAGGCACATGAATCAGCAAATACATACGTACGTACTTCATTGGTTATGTATGTGAGTGAGAGAGAGAAAACCATCTGCACGTACGATATGAATTGTGTTCTTAATTTCTCATTATTTTGGTTGTAAACACGTCATTGGCGTACAGTGTGGCTTCTTCTTTTATCTTGTATCTCAGTGTTATTCTTTGTGTATTTTTGTGGGTGTTATTGTTGGAACATGTCATGTTTTATAAGTTAACATATATATATAGCATAGCATATAGCACGAAATAATTCTTCATATTCAGAATTCAATTCCATTTCAATTCACAATCAGTTAAGCCCCTACTGCTCCGCCATTGCTAGAGGCACAAAACAAAATATGGCGCTGATCATAAATAATCCATTCGCGCAGCTTTTAGCGCATTCCAGTCATCATAATATAAAATTATATTTCAGTGTTCAGTGATTGCAGCATCTGTAATGTGTGTTGCCTAGCAACACTATTATTTTATTTGTTCTTTTACACTTCTGAAAAAATAAAGATCATTTAAGGATTATTTTTGAAACTAAGCGAAAAATCACACTGAAAAGTCACATAAGTAAAAAATAACAAAAATCGCATCACTATAGCGCACTTCCGTATTTTCTGCCAAAAATAAATAGCTTCAGGGAATATCTTCATTATATTTGTTGAAATTATATTAGTATTTTTTTCTTTAGTTCAATTGAGTATTTTTGCCACACTTCTGAAAAATAAAGATTAACTGAATAAACCCTTGCGCCAAAAGGATCAGTTTATTTTTGAGACTAAGTTTCCCTAACCAAAAAATCACACAAAAATAAGCAGATAAGTAAAAAATAACAAAAATCTCATCACTATCGCGCACTTGCGTATGTTTTGACATTTCGAAAAATTCTGTTTTCGTTCTCAGAAATTGCAATTGTATTAAAATAAAACAAAAATCATTTAACACTTATTGCTAATATTTCATTTAGCATGCTTTATTTTATAATGAAGTTTGTAAAATATAATTATTGTATTGTATTGTAGATGTACAGGGTTCTCTTCATGTTTTAATGTACAAACCTCGAAGGTCAGAAATTGGAAAAAATACTAGTTTTTTTATTTTTTTTTTATTTTGTGGCTTTATAAGGGAGATACAGCGTGTTGAAGTTTTAAAAAAGTATGGATATTTTAATGTATAGTTACCAAAGTAGTCAACAAACTTAAATTATATTTGGTATACAGAGTATATAAGTTTAAGGTGTAATAAAAGTGTGTTAGTATCAAGCACTTTCAACAAGGGTTTAGATAATGGGTTAGATCATTTTTAACGGGTAAATTACATGCACTTAGTACTTATTATTTAGAAAAAAGTGATATTTCTAAACGAAGCGAACTTATATAATTTCCAACAAAATTTATTTTCGTATCTATTGTAGCTACATTGCAAATTTGACTTTTTGTATTTAATTCAATATTCCTACCTAAACCAATTTTAAGTTCTACTACCCCCGAAGTTTGTGCATTAAAGCCCAAATCACTCTGTATATTAAAAACTATATTAATAAAAATATCTACATAATATTTCTAGTAGAATATATACTACAATTTTTACAAGTTTTTATTTAATTCATGGGACAAACATACACGAAAGGGACATATTCACGTTAAGTAAATGGACTAATTTATATAATTGTCTTCTGGCTTTTTGTCAGCTTCGTCACAACCGTAAGTCTCTAAAAAAAGTAAAAAGTTTATTATAAACCAAATTTTAATACTATATTGTTTTGAGCAAACACAAACCAGCCCTGGGACTCCGTGGCCTATAGAATTCTACAAATCGAAATGTTTCTATACAATTGGTACCTACTGAACATGATGATAGTATTCTACAGGGTCTTAAAAAAAGAGTGTAACATATTTCAGGAGGTAATAGTATGAACCAAAATAAGCAGAAAAGTCTTAATAAACATGGGTCCGCAAAGTAACGGTTGCGGAGATATGGACCACTATTCGTTTTTCAAACATTTTATTTTATTAGGAATAAACCGACAAAGGAAGCTTTTAACAAACAGAAAACAAAGTTACAGAAGATGTTCAAGTGCCCTCCGTCCATTTCCAAGCAGGCACGACATTTTCGTCTCAACGATATTCGAACTCTTTCGAAAACACCTTCCTTGGTTTGGATTTTTTGACACTTTTGATTTATCCGTAGCTGCAGCTCTTCCAGGCTATTTACAGAAGTACTATACACTAATGTTTTCAAATGTCCCCAAACAAAGAAATCTAGAGGGTTCAGATCAGGCGATCTTGGAGGCCATAAAATAGGTCCGGCCCTTCCTACCCATCTACGTGGAAAAGTTTGGTGTAATTGCTCTCTAACGGCCATGGAAAAACGAGCTGGAGCACCATCATGCCACATTTGTTGCCTCTGATTCAAAGGAATGTCTTCCAAAAACTCATACAGCGTGTTCTGCAGAAAGTTGAGGTAAGCAGCGCCTGTTGATCGGTTTGGTAAAACAACAGGACCTAGAATCCTGTCACATACAGTACTCATCCAAATGTTTAATGAAAAACGTACCTGATGTCCAGATTCTATTAGAGCATGAGGATTTTCGTTGGGTCAAATATGCGTATTGTGAAAATTAAACCCTCCATTTCTTGTGAACTCGGCCTCATCAGTAAAAAGAATGTTTGCAAGGAAACGAGGGTCTTCAGCATCATGACGTAGAAACCAGCGGCACAAAGCCAAACGTGCTTGATGATCATTTATTGGATTTAAGGCCTGTGCTCGTTGCACATGGTATGTATAAAGCAGTTGCTCGTAAAGGATTCTTCAAACAAGAGGGCCACTAATTCTTACTTCGGCTGATATTATAAAAGGGGCAAAAAAACATAAAACATTCCATATCTCCGCAACCGTTACTTTGCGGACCCATGTTTATTGAGATTTTTCTGCTTATTTTGGTTCATACTATTACCACAGCTTAAATAACAATCAGCTCACAGACTCCTATGACCGGGAACGTCTCGCGCAGATCTTCGCGCATGCCGCCATATTGGGATACAACCTTTCAAATAGGACCAGGGCCGTCTTGTGTTATATTTGTGTTACTTTGTGTTTATTTTTATTTATCATGATGAGAGAAAGAATGTTATGACATGTTTGTGCCGTGTGTGGATAACAGTAGTCGGGTGTGTGAGGATCATTTTGAACCCAGTATGTTTACGAATCATTTTCCCAATCGGTTGAATAAAAATGCAGTTCCTACATTATTTCCTTCACTTGAGGGAAGTTCTAAATATTTTTCAGATCATACCTATTCCCTGCCCATGCTAGTCACCCTTAACATAAACATTCTTCAGGATATGGTTTTATGCCAAACTAATGTCTTGGAAAATAATCCAGGTATTATATAGAGTACGGCAGAAAGTTGAACACAATGAAAACATTTTTGTTTCAAATTTTAATTTAATAAGTTTCACTTTTGTTTTGTTTTCTTTTTAGTCATTAGCAACGTAATGTTAATAAATTACCTATACGTACTTTGAAAAGTAATTGTACATTTTATGTTAATAATGGATCCACGTAGGTGTGGTATTTATATTAATCAAGCTCCCAAATTTAGGTAACATTTCCTATATCTATATTTTAGTAAAACAAAAACAAAAATATTTTGAAATTCAAGTAGGTACACAGTGCAGTTATAACACTTTCTAAATTGGGCAACTATTTTCCTCCTGGCTATCCCAAAGACAGAGAGAAAAAGGTTCAAGGACAAAATTTCACGTTTTAATACTTCAAATGTGCCGCCGTAGAGTCTGTTATCTGATTGTTATTTAAGCTGTTCATACTATTACCTCAAATATTTTACACTCTTTAACACCCTGTAGGTATTTTGTGACGTATTGAGCATACACAAAATATAATTATCATTTGTTATTATGATTTCAGAATATTTAGCAGTACACGATCTTCCTTAAATAGATAAAGGGATAGTTAATATGCTAACATGGTAAGAAATTATAGAAATATGATATTGTGCTTATGCTCAATACGTCACAAAATAGAATACTATCATATCATGTTCAGTACCAACTGCATAGAAACATTTCGATTTGTAGAATTCTATATGTCACGAAGTCCCAGGGCAGATAGTATAGCGATAATATAATAAAAATAAATCCACCCTCAATTTTTACCGTTATTTCTTAAATTTTAATCACAAAAGTTTGGCGAATAAAAAAATGCAGTATCGACGAAGAAATAAATAGTTGGTGATTCACGTGTTGATAAAGATGAGGAAGAAATAATAAGAGAGATTTTTTGATTTTGATTTTCTATTGTATTTCGATATGAATTAGGACTAGATATATTGCATAAAGAAACGCGACTATATAGTACTCTACATCCCCCCTCACGTTAAACTGGACTGGACACATACCATACCCAAAAAATGTTGCCTACTAGAAGGAAAGTGACTATAACGTGAAAATAATTGTCAAATAAAGACAGAAAAAGCAGTAGGTAGGCAGTACCTGAGTTATTTTCGTCAAATTTTCTTAAGCTCCTTTCAGGCCGCAGTAATTCTTTAGAATTTTTGGGACTTTGATTAGTCTGATCCAGACCACTGCTTTCTCTAGAGAGACTTAAAACAGTACGTCTACGTCCTCTCCTACGACGACGTTTCCGTTTTCTTCTTCTCGCTTCTACTGGGTCAACAGGTGAGCCATAATCTATAAGTACCAAAACGAATGTAACATTCTCTAATTTTTGGCTTTTGCGCCACCGAAGTTTAAATTAAACCTATATTGGAATGAGCACCAGGCCTTACTGTTATCGAAATATAACTTTATACAATAACATACATATTTCAAAATGACGGCTAATGTGATTATCAGTTCGCGCTAAGGTTTTTTCCCAAATAAGTATTATAGAATTGGCAAACTGTCCCTTATGCGTGAGCAGCATATTTTATTGAGAGATTGCAATTTAAAATTTTCTGAAATAAGTTATTAAAATAACTAAGTAGGTACCTAAGTTCTAAGCGAGTGGACCAAAAACTAGCCCTCCACAGAAACCCTATGGTATATTGTGGTTCAAGTAGGTACCTACTATAAAATCATAAACTTAGTCCAACATATATAAATCGTATTTTCCAGAAAGCAGGCATACATTGAATTTGCAAACTTCGCTTAATGAAATAAATCTAGTTTGGGAAAAAACCTATAGTTTGCTCAGTAAAGCTTCAAGCTTCTTTATTTTCTGTTTAAATTTCAAATTTTTGTATATTGCCAGTGTTTTTGCCTGTTTAACTATTTAGTATAAAAAATGGTTTCACAAGTTGTTCAAGTAACGTTTTTTTTTCGAAATCACAAAACCAAACACCAAATTCAAATTAGGCATAATATTAATAAAAAAGTCAAATTATATTCCTGTGTAAAACTTTATCATTATCATGTATAATACGTGCTACATACTATGCGCGATGCATCATTTTATGGAATTCGTGTATGATATGTACGGCTTTTATGGATGGATTTTCAACGGTGTATTGTTAACGGTATGCTTATTGGATCTTAATGTGCTCTTATATAAATATTAGACAATCCATGTGGTTCTTACACGACAGTGCTCCACCTCATTTTAGAAGACCTTGCATAGTTAAACAGTACCTTAGTCTAACTTACCTTTGGCACTGTAATCCGTGTCTGAAAAGTCTCCCATGGGCCTCCTCCTTCGCCTCCTCCTCTTTCGCTTCTTTCCTCTCCTTCCTCTTCTACATTTATTACAGCAGGAATTCAGCGAACCCATCTGCTGAAAGCTCTTAAAGAGAGCGAAGTCGCGTGGGTGAATCCCAAGAACGAATTTGCCTGCCCGTTGCTTAAGGAGTCCGTTCTGAACACCATGCTTCAGAGCTTTTTTGATTTGCATGGTCACGTTGCGCGGTTTCGGGGTAATTTTTTTCGTGTTAATTATGCATTGGATGTGTTCTAAGATCTTGTTTTGGGTGGAACCGTGTCCTTCCTTGAGGTCGACGATGGCTTGCATGACGTCCGGCAGGAGACGCGGTTGCCTTCCCGAGAGCTTCATCTTTATCCAGGAGTCTTTCGGTTTTGGACGAAACTTGCCCTGACTTCCGCCTATGTTTTGCTAAAAAGGATTTATTATTATATAACCAGTGCGTTATGGGCATTACATAGTTTAACTGGTGTAGTCTAATCCGTACGACATAAAACTGGATAATTCATGGGATGAGTGTAATTCGTTCTAGTTTCACCCTACAGTTTAGGTTTGTTCCTACAGCAGATGAAAACGGTTTGAAACTATCAGAAATGTCTGTCCAACTACTTCTTGCGTTAAATCCACTGATAACTCGTTCTCTTACTGGTCGAATATTTCTGACAGTTTCAAAGCGTTTCCAAATGCTACACGAACAAACCTTTTAACTACATCGTTTGACAACGTCGACATCAATACAGTTAAACTTTGTAATGTATGAGAACCACTAAATTATATACGTAAAGTTTTGTGCTTACCTCTCAATATTTAATGAAAAACGGATTTTAAGTTTTCATTTCAACATTAATTTGGAACCACCTGTAAAAACTATAAAATGAGAACAAAGTCCTGAAAATAATAGATATATGTCTTACTTGTAATAATTTGCCGAATTAAACGTTTCAGTTTGACATAACTAATAAACAAATTTTGTTTATTTGATTTGTTTGCTAAGCTGCACTGATTTGACGTGTTTTGATGTCATTAAAATTATATTTTTTAGAATTGAAATCATCACAAGAAAATGTCTTCAGATATTGGTATATATTTATAGGTGAATAAAAAGCATTTGAGCATTCATTTAATAGAAAATTTTAACTGTCTACAATATGTTGGTGGGAAAATTAGAGGCAGTAGATGCAGTATCTTCTTTTGAAGTAATGGAGAAACATTTTTAGGTAATCTCATATGTATTTGTGTCGTTACGCAGATAATTTCTATAACATGAGGGTCCAGTAGTAATTCGCTTATTAGGTTCATATGAGAATAGATTTTTTAATCAATGTTTTTCCCATTTAGAACGTTTGTGCTTAATCTTTGGTTCTTTATTGTACAGAGCAACTGCGACTCCTATTAAAGTAAAATCATATTCCGAGATCATGTATACAACACTACTTTAATGTAAAACTAAACGAAAAACAATTCGTCGTGGAATAGTTTGTACATATGTTTTAACAAGCTACTAAATCATTCGTCATCGCGTTTTCTATGAAAATCATTGTCATTATTTCTATTCTAACACTCGATTATTAGCAACCCTCTAAACCTTAGTAACAACACAACAGAAAATTTGTTTATTTTGTTTTTGCCATGTCAAAATTAAATGAGTAATGTTTGTGCTTTCAAGAAAATCCAAAAGTTTGTGATTACTACGTATTATTTGAATTTATCCATCCAATAATGTATTAAATGTGAATTTGACTGCATCGTACGTCCGTAAAGGTAAGTCAGTAAAAAATCATTACTTCTTTCAGTGCCATCGAACAGTCACTTTGAGGGCTCTTTATTTAAAAAATATTATCCGTATTTATCACTCTTATTTTTGGCACATACGCTGTGCGTTGTTGTGAGTTACTTCCATTTTTTAGTACAAAAAATCATAGGTGGGAGTCAGGGAAAGTACGGTTCAGCACCAGAGGTGATGGCAAAAACCGGAAACCAACCTCGCCTCCTGACTGCGGTCATGGAGGCCATTGCTAATCTTAAGGAAGGAAGTGGGTCGACACAGAAAAGAATAATTGACCAAGTACAATGTCTACTCAGCGCCAACAAGATGACGTTCAGGAATCCAGTGGTCCATATCAAAAAAGCCTTAAGGCACGGCGTTCAGACGGGTCTCATTAAACAGAAAGCAGGCAAATTCAGATTGGGTTTGGACTCCAAAGACTACGCCATATTCAAGAACTTTCAAAAGTTGCGGAAGAAGAAGGAACTCCCTTTGAGGGAGCATAGGAGGGGCAGAAGACGACGCAAGAGAAGTAGGCGCAGGAGGAGAAGGAGGAGGAGGAGGAGCGCAAGTAGTCCCGATGAAGACGCCTCAGCAAGCGGATCTGCTTCTGGCAGTCTTACAGGTGCGAATATTAAATTTCTAAATGATCTTTTGTACATTTGGCTCTTATAGGAACTCCAGAACCGTCTGATAGAGCTAGGAGAAGGAGGAAGAGAAGGGGAAGGAGGAGAAGAGGTAGGAGACGCACAGAGGAAAAAGAACTGAGTAGTGAACACGGCAGTAGTGAACCTAAAGAAGTTAGCCCGAGTTCCTCCAATGAGCAAACAAAACCTGAGAGAGACAGAGATCGAGACTCAGAAAAGATCAGAAGCAGGGAGAGGAAAAGGGAAAGAGAAGAAGATAATTACAATGGTAATTAAAATTAATTAAAACTTTGTCCTTCCAATCGTTTTTGTACATGTAATTCAGGTCGAAACTTTTTTTGTTAAATCATGATGGATGTAAAATATATCCCTGACTCAGTGGCTCAATTTATCTGACTGTAAGAATAGTGTATCTTGTAAATGAGTATATTTATACAAATATATGTTTATACAAATCAACAAGTTATTCTCAATTATTTATAGAAATTCATTAGCACGTTGTAAAATGAGAACGTATACAGTTTTTATTTTCAGCAGGGTAGCAAATGATATGATTGCAACTGTTTGCAATTTAACACGAAAGAGATTATTTACTTTACTCTAAAATATGACAAACTTTGCTTAATCAATATACTCAGACCCTTGTAGAGCATTGCCCAACGTTCAATTTCATATAGCAAAATCGGCAATTACCGTTTACCTTATTTTTTAGAAAAAAAAATTGTGGAGAAAGGTAACCTTGACGATCCAACCTGTGGTAACCCCGACTGTCTGTGTAGTATAAAACAAGAAATGACCGATAACGTGACAACGTTGAACCCTTAAAATGTTTTTATTTTTACATGTACTTTATAGAAAATTTATATAACAAATGTAGTTTATATAAATATATCTGCCTAGTTATTTCAAGTGTTATTAAAATTCCAATATGTCATAATATTTTATGTCAGTAACGAACATACCTACTCGTATTTCAAACAATTGATTTTCTATAATTATTTTATAATTTTCTGGAGATATATTTTTATAGCTCCTAAGTGAAATAGTAAACCTAGTATGACATTGAAAATTTTTGAATATAAAAAAAATGCGAAGAGGGTATAGTTTTTAGCATTCTGATTTCTAGCAGTTTCAAACTGTTTCCAACTGCTGCAAGAACAAACCTAATGAAATCATCATTCACTGGTTTTAAAAAATCGGAAATGAACTAACAAA
The DNA here is from genome assembly GCA_025584915.1 of Monochamus saltuarius. Lineage (NCBI taxonomy): Eukaryota > Metazoa > Arthropoda > Insecta > Coleoptera > Cerambycidae > Monochamus > Monochamus saltuarius. The sequence goes on along the minus strand of CM046727.1, from coordinate 17,589,096 downwards.
ACAAAAGTTCTCTGGTGTCAGCAATTGAACCTAAACCTCTCCTATGTGAATGCCAATCGCTACCACTTTATCAGCTATGGCAATATTAACATTTTTCCTAATGATGGTAGATGTTTACTAATTACACAACAAATGTCAAACTTGAAAGTAAAGTGTTTTGACAGTTTTGAATTGTATTTTGTTATGGTCATGTCCTGAGTGTTAAAATATTGTGCAATGTTTTGAGTAAAAAGTTTACCAAAATATTGTTAATAGTCGTGGACAAACAATAGTATTCTATTCTAATATTATTTATCTCGTTCCCTCTTGGACTTTTATTTATTTTTTTTTCTTTCAACTAACATGTTAGTTAAAAGTATTAAAATGTGAATTATCCGGTATATCATATAATGATTTATACTCAGAATGTATGCCATTTATGTGCACTAGGTACGCAACATTTTTTTACAAAAGTGAAATATCTTTATTTTCGAGAAAGCAGTTTACTGGAGATTTTCTACAATCCATTTTACTGCTGGTTAAAATGACAAAAGGACAAAAATCGTATCTAAAGATGCACAAAAACCATCCAGTAGAAGGAGGTTCTTTTCAGGCTAGAATATAAATAATGCTGAAATTGAATAATTTCCTTTTGGAGGGAAAATGCGCTAGAGAACATGAAACATTGTGAATTGCAGCTTATCACTGTGTACCATACAACGTAAAAAATATTTATTAAAATACATTAATTCAATGTAAATAGTTTCTTATAACAATTCTGCGGTGTGATAATACCGTAATTCCTATACAGTGTTCTCAGTGTGTAAATTTTAGGAGATTTTATGATAAAATATTACATGTGTGAATCATGATTATTTTTCTTATTCTAAATGACTTGTCAGCCTGAAAACTGTTATACAGGACGACGATAAAATCTTGACCGGAAAGTCTTTGGGAAAAAACAGGACGATTTTTATTTTCAAAATAACCTTGTTTTAAATTATCAACATTTATGTGGTTTTCATCATACATATTGTTAAATAATTTATTTAGTCTAACGAGGTTTTTCTTCATTTTTGGATGATCTGCCAAGGTTTAAATAGGCATTGTGCCATATCATGTGACTCAGAATTTACCTTAGATTCGATATCGGTAACAAAAATGTTAGTGTTACATTTAAAATAAGAGAGGTGACGTCATTTCCCGGAAAATCGGAAGTACTACAAAAATATTGAACTTAAAAGGACTTATTAGCAAGACTTTATCGCCCCACCGTACATCCTGGAGAATACTTGTATAATTCACTGAAGATATTAATAAACAGCTAAGAATTCGTAGAAAATTACATTTGCTTTTAAAAAGACGCTCTTAATAAATATTAATCATTAGTAATACGGTATTTGTAGATCAACTTGATAGTGTAAATGTGTTTTCCTCGACGATTCCCATGGCCAAGCTGTCCAGAAGGCAAGAATAATATACTCAGTTGTGCAGGCGCTGTACACTAACTATCACCAGCACCAGAAGACCCGATCACTGAATTTCGTATTCGTATTTCGTAGTCATATTTAAGAGTACGAGTGTGCGAGTGTATGTGTGTATCGGGAGTGTCGTTAAATTTTGCGTACGCATAAATCTCTAAGGTGTTTTTATAAGAAAATAGGTATCTATTTTGTAGAGAATAATAGGAATTGTGCTAGGCAGATAGGTTATCAATTTCAAGAACGTATAATATTTGCCAAGCACGTGTGTGGTTAGCCGCAAACCTGAATCTATAATTTTAATTCAAATTTATGGAAAAATTTTTAGTCGCACTGTCAAGTAACAGCTGAGAACTTACGAGTTACTTTTTGAAGAGCTAAACTGTAGAAATGAATAAACTCTAGAACCCTGTAAGGTCTGGATAATCAGAATTCTTTGAGGGATTGTTACCAATTTATTTGTTTTTAGACAAAGATAAAATAATTTTATGTATTTATAATTCAGTGGCATGTAAATTTAAAATATTTTGTTCCCACTCTATCAAATATTTTTATAACAATTACTTATTTCATTTACATACAATTAACATTAAATAACAGCGACAGCACTGGAAAGGATTAATGATTTTATTTTCTGTACAGGGTGTTCGAAAATAGAAGACCATACCATTAATCACATTTCTTTGGACAAATAATGCGACTTTCCTTATGCCATTTTTTATTTGGGCGCCCTGTTTCAATATACATGGTGTTAAAGTTACATTTTAAAAAACTATTTTTTGTTAATAATCCCATTGTTTTGTAAGATACACACTTCAAATTTAGCACGTACTTTTATCTTATTTTGGCGTACTTATCATGTAAATTTGGTGGAAAAAATCGAAGGGCGAATGGAGGTAACTAAGGGACGCGGCACCCTTTATCCCCTCATAAAAATATTTCTAGGTACGCCTATGCAGCTCTTTTTCTTGAAATATTAAACATATAATTTTCTTCTGATTATTTTATCTTTTGTAATTTGTTGTTTAAATGCTCCGTTTTGGAGAAAAACGCCAATTTGAAGTGCTCATAAACTTACAATACCTTGACAACTTAGCAAATTGTAATACTTAATGAATGAGTATTTGCTAATTAAAATAAAATGGATAATTCTAAATTTTATAAAATGTAACTTTAACACCCTGTACATGGAAACAGGGACGCCCAAATAAATAATGGCATAAGGAAAGTCGTATTATTTATGTAAAGAATATGTGGTTAATGGTATGGCCTTCTATTTTGGGACACCCTGTATAATAAATATAATAAGGTAACGTAAAATGATTTTTTTTATTTGGAATAAGTATAAGAGATTGATTATATTCATCAGTATTGTCGATGTAATCGTTTGGATTCTTATTAAATTGATTATTCCAATACAGCGGTTTGCATTTCCTTTATATTTTTGTATAAAGTTATAGACTGGGTCTAATACACCCTATGGTTAAATAGAGCAATAATGTTTTATTACAGTTGTTAGAACTGCATGTTTCTTTTTCACATCTTTCAAAAAATATATTATATTGAATATATCTTTGAACTGTTGAACATTGTAAAACAAGAAAAATTCAATTCATTTATTATTAGCTTTCAGTTAAATGTTTGTATGAAATCCAAACATGTCTAGTGAGAGAACAATAAATACTAATTTATTAATTTTTAACTAATAATAGTTTAAAAATAACCTCATCTTAATAATAAACATTCTGAGGCAGAAAATAGACAAAATCTTACATAATTTTACATAATACGCTCGACTGAATGGAAACAGAAACAATAGAGAGGTATTTTTTTAAAGTCGTCTAAATAAATATTTTTAGTTCTGGATAGATCCATTGAATATGCCTGTGGTCTTTATTTAAATATTATTGAGAATGAATTTAAAAACCGTATTATTTGTCACTATTAGTTATCGTATAATTTAAAAATTTGGCTCTTATCACTATTGATTTTCCAGATAAAGAATTTGTATTTGCGAAATTTAAATATTTTTTTTAGCAATATATCACCGTGTAACAGTTATTTTGTCAATAATTGGTTTTTGTGTCAAAATATTTTGTTTAAAATTGTACTGTGCACAATGTCAGTATTTATATACATGTTTGTCCTATCTGGCTTCCTTACGTATATACAGGGCTTCCAAGAAAGCCAAATACTGAATTTCAGCATTGAATAATAAGTATTCAGTACTCTTACTCTATCAATTTGTTGCACAAAAGCTATACGTTGTTTTATTCGATATACAGAGTGTTCTACAAGCTCCGAGCAAGATTTCTACAAGATCTTTGGCAGATTCATTTTTTGTTATATAAACGCATTTAAAAAAATATATATTTCACCCAAAACAGCCTTATAAATAAAAATGATGGTTGCTATAATTATTATTTGTGTTTAAAGTTTAAATATTAGTTAACCTTTGTTAACCAAATTATCAAAATCTTAAGACTTTAACAATTGTTCAAATTGTCCATCCTCGTCTTGAATGGAAGCCTCACATCGGCGAACTAAAGCTTCCGTCACTGGACGGATGAGATTTGGATCATTTTTTATATGGTTAGCTGCATCCTGAACGCATACAGTAAATTATTGTTGAATATGCTACCCCAAACGTTGACTTTGAAACGTTGCTGAAATCGTCTTGACATAATTGCATGCAGATTTTGTAACGCCCAGATGATTATTATTTATGCCGTCCTTACTAGAAGACGCTTCATCAGACTACATGACAAGTGAAATGAATATATAATTTTGTGCATGTTGCTGTAGTAACTAGCAACACGATTTTAATCGCTGAGGAGCATTTCCAGCATGTAGCGCTTGTACAGTTTGGCAATGAAACGGATGTAACATTTTTCTATACAGGGTGTTAAAAAAGGTGTAAAATATTTAAGGAGGTAATACTATGAACCAAAATAAGCAGAAAAGCTTCAATAAACATGACCAAGATCGGTATCCACTCCTAGAGCAGAAGAAGAAATTCTAGCACTGGTAGAGCAGAATCCAGGTACGAGTGTGCGGAGAATATCAGCCGAGGTAGGAATTAGTGGTCCTCTTGTATGGAGAATCCTTCACGAGCAACAGCTTTATCCATACCTAGTGCAACGAGTACAGGCCTTGAATCCAATAAATGATCATCAAGCACGTTTGGTTTTTGCCGCTGGTTGCCACGTCATGATGCTGAAGACCCTCGTTTTCTTGCAAACATTCTTTTTATTGATGATGCCGGGTTCACAAGAAATGGAGTGTTTAATTTTTGCAATACGCATATTTGGGCCGACGAAAATCCTCATGCTCTAATAGAATCTGGACATCAGGCACGTTTTTCATTAAACATTTAGGTGGGTATTGTAGGACCAAACCGATTAACAGGATCTGCTTACCTCAACTTTCTGCAAAACACACTGTATGAGTTTTTGGAAGACATTCCTTTGAATCAGAGGCAACAAATGTGGTTCCAGCATGATGATGCTCCAGCTCATTTTTCCATGGCCGTTAGCCATGGCCATTTACACCAAACTTTTCCACATAGATGGGTAGGAAGGGCCGGACCTGTTTTATGGCCTCCAAGATTGCCTGATCGGAACCCTCTAGATTTCTTTGTTTGGGGATATTTGAAGACATTAGTGTATGGTACTCCTCTAAATAGCCTGGAAGAGCTGCAGGCTACGGATTAATGAAAAGTGTCAAGAAATCCAAACCAAGGAGGGTGTTTTCAAAAGAGTTCGAATATCGTTGAGACGAAGATGTCGTGCCTGCTTGGAAATGGATGGAGGACACTCTGAACATCTTCTGTAACTTTGTTTTTTGTTTGTTAAAAGCCTCCTTTGTCGGTTTATTTCTAATAAAATAAAATGTTTGAAAAACGAGTAGTGGTCCATATCTCCGCAACCGTTACTTTGCGGACCCATGTTTATTAAAACTTTTCTGCTTATTTTAGTTCATACTATTACCTCCTGAAATATTTTACACTCTTTTTTTAACACCCTGTACAACACACGCCATACAAAATTCGGTATAAATATGAATATTACTTGCTATACGCCGAACACGAATTGAAGAGTTATCAATTACATCATCTATTGTATCTCTTTCATTTTGTACATTCATATCAGTATGACGAATGGGCTTTTTTGAAGCGGGATTACCTTCTTCTCGAAGTCTACGAAATGACACTAAAGACTGTGTGAGCAGATTGTCTATTTGGGTATCTTCGTCGGTATTTTCAGGCTGCTTGTCTGACGTTCCTATTGGAAGAAAATATATTTGAAATTAACCCAGCTACCATTTGGTAAAGTTTTTCATAGAGTTTGTTGAACATCCTGTGTATCGAATAAAACAATGTATAGCTATTTTGCAGCAAATTAGGAATCGAAGTGCGAATGGCAAATGTTAAATTTGACAATACTGTCAAAATTGCAAGTTTTAAAACTTAATTTTGACCGTACCTGTATAATGAAGTACCTATATCTAATTTCGATTTAAATAGTGAAAGTTGTATTACTAATGAGTTACTAGTATCATCCAAATTTCAAGGTTGTCATGGTAACGGTTTAGGAATTATGACTGAAATTTAATATTTAATTTGTTACTTGGAAGCACTGTATATCCGTAAGGAAGCCAGATAGAACAAAAATGTATATGAAATACTGACTGAAATACTTGACTCCCTCTGTATTCTCAATCATTTTTGGCAATTAGTTTCTGGACACCCTGTATAAACTTATAAACGAAAGAATACAAACTCTTTTTCCGTATTCAAATATTGTCCAGGTAAAACATTGCAATTATTTTTCGGAGATTGGGTAAACAAGTATATTTTTACTGGTAAATTCCACGATACTGTTCTAATTCAAAGATATGAAAGACTTGCCCATTTTTTGTGTCAACTTTTTTATAAGTCTGAAGATATTTTAGGAAGGAAATCAACCTTTCGCAGCAAATGACCCTGCTCAACAAAAGCGAATATATGTATCTATTTTTTTCTCGAATGAAATGAATTTGAGAATTTGTGTCAGGGCCGTAACAGTATAATTGTCTTATTCAATCACCTTGATCTTAAAACTCTTGTATGGGTGTGATTTCACCTATCCCAGAGGCAAAGATTAGATCATTATACAGGGTGTCGTTTTTACGTTCGTAACTCGTATAAAGGATAGAGCGTGAATAAATAGTAGGACTCTTTTCTGCAACAGTTTTCTCTATGATACTGCATTTTAGATAATAGAAGGCGTACATAAAAAATATTTAATTTTATTTACTGTCTACTAAACAAATACATATTTTTTGTTTAAACTAAATACACAGTAACCGTAATAGCAGCATTGGGTATATACCTATACTAATTAGTATACAGGGTGAATCAGAAAGATGGGTCAACACGAAGCTGGAGATACTAGACACCAAAATATTATGTTTGAGCTCATCATGCCTTAAACGAATGCTAAGAAAAGAAATAGTAATATCAACAAAACCGATAAAGCGACCTGAACAAAAGTACATTTTTATGTAGAATTGAACGCTCTTGTTTTAACTTTTTTTAAGCATAGCTCAACAGATAAAAAAATATCATTTGATTTACCTAAATAATACTGTGAAACTAGCGCCCTCTAGGAGCCACGTCAGAATAACCTTTAAATTCATAATTTCCACATAAAAAAACCCAACACTACCAATTTTCAAGTCATGCTATCTAAACTTTCTCAGTTATTGAAAAATTTCGTAATAAAATTTAAACCTTGAGCTCAAACATAATATTTTGGTGCCTGGTATCTCCAGCTTAGTGTTGACTCATTCTTTCTGACTCACCCTGTATATAAACTTAATGATCCAGTAACAGCTAGGTTAATATTTTAACGTAAGTTTTTTTTACTTAAGGCCAGTGACAAATCTATGAGGTTTTATTAGCGTTTGAACCTCTTAAATCTCTATGCCAATGGCAAATAGTTTTTGAGTACATACAGTGAGGGAATGAGGACGGAAAGGCTGGAATAAATTCAATAAAATCTGTACAAAGGCAATACAAAAAATCGCTCGAGAACGTCAACCTTTATTTTTAAATGCGCAAAGTTCCGACAAACTTATTTACAACGTCATTATTATAGCATATATGGCATCATCTCCTTTTTAAAAATTTTTGATAAGCCATTTGAATTACGTTATTCTGTATACAGATTGATACATTTTTTAACAATAGAAGTTTAATTAGGTAAAACTTCAAAAGCTATAAACAAATTAAGTAATAATTAAATTAAATATTCAAACTGTCTACTACTCATGGCCAAAAATATTATCCCACACATTTCAGAACCGAAATTAAAAAACATTTTCACGGTCCACCCGGGGCTTTAGCCCCCCCAGATTTGATTACCTAACTGCTAACCCATGCTAACAATGATCAAGACAATATTCAAATTCTTTTATCACAGTATTTACTATTTATTGCTTGGGGAGTAGGCTTGGTAGGTATTTGGGGTAGGCGAGTAGCGAATGAATGGCCAGTAAGATCTCTTGACTTAACTCCACTCGATTTTTTTTTTGCGGGGTCATCTCATGTACAATGTATGTATATACAGGGTGTTAAAAAAGAGTGTAAAATATTTAAGGAGGTAATAGTATGAACCAAAATAGGCAGAAAAATCTCAATAAAGATGGGTCCGCAAAGTAACGGTTGCGGAGATATAGAATGTTTTATGTTTTTTAGCCCCTTTTATATTGGGAAAAACGTCGTGTATTTTATTATAATAGTTGGTTGATATTTAGTGAAATAAACAGTACGAATTTGACAGTTGTTCTCAATGCACAAGTTTTCTTTCGTTATGGCTGGTTACTCTAACGCAGAATTAATAGACATGCATTTCATGTATGGCCGTGCTAATGAGAACGCCACCGAAGCGAGACGTCTTTATGTTGTGTTGACGCTTATCCAAATCGCCACAACGCATGTTTGGAAATGGACGGAGGGCACTTTGAACATCTTCTGTAACTTTGTTTTTTGTTTGTTAAAAGCTTACTTTGTCGGTTTATTCCTAATAAAATAAAATGTTTGAAAAACGAATAGTGGTCCATATTTCCGCAATCGTTACTTTGCGAACCCATGTTTATTAAGACTTTTCTGCTTATTTTGGTTCATACTATTACCTCCTGAAATATTTTACACTCTATTTTTAACACCCTGTAGATCTAATAATATTGAAGATTAGAATAATGGAGGAAATCAGGCAAATTAAAGTGGCTGACATCTGTTGACGGATTTCGGAACTGCTGTAAAGGTGAACTACAAATTATCTGCATAATATAGAAGTGTGATGTTTTATTTTATTTTTCTATAATTTTTTCTATATAAATAGTACCAGAATAGTTTGTAAATACATAGAACAATTTTATCTTGAATGGAGAAAAGTACAGAATCTGCAAACTCAATTAATAAATCGCATACAATTTGTGCCGTTCCTCAATGCTATTGTACTAAAACCAATTCGCATAATTTTCCGATAAAGATAAAATGATGTAAACAGTTGGACACTATTTTAAGAATTGGGAAATCAATATCAAGATATGTTATGTTTGTAGTAAGCATTTTACACCTGAAGCTAGACAGCTAGACTTTTATTTAAATTATTGAATTTTTAAAATTTTATGACTACGATTCCTGATACCGATATTCTACATCATTCATAAGATTGATTCTACACTTATCATCTCTTTGTACATCTCTTTGTCGTTTTCTCACGATCACTATTTAGAAACTGGCCATTAGGTCGTATCAAAATTGGTTCAAATACAAAGGCGAAGTTAGGTCCTCAAATCTGGGGGGGGGCTAAAGTACCAGGTGGACTGTGAAATTATGTTTTTTAATATCGGTTCTTAAATGTGTGTGAGACGTTTATGAATATTTTTGGGGCTTAATTTGATTTTTGCCCATGCTCAAACCGTTTCGGAACAATATCCATCGTGTTTTTGGAATTGCCTCATGCATTTTTTTCGGTTCTTCTGTTTATGATGTCAGTGCCATCTGCATCTGCATTTTGCCTTATCCACAGCAAAGTAATTTGCCAGATCATTGACTGTTTATTAATAATTTATATTGCACTGGTTGGAAACATATCAATCAAAATAAAAATGCTTCAATCAAACACAAAATATAGTGTCAATGAAATAAAAAGTGATGTTATTATAGATTGACTTATGTCTTAACTGTTTTATATGCCCAGTTTCCCGCGCTGTGAAATTTTAATGTCACTTTGAAACTGTTGTGCACTGATTTGAAATATTTTACTTATATAAAAAGTACAATATTGAAAATTGGGCATATAGCTATTGGAGAAGACTCAAGACCCACTTAATAATAGAAAAACTAAAAACAATACATAGTCGTGCTGTGATTAGTGTCTAAAATGAACGAGAGTGACTTACAACTTGCCAGAGCCATAGTGGCAGATGAAAAATTAAGATGTGAGAACAAATCATCAGGAGATTCTCCTCTCGTATCGAAGAAAACTGTTTTGTCCAGAGCTGCGGAAAAGTTTGATAAGTTTAGGTGAGTTGTATACCTATATTTTTAATTTATTTGTACTAATTTGTTGTAGTCTTATGAAATAAAACATAAAAATAAATGTTATTACAACAACTCTTCTTACCATATCCAAGATACATTGAATGTTTTATAAATCTTCCATTCTTGAAATAGTGTTTTCTACAAATATAAATAATTTTAGACATTTAAGAACTGAATAATATAGAGCTTAGCAAATAACAGGAATGTTATCTCATGCCAAATGCGAATATTCAAAGATCAAATGTACCAATGTAAAACGAATATATAACGACAGAACCAACAAATTTTTAGGTACAGAAATCTTTCAAAATACTTATGCTGGGTGCTCCAAATCTGCAATCCTGGCGTCTAGGCTTGGAGCGTTATTCTTTTTAGCAACACACACTTTTAGCGTATGCTTCAAAATCTAGCTCCAGTGCGGCACTCCAATCTGTGGGTCTAAAACCGACCGATTGGCATGTACGTGTAAATGGACCTAATAGGTACCAAATTTTTCTTGTTTAAAAAGAGTTAAAACTTATCTGCTTAACATAAGGACAAAGAGCAGACTTTCAAATTTGGCAAAAATTTCAAATGAGAAATGAATTTTTGTAAGCATTTTACGATGTAATCGTAAATTTACGGCTTTAAAAGATCAAGGAATAGACTTTATTTAAAAACTAAATGGGTTTGTTAGATATCTACTTTTTAAAATATACAAGAGCAAAGTATTATTTATCCTTCCGCTTCACCTATTATTAACTCCAGGAGCCGCCTCTGTCACTTCGTAGAATTAAGAAAATAACGCACTATTAGGCCGCGGTCTAGGCGCATGGCAGACCGTTCTGTGTCGAAACTACCATGGTTACGTTTTCTTCTTTATGGTCCCAGTTCTAATCTTCATAAACTTGTCAACATCCTTGAGAATGATATATTTTTTACCATTATAAATAACTAGTGCTTAGTATACGAAATACATCAAAACAGTGTTTAATGACACATAAAAATTAAATTTGCATATTTCTTAGGATAGATGTATTGCCCAGGATATGGAATAATTTGTCACACCTGTTTTTTTTTTGAGTAGGTCGTGTATTAATGATTGGTTTGTAAAGTTCATTGACAACATCCGGTTGTATTATCTATTATTATTATATTATATATAATTATTTATGATTGCATTACACACGTCACATATGTAGTGTGTACAAAGCTTTAAGAAAAAAATAGTTTTTACATTTTACTCCAGCATGAGTAAATTTTTAAATTCGAATAAAATATGTTTAAGTCCAGTTAAATTTGCGGCAACTACTGACTACTGAGTTCCTGGATTAAATTGGCGTATCAAATTTAAAAAAGTGAATTTATTGATTTTGGACATAAACACCCTGTATTTAAAAGTACCTATCTAAAAAATAGTTGATATTTTTACATAAGTTTACGTAATAAAATCCTATATTTTTTGCTTATTCTATCCGTTTATCTAGTTTTTTATTAATAATTTTAATACGAAATACGATAAAATAATATGTAATAGAAACTCTATAAAATCTTGAAACAGTTTGATATCGGCCCGGGTAGCTCAGTCGGTAGAGCATTGGACTTTTAATCCAAGGGTCCAGGGTTCAAGTCCCTGCTCGGGCGAAACTTTTTTTTTCCAATTTTGTTAAAATTGTATTTAAGTAATTTTACGTGTATCAAAACAAAATATTTTTTTTTTATAATTATTTACTTCATTTTAAGTTAATTTGTATGTATACAATATACATATTACGAGTTTGTCGTTTAATCATTTAATACTTTTATCAGTGTTAAAATTAGTAGAAATTTATGAAGGCCGGTGCCGTACTTTCTCACGAAAAAGATTTTACTAAAGCACATTTTGCCATTCTTGCCTTCAGCGGCAGAATACAAAGAATATTAATTGCAGAATTACATTAATAAAATATTCCGAGTTGATGAATGTAAACTATTATACCCAGTGGCGTAGCCAGAAATTTGGCATGGGGGGGGGGGATGTTCAGTGAACAAAGTATTTTAATCTAAATTTTTTTAATAAAAAAATAAATCATTTTTAAAAAATTGAAACAATAAAAAGTAAATAAAAAAATACAATCTCATCATAAACATGTAAATAATAAACAGTTACGAACAATATTTGTTACAAATATGACAAAAATAAAATTAGAACTTAGTTGCAGGTGAACCCTAATGTAAGGTTGCCGTAGCAGATCTAGTTCACTGACCGCATTGCTAAATCTTGGCAAATAGAGTGATTGCATGCAGGGTTGTAGTGAGACATTTTACCTATATGACCCAACCAACCCAACCCATGAAGGAGGTTCTGACCACTAGTGCAATAAAGAACCACTTTTTTCACTAAATATAGTTCAATAAAGTTTTGTTTTTTGCATGAACGTAGAAAAAAATGTTATGTGGAAAATATAACGTCGATTTGAACGTTTATGTTTGTCATAATATAATGACAAACCGCTGTAGTAGAATGACAGATGGATGCAATAAAAATTTTATTGCACTACCTATATAGAACCACTTTTTCCACTAAATATAGTTAAATAAAGTTTTGTTTTTTGCATGAACGTAGAAAAAATGATTTAAAGTATCATAGATAAATTAAATAAAGGTTAACAGTGGTATTCATAGTCCGTCTCCGGTCGCCAGAGAGTGGTCTCTGCGTCTCTGTACCGAAATTATGCGAATTTCATAATGAAATTCACATAATTTCGAGAAGAAGATATAAGATACCACTGTTACAGTAACACTGTATTCATTTTCCGTCCGAAATTATTTGAATTTCGTTATAAAATTCGCATAATTGCGGGACGGAGACCGCTCTCTGGCCACCGGTGACAGACTATGACTGCCCTCACTATGACGTAGGTAAAAATGCACGCGATAGGCAATAGTATTATGATGACTGGAATGCTCGTCAAGCTGCGCGAATGAGTTACTCGTGGTCAGCGCCATATTTATTTTGTGTCTCCTAGCAATGGCGGAGTAATAAAGATTTAGCCGATTGTGAATTGAAATGAAATTGAACTCTGGATATGAAGAATTATTTGGTGCTATATGCTGGTTAATTGTTATTTTTACAGTCCCTTATAAAACATGACATATACCAACAAAAAAGCCCACAAAAATACGCAAAGAATAACACTAACGAGATACAATATAAAAGAATGTACTGGTTAACCACACTAAACGCCAATGACGTGTTTACAAACGAAATAATGGGAAATTAAGAACAATTATTCATATCGTACGTACAGATCATTGTCTCTCTCGCACCCACATACATAACCAATGAAGTATTTCTTTGCTGAGTTTCATGTGCCTCCTTTTGTTTGCTCCTAGGTCCGTCACTTTATATGGATGCGCAGTTTAACTAAGGGCATTCCACATCGTACATTTCAGTGTCACGACTCTGTATTCCGGCCCCTGTGATACATCCTGTATTATATTTTTAATGACAGGTATCACTAATACTTTACTTTAACAAGTAAAATGAATTGGAATTAATTATAACACTAGGTACAAATTAACTAGAACAGTTTTTTGAAGCATTTATTTTTTACATGAAAAAATCGTCCCGGCTATTCCTTAGTTGCACCTATGTAATTAGAATTATGTTGTGATTGTCGCAATTACATGCGTAATCAGGTATATTTTGTAATCGGTTATGTCGAACTCTAACTGTCAGTATACATATCTCTGTGCTGAGTTTCATGTGCCTCCTTTTGTCTGTTCCTAGGTTTGTCACTTTACATGGATGCGCAGTGTAACCACTGAAATGTAATTTTATATTATGATGACTGGAATGCGCTAAAAGCTGCGCAAATGGATTATTTATGATCAGCGCCATATTTTGTTTTGTGCCTCTAGCAATGGCATAGCAGTAAGGGCTTAGCTGATTGTGAATTGAAATGAAATTGAATTCTGGATATGAAGAATTATTTCGTGCTATATGCTGGTTAATTTTACAGTCCCTTATAAAGCATGACATGTTTCAACAATAACACCCACAAAAATACACAAAGAATAACACTAACGAGATACGAGATAAAAGAAGAAACCACACTGTACGCCAATGACGTGTTTACAAACAAAATAATGGGAAATTAAGAACACAATTCATATCGTACGTGCAGATGGTTGTCTCTCTCGCACCCACGTACATAACCAATGAAGTATGTCGTTGCTGAGTTTTATGTGCCTCCTTTTGTCTCCTCCTAGGGTTAGTACCTTTATTTGGATGTGCAATGGACTTTACGCATTCCATATCGTACATTTCAGTGGCTGAAGCATGATTATTATATAGAGGGCCATAGTATCAAATGCGGCAATCTCCACTTTTTGACGTAATCGAGTTAATACATAATATTTTTCGGTTTTTCGCGCTCTGTCTAAATACATGGTTTGCAATTATCAAAAGCGGCTTTATCCTATTACAAAACTGCATTAAAACATCACCTGAGATCAAATCCGGCAATCTCCATTACCAGCTTTGAATCAGAGTCGGCAGTATCCGTTTTGGCCAATCAGATGGAAGAAGATACCTGCGAATTTATTGAAGAAATGCCATCTCTACTTGTATAATGTGTATTATTATGTTCAGTAAAATATTTTTGATTATACGTTTTGTTGAATTAATTTTAATATTTTATTCTTTTGTCTGTAAGTCAATTCCAAAATACTTGGTATTTATTTTACAACTCATTTTAGTGCAACCTTTGGTAACAAATCTTGCAAAATCCAACTGTTAGTAAACACGGCATTTTCCATTTATTTTTGTACATTTTTTCAGAAAAGATACAAAATTTAGATACATTGACCTTAAAATCTGATGTAGTTTAGCATTTTCTTTCATTGGAAACTATGCTTCCTTTGAATTAAGCAGTAATAACAGTGTAGCAGTTTTTTGCGTTTTAACAAAAAGTGAAAATGGTGGAGATTGCCGCCTTTGATACTAGGGCTCTCATAATATTACTTTCTACTGAGAAAAATAATTATTTGATTTAATCGTCATAAAACATTTTTTTATATGTTCGATATTAATTGTTAAAGATACTAAGCCTATAGATATAGTAAAAAGTCTATGACTAAGCCCAATCAGTGTATAAATATAATAAAAAAAGTGCACTGCCCGGGAATCGAACCCGGGTCGCAAGAATGGGAATCTTGCATGATACCACTACACCAGCAGTGCGACGTATGTTTTATTTCTTAATCAGTATATAAGCATGCACACAAATATACAGTAATTATTAGTAAAATTTTAATTATAATTACTCTTATAATTATTTGGCTTTATATATTAGTTAAAGGATTAAAATGGAGCATTCTATATGATATTACAGTTTTTCTTAGTATATCTATTTATCCATCCCAAAATTTATAAAAAAAAAATGTATAGTGCTGCAACCTCTTTAAGTTAATGTGCAATGATGCGTTGTATGTATATATTTACATAATATGAAATATCTAATATAATAATAGGATGTTCATATATAAATATTAAAATAAATTATATTCTGTATTTTAGTTTAAAAAAAAATAATATTTTGTAAAATATTACAAAAAAAAATAATTATAAAAGAATTCCGGTACCGGGAATCGAACCCGAGCCTCCTGGGTGAGAGCCAGGTATCCTAGCCACTAGACCATACCGGATTGTGTAAAAGTATGTCCTAAGCAATGTTATTAGTGATTTTAAGTGTAATGTATGTATGCAACCAATAATACTCCGTTGTATGTGTTAGAAATGCTTGCTTACTCTCAGGGAAATGTGTTCTATTGTATTTTACATGATTTTTTTTCATCGTGCCCCCCAAATCAAAATGCTGTTATGCGCCACTGTATCTATATATGCATACTTTTTTAATATAATTTTCCTAAAATTAAATCCGGCAAAATATGGTCACTTTAATAATTATGATTTCGAAATTTAATAAAGATGATAGGTAGGTACCTATATCCAATTTTCTAATTAACATTTTGCAAGTGCGATGGTGGTGTAATGGTCAGCATAGTTGCCTTCCAAGCAGTTGATCCGGGTTCGATTCCCGGCCATCGCATATTTTTATTGTTTTGTTTTACTGGAATTATTGATTAAATATAGTGCAATTTTCTTTTTTTCTACATATTAGCCAAGGTTTGTGATCATAATCAATTACCTACTACAAAGCAAAAAATGCAAAACGGATTTACAGTAATACCGAAACCTATTTCTAATTTTGATTTGAGTAGGTACCGTGCAAAACCATTTTTAAATAATTTGTGAAAATTTGTTTGGCCTAAATAAAATTATTAAATTCTAAGGATTACTGCTATTGATAAAACTTTTAACACAATTCCATAATTTAATGAACAAATTTGATTATCGCTATTTATTTTATGTCATGATACAAGACAAGGACACCGTAATAGAAACACTTTTGCATCTATTGCATAAATATCCGTACGATGGTGACGGTATGTATATAGAGTCTGTAGAGGATAGAGGATAATGATACAACAGAGTACAGCACAGACAGACAGTTTGACGTAAGCAGTAAGCAGAACATGGATTTTTTACCTCATTTTTGCCATTACCTGGTTTTAACTCGTAATTGCAAGTAGGTGAATTATTGTACTATGTCCTACATAAGAACACCGTTGTTTTAATAGTCGTTATTATAAACGAGAACTCATTTGATTTAACCTATGAGGAAATATGGAAAACTCAAATTATATACCATATAACCTAATTCTCACCAGGTGATTGTGATATTAATGTGTGTAGTTTTTAGTGAATAATTTACAGAAGTTGCAATATTTGAGCAAAATGGCTTCTATGTGGGTCGGTTCAGACGTGGATTTGTCTACTTTACACCAGTGTAGACTAGCCGATAGGTTAGAATTCAGATTAGCCTGTTTACATAACAAAAAGGCCTCAAATAATAGTTGCACAACATCAAACGAATTTTTAGATAAGCATTCATTTGAAGATGATGATATTTGGAGGAGGAGGAGAAGGTCAGGGACTTGGCCGTAAGTGTGTTTTGTCATTTTTTTAACTATGAGCTTGTCAAAATCTTAAATTTTTGTATTATTAGGTTTGTTTAGTATTAGTGGTAGATAAAAATCGATTTATTGGTTTGTAATATATTGTAAATGTACAGTTTTTTAAGTGGAATAAATGAATAAAAATGGATTATCATATAAATGGGTGAGTTAAGTATTTATGTAAGAAAATGTAGACATTGTAATTTGATAACTGTTGGTCTAAAGGGCAGGGTGTCTCACATTTAATTGCCATAGCCAGGAGGTTGTAGTTCGAATCCTGGTGCTGGAAAGTTTTTTTTTCAATTTAAAATAAGTATGTCCTTGGTCGCAATTCTGCATTGTTTACATGTTTAATATTTTTTATTTGTTAGAAAATGTGTTAAGAATAAACAAGGTTAAAGTCATCAATTACTTACAATAACTATAAAATTGATGAAACCTCTGGAAAATTTATATATTATTTATACATCTTCAGACAAATTAAGAATGCTTATAGGTTTTCATCGTCCTGTTTCTTGCCGATTTTATTTATAGGTATACCAAGGTAAAGAAAACATTGATAAGAAGTAAGAACATAGCTTTCAAAATCTATTCTCTGGAATGCAAGCATTTGTACTTCATTGTATTAGCTTCCAAAATTTAAAAAGCTTGAGGTTTTTTATAATTTTTTCTTAATTTAATCATGTCAGCAAAATTATAAAGCAGTACTGGAACTATTGATCTTCAAAGAACGATTTATTTATTAATATATAGGGTGTTCCAATTTTGTCGTAATTGCAGGGTATTTCTGAAACTACAAGAGATAGAAGGATGCGGTTTTTAAAATATAAATGAAAGAAATAGATATACACATTTGGAAAGTGAGGATCTTGATGGTGAATTGTGTTTTGCCGCTTGCGTGTATTTGTGTCATGCTACACGCATAGTTCCACCACAGCATGCTTCCACTGTTCGCATAAGGCAGTGTTGCCAGGTGGGAAAAATTCAGTGCATGAGAATAATTTCAAAATAGCATGAGGTTTGGAGAAAAAGGCATGAGATGGATTCATTTATCAAAAAACACCTCTTGACACAGCTTAATTTTTAATTAAGTTAAGTTTTGTAATGCCATTTTTATTTAATTAAAATGCATTATGTTATGCTATTTTATCATAATATTACATTGTAAGTAGGTACTTACAGGTAATTACTTAAAAGTTATTAACCACGTAACCTTTCTAATTTATTTTATTGTTAGGCCGGGCGAACGTTGAGGCGCAGTTGACGTGACGCAGGGTGACTCACGGGTCGTAAAATCTGTTGTTTCCAGAAAATGTAGGTACCCTTACGGAATACAGTTAAGAATCACTGCAATACAGCGTGAATACAGCACACACACCGCATATCCGTCGACTGTCATACCCGGTTATGTATTCATTGCTAATTATTAAGAGAGCAGTCTACAATAAAGGACATTTCAAGTACCCAAATAATGTAGATACCTACCTCTATCTATTCAATTTTGCCCTCGATTTTGCCTTTATTTCTCGTTAGGTCTTTGTTTTGTTAGATTTCAAAGACTAATTTTAATAATTTTATTATTTCTTTTTGTGTCTATTAAAAAGCATGAGATTTTGTAATCAAAATATGAGAGCATGAGATTTCCTCGGAATGAATGAGATCTCATGCAAAAGCATGAGACCTGGCAACACTGGCATCAGGTGACCGGATTGAGGTCTGTAATCTGTGAGGATACCGTTTTTGTTGTGCGGCTCTCGTTAGCTCTCGCCTACCATCGGCCATTATCGGAGATTGTAGACGCGCTAAATGGACATTCAAAATTTAAAGATCTTATTGACACCGTGTTTTATTCGTTACTCTTTCCAAATAAATTAATACACCTCAGCATTTTAAATGCAATAAAAGGACTTATTTAGTTTTCTATTATACTACCGCGCCGCTTATGCTTCGTACCTTCCCTGGGATGAAGCGGCAATTTCTACTTTCTCTGTAAAGATCCGCAACTTCCGATTCTGTATGTATAATGCAATTGAATGGCATAAAAACATAAAAGGTGTTTCAATTAAAAAAAATGTATGTTGGGGTCATATTTTAAAATATACACGCTGTGGAGAAAATACGCCACTCAACTCCACGTAAAAAACACTTATCAGAATTTTTTCATCATATCGATCAGCAATTTTCACCATTTCGATATCTCAGCTATTCGTCGAGATACAAAGAATCCCTTAAAAGTAGTTTTTTTAAGTTCTTATTGCGACATTTTAAGTTTCTCGAAAAAACAGTTAGTGTTGCAAAAACCGCATCCTTCTATCTCTTGTAGTTTCCGAGATATCCTGTAATTACAACACAAATTGGGACATCCTGTACAGGGTGATTCTTTTATCATGGGAAATGAGTTTTTCTCGTAAACGGCTGCAGCAAATTGAGTTCTGTAAAAAGTATTTTATTTGGGCTGATTGATGCTTGAAATTGCGATGGATATGAAAGTTATAATTAAGCGACGCTGGGCGTCGCGACGCTTCAAAAATTTTTTTGTCAGAAGCATACCATTTATATTTCAGAAATTGGAATATCTATTGAATAAAAACACTTTTTCCAAATACAGTTTTTTTTATCTAAAACCATTCAAAAATTACAGACCAGTTTTTATGTGTTAAATTGGTCGATTGCCATGCAAAGAATGCAAGGGTTTTTAAATTTCACTAAAGCAGGCAGGCTAACTTTTATGCTGATATTGACCACAAATATAATTTAGGATTTAAAGAAAACAATTTACAAAATGTTACTACATTTAATAACACTAATTTAATTGTTTAAGAAATAATGAACGTTTACACTAACAACAACCAATACATAAAACACTAAAGAATAACATGAACTGTATTTAGTAAAAATTAACTCTTAATTCACAAATTTTATTTTAACAATTGCACGATATAGGCGCCATCGTTATCTAAACATAAATTGTACCGCTTTCTTATTTCGCAAGATGTAACTTTTCTTAAAACATCACCAGATATTCCATTGTACGCATCAATAATCTTTTGTTTCAAATTATCTAAATTGTTAGATTTTGTTTTATACACTATATTTTTAAAGTTCCCCATAAAAGAAATCTAAGGGTGTCAAGTCCGGGGACCTAGGCGGAAATTTCAAGGGCCCGTGTGTCTCCAACCATCTTCCGTGGTTGAATTCATTCAAATAATTTTGAACAATGGCCGCATTGTGGCAAGGAGCTCCATCTAGTTGAAACCATAAGTTTCTTCTGATTTGCAGTGGCACATGTTCCAGCAAAAGAGGAAGGTGATTTTGGAGACAATCTAAGTATCTTGCGCCTGTCAAGGCGCCTTCATAAAAGTATGGCCCTACTAAGTTCCGCCCAACTATTCCGCACCAGACATTTATGCCAAAGTAGTGCACTGTGCAACATTTCAGGTATACTCATTTACTTATAGGTTGCCGGCCACTGGCTCTATAGTTATGATTTCTATGCTTCTGTTTCGTTACTATTAGTTAGTAGCGAGGTTAGTAGCAATCTTGGTAGCAATGGAACCTTAATGATTTGTTAGAAAAAAACTTAACTTTTCAACTACCGTCCATTAAAGCAACGGTAATTGACGTAAACAAAATTTAATCGTGATAGATGCCAGTTTATATTTTTAGCTCGGTTTTGAAAGTCCTAGTCTTTGTTCTCTTTTTAAATCAAAAATGGCGGACAACTGGTCTTCTAAACGAGAATAGTTGTGATGCATTGTGAATTTATCTCATAACTAATTACAAATAAATGATTATAAACAATAGGTACTAAATTTACATAAATATTCCTGGTAATAACACCTGATTAGTTCCTCCACTCTACCGCTGCTATAAATACCATATTATACAGGTAATTATCGATTTTTATTATGTTGGCCCTTTTCGGTACCTTTATTGGTGTATGTTAATTCAAAGGGATTTAGTATAGCGTTGCGATTTAGTAGTGAAACACTTCAGCGTTGTGAAAATTTTCAGAATATCTGGCATCAGACTTCTTTTTATTTCAGACGTTCGGTGAACGGTGATTCTATTTGCGCTCCGATTCAACGATAAACAATAGCTTTATTTTTCGTGTTTATTTAGCATTTAAATTTATCTCAGTTTCGTTGGCGGTTTCAGTGAAATAACACGTTCCCGAACAGGTCTCTGGCAAGACGTTAACTTTTTTTAAGATGAACTCCAACAACAGTTATTCGCGTTGTGTTAGTTTGGTAGATGAACAGGAGATGACCAGGTATTTTTAATCATTATGTATAAAAAATAGGGTATGCGATCTCTTACCTATTGTAAGTAGGTACTACAATCCATAATATTAAGTGAACTTTGAAAGTAAAAACTATTTAGATACTTTGTTACTAGGATCAAATGCTATATTTAAAATCATATTTTGGGTTCAATATTAATCTATGTTCGCAATTGATCATGTTTGCGTTTTATTTACTACATACTTTCAAGGTAACTGGAATATTGATCATTGTTTATTTCAATCGATATCTGTGTGACAATATAATTTTTAAGATATCGTGCAATAACAAATCTGTAGTAGCATTGTAGTAGCGTTTAAGATGACCTGTTTTGGTTTAAGTACGTAAATGTTAAATCAACTTCGTTGTCTTTAAACATACAGGGTGTCCCATTTAACATGTTGCTCTGGAAATATCAGTAATGCAAGAGTGACTCAAATGAAAGTTGCAATTTATTCATATTTTAAAATTACTCTAGGGTTAATATTACAATTTTTATAGACTTATTATTATTAATAATAATAATAATAAATATTTAAAATAATGATAAAAAAATAATGTTCTCAAGCTACATGTTTAAAATAATATACTCTAGCTGGATGCAAGTTCACTTAAATTTGTATTTTTTTGGAAATAATGCCCTTCATCAAAATTAAAAAGTAGGTATAGTCGTGGCAAGAATTCACGGCTGACGTTACGCAATTGTTTTTACTGAATAATTTTCGATATTTTTTCACGTTAAAAACAATATGTTTTTGCGAATTAGTACAATATATATTTAGTGTAGTCTATAGTTTTATTATTCTCAGTTGCAATTTCCTAAATATTTTGATCAAAATGTAATGAATTTGTCATTCGATCGTATGGCGTAAGCTGCCTGAATTCTTGCCGCAACTATACAGGGTGAATCATGATAAAAATCAGTAACACGACGCTCCTGGTACGCTACGAACTTTCTGATGGCGCACCCGACGAAATTCTAATGCCACAGACTTGCCGTATTAACCATGGATGCCACATTTACATACATAATATCGTCTAACACATCAGCGTGTTATTCAAATTTACCTCCATTTAGCACTCTGCATTTCCCGCATTTCTTCCTCCTCAAATTTGTAGATCATGCCACACATTTGGAGGGAGGATGGAGAATACAAGCAGTAAGCCGTACTGCAGTAGTTTGTTTATTTCGGTCTAACCTCACGTATTTGGCGTAAATTCACAACGCATAATTTTACAAATTCCGAATATGTGGAAATGGTAGTGTTATACGGAGAATGTTTACGAAATGCGACTGAATTTTATTAATAAAGTGCTATGGACGGATAAATGCTGTTTTACTTGAAATGTGGGCTGTAAACAGGTTAGTATCATACTACTTAAAAAACAATACATTTCTAGGCAAGATGTACGTAACTACAAATTGTACATCTGGTTATGTGTGCGGTTAATTGTACTTACGAGTAATACTAAAAATTCGTATTTATTTGTAAAACGTAGTGAAAACGTAATATCAAAATTATTAAACTTTAATAACCTAACATTTATTTATTACCTACATTTGTTTTTATTAACAAATAAATCAATATTTAAGGAAAATTCATTCATGTATCTAAATTAAAAAAAATAGTTTTACTCCTTGTCGTTAAATAACAGTACAAAAACTAGGTAACTAGGTTATTGACCTAATAATACGGTAAGTCAAGGTCAAGATTAACGGCGTGCCATTTCGGTCTTGGACAGTTTTCTGTCGACAACACGATGGTTTTTTATTAAGTACTTAGTATTTAAACACGAAACACTTTTCAGCTTCTCAATAATTTACCCATTGGGTATAGGTTTTTTATGTAATGTACGTAAATGGTTTATTACTCAGTTTATTATTAGACACGTTGGAGTTTTGTTGCAGTCATAACAGCTACATTTGCTCAAGAGAAAAATCGACACGCGAGTGTATGGGTATCGTTTGATTGGGCCGTATTTTCTACGGGAAAACCTGAGTGGACCGCGTTACTTGCAATTTTTAATAGAATTATTTGATTATTATTATTTGATTTTATTGGGTATTAACATTTTAAATTATTATTGGCTGAAGTTGAACTGAGCAAGAAAAAATGTTATTTTAAAATAGTCAGTACAACCGTTTATTTGTGATGTCTAAAACCTAGGTGGGTAGGTACTATATAGAAAAATATTACAACTTGACAACATTGCATCAGGTCGATATCGAGTTGAACTGTGAGCTGTAACCGACCAAGGCTGTGACCGGTCAGTGACAGTCTGAAAAGGGGGTTTAAATAATGATTTGAAAATATTTTTTTGCGGCGTAAATATGCATTTAGATTTTTTTTAATCACGTATTTGCATTATACTCATTATTCCCTATCTCCTCTTAAAATTAATGACATTATGACTGACTCACCCTGTATATGTATTAACATAAATATTATATTGAACATTTGATGTGCTCTTCTAAAATAAAAAAGTCACAAACTCCACTAAAACCAGTACTTAAAATATTATTCAGTCTTGTATTTTACCAAATTTAATAATGGCTTTATTATGCCATAACAGCTTAACGTTTGACACTATTGTTGAACTCGAGGGATGTATTCCAAGAAGTTTGTACACCTGATTTCAGATTTCCTATTACTTTAATTGAAATCAGGAAATCAGATTTCACGTGAATTCATGATTTATTTGATTTCTCGTGATTTAACCAGATTTTATTTGATTTCGCATGATTTCGGCGATTTACTGATTCCACTTGATTTCCTTAGATTCCATTTAAGTTTTGATTCGGTTTTTGATTAATTTATTGTTTTATTATAATGGCATTTTTTATTATTTAAATAAAATTTGAAAACAAACTTGAAACTTATATAATAGTGTACTTTCAGAACAGTTAGATGTTTTTTCTGAATGTTTCACAATATCACTGTTTTTTTTTCTTTTTTTTTCTTAAAAACTGGAATTAGAGATGGAAGTTTAAATTTGCACTTGCCATAATTAACCAGCGTTACAAGTGTTATAATAAAATTGGCACTAAACTTTTACCGCAATATTTGATCTTATAGAAAAGTGACAGTCAAAAATAAATAAGCTTATGTAAAACATTTTAGACAGATGGTCCAAAACTAACAAATAACACTCTTCTATCGAATTCAATTGAAGAAATCTTTTAAATAATTATGATAACAAATAAATAATCCAAACCGATTATCAAATGCTTTATAAAACGGAGGTTAAGGCTTAACGGTGAGCGCTCGATCCAAAGTGATGTAGTTTTCGCTCAGTAACTCCTCAACAAAAAATGATAAAAATATGCGTTTTTTTTAATAGACTACAAATATTATTTTACGTCGACGCTGTGTTTTGAAATTTTGAAAATATGCAAAATTCATTTAAAAAAAAATTAATTTTACACATTTTCAAAATTTCAAAACACAGCGTCGACGTAAAATAATATTTATAGTCTATTAAAAACCACATATTTTTCATTTATCCGTTAAGGAGTTACTGAGCGAAAACTATGGGTTTGTTCCAACACAGCAAGAATCGATTCCGAACCGTCCAGAATTAGTCAGTCAGTTCAGTTGTTAATGTACTCTCGGCGAATGCGACGTAAGACGGTGTTGGTCAAACATTTTTCACGGTTCTGAACCAGTTCTCGACGGTTGTTGGAACATACCTTATATATCGTTTGATAGAGCGCTCACCATAGGCCTTAAGATTAATTCTCAATATTTGATGACTGATGTTGATTTGATGCAAGATTTTAATGATATGATGATATCTGATTTACGTGATTTTGCCGATTTCACAGATTTCGTATGATTTCATGTGATTTTATGTAATTTGCATGTTTTCATAGATTTCACTGGTTTCTATAGACTTTTTTGATATCACACAAAAAGTATACCTGATTTTAGGTGATTGAACTAGCAAATAATCCATTCCATTTACAAATCATAGAATTAACGTTTTTATTTATTACAAATTTCTCAATTCATTAATAAGCAAAATTCCTAAAAACATTGCATAATTCTCCAAAGCTTGCGCCAAGCTCGAATCAAATTCTGCTAAGTTGGCAGCACTGGACAGTGTTCGCTTATTTTTGATTTTTGAGCGTGTTATATTAATACATTTCATTTACTGATACTATGCATACTTCGGAGAAACAGTTCAAGAAAAATATAAGTACACACAAAATCTCCAGAGGAACTATGAGAGTTTAAAATACAACTGAAATTATTCATTAAGAACGGAAACCACGGACTTTGATGTAGTTTATATAATTAATTATATATTTTAGTTATTTATACATTACAGCTATATTGATGTTGCCTAGTTGGCCTTGCATTTTGGCCTGGGCTGTATATCATTGTAATTCTGAAAAATGTTCCGCTCACGTACTTATCTCAAATATATTTAAAAATTCGTTTTGGCAAATATATTTCAAAACGATTTTCAATTGATTTTAGTTAGCACACATTAATCAGCAACGAAGTTAGCAATAGTGCGAATTCCCTTTAGTATATTGTCGATATTTTGCTATTTGGATGTACATTTCGTTGGTTTTCACCCTACTTCCTCAATACGTGACAAATTGTATTGTTAAATGGATTCCATTCAGCCCCTTATGTTACTACTTCTGGTGTGCTGCAAGGATCCCATATTGGGCCACTGCTTTTTATTATTTATCTAATTGATGTACGTTTATGTTATCATAAGTTTTTAATGTACGCTCATAATATAAAAATATTCTCGGAAATAAATAGTTTAGCTGGTTGTTTACTTGTTCAAAAATGTTTTAGTATTATTATTAACATTCAATAAGGGCAAAGACAAAGTCTATTATGCCCAATAGGTAAACAAAAATAGCTTAATTGTTAATTTGAAAACAAACAAATAAAATCATACAAAAAGGTATACATGGTGTCCCAAAATTACCTTGCCAAAAATTAACGATCAAAAATAAGAAAAAAAGTTATATAAACATAGGTCCGTAAACGCCCTCTAACGGAGCTATTGCTCTTTAAAGGGGGACCCCAAAATTTGATTTTCTCCAAATATTCCCAAAACGAAGGGGGACCCCAAAATTTGATGTTCTCCAAATATTTCCAAAACGGATTGAGATAAAGTAATCAAATGTAAAATTTAGAATCACAATTAGATTACGAATCTAATGTTGTAAAGATAATACCATAATTAGTCATAGGCGTGCTAAACTGGGGGGTTATTTAATAAATATTGCTCTAAGTTTTTCATGTCTGGAAAGTTTTTGCCGTCAGATCAAAAAATTAAAAATGTTGAGCAATTTTACAAAAAAGGTACTTTAATTTTACTTCAATAAATTATTCCGTTTACGAGTAATATTAATTTAAACATTTTGGGACATAGGTACCACAAAAATATTAGATGGCATGCAAGCGGTCAAATTGTCTCTAGTAGGCTTTAAAAAGATATGTCAGTTTATTTGACACATCATCTATTAAATATGTTTTTAAAAATTTTTGAAGTATTAATGGGCTGTATTAAAATTCTAAAATTTACAAATAATTACATTGCTGTTATGCAATATAAAAGTATTTTAATATGTTAAAACGCTTGAATAACACCTTTAATATGTGTTAAAAAGTCGACAGTATTTTTTCAGAGCCTACTAGGGATATTTTTTACCTATTTATAGTTTCCATCTTAAACTTTTGTGGTATGTAAAAATTTTTAAATTAAGATTAATCGAAAACAAAGTAGTTTATCGGATTGAAATAGGAGTAAATACTTTTTTCATGTAAAATAGACCAAAATTTTTAATTTGTTGATCTGACAACGAAAATCTCGAGATATAAGAAAGTTAGAGCAATATTTACCTACTCTTCCCCCAGTTTGGCACGCCTATGACCAATTATGAGAAATTATTTTCAGAACATTAGATTCGCAATCTAATTGTGATTCTCAATTTTAAATTTGATTACTTTATCTTGATCCCTTTTGGAAATATTTGGAAAAAATTCTGAGTTTCCCATTTACTTAAGGGGCTATATCTCTGTTAGGGGGTGTCTACAGACTTATGATTATATAACTTTCCACAGTTAATTTTTGGCAGGCTAATTTTGGGACACTCATACTCTATAAACAGAAAATTCAAATAAATAATTAAAACACACGAGGTAGAATGGATACACTAAATAGTGAAATAACATAATGTTCTGTTCATTTTCATATAGAATCAAGAGAAATACCTCAACACTACATCTTATTAGAATTACGCAAACTTATTCGTAATGAGTAAAAGGCAATGAATTTTAAATTTCTGTCATTGGAAATATCCACATCACGGATCTGTACACGCCGCATTATCTTATCTAACCTGTTGCATATCAATTAGGGAGACTATAAATGTTTGTCATTATTTCGATATATACTCGTAGAGTATTCAAATAAGAATGTCCAAAATTCGTGTGCGTTTATTGCTCATATTTGGAGTAATACTGGACCCATATTTAGTATGTGTTTACAATTAGTTGTGCCAAATTATGAGGGATAATTTCACGATTGCACAGCGTGTACAAAGTGTTAAAGTGCATTATGAAAGTTTTCTAACAACTAATGACCAAAAATATAGCGAACGATAACTAATTATTTGTGGCTCAAACTAGATGATATAAGCTTTAGGAACTCAGCCTTTCGATTTTGCACTACTAGTAGAAACTATGATGGACATTTGCCTGACATATTTTTCGTACATAGAGACATCGACTGCCTCAAAAGAGAACTATATTATAAGTTGCAAGTAGATTTAATTACGAATACGTCAGTAGTTCAAAAGAAATCGCAAAATTCATTTAAGTGCCGTTATTGCAAACGATTTTACAAATAAAAATATTTACAGTATATCTTTTTTTATTTATCCTTATTGAAAAGCCCTGTGTATTCGTAACTACTAT
Organism: Monochamus saltuarius; assembly: GCA_025584915.1. NCBI lineage: Eukaryota > Metazoa > Arthropoda > Insecta > Coleoptera > Cerambycidae > Monochamus > Monochamus saltuarius. Next base: position 17,560,766 of record CM046727.1, on the reverse strand, counting down.
ATTTCGTTAATAGCAGTAGTTTACTTTACCGTTAATTGTTGTATTTTTTTGCAGGAGGACTAGGTCGCTAAACGCTCCTTCACCGGTTCAACAGTTCGGACCATGTGGTCGTATTATGAAAAACTCTGCGATGGTCATGTAAGTACATATATTTTTTATATGTATATGGAATTTTTTTGGAAAATCACTTTGTCGTTAGTGTTTAGATTTTCCACCTCAATATTGATACCAAATAACAAGTAGTACATACAATGCAACTATTGAATTTTGCTGATTGATTATTGATGCCTATTGTTTATAGAAACAAGAACAGTCACCAAACACTGTAAACAGTTTCGTATTGTGATATCATCAGTAATATAATGGAATAAGGTATAAAATGAAAGATATAAAAATCCATTATTAGATTATCTGACCATATTACATTACATTACATTCGCGTAGGCGTATATTGTGTTGCCTAATCTGTGAATGTACATAAGACAATGTAAGGATGTTTGCATAAAAAAGGGAACTCTTTCATTCCTGATTTTACAATGAAAATTATCTGGACAAGCGGTTTTGCTAAAAACTACTAACTATATAAATTTGTATTTTGATTTTTAAGGGATGTTAGGTATAACATTTTTATTTCTCCACTGGTGAATAAATGAAGGACAGTGGTGTGAGATTTTAGTTGAATTTTCTAATAATAGATGTCGCAATTACACACATTGTTTGATTCGCTTTAATTTTATACGGAGTGTCTCAGTTTTATTCTATAGGACTTTAACATAACCAGAAGTCCTAAAGTGTGTCAATTTAGAGATATTAAAATGTGATTATTTCTCACAGTCCTTACATTTCATCTAAAAATATAATTACATAGCTGAAGGTAGTTAAATATAAAAATTGTTTGATAAACACCTGAAAATTGATTTAGTATGAATTGGATTGATAATTAGTTAAAATACGTGTTAATTTCAATGTAATTGCAAAAGTTGGTATTAACCTTCGTTCCTGATTAACGATTTATTAATTTTACTTTTATTTTCTTGAAAAATTTTATTTTAATGATCGTGCACATGCGCCTGCACGGACCTGCATAACTTGGTCATGAAAGTTCCCATGAGCATCGCACACTAGACTAGCACCAGCATGTACCGTCACCTGCAACGACCGTCACTGTAGCTTGTATCGGTGGCCTGCCATTTCTGCCAGGCCGCGCTAGTCCGACGTAAGTTCTGTCCTGTTGTGAATGTGTTGCTGAACTGTCGAGCACTCTCCCTTTAAACAACCTCTATTTTCTTACATTAAAAAACTGCAAGTCTTTTGTGACACTGTTCTGTGAAATCGCGTCTTGGTTCTGTGAGGACGATTCAAGAGCGCGATTTTCTGTTGTGATATTCGGAAATACTGAAAAATATTTTTCTGGCTTCTTCGTCTTCATATAACATCGCTAAAATAAAAAATTCTTCTTTCGAGATACAGTCCACTACTTAAAAACGTCTGCCACACATATAATCTGCACAAAAAGATGCTGATCCGTGCTGGACAAGTGTGCGAAGTCGTGCAGATTTGCAGGTTGGGCACGCATAATCTGCGCGATCTTTGCCAATGTATCCAATAGGCAACAAAAGGCAGCTGCCTAGAGCTGAGTGAAAGACTAGGGGTTGAACATACTGATACAATACACGTAGGCATCAATCTGGGAGGAGGGGTGTGTGCCTAGGGTACCAGCATGCCTTAATGCGGCCCTGTAACTACTAACCTCTGCAGAGAATATGGCGATTCTTAAATTTATTGGGTTTATTTTAACATAGTTTTATATCCAGAACTAATGGCGCTACTTTCTTAGTTATGTATTTCCTAGAAATAGATTGTACGAAAAAAAAATAAACAGATTTGTAACAATACGAAGTAACAACTACTAACAACTAATGGATTGCAACGTTGCCGCATGTTGAAATATGTTACAGTTTGAAGGATTTTTAGAAAATCTTCTATTGTTTACTTCATAATACTGAGAAAAGAATACGTCTTTACTTAGTCCTAAGAGTACAATCTACAGCAATAATAATGGCACTACACTGGCACTGGAATTTGGCAATTTATTTCAAACTGCTGACGTATTCATCATGAAATCTACTTTCAGTACTTTTCCACTCACCAATAAAAAAAATGTAATGAAATTTCTAATCAGAACTTATCAAACACTGATTTGAGGGAGTGCCATTATTATTTCAATAAATTGTACCTTCGTTTACAATTTTGTAACACAGTTTTGCGTTGTGGTTGTATTTTTATACAGATTGTCTTACGGTGACGGTCCGTTAGAATATTTGTGAGACAACTTTCGATTTTGAAAGTTTAGGCTTTGGGATTTTCAGGGCTTCTCTCTCTTTTATAGTTAACTTAAGCATCAAAAGCGGTAAAGCTTGTTTCCTGGTTGAAGGCAAAAGATTCGAGATTTTCGAGATAATAGTTTTTCAACAATCAGCTGCATAGTTCCTTGTACAATATTTTAACATAGTAGGCGTCAATAACAAGTTAAATTTTAACAATTATTAGACAAGATTTATGTTAAACTTAAGAATTTCTAAATGTAAGGTATTTATCCAGTTTTGGTTGAAATCCATTACTTTACAAAATCGAATAATTCTGAGACGCAATCATTTTTCATATTCGTATATGAGATGTGACTGTTATTTGTTGGCAATTAAATTTCAATGGAGGTGCGAGGCAACGTGAATATTTAAGAGGATTTTGAAATAGATTACAACCTGATAATTAACAATTTAAAAAATTTGTTTAGGAATTTAGAGAAAAAGATGAAAACTTTGTTCACATTGCGGATTATCCACAAACTAATTCAGGACGACTATCTGGAGCTGCAAGAATCAGTATGACTCCGTACCATTTTACAGCAGTACAAATTTTATTGCTTGTCGATATATCTTCAACATATCCAATTTGCTAGGGAATTTTGTAGCCTACTACGTTAAAATATCGTACAATGAACTATGCAGCTGATTGTTGAAAAGCTATTTGGTCGAAAATGGCCGATTTCTGAGACTAATAACGAGTAGGTATATATTTTTTCGTCACAAACAATATAGGTTTCAGATTTTTAAATTAAAATGAAAGTTAAAATACCTACGTGAAAATTCTAGTATGTCTATGAGCTATTTACGGACCACCCAGTTAAAATAATAGTAATGATAATAAATGGTCTTTATTCATTGCCAGTAAAGCGTACAATGAAAAGGCGAAGTATCAGCCGAGCCTGCTTTTCAACTTAACCTAGTTTTAAATCATTAATAGAAATACAAATAGATACATATTTAAACTATTACAATAATGATATAAAAAAAAATAAGACTTGCAACATTGCAAATTTCCTGATAAATATAATAATAATTAGCCATCTGTATAACATACAACAAATTCTTTTATTTTCTTTTAAAATTATAAATAGAATAATGTCTAAAATGTGGTGGCAATTTATTGTAGGTATCCCTTACTAGACATGTAAGATAAACTTCGTTTCATGGTGGCAGTAGAGTGTTTTGGAATAAGTAAAACGTGTTTCTTTCTAGTGTAGATATTATTAGAGTGGAGAGGTGTAAGCTTATTGAATAAATATTGAGGTGCACGCGTGACTAAAACTGTATGTACCAGACAGAGACTGGATAGTACGCATTTTATCAAGTTTTATCCACTGGACTTCTGCAAATTTGTGACTAACATGATCGAATTTACGCAGTCCTGTAGCAAATCGGAGGCATGCATTTTGCAGTAATGCATGCCTTCGTAATGTAATCTATTGACGTCACGCTCCAATAATGCAGGACCATAAACGCAGTCAGCATACGACAGCTTTGAAAATATAAGCGCCTCGGAAAGTTGCAGCCTTATTTTAGTGTCTAATATGCGTCTTTGAGAAAAAAGTTTTTTAAGGATGTTCTAGCCTGTTTTCGAAAGATAATTAACATGTTTTACAAATCTCAGATCAGAGTCTATCCATACATCTAAATTTTTACAGTAATCAACTACTAGCAATGCCTCACCACTTAAATTAATATTAATATTATTGCGAATTATATATCTTTTTGGTTTGAATCCGAAATGCATCATCGCATATTTGTTAGCATTTAATTTTAGATTATGAGCAAGTGATATATTAAGCAACCTGTTCAGATCACAATTTATCAATTGTTCCGCAGTATTATATTGATCGAAGGGAAAATAATAATACACTTGTGCATCATCTGCACAATGATGTATATTGCAACTGTTTATGAATGTATGAAAATCAGAAATATAACTAGAAAACAACAACGGCCCTAATATGGAACCTTGAGGTACGCCTAATCTAAGTGGCAACGGATTCGAAATCTCAGAATTCAGGGAAACACTATGAACACGATTGCTTGAATAATTACGTACAAAAGAGACCGCACTTGGGTGAAATCCAAAGTAACTAGGTTTAATACAAAGCAAGTCATGTTCCAGGGTGTCAAATGCTTTACTATAATCTAATAGAATGAGACACGTAATTTGTTTAGCATCAGTAGCATGAAAATATCATTCGTAATATGTAAACGAGCGGTGGTTTATGTTGAGCGCGGAATCCTCCTGTTATAGCTGTATTTAAGATGTAAGTTATATGATGAAGTAAATGAAATGAAATCATTTTGACTATTCTTATAAGTCCAGTGATTTTCCGAGCTGGAGGATTTATATATCCGAAAAGCATTGTCACGTAATTTTATCATGTCCTTGATAGTTGCAGTTAACCAAGGACAATGAGGCATAGTTACTCTGACTTTTCTAAGTGGTGCATGATTGTTTAATACAGCTAGCAAACTAGAATTTAAAAAACCAACCTGTGAGTCTACGTCAACTAATGAGTAAATATGATCCCAGTTGATTGTAGCTAAGTCATTATAAAACAGTTGGTCATTGAAACGATTAAAATCTCTATAAGTCACGTACTTGTTAGTAGGATTGAATTTTACTTTAGCTAGCTGGCATACGGTACGAAAGTGATCAGAAATCCCTGCCAAATCTACCACTAAACAATTCGAGACAATATCTGGATCAGATACGCAGATTATATCAATAAGCGTTTGTGACGTATCAGTGACTCTCGTAGGTTCGTTAACAACTTGAGTTAAATTGAAGCATTCTAAAACATCACAGAGTAACTCCATCGAACGATTAAACGTGAGCATATCAACATTAAAATCACCTGCAACACAAACATAGTCATAGGTAGGTGTAATAAAAGACAAAAAAGACAAATAAGCAAGTAAATTGCGACTTCCGGGATAACCGGAAGTGCTACAAGAATGGCATTATTTTATTTAAAGAGAACAGCCTCGAAAACCCCAAAGCTTAAATTTTCAGAATTGAAATCTATGTAGTTCCTGAAATACTCTCTTAGGACGTCACCGTAGATCCTCTATTTGAAACGAATGAATTTGTGGAAAAACGATTCATTTTAGACATTTTTCTCATACGAATTGTTTGCTGATTTCATCAGATATAGAAGCCCTCTCAATATTATGTATCGACTTCGGTGCGATACCCTTCATTTTTTAAATATCCCCTCAAAAAGAATTCTAAATGATTTAAAGTCAGGAGATCATGGCGGCCATGGTACCGGTCCTCCTTTTAATATTAATGTTCGTATTTGATACGTTACACTGCTGCAATAGGCCGTGGAAATCCTGGACCACCATCTCTTCCGCGATTCGGTTTCCCTCGCGTTGCACTTACACTCACTGCACACCGTGATAAAAGTAGTTGCATTTGGCACATGTTTACCGGGAAATCGTTCTGCTAAAGCATTTTACAATTAACATGATATCCATCTATCAACACCGAGTTGCTACTAAACATGTAAGCCATTTTTCATACTTGAAAAACTAATGTACCCTGTATACGTCACCGCCTAGGAAGTTTAGAATGCGGAAGATCGAGACGCATTAAATTATCTCTGTATTAGGCGTTAAAATTCGAAACCATAAATAATGGTTATTAACCTCGGTCCCCAATTAAATAATTACTGGCCGAATAATCAAGGTTGCGGGTAAATTAAATAGTAACCAGGCTTCGATCGCGAATTATTGCCGCCCGTTCGCGCGCCCGTAGCTACAATATTCGGAGGTACGGACCTGCGTAATAAATTATTTTTATCAGTTAGTATTTAAGTCGGCTTCTGAGGTCACTCCTAGCATTAATCAAATATACATGTGCCAGTCGTCATACGGTCGCACGAACCATCCTGGTGGTTAGTCGCCTGTATCGATTCCATATAAACAAAAGACAGTTTGCCATGGATTTTGGTCGGGCCTGTTGCAGGAAAGGTACGCCGTGTCACCTCGTCGACTAGCCGCGACACCGTGACAATCGAAAATTCAAATCGCGCCTTTTGTTTGTAAATTTACCGAATCGTAATTTTCGTCGATTCGCACTTTTTTCTGTGATACCTCGACCTCGCCAGTGATGTGCCTGGTGACCATGGTGGCCAGCGGTGATTTGTATTGTGTGCCCCAGTGCAAGTGCCACTTTGGCGAGGATAGGCCCGATGATAATAATAATACTGAGATTATCGAAACTGCTAGTGCCGCAAATGAAACAGTTCCTGTTGCCAAGAGGCCTGAGTATAGGTCTGTATATTTTTCTGCTTCTGATGTATTCTTTGTTTTATTGGTTCGATATGTAGTTGTGAAGAATATTGTTGCGCTGCGAAAAAAAATCTGTTTCTATTCTTGTGAAGATTACCTACATTAATAATAATAATAATATCTCTACCCCTCATTCTAATCACAGGGATTAGCCCAGAAGTCGGAGACTTGTGCGGGAGAGGGGGCGGCATATTATTATTAAGGCTTACGGTGAGCGCTGTATCCAAAGGCATATAGTTTTCGCTCAGTAACTTCTCAACGAAAAATGATAAAAATATGCGGGTTTTTTAATAGACTACAAATACTATTTTAAGTCGGCGCTGTGTTTTGAAATTTTGAAAATATGCAAAATTCATTTTAAAAAAATTTGTTTTACACTTTTTCAAAATTTCAAAACACAGCGCCGACGTAAAATAATATTTGAAGTCTATTAAAAAAAACACATATTTTTATCATTATCCGTTAAGGAGTTACTGAGCGAAAACTATGGGTTTGTTCCAACACAGCAAGAATCGATTCCGAACCGTCCAGAATTAGTCAGTCAGTTTAGTTGTTAATGTACTCTTGGCGAATGCGACGTAAGACGGTGTTGGTCAAACATTTCTCACGGTACTGAACAGTTCTCGACGGTTGTTGGAACAGATGTTATATATCGTTTTATAGAGCGCTCACCGTAAGCCTTAAGCAGGCCCCATTTGCGCCCAGGAACGACTTACGTTGGTAGGCCCTAACCACTATTCAGTGCAGGAATGAGGAAAACCTGGAAAACCTCATTAATTAGGGGGGATTAGAACCACAACTACAACAGAAAAGTAGAGCAGGAATCTTCCGTTATTTGTGTCAGTTGTGATTTAAGGCTCATTCGTTTGTTGGTTTAATCATTTTTTAATTAAAATCCATACATAATATTTTAAGAAAAAACATTTTTGCACCATTACTGTTACACTCTGTACTTTTGGTAACATAACTGCAAGTCATTCTCATTTCTACAATCTTAAGCCTTTTATATGGGTGTTTCAGGAGGAGATGTACATACTTCAGTTATTCTACGTTCAATTTTAAGCAAAAAAATACTATGAACTTAGGTTTGGAAACGCTTCTTAGGATATACAGGGTGTCAAATTTAAAAATATAATTACATTTTCCTTAATAACTCACGACTACTTTGAGTTAAATTTGTGAAATTTTGTATGTGGAAGTTTCTAGGGACGGGACATTCAAATTTTATGGACGATTGTCTGCATCTCCCAAATAAACAATAACTCGATTCACTCTAATACATTATTTGCATGCATCATCATCTTTAGATGAGTTTTTAACAGAAACGGTTGCTTCTAGCGACTTCAATAAGGTGTACATTTTTTAAGTAGAAAAAGTAGAAAAGGATTTCCTATTCCGAAATGGCATACACCGTGGCACAAAAAAGTTGAAGCGATTTAAAAGGATCCTAATGGTCGCTTGTGGCGCCCTCTGGGAGATACAGTCAATCGCTCATGAAATTTGAATTTCCCGTGCCAAGAAACCTTCGCATACAAAATTTCATGAATTTAGTTTAAAGTAGTCGAGAGTTATTAAAGAAAATGTAATTATATTTTTAAAATTTGACATCCTGTATATCTTAAACGAAGTATTTCCAGACTTAAGTTCATATACTCGCGTCAAGAATTCAGACGTCTTACGTCATGGTTGACATTAGGCAATTGTCTTTATTGTCAACGTAATTTTCGATATTTGGTCGCGTTAAAAACAACAAATTTTTGCAATTTAGTGCAATATATAATGCAAACATTTAGTGTAGTATATAGTTTTATTACTCTTAGTTGTAGTTTCTTAAATATTTTGATAAAAATATCATGGATTATTCATTTGTTCGTATGACGTAAGTCGTCTGAATTCTTGACGCGAGTATCTTATTTGCTTGCTTAAAACTGAACGTAGAATAAATAGGTACTGAAGTATGTACATCTCCTGAAACATCCTGTATATGAGCAAAAAAGCAGAAAAAGTTATTTGAATTATGAATAATATATTCGGTATGCTTATTTATTAGGCATATACAAGATAAAGAAAAAGTAATGCGAGGTCCCTCAAGTCTGTTCACAGTTTTAAAAAAGTCTTTAAAAAAATGTTCAGTTAAATTACTGTAATTGGTTATTCTTTAATTTTTCAGTAGCGTACGTTTTGTTATGTTTTCTTAATTTTCTGGATGGTTATATGGAAGAGCACCGTATGGTGAATATCGCCATCCTTTGAATTATTTTCTTTGTATTAATAATTTTTCACGCATTAATAAAGGCATTATTATTATTATTATTATTATTATTATATGGCTATAAATTGTTTATTTTAAATTTTTCGGAAATGTTGTAAACGAAAGTTGTTAGGCGACCAAATGTGACCTGGAATCTCTACTACGGCATTGTGGCAATGCGCAACTGCAATTTTTGAAATAGAACAAGTTTTCAAATTTTATTAGTTTTTGTTTTAATATCATTTTTACTATGATTCCTTATACTGAAAAAGGAATACAGATTTTGATGAAGCTAGGAAGGCATGACAGAAAAAGAACTTATTTGGATGGATGGATGTCTTAACATTCCACGTGTACACACTTGTAACAGAACCTCCACAAGACCCTGTAACTTCGTCACGTCACGCTTCGTATTCTAAATGCAAGTAAGCGCTAGCGTGCGCAACCCGGCATGCTACAGCAGGCAGTGACGTCACACAGCGGTTTCCGGTTATTTTAAATACAGAAAAGTATAATTTTTTTCAGTTTGTACTAAAATTACAAAATCATTCAGAAAATGTATTAAAATAAAAATACCAAATGATCCCATTAGATAATTATACAAAAATGTGCTTGAAATTATTTGCATTAGCTAATAAGCATGCTTTTAAACGATGGTTAAAATTATCTCGCGTGACATTATTTCAGGCATCTGTTATCAAATTTCATCGGCTGGTGCAAAAATACGATGTGAAGATTGACATCGTCGACAATAGGCGGTACACATACATACATACCCAAATTGATATAGCTAATTCTTCATTTGAATAAGGCATTTCTGAATAAAACAGCGTAAATTAATCTACAGTCGTAGAGTTTCGCATAATAATTTTTAATTAATTATCTGAAGGACAATTTTAAACTAAGGGTTGCTGAATGAAATTTATAAAAATGCACTTATTTCAGAAATATGATATGATGAGTAAAATTTTCATTCCGTAAAAGGCATCGATACTGTCGATATTCAAATTATTTTAATGTTTTAGATAATTTTTATCATACTATTTTATCGAGGAAGGTACTGTTACGCAGAAAATACCTATTTTAGTTATTCTGACGGCATATCAATTAATGATAGAAATGCAATGCTCATTACGAAGTAATTTGTACTTTATCAACCTTGTAAAAAGTTCACATTGATCATCTGTTGGACATGGTAACCAACTGGGTTATTTTGTATGCATATACAGAATGTCTAGAAATGAATGCGTCATAATCGTTAATAAATTTCTTGGATGAAAATAAACCGATCAAGTAAGTTAATATTCAAATAAGTCGCAAAAATTATGGATGCATGGATGCAGATTTCTTTGCCAAAACCTGTTTAGCTTCAATTAATTTCAATATTAACGATATAGTGACGAACGATTCAGTAGGCTTAAATATCAGTAATTTAAGTGAGACTGAAGCAAATGAAACCCCAATTAACGACATGTCTTGACAGTATCCCTGCATTCATGTTACGTGATTATGCATGTTCTTGCTGGTCCCCCGAGTATATTAATCAATATATGTTTGAAATCGATAAAAAATCCTGAAATATGGAAATTATCCCAGCTCTGTCATATCTACAAAAAAGGTGATAAATCTAATATTATGAATTTTAGACCTATCTCCATTTATTCTAATTTTTGCAAGATTTTGAAATTCGTTTGCATAATCGGCTATATCATGTCAGGAGAATGTTAACTGTACATCAGCATGGGTTTATAAAGGGGTTCTACTACCACTAATTTAGTAAATGTCACACAATTAATTTCTGAAACTCTGACCTCTGACTCTGAACAAGCAGCTCCTGGTTGGTTGATGTCTTATACAATGACTTGTGGAAGGCATTCAACAGACTTGATCATGGCATATCGTCATGAAAATTATTATCGTGTGGTTTGTCATTAAATTTAATTAACCTGTTCATTTCTTACCCGAGGGACAGAAAACAGTATGTCATCTTCAATGGATTTAAATTTACTGAATACGTAGTTTCATCCGGAGTGCCTCGGGAATGCAACCTGGGGCCTTTGTTATTTAATATTTTTATAAATGACATAGTTAATGTTATAGATGTTCAGTGCCTTCTTTATGCAGATGATTTAAAAATTTACTGAGATTCACTCTGAGACCGGCTGCGTTCAAGATTAGTGCACTTTAAATCATCTTAAGCTGTCGCAAAGTGTAATATAATATCCTATTCCCTCAAAAAAGATCTGATCTATTATGATTACAAGGTAAATTATATTATTATTGAAAGACCAGAAACCATATCTGATTCGATAAGCATCTGTCTTTCAATGCGCGTGTTGATAAGATTTTCTCCAAATTATTATTATTACTATTAAATGCAACTGTATGTATGGATTTATAGCGTGTTTCAGTAAGGACTTTTCTAATACTGAAACACTCATATGCCTCAGTAGTTTAGAATCCTCATTATATCAAACCGAGCCTATTAAATTGGAAACTGTCCAAAGACGTTTCCTCAAACTATTGTCCTTTAGAACAGATGGCATTTACGCTGACATTGGTATACCTCATGATTCTTTACTTCAGAGACATAGCTTTAAAGGCTTAAGTGTTTATATGCAGTGTCATTCAACTATATTTTATTTAAAGTAATGAACAATGCTGCAGTATGTGTTTCAGTGTTGCACTAACTATAATTCAATAAGTAGCCAGCTTGATATATTTAATATAACTATTGCCCGTATTAAAAAAGTATTCTTATGTTAGCTTTACTCTTGTCTTTATTGTTAATTGCAGTAATTTAGCACATTTTTATTGTTCACATCCTGCAATTAGTTGATGTTGTAATTTTAAAAATAAAATAAAATTGTCATGTATGTTTATTCTAAAATGCAATATTTATTGATTCGCTATAGAAATGATTGTTAAATATTTGTACTGCTAGGAAATGATGTGACGTGAGAACTCATGTGGAGTCGCCATAGTGCACTATTTATTAACACAAAACAAAGTCGTATGTTGATACCATAATAAAAATTCGAATGAAAAATATTGCTTGCTTTAACATAAGATTTAATTTCTAAGCTTTATAAGGTTGCCGAAATTGTAATAAATAATAATACAAATTAATAATTTTATTAGCAAGTCTGTTCATTGTTATCAGAATTGTCATATACATCTTATTTAAATTTGGTGACGCTTGTGCTGACTTTGCAAAATAGCCGAAATCAATCAAACGTAAATTATTGAGGCTATATCTATCCATCCCTTTCAATTAAACGCCTACCAAAATAGGTAATAAAAATATTAAAACAGTGTACTTATGATTACTCGTAATTATTATCTGTTAGCGTTACTGATACTGTGAGATAATTTATTAGATAAACAGATATTAATTTTTGTTTGAGTATTAAATCTTTCCAAATTAGGTAAAACGTCCACCAAGGGCAGACAATGATTTGCACAAAAATTTAATCGTTAAAATGTCTTGGGATGTATCAATTTAAACATCCGTGGCACTAATTTCTGTGATTTCTTCTTTTGATACTCTTATCTTTCGAGTATTTATGGTTTCGCAGATATTTTATTAGTTAGTTGGACTATTTTCTAATTTTATTTACCTATGTATGTATAGATTTACAATAGTTCGTACTTGTGGAGAATGACACTTTACGTGTACGGGGGATGGTAGTTGCGTGGAGCAGCAAAGATGAAAGATTTATATATGAGTCGAGATTGTAGCATAAGTGGTGTAGATCGAAGTGCAAATGTAGAATGAATGTGTCGCACGTTGGTAAAAAAAACCTGTGTGTTGTGCCTGCTAAATTAAAATTAGAGCAGTAAAGATGGACTGTAATCATCAATCGTAAGTAGCTGTTACAAACTAATTTTGCTATGATGTGGAATCATATTTTTTTATTAATTTAATATTAGTAACATTCCTTTTCTTGTCAGACGGTAAAAAAATGTAGCGTTAAATTTTACGTTGAAATTATGTTTTCCACATTTACTAGTAGAACTGGACCGTACGGGACAAGCCATCGGTGTGGGCACGGTGTGGCGACAGTTCAGAATGGATAGAAAGCAAATATCAGTTTTCCATGCTATTCACAGCTGCGTACGCTTTTAAATTGTTATGTATATTCACATGCCTATTATTCTTCGCCCATCAATGTTGATTTGTATACAGGGTGTTTCAAAAAGACATGGCAATATTACTAAGGCTGATAGTACATTGAAAAATAAGTGGATATTCACAATACATTATATAAATACACGTCATGCACTTGTGAATTTTAATTTTTCGGAGTACAACCGCATTTTAGCGCGCATGATATGCAGTTTACAACATCTTACGTATTTTTAACAAAAATTATGTCATTTGGCATAAAATATGTAATTCTACTGTATTTAGTACATGGAGTAAATGTACTGGCGAAAATAATAAATTATTTCTAACATCAGTTCTTTTGCAATACCTGATTGCGATCATTTATTTCTACCCCATAACAAAAAATCACAAGGATTCAGATTGGGTGATTTAGGTAACCTCCGTTGCCAATGCGTTTGGGAAATAGGTAAATGAATCTAGGAAAAGGGCAGTACCAGTCATAAGAAGTCTTCTAAACGATATACTGAATAATTCCTGAATATAAAATCAATAGACAAAGACAATGTCAGCATATTCTTCATCAGAATATACAGGGTGAGTCAGAAAGAATGGGTCAACACTAAGCTGGAGATACTAGACACCAAAATATTATGTTTGAGCTCAAAATGATAGTTCAAAATTTTGTTTTGCTAATTTATGTCTATTACGATTTTTTTTCAATAAAAAAAAATTAAAAGCGCTATACTATTTCTTCATGAAATCATCATCAACTATTTATTACTATAGTTTGTAATGATTCTAATGAATTACCCGGTATTTCGATAATGGGCGTTGTACCATAAATTTCGTAATATTCGCATGCGCATATATATTTTTTAAACTCAGTTGTTGTCTATTTATCATAAAGATATTTACTGATGTAACGTATAATCTGGAATCCTAATAATTTTCAACAGCACGAATGTATAGGCCATCTGATAATTATGGTTTCTGATAGTTTCTATTTGTTCTCGAAAAAGGCTAAACAAATTAAAGATATTTGAAATTTATCAAGCCAATTACACACTGCATTGAACATTTAATTGTTTACAATCTACTGTGAAATAGAAAACAGTTCTTAGGGGGTTATAAACATCAACAAACTATTGCTTCATTTATATTTATTCCTTCAGAGTTTTCTAAATTTGGATTAATATGAGTCAACAACCGTTCCAAAATGGAAACTGCGAATTGTTATTAATTTAACCAACTTTGTGGTGAGGATTATCTCCACTCCTTTTGTCAATTTTGTTGTTTGTTTGTATGTAATAATTGGAATGTTATCAATTCATTTAGAAAACTAAAGGCGGCCACTCACGGTCCAACAATGTCGTACAATTTTGTTGTATTGTGTAAAAATAAAAAAGTTTTAAACTTAAATTTCTTGTAATACTATTTAATAATTGGCACACTGATAAAAAAACCGATATAATTTTAAGGGCGCCCTATTCCTAGTCCGGCCCTTATTTGGTCTGCCAACATATTCTTATTCTTACCAATTAAAGATTACAATAAACGCAAATTATATACCAAATTTGATTGCTCTATGTTAAGGCATTGCTGAAATACATTTCACAAAAAAATGGTACATAACAAAGCGGCATATTTTAAGATTCTCTAAACGTGCCTGCTTTGTGTCGGTAGAGTTATGAAACAACCTGTACTTTGTCCACGACTATTGACAATATTTGGGCAAACTTTTTACTGAAAACATTACACAATATTTTGATACTCATCACATGATAAAATATACATTTCAAAACCCTTAAAACACCTTATTTTCAAGTTTGACATTTGTCGTTCAGTTAGTAAATTTAAAAGGCAAATAATAGTATATTATTCAACGAGCATATAATGATGACTGTAATTCACAAGGATGAAGGTCACGGCACGAACCGTAGACGAGAGAATTTCAGCCATTATATGCAACTAGAATACTATACTTTGCCTACGACTATTAACAATGTTTTGGCAAACTTTTTACTGACAACATTACACAATATTTTGACATTCATAAGATGAACTTGACATAATACACAATTCAAAACTGTCAAAACGCCTTACTTTCATGTTTGACATTTGTCGCTTACTAAATTTAAAAAAGCAAATAAAACTTGAATTAGTAAGCTTACGTCAATATAATTTGGAAAAATTAATATTGCCGTAACCGGTAAAGTGAATTTGAGTTGTTAGTTCATTCCCGATTCTTTACTATTAAATAATGATTTAATTTTTCAGTTCTCGTATAGCGAAGAATCGTCTAATGATTTTAATTGTACCTATACATTCCCAGTAGAAGGTCGAGGACTGGACTCGCTGGCATCACGGTCTCGCCGAAAAATTTCTGGAGAATTTCGGCCAGTCACGTCAAATAAAAGAGCTAATGAAAATACTTCTTCCACATAACATATTATGACACTAAACAATAGAACAACTCGGGAGCGCATAGAGAATGTCAGATGCGATTGATTCTGTAAAAGGCTGTGATCAGCTCGGCACAGAACGGTTCGCGATGCGCCTAGACCGCGACCGTGTAGCGCGTTTTCTCCTTTAAAATATCATTAAAATATGGTTAATCTGAACGTGACGCTCACATGCTGTGTTTTGTGGTTATCTCATGCTCAATTTGGTACTTATTTAGTTTGTATTTTAAATCAAACCGAAGTTAATTACATAATTAATTATAGTTGTATGAGATTATAATTAAAATGGAATACACTGATAAAAATAGTATGTTTAATCACAAATACATTTATTGGCATATATGTATACATACGTATCAGTTTAATGGTTTTAACCCAGATATCTTTTCGGTGTATGTTTATTTTGAATTCTTCATAACATTAGACATTATCACCGAATGTATAATATAAATATATAATTTTTTTTGTACTTGCAATAATTTAAGCCATGCATACTGGGCGTCGGAAAAGTGGCAATCCTATTTATTTTTACAAAAAAATCATATAATTTTACATGAAAGATGTAAATGTACAGTATTCACATGGAGTTAGTATGGATTTGGTATATTTTACATTAATGTATGATTATTGTTATCAATGCACCTTGATTTTAGTAGCTAATAGTCCTCTTGTAAAAACTTAATTATTTGCTAATTAATTCGATATTAGTATAGCTCTGTATTTTTTCCTACGACTTTGAAAAAATAAAAACTAATGTATAGTCATTATCTGCAGTTGTAATTGTATGGTCTTTAAAGGTATCGGGAAGTAAAATTTTTTATTTCTATGTAAAGTCATTATTTAACTAACAATTTAAAACCAATTTTACGTTATCTTTATCTAGATAACGTACGCACAACTAAAATATCATGCCCTTGTTTATCGACTGTACTCGTAGTGTTCCAGAGGCGTGGACATCCCCTATACAGGCTGAAAGAAAGTAGGGGTAGCTGGAGGTTAGGGGGTTGAAGAAAAGTTAATTACTATATAACCGAAAGATGGAAAAAATCAAGATCAGTTTACGTGTTTCGGCGTTATAAAAAAAAATCACTCATTCGAAAGATATGAATTTTATTCCGTACTTCTGGCCATCCCTGTATTTGCATATTTGAGCGCTTGCTCATGAATATAGTTATTAGAGTTTGGAGAATTTAACTCTAATATTGAAATATCCAGGTTCGAAAAGTGCAAACATTCCTTCTAACCTACAATAAACAGGAAAGAAATAAACTGTTAAGACAATCAGTCAGAGAAATAAACACATTCAACTTCCAACACTGTCAGACAGTGGAAAGATCTGTTTATTACATAGGTAATATTTTCTTCGCTTCATAGCTGTTATTCACATAAACAGAAATTAAATAAACTGGGACAGATGTAGCTTTGGAATTGCAACTGAAGGTGTATATGCCCATCGTCCAGTGATATTTTAATATGTCGGTCCACTTCCGCCTAACGTTTCCTTACGAACGCTCTTTTTCCTGCCTACCCATCTAATATCTGCCGGCTTGTCGGTGATGTTTCTGTGTACCGCAATGGGAACAAATCGAATTTTCTTGTGATGACCACGTTCAGTTTGTATAGGTTGAACATATACTAAATTGCAATTTGCTGCCCAATTATACCGACATATAAATATCTATGGTGTGTGAATAATAACTGAAATATTTAACTTTTGAATCGTCTCATTCTTTTAGAGGAAATATTTTTGACATCATTGCATCCAATTGGCTTTTTTAAATTTTTTCGAACATTTACTATAATAATATCTCTACCCCTCATTCTAATCACGAGGATTAGCCCAGATGTCGAAAACTTGTGCGGCAGAGGGGGCGGCATATTATTATTAAGCAAGCCGCATTTGCGCCCAGGAACGACTTACGTTGGTAGGCTCTAACCACCATTCAGTGCAGGAATGAGAGAAACCTGGAAACCTCATTAATTAGGGGGGTAGTCAAATGTCAACCGGTATCGATCTCTCACATTGACCCAAGCCAACATTCTTCCACCCTACCGTATCCGCAGAAAGGGTGCCAATCTCTCCACGAATAAAGCTTATTTACGGTCTACCGGCTGTGGGGGTCGAACCCACAGCGATCTAGTCACCTCCATTCAAGTACTGACGCCTTAAACCGCGCGACCACTAACCGATCCTAAACTAAACTAAAGTCACTTTTAGGTGTTTCTTGACGTGGTATACACCTTTATGTATTTAAGTGTAACATATTACTAGAATATGAAAGCAAATTATATACAGGGTGTTATTCTTTTCCTCCGGTCCCTTAATAACTTCATAACTTTTTTATTTGATTATCTAAATACATTTTTTACGAGTAATACAACATTATTTTTAAATATTCTTTACCTTTTGTGAAATTTTAACATAATTTCTAGTAAAATGGGCGTTTCTTGGCAAAGTTTGTGCTGTAATTTAGGATGTTCAAGAATGTTTTTCTGTGTTTCAATCAGTAAATTTATACACAAAAATAAGAAAAAACAATTACAAGAATCTAAAATGAGGATACATTTTACAAAATTTGAAAGGAATAATATAGCGGCATAGCCGTTCAGAGCGCCCTGTACATTTAACACAAAAATTAATCAGATATTCCTATTTATCTCACAAAAAAACCTTGGCCTCAAAAATTTGAGTACAATTACCCAACAAATAAGAATATGATCTTAAAAAAATAGTAAGATTTAAATCAGATAATTTTGTCTAGTGAAGTTAGTTTTAAAGTATGGCCAATCTTTACTAAATAGTTGTTACTTGAAATCCATAGCAAACCTCAAAACAGCAATATCAATAAATTAGAAATAGTTCTTTGTTCTTTATACAATTTTTATTAGGCTTAAGGGTATTAATAATATTGTGTGAAACTAACTACTCTGCGAACTAATGCTCGACTAGCGTTAAATTGCACCCACAATATTTACTCTTATACCATATTATATTCTTTATTAGTTGTTGTAGATTTTTTACTGTATTGTAAAGGAATTTAGCTTAATATAAATCCATTTTCCTACAATTTATATTAATGAAGTATGTATGTTCTTTGATACCAAATTTCGAGGAACAATTCCATAAACAAGTTGGATTTCTGGAATCTAGCTAAATTTGCTAATAAAAGACATACCTGGCTTAATGAAATCATTTAGTGATTTTCTAAACTCAAACTCACATTCGAGGATATACGAACACCCAAAAGATGAGATCTAACCTATTTCTGCATTTCTAGTATTGCTACTTTTGTTTGTCCTTGCCCATTATTTGAAATTTAATCAAATATCTATCTATAAAAAATTAACCAAAACTAAAATTATTTGATAAAATTAAATTATGATACGGCAGTGTCAAAAATGTTGATATTATTGAAGATTTGGTATCAATTAACAAACATATGTTGCCATTAATACTAATTGTAGGAAAATTTATTTGTATTAGTTTCAATACCTTTACAATACAGTCAGAAATAGCTCAATTGCTTCCAATTTCTTAGCGCATTTAGCCAGAATTTTTGTACTTACCATTACAACTTGCTACTATCAGTTTTTAGACGGATGTTGAGACGTCTAGTAGGTATATCTGACGATGTCTGGTTAACATCAATTAACTTCTCTCAGAAACTTTATTTATTTTGAAGGTCGCCTATTGTTGCATTGATCGTCGGACAATTTTGTCAAAGGTCGACAGGAATCTATTAAAATGAAAAAGCAAATACTATCCTATTGAAAAATTGATTATGACTCAGCTTTTATAGAAATTGTTTAAAATTATGTGAAAAAATGTTAACACCGTCTTAACAAATCTGTTTAGTCATGAAGCCAGTGACGGATTTAGATTTTTGTTGAGCTGATGCCGAAAAAAGCCTGGCGGAATGGATGATAAGGTGCAATATTACACTAATTAATTTGAAGCTTTAATTAATAAAATACTTTGACATACCTGATGTTACAACAACAAAATTTGGGCCCGTCTTACCCAGTTTCTACAAACTAACACAAATGTTTCTGTTTTTTGTCCGTTTTGAACTCGTAAGTTATTAGCAACGTATTACATTTTTAAATATACCGATGAATCGATGATACCGGTCCTCCTCGTCCAATTTCTTAGTGTTAATGCTTGGACACACTGTACATGGTACGGATACAATTGAGCTTTGTGAATGATATGCCACACTGCTGCAATACGCCGTGGACGCTCTGGACCTACTTCTCTTCTACAATTCGGTTTTAAATTTCCCGTGTCACTCTCGCGTTTTACTACACTTGCACTCACTGCACACCGCGGTAAAAGTAGCTGTATTTGGCAACCGGCGAAATCGTTCTGCTAAAGCATTTTGACTTTACCATAAATTAAAACGATATCATTCAACTTCGAATTGCTATACACATAAGCCATTTTTGACACTTGAAAAACTAATGTAAACACTCGCATCACAAAAACGTTAATACCTACTATAAGTAATCGAACCTAGCTAGAGACTACAGTAGCCCAGCGATGTAAAAGTTGAAAATACAGCTTCAATAATTTTATACTCCGGAACTATAAGGATTTTACAAAAATGTTTGGGTACGTTGTGAATCACCCTGTATATATTTTTAACTTTTATCTATTAAATATTAATAATGAAAGGAACATTTTTGTCACATTATTTTTATACACACATAAATTGCAGTGTCTTTATTTTGCTGGATGACAAACAAAACATATTTTAACAATTTTTTTCTCTGACCAACGGAAACAGAATTATGACAGCAAAAACATCTTGGAATATATGACGATGTCAGGATTGTCAGTTTGTTTGTACATAATAATTACAAATACCCTAAACATACTTACCCACTTTGAATGTTTTTGTTACAGTATTTGCACAAAATGCGAAATAGTTACAAGTGTTCAAAATGATGCGCGGCTTGCGAAAAGCGTTTACCTTACAAACGTCTCGTGGTCAGTTTTGTTTTGCCCAAATTGGCCATAAATTAACATGTTATGCAGCTGGTGATGGTTATTATAAATTGTTTCATTTTTATTCATACAGGGTGTCTCAAGTATTGCTGGCATCCTTGGAAGGAGTGATTGTACAGTCAAAATAAATGAGATTTACCCAAATATACCAATATCTAACCGAAAGGTTTCCAAGTAAATTAAAAATATAATAAAAATTTCACAGTCTTTGACACCCTGTATCTTGGAAACGATGAATTTTTAGATATAGGTATATTTAGGTAAATCTAATTTATTTTCACTATACAATCACCCCTTCCAAGGATGACAGTAATATAGAAGCTACCCTGTATATACATTCACAAATATCAAGCAAGTACAGAAAAACAAAACGCACTAGCTACAATCTTCCTTTGACTAATAATACTTTTAGATTAACAGTAGCAGGTGATTGATTGCAATGTTGTCATACGTTACAGTTTTAAGGATTTTCTGGGAAACTTCAATTGTTTCAAAGTATACCTACGGTCGGCCCCACCAACACCACCTAGGTGAACCAAACCATGCATTTCTTTTTCGTGATAGCATGTGGATTTTCATCACCCCGAATTCGTCAATTTTGTGTCGTTTCCAACATCAATTAGCAAATGCAAGTGGTCTGCAACGTTTAATTGTTTTTTATGTATTTTTTTAGGTATTAATAATATTGTGTGGAACTAACTACTCTGTGGACTAAAATTCCAACCAGAGTTTAATTAAAAACACAATATCTACCAATATATTATTTATTATTAGCTTACTGTATTATCTTAAAATACGAGTACCTTTCTAATACAGTAAAAATGTTTAATTGTTGTGCCTACTGAATGTTATAATGCTAACAGATGCATATTTTTCTTAAAATTTAGTTTTATGTTGCTGTTGTGGTACTTTTAGTAAGTATTAAATAATTAACAACATTAAATCTTATGTTTTGTCTAACCTTAGTTAATTATTTATGGTCCTTGTCCATACTTCGTATTGATTAAATTGTGACTATTGGAAATGATATCTACTTCATGGTTTCATATGCATTCAGACTTTTCTAAAAAAAAATTGAAAACGCGGAAGAAATATAGGTCCAGGGCGTCCACAGCGTAATCCAGAAGTGTGGCTTTTCATACTCGAAGCTCAGTTATATCCGTACCATGTACAGCGTGTTCAAGCATTAATATCAGGGTATTGGACGAGGAGGACCGGTACCATAGCCGCCATTTGGACTTATTTTTGAGAGGATATTTAAAAGAAAGGGGGAAATATATTGCACCGAAGTGGACACTTCATGATTTACCCAAACGTATAGCTGCTGCTAATAACTTACAAGTTCAAAACGGACAAGAAGTATAAATATTTGTGTTGGTTTGTAGAAACTAGGTAAGACGGGCCCAAAATTTTGTTGTAACATTATATATGTCAAACTATTTCACTAATTAAAATCACAAATTAATTCTATTAATAACCCAGGCACACACAAAAAAACTTCTGTGCCCGAGCTCCGACCCTTGGTTCCCCATGTATTTTTGGCTCCCGAAACCGATCCCGGGCTCGGTATAGCCCAGACGTTCCGTATTTGCCCGCTACGGTAAAAAAATGACCAAAATTGTGTATTGGTTTTTTTTTTTTTAATCTGAATCAATTTAATCTTGGATACGGTGAAATCATATATCAAAGAAATGGAGCGCAGCTGTTAAGGGAGATGAGATGAACCTATGATGGCGGATCACTGCTGACATTTGAAAATGGATATGCCACCACTCCCCAAAAATAAAAAAATTGAAAAATGTAAAAAATTAAAGAAAAATAAAAAATAAAAAACAATTGTAAAAATAAAAAAATTAAAAAAAGAAAGTAGCTACAATACTTCCTACATCACCGTCGTTAGCTTTGGGTCACGTCAAAGGAGAGTAATTTTTATGGAACTGCAACATTCTTCTCCTGAATCGTGTTTTTTTCAAATTTGGCTGTCATATTGAAGTGTGCGACGTCTATAATGAGGGTTTGTTATATGTCCATTTTGCCGACCTTTATTCACTATGCAATGCTACATGAAGACAATCCTCTTAAATCAATTCGATCCTGAATACGGTAAAATCATATTATGATTTTTTCTGAGTTTGAAATTTTTTTTGAACCAATTCTCCGCCAATTCGTGGCCCTCAACTGACAATTGGGATGTGCGAGGTTCTATCCAACAACTGATTCATGTTTGGACCCTTCAATGGCTTTGATCTTATTCACAGGGAATGGCCAAATTTTGGTAATTTTTTTTACCGCAGCGGACAAATACGGAACGTCTGGGCTATACCGACCCCGGGATCGGTTTCGGGAGCCAAAAATACATGGGCAATCAAGGATCGGAGCTCGGGCACATAACATTTTTTTGTGTGTGCCTGTGTAATTATTAATGATGCTTTAAAATAGGTGTTGTAAAATGTAATTTATTTCTTTCCTTCGGAATTTCTTTAAATTTTTTGTCGGATTGCCGATTATACGCCTTATCAGGTTTTACTGTGGACCAGTTTCTAGTGCCGTGCGGAAGTGTATTTTTAAATAATTTTTGAACTGCTCTTTTTGATTTTATTTTTACAAAATTGTATTTGTAAAAGTCCTCTGTTTATTCAAAACATTTTGTTTAGATACGTTCTGAATCCTGAATATCAATGCAATTTAATTAATGAACTACTACTATAGCTTTACCCGTGTCACTGTTATAGATGTATGTATATTCCCCCAAAATGGCTCTTGGGTCGATACAGATGAATAGATTTGAGAAATATTCAAACAGCTACCGTGAGAAATTGCCGAACTTAATTGTTTCATGAAGAACAGTTAAAATAATAAATGATGTTTCTATTGAGGAGGAGTTATCCGTAACATGTGTAATTTTAAAGAAATAAAGAAGTATTTTTAAACTAAACAGTAAAGAACAAAGTGCGGATAAAATTGCGGTACTAAAATATCGATGAAATTGTGTTATCCTTCAAATAGTGTTCGTAATATATCCACGCCTGAATTTTTTTTCGCGGTAATCTCTGTTGTTAGATAAAACGAGTTTAAAGGTCACCAGAGAAATGCAGATTTTTCTGTGAAGAAAATCATTAGTTTATGAATGCTACTTAATAATTAGTAACATTTTGAAACTAGTTTATACATTCATTGATCGAATGACTAATGTACAGGGATATTCATTGGAAACTTGTAACTTTCTATTATCTTCTTTCAGTTAGATAGGTATATGCTTTTGCAATAATAATGACACTCCCTTAAAACAGTTTTTGAACTTCTGGAAGTTTTGAGTTCTGAATTTCATTAAATCCATATTGGTGAATGAAACAACTAACAACTAATGTTAAAAGTTGAAAGTAGATTTTACTACAAAAACGTCAGCAGTTCAATAAAAATCGCAAAATTTATTTTAAAAACTGTCATTATTATTGCAAATTATTGTACCTAAATATTTTCAGAAAATTCAAATTTACTTGCTATAAATTGATATTCGGTAAATTCTATAAATGTTGTTTGAAATTCCATAATCTAATAAGCACTCTTCTAAGCAATGGTGAAAATTATCTATCGGCAAAAATACGCTGTACGAATTATTAATAAGTATCCTACAGTACCTACTATAGGTAATAGGAGATTGTCTCAAATTGCCTTTCCCAATTCAACAAATTGCTTCAACAAAAATACGCTGTTGAGGATTAACAATGAGCATTTGGTATATAAACACATAGTGTGTGTACGTAGTGTGTACAATTTACTTGGACTCGGACAAGTGCATGCCAAGTATATTCCAAGTCGAGTACTTGGCAAGTCCCGCGTAGTGAGTAGCCGCCTTTACGTCACGGCTGACGTTACACATTTGTTTTTATTGTCAACGTAATTTTCGATATTTGGTGTCGTTAAAAACAATCATTTTTTACAATTTAGGGCAAAATATAATGCAAACTTTTAGTGTAGTATATAGTTTTATTACTATCAGTTGCAGTTTCTTAAATATTTTGATGAAAATATAATGAATTATTCATTTGTTCGTATGACGTAAGTCGTCTGAATTCTTGTCGCGAGTATACCTATTAAAACTTAAGCGTTCTATAATTCATTTTTCAACTTTAATCTTTATAATTTATTGGTTAGTAATAGTTAGTTAATAGTTAGTAAAATTTTTGCGAAAGTACTTCAATTATGTATAATTGGTGAAATACAGTTTGAAATATTTTGGAAAGTAATCTCACATCAAAATAGAAGTAACTTGATTTGTCGACTATTTCTTCGGATGTAGAAGAGTTGCCAGCGATTGGCTTCTTTTTAGTAAACCGCGAACTTTTTTCATAGATTCATTTGAATCTTCCAAATATTCATCAGATACAGAGGTACTCGTCCAATCTCCATGTCTTTTCACAGTTGGCTCCATTGTCGGCGACCAGTCGCTGACGTCCCTTCTGAAGCTATATCGTATGTATCTTTCCAGACTAGGCATTTTGGTATATTTGGCAAAGGTTTTCGGAATAGCCGCAGAAGTATTTTCCCTACAGACGGTTTGGAACACACCTTGTTTTTATAAAGGAATAAAAAAACGAGAATACAGCATACTTCTTATACACTGTCAATGAAGAGGTTGCATTTTCATCAACAAGTGAATACTTATATCTTGCATAGTTTTGTATTTGATACGATTACAACAATAACGGAACCTCTATCTAAGTCTAATCTATGATAGACTCCATATATTCCAAATATATCAGCAACCTGCATGAACTACATGCATAAAAGCAAAATAACAACCGAAGTAATTTTTATTGTAGACATAAGAAAAATACTCACACCTCTAGGCAAAATTGCTATTTTTTACTGATGACCGTACGCCATTACTTATTATTTCCTTTTAGAAATTGTGTTTTATATTGCCAACACGGAATTTCAAGAAACAACTACTCTGCGGACTAATGCCCCGACCAGCATTGAATTACACCTAATAAACCTATAGCTAAAGCTACTGTCAGCAGCCCACGAGACATATACTGATTCAAAGCTTATTCGCTCAGATTACTATGCCATAGGCGAGGTATTTGACGATAACTCTAGGTGTTTTAAGTCTGTCAAACCCGACAAAACGAATCATGAGTACGTACGCGGTGTAGACAAGTTAAATTTAGGTATTTTATATTATTTTATCATCATCAGCTTTTTGTATAATATAATTTATTTTTTTTATGAAGTTAAAAATCATAAAGAAAACTGAGTAATAGGAAATTTATTTTATATGAACACATTTGTATAAATAATATGTCTCTATTACTATCCATTGGCTGTTCAGAAAAAAACTTTATGTAATGAAAATAATAAGTAATGAATTCATGTAGGTAACTGCGAATATTTGTGTCGCAAAGAAAAATTGTCAAAGTTATCACTTAATTACGAAATTGTCTCTAACAATACCTTATTTTGTTTGAGTCACAGTTGGGTACTTCACAATTTTTTTCAAATAATTGCCGTGAATTTGTTCCAAGGTTAATACATTTTCAAATTACTCGTAGTGTTACATAGTGGGGTACCTGCAGAAAACTGTTTTAATTACGTTTAATTGATTTATACATTTTTATGTAGGCACCCGACACATACAAGGATATACAGGGCGAGGAGAAAATATGAAATATAGTATTTTTTTTAGTCTAAAGTTGGAGCTACCCAGATTTATTATTTGAAAGTCTTTCTCATACAGGGTGTTAAAAATGTAGGCATTAAGTTGTAAAGCCCGTGGTAAACTAAAAAAACTAAATATGTTTCAAGAACGCTATTTGATGAGGTCCATCACATTAAATTTTTATTAAGTACTGAGTACTTGACTACTTTAAAAGTTATTCAAGAAAAACCGGTTTCCAGCGGCGTCATTCAGGGACATATCTCCGTAGGGAGGGACTGTACAAAATTTTTTTATAGGAACTTGTCATCTTATTTTTTCATATTCTACCTGTACCCGAGAGATTTCCCACATTTTCCCGGACACCCTGTATATGTGGTGGAAAATATATTTGAGATACTCAGATACTATGACATTTCATCCTTTACTGAGAGAAATATTTTGCAAGGAATTAATTTATCTTTTGTATGTAGGTTTCAGTTGTTCATTATTGTCAAGATTTTTAAAATGGATTATCAATAATCCATGACTTCTAACCTCTACACTGTTCTCGAATGTTTATGTCTTAATTGTAGCTTTAATATTATTGAAATAGTTTTACTCGTGACGCGAATTTTTAAATATGTATTTCTCTTCGAGATTTTTTATTGATTTTGTTTTCAAGTTATAAGTTAGTTGTATTTTAAAATACATGTATAAATATATATAGGTCACAGGACATTTTGTCATTTTGTGTAATGTTAAAATTGATACAATGTATGAGGGAATAAAACAAATATTAGTCTATGCAGTGCAAACGTACACTGTGGAACGTTCTAAATATGCAATCCCCTGTTTACCTAAAGTGCAAAATACTCAGACAGGTCAAATTTGTCTTCTAAAAATTCATTATTTGACTTACTTTTTTACCACTCACCCTCACGGTGGCGTCATCAAATTTTTTAAATGCTAACCAAAAGTTTTTACAAATTCTGATTCTCCTTGAAATTCTGCGTACATCAAGTATATTGTGTTAATATTTTACGAACAAATACAGAAAAAAAAAACAAATTGTAACAATTAAATAAATAAATCTAAAGGGATAAGCTCAGGTGACCGAACTGGCCATTCAATTGTTCCCCATCTGTAATCCATAGCAGCATCGAATATTGAGAAATACATTTTCAAATCAAATTATATCATAAAACTGTTAACTACACAAGACTAGTATTTAATATCAATAATATTAACAATTGTTTTAACCAAGAATGCATTATATACTAAATCTTGGTCTTGGTTTAAAATAGTCGAAGTTTAAAAAATAAGTATGTTTTATCTTACTTATAACTATTACAAATGACTTGAATGAAACTTTATTATTTTGTTTTCAAGGCAATTGTTTGATATAATCATATTTTTGTAATTATTAGTAGGTACCGAAGTTGTTTAAAACATAATATTTTTCTTGCCAGATGTCACAAGTAAAATTATCATTTTCTTTGTGTTTTGCTTGAAATTAAATATTGTTGATAACGTGGTTACAAAAAGTAAATAGTAGGAAAATGTTCTGATGGGTATTCTTAAGTACGCGACAAATGATCGTAAACTTAGTTATGATATTGACAAAACGTGATATTGAAAAAAAATTGTTATTATACGGTTTTTAGCATAAACAGAATACATCTTAATAATCTTTTTTTATTTTACATCTCAGCGCAATAGAAAAGTTCTCGTTTAGAAACTTTTTTATATAATAATTTGTTTTAATAAATATTTCTACTTATAAATGATTAATATTTTTAAAAGCAGATATGGATATATGCATTTCAATGCAAGTCGGTAATGAACATAATAAAAAACCGCAGTTGCATACTCAGGATGTTAAGGTTTTCTCATGGAAGGAAGTCATATATCATTTGGATATATCAATTTTCAGTTGTGTTCTAACATAACATGTAGATAGTGCATGGCATACTGCATTGTGTTTTTAATATAAAGATTGTCCTGAAATTAACTTGTAGTATATCACCAGTGCATTTTATTACTATAAAATAAAGCAGTTTAAGTAAACATAGACGGAAAAATCCCTTGAGGCTTATTTTTTGATAATTGTTTTTCATTATATGATTTGAAATGGTTTAAGATCGAACAATGAAAATTATTTTATAGGAAAAGGATGTATTATTTCGACAAATTGGACTTCATAGTAATTCTCAATTGTAGTAAACATTTGAATATCTGATAAAAAACAACATCGTTTTGAAGCAATATTTTTATAACTTAAAAATAGTTACTTTTAAAAGTAAGGTTAAAGAAACAAAATAATACATGGATATCTTATTATTTTTGTTCTGCTGTTTAGAATTTTTTTGCAATTTGAAACACTATTCTCTTCTAATTTAAACAAAACATTATGACGAGTGATATATAAATTATTATAGATTAGATAGATATTAGTAGAAGCACCTACAAAATAGTATATTATTCACCGAGCATATAATGATGGTGTGATTTATAGCACTCGCCTACGGTTCGTGTCGTACGGTCATTATACATATGCAAGTAGAATGCTATACTTTGTCCACGACTACTAACAATATTATGACACTCATCACATGACATAGCATACACTTCAAAACTGTTAAAACACCTTATTTTCAAGTTTGACATTTGATAAATTTAAAAAAGCAAATAAAACTTTAATAAGTAATAATTACCATCATTTCGAAAAATGTTAATTTTGCCGTAACTGGTATACAGGGTAGCGTTTGGCTTTTACACAGGAGGTTCAGTTAATTGGTGACACCGGAGAATTTTGTTAGTTCATTCTCGATTCTTTGAAACCAGTGAATAATGATTTCAGTGTTCACTAGTGAATCATGGATATTATTATTATTTAAGAAACACATGTATAATTAATATTATAGAATGGTCGGGGACAAAATTATATTATTTAACAGTAGGTATGAGATTCATATGTAAACATGATAACATAATTTAAAAATTTGTTTTTAACATAATATCTTCCTGTTTATGGGTTTCTGTCTTATCTTCTGTTAACATGGATATAAGGATAGATTGTCGAAATAAAAGTAAATACTCTTTATTTCTTTTTGATTTAATCAATAATGCGGAAGGGTTCTATTTTTAATCTATTCTTCTCTCAACTAGCCATGAAAAGTAATTAAAATATGCTGCCTTGACAATATATTATATTAATTACAAAATCAGTGAGAAATAATTTTAATTCATAATTTGAATATTTTTGAGGTTTAAAAATATTGGAATAAAATCGGATATGTTTACACATTCCTTTGCTAAGCACTGCAATGCTGTTTTCCTATTAGTCTTAAAAATAATATTTTATATTTTTATAGTGTGGTCTACTTTGGTGATGCATGCATTAGTATCTGGGAAACTATAAGAGATAGGAAAATGGTTAAATGGGGAAGTTTCATACAGATCTGTTGCTAACTTAATGGCGCCTGCAGAGCGACCCTAGCTCTTCAGGGTTTTGAGTTATTTTTAAATCTTCTGTAAGTTTTTCATTTAGAAGAATTTTAAAAATCTGAATACACTTTCACAGCAAATTTTTTCGAGTAAAGTCACTGTATATTTAGATTTTCATTGCGACGTTTCGGTTATTAGAAACCGTGATCGAGTTTGTTTTTTCTTATGGGTGCCGAAATCAAAACGTCGCAATGAAGATTTAAATAAATATACAGTGAGATTTCTCGAAAAAAAACTTGAACTCAAAAACCTGAAGGGCTGGGACCGGCTAGCATTGGTTATATAAGCATATAGAAACTCAGTGCGGTTAAAAACAGAACTATCGAAAACATTCCCTATTTAACCAGTTTCCGAGATACCAATACATACATCTCCAAAATGGCCCACACTGTATATGTTACCTATTCATAATATTTAGTAATTAAAGTAAATTTTATGTAAGTGCGTTTTACTTTAATTACTACTTTATTTATCTATGATAAATTTTATCACAGAAAATGCATTTTTAATCATTTGCTTTTTAATTGACTTATTTTCTCTTCTCTTCAAAATATGTATATATTTTTTTTCTGTTTCAGGACTATCCAAGACCCAGCTAGTCAAAGACTGACGTGGTACAAACCACCATTGACAGTTCTTGTGATAAAAAAGGTTCGGGATGTGTCTGTGTTGTCGCCCTTTGTTCAGCTTGTCCATTGGCTCATTGAGGTATGTATTTATTTAATATACAGGGTGATCCCGATTAATGTGCAAATAAATTGAGGATAGATTGTACGACCGATTTTAATAGGGGTCCTTCATACATTGACATCAAAGCACCATGAACTGTCATTACATGCAAAATTATGGAAATCTACTAGATATCGATGAGTAAATTAAATATTAGAAAGGAAAATATGTGAGTGTAGGGTCATGAAACTGTACTACATATCAAAAGACATTCTAAATTCAACAGGCATTTAAAAAAAAATTTTTTCAATCGAAAAAGTTAACCCCAAAAAAATATAATGAATAATATACGTCTTATGAAGAATGAATAAAATGAAAAATACTCGTCATTGCCAAACACTTCTTAATTTCAAAGCGTTTGGAAGAAATTAAATAAAACTCAAAATTTACCACTGCCTGTTAAGGGGTCGCAATTTGTTACGCGAAAGACGCCTATTACAATCGGTCGTTCAATCTACCCTTTTTTGCACATTATCCGGAATCGTCCTATAGAGTGGCTTAGGCTGATAATTTTTAAAAGATAATTCAAGAAAGTAAAATCAAGGGCGGCCTGACACGCTTTATATTCTCAGTTCTAAACCAAAGGCGTTTTATCGCGATCTCATTTTTGAAATTGGCTCGAAATAGTTTCAAACAGTGCATTCGAAATTGGTTTAAATATGTGTTTCTTTTTGGTTCCTCTGTTTATATATAATATTTGAGAAGTTTGGGTTATGTCGTTTTGTTAAAATTGTTTTTTTTTTATAATGAAATAGGGGACTCATACTGTTTTTTAGGTAATGATTTTTATGCCCACGAATTTTCACTTATAATATCTCTCTAGTGCTCAAATTATTTTAGGAAATTTTTTCGAGGTCATGTATATTTTCTAAAAATATTCATGAACAAGGTTATTAATTTAGTTTACATTTAATTTTTTTCGATTAATTTAAACTTACATTTCTAATTAAACTTTAAGATTAAAATAGTCTTCACAAACAATCAATATTGCAATGATTCCTTTTGTCGTTTTTTTGGCACGGTAAAATATATTAGACGCTGAATGCTGTATTCGTTCATAATGGCATAATGCAATACTTCTTCCATTTGTCCGTTGAGATGCAGTTTTTGTGCCCATTGAGTCTTTTTTGCAACTTTATTCAATGCCAAATTAACTCTTCGAAAAGTATGTACTGCGTTGTCCGAAAGCATGGAATCGTATACAGAGACGAACTAAAGCACACTGTTGTATTTAGGTATACACAAGAGAACGGCGTCTGACGTCACAGGTTTACGCTGTGGCGGCGATCGTTTTCTGGGGGCGCGGTCGGATTAAATACCGGTTTTAGGCTTATTATTTCACGAAATTCTCTAAGACAAACGCCATTTCTTCTTCTGCACGTATTTGGAAAAATTATGCAATTTCCCCATTAATTAGTAAATAACGGTATGGGTTCTATGCTGCACAATGATAATACAAAAATCCTTTTATAATTTTCCACAGGCGCCACTAATTTGAGATTCACTGAAAATAGTGCTAAAAAAATTAAATCAAAAACAACAAAAAACAGAGTAACGGAGTGACAATGGAATAAAAAATGAGGTTAGATTAGATTGTCTCTTGTTTGAAGTGTCAATTTTATTGTACATACTGTGAAATTATGATGTCACTTTTAAACCAATATTAAACAATGTTTTCAAATATTGAACTCGCGAAAAAACACATTAAGTGTCAGATCTCCAAAAGCCACATCAGGGACGACTTCAAATGATTTTCTTTTTTTTTTAGGAGAAGCGGATGGTTGTATTTGTGGAGGCCGCCGTAATGGAGGACGCTCAGTTGGACCAATACAAACCTTTTCTGAATATCAAAGACAAGCTGATGACCTTTAGGGACGGAAAGGACGATCTTACGGACAAAATAGATTTTATTATATGTTTAGGTGGCGATGGGACATTATTGTATGCTAGTCAGTTGTTTCAACAATCCGTTCCACCAGTTATGGCATTCCATTTGGGGTCTTTGGGATTTTTGACTCCCTTCCAGTTCCATAATTTCCAAGAACAGGTCAATAATGTTCTTGAAGGTGAGTGACATTATTATAAGGATTATTTTCACAGGTTTTCTAATTAAAAAAAAAATGTTTAAGCAATCGTAGTGTTACGCTAGAAGTATCAGGAGGTTTAAATTTTCAAAATGTACAAAATGTTCGGTCCTAACCGCTGGGCACATGAATGGTCCGATCGAAATGTGAGTGGTCCGGGCATTTTTCTACGTTTATAAAATTCTCACGATGTTTAAGTGCGTTATAAGTGAAGTGAAAGCCAAGTTTTCCAAGGCACGTAGGGTAGGGAGTAAATCTGTGTGTAGGAAAGGCATCAATATATTAATCGAAGATTCGTCTGTGTGATTATTTATTTATTTATCCCCGACTGTTTTCCGTGGATTAAAGGGCTATTAACAAACTAGTGGATTAGAATTCATAATACCACGCTTCGATTTTAAAGAATTTTATTTAGAATTATTAACATTAACATTTATCTCAAGGACGATCTTGTCATTTTGACCGGGATTATTTAAACTCACTCGATAAGGAGTTTCTGAAGAATTGGAGGGACTCACAACTTCGAAAGGTAGAACCTGGATTTTTTCAGCAATTGCAATCTTGCTAGATGGGAATCTTCAATATAACTTTCCGCTACCGTAGTCGATTTCCAACCTTCACAGTGGTAATATCACCCGCAGCATTGGCCAGTAATGTTACCAAAGAACGCCACATTCCATGTCCAGTAAAATTTCTGGATCAGGGAACCTAAGAAGTGCAACCAGTTTTGAAAAACCTATTCGAAATTGTATTGTACATGTTGTGCAGTTGGGGTGGTTGAAGCGGATTTGCGTACGGTTTTTTTATTCTAGAAGTGGGTGGTAGAGATATAGACAGGATGGTATCATATTGTGTCAACGTAATACTGGTTCTGAAAGTACAAACGTTCCCTCTTGCTTACAATAAGAAAGAAATAAACTCTTGTGTGTTAAGTCATTTAGAGAAATAATAAAAACGTGAACCGATTACTCTTCATTTGCGCGTAAAGTTCCCTTCTACTGACGCTCTTATTTCAGTTTACCCACTCAATATCGATGATCGGCTTCCCGGTGACTCGCTGTATCAGCTTGTGTCACCTGCAATGGGCGTGGAAGAAAGATTTGAGATTTTCTGTTATCCTATTTAGATCGTGTTCATTTTTTGTAGTTTTAGTTTTTAAATTTTGCAACTTTAAGTTGTTTCCCAATTGAGAAAAAGCAATGCGGAGCGAAGGCACGCGTCATATTAAATCTGTGTCACATCGTATCTTTAATAGAATTCAAATAGTGCGAATTTTGAGGTTTTTTAATACAACAAGAGTACCTACTTAAGTATTTACCTCGGTATTTACTTAGATAAGAAATATAGGTAATTGCACACACAGACAAAATAACTAAATTACGTGATAACAAGGTGAATGTAAAAGATCACAATCAGCTAATCTTGTTTATCAGTCAGCATCTAAATTAGGTTTCCATATGATGATGTATTTGTAGCGTGATTAACATGGTATCGCATGTGCATTGAAATGTCACGCAGTATATGGTTATATGTATATTAGTTATTTATATAAAATAAACTCGATATGTGTAAGCTTGATATCAGATAAGTCAAAGTAAGGTTTCACTTTTAGAGACAATTTTTGACGTTTGTAGGATCAGAGGATATTGCATTAATCTTTGCACGAAATAATGTATTTCTGGTTTCAAATATTCTAAGGTCAAACTTTTCAGAAAATGTTTAAAATTGGGTAAAATTAATAAAGCAGGAAATGTGGGATTTCAATAAATTTACACAAATTATTATCCGAATTTAGACTTAAAATACTATCACGGATTTCCCAATCCGACTTTTTCTTTTACCAGTTAATTTTTACTGATATTACTAAACACTATTTAATTAGTCACTATCTAAATCGCTCTCCAAATAACAACTCCCTAATTCAAAACTGACTGCCTGGGCCGTTTATTCTTTTTTTTATAGATCAAACGAATATTCCAGGTGTTTTCTAGCATTTCTAGATCCATTTCTCGTCGCTTCTCAATTTTCCAGTCGCGCTTCGATACACGGCATTATTTTGTTTATTTACCAGCATCGCATAGGGGCGATCGGGGCAATCTAGAGTTTCGCGATATTTTTCGAATTCGTCGAATTGGGTGCGAGCGGGGCAAATTCTGTAACAATACGAATCATATCTCGAATTTTAAGTGATCGTATACAATTTGTACGATCTTTCTTTAGTAGGATGCATTTTCTGTATGAATTAGATTAGTTTCGGCAGTACAGTGCAGTGTATATAATTTTAACAGACGTGGTTTCGTGCACACGATGATGTAACTTACAGCTGAGTACAAATATTTTAAGATGGGTCAGTGAAAAATAAGAATTAACGGAATTACTTTTCAAATTTATTTATAAAGAGAAAACATTTTTTTTTAAAGTTATATTAAACACTTTTTTGTTGACGACTATGGGCGCCTGTCCGCTGGGAGGTTGTTTATTTGGCACGTTTAACGTTTGGAAAGTACGGCAACCAGCAGCACAATTACTGCGAATGGAAGACTAAATGGTAAAGTTCGTCGTTATCGGACAATATTTTCAAATTAAATACTCCCGAAGGTGAATTCAAAGTTGTCTGTTATAGTACTCCTTTTATTCGATTTTCTTAGGAAGAAATGGACATTTTATCTTTTGTTTTTAGTGGGTAATCGTGACGAACATGTTCAGGAGGGAAAATGTAGTTTTAACAGTTTGGAACAAAATACGAATACAAATAAGA
Organism: Monochamus saltuarius; assembly: GCA_025584915.1. Classification (NCBI taxonomy): domain Eukaryota; kingdom Metazoa; phylum Arthropoda; class Insecta; order Coleoptera; family Cerambycidae; genus Monochamus; species Monochamus saltuarius. Next base: position 17,525,541 of record CM046727.1, on the reverse strand, counting down.
AAAATATAATTAAAGATTGCTACGAGTACATTCGAAGTTTCCTAGTATCCATTAGTAATAAGACATATTATTTAATTGCAGGCGAAATGTGTGTCTTGTTGTAATGAGTGATCCTGACTGATCTGTAATGAGGGAAAATGTAATTCTGACAGTTTGGAACGAAAAACTAATGCAAAATACTGCAGCTAACCGGATTAACTGTTACCCATCAGGCATGTGCATTTTCATCATTTCCACATTTGAAAAACGACCGTATGGTAGTTAACAGATCTAAGCCATCTCGGAATATGGTTATTATAGACGCCGATTTTCCGGAACAAAAGAGGATTTTGTTCCATTTTTTCAGCATTGACCTAAAATTCCAAAATATTTTTTTATTGTCTTTTAGATCTCCCTGAGCACGTGGTTAAAATGTTTGTATTTAGTGGTAATTAACCCTGTATAACAAACAGAATTACTCATAAAAAACAAAAGAGTAGGTGTGGAATATTTAAAAATAAAATCAAAAAGCATTAAAACAGCCATGCCCGACCAACTTTGGGGAAATTATAGTTTTGAGTATATAGGAATTTTTACGATATATTTTGATTGAATATAAATTTTCAAAATAATATCGAAGGAAATGAATGTTGGTTCGACGCCGTTCTGTGATATAAGACTATGTGATCTTCATTCATGTCAAAATAAATTAATTTTTTCATATAATTAATAGATAACGTGAAAATAAACAATTATTATTAAACAACAAAAGTTGAAAGTATCATGTGTGTCAGAAAATAAATTTAGCATTGTTACTTACTCTGTATCACTTCACTTATTCAATTTTACATTGCAGTAATTGGGCCAATCTAACTACTTTAGTACGGTTTTGGGCCAATCTCTCTACTTTAGTACGGTTAAGGTCGCCGTATTTCTCGCCGTAAAATTATCAAATTTGTGGTGTTCTTTAGGTGCAGAAATCTCGAGAAATAAAACACATAGAGCAAAAATAATATCAAAAATAAAATTATTGATAATTGTTTATCGACTTTTACTATTTAAATTCTCAAATAATATAGTAAATTTTAAAATGGATTTGTATGACACATATAATTTGTGCCATTCTAACTCCAGATTTTAACAATTATTTTCGCATACTTATGCAGAACCAAGTTTATGTTATAATAATATTTACATCTACAGTTAAATAAAAAATACGTATTTTGAAAGATTTCGGTACCTTTGAATATTAGCAGGTGGCATGACATAACATTCCTGTTATTTGCAAAATTCTATATATTTTTCATTTCTTAAATGTCTAAAATTATTTGTATTTGTAAATAACACTAATTCAAGAATACGGCGCCCTTAATGGCGTGCACGAGTCTCAGCGATTGTAGATTAACTGACATTGTTTTATTTGAAAATACCTTATTCAGATCAAGGATTAGCAGTTTTGCGGTGAGTGTTTCGAACGCTCATTGGAGACGCCACTTCATTGTATAATTATTAATTAATGGGCACGTGCATTTTACACAGCATGGACGCTTTAAACATTTTTGATTCTCTCACATTTTTTTTACCTTGCAAATATGAGATTTTAGAACATTGCTAAATGAAAATTGTTTGTTTTAGGGCATGCAGCTTTAACGTTAAGAAGTCGCTTAAGATGTATTATTATGAAAAAAAGCGATCAGGGTAATACTGCCGGCGATAAATCAAAACTGAGAAAGATTCCGACCAATTTGTTGGTTCTAAATGAAGTAGTTGTCGACAGAGGTCCTTCCCCTTATTTATCTAATATTGGTAAGTCAAATTCGGTAGCTATAGTACAATCGTTTTCGGACGGCAGAGTAGGCAATAAAACATTGGTGAAGCGAAATGTACACATTTATTTCATTTCAACTTATACCTGCTTATGACAGGCATAACTGGGTGGTAGCTGGCGGGCCAGCCCAAATTATACTAGGAAGGACGTCTTTAGGAATGCATGTGTGATGAATTGGAGTAGCGCAGGTATGTCGGTACTCGCTTATCTCTAGATGTAAATAGCCAGGGTCGGCTGGGAAATTTTCCCATAATCAATGATAGTAAAAACTTATTGTGTATTATATAAAAAAAATTAGGCAGGTGTATAAGAATTGTAAATATAATAAAGGAGAAGCTAATATCCATTAAACTAGTGTAGAAACTGTATACTTAGTATTATAAAATTACATAATTAAAACTATATCACACACATGACAACAAAAGAATCAACACAACGCAATAGAATGATCAACACAAGTTCGGCTCTGTTCAACCGTCTGTTTTTGACAAGAAATACATCTTATTGACCATCCTTCTCTAGTGCAGGTAATTTCTTCGTAACGTTAGTCGTACTTTATTAAGGGGCGTACCTGAGCATGACTTTAGACCAGGCGCGCATGGACGATTATGGAATCGACCGATCACAATCGCCAGATCACAGGTTTACGCGCGCATGAGGCGATTTTGCAGTCGGCCGAATAGTCCGAGCGCGGACGAACGATTGGCAGTCGGCCGATCAAAATGGATTTCGTATTTTCTGCTCAGTTGTAAAATGGGTTTGATAAAGGCTGCCTGTATTTCTGCCCTTCTTATTATTAGATTTCGCGAAAAGAAACGAAAAAGGCGATATTGGGTACATCCTCTCATAAGTGCCGGTCTAGACCTTGATCTGTCTTTTCTTTTTGAGACAGCTGTCCCCAATCCTTAACCATAGCTTCGCAGACATCAAGCCACAGTTTTTGCTTTTTATTACGGTGACTATAGCCTTTTAATTGTTTATTATACAGTTCGGGTCGCATTTCTACCACGCTTATTAATGTTTCTGTGTCAATTTCCATATTCTAGAGAAACAACAGGCATGCACCTAGTATATCGAGAATCGGTCGACTGAAAACATATGCGTTCGCGCGCGCAGATTGAAACACATTGAGCTAATGCAATCGGGCGATCGCGATCGGGTCAGAAATCTGTGTCCAGACCAACACCACCTAAATGGGTGGTCTTTTAGGTGGTGTTGGTCCAGACACAGATTTTCAAATCGGACGATTCTGCCATCGTTCATGTGCGCTCTCCATATATAAAAAGTACAGGTCTAACTACCCGATTAATTAATCGGTCGATCGTAAAATCGTCCGTGCGCGCCTGGCCTTAGGTATATTACAAACAAGTGGAAAGGGCTCAGAGGTATATGTCGGGTTTCACCAACGTTTTATTGCCTACTTCGCCTTCCAAAAACGATTCTATTATACGTATATCATTTAACAATGATACCATGTAAAATGATTACTTCATTCCTTTATTGATGTGACATTATTTTTTTTTATAGATCTCTTCTTGGATGGGAAACATATAACCTCAGTTCAAGGCGACGGCCTAATAGTTAGTACGCCGACAGGTAGCACTGCGTACGCTGTTGCTGCCGGTGCGTCAATGATTCATCCAAGTGTGCCTGCCATCATGGTAACTCCAATCTGTCCTCATTCCTTAAGTTTTAGGCCTATCGTAGTTCCTGCTGGAGTCGAGTTGAAGGTGAGGTATTAACTACAATTTTTAACAATACTTAAGTCCGCTTATTAATATGGAAATGTGTTATCTAATTAAGTGAATTTATGTGCGTACTTGGAAACAATCGAAATTTTAAGTACATGATAAACATTTGCTATTTACTTTGTAGCTATTCATACTAGTTTATAATGAAATTGAATTTATTACAATTTTTGCAAATTAACAGTGCCCAGTATTTCTTACTTTATATCAAAGTAGCCGGGATTATTTGACCTGCCCTGGTTGTTCTCGGGCTAGGCTCTGTAGGGACACCGGCCGCAGCCGTCGAGGGAAAACCGACGCAGATACCGTTTACAAAATAGAGTCTGTAGCGTACGTAACGGTATTTTAGCCGGTCGCAATTTATACAATATCGCGTGGAGGTTTTTGACGAGATTTTTATAAGGGAAATTTTTAAAAACGAATTTTTTCCATATATTGATTTCGGCTCCTGCTGTTGGTATTACGACTGATACGATCGGAACCGTTCCTCGGATAATGGTGGTCCGAGACGTCCCGTAGCCGCCTCTGTAACTGGTCGCATCCCATGCTTCCAAACGTTTCGCTGTCGGCATCTTCCGTGGTGGTCTTCCGCAAAAGCTTTTGCGGAAGACCATCATAATCCGAGGAACGGTTCCGACCGTAGTAGTCGTAATACCAACAACAGCAGCCGAAATCAATATATGGGTGAGCCCAGAGATACCGATAGCGGATCTGTCCCCACAGAGCCTAGCCCTAGAACTACCAGGGCAGATCAAAGAATTTCAGCTAACACTAGAAATGTGTAATTTAATTCTGGCAGCGACCAGTTACCGAGGTCACGGCATATTTTTTTCGAATAATCGAAAATAATCGTTCAGGAACACTGTATATAAAATTTCAACCATCCTCTATATGTATAATGAAAATTTCTAATTTTGAAATTCAGTAAGTTATCAATCAAACATTTTAAAATTATTTTGAGGAATTCTATTTATTATATGCTATTTAAGGATTTTGTTTCCAAGTGTTTCAAGTGTGTATATTTGTGGCAAGAATTCAGACGACTTAGGTCATACGAACAAATAAATAATTCATTTTATTTTCATTAAAATATTTAAGAAACTTCAACTGAGATTAATAAAACTATGCTACACTAAATGTTTGGAATAAGTATTACACTAAATTACAAAAAAAATATTGTTTTTAACGCCACAAACTATCGAAAATTATGTTGACAATAAGAGCAATTGCGTGACGTCAGCCGTGACGTAACGTAAGTCGTCTGAATTCTTGGCGCAATTATATATTTTGTTTAGAATCTCTCTTATTATCTTAAATTGAGAACAACGACATTGTGACAAATTTTTAGGGTTGATTACTCTCCAACAAATAAAAAAACAACTGTAACCATTTATTTTGAATACAGTGTTTAACCAATTATTGAAAAACTATTAAATTTACAAGATGTCTCATGTATTACTGGCATCTTTGAAAGGGGTGATTGTACAGTCAAAATAAATGAGATTTACTCAAATATATTTAAAAGTTCACCGTTGTCTGTATGTCAAAAACTTTGAAATTTTTATTATATTTTTTATTTACTTGGAAACCCCATGTTATAAAAAATAATTCTAGGTTGTAATGGTCTAATTATTTCGTATGTATATTTTGATTACCACCAGTGGCGTAGATGGCACTAAGGCACTATTATTTGCAATAAAAAATAGTACGCTACAACCTCTTAATTACAAAACAAGATACTTTACGTTTTTATTATTTCGATCAAATAATAATTCTTTGAAATTTTATCTAAAATGCATCATATTTATGTAATTGTTCATTTAAAATATCTGCATTTCATTTATCTAATTATTTGTCGGTCAGTGGTCGCGCGGTTTAAGGCGTCAGTACTTGAATCGAGGGTAGATCGGTGAGGGTTCGCGCCCAGCTGCCGGTAGACCGTATATAAGCTATATTCGTGGTCCAGGTTTCCCTCATTCCTGAACTGAACAGTGGTTAGGGCCTACCAACGTAAGTCGTCCTGGGCGCAAATGCGGCCTGCTTAATAATAATATGCTGCCCCCTCTCCCGCACAAGTCTCCGACTTCTGGGCTAATCCCTGTGATTAGAATGAGGGTAGATATATTATTATTATTTTTTTTTTCAAAATAATCAAAACTTAAAGTCCCTTACGCCTTTTATGATGAAGGCAGTGGCATAGGTACTATTTTTTTGTCGTAAATAAAAGAAGAGTACCACAGATTTTCTACGCTACTGGTTGTTTTATCATGAATAGTTTGCAAATAAATAAAAAATATAATAAATATTTAGAAATCTTGCATCTCGTAAACGACGACCTTTAGTACATTTATTTTGACTGTCCAGTAATTTCTTCCAAGGATGCTAGTAATATCTGAGACACCATGTATACTTCAAATTTAGTAGTACAGTTTCCAAGTAAAATTTGAATGACATCGGAATTAGAATAATCTGAGATTCTATTCTCAAAAAAAGTTATGTTCTATTATAGAAAATCTTATTTAAAATATTTGAATTGTCCATTTCCAAATTAAGTTTTTTATATGGAATAGAATGCACCGCCGTTTATTGTTAAAGCCGAAAATGGATAACACGGTTCCTTTCAAATATTTAAAAAAAAGTCAAAAATACATTAAAATTTACCATAACAAATACTCTAATGGTTAATAAAATAGTTGCTATTGTCAAAGTTTACAGAATATATTTGTAAGTTGCATTACTTACTCTCCATTCTTTCGCACTTTTTCTGGCAGGTTTCGGCAGACGAAGTTCGCCTGGCTATTCCACGGCCATTACATCGTGGTTCATGTCGCTACCTTTACAGTTATGTCGACTGACCGCATTCGATCCGTAACAATAAAAGGTACCGACTGAGCAACATCCATGACATTGCTACGGTTTTTGAATATGTTTCTACGTTCATGCAAAAAACAATACTTTATTGAACTATATTTAGTGGCAAAAGTGGTTCTTTATTGCACTAGTGCAGTAAAATGTTTATTGCATTCATCTGTCATTCTACTACAGCGTTTTGTCATCATGACAAACGTAAGTCCAAATCGACGTTATATATTCCTACACTTAGTGTCATCTTAATAAAACATTTTTTGATTTTTGCATGAACGCAAAATATTGTATACAACTCGTGCAAAAAGTTTTTATTGCACTCGACGTGTTGATGGCCTCGTTGGACAATTTCACGTTGCGTGCAATAAACACTTACTTTTTGTACTTGTTGCATAAATAACTATTTTCTACGTTCATGCAAAAAACAAAACTTTATTGAACTATATTTAGTGAAAACAGAGATTCTTTATTGCACTGATCTGTCATTCTAATACAGCGTTTTGTGATCATGACAAATATAAACGTTCAAATCGACCATTAGTCCATTTTCTGTGAAATTGCATTATGTTTTAAACAATTGCTTATTTTATATTATTTTCAATCATATTTATTACATTCTGGATTACGAAATTATTAGTAAATGCAGTTTAACAATAAAATTAGTTTCATTTGAATATCAACTGAATTACAAAATAATTTTTGGTTTCTGCATGAACTTGTTGCATAAGTAACTATTATTCAGAAATTCTGCATTCTTTTAAAATATTTTTTTTAACAAATTTTTGATAATTGGAATCTCTCATACTCCTAATTCGACTATGATTACTGTTTAAATTTTACATGAAGGTAATCAAAAACTGTTTGTGTTTATGTTTGATGTGATATGATTACCCTTGAAGTTTGTCGCAACGGCGCTGTTAACACTCTATAGTCTATATAGTGATGCCTTATCTTAGATATCAGTGTCCCCCGACAGCAGGAATACGTCTTGGGTGTCATTTGATGGGAGAAATCGACAAGAATTGTTGCACGGCGACAGGTAGGCTTTTTAGAAGATATTTTCCAATGGTCAACCACCACCACTCTTCATTTTTCTTTATTTCAGCTATTTTCTTTCTTCTTTTTGCAGTTTGAGTTTCTAGTTATGTGCGGACACACCATATATATTTTTTTGCAAAGAAAACTATTTTTCCTTGCAGATTGCCCCATCTCCTGACGCAAGGGGTCCGAGTTATATTTGTTTTGATGGTCGGCATCAGCAGGAATTGCACCCTGGCGAAAGGTGTGTTGTAATTTTTATGTCAACATGGGGTTTCGTGTCTAGGTATATGGTGGCAAAGAAAAATATTGTGTCAAACTAAACTTACATGAACAAAAAAATATTCGATCAAAAATATATTTATTAACGTATATACATTTCTTGGGTCAAGATTCATTTACTTAGAGTGAATATATTGTATTTAGTTTGAGATAATAATCTTGAACTAAAGAACAATTTCAAATTAGGTAAAGTGTCTTTATAAAATATTGTGAAAATATTGTTTTGCATGTACTTATGTCAGTCTTGTCAATAACAGAAAATAGGTGCAAGAAATAAAAATATATTTTTTTGCAAAATGTTTATATGGCTTTTATCCTTGTTGCTTTCTTTCTGTAGCTTTTCTCATTTGCTGCTTTTTTGTGGAGAACGTGGTGGTGTGTGGATTTAATTACGTATATGTACAGAGTGTCCGGAATATGAGTGCCTTAATTTTGCTGTATGATAAATTGTACCAAACAATTTGGCTGGCTTAATAATTTTTTTCTCTGACCAACGGCAACAGAATTATAACAGCAAACAGGTCTTGAATATGTGACAACGTCACTCACATACCATATTAAGATTATTAGGTATTTATACATAATAATTACAAATAGGTACACCTAAACATAGGTACTTACTGTAAATAGATTCCTTACATGTCTTTTCATTGCGTTGCATGTGTTCAAAATGACTTATGTTCCTTGCAAGAAGCGTTTATCGTACAGACGTCTTGTAGCCAGGGTTTTGCATAGATTCGCCATAAATTAACATGTCATGCAGCCGGTCATGGTTGCTATAAATTGTTCCATATTGAGTATATTCACAAGTATCATAGAAAAACTAGGGAACAATGAACCGGACTACAATATCACTATGACTAATATTGCTTTTAGATTATCTCACAACGTAGTCGAACGTTACAATTTCTCAGAAACTTCAATTATTTAATTAATACTGATGCAAATAATAAATTACGAGCAAATTACGTTATAGGAGCTTTTACTTAACCTGAATTGTACCTCAGGTTGTAATTTTGTAATATAGTTTTGCATATTACTGCAATTGTATCTCTATTTTTGAGGTGTACTTGTTTTTTTTTGTGTTGCTTTTGGTCAGATAAATAAGCCCTTAAAATTACGGCACTCGTATCGAGACATCCTGTATACAAGAAGTTTTTTTTTGCGGAAAACGCTCGTACTTCGTTTTATTGCTCATTATTTGCAACGAATTTATGTAAATTTATATGATTCATATTGCTGCAGCGTTTTTCTCCAAAAAAAGTATATACTTTTCATTGAACTGATGCTTTATTTTATGATCTCCCTCTATATCATCTGCGAATTCATGAAATTTTAATTTGTAATATTAAAAAAAAAACATATAATTAGGCACTTGCACTCTGTATATCATGTTTTAAGAGCTGAAGTTTATAGACTTACACAGTGAGAGCTACCAAAAATTTGCCACCCCAGATTTTCTTCGTTTTGATGCAAAACCTAAAAACACGCTCAGGCTGTCATCTTTTATTTAATGGTGGCGTATTTTATGGATGTACTAATTCCTCAAACCTACTCCTAAGCGGGAGTGACCTTCCCGTCTTTTTTAATAATAATTTTTTCGCCATCTAGATTTATATTTTGGATGATCACTTCTCGAATAATTAAAAGTGAAAAATTCACTAATTTCACTTTGTTAGATGTTCAAAATGCTTGAAAATATCCATCGCGAACCTCCATGCTGTATTAGATACATCGCTCATAAGTTTTTTTAACATTATAGCGCATTTGTGTAGTAAATAGGTTACATTCGTGATTTTGCAATGATTCAGTGAAAAGTTTAACACAGACATAAATATGACGAACGTTAAAAAAGATACATTTCATATTAGAAGAAAATGAACACCAGATATATATCGATATTTTACATTAGATTTGGCAGTAGATACCTACAAATATACGAGCAAAATATTACCAGCATTCTCAACATTTTTCGGGCATTATGAGTTCCTTAGAATGCCATTTGGACTCAAAAATGCTCCTGCGTTCTAAAGAATATGGAACCACGTATTGTCAGGTTTACATAATAGATGTCTAGTTTATATTAATGACATGCTAATATTATCAACATCATTCCAAGATCACGTTGTATAATAATTTTTGACAGATTTAGACAAATCTGAAAATACAGTTGGATAATTGAGAATTCTTTAAACAAATTGTAATAGTTCTGAGGCACATTATAACACCTAAAGGAATATTACCAATCCTGACATAATTAAAGCAATTTGGGGGCTATTCTGTAGGCAGTCCTCTACTTCCAATCTATAGAGCATTTACATTAACTCAGTGTCATTAAATTCCGCTAGGGGCGCTAGCGTCAAAGTTAGGTATTAATATTAATGTTCTATGGTCTAATTCATGATTTTTCTTATTTATATATATTTAATCTGTGGTTCATGATTCAATAATTTTTTTATTTGAATTTGTGTAAGTCAAATAGTGATTGTAAATCTAATTTGCATACGTATTATCAAAATAAAACTTATAATAAATCAATAAAATGTTTGTAAACACACAAAGACAACAGGAAAAAATCACTTGAAAAGATATATTAAATTTTATTTATGTTAACCTCACATAATTATTATTTGCATTTTACATTAGCAATTTGGAAAGAGAAGTAATAAAACGTTATTTAACACAGAAATTGTTAATGTTGGAGTACCTAAATTATTTCGTGGTAATTCTTAATTTAAACCTGTTTGTTTTTAAAGAATTGAAATGTTATATATTACGAATCGATAGAAAAATGGTTAGTTGTCGCTCAGATTGCAAAAATGTTGCATGTAATATGCCTAGTAAATAAAAAAGTACATTAAATACCCAGTTTCTGAAAAGATACGAATATATAAAAAAAATCTGTGTTTTAAATAATGTACATGTGACATAAATAAATAATAAACATGCAGATTTTATTTGGTATTTTTATTACAGTACAAGTACAATACAGAAAAAGCTAAAAATCCTGATAGGTGTTTTAAATGCTTTTCATTTAAAAATTTGAGTGATATTAGTTGTGCCCTTTTGTAACTAATAACATTTTGAATGGCCGTATCGTTAAATAACTTGTTACTAATAGATGCACTTGCTATACTCTCAGGATTACCGGCGTTATTATCGTTCAAGTAATTTTCAATTTGAGGAATCGTATTAGCACATTTAACTCATGTTATGTCATGTCTATGAACTCGTGTCACATTTCTACTATATTTCCATCTGCAAGTTTGTCTACATTTTCATCCTCTTTTCGCCTTTTCAAGTACCTTTTCATGCGTTCATTATTTTTTACAATATTAGTATCGTATTTTCGTATACAGGTAAATATAATGTTGAAACAGCTGTTTTTTGAGAATTTTCCATTGTCCTAAAAATAAGAATGAAATCTTATCAAATAATGAAAAATATACACCGAAAATAGATCATATATGCTTGTACTTACCCATGCTAGTAATAGTATAACAATCTTCTGTAAAATGTTTTGAGCAGGTCTTTGTGTACTGGGTTGGTTTCTTGCTGGATGCAATTGCTATAAACCATTTTTTCAGCATTATTGGGGAACTTACGGAACATGAAATCTTTATTTTTATTAGCAACAGATAAACACTGTGGTACACAACAGTTATATGGCTATTTTATTTACACAAATTGAGATACAACAAAAATTAAATAACAAATATTTGTGAGGTTAGGATTTAATACCTAACATTGATCGCAGCGCCGTCTACATGTAAATGCTCTATTGCTAAATGTTTTGTTTAAAAACTAGATTACATTCATAAATATGTCAAAACAAAAATTGATGGTTTCAGTGGCCTAACATTATTTAGGTAATGCAAAGAGTTAGTTATTGTAGAAAGAAAATCTGATGCCTACTAATTTTTTCGTGTATACAGGGTGGTCTTCAATGTCTACTAATAATGTTAGGGATAGAAAGTGTAACTAAAAATAAGAGTATTTCTATAAAGTTTTTCTATTCTTAGCGCCACTATAATGTTTTTATTAGTTTACAACTTATATTTGTTTTATAATCAGTTTAAGGGTAACTACCTCCATTTACCCCGTGCCGAGTATATGTGCGCAAGACCAAATTTCGGACTGGTTTGACTCACTGGCCGAATGTCTTCATTGGAACGTTCGCAAAAAGCAGAAACATTTAGATGAATTGACAGACCTTACACACTCCTCCTCAAATGATACACTGGACTCGTTAGATAGAGAATTGATCGAAAAAGAATAAGAAATGTACTTAATAATTTTTTTTCAGCAATAATTTACCGTAAAATGTTTTTCAAATATTTATTTGGCACTCTTTTTAAATTGAGGTTTTATAGGGTTACATTTATATGTTTGACAAATTATTGATGACAAGGAAAAAGTAGACAAATATTTTAAATTTGCAAAAATGTATTTTGCACAGTTTATAGTAATAATTAGTTTTATTATACTTGTACCTCTGATTTAAGAGTAATACATTCACTTTTATGATTTTTAAATTAGCTTTATTAAAGCGTAAAGGTACAATAAAAATGTTTTGGCTTGTAATATATATAAGATCAGCCCCTAGGTCTGTATTATAAATATAAATTTTTAGTGTCTGTGTTACTCTTAAAGCAAATAAATATTAGCATTGTTAATTGTTTACAATGTAATAAAGTGTGATAAATTCGTTTATATTTTTGTACACTCAGGATAGGGTAATAGTAGTTTTTTATAAAGCAGTTGAATATAGTCGATTTGTATATTTTTTAATCTCGACTTTAAATTTTTTATATGGAAGCACATACATTTTTATATGAAGAATAGGACCAATTGTTGTGCCAATATTTTATTTGTAAAGAAAATTATTTATTTGTATTGATTTTAAAATAAAAGTTGTTGAATGAAATATGAGTTTTAATAAGTAGTTCCACTTCTTTCAGTATAATTATTCTATGCGGTGTAGATAACAGCACTATTATGAAAATTATCGTAGAGAACTGTAGTAGAGTTGTATTTGCTTTTGTTAATCAAGCTACTGATTAATAGATGGTGCTGGATACCATATATTTAGTTTTAGTGGGAAGCTCGGTCAAAATGATGTGCTTTGAAGTTTTTCGATATCTTCAAAGATTACGGATTGTCGTCGACAAACATTGCAATTTTCAAATTTTACCGGAAATTACGATCCCTTGAGGAAAACTAGCAGTGATACTGATAAAAAATATGTACGTTTCAAGAGTTATGGCCGATTACTGTCGACAAACGGTGAAATTTTTTCAGGAAAAAGGTGCGGTCCCTTGAGGAAATCATGCAGTGCTAACGATACAAAATATACCAGCAGCCTCTTTACAGGTAAAAATTTCCAGGGATTTAGGCAGATGCAGTCAATGTTTAATTAATAATAATATATCTACCCTTCATTCTAATCACGGAGATTATCCTAGAAGTTGGAGACTTGTGCGGGAGAGGGGGCAGCATATTATTAAGCAGGCCGCATTTGCGCTCAGGGACGACTTACACTGGTAGGTCCTAACCACCATTCTGTGCAGGAATTTGGGAAAACCTCTTTAATTAGGGGGTAGTCATCGGTAATGAATTTCTTGTTACATTCCTTTCTGGGGTTTTAGCTCTAACTTTAAAGGTTTCTGAGATATTTCGATTTTTTCAGAAAGAAAAGCGTCGTGAGCTTCTTATTCTTTTGATGTAGAAGGACGCCGTTTGGTTCAACATATAGTTAGGCGAAATTGATAATTTGTCTTGTTTTTTATTTTTTAATATTTACAATGGTTCTAGAATTATGACCGATCGTCGTAGACAACTTTGCAATTTTGAAATTTTTCCAGGAATTGTGCGGTTCCTCACGGAAATCTGATAGTGATACCATTATAAAATATGCTGGCAACGGTTATTAATTAATTAGTAATTAAATTAATTTTCTGAGGGGTTCCTGAAGCCGTTTTGCTGTAACACTAACGGTTGTATTTTTGCATTTCACAGAAATTTTCTCAAACATTTTTTTGAGCAATTTTCGGGACGTCATAGCTCCTTCATTATTCGACGCAGTGAGCGTGATTTGTTTCAGGCATAGACCTTATAAATCATGGACGCGCCCAAAACCGTTTTCTGCCTATACAAATCGTTGATGCTCAGATATGTGCGACAGAGATAGAGCTACTCCGGGCAAAAACTCACAGATTATTGGCCGAAAAAAACAAAAACCGTAAATGACAGACGTATGACATTTACGGTGACAGACCGACTCCACCATGGTTTATAAGTTTTTAAAAACTATTGCTAATACACACACTAAACACAACTAAATCACAAAAGGAATACAAATCATCAACAATATTAACAGGAAAGGTTTTGTCAGGTTATGTTTATATATTTTTCTGTCATAGAACATCTGTTTTTTCCTGGACTAGCTTCATCTCTCTTGTACACATCAGGACACCGGACCTCTCTTTCTAGGGCCGGTCCATGATTTATAAGGTCTATGGTTTCAGGAGAAAACTCCTTCGAAATGCTAGTTTGACCTGTCTTTTAGATTTTCCGTATCTGGAACCTATCAAGAGTTACGATCGATCAAAGTTTTAGAATTTTCCCACCAGCCACAGCCGTCGATGGAAAACCAATGCTGATACCGTTTACAAAATAGCGTCTGTAGCGTCCGTAACGGTATTTTAGCCGGTCGCATATCCGCGTGGAAGTTTTTGACGAGATCGTTAGGCCAGGCGTGCACTAGGATTTTTTCGCCGCGCGGCAAAAAAACGTTACGGCATAACGCCGCGCCGCAGTTTTGTAGCATATTGTTTTCAATTATTGTATTGCGCGCACTTACTTATTTTCTTATCCGAAAATTTGTTTGGGCAACTATAGGTGCCAGCAGGTCGGGAATGAATCCCCCTATATATTTCTCCCGGTGTTTTGAAGGTGTCTTCGGAGGCGTTTGATCTAAAACAAACGGCTTTCGAGAAATTTGGATTTTTTCGAAATTATAGGCTATTTTCGGGACGTCATAGGTCCCTTATTATTCGACGCATAGGAATGCGGTTAGTTTCAGGCAAACGCTCCCTTGAAATGCTAGTTTGACCTTTCAGTTTTTCCGTATGTGCAACCGCAGCCGTCGAGGGAAAACCGACGCTGATACCGTCGCCTGTAGCGTCCATAACGGTATTTTAGCCGGTCGCAATCGATACATTGTCGCGTGGAGATGGGAAAAGTTTAAAAACGATTTTTTTCCGAGAAATGTTTCGGGCAACTATAGGTGCCAGAAGGTGGGGAATGAATTACCCTATACATTCCTCCCGGTGAATTGGAGGGGTCTCCAAAGCCGTTTTGCTTTAAAACGAACGGTTTTCGAGCTATTTGAATTTTTTCCAAATTGTAGATGTCAGGACTTCGGGAATGCATCTATCGTTACACCCTTCTATGGGGCTTCTAAGGGGTACTAGTAGCCGCTTTGCTCTAACCACAGACTAAATAGAAAATGCAAGCTATTTTCTCTGTGCTCTAACTCTTAACGGTTTTCGATTTCGATTTAAAAAAACAAAAAGAGAATCCGTCGTAACTTATCCATTACTACAATTCAGTACTGGTGGTAGTAGCCTTAAATGCTAGTCAACATTTCTTCAAGAAGAACTGTACAAGACTAACTCTAGATTTCGTCATAATCAATTTTCTGTTGTCTGCTGTGAAATTTTATTATATTTGACATACAGCGCGATCTGTTCTGCTGCTGAAATTACAAATGTCTAAGATGGAATAATAGTGTAAGTATTATATGAAAGGAAAAAATATTGTCTATCAGAAGTAAATGCCTAATACGCGCTTACAGCATAAATATTGACAAAAAGCAAAGGTATTCACAAAGTACAAAGTGGGAAAACGTTTGGTAGGTATATACTATAGGTGGATAATATCTTCATAAATGTTATGCAAAAAAAAAGTTCTCCTATAACTGATATAAACAGATCTGGAGTTTATATTTATCTCGTCATATGAAGTACATTCATCTGTCGGTCTTCAAGTTTTCGAATTTACAATTAAGCCACTCTAAAACAGGCTATACCACTGTATTCAACCACCCTAAGCATGCACGGCACCGCCTTTAAGTAACACTCATATTTAGAAAATCTTCTAGACTTACACAAATATTTTCAGAAAACTTACGTGTCAGAAAAATCTGAAAAAATTCACGTGGACAATAAAGACCCTGCAGAATCTAAAACCGTTATCAGTTCTCGTCTCTAGGTTTTCACATTTTTGAGATTTTAAATTTGATTTACCAACTGTTACTTAGAGAAGAACTGCAGACTGTATCAGCCTTTTAAGCCGTCCCAAATACGTACGGCACCGCCGTTAAATAGTACTTCCATTTTTGGAACATTTTCATGGACTATATTTCATTGATATTTTCAGAAAACCTTTAGGTGTCTCAAAAACCTGAACAAATTCCCGTGGACAATAACGATCCTGCAGAATCTAAAACCGTTATCAGTTCGTCTCTAGGTCTTCAGGTACTAACAGACTATCAGCGTATTCAGCCGCCTCAAATACATATGTCACTGTCTTTAAATAGCATTTGCATTTTTTGAAAATTTTCATGGACTATAGTTCATCGATATTTTCAAAAAACCTTTAGGTGTCTCAAACCACCTGAAAAAACAATAACGATACTGCAGAATCTAACGCATGGCATCGCGTTTAAATCTCGCTTCCATTTTTGGAAAAATTTCATGGACAGTTCATCAATATTTTCAGAAAACTTTTAGGTGTCAGAAAAACGTAAAAGTCACGTATACTATAAGGACCCTGCAGAATCTAGTATCGATGTCTCTCTAGAAGTTTAGATTTTTCACATTTTCGTGATTTTCGCCTTTCATTGCCAACTAAGCCACTTAGTGAAGAATGGAAATACGTGCATATGGCGGCACGTTTAGAAGTTTTAAATATTTCTTGGAGGTGTTCATTCAGAAAATTTGTAGGTCTAGAAAAATTTGAAAAAATTTACGTGAACTATTAAGGACCCTGCAGAATCTAAGACCGATGTCTTTAAAATACCTCTCTGGGTCTTTAGACTTTATTTACCAACTACACTCGAGGTCCAAAATAAGAGTGGTTCATGTTATAAACTCTCTTACCATTTAAAGCAGTCAACACAAAGATAAATACATGCAGCCCCTATATCATATAACATTTAAGTGCCGCATACCTTTGAGGACATACCCGATTACATAGCTTCTGCTGCAACAAATACGCATGTGCCACATGATAATGTACGATTTCTATTGGTAATCATGCTGTGAGAGACCCCACCACGCACACACGCCAACCACCATGGACATGTGCGTGAGCAAAGGTCCGGTATTTATTTCTGATAATTTAATTGTGTATGTGAATTAATTTATTAGTGATTTGTGTTTGTATTCTTAAGAATGGAGAATAATTCAAGCTCTACAGCGTCTTCTCAAAATCTTAAACGCTCTAATCTAACTAGTAAGCAATATCAGATGATGACATGTATGAAGGGATTAGGGCGCGAGGCAAAAATATGAGTGTGATGCGCTAGTTCCTTATGAAAAATGTATGTAAGTAGTGGATACATATAGATTATAGAACAATAAAAAGTGGCAAAGCAGAACATAGTTAAAATTCGCGGAAAGAAGAGATAGAGGTTGATAATGGCAAAATATACGAACAATTCATGGATGGTATTTTAAAAATGAGCTTCTGAAAATAAGAAAAATTAAGTTGCTTACACAAAATGAAACTTTGCCTAGAATATCTAGAAGACTGATTTTGCGAATTATGCGTCATATGATTTTTTATTTTATAAAACAAAATAGATAGAGTATGATGATAGAAAAGACGAAATGGTGATATGGCGAAGAAACTGTTTAAGATAAAAATTACAAGATTGAAGAATATGTTTAATGTACTTATATATTATATAAACACTGACAGAAAATGGATAGAACATGAAGAACATATGATGACAAAAGTATGACACTGTTTTGCCCCATATGGACCCAGGTGATGTCGTGGTTGTATGATAATGTATCGTACAACTTTGTAGTAGTACACCAGAATCAGTTTCAATCTGTCAAAAGCATGCGCACTACATCTAGAACAAAGGATTTTTAACCATGGGCATAACAAACGCAATGCGCGTGCGTTTGAC
This sequence comes from Monochamus saltuarius, assembly GCA_025584915.1. Taxonomy (NCBI): domain Eukaryota; kingdom Metazoa; phylum Arthropoda; class Insecta; order Coleoptera; family Cerambycidae; genus Monochamus; species Monochamus saltuarius. Next base: position 17,507,597 of record CM046727.1, on the reverse strand, counting down.
GGTTACAAACTGTTTCCAACTGTTCTATGAACAGACCTAATAGCCGACGATAAATGATAACATGTGACCTTTATATGTATATGTGTAAGTGGGTAGTGGGTCTCAGGTATTAGCCTTGACTATATACACTATATACTCAAGGGTATAATTTATTTGTAAAGAAGCGTGTTTATCAACCCCAAGTTCCAAATGTCTTTATATGTCTTTATATAGCATTTTAATTATGTGTACATTTTCATGCATTATTAGTTATCCCAGATCAGTTGACAGTGCCAATTGGAAAGACAATGAAAAATAATTACTAGTGAATACAATATTTGTAATTTTAAGTTACTTTAACTGTTTCCATGAGTGACTTATTTAAGAGGAGGAATAAAAAAGCCGAGTAAAAGAAAAATTTTAATTTATTTAGAATCCTTAACACGTTTTATATAATGGATTCGGTATCGGTATTTACAGAATAAATAAAAAAACAAGTCTAAATTATATTGATATTTATAAACAATAACATATACAAATTAACAATTATATACAATCACAAATCCACAAATTACGTAGTTAAAACTTTGCGACACTTGTATAAATCGTTAAATTGCAAATCTGACCTACTTTTACAGTTTACAACTTTGTTCTCGCCCTGCGAACAGTTCTTTTTCTCAAAATATTTACAGATTTCCCTAACTGCGATGTGGGAGTTCAAATTCGTCAAGTCGTGTAAGGACCTCGCTCGTTTTGTACCGGTGTCTACTTTTAAAGAAACGTCCTCCGTACTGCGAACCTTCCTCCCGTATTTGCACAGGGATTCGAAAAGGAAAAGCTTTTCTTTCACCGGCACGTAATTTTCAACGTTTTGACATTTCTTTAATAGATCCTCTACGTGTTGCTCTTCTACAATCGCCACCGTTCTAGCGGTCCGTTCGGGTATTCTCGCAGTCGTATTGATATTATTCGTTTTAACCGTTGTTTTGTTAACGTTGTTTATTTTTTCGCAATGGTCTTTGCAGGTATCGCAATTCTCTTCGGGCTTGGAGTCTACCGGGACGCAGTTGTTGAAATTCCAGTCTTTTTCGTAGTTCTCCTCTCTCCTCTTCCAGCAGTCCGCGATGGTCAGAATGTCCAGGTACTTGATGGCGTCCAAGGGAGTTTGACGGATAAGTTCGATGGCGATTGTTTTCACCCATTCGTCGAAAGCGCGTTGGCTAGCAGTCTGTAACAGAGAAACTGAAATTACAAAATAGTCATAAATTGAAGAAAATAGTAATTTTTGTGTCTAGAACGCGAAATGGTACTTTTGCGTTCAGGAATAAGGTGTACGAAAACGCAATAGTATTTATGTTATGTACAGCAATTTAGTTTATATTTGAAATCCTTTGAACCGTGTTTAGATAGTTTAAACGCGGCGACTATCATAACGATAGTAACCTAATAAACAATAAAAAATAGTTGTTTGGAAAAGTAGTGTCAGAATTATTTATATTTTTTAATTCATATTCTAATTGTGTTTAATTCAAAATGAACTTGGAAAATGAAGACGAGCATTTACCAGGGAAAGTCTTGGAAGCGGCTAAAAGTGCTCTTTCACAATTAATCCCAAAAAAATTGTCGAGACAGTACGAGATTTGTCTATAAGGAATTCAAAAGGTGTAGTTCGAAGAAAATTCAAAAAGTGCCCGAAGCGGTATGTTAAAAAGTCTGGGTAAGTAAATAGAGGTTGCTGGTAAGCGAAGGTGTCCGACGGTTCAACGACATAAGTATTCACAACTTAACTGGTCGAATATTCTTAACCCGCTGAAACCAATGCCTAACTTCTATGGGAACAGTACTAACGTTGGACTAGTACAGCCAAGCATAGAAATTGCAGGTCACAGATATGACCTGTAGTGACGGTTGTTACAGGTGCCGGTACATGCAGGTGCTGGTCTAGTATGCGATGCTTCATTAAAAAACATGGGAACTTTCATGAATAGGCTTTGCAGGTTCGTGCTGGTCCGTGCAGGCATCATGTACGCAATCTTTTACTTATTATGAAAAACTGGCCGTTTCTATACTTTATAACGTCTACCAATCGACCATATCGACAGTTACATATGAGCTCCGAGGCCTGTAGTCGACCGAGAGTAACCACCACTGTTACCAAATTTGTAATAAAGTTCCATGTTTCTCATTTGTATGCAAGAGCCTCGCAAGAATCATGAAAGAATCTTGCAGAATTGGGAACAAAATTTAAATAACCAAAAAGTTTTTAGGCCACTGAACTACATTCTGATAAATTTTTTTTGTAAATGAACAGTTTTATAGTTGATTTCGATTTATTGAACTGCGAGGAATGAGAATTTTACTCTAGACTAAAAAATAACTCGAAAAATAGGATTAGGATTTAGGATTAGCAATACAGATTAAATAGGTTGATGTAATTTCCAAATTACTTATATCTTATTTTTTGGAAACGAAATACTTGAGAACATATGCTCATAGTAATTATTTTCACTATTGAAAATTTTATGAAAAATTATTTCTGATATACCTACACTTGTACCACTGTAGGTTAACATACTCTGTATAATGCACAGTATTTTACTTCATTTTAAAAGCTTGAACTACCAATAATTATTTATAAATATGGTGTTATAAACAAAAGTCTAAATCTCATAAACTCCTTTTTATTTTATTTAGACAACCGGTTTCGTAGTAACCAAGACTACATCTTCAGGTCTACAAGTTACTACGAAACCGGTTGTCTAAATAAAATAAAAAGGAGTTTATGAGATTTAGACTTTTGTTTATAACACCATATTCATCTACTACTCATACGGGTTAACCATCTTCAATAATTATTTATAAGTTTATAAGTTGGTGCTTCAGCATGCTCTTTTATCTATAAATGATATGACTATGTTGACACAGAGTTTCTGATATAAGTATGAATTGCAATTTTGCAACTATCACAAAGTAAACAGTGCAGTCCCACCCTGTGGTTTTAAACGCTATATGCATTAATAAAAAAAGCCAAAAGACGAAATTTAAATGTTATTAGGGAACGGGCTACGAGAGCTTTTAATTAGCTAAATAGGTTTGTTCCGTCAAAATTCTTTTATATGTTTTTTTATGCGTGTTTGTACTATACTACATTATACTCTTATTACGCCCTTAACATTTCATATGATTTACTTTTTACGTCTTCGAGATATAAGAGGCTGAAATTGGTGCTACTCTCAAAAACAGTGCGCCAGTGTTACGTCATTACACGCAACTCTAAACTAGGAGATCTACCTCTAAAACGCTAATACTCGGTCAGAAAATGTGCTGTTGTTTCGTTACTGTGTTGTAATTATTTTAGTATAACATGTTCAATTTGAATTTAGTAAACTGGTTTTGACAATCTACCAGAAGTTGATATGGCCATGATTACGGATTACTCTAATAAAGATAAAGACTATATGTTACAAAAATGAAGAGAGTTATTAACATATTAAATATTTCTTTCTATTTCGTGTCATTCCACTCATTCTTTTTTCTCGCGTCCATCCATTTAAGTTAGGATTTATAAAATAAAGTTATAAGTAACCAAATTAATTTTTATTTAGTTACTACTATTTAAATATGTTATTACTATTACTAAGTTAAAAAGGTATCTTTTCCCATATAAAAAAATATACTGCTTATTTTTGGATTAAAATCTTCGATCTTTAATTAAATTATATTTATTGGGAATTTTTAAAAAACATTGAGTTTTTTTATTTTTTAACTGGATTTGCAGTTTTCTCTAAAATATTTGATTTATCATAATACGAAGGCTGCTAAATAACGTCTAAAAAGACCACAGTCATATGAGGCGCAGTACCGACCGTAGCAGCCGTAATACAACAATAGAAATAGAGGAACCGAAATCATATGAGGAGGCCCGGGTCCGCTCTCCACAAAGCCTAGCCCTAGAACAACAAGGGCAGATTAAAGAATCTCAGCTAAGACTAGAAATATGCAAGTTAATTCTGTTACTGGCCGTGAGCATTTACCTAGGTCACAGCTTAACAACCTGGAAGATCACTATAGATTAAACAATAGCACCGGCCGTAGGAACTGCAAAACGACTATTCTAAATAAACTTTCCAAAATTTTACATACTAATTCTTCTATAATTACTTTTTTTTCTGTGTTAATAATCAAGACTTAAAGGTGTGTAACACAAAATGTTTCTGAATTCAATTATATTCTTCCACATTTCACGGGTTTTAAATAAAGATAATTTTCTACGACCTTTTCAGCTTATTAATAAAACAATAATTACTATACAAAGTGATCGTTGTAACAAAATCTCGTGCCTTAGTCGGATACAAAATCAGATCCCTGCATTGCAAGTTACCATGCTCTTCCTTGCTTTTGGCCTATTGGTAAACAAATAAATAATTTTTCCCACGCATTTAATAATAATAATAATAATAATAATAATAATAATAATAATATCCCTACCCCTCATTCTAATCACAGGGATTAGCCCAGAAGTCGGAGACTTGTGCGGGAGAGGGGGCGGCATATTATTATTAAGCAGGCCGCATTTGCGCCCAGGAACGACTTACGTTGGTAGGCCCTAACCACTATTCAGTGCAGGAGTGAGGGAAACCTGGAAAACCTCATTAATTAGGGAGGTAGTCAAATATCAACCGGTATCAATCTCTCACATTGACCCATGCTAACATTATTTCACCCTACCATATCCTCAGAGAGGGTGCCAATACTCTCCACGAATATATCTTATATACGGTCTCCCAGCAGCGGGACACGAACCCACACCGATCTAGTCACCTCGATTCAAGTACTGACGCCTTAAACCGCGCGAACACTGACCGACGACGATTTGTACTTATATTTGTGCATTCTGAAACTATGCAAAACCTACTTATTGCACTCATATTGAATTAAATAAGCAGTACATAATAATACTCCGAAAATGCATGTAACTAGCATTGAGTCGAGCACAATCGCTGAGCTTATGCGTGACGTGACATTGCGCCTAGCCAAGCCCCATTCTCACGCGCTAAAGATTTGTAATTAATTTTAAGGTACTAAACGTTGAACTAAAATTCTAATGCAGATCCATTATTTTTCTCTTATACTTTAGATTTATGAAATAAAAAAATGCTAAACAAGGTCATTATTGATTCCCTCCACTCTACGACATTTCAAAACATGTTATATGTATTAGTCTAAGAGCCAGTGGCCGGCTACCTATAAGTAAATGATTATACCTGAAATTTTGCACAGTGAGTCTCTTATACCTATCACTCATGAATGAAGTGATGACTCGATAAGCCCGGCGCGGCCGACCAAACTGTTACTCAGGTGCGAGAGGTATGAAAATTTAACCAACTTCGTTATTAAATTAACAAAACTGCCGTTTGAAAATTTTAAAATTTCAGATCTAACAAATTAGGCATTTATTTTTATTATTTATTATATTTAGCACCTTTTTATTAAAATAATATAAGTAACAAATAACCTCTATTTCTGGAACAGGTTCTGAGATTTGGTGATGTCTATTACAATGCTTGACATTTCTGACAGTTTTTAATGTCAAAAATCAGATTTAATCAAATACTTTTGAAATTTATAATTTTTGCCAATTTCATAAGTGTCTGCCATGACCTTAGAAGCACGGTATATATGTAAGTAATCCGCGCAACATTTTCATTTACAAAAGAATTTCATTAATAAAAAATAAATGCAAATACTTAATATAATATATAATAATTATTCTAGACATCATATACCTACGCTGTTGCGTTGGTTCTCCTTTACATTGCAAATAGCGAATCGTTGATGTTACTTCGAAGTGATGCAGCCCATACGACTAAATAAATAATGTAGCCAGTGTTAAGGAAGAATGCGTAGTTCATTTTGGCTCGGTGGAATAAGCGTAAAAAGTTATTTCTTTGTTCTGTGTAGGAACAATTGAATTGGTTGTACAATTAAGATAGGTACTTGACATTTAGAATGTGGGTAGGACTGGCAACACGAAAACTGACCTTTCTAAATAGCGTTCGCGCTGTGTAATCGAACTACTCGTATATGGGCGACCTTTAAGGAGTAATTTCAGAAACTTCATGATACGATAGTTTTTATTTTTAGTATTCATTTTAGAACCTCTAATAGAAAATATTCCAAAAATACAAATATAATGACCACAGGCTACTGGGTTCAATATAGATCGATTAGCAGGGGCGCATCCAGCTATTTGGTTAAGAGGGGGAGGGGACACGTTATTATAAAAAATAAATAAGCTTTTACGTTAAGTCAAAATAACAGTTGTAGGTAATAGCTCCTTTGAGAAATAAATGAAAACTTATTTAATGAAACAAAATCCAGTTATCTCATTTTGTTAATAAATGATAATTACAAATTTCATTATACAGGATGTTCCGCATAAGAATCGCAGAAGAAAGAATGTCTCATTTTAATCAAAATGGCGTATGTCCTAAACAATTTCATGATAAGCTTTTAATTGGAAATGTAGGTAGGTTTATCTTCATCGAAAAAATAGATGTAAAGTTATAAAGAATAAATTCAACTTTTCTATTACGCTACAAGAATGTATACAAGGCTTTTGGAAAATCAATGGTAAAGCAAACTTACATTTTATCGCATTTATTATATTCAGCGCTTCATTCCGATTCCAAATAACATGTTCTGTATTTTTTCCTACCATTTACACGATGTAAAATGGTATATGAGTTATTTATAAAATTTTGCCATATTTTTATGTTGAAAGATAACTTAAATCAGTAGTAAATAGTAATTAAAAGTTATTAAATTGATTTAAAAAAATGTAAAATAAAATTCATTACTTTTACGTATTATTTTCCAACTTAAATTAGGTAGTTCAATGTGAAATCAGATGGCATAATTTTATACATACCTCAAGCAAAAACCATCTATCTGGCACTTACCCAACAGCATTGTCGCCGTAATTGTCACGAGCGGATCTATGTTGTAAACAAAGAAATAAGTTACTTTTAACAACAATACCTTAAGTTTACCACATCACCACTAATAATTATCGTATTACCTACACAGCATTTACACTATGTATCATCTATGACCTACAAATGTCACGACGCAACAATACAATACAAGAACAAACATCTGTTTACATCACCAACACCGTAATCTGCACCTGTATCCACGGAAACAAACCACGCTGAACGGCGTGTAACGTCACACCAATTATATCGCGTTTTCGGTCACATGGTTTTGTTTGCATTCTATAGAAATGTATTAATATTTTAATTATTGTGATTATTGCCGGCAGACACATGTTCTAACTTTTCAATATGTTTGAAAGATTACCCTGCAATATATTTCAAACCAACATAAAATTCACGCTACTTCCCCATTTAACCAAACATACCTATATACAAAACTGCACATAGGCGGAGTTATAGGCCTTCAATATTTCGAAAAAATTAATATCACTGAATTACTTTTACTTACAATAACCGGATTTGGTACATGATTTAGGTTTATTATTGGTCTTCTTTGACTATGAGTACAGCGCGTCCAAATTGTTAAAGTGTATTATGAAAATGTTCTAAGTGTTAATAGCGAAAGATCGGATAACCGGATACTTATGTCTCAGACTTAATGGTATCAATTTTAAAGATTTTTGATTTTCCACAACATTATCATATTATGTATATATATTATATAATATACATTTTATTATATCTCATTTAGTGATCAATTTTGAATTGATCATGTTGCATGTGAAATTCACAATAACATATTTTATATTCTTTCATATTTCTATATATTTTTTATGTGTTAGATGTATCTCAAAATCAAACAATTATAAATAAATGAAGCAAAGGTTTTATTCAACCAATGCGATGTACAATTTTTAATTAATTTAATTTCTAATTTATATCAAATTAAAACATATACTCGTCTATTTATCTGTAACATGAATAAATGAATATTAAAGACACTAGGAGTGAAACCACTATTTGTTAATATTTACATTTAATGGCATACATGTTTAATACTAAAACAGTAGCACCATTCGTGGTAACAAATATATTTAAATATATAAACATTTCTTGCTTGTGTTGCGGTTTAGGGATTCTCCTCGATTCAAAAATGAATATACTTGGAATTTGAAACCACAATATTATGCAAACAAATGGTTTGAATGTTGAAAATTTGCGATAATTAATCCATTTAGTTTCGAATATAAATTTTCTATAGTTAGATTTTTCTTAAATAATTATTGTGTTATTAATTATTAATGTGTGGTCTGATTGATATACCTATCTATATCTGTGTTATACAGGGTGATTCAGAACTTATCTTAAAAAAATCAGGTGTACAGGGGACTCTTACAAATACAATTTTATAAAGAACAAATAAAAAGAGTTAAAAATGATTTAAAAATATACTCAAAGAAAGACGTTTTGGGCTCGTCTTACCCAATTTATAGAAGCTAACACAAGTGTAAATCGTCAATAGTGTCCACTTTGATGCAATACACTACATTTTTTCCTTGGTATTAATGCTTGGACACGCTGTACATGGTACGGATATAATTGAGCTTCGTGTATGTACGCCACACTGCTGCAATACGCCGTGAACGCCCTGGACCTCCATCTCTTCCCCGATTCGATTTCAAATTTCTCGTGTAACGCCCGCGTTGCACTACACTTGCAGTCACTGCATGTTTACCGGGAAATCGTTTTCCTAAAGCATTTCCACATCATCATAAATTAAAACGATATCCATCAACTCTGAGTTGCTATACACGTAAGAAATTTTTGGACACATTTTACTCGGAAACTAAGGATTTTACAATTTTTTTATGCTATTGACTATTTTTCATGACGCATAGATTCCCAAATTTTTGTAAATTGCCCTGTATAATAAACATATGTTATTTTGCCATTTCATTAATTATTGAATTATCTACATTAAATTAAACTGTTTAGTGAAAATACGCCTTAAAACTTTATACACAAGGTGTCCCAAAATTAGCCTGCCGAACATGAAAGCAGAATCTATGGTCAAAAATAGGAGGAAAAGTTATTTTTTTTTTAAATAAACATGCACCGTATAATGCCCTCTAACAAGAGTTATGGCCCAAAGAGATACCCCACACATACAGTTATTTTCAAATAGTCTGAAACGTTTAAAATAATTTACTAAAATTTGGACTGGCACATTACGAACCTAGCAGTATTGGAATTCCTTCAAAATTTTAATCAGAAACGTATAAAATAACCAAGCAAATGATGACTTATGACATATTGGTAGTTTTGTTTTTAAGTTTCGGTCGTGCTCGGACTGTCTCGCCGAGAGTGTGAATGTGGCATTAGCAATTTAAGCATTTTAATTACTTATCATAAAACCAACAATAATAAAAAAATTAAAAGAGTTAGTAAGGTACTGGGAAGAGTAAACGGATAAATATAGGGTAAAATGCTACAATAGTTTTTGATTAAATATACCTGTTCCATTTAAAAACCAGTTTTGGCGGAACTTTGAAGTTAATCAATAAATTTTTACAACCATGTGCAGAATTAAACAGTTTTTAGTATATTTGTATCAAATGATAGACATCCACATAGACCACCAGCATCCCTTCATCTCGTATTTAAATATTCATACTTCAACATACACGATGTAAGAAATAGGCAATTTTAAATTAGGCTATCCAAAAGCAACTTTTTGATAAAATTTAAATATCTCCAAGACTATTAAAGACACACATTATGAAGCTTGACAAAATTCCCCCTAAAATTACGCGTAGAATTTAAATATGCAAAAATATACAGCGGCCTAAAGGTGTTAAAAAAGTAAATATCTACTAACAATTAAGGTATACAGGGTGTCCGGAAATGATGAGGAAAAAAGTCAAGAGATAATTCTAGAACGAAAATAAACGCTACCTCTTTCTATAACATTTTTCCAAAACTGATTATTAACGGAGTTACAGGGTGTTAAATTTTATTTCGATATTTGTAAATAACTTCATAAGAAATCCAAATATTTACATAAAATTTGTAAATCGCAGATTTTTGTGGACGAGAAATTCAAATATGTTTCTAATTTTCAGATCACTAATAGAGGGCGCCACTTGTGGCACACCATGTCTCTTTTAAATGGCAGAACTTTTTGCATCTTAATGTATCCATCTAACTATCGAAACAATCGATTCTCCTACCTGTTTTATTTGAAAAGGAATGCTGAAGTCGGTAGGTGTAACCATTTTTGAAATAATTCTATTTGAAATGTTTAGTGCACAGAGTAAAAACTGTTTTGGTTTCAGGTAAAGTGCATATTTTTACAAATATCGAAAACAAAATTTTAACTTTGACACCCTGTAAGGTAGCAATTATTTTCGGTCTTGAATTATCCCCTGAATTTTTGCTCATCATTTCCGTACACCCTGTATAATATTTAATAAATATGTATAAAAACAACGATTTACTACTAAAATTGATTAAAACCCAAAAGATAATAAAGTATCATTCACAATTCTTCAAAACTAATAAATTATTCTTCATTTGAGTGATTCTAAAATTAAAGTAAACTTGTCTTCATGATACAGTAATATTAAAATAAGTATCGGTTACTGTCACTGCTATTAAGTTACTATAACTATTTGCCTTGCCCATATTTGTTACTGTAGAGAAATGTTCAAAGTGAAGGGATGCTTTTGTCAACTTTTTGCTTTTGTAGTTTACTAACAATATATCCCATAAAAAATATCCAAGTGAAAGTGATTATGATCAAATACTTTAGAGACAGATTCAAGATATTGCAAAGATTAATAAACCAGTGCTTCTTTTTATGTCTATGCATTTCACTAACACCGCAACTTGTTAGATAATAATTCTATAGAAAATCTAATTCATTTATTGTTATTGTGTGGTTAGATGATGATTTGCACTTCTCCTAGGCATTTAAACTGTAGATGCAGAATATTATGTCCATTTATAAATTATTTATTTCGGGTACCACAGTGTAAAACAACATTGTGTAAATTTAAACTCATTTATGAGTAAAGTTATTTTAGTGTTAACATTTTACAAATAAATGAGCTTATCAACATACTTTTTAAAATCATAGTATGTGTGAGAACAACCATATTGTGATCAGAATAACAAATATATTGACGACACAATTCAGTTTTGTGTTTGTAATAACACATACTTTAGTATTTAGGTAGGTACCTATGTACTTATACAGAATAGTGAGAGTAGACATATACATTACTTAGAAAAAATGTTTAAAACATAAATGTCTACCATCAAAACATAATAAATTGGCACGTGGTCTACGAGACAAAAACGTTTGGGGACCAATGGATTAGATGAATATGCTTTTAAATAGTACGTAGTAAATATTAAAAGTAGTTAGCTTTTGTTAAGAGCGTTCTATAATTAGATCGCCATAGTGAAATTTAGGTAATTACTAATTTTGAGCTCCATACTTGTCGTATAATGAGCTTATTTTGGGCAAGTAGCTTTAGAATTAAAGTTCGCACAGTGGAAAGTTATCCACTTATGTAAAACAATGGTTTTTTTTACCAGATGAAATAACCACCCTCTCTGATACAAAAATATACAATTTTTTCCTAAAATTTTTTTCCAAATAATTTGTAATTTTTTGTAAATTCGAAATTTCATAATACCTACTTTATTTACCATGCCGAGACGTGCTGCCACCATGTGCTGTAAGCTTTGATTACAATTTATTTCAAAAAATATACTACGAAGAAGACAGTTAACAGATACGCTGGTGATCTATGCAAAAGATAATGAAGTGGCATAAGGTACAAGGAAATTCGGCACAAACTCGGTCAGCTGGTGTAAGGACAGTGAATATGTGACAAAGTCGGTACTCCTAGATATACTTGTCGTGAGTTTTCTTACAGCTTTTCTTACACAATATAAATTTTGAAACAGTTGTATTCAAAACGACTGCTGTTACTTGCTGAAAACGTTCACCACCAAAATATCTCGTATATTCAAAGAATTTTGTCCAGTGTTTTTGATTACAGAAGTCTTTTCAATATCGGCACTCATATTCCGGATACCCTGTATATAACTTTTCTATACCCGTAAAAGCATACATTATTGTCAACTAGTAATGGCAGAGGTATGCAGTAATTATTTTTCTGATTACCAGTATTAACTATTTGTCTATTACCAAAAATGGAAAACTTAACGACTTCAAGATAAGCTTTAAGATAATACACGTCACAGTTTTCTGAATTCAAATGGAATAATATAAGATATAATATGTAAATTTAAGTCGTCACAAGTCAATTATATTAACAAAAGATAGTGTGTAAGAGAAATGTGAACTACGAATCTCGTTTCTTCAAGGTACAGGGCGATAATGTTTATTTTTAATAAATACACGTTTTGTTTAAGATTAAAACGTTATAAGAATATCATTAATACTATAATAAGGGCGAAGATAGACACAGCACAGTAAACAACAACCAACTCGGCTGCCGAGACGGCACAAGTCGCTGTGTCTGTTATTGCCCTAAGCCTGAATTTCTAACCTTAAGAACCTTTAGCCAAATATTTTACCTACAGATTATAGGATAACAAACGCCCTCTATAAATCAATCAAATCAAAATATTTGCGGGCTCTTAAAATATAGATCTACCAATGTGATACGTTCATTATTTATTAAAAACAAAACTTCGTATAATTTTAAATTATGGAGTGTTTGTAGTATTTAATGCCCTATTATTCTGCATATTATTCTTATGTTTTCCTAAAACCTTGACGACCTTCTGATTTTTTGGTGACATAATATTAAAGAAAACGAAAATATCCCGAATAACATTAGATATCGATAAGCAAAGTCCCCTTAAAATTACGCATAGAATCCATATATGCAAAAATATAAAAGGAGTTCTAGCTCTAGCTCTAGAAGTGCTACAAGAACGGCATTATTTTATTTAAGGAGAGCACCCCCGAAAACCCCAAAGCCTAAATTTTCAAAATTGAAAGCGAAGTGGCCCCTGAAATATTCTAATGGGCCTGTATTTGCTCATCGTTATCGAAATTGGAATGTAGTCAAATCAAACATCTGCATCTATTTGATAACTGAAATTTGTCTCGATATTAATTGTCAATAGTGACGGTCAATATTTATTGTCATGATTTTTTTTTTGTCTACCATGAATTATGAAAGGACCAGAAAATTATAATACATATTGTTTTAGTACCGAATGAAACTTCATTTTTTAAGTGAAAAATACAGTTAATTACTAAATTATAAATTAAATCATTTTTTAGGCATTCTATTCTACGAATTTTATTAAACGTAAAAAATCATTTTTGTAAATAATTTATAAATTAGTTTTTGAACAATAATTGACTTTTTTATTTTTCATGTATTTATTGGAATATTTTCTTGATCAAATCCAGATTTTGAACATTTCTATATTAGAAATAAAATAATATTTGAGAATTCTTCAGCTGTTTTTAAACACGCTAAGGTCTAAGCTTAAGCTTATCAAAAATGTTTAGACTTTTTAAATTCTAACCCCCAGAATTACATCTACTTTATAACTGAAGTTTGTCTCGATATTAATTGTCAATAGTGACAGTCAATATTTATTGTCATGATTTTTTTGTCTACCATGCATTTTGAAAGGGCCAGAAAATTATAATACATATTGTTTTAGTACAGAATGAAACTTCATTTTTAAGTGAAAAATACAGTTAATTACTAAATTATAAATTAAATAATTTTTCAGGCATTCTATTCTACGAATTTTATTAAACGTAAAAAATCATTTTTGTAAATAATTTATAAATTAGTTTTTGAACAATAATTGACTTTTTTATTTTTCATGTATTTATTGGAATATTTTCTTGATCAAATCCAGATTTTGAACATTTCTATATTAGAAATAAAATAATATTTGAGAATTCTTCAGCTGTTTTTAAACACGCTAAGGTCTAAGCTTAAGCTTATCAAAAATGTTTAGACTTTTTAAATTCTAACCCCCAGAATTACATAACATTTATTTTGGTTAAAGGTTCGAAACAGTGTTTTACGAGTCGGTCCAAATTCAACATAAGGATGCTTGTAAATTATTTCTAAAATCCGATTTGCCTTTTTTTATAGGCCATAAAATATGGCGCCTCTAAACCCTACATAAGCCGTTCCCCTTTCTTATATAGGGCGTTCCTAAACATGGTGTCCAAATTGAAACAGGAAATCGGAAAGTTATATTAAGTTAATAATTTGTCTATGAGTATGGCTCCCAAAACTTTTATGATAAAAGCTACAAGTCAAAAAGTATGCACTGCCAAATCATCCACCATTTTTTTAATTCCAAAACGAATTGTTAGATTTAAATAAAACAAACTTGCCACAACTCTTGCAGTAATTTCATGGAACGTGTAGCATAGGAAACTAAACTGTCCATGGCATTATTTTATGCAATTTGAGGATTCTGGTTCTAAAAATCAAAAGTGCCAATAATTGCTTTCAAATTTTATTTATGCATTACACTATTGATAATATAAAAAGACAGTTTATAAAAAAATTGGTATGGATGTATTGTTTCATAGGTATCAAATTTAAGGCCGTTGCAATTTGAGAGCTAAAAAAATAATATACCTGCTTAAGAAAGAATAGATTTTAGAATCAATGTCTCCGTTGTTTTTATTCAGCAAAATATATTACATTATCGAAAATGCCACATATTGTAGTTAAGAATTATTAAAAGATCTCCTGTATTTCTGCCTTTATATATGAAAAAAGTATAAATCATTCATTCCTTCTCGGATTTATTCAATCTGTGCCGAGTTTCATCGTACAGTTATTAAAACATGTTGTTCTTGGCAAGTTTATCACCCTGTAACTCTTTCAATAAACGGTTCTGCAACTATATTCACAGGAAACGTTTTGCTTAAAAGTATTTACTCTATTCACTCTCTACTGTTTCATTTTGAAGGGAGTAGGTATATTTTTACACTCCTCTTAAACTACTGCAGATACCTATTTACTATCCGATCCCAAATTTTCAAGAAAACGATAAATGCACACGCACGCAACAAACACTGTCTACTTTCATGCGGCGCCGGAAATGAATTCAAGTTCCTTCTACGTAGGTTAAAGATAACCTAAAGATTACTCGATCTTCCAAGAAATAAGGTACACTTCATTTCAAAACCACTTTTTTGAATCTGGGGCTGTATTCTGCAACCATGTTCCGATATTTTATTTATTTTTTTTGTGTGAAAGCTACAGAATAACAGTACATACAGTGTGTCCCGTTTTTCAGGTTAACACCTTTGGAAATGTAAAAAGACTGTGGAAAAAATTGTCTTGCAGAAATTTCACAGCCTTCTCACAATTTTAGAGGTGTTACATGACACACTGTATATAAAAATAGTATGTAGATTCTGAGGTTGAATTTTTACAATCCACAAAGTTAATTTTCGAAGTTTTTATAAAATAGAAAATGCCAACGTAATTTTATTATCAATAGATATGTTAATCAAAATAGAGAAAATAAATGTCTAAAGATTTCTCAGTATGAAATAATGTAGATGGATTGAAAATAATGCCACAACTTCATATAATTTTGATATTTACGATATACTAACTGAAGCTTGGATATAGTAACTTATCTCATTAGGAGGTTTAGGTATAGTATACAGGGTGTCCGGAATATAAGCGCCTTAATTTTGCCATATGATATGTTATACTAAACAAAACATATTTGACTTAACAACTTTGTTCTCTGACCAACGGTAACAGAATTATGACAGCAAACAGGGCTTGAATATATGACAACGTCGCTCACATGCTATCTTAGGATTGTGAATTTATACATAATAACTAACAAATAGGTATACTAAAACATAGGTACTTACTGTGAATGGTTTTCTTAGAGCTCTTTTCAAGAAGCGTTTATCATGTAAATGTCTCGTAGCCAGAGAGTTTTGGCTAAATTAACATGTCATGCAGCTGGTCGTGCTTACTATAAATTGTTCTATTTTTGTACACTTAGAAGTATCAAAGAAAAACTAGAGAACAATGAAGCGTATTAGCACCCTATGACTAATACTTTTAGGTTACCAGCAACAGCCTGACAGCAGCGTCGTCGAACGTTACAGTACGTTACAGATTTAACGAATTTCTCGGAATCTTCAATTGTTTACTTCATTAATAATGATCCCAAAATTAAATTACGAATAAATTACGTTACAGGCGCTTTACTGAACCTTAACTGTACCTTAGTTTGCAATTTCGTAACATAGTTTTGCATATTATTGCAGTTGTATTTTTATTTTTGAAATGTATTTTGGGAGACACTATTCGTTTCAGACCTTTTTCATAAGTTTTTCATTGCTTTTGGACAGATATATAAGCCCTTAAAATTACGGCACTCATATTTCAAACACCCTGTATGATGACCTATTTTATGACCTATTTTATTTGTAATATTATACAGTGATTTTTTTTGGCAAATAATGATCGATGATACCCACACCTCCACCATTGATAAGTTTCTAAAACTGGTAATTTTCTGTTTCATACCTACTGCCATACTAAATATGAACACTGAATTTGTTTAAATTTTCTCAAGCGGCTTAGAAATTAATAACTGACTTTTATTTAAATTTTGACACGCTGCAACTAGACAATGGCTGTTCTCAGACCCCACATTTATATAATAAAAAAAAATTATTTTTGGCCACTGAATACGCCTCTACATTTCTACTTAAGAAACACCCTGTATATGAAAAAATATAAGTGTTTCCAAGTATGGTTTTTTTCAGGCTACGTTAATGACAGGCATTAACAAGACTAGTAGCTTGTAGAAGAGAGGAACTATACAATTTGACGGTATAAAATATAAAAAACAAAGGATTATAGACATTTACCACTTCAGATATATTTCATATTACAGTAGATGAAAGTTTACTAAACATTATGGATTTTTCAATGTTCTGGAAAATGTATCAGTCAAATTGCTCTAAAATTAGAAAAATATTGGGGCTTCTTAAATAAAACTTATTTACTCAGTTTTACAGAGAATGAACGTTCTAAACTAACAGTTTACAACTCAGTTATCGAACAGTATGTTAAAGTTATAACTAATTGTTCTTTGTCACTTCCTTAGAGAGATGTGCTAATAGAAAAATTACATTTTTTCGGTCTTATGATGAAATTAATTGAGTTAATTACAACAACTAGGAACTAATTAAATTTACTGTAATCGCACCGTTTTTCTTAAGCAGATTTATACCTTCAAGTGCCAGACTGATGGATTCAACGGTATACGAAAATTAAGTTTTTAATTTTAATTAATTATCGTGGAAGTTGCACATACAGGAATTATTAAAATGATATAACGCGCGTTTATGCTGGAACTGAATTAAACGAACTGTAATGTGTAATAAAATTAATCAACATGTGGTATTTGTTGCGACATTCTAATGCCTTGTTGTAGGTGAAGTATAAACTAATTAAAATAATACGAATAACTTGAATCCAAACACGCGATTGTTTCTTAACTTTAGCTTTACATTTTGAATATGAGAATAACATTATGTTGTTGCTGTAGCTGCAGTAGATAAAAGATGCAATTATTATTAGCATTTTATAAACAAAATGTGTAATGACAGAAACGTTCGGACTATGTGAACCTGGTACCTGACTAAAAAAAACATTTATTTTTGTAATTCTTATCCACAGATTAAAATATCTATGTAGTTAGTCATAGTAAACGCTTGTGTTGTGTTACTGAGAAATAATGATTAAAGGCTTGCTACTTCTCATTCTCTTGTGTTCGTGTTCTTTGCCCTTCCTTCTTATTCCATCCTGTTTTTAAGCTGCACTGCGCTGATGAAGGGAAAAAACCCAGAAACAACGTTGTCCGCAGTTGCTTCGTTGTTCCCTCCATCTTTTTTGTCTGGATCCATCAAGCCGTTAAAATCCATTTGTCTCTTATAATATTTATAGTTTATTAAAGAAAACCGCATATTTTTATCATTATTCGTTAAGGAGTTACTGAGCAAAAACTATGGGTTTGCTCCAACACAGCAAAAATCGATTCCGAACCGTCCAGAATTAGTCAATCAGTTCAGTTGTTAATGTACTCTCGGCGAATGCGACGTAATACGGTGTTGGTCAAACATTTCTCACGGTTCTGAACCAGTTCTCGACGGTTGTTGGAACAGACCTTATATATCGTTTGATAGAGCGCTCACCGTAAGCCTTAAGGCAAGTGACCACCGTCAACTAAAAGAGTAACAGACGTTCGTCGTAATGCGTGTCCAGTTGTACAGCTTCAAAAATTTTGCTACTTTTTGTGAGACGGTACTGGTTTTATGAATACCGACCACCATTCGATGACACTTCCACTAACATATCTGAGAAATAATGACGTTATACCAATCCGGGTGTCCACCCGTCCGCAAAGCAACATATTTTCGATAAAAACTTAAATAATTGTCTCCCAGCACAGTAAAAGAACGTGATCTTTTAGTTTTAGTAATAGGAATTTTTATAATTAAGTAGGATTTTACATCTTCAATATTATCAATTGTTAAATTGACTGATTCATCAGAACGGCATGCGACTACAACAATGTTTATCTTCATCATCAAATATAAATTATTAATTACGCTATTCAAAAAGCAATCAACTTACTCCTTTGTAAATACTCGCGATTTTTTTGGTACAAATTTCTCATTTTGTCTCTTGAGAAAGAAACGTAACTTTTAATCTCCCCTTCTTTATATCCAACGTTGATCGCAACATTGAATACTCGTATTGTGACCAAAGCGTTGACGGCTTCATTTAATTTGCTATGTTTGAGAAATATACCATTTAATACATCTTCTGAATACAATTTAATGCTTTTTTCTTTGCACCAATCCATAATGGTATACACATTCATACATTTTTCGAGATTTCTTTGGGAGAAGATGCAAAGAAGCCTCTTTCTCACACTCCTCAAGTACACCTAAATCTTCATTAGATTCAATTTTTACAGTTAATTTGACAACTACACTGACTTACACTATTTTATTTATTTCTGAAATTATAAGAATTAGCAGATATTTTTATTGCAACCGTTGAAATTATACATATGCCCAGAGTAAACACGCAAAAGTTGTAGAATTACCTAGTATTGATTTATGGTAAATATTTTATATCTATTATTTTGTCGTCCTCTATCATCCTTTTAAAGAAACGCATTTAATTCAGAAAACCCCTGTAGATCTAATGCATCGTTGTCCCCAAAGCTAAATGATTTCTAAATAATTTACTATAATCATGGTTTCCAATGCCAACTTATAACAGCCGTCATTAAAATGATTGATCACAGGCTTTTCAAAAACCAACTTTCCTAATGATTTTATGAACTTAACAATAAGCAAATAATAATAACGTACAACACGAAAAGCTGTTCAGGAACATACAAATTTTAAAACGCCGATAGTTCGATTAAATAAACAGATAACAAGGACTAAACTTTTAAATTGTGTAAATATAGATAATCAGTGTCACGTATCTGTTAATCCACCAATATTTGTTTAATGCGCCTTTCATGTGCAATAAATGATTATTTTGCAATAGGAAAACAGAACGATAATTGTTGTTATCGATAGCTTATGAAACATTGCGTTAGAGAGAACACGATATGTCACTTAAACATAAGAAATGAAACAGGTGTTATTAACAATTCTTAGAGATATAAACTGTTAACTATTTTACATTTTGTTTTTGTAATAATTAAATTTCTATTTACATACCTACAGTGACAAAAGCGTCATCAGTGAAATGCGTTGCGAGTGTGAATTCTAAAGCTGTTTACAATTGTAAATATGGTTTGTTTAGATTTTATTAGCATTTAAGGGACTGGTCATTTATCAAGATTTGATAGGTAGAAGTGAGCAATAATAGATATTGCCTAAGACCTAACTAACACCTATTATAGGTAC
Source organism: Monochamus saltuarius (assembly GCA_025584915.1). Taxonomy (NCBI): domain Eukaryota; kingdom Metazoa; phylum Arthropoda; class Insecta; order Coleoptera; family Cerambycidae; genus Monochamus; species Monochamus saltuarius. The sequence continues at coordinate 17,487,608 of CM046727.1, read as the reverse complement.
ACAATAAGTTAATATTTTTCACTTATTACTAATTTTGTTGTATTTCCTACGAATAATTTATGACTCATTGTTTTAGGCGGAAGCCTCCCGACTACATATACAATATTTATGTGTGAAGTTCAGCCAATTGTTCATTCAGCAGAAGCTTTTCAAGTCATGCAAACTGCTTATGGACATGAAGTTTTGAGTCGGTTAAGGTTTGTTAAAAGGTTCAGGAAAGGACATGACATTCCTTCTGAAATAACCATCGGAGAAATAGAACTGAATCATTTGTTAGATCTATAAATAAAAAAATCACAAAATGGTGTGTTGTACACAAAGATTTAGGTTTGAAGGCACATACGCTCAAATAACACATACACTAAAGCCACTGAATCATTCAAAGCATCATGCATTTGTCAACTGAATCAAACAGATGATTTTCCCCAAAAAATCTTTTCCGATGAAGCAGATTTTGAAATTGGCAATGTAGATAATTTTGGGATGAGGAAAACCCACGATTGATTCACGAGAAACCTGTACAATATATTGCAATAATAATGTATCTAAAATAGAATTTATTTTTTCAGTGTAGGCATGTACAGGGTGTCTCAAATTCGATAGTATGGGCCTACTGTGAGGCTGATACAAAAAATTTGGATAGAATATGGGACACGTGGTGTTAAATGGGATGAGGTAAGCTCAATTTTCATTCGAAAGTATTATCTATTAATACAGTTAAAATAAAAGGTGATGATAACAATAACGGTTGTTATTGTCCAGCTCTTCCTGATTTCTTTTTGTTACTCGCTGTAAATAAGCAACATATCAACTGTATCTGAATGAGAAAACATTTTGCAAGCATAAAACGTATGCGTTTGACGTTCGTATTGAATAATGACAAGTGTTTTGTGATATTTATGCACTAAACAACGAACATTCAATTATTTTCCAATGACCGCGATTTTTAGGTGGTATTTCTATTGAGACTCTTTAGAACGATTTTGGTTTGTAGGCTTCCGTGGCTTTCGTCAATGGTTTGGCTTCTTCCCGGCTGTTCGCCACGTCGTCAGTTTAGGACTCTTGCCGTTTCGAGAAACATGTCGAAGATCTTCTGAAGAAGAGAGCGACATGTCTCTCGAAACGTCAAGAGTCCTAAACCGACGACGTGGCCAATAGTCCGGAAGCAGCCAAACCATTGACAAAAGCCACGGAAGCCTACAAGCCAAAATCGTCCTAAAGAGTCTCAATAGAAATACCACCTAAAAATCGCGGTCAATTGGTTATTGCTTATAACTTTTAAACGGGAAGTAATACATACAAATTTCTCTAATAAAAGTTTATTAGAAAAAAGTCATTAGTCGTTTTTGTCAAAACCCAAAGCTAATACTTTCGATTGAAGAAGGAGCTCTGCCCATTTAACACCAAATTTTATATAATTTTTTTGTATCTTTACAGTAGGCTCATACTATCGAGCTTAAGACACCCTATACATTTTTCAGAATATAATGAAGTAAGAGCTCGTTTTTAACACAAATTAATTAATTTGTGAACTAAATATATGACACTTATCAGTGAATATACTTTTTATGGGATAATGGGTAAAAAAATTATTATCAGGTGAATAATTTTGCTATGATGAAAAGTTTACGTTTGATGTTTTCCCCCGTTACTCTCAAGATGTTTTTAATTAAAATAACGTGTGCAGATTTGAATGCGTACTCGGCTAAATCTATTAAATTCAACCTTACTAGCTTTACAGCATAATGCCAACAACCATTCATTTAATGAGCGGTCTTTCATCAAAACATCGTGACAAAAGGTAAATCTAGAATAATTCATGTCTCATTATTCACTACAATTTTAATTTTATGTACAGTCGCACTAATAAAGGATGTTTGCGCTGTCCTTGCAGGATCCACAGGTAGGCCAGAAAGTCGCGAGTGGGACGAGACAAAGGCTATTGCATAACCAAACGATTTTCATGGCATCTTAGATAAAATCGTTCGTTACCGTACCAATTGCCATTGCTTAAAAAGTATATAATAGGAAAATGTCGACACAACATAATAGCTAATTATCCGCAGAAATACGATTAATAGTTTATTAGCGCATTTATTTAATGATAGTTCAATACACAACGGTGCAATATAAATACCTAGTATGTGCGCTATCCTATCTGTTATTATTACGGCAATAAATATATAATTTCATCGATAGAAACATTATCTAATCACCTGATATGCGTACAGTTCGTGGTTAGATTTTTCAATAAATATAATAAACTCAGTAATGGAAAAAAATAATGTATAATTATACTATGTGCATAGCGTGACCGATGGGAGTAGCTACCATATTTATTTATTATATTTGTTCTTATGAAAAGATAGCTGTAAAATTACTTTCTAAAGTAGGGACTTGTATGCAAATAGTTCATAAGTACATTCATCACGGTTCTTTTCTGATCCTAGAGGTCCTTCAAAAATGACGTTTACTATTCCAATAAAACAGTAAAATTTGTCATAATATTCCGAGCTATTTTCCACATGTTTGAGCCCCAATAATTAAATGAAGAACTATTTATCATCTACGATCAGAGGAAATATATTCGTACGCCTAATATCAAGAAGGGCAAGACTATCGCAAATTTCTTGTTTCACAATATTGCAAGACTCTTGCTTGATTCTTGCCAGACTCCTGCATACAAACGAGAAACATGAAACTTTATTACGAATTTGGTAACGGTGGTGGTTGCTCTCGGTCGAATACGGTCCCGCTCGAAGTTCACACGTAACTATCGATAAGTCGATCATCGACACTGATAGAATGGCAGATGTTATATCTAAAACGATCAGTTTTACATAATAAGTAATGGACGAAATAAGCGAAACAGAATCGGAACTCTTTCAGTCAAGTGGAGGTGAATTTATAATTTATTCTAGTTCACCAGACTAGACTAAACTTTGATTTTAAAATTATACTCTATCCTCTAAATAAATTATACAGGGTATCTCAGGTATTACTGGCATCTTTGGAAGGGGTAATTGTACAGTCAAAATAAATAGTATTTACCCATATATACCTATATCTAAAAGTTCACCGTTTCCGAGATTCACCTTAAATCTGTCAAAAATTTAAAAATTTTATTATATTTTTTATTTACTTGGTAACCTTTCATGATAAAACAGCAATAGTTCTAGGTTGTAATGAGATATCTTTAATCTAATTATTGAGTAAGTTTAAATATTCCTATTATCCAGTGACGTATTATGCTTCAGTAATACAGGGTGTCCTGAAATTAATGCATCATAGGAGCAAGAGTAGATTCCTGACAACAAATTAATGCGATATAGATATACTTACTTTAGTCAAAAGATACAGGATATCAGAGTAAAAATTTTATTTTCGATATTTATAAATATGTTTTCAAAAAAATCTAAATATTTAGATACATTTAGAAGATCGAAGGTTTATGGGGGCGAGAAATCAAATTTGTTTCTAATGTTGACGCTACTAGTAAATGGCGCCATTTATGGCAGATCATGCATGGCATAACTTTGTTTCGGGTTAGTGTATACGTCTGACTATTAAAACAAACGATTCTTCTACCTTCTTTATGTAAAAAGGTATACTTTGTTGATGTAGTTAGGAATAACCGTTTTAGAAATAATCCTTTTTTTATTTGAAATATTCTATACACCCAGGAAAAATTGTTTTGGTTTCAAGTAAAGCGCCTTTTCCACTGAACTTGATACTTGAAAAACATACTTAAAATGGTAAATTATGGCGATGTGCAAAATTTTGAATTGATTTTCAAGTTTCCTTCAGCTTTTAATACAAAAATGCACAATCTACGAAATGCGGAGATATATTAAATGAACAATTACTGGAATACAATGCATTTTAAAGAAAATTGTAAAGAATACTCACTTTTTATACATTTTTTATAATTAAGACAGTGGTGTACTATTTTTATTGTAAATAAAAGATAAGTGGTACAGAGTTTCTACGCCACTGGTAACAATGGGAATATTTAAATATAATGAACAACTAGATCTAAGGTATCACATTACAACCTAGAATTATTGTTGTTTCATCACAAAGGGTTTTCAAGTAAGTAAAAAATATAATAAAAAATTCAAAATCTTTGACAACCTGTATCTCGGAAACGATCAATTTTTAGATATAGGTATATTCAGGTAAATTATTTATTTTTACTGTACCAAGGATGCCAGTAATACCTGAAACACCCTGTATTTTTTTCAGCTAATGCTCGCTTATATTTTCACCCTTGCAAGACTTCTTGCCGTAGCAATATTTCTTGTCTTGTTTCAAGACTTTTTTTAAAATCTTGTATTGTTTTGCAATTCGAGCTGTCAAGTCTTATCTTGGTCTTGTCTTGTCTTGCTTTGTCTTGTCTTGCCTTGTCTTGTTTTGTTTTCCAAAATCAAGACAAAATCGAGAAGAAGCCAGCATCATTCTAAATGGAACTTAAATAATGACTTCTCTATAATGTTTTTGCAGCTTGAATTCCCTCTAGATCCTGAAGAAAAATACCTAAAAATTCGTAGGCAAACGTAGGCTCTTCTGGTAATGTTCTTAGGCAAGTGTTAAAAAAGATATAAAAAATGTAAAATTAAGTTCTATTGTAAATTAATTGTTAAATGGCAGTCTATATCATACAGATATTAAGTGTCTTACAAGTGACTACCATTTATACAGGGTGTTTTAGGAAGAGATGTACATACTTCAGTATGTTATTTGACTTTCAATTTTAAGCAAAAAATTTCCTATGAACTTAGGTCTGGAAACGCTTCGTTTAGGATATACAAATTACAGTGTTACCTTACTTTTATCTAAAAAACAAGATATAACATTTTAAAGACTAAAAACTGTTAGTTTTTAATCAAAACAATCAGATTTTTTTGGGAGAATTGCAAAAAATATCTAAATATCTAAACAAAATTTACAAAACTCGACAATAACTTTCGATTCACTGTAATACATAATTTCCATGCATCACCATCTTTAGATGAGTTCTTTACGGAAACGGCTGCTCCTAGGGACTTCAATAAGGTGTACATTTCTTAAGTAGAAAAGGCAGGGAAAAATTTGTTTCTATTCCAAAATGACATATAGCAGGGCACAAAAAAGTTGAAAAGATTTCAAAGGATCTTAATGGTCGCTTGGAGATACAGCCAATTATGCATAAAATTTGAATTTCCCGTCCCAAGAAACCTCTCCATACAAAATTTCATGAATTTAACTCAAAGTAGTCGAGAATTATTAAAGAAAATGTAATTATTGTTTTTAAATATAACATCCTGCATATCCTACACACGAAGCGTTTTCAGATCTAAGTTCATACGAAATTTTTTGCTTAAAATTGAACGTAGAATAACATACTGAAGTATGTACATCTCCTCCTGAAGCACCTTGTATAAACTTTCATATACTTAATGAAGATTTAGAAACATGTTTTTGATATTTATACTTTACCTGTAATGTCAGTACTATGTTTTGCCCCCTACACAGCGAGAGACTATTCGGCAATGGTCCAGCTTGAAGACTCAAGTGCCTGAGGGGCAATTTCAGCGAGGAGGGACCGTCTTCTCCATGTGCAGTGGCCACATGGAGTTGTCCACCCCTTATTGTCACCCTTCTAGGCCACCAGTTCCTTTCGTTTCCGCATTTCAGCAGGAGGTCACCTGAAACGAAAACATTGTAGAAGAGATGGGCAGAAAAAGGACATTTGCGGTAACATAAAGGTTACAACCCGAATTATACAGAGTGATTCAGAAATAGTGTCATTAATTTTAAGAGAATATAGGAAAAAAATAGTATAATACGAATACGTGATTAAAAATTTTTTGTATGCATATTAAGCCGAAAAAATTATTTTCAAACCATTATTTAAATTCTCTTTTCAGACTATTACTGTTCGCTGGCGGCAGTTCAACTCGGTGTTGGCCTGACGCAACGTTGCCAAATTTAATTATTTTCCTAGTACCTACCTACTTATGGTAGGTACTGTTAAAATATACAGGGTGTTCTTAAATGAAGTAGCAAAAATGAGACCACAGATTCCTTAGGTGAAAATAAATCGATTTAACCTATACATACCTATATCCCAAGTCGCATATTGACGCATACAGGGTGTCAAAGTTAAAATTTTATTTTCGATATTTGTAGATAACTTTTTAAAAATCTAAATATTTACATAAAATTTGTAAATCAGGGGTTTTTGCCAGCGAGAAATTTATATTTGTTTCTAATTTTGACGTCAGTAGTAGAGGGCGCACACCATGTTTCTTTTAAATGGTAGAACTTTTTTGCAGCTTAGTGTATCCATCTGACTATCGATTCTCCTACCTGTTTTATTTGAAAAAGGTGGGAGTAACCATTTTTGAAATAATCCTATTTGAAATATTCATTGCACCGATTGAAAACTTTTATCGTTTCAGGTAAAGTGCCTTTTCTACTGAAAATACAGCAAAATGTTACTAGAAAAAGTTGTTCAGGTACGGTAAATTATGGAGACAAGCAAAATTTCAAAAAGATCTGCCTGCTTTGATAAAACCTTAGTGCTTTATTGAAAAATGGTTTCATGAAACCTCGCCGATCTTCTTGAAATTATGTCTCCACAATTTATCATTCGGAACAGCTTTATCAAGTAACATTTTGCTGCATTTTCAGCAGAAAAGGCACTTTACCTGCAACCAAATTAGTTTTTACTCGATGCACTGAGCATTTCAAATAGGATTATTTCAAAAGTGGTTACTCCTACCGACTTATGCAAGGTATACCTTTTTCAAATAAAACAGGTAGAAGAATCGATTATTTCGATAGTCAGATGGATACAGTAAGCTGCAAAAAGTTCTGCCATTTAAAAGAGAGATGGTGTGCCACAACTGGCGCCCTCTGTTAGTGACGTTAAAATTAGAAACAAATTTGATGTTCTTGCCCGCAAAAATCCCCAATTTACAAATTTTATGTAAATATTTGGATTAGATTAAGTTATTTACAGGTATCGAAAATAAAATTTAAACTTTGACACCCTGTATCTTTTTCATTAGGTGATTTGGGATATACGTATATTAGGTTAAATCGGTTTATTTTCACCAAATGAATCTGTGATCTCATTTTTGCTACTTCATTTAAAAACACCCTGTATAAGTAATGGATTCTATAAATTATTTTTTAAAAGTATTCAACAGTTTAAAGTTACAGAATTCCCACAAATCAAATAGTGAACTAGTACTTACATTTCATTACATAAATAGTGAGACAAAAATACTCACGAGGTAAATTATTAAGAGATGCTAAGAATTTGTTCGTATTTACATATTGATGGTAATACAAAAAATCCTCGTGCCATCAACGAAAAAACAGTCCGAGACATGTACAGTGATAATAATCCGACAACAGTGAATCTTGACCTATTCTATTTAGATCAATAACCTGTTTTAAATGCCTACTCAACTATAAACTCTGCAGAGATGCAGAACACCAAAATAATAATAGAAACAAACAATTTAATTTCGAATTTTTATAAACACTCGTTGTAATGTATATGAAGTAAGTATTTAACAGATTAGTCCCATCTTATTTAATATATTTATTAATAACGTTGTATAAACTTTGCGAGTACCTCATCTTTTGTATGCAGACGATATGAAGATCTATTCAAGGATAAATATACTGCAGGATTGTATTTTGTTGCAGGCGAACCTTAATAGATTCAATCGATGGCATAAACTAAAAAAGTTATTCCTGATCATAACCAAGTGTAATATATTAACTTTTACTAGGAATGGAGATTATGGTGTAGAATATCCCCAGCACTTGCTGCTTTAGCAATATGGATTAAAATCTCGATTAAAATCCTTGTATATCCGAAAGAGCCTGCATAGCGTAATATTTCTTTTTAATATAATAAATAGAAATTTTGATATACCGGAAATATTACAGAAATTAAATTTTTATGTCCCAAGGCTTGCTACAGACTTGCATCACGAATCGCGAATCCTGTGATACTTTCTACTTACAAACAGCAAATACTAATGTTATTACATTATTACATTACATTATTCGCCATTATACGTAAAGGTAGAAATTATTCTAATGCGAGTGATAGTTTGGATATTTTTTATTCTAATGTTCCCATAGACCTTATAAATCATGGACGCGCCCAAAACCGTTTTCTGTCTATACAAATCGTTGATGCTCAGATGTGTGCGACAGAGATAGAGCTAGTACGGGCAAAAACCCACAGATCATTGGCCGAAAATGACAGACGTATGACATTTACGGTGACAGACCGACTCCACCATAGTTTATGAGTCTTTAAAAACTATTGCTAATAAACACACTAAACACAACTAAATCACAAAAGGCACACAAATCATTAACAATATTAACAGGAAAGGTTTTGTCAGGTTATGTTTATATATTTTTCTGTCATAGAACATCTGTTTTTGCCCGGACTAGCTTCATCCCTTTTGTACACATCAGGACACCGGACCTCTCTTTCTAGGACCGGTCCATGATTTATAAGGTCTATGAATGTTCCTAACATCAAAAGTCATTTCTTTGCAATGTTTTTTTGTTAGTTATCTGTTGTTGTTTTTTAAATTTGTTTGGTGTTTTTTCTTGTTTGTATGACTAGTGTAGCTATTAATAATTAAATTCACTATTTACCTAAATGAAAATACAGTTCAGGTTGGGTCAAACTAAATTCCACAAACTTTGCAACCAGCAACAATTAATAGTGAAAGACTGCGGTCATCCCCTGCTGAGCAAAGTCATGAAAACATATAAAAGACACTTTAATAGACATACCTATTTTAAGAAACAACTGGATTTGTTCCGAGAAAAAATGATTTTTTTTGTTTTCCGCGAGCTATCATTCGTAAGATTTATACGAGTCAAACCTCTAACACCCTGTATATTTTTGCTTACTGGTAAGAATACAATGTTAGAACAATCGCATTGTGCACTAGAAAGATATGTGAGATATGTAATTGTTATTGCAAATTATTATAATCCTAGTCTTAATCTCATCTCGGATAATCGCTTCCTTTTGTTTATTACAATTATTCAAAGCGTGACCTGAGCAATTTCACTTTCTATGCATTATATGGAAAGCTTCCCATAAATAAAGTTAAAATAACTTTAAACCAATTTGTGCAACACACGGTTATGCTTGAAATGTTTATTATTTATGGCGATTTATATTTTTCGAGATACATATCTAAGAAATAAGGAAATTTATAAATAAAAACCCATTGTATGAGACTACCATTAAAGTATTTATCGGTTTGCAAAATGTTGCATGGTCTGTGAAAACTTTTCCTAGGTCATAAAGCTGTTAACTTTCAAAAGCGAGTTCTTTTTGTTGGCATGCATAGACATCTCTTTTGAGAAGATTTAAACATTTACATAATTTCAAAATATTAAACATATGTATGTAATTATTATGTAATTTCTTGACTAATTTATATTTCTCATATTATTTGCCCCCAATGGAACTCAATCATGAAATTCTTTGAAATAGGCAAATGAGTCATATCGTTCATCAAAAGAAAACACAATTTGAAAAGGTTGATTTGTTAGAAGAAATTAATAGTTATTGTTAATTGAATGTCAATCTTTTGGTCTCTGATTTTATGTAAAAAAGTATAATATACTGAAAAATGTAGGTAATTTCAATACATTGGTTTCATCCAAGTTATACAAAAAGACTAAAAAGAGATCTATCGAAATTTAAGAAAAGCCACCATTTCCTGGATACCTTTATCTGACGATATATTTTGGTGCATGTAGATCTCGGAAACTTTAAGACAAAAATGATAAATAAGTGAAGTTTTTCATTCTGTCACCGACTTTGCGCTTTCAGATTGACTAGATAATTTGAAAGGATTTTTACGTACTATGGTACGTAAGGATCTGTTAGTCCTACTGGAGATTTCTCTCATTGACAAATCTGCTTCGCGCAATCCAACAATCCGCCTCCTGTCAATGTCACTAAGCTGGAAAATCTGTCAAAATCTGCGTACCTTAGGCATAATCAGCTATAAAAAACAAGCTTCACCACACTTGCAAGACAAATGTGAGCAGAAATATTTAAAATAGAACGCTACGTCACAGAGGATATATTAGGTCCTCTGTGGATACGTTATCAACTTCTGAAAACTTAACAGATAAACCTGAAAATTGAATAATTTTTACTTTGACCGAGAAAAGTAAACCTGCAAAAAATTAAATAATATTTGTTGGGTGTTTACCTTTCTTTACCACGTAAAATAATTCAAAATGCAACTAAATGTTTCTACAAACGTTGGCAAATTCAATTGACGTATTTATCAATATGAATATTAAGCACATTGAAATTCTCCAATAACAAATATTCTCGAAACACTGAGTCAAGTGGTGCAGATAAGATAATCCAATCAAACTCGACAGCCATAGTAAAGGTTAACAACAACTTATTAATGAATGCATTCATACAATGTTTTTATTAAACAGATTAAGAGCATTTATTATAATTAATTGTTATGCCTTATATTATTGGAATAAACAATATTTATGCATATCTTAAATTGAACCCACTAGAAACATAAAGTACGCCCTGCTTTTGGATAAAATTAGTGTAATTCGCACTTCTTTACCTCACATAGTTTTACATAAACTGGGTACAGGTGAGATATAACTGGTCTGCTCCTTCCTGCTCGGCCTAAGCGGCTCGACTTGCAGAAACTGACCTACATTGCAGCAGGTACTTAAATGCAGACCTCTGATGATACTTTTTGATTTAGTACCAGCTTTGCCAACTTTATCTAAACAATGAGTAATGCATTCATTTTAGTTAAAACGGGGAGGAGGAAGGTACAAAAATCTGTGGTGAATTATAGCCATCATTATATGCTCGTATAGTTTTATTTGTTATTCATTTATAAATATATTAGATACATATTCAAAATTCGATTACAAAAAATCCCCAATAATTTGTCGCAAATTTTAGGAGCGCTACCGTGGCGTATGTTGTTTATTTCACTATTTATTTATTTTGTTGAAAATGAATGCCCTCGAAGCAATTGTTAAGGAAGCCACCGGCATGGCTTCAAGTTTATTGCCAGAAAAATCATATTCAAGGTACGAGCGTGAATATAGACATCAAAACTGACAGAAAAAATGGTGTGATTGGATGTTCTATTGGTTTACGTGAACCAGATATCTGTTCGAATCCATTATGGGCAAATGGTCTATGCTAAAAAGTTGTTTAGAAATCAAAGAAGGATGTTCAAGTTCGCAGGTTTGTTTTTTATTTAAAATTGTATGGTAAAATGTGATGTTTAGTTGATATTTGTAGATTTCTAAAGTTAATTGCATTTCTCAAATAAAATAATGAGCGATATTCCAAAAAAAAAGCCAAGGTTTTAACTAAAGAAGAGATTGAACGATATGGAAATCCAGTTAAATTGCCACGATGTTGATGATTCCATCAATAATAAAATCGAAATGTGGAAAAATTATTTCTCAGTAAGGAATTCATAAATGGTCTTCTAGTTCACCAGTATACTGTTTAATTTCAACTATTTTATCGCCCCAATTTTGTATTACCGGAAATAACAGTTGTATCATAATTTTTAACAGAATTTTCTAATATAAATAATATAAAAGTTTTTTATATATTTTTAGGTATCAATAATATTGTGTGAAACTAACTACTCTATGGACAAAAGCCCCAACCAGCGTTGAATTACACACACAATATCTACCCATATATTCCTTATTATTAGCTTCTGTAACATTTTTTACTGTATTAGAAAGGTATTTTAAGATAATATAAATCAAATCTCCTTCAATTCCTATCAATGAAGTAATATATATGTTCTCTGATACCAAACATCTAGGTATGATAATGAACAATTCCACAGACAAAGCTCTATTCAATAATTATCTAAAGAAATTAATGTATCTAAATTTACTAACCTGCTTTAATGAAAACACTATAAATATCTAACTTCACTTGATAGATTAATTTCTTTAGATAATTATTTAATAGGGCTTTGTCTGTGGAATTGTTCATTAGCATGCCTAGATGTTTGGTATCAGAGAACATACTTCATTTCACTTCATTGATAGGAATTGTAGGAGATTTGATTTATATTAGCTTAAAATACCTTTCTGATACAGTAATAAATAATATAACTTCTAAAATTGATAGTTAACCGTAAAAATTTTACAAGTTAGTAGCTTGTAAAACCAAACTTCCTTGACTAATACCGTATTTTGATAAACTGCTGTTTACAAATGAGTAACAAATAAAATAGTTTCCAAATTGATGAAGTGAAATTTATTTGTAAATTTTTATGTTATAGTTTAAATGTATTAAATATTTACATTAGTGCTTAAATGTAAATGCCAACATTATTATGGCGCCACAACCATCGCCTACTCTATGTAGTTATGTCACTTGATGCGGCAATATGCTGTTATACATGCTATCGCGATATACAGAACTAAATTTCAAAATAGTAAGTAGTAAAATGCGTATTACGAACAACGACTTTCTTGCATTTAAAATCACATTAACATACTTTGTTTAATTAGCATTCGGTGTTTAAATTTTAGGAATAATTACATGAAAACTACGTGCCCGTTGTGAATATTACATTCACAGGAAAATTGAGTGCAATGGAAAGTTAAGCTTGTAGAACAATTGCATCTATGAAACAATTAGATTACCATTTGTAATTTTATGGCTTTGAATTATGAATATGTCATAACGATGAAGCTAGACAGTTTTAAAGAATTTTCTAATGCATATTTTAATGAAAACTATGAAATTAATGGATAATATTATATTTTTTTTCTCAATATATTCTTTAGATAATTCCCTAGACAAATATTTTCAGTAATTTTGTTTAACTTAGTTTTATTTATGAATATTTTTTTACTGTTCGAATGGTCTTTATGTACTTATGTGATTCGTTCATTTATTGGGTACGTTTTTCTTTTCATATCATTACTGTTTTATTATGTATCATATAAGAAACCACGTATTTGGATAAATCCTATTGACTTTCCATATAAAATAAACAATAAGCAACAGTCAACCTCTTGTTATATAAAAAGAAGAAATTATTATTGACATTTTTCACTCAAACTGAATAGCAGCGTGAACATTTTTCTTGATACAGGGCCATACACTTTTTATATTTAAGTATGCCTATACGGCATTTAGCAACTTAGTTTGAATCTCCCCATATGAAAAATATATAATAAAAGTAGTGGACTGGTTCTGAAACATGTCACACTATACAGGGTGTTTCAGGAGAAGATGTACGTACTTCAGTATGTTATTCTAGGTTTAATTTTAAGCAAAACAATTTCTATGAACTTAGTTTAATTTTTTCATAATACAACGTTATTATTTACTTTACTCAAAATTATTTAATATTAATCCAAATTTTCGCAATACCCAATAAATGAAATCAATTAGTATTTATTTAATAATTTTAGACATTTTGTTTCGATATCGATTTTTCGATTTATTATATTAGGGATATTTCATGTTTCACTTTATTTTTTTTTAAATATCTGAGTAAATACAAGTAAACAATTCTTACTTAAACTTTGATATTTTATCGAGTTAAGCCAGGTAGATATGTAACCACATAAACCACTTAGAACTTATCTAAGTTACTTACAGAACAATAGTTTGATAAAATTTGACATACTACATATTTACCTTATCCAGTTTTGGAATTAAATCGACAAACTAATTATCAAAAAAACCGATCTTTTCCTTGGTAACTATAGTATGTATACAGGGTGATTTATTAATAATGGGACAGGGCTCAATGGCAGGCTGCTTGCTGACTTCAAAATAGAATGAAAACGTTATCTTGAGATTTTCAACAATAGTTTCATCAAAGCATTTCATTAAAGTGGATCTTCTTGAAATTTTACACGTCGCCGTTATTTACGTCAGTTTACTGAAACCAAAACATTTTCACTCGGTGAACTGAATATTTCGAAAACGATTATTTCTAACAACTTCAACAAGGTATACCCTTTCCAGGCAAAAAACGTAGGAGGATCGATTGTTTCAATAATAATTTAAAAGAAATACTAATGATATTAAAATTAGAAACAAATTTGAATTTCTCGCCACCAAAAACCCTTATGTCCAAAATGTAAGTAAATATTTGGATTTTTAAAAGGTTATTTACAAATATCTAAAATAAAAATTTAACTTTGACACTCAAGGGTGATATATTGTAGCTTTTTAACCATCATCTTTTGGACGTTTTGGTTTTGTCGTTAAGAATCTACTCTTGCTATGTATCTTACTAATTTCAGATCACCCTGTATAAATGGATATATATTTTGGATGCAAAGCGTGCATCGTTTATTAATAGTTATCATCTATTAAGATAGCCAGATAGGTACAGAAACATATTCTTTCTTTTATGTGCTTGAAAGTAAGTTTTTTTACTTTGTCTGTAAAAACACTTTTTAAATTTAGAAATGAAAATGAAAGTATTTAATTTTTTAACTGAATTTGCATAAACTTATCATTAATTTAATTTCAATTGAATATTTTTGCATAAACCTGTAATATTTTAATGTTTTACTTAATAAGTAGGAATACTTTTCTACAAAGCTATAATGTCGAAAGTGCTCTTTGAAAAGAAACGCTCGTTTAGATATGGAAATGATGAAAATAATATTTAATAATGTACACCCCACCAATTTATTTATAATTTCCTTCCATTTTTGATTATACTTTGATGCCATATAATTTCCTTCCATTTTTGGTTATACTTTGATGCCATATTCATTATAAGTATGCTTATGTTTTACTAATAAATACAATTTATAAAAAACTGTGTGGTCTACCAGTAAAAATAAATATATATAATGTAGGCCACCAAGGACCTGCTGCCTAGGTTTTCTAAAAAACTGAACCAAAAATACAATCAACAAAAATTCCATCCCAAACGTTTGTTGTTTTCCTGGATCGGTGTGTACCTCATGAATATTGTTGGATTGTTGTGCGACCAATAACGACAGTTCTGGCAGTTAACTCGGACCGAGACTGGGACAAGTTTGTAAATAAAAGTTTATCAATTTTATTAGTCTGTGAAAATGAATGAAAACCTGGAGAGAAGTGAGAAATCAGGCGATTTATTACAAAAGGCTGAGAAAGCTCGTGAGGCACTTCTATCAACAAAGTTGGAACCAAAGTATAAAAAAAATATGACAAATTCCTGCAGTGGCTGAAAGTTAACTGCATCGAAAACAAAAATATAAGTCAAACCATAGGTTTGTTTTTGCAGCAGTTGGAAACGGTTTGAAACTGTCAGGAATATTCGACCAGTTAAGTTGAGAACGGGTTACTGTTGAATTTAACGAACTAAATTATTGGACGAGCATTTCTGATAGTTTCAAACCGTTTTCAACTGCTACAAAAAAAAAAACCTTATAATGTTGGCTTACTTTTAAGACATGGTATATTTTATTCTTCCACGTTCTAGTATAAGTGATATTGACTTATTTTTCTTACGGTCTGAATCGTACAGTCCTAATTCCCTGTGGACTAAGTGGTCAATGTTAAAATCAATGATGACAATTTATAATAATACAGATGGAAGATACCCTCATGAACTGGAAGCGTTTCTCAAACAAAAAAGTAAAGGCTATTAGTCAAAAAAGTGTTTAATCGGGATGACATTGTCAAATGTTTGAAGGATGCTTCCGATGAAGAATATTTACTACATAAGATAATGCATGAAACTATAATAATTACACATTTATTGCTCTATTGTACAGGTGGTTCTGATTATGGGTTATTTAGGGGGCTGTAGAGGTCAACAACTTTTGAATATTAGCGAACCGAACCGTTAGCGTTTATTTTTAGCCTGGTATTAGATAGCTCTATATTTCCTGATATGTGGAAAATAGCAAGAGTATGTCCAGTTCTGAAGAAAGGCAACGCGGCATTAGTTAATAATTACAGACCATGCAATGCAATTTTTCAAAAATGTTTGAAATTATTGTTCACGATGCATTATTTAATGATATTAGGAACAGTCTAGCCCCTGAACAGCATGGTTTTGTTTCTGGAAGATCTTGCATGACAAACCTCGCTTGTCTCTCACAATACGTCTGTAAACATTTAGATCAGCAGGAACAAATTGATGTTGTTTATACTGACTTTAAAAAAGCTTTTGATCAAATCGACCATTATATATTGTTGCATAAACTTGAACGAGTAGGTATGACGACACATTTGCTTTCTCTTGTCCGCTCGTATTTGATTGATCGCCAGCAGTTTGTAGAAATTGAGGGTTTCAAGTCGCCAACATTTGTCCCTTTATCAGGTGTGCCTCAAGGATCAAATCTTGGACCACTATTTTTCTTAATCTTTATAAACGATTTGATCATGCAGATTAAATGTGGTAAATTGATTTATGCTGATGATGTGAAAATTTTTACTAGGATAAGGTCTTCTGATGACTGTCTTTCACTACAGAATAATATAAACATCATAGTAGACTGGTGTACCCATAATAATCTACATCTTAACGTAGACAAATGTAATATCGTTAGTTATCATAGAAAGCGTGACCCAATTCCTTTCAATTACAATATTGATTACACTACTTTAACAAGGCTTGATGAGGTTAGGGACTTGGGAATACTGTTTGACCATAAATTCTCATTTGTACGGCATATTGAACTGATGACGTCCTCTGCTTTTAAGGTTCTTGGTTTTGTCATCCGTAATACCAATCATTTTACTAACATTAATGCTATAGTTATTATATTACTCGTTTGTTCGCTCAAAACTGGAGTATGGTGCATTGATTTGGTCACCCATATATAACTGCCATATAAGTAAAGTTGAATCTGTACAGCGTCGGTTTCTTAAATTTCTATCATTTAAAGAAGATCATCAATACCCACCTAGAGGATACGATCATGAGTTGCTGTTGTCTAGATTTGGTGAGATATCGATGAATAACAGGCTAATAATATATACTATCAAATTTTTATATAATATAGTGCATAACAATGTCGATTGTCAGCTGTTACTCCAACATATTAACTGGTTAGTTCCGCGTGCTGAATCCAGACAATCTGTAACTTTCTATAATCATGGCATCAATACCAACATAATGCTTTATTGCCCTATATATAGAATGTGTCGGAACTTTAATAATCTATGCCGTTCTTGTGATATAAACAATGATTCTCTCACTACAATTTTGAATACTGCAGCGCCTAGATGATTGTAGTGTTCTAGTTCTGTTAAGTTTCTCATAATTTTTGTTCCTTTTGTGTATATATTTTTTTTATTAGTCATCTAATTTTCTATTATCATGTCTTTCTATTAATCTTTGTTATTTTATAGTTTTAAGTTGCATAAGGTAGTGTAATTTTGTATTTCCTGTAACTGGGTGTAACCTGTTGGAAATAAATGCTATTATTATTATTATTATTATAATATGAAGATTAATCATATTGAAGATAGGGGCTTGGTTATGGTGGTTCACATTCCAAAATTATGAAACAAAACGAGTTCTCCGCATTGAGCCTAGTGAGGAAGTATATGTCTTTGCTTCCGTCAGATTCAGAAAGATTTTTTCTAACGTATAACAAAAAGCGTTGCAGAGTTCAGCCCGTTAGAGAAAATATACTTGGAAAATTGCCAAGCAAAATTGCTAGTTTTTTGGTTTTCCAGATCCAGAAGCTTTCACGGGACATTGTCTGTGGAGGACTTCCGCGACTGCCTTGGTTAACGCAGGAGCAAATATGACGACATTGAGGAGACATGATGGATGGCTAAGAATGTTGGCTGGCATGTCACATGAAAGAAGTGGGAACTTCATGTTTGACTACAGTCATAGGCAGTGACAACTGTTCAACGCAAAATTCTTCCAATTTGGGAAATAATTCCAGTAGAAAATTCGACAATTGTCGGTTGATTTTTGTAAATACATAAGAGAGTGAAGGTCTTATAACTACTTAGTATAACTACCAAGGGAGTTATGAACATGTTTATAGTTACGGTAACTAAAGGTTTATTTGATTATAATGTATTAGTATGAAATATTTGACAGATCGTATTAAAATTATTTTGACTTGTTTGTATGTTTATTTTTGCCAAAGTTGATAGTATAGGATGAACACATACTTAATGTGCACCGAGTCCAAGCACCAGTAAGTCTAATATACATTGATTTTGGTTATATTTTATATATTGCTCCTGTTGGGACAAAATACGATATAATGAAGTATATTTTTTACTTGTACATTTCTTTTGCTTTTATTCTTTATCAAACATACTTGGACAAAATTAAAAATGGCAAGAAACATTACTATAATTACTACATTTTGCAAAATCCCAGCAGGAATAATATCTATTATAATTAAAACTAGATGTATGTTACAATCGTTCAAAGAGAAACAATACAATATATAGTGAAAATGAGTTTGTGGTTGATAGGTTAGTTATTGTATGTAAATATCAAAATTTTATTTTTCTATGAAAAGAACGAGGCCACATTGGTTATGGTAATAATAACACTACTTAATTGTTACAAAATTACAAAAGGAAATGAAAAAGTTATAGGTATCTGGGAAAAAACTAAAGCCATTGTTCTGAAAATTGAATAATAAGTATTGATAATAATATATGTAGAAATACAGAAATCTATTGAAACAGAAATTAACTCAGTACAAGCAAAAATATTACGTATACTAATAGAAAAGTGCATATTTATAATTACCTAGTCGTCGCTTTTATTTGCTGTTAGTCTTAAGTAGTTAGATTTTAATATTCATAATAATAATTTACCTTGAGTTTCAATTAAATTGAATGGGAGTTACTTATATTAAAAGGAGGTTTATTTAATAACCTGTTTTTATTTCCTCAGATTAAGCATTTTATTGTATATTAGCTAAAATTTGTAGAATACTGAGAGAAATAGATGTTCTATTTTTGATCCGATAAATTTCAATATTCACAATAATTAATACTTCAAACAAGATTAATTAACAATTATTCATATGTTATCTTAACGAAATAATGAAACAATTTAGAAAATGATCAAATTAAAACATTTCTAATGGCTCCTGATGATACGGACATGAAATATCCCTTACAGGATGTTTTAATTTCAGTATAAATGTTTAAAATAAATAAAATTATTTTCGGTAAAAAACAAATTTTAATTTTTTATTTAACAGCAATGATTATTATATCTGATTACTAGAACACAAAAAAATGATTGAGAATGTTGAGAATTTCTTCATTCCGGTTGAAATCCAGCAAGACGTCCAAGAAGCAACATTACGTCTGTTACCAACGATTCGATAACTGGAGAAAAAAGGGGCATAGGAGAAGGCACAATAACAGAGAAACGGTTTGCTGTCACCAAAGAATCAAAGAAGAGAAACCAAATCAAACAATTCTTGAAAAAGCACCGGATCAGGAATATTTATAAATAAAGGCAGGAAATACACGATTTTAGTATTTCAATGTATACATTAAGCGTTTTATTTTGAACCCTTTACAGTTTGCAAGGATCATGGGAGTTGCAGGTGCAATGAACTAACCTTTTTAGATATCACCCATGTCCAAGACAAAGGCAGTTACCTATACGTATTCATTCCGGAGATAAAAACAAATATTTCAAGAAGTTTTACGATCATGGAAGAAGCTTTTTCAGTCAATGATGTAGAAATGTGTCGAAAATACTTCAATCTGCGTCCTAAAAATGCCGGTGGGAGATTTTCCTCACGATATGTGGCTGGAAAATGTACTATACAACATGTAGGCATCAACACAATTTAGAAAACATTTTCAAAAGTGGCTGCATTTCTTGGGCTTCCTGATCCAGAAACTTTTACTGAACATAGAATGAGGCGTTCTTCGGTAACATTACTGGCCAATGATTAATGCTGGGGGTGGCTGTAAAGCGTCATGGTGGTTGTAAATCGATCGTTATAGATGAATTTAATTGGTTTTTGATATAGGTGGTCCAGGTTTCTGTGGAGGGGAAAGTTATATTGAAGATTCACTGCCCAGCAAGATGGCAATTGCTGAAAAAATCCAGTTCCTACCTGGCGAAGTTGTGGACCCCTCCAGTCCTTACAATATTCTTATCGAGTGAATTTAAATGATCAAAATAACAAGATCATTCTTGAGATAAATGTTAATGCTAATAATAATAATTCTAAATAAAATGCTATAAAATCGAAGCGTGGTATTATGAATTCTAATCCACTAGCGTGTTAACGACCTTTAATCTACGGAAAACACACGTGATAAACTTTCTTAACATATTAGTGGTAGTAGATAATAGTATAATAAACAACGAGGTTTGAAAACGAGTTTTTTACGATACTTTTTATACGACTGCAAACAGAGACCACAAAAATCAAATTTTAATTTAAACTCAGCCAACTTGAAACATTGCATAATTTGGGTGACAACATCAAACAACAATCACAGCGTGTGCAAAGATGACATAACCGTGTGCAAAATCCTTAGCACACGGCGTGTGCAAAATACCGTTTTCAGAGCGTGTTTTCTGTGTGCAAAACCCCCCTTTTGCAAGGCAGTCGTATAAAAAAACATTTTTATACCTCTGTTCCGTACTATTATCTTCAAGTAAGTGAAAATCGACGATTTTAGACCTATTTTGAGGTTAGAAACGAACGTTGACGTGGTAGGGCTACGAATTTAGACCCAAAAAACCTGGCTATTCGTGCTGGTGTTATATATATCATCATTTAATGTTTAGGTACCTAACTGAATATTTTTTAAAAAAGAATACGTTTGTCCAGCATTCCGTGTGCAAATAAGGTATTATTATTAATATTATGCAACATTAGTATTCTGGTATGCGGGGAACTCTTGTGATTCAAATTTGAAATCATCGAGATAAATAAAGACCGTCGGACATGGAGGGGCGGGTCTTCGACTTCTTATTACTTCCATTCTAATTCTCTTCCCAGACAGCTAATTGGCGCGAAAAAATTGCCCCGTTCGGCCAAAAGTAAGAGTCCGCGACACGGTGTACCGACCACGGTTAACCGAGATGCCTCAATTAGAATTCTAATCACGCGATTAATCAGTACGTTAGAATTGTGGAAAATCAGATCGTTATTATTCAGTCCGCTTGACATTGGCCTTGGGAGTATAAATAAAATAAGTACAATTATGAATTTCTTCAGCGTAAAAGCGCAATAAGAATGTTCCTCGGTTTCCATACTAGGAGAGTTCTAAATTAATTTCCTATAAAAAATCCGACGTGCTCTATTGTTAGCTCAAATTGCGGCTGATTAATTTTTTTGCATCACGATGGAAATATGCGTGAGACGCCATGTAGGGGAATCGATAACAATTTTTTTCATATATTTCTAAAAGAAGGAATGGTGCCAACACTTTGATATTTTGCATACTCACTTTAGGCTATTAATCGCAACTTGCAAATCATGGATAGGGATTTTTAATAACAATAATGTTATGACGGGAAATATTTAGCATGTGAACATAAAAAAATTGATACATTTTGAGTCAATTTTACTTTCTATTGTAAATCCGTTCTCATTATTTGATATACTTATACAGGGTGTCCGGGAAAATGTGGGAAATCTCTCTGATGCATGAACATGAAAAAATAAAATGACAAGTTCCTATAAAAAAAATTTCTACAGGCTCTCCCTACCGAGCTATGTGTCCCTGAAGGACGCCGCTGTAAATCGGGTTTTCCTGAATAACTTTTAAAGTACTTAATATAACTGGATTTATTATTTATTTTTTCACGGATATAATAGGCATTTTTCGTTAAAAATACAGATTAATCCTATTAGATGAAACAGTAAAAATAGGCATTACAAATTTTTTATATTCTACTAAAACAATTTTGTGGAATGAATAATGTGATTGAATATTCGAAAGGGGGTGGTTAGGGGGCAAAAGTGAACGAAAAAGCCTAACAAATATATAGTCGAATATCAACGGTTACTGAGATAGCAATGAAAATATTTATTGCTATTTTTTCGAAAGCTGTTCTTATTTGATATTTTATTTTGAGTAGGTCAAGCATTTTAAACCAAACCCACATTAGTGATTACTAATTATTACATTTATTTTGACGTTTGTGATTTAAACGCCTGTTTTATAAGTAACTGTCGTATTTATTTTTAAATGTGCGTTCGTTTAGTTGGTTTGGTACTGTACACACATAATTTCATATTGCCTGCTACATTTAGTCATCGAGAATATGCTGATATTATTTTTATTTATGGGTATTACAACGGTAGCGTTAATCGTGCAGTTGCTGAATATCGATGTCGCATTCCGAACAGAAGAATGCCAGATAGAAGTGTTTCCCAGTGTGAGAATTACATCTGAGAGGCAAGCTGGTCCTCCTGGTCTAGCAGTGGAAGAAGAAATTCTAAATATGGTAGAACCACAGCTTAAATAACAATCAGCTCACAGACTCGTATGAGCGGGAACGTCTCGCGCAGATCTTCACGCATGCCGCCATTTTGGGATAAATAGCGGCAGGGACGTGTGGTTGTAAAATATGCCCATATAGCCATACCGTCAACGACTGCGTTATTGGCGCACGAATGCTGTATTTTGTGGTTTGTTGATTTTCTTGTATTTTATACTGTTATGTTATTTTATTTTTAAACAATTTCAAGTAAAACAAATTTATATTTAGTATGACAGTTTCTAAATTGAGACAACTATTTTTAATCCGGTCCTGACTTGTATCCCAAACGAGAGAGAGACAACAAGCTTCAAGGGCAAATTTTCAGGTTTTAATACTTCAAAGGTGCCGCCGTAGAGTCTGTGAGCTGATTGTTATTTAAGCTGTGGTAGAACCATAGCTTAAAGAACAAACTCTTTAAGCTGTGGTAGAACGTAGCCCGGCTGTAAGTACAAGGCGCATTGTAACTTGCCTCCAAATTAATCAATTCCGGCATGGGAACTCATTCACAAAAATGGTTTAAAACCTTTCCAAATTCAGCGCGTCCAGAATCTTCAGGACGGTGATAATGATTTGCGGTTGCATTTTTGCAACTGGATAAACGCAAACCATATACACTTTACAAATATATTTTGTTCATTGATGCGGTTCAATTCACTCGTGATGGAGTAAATAATTGTCGCAATGAACATTGTTGGTCAGATGAAAATCCGCACGCCACGGTGGAAAGTAAGTTTCGGCATCGGTTTAGCATTGTAGTGTGGTTAGTATGATTAATAATCAGTTACTTGGCCAAGTTGTGCTAGATGGTCTTACTAGAGCTAAGCTCTAATTTGACAGCTCTGCTGGACCATGTTCCATTGGACATTAAGCAAAACATTTACTTTCAGCATGATGGTGCTTCTGCCCATTTTAGACGTGACAATCGCTTTCCACAGCACTGGATTGGCCGACGTGATTTCCAAAATTGGCCACCAAGGTCACCACATTGGAATCCCCTTGATTACTGCTTTTGGAAATAGTTTAAATTATTAGTATATGCAACAAAAGTGAACACAAGAGAGACGGTATTCGATCGGATTGTCAATTGTGCAAAACTCATAAGAGAAAATCACCGTGCACTTCAATGAGCTGATGCATGCATCGAGACGGACGGTGGTATATTTGAAAATTTAATTCATTAATTTCGGTAAATTAGATGTTTAATTAATGTTATAATTTATAATACCTACAGAATAAACACTTTTGTCTACTGATGCATTGCAATAATTGACTCGCGTAAAAATATTTTCATTGCTATCTCAGCAACCGTTGATATTTGACTATTATTAGGCTTTTTTGTTCTCTTTTGCCCCCTAACACCATTTTCGAATATTAGGGTTTTCTCCCAATTACCCTGTATGCTCATATGGAATTAACCTTTCTAAATTACGTAGTAAAATTCAAAATCAAATTTTTATAAGAGTTGCCATCCCCAGGAACATTCAAAATTAAGAAACTTAAGGTGAAACATCAGATGTTACTACCGCAAATATTTTTAAAATTCCTTACAACTGACTGCATACTAAGTATAGTTTATTATTAAAAAAATTAAAATAGTTCCTTCATCACTACCTGGTCGCAATTTATCGGTTGTTACACTGTGCCTAAAGGAAAGAAGCAATTTTCACTTTGCTCATCAAGGTCTTTGTGTGATCTGTTGTGTTTTTTTCAATGACTTTGTCGATGTAATTATTTCACCATGACAGACTTACGTTATTAAATATATATTAGCAGGACACCGAACATGAGTGACTGAAAAATATAATTATTACGTTACATAATCCAGCAGGAACAAAGACTCGTCAGGATGTAAAAATAATATTTATCTACTAGGTTTGGCCAAGTTTGTACAGATATAAGAATTATCGTCGTGTGCAAACAAGAGATAATTCATTTTACACTAATTGTGTCCAAAATTGTTTTGTCTTACCCAGTTATTTTTACTAATAATGTTTTGGCAAAATAATCAATTTCTAATAAATGATTAATTTTCGTGGACAATAAAATAAGATACATATATTGAAACCCTTTACATGAAAAACACTTTTTGTTATTTATTTTACAAATAATATTATTAGATTAGTCAACATCTTACTGGTTTGAATATTTAACTGTTTAATTTATGAAATCGATGAAAGAATAATTTTTTTATAATCTAAATCGCACGAAATATTGCACAAATTTAACAATGTATGTAATAGGTCGAATATTTCTAATATACTTTACTTACAACATATCAGATATATCTAACTACTGTTACTAAAAATTGTATATGCCAACTTCAACGTTTACTATTATAGGTAAACCACTTAATGCTTGTTTACCTTTGATAATATTTAATGTAATTTCCACATTCTAAGGGGGCTATTCAGCAGTAGTTCAGCAGAATCTTATCTGCATGTAACGTGGCGTCACGTTCTTGTCAATATTCCAAGATATATTTTACCTGTTGCTTAACATGGCTTTTAAGTGATTGACCGGGTACACATTCACATTACAAAACAGAAGAGTTTCAAGTAAGAATAGCTAGTTTTTTCCATTTCGGTTCTTTTTCCACACTGAAAGCTAACAAATAAAAAAAAGGAATAAAGTCAATCGTTCCCCAGCCCACGTGAAGCCAGCATTTCCAGGCTTGTATAAATTGCAAGTCCTAGTAAATAATCATTAGCTTGCATACTAATCTTTTTGATGTAAACCAGTCGAATATATCAGTAGTATCCTTTCATTTATTCCAAAGTTTAATTTGCCAGGATATTGAAACACTACATCTTTATCAGCGAGTATAAAATGAAATTTATAAGAAATTTTGAATATCGTTTATATACAGTAGAAGCATTACAGGGCCTTGTGGTACTCTAGAAGTTAACTCAGGTGTAAAGCAGGATTTTGAAATTATTGATTTTGCATTAAACCAAGCGATATTTTTCTAAACTCGTAATTTTCTACTTCCCTAGTGACATCATGTGTTTTTGCGAAACCCACATTACAAAGATCTGTATTTTCAATATATTTCCAAATTGTACGTACATATTATTAAGTTTTCGTTGCACATTTTTGGAACAGGAATTAAGAGTAAATTTAATTCTAAATTTGACACTTTCTGAAATCATTCTTTTAATCTATAGAATGTACACAAATTAATCAGTTTCTCTATTAAAAACTTTATAACGACTTGAAACAGGAACAAAATAGTAAGCTCTATTAAAATGAATTTTTTAATTGCTCCTATTAATTTAATTTGCAGAAACAGGAAGTGGAGGTTTTTTACTGTTTTTACAATAATTAGAACTGATGTGAATCTGAGAACAGTTTTATGGGTTCCCGTATTATGTACATCATCATTTTTTAACAGTTAGAAATTTGTGTCAGTAAATACGTGTTTACATTAAAAATTGGAATTAACCTTATTCACGTAAAAACCTCATTGTTTATATTAAAATAAGACATAACATATTTTTTGCAGTTTAAAGTTATTATAGTAAATCATATATAAATAATGAAATTTTTATAGCTTCTAGGTATCTAGTATAACAAACAGATATGAAACTGAAATTGAAATTAAATCTTCAAAGCAGTGGCTTTCTGAATTAGTTATATATTTCAAATACGAATAGAAATATTACCCTCATTCAGAAATTCTAAAATGGCAAACATATTATTATGCGTAAAGGGTTTCTTCAAACGTCACATTCTCGTTATTTTTGTTTACTTATCCGCAGAATACATAATGGAGGCTAAAAATAGAATTCCAGTTGAATTTCAAAATACATGTACCAATTAAATTAACCACACTTTCCTGAACTTAGTTGTATTCAGGAATGTGCATGTTTTGATATGGTTATTATCTTTCATGATAATTTGAAATACTGTTTAGGTTGACAAACCTCAGATTTTTTATATGAATTGTTATAAGAAAACATATGTGACCCAAGATTTTTGCGAAACAGAATTAGTTCTATTAATAATACTATGAGCAAATTGTGGTGGTCTTTATTCCTGCGATAATAATATTTTGCTAGATATACACTGGAGGATGTACGAGTAAATCTTAAAGCTGTTTTTAACATTTATCAATTCTTAATATTATACATAAATATCGGTCAGTGGTCGCGCGGGTTAAGGCGTCAGTACTTGAATCGAGGTGAGTAGATCGCTGTGGGTGCAACCCCCGCAGCCGGTTGACCCTATATAAGCTATATTCGTGGAGAGATTGGCACCCCCTTTGCGGGTATGGTAGGGTGGAAGAATGTTGGCTTGGGTCAATGTGAGAGATTGATACCGGTTGACATTTGACTCGTGATTAGAATGAGGGGTAGAGATATTATTATTATTATAAATTGTGATTTTTCTAGCTTCAAGAAATTGAAACTAATTAAACCAGTTACAATGTATTAACCGATTTGTTCGCAACTCTTAATATTTATACAACTAAGTACAAATATCAGTTACACTTTACAATTTTGTTATTTGACATTCTTATTTTAAGAATTAAAAAAATAAGTACCTATAATTTAATTTATCCACAATCACCTTATAATCGGACTTTTATTCACACACATGAATCGTCTAAAGTGATACTTTATACACTAGAGCAATAAAGTAACTTTATTTCATTAGTAGAATAACGAAAAGAGTAATAAACTTATAATAAATCAAATTTAATTTATTTACTTATTAACATTAACATTTATAGTATTAGCCATTTCATTTTTTGTTTTATGTTTTGTTTTATCACGTAACATTTCCGTTAATAACAACCCTTGTAGTATTATTGCCATCATTTTCGGAACCCATAGCATCTAACGAAGTTTGTGAAGAATTTGCCCAAGTTATGAATGTTTTCTTGTAAGGAACAGCTATATTTTCCTTGGATTTTCCTTGCAATATCAACCCAAGTGTTTTATATGTTGTGCTCATTTTGGTTGTACAGTTGCTATATAAACAACCTTACAATGATTTTGTGACTTTTGTTATTTTACAAGATTTGTTTGGAAAACGTTTTTGCAGTTTATATAAAATACCAAATTGCTAGTTGGAATGGATTTGAAAATATATGATGTAGAAACTAATTCGTTCTGTTTGCTTTATTATCAACCATGGCAATTCCGGTATAAAGTATTTGTGCAAGCCGAAAATTAAAAGCACATGTCCAAATGAGTGCCATTAACAATGCCTTTGTTTGTTCAGAAAATGGAAAGGCAATAAATTAAAATCGTGTCGCCTATTCAAGATACCCCGACAATATTTGGCGCAAAATAACATGTGTTTAGGGCGACTGCGAATAACTTCCTTCTGACTGTAACCTTTCTTTTAGTGCCGACGTGGAACGTCTTTCACATTTCACACTTTACAACCGATTTAGAATAGCTGAATATACAAAAGACCGATGAGGCATAACCGATATTAGTCACGGTGCTTGTTTAATGTGTGTATAAGTTATCGTTAACGAACAATAAAATTGTGCCACTTGCAAAACGCAAATATGATTTATGATAAACCTTAAATTTTTATAATATCGTTATTTTATACAACTTAAAGTCTTAAAAGTCCAAGTTACATTTTTCTTATCTTTATTTAACAACGTGAAAATTGAATAAATTTGGTGCTAGTGCTTAGGTAAACGCTGTTTACCACGAACGTTGTGAAATAGCAAGCTACTAAAATGCTGCTAAACTAAGTTCTGTTGTAGTTGTTTTATATTAACAATTTAGTAATGAATTAATTTATAAAGTTCTCCAGGAATTAATTCATCAAGTTAGCTTGGTTTACACACTGAGGGAAATATTTTTTTACCCATTAGTATATATTGATTATTACCAGCAAAATACAAATTTGCTAAATGGTTCTTCAACTTTTGGTTGGTAGTACCGATTTATTGCTGGAATCCCATCTGCTGATTACAGTAGCTTTTGCAATTTTTGAAGCTGAAAACAAAAAATTATTAAATAATATCTCTACCCTAAGTCGAAGACATGTACTGGAGAGGGGGCGGCATATTATTATTAAGCAGGCCGCATTTGCGCCCAGGAACGACTTAAAGTTGGTAGACCCCAACCACATTCAGCGCAGGAATGAGGGAAACCTGGAAAACCTCATTAATTAGGGGGGCAGTCAAATATCGACCGGTATCAATCTCTCACATTGACCCAAGCCAACATGCCTCCACCCCCTCATACCCGCAGAGAGGGTGCCAATCCTCTTCACGAATATAGCTCATATATGGTCTACCGGCTGCGGGGTCAAACCCACAGCGATCTAGTCACCTCGATTCAAGTACTGACGCTTTAAACAGCGCGTCCTCTGACGGACCCAAATACAAACCAATATTTTCTCTAACGTTGCAGGACTTTAAAAACTCGAAATTATCTTGAAAGAAAAAAAAATTATGTTTTACGAAAAATTATCAACATCAGTGATAAAATTATTGAAATAAATAATAATTGCGTGATATTTATTAAACTACGATATTGAGATAAATTGCGTCAGAAAAATGTGGAGGCAAAGTTCATATTTCAAGAGGCACAAAAGTTTGAAATACCATAGAGCACTTTTTTGTGCCAATATTTTAATCTATAGATATATATGAGAATTATTAAGAATAAAACATTATTATAATTGTTTTAGTGGACGACATCTACATCAATACGAGAAAAAAGAAAAATTTCCTACAATTGTTGACTCCTTTCTCAACCAATCATTCACTAAATAATTTAACTAAGGCCACCATTTAAAAGAAATTAGTATTGCTAATGATGGTCACGATGATGAAATACAATAACACGGAACTTTTATATAATTAGGTACTGTAAAATGTTACTATTAGTACTAATTTTATGAAGTGCATTCTCAAATATAAAAGGTTAATGCCTCTTAAAATGAACGTAGTTATTTGTTTTATTTTTCGTACGTTATCTGTTTTAAACATGATTTAATGACGTCTGTACTAGCAGCAAATAAACGGATGTAGCTTTTCCTAAGCAAATTCCATGTGTAAATTCATATTCCTTTAAACAGATGTGTGGATGTGCGTTAATTAACGTATATATTTAGATCAAGACCTCTTCTGATTTTCGTAGCGAATAATTTTGCTATAAAATTTTATAATCTCACATAAACATCATTTTTTACTTCATATGCAGCAAAACAGTGACGATTAAATTATATTAATTATTAAAGTTAAATATCTACACCTTTAATAAAATTACTGTAAAAAATGTCCGAGATAAAAATTATAAAACACAAAATACAGAACATAATACAACATAAATAAAAACAAATTAATTACACCAATGACTTTAAAAATGAAAGGTACTTTCGACCAGATCAGGTACGATACGTTTTTAGAAGCTGAAACCGAATCCGGAAACAGAAGGAATTTTACAGTCGGATATACTTTGATCTATAGGTCAAAGTGACCTATAGGGGTAAACAAAAGGTCAAGTCTTTCTCTCGTACGTCTCGAGTATCTCGGTATACAGGGTGTTCCATAATGATGTGCGTTCCTTTGGAGGGTGTGTTTCTTGGGCTTTCTATAAAATTTTTCGATTTGAGTCTTCCCTATATTATTAAAAAAACAGCAGAGGTTAGTGGTGGAGGTTTAGACATTTGATAAAAATCATACTCAACAATGCCACTTAATTAGCTAAATGTATTCACTGATTTTCATATTTCTAAGTTTAACTGTTTAAAAAAAAAGAAAACCGAAATTTTTCAATTTCAGGGAGGGCTCAAATAGAATAATTTTATAGAAAGAACCTCCCCCTCCCCACCGTCCTACATTGACCCAAGGAATACACCCTCCAAAGGAGCGCACATGATTATGGGACACCTTGTATATTTTAGATTCAGAATATAAAAACAAAAGTTAGCCTCAGAATGACCTTAAAAATAACTTTCAAGATTATTCAAATGGTAGTCACTAATGACCCTAATCACCTTCGTATAGACCATTTATCTGATATCCCGCTGTTCTGATGAGATACTAGCTTGAGGGGTTCTAGAGATAAATTTAACCTTCAGATGATCTCTAGAAGTCACTTTAGCCATGGATCAAATCTCATCTGATCGTAAAGTTTCTCATTCTTCCAGAATATCTGGGAAATAAGGAAGTTGACCTTCAAATGACTTTGATCTTGACGTGATAGGGTCAGCAGTCCCTAATATTCAACGACTACAAAACGTATCGTACACCTGTTCTCTTCGGAAGTAATTTTCGATTTAATTTAATTTTGTGACCCTGTGTTATCAATAAAACAAATTATATATTCGATTGTTAAATGGCAGTCTTTAGTGAGAATTAACACAATATGTTCTATTGGACTAAAAGTACTATGTTGACAATGCATTCTTTAAATAAACTATTTGAATTATCAGTGCAAAATATGGTATTCATTTATGGCTACTGATTATTTATATTTCTAGTTACAAAATATGAGTTGTATACACCTATGTATAGCCATCTTGATAAAAAACTAATGTCTTCTAACATTATTTATAAAGCGGGACTGTCCAACGATGAAATAATTAAATAATATAACACATACATAAGCCATGTGACGCCACTGGTGCTGGATAGAACACTGCAACGAAGTTACTGGAACATTGAAGATTTCGCTGAACCGCTCTCAAACTTTGAGTGGTCATGCGCGCGTATATAAGAACGTTGAGTCAAACGAGACGAGTAGAGTTAATAGTTAATAGTGTGGAATAGAGACTCGTAGACAGAAAAACGTTGAATGCGGTTCCTGAAGTTAATTGTTAGGCTCAAGTGTTTATTTGTTTATAATTCTAGTTATTTTGTTGTGATGTGTGGTACGCAAAT
Source organism: Monochamus saltuarius (assembly GCA_025584915.1). Lineage (NCBI taxonomy): Eukaryota > Metazoa > Arthropoda > Insecta > Coleoptera > Cerambycidae > Monochamus > Monochamus saltuarius. The sequence goes on along the minus strand of CM046727.1, from coordinate 17,456,240 downwards.
CGAATTGTAGATGGAAAATTTCTGTTAGATCTTGCATTTTTAACATCTTAACGAATTAAATTTGAAGTTACAAAGAAAGCAGACCAGTATTACAGCTTTTCAAGTCTTGACTAGAAAAATATGATCATGATCCAAGCTATAAAGAGCACTTTGAAGAAATGAAGGATTTAGAGAACACTTCATATTTAACTCATATATAAAATACATTGACATAACTGCAGAAGAATTCAAAAATCGATTTAGAAATTTAATGAAAATCGAAAGATAAATTTAAGCTTTTACTCAGCTACTTACTATTTCTGTTGAGAACGTAAGAATAGCGGACCTTTAGCTGGAAGCGTGTGATTTGCAGTCGGATATTTTTTTCCAGGGTAGTACCAAAATAGGATTGGAGTTTTTTAAGTCACTCGCAGAAGAACTTATTCCCAACTTGTGAAACTTAGGCCTTATGATGGGCCCAGCGCTGAAAGGCACGCGTATCTTTGCCGAAGCATATTTTCCAACATGAAATCTATAGCCAAAATATAGCTGTTCCCTGTCTAATAAGTTACTTACGTTGCTTCGTTTGTCAACAACAAATATTAATATTGACCTTTATACATTGGTTAGTAAAAACCACCATCCCCACACTCCCAACTAATTTTGTTTATATATATTTGATATTTTTTTAATAAATAAAAATAATTATACAAATCATTAATAAAGTTGTATGCGACTTACTTCGCATAAGTAAGTATATATTGGGCCTCTCGAAGTTGGACAACTCCTGCTATAAAGCATTTTGTAAAGTAATAAGGTTACACTGGTAGACGTCTCGTAATGATTCAAGCTGTGGGGGAAATCTGGTGAACGTACGGACCATTCAGTAGGATCTTATCTTCCAATTCATTCTCGAAATATTTCGTTTAAACATGTTCTCACATACATCGCATAACGTGGAAGTGTCCTGTTTTGTTGAACAATTAAGTTTCTGCCATAGTAACAAAATCATCTGTTTTCCAACAGATCCAAAATTAAATTTGTAAAAAAATAGACTCACAATCAAATAAGATTCATGAAATGATACTGGATTGTTGTCTAACCAATAACAGCAGTTATGATGCTTAACTGATTAAAATCTTGCACATAAACGTGCAAACATCAATTTCAAATATCTTTCGTGTATCATTTATGTAACTTCCTCACCTAATATTTTTGTAGACAAAGTCGTAAATACATCTTTTTTAAATACTTAACGGAGCTTGCCAAAATACTTATCTCGGTATTGTTTTACATTACGAAATTGTGTTACAGAAATATATAAGCCTGCTACCGCAGGATTGCTATCTCGAGCACATTATAATAGTTTATTTAAATGTTTTTTTATTACAACAGAGATATTTGTCCTCCTTTGTTCTTTCCACGTACCGTGTGGTAAAAAATGTGCATGTTAAAATATTTCATCTATTTATGTATTATTGGGACATGATAAATTAAACGGAAATTGTTGTGACTCATTTTTTTAAATACATCTTTAGAATCTTAATCTCAGAACTACTTCATAACTGCCTGATCCTATGTGTAGGTACTTGCAAAATTTGATTTCAAACATTCATTCATCGATAAAATAAAATAATAGGACAATTATGTTATTATACTTACGCCTTGTCTCGGCAGTGACATGATTAGTCTCCTGTAATAATAATTTCACATCACCGATGTGAAGTTCGCGGCCAGAACTTAGCAGCCAGTTTCCGAAAACACCCGAACATTCATAGGCGTACCTAACAATGTCAGATATAGACCAATGACAAAATATAAATTAAACAAATTATAAAAAAATAAATAAAAATAAATTATGTATTTCTTAATGTAGGTACAATATTTATAAAAATTAATATGCATTGCAAAACAACCCCTCTGTAATAAATAGAATTTCCATATAGAAAACATGTGCCGATTCAAATAATATTACAATGACTAATTTCACATTTGAAAGATAATTAAACTTCGGAAGAAATTTCATAGCAAGCCGCCTAAGGGATGAAAATCTACCCTCGAGATATATTTAAAATATGGCATGACGGAAAAAGAGTGCAAGGGGACACCTCCAAGCAAGCCGTTTAAGGGGCCAGCAGCCGCCCCCGAATTTTTTCAAGTCACGAGGGTCTGCGAGTGCCAGGTTGACATTAACAGGGAAGATAGACATTAGCTCTGGAAGGAACATATTCAAACGAGACCTCTTTGCAAGCCGTCTAAGGGGTCAGCAGCCGCCCCCGAATTTTGCCAAGACGCGAAGGACTGCGAGTGCCAGGTTGATATTAACAGGGCAGATAGATATTAGCTTTGGAAGGAACATATTCAAAAGGCACCTCCTTGCAAGCCGTCTAAGGGGTCAGCAGCCGCCCCGAATTTTTACAAGTCAGGAGAGACTGCGAGTGCCAGGTTGATATAAACAGGAAGATAGATATTGCTTTGGAAGGAACATATCCAAACGACACCTCCTTGCAAGCCGCCTAAGGGGACAGCAACGGCTTGCAAGTAGGTGGCGTTTGGATATGTTCCTTCCAAAGCTAATATCTATCTTCCCTGTTAATATCAACCTGGCACTCGCAGTCCTTCGTGACTTGAAAAAATTCGGGGGCTGCTTACCCCTTAGACGGCTTGCAAGGAGATTTTTTAATTTTTCCTGATTTAATCGAAGATTTACCACTGCAACTTAGATTAGAGTTTTGATTTATGCATGATGGGACACCGACTCATTTTAGTGCTACTGTGAGATACTTTTTCAATTTTAATAATAATAATAATAATTTTCCTCAAAATTGGCCATCACGATCAGTAAACCTCATGTGATTATTTTCTTTGGGGAACATTAAAGGATTTTGTTTACTTCTCGCCAATTGAATCCAGAAAGAGTGAATTTATATTTCAGAGAAAATTGTGCCTATTTTGAACAATTTCTTTCTAGTTTTAATTTAATTTTTTAAATATTCTTTTATAGATTTATTACTAACTGTCAAATTTCAATGACAAAGCCTACTACTGACTTTTTGATTTCTTCTAATAAACACTATTAAAATCTTGTTTTAATTAATACATTTTTTCTTGAAAATTTTAGCTTTTTAAAATATAACAAGAGTAAAAAAATGTTTTAAATTAGATTTTGCCCGGGATATTATTACTCTTTTTAAATTCGATAAATGGAAAATAGCTCTTACAATAAAAAGAAAGATAACTAATCAAAACAAAAATCTCATATCACAGTATTAAAATTGCCAAAGATGAACGCGAAACAAAATTTTTCGCCTATTGGAGAAGTTATTTATAGATTATGACTATGTAATGCAAACATTTCTGACACCTATTTTAATTTTTATTATGGTTCTACATTATAAAGAAGTAATTTATTACAAACTACCGCAAGTTTATGTACCGTGTCCGTATAGTTCAAGAAATGATCATAATTCATTTTTAAATTGGCTCAAAAATATGCATTTTATTAAACAAGGCTGTTGGGAAAGCCGTTCCTATAAGCTGTCAAGCACCTGTTTAACTTATTTTTAAATCTATTTATTTGATTGGTTCTCCGACACACCTTCTGTTGAAAATTGATCAAAAATAAAAGTATTAATAACAGTACCTTTTTTGATATTAATTTAATGATTATTGCTTTAATAAAATAGTCGTAAATATTACCGAGATTTTTTTGTAAATAGTAAACTATCATTCATTTTTGATTTGATTCACTAAATGAAAATATTTAAACAATCCTGAATATTTTTTGGTTTATGCTCAAATTTACCTTTCAGATAGGAAATTGCAATGTATTCTTGAATTACTGATTTCTAAGAATAGTAAAAAAATCATCTCGATCATGGCCTTGGTCCATAAGCTAGCAATAATTCGCTCTTCAAATTTTTGAAGATTGGAAATAGTTCTGATATTTCCCATAAATTAGGAAATGTTAATGTCATTATTTATTTCGTGGTTACTTAAGTTGAAATGTTAAATTACAGTGCTTTGTTTGTACAGGGTGTCCCGCATAATAAGCGACACAGAGCAGGTGCATGTAGGAGGTCTCAAAGTATTGTACACAAGATTTTAATATACTCGCGACAAGAATTCAGACGACTTACGTCATACGAACAAATGAACAATTCATTATATGTTCATCGAAATATTTAAGAAACTGCAACTGATAGTAATAAAACTATATACTACACTAGAAGTTTGCATTATATATTGCATTAAATTGCAAAAAAAATGATTGTTTTAAGGCGACCAAATATCGAAAATTACGTTGACAATAAAAACAAATACGTAAGACGTCTGAATTATTGACGCGAGTATAGTGTCTTTTTAGAAGAAATCAAAAAGTCAGTAGTAGGCTTTGTCTTGAAAATGTGATGGTAATAAAACTGTTTGTTGTTGAAAATGGCTGAAAAATTTACATTCATCGAACAAGTTGATACGTTACTTGTGCTAAGTTTCTGTGAAGAAAACTGTAGAACTGTAGACGGGCTCGAGAAATAGGAAATGTTTTCAATAATATTCGAGAACTTCGTAGTGTAAATAAGGGTACAAAATGGGGAAAATATTTTGCAAACAGTTGAATATGAACCGCAAGTAAGTACTAAACAATTATTTCGAGAAACTGGATTGTTAAGAACTTCTGTACATACACCAAATTCTTAAACGTACTCTATTGTCTCAAGATTTAAATCGACGAGTGACCTTTTGCGAGTTTATCTTGATCAGGATAATACAATAACTTCTGGACATTTTCTACACGAGTATAAAATAAATGTTTGGGCCTGTATTATTGATCGTTATTTGATTGGACCAGTTATTTTACTAAATCGATTAAATGGAGAAAGTTATTTGGAATTTCTGCAAAATACTATCCCTGATTTACCGTTGCAACTTAACTCGAGTTTTGGTTTATGCGTGATGGGGCGCCGCATTTTAGTGCTACTGTTAGACACTTTTTGAATTTTAAGTTTAAATAAATGGTTAGGAGGAGAAAATAATTGTCCTCAAAATTGGTCATCACTTTCGCCCATCTCACCAAATGTGAATATTTTCTCTGGGCAACATTGAAGAATTTTGTTTATTCCTCGCCAATTGTAACGTATAAATGTAACATCATAAGAAACGATCATCATTTATATTATTAAACAGAGTAGATTTTAAATTTCGGCGAAGTTATGTTTCAGAGAAAATAGTGTATATTTTGAAGAATTCCGTCAGTTTTAATTTCATTTGCTTTGTTTTTATGCTATTTTATTATTACTAACTGTCAAATTTTAAAGGCAAAGCCTACTACTGATGACTTTTTCATTTCTTCTAACAAACACTATTAAAATCTTGTTTTAATTAATGATGTTTTTCTTGAAAACCTTAAACTTTTTTTTTAGAATATAAGAGTAAAAAAGTGTTTTAAATTAAATTCTGAGCAGGATGTTATTATTATTATTTTTAAATTCGACCAATGGAAAAAAGTCACTCACCCTCAATTCAATGAATACCTTGTAGTGTTTCAATTTACTTGTACTCATACCATACTTGTTCAACTCATAGTCAAAGAATACCAATAATAATCCTAAATCATGTACTAAGTTTGGTTATTCTAAGTTAAAGTAATTCAGAGATATTATTTTTTTTCGAAATATTTGGCTTTTCTTTGAAGTCACAGGCCTGTATACGATTTTGCATACTTGGTATACTTGGTTAAATTGCAATATTTTGAGACATGCACTTGCTCTGTGTCGGTTCTTATGGAAAACACCCTGTATGGCTACTGTGTAACTATTGTAATATCATCAAATTATGACTAATACTCAATGTTAAACATTTGCACATTTTAATTAACTTCGAAACATCCATTCCAATGACTTCGGTGATTTATAGCGTCATTCTATTTAAACATGGCCAATGCAGTTATTTAACACACAATTAAAATTATTCCCAACAGCTTGAACTGCTGAATCATCTGCGAACAATCCGTTTAAACTCTAAATAAAAAATAATAATTACACATATAATTACAAAATAAAACAATTAAGTATGCACATGGCTGTTATGATGACCGCATGTAGCATTTCCTTTGATATTGTTTTATTTTACTATCAACGATATGGTTTAAATGGTTAATAACAAAGACATGCGTTATTATTAAGAGATAATTAAACATGTGTATTGTTTTATTTCATTTGGTGAGATAAATACATACATTATTTTGTTATGAATGAAAATAGTTTTTATTTTATTGATTATTTCGACAAAACGACCCAGTGCTTGTAAACAAAGAGGAAATTAATATTTTCTTCTATATAACTAAAATAAACAACAGGATACAAATTTTTAAATATTTTTATTGATTATAAAATTGGATTTCAGCAATTTTAGTGTTAAAATGTGATTTTCACATCAACGCAGCATTCTCAGACTCAAAATCTTCAAAATAAATGTTATTCTTGATTCAAAATGATCTTAAATTGAATATGAAATACGCGGTGTAGAACTAACTACATCTATCGGCCATTCGCTACTCCATGCCGGACTGAAAATGTCACAGACACGAAGCGTTCTACATGCAGTAGACACCATTGAAAGCTGTCGACCTTTATCGCGTTCGGCGAGAAACGATAGTTTGCAAACACGGAATTCCAGGAAACAACTACTCTGCGGGCTAATACCCCGACCAGCATTGAATTACACCTGGAAAACCTATAGCAACAGCTAGAGTCATTCATCAGAAGCCCACCAGACATATACCGGTTTCGAGCTTATTAGCTCTCATCAGTATGCCATAGGTAAGGTATCCGACGAATAATCCTAGCTGTTTAGTCTGTCTAACCCGACAGATGTAGTTAGTTCGCAGAGTAGTTGTTTCCTGGAATTCCGTGTTTGTGAATATTAAATCTTAATAATGATAAAAACTGGTCAATTTCTCATCTTAAGTCAATAATAATCCGTTATTGTAAAACTTATTTTACAAATATAGGGTATGAGTGGCAATTTTAAAAGGGCTTGTTTATATGACCAAAAGTAACAAGCCTGAAAAAATTTTATACGTCTTTCTACAAATACCTTCCAAAAATAAAAATGCTACTACAATAAAATGCATATCTGTGTTACGAAAACTAAAATAGATACAATTAAAAGATCGCCCACATTATGTCCGCACGGACCAGCACGAACCTGCAAAGCCTGCTCAGGAAGGGTTCCATGTTATTTAATGGAGCATCACACACTAGACCAGCACCTGCATGTACCGTCACCTGCAACGACCGTCACTGCAGGTCGTCTCTGGGGCCCGCAATATCTGTAAGGCCGCACTATTCTGACGTAAGTTCTGTTCCCACAAAAGTCAGGGATTGGTTTCAAACTGTTCCAAATATTCGGCCAGTTAAGTTGTGAATGTGTCGCTGAACTGTCGGGCATCCTTGTTTATCAACAACGTCTATTTGATTACCATGAACAAATTGCAAGTCTTTCGTTAGATGACACTGTTCTGCGAAATCTTATGTTTTGGTGCTATAGGTGAAGTCGATTCAAGAGCTGATTTTTTTTATGATATTCGGAAATACTGAAAAAAAAATCGTTGACCTCTCTGCAGTTTAGAGAATAAATAATGAAATAGACAATACAGCTTTCTCTTTTTATTGATAAGGTGAACCAAAAACTTTCTCATTTTCCTGGCTTCTTCCCCCTCCTCCTGCTCGTCATACAACATCGCTAAATGATGATAAAAATTTCTTCCGAGCTACACTCAACTACTACTTAAAAACGTTGGCCATACACATAACCAGATCTTCAACACTAAGCAAAAAACTTTTTTAACGTAATTTATATCAGTATTAATGAAGTATACAAGAATAATGTTTCCTAGACAACTTTTAAACTATAACGTACTGTAACGTGCGATAACATTGCAATTCATTACCTGTTAAGGTACGGATTCGCTGGTGCGACTGCGGCTGCGGCTCGCGGCTGTGACTCGTCGCCAACCAATAGACAGTCTGAATGTTCTCATCAACTACAGCATTTAGACTGCCTATTGGTCAGCGACGAGTAGCAGTCGCGAGCCGCAGCCGCAGTTGCACCAGCGAATCCGTACCCTAACGGTCTGGGATATAGGTAAACTACTGAATGCAAAGATGATATTGAATATTTACTATGCGATAAACATGCGAAAATAGGTGATAAAGATATGATTTTTTATGTTAATATCTTATTGGGCTATTTGGTAGACCATGAATGAGAAAAATTAAATAAATTTTATATTGTATTTGCTACATCGTTTATCTAATAAATATTCGCAACTGATTGTTAATAATAATACATAATTTTGAATTTTTATGTAAAACGTTACAAATCTTTTGATGATTATATCCAATTGTTAAAAAAATCTTATGGATTTGGGTTATCCCAGTTATAAATCTTGTAAGTATAGAAAATACTTAAACTATGTAAAAAATATAATAAGATACAGCATACGTTGCATTTACGTAAACGTAAGTTTTATTGGTGGAATAGAAACATAAGAGAAGAAATTCCAATTTTTCCTTACACATATGACCTATAAAACCACACTTTTGGATAAATATTACCGATGGAAGTAACAAAATATCATGAAATATTTTCTTGCGAAGCTGAAGTATACAAGATAAAGTTTATACCTTCTAGATTACTAAGAAATCTATTATTTTCATTAATGGTACAATTTGTATTTATTTAGAATGGATTAAATACCAAAGGACTTTCAAACTTAGTTGCCTTGCAAAAAAATGGCAGCAACTACTACATGGCATGGACCTATTTCTTACAACGCACCACGCTAGTTCTTTTAAGTGAAATATATATGGCTGACTTGAACTTGACACCCAAACAAATGTAATGGACTGCTTTTCGTGGAACAGTTCGGACACAGAAACAAAATAAAATGGGACGATCATTATAGTGTTGGAATTTATGCTTCATCATGTCGTTATTCCAGCAACGGCTGACATTTTGCAAAGGACCTTTCAAAAATTCTTTTACTTTTTGCATCTCCACCGACATTTCAGTATCTCAGTCGCGTCGCTCAAATTGCAGAGGCGCCTCACGCCATGACGTGCCTATCATTTATCCCAATTTCACTATCGCTTTCTAGGCATTCATCATAATTCATAATCATAACACGAACACTGTTTCTCGGTACGACTGGAATATACCCATGATACAATTACTAATTTTGTTTAATTTTACTGATATGAATAAGCCTAAGCAAATATTCATTGCTTATATGTAATTACCAGTAAATGGCGAGTTAATTTGTAGTATAAAGTGAATATACAGGGTGTTCAGTAAAGAATGTGCCGTACTTTAAAGCTAGAGTCTTTGGACAAAGATAAAGTGAATTAAATCGACTTTTGTACAATTTTGCGTCCTGTCCTTAAGAAGGTTATTCCAAAACTTTATTTGAAATTATTTTTGAAATACACGCCAGGCAGCTACTTACTAGACATTACTAACTGTAAAATTTTTTTGAATGAATAATTTATTAGAATTTATGAATAGATATTCAATCTTAAGGTCGCCGTATTTCTCGCCGTGAAATGATCAAATTTGTGGTGATTTTTAGGTACAGAAATCTCGAAAAATAAAACATGTATAGCAAAAGTAGGATCAAAAATAAAATTATTGATGTAAATAAAAGTGCATTATCAAATAATCTTACATGCAGAACTATGTACAGTTGAATTTAAAAACATATCTACGTATTTCGAAAGATATCTATACCTAAAAATTTGTTGGTTAAACCACTTTCAGTCGTTATATATTCGTTTTATTTCGATATCTTTGAATATTCGCAGTTGGGATGAGATAACATTCCAGTTATTTGCTAAGTTCGATATTATTCAGTTCTTAATTGTCTAAAAATTACTTGTATTTGTAAAAAACACTATTTCAAGAGTATGGCGTCCTTAAGAAGTATTCTCGCCGTAAAATGATCAAATGGGGTGTTTTTAGGTACAGAAATCTAGAAAAATATAAAACGTACAACAAAAGAATCTAATATCAAAAATAAAATTCTATTTCTAAATGTTTTATTTATCCACTTTTACTATTTAAATCTGAATAAAAATCTCCTGAAATAAAATAATAACTTTTAAAAACCGTTTGTAAGACACACATTATTTTGTTATTCTAACGACACATTTTAACAGTTATTATCACATTTATTCACTAGTACAAAAATGTGACATAAAAGCCATAAAGTCAACTTAACCGAAGTAAGCTGTGAAAAACTACAGAAACTTCATTATTTGTAAATTCTTGTACATATTTTAATGTAAATAAATCAATAGTTTTTCACAGCTTACTTGGGCAAAATTTATGACTTACAGCGTTCATCTTACATTGTTGTGGCAAAAGATCTTACCCAAAATAGGAAAGAATGGAGTGCATTAATTCATACATGGATAGAAGAAACCACCCCCCACATCTATTGGCATAACGGTATAACAATTATCATGATACAGGTAGTATATTAAGTTTTTTTCACTGTAATGAAAGTATGTCGTTGTTTTTTTTTAAATAGACACTTTTGAATCAGAAATAAAACTTTTTCATTAAACCGCCTCATTAATACAAATTAGAAATAATCAGAATAACGGGGTTTGTGTGTTTAAACGATTACATACATCCGTTGTGGTTAAGTACTCGTAATTGGAAGCTTTATAAATGGTGCTATTATGTAGAACGATTGCAGAATTATATATATAAATATTTCCACTCATATTCCAGCAGTAATAGTTTTAAGAAATCAAAACTAGTTTCACTCTTTTATTATACTGACGATTAATTTTTCAAACAGGCGCGAGGCCGATGTATTAAACAATAAAACAGTACTTACATTACATTTTGTAATTTTTTTTATAATAATTATGTCTATTAAGGAGGAAGACGTTTCATTGTAATTTCTAATACGTTTAAAATCGTTGTGATATTAGCAAACCGTTTCCTAGATGTCTTGTATTACGAGATGTAGGAATATTGCAATAATTAACCGTTTTAGTTTATATTGTTTCACATTTCACAAAGAAGTTTGTCCTTGACATGGTAATTCTTCTCTCTAACTTGATCAGATTGGTCACAGGTATGCCTATCTTACGATCACCCAATAATTTTTTTCGTCTATGCTCTTATTTTTTTATTCTTAGCTAACTAACTAGAATTAAAGTTCAGTAAATCCTCCGCTTTTTGAATTGTAAAAGTATGAGTGTCAAACATGACTTCTAAAATGCAACCAGCTCAATCACTTTAGTATTTTTACATTGCTTATTTGGCAGTATGTGAAAATATATTAAACAATAGCTAGAAAAATAATAAGATGTAAACAAACTAGGGAAATACTGAAGCAATATAAATTGCTGATGTATTATATAATTTCAATCTTTAGTTGAGAAATATATTTTCCCATTTTTTACATTAATAGTTATTTATGGGTTGTCCTACTCGGCCTGACGGCCTCGTTGGACAATTTCACGTCGCGTGCAATAAACACTTACTTTTTGTACTTGTTGCATACAATATTTTTTCTACGTTCATGCAAAAACCAAAAGATTTTATTTATATGACTCTAAGTCTAGGAAAATGTGACATCGATTTGAACTTTATGTTTGTCATGATGACAAAACGCTATTGTAGAGTGACAGATGAATGCAATAAACATTTTATTGCACTAGTGTAATAAAGAACCACTTTTTTCACTAAATATAGTTCAATAAAGTTTTGTTCTTTGCATGAACGTAGAAAAATACTTTATCTACAACTGCTTTATAAGCGCCTGATTACAGCATTTATTTAGCATTGTTTTAGTTGAATAATGAAGGCCATTACACCACTAGTAGGGTAATGTGACATATTACCCCACTAGTAAAATATGGTTATTTTTATTAAGAACCAACAATTAGACAATTCATAGATAATTTAACTTAAATTAAATTGAATTACTTGTTATAAATTAACAACACAACTTTGGTAATTGGTAAGATTAATACCAGATAAATGCAGCTGGTCTATATTTGTATTAACTATGCTTAAATTGTCTTTGTAAGCACTTGATCTCTCCTTCAAGAACTTTTGTGGCGATTTTTGTCTTGTTTTGAAGATACGTATCAATATAGCGTTCACACACGCTGTTGGACCAAACACCATGCCGTTTTATAGTTAGAAGGCCTGTCCTGTGTTGGTTAGAAGCTAGAAGTGAGGTATACTCGCGACAAGAATTCAGACGACTTACGTCATACGAACAAATGAATAATTCATTATATTTTCATCAAAATATTTAAGAAACTGCAACTGATAGTAATAAAACTATATACTATACTAAAAGTTTGCTCTATATAATGCACTAAATTGCAAAAAATTATTGTTTTTAAAGCGACCAAATATCGAAAATTACGTTGACAATAAAAACAAATGTGTAACGTCAGCCGTGACGTAAAACGTCTGAATTCTTGACGCGAGTGTAGTGATCGTCGAAAACAGTGCCGTGTATATTGCTGAGGCTGTGATAAATTGAGAAAGAAAGCAATCTTCTTTAGCATTACACTAAAATTATTTATACAGGAAGTTTCATGCATTTACCACCTCTATAATCAACAAGCAAATCTTCCATGATCGACATGACTAGGACGCAGGGCGAGGTATTTTCGTATTACTAAACTAAAGTTTCCTTCATTTTTTACGTTTTCCAGCAGCAAATTAGTTAACTGTTCCACTCTGCATGCACCTTCAAGTCCACTAATTAATTAATGCAACCTTAAATTATGCATTTGTTTCATACACATTTTATATTTTGAATTTTACATTGTTCAAAACAGTTGAATAGATAACAATGCTTTCGTTTCTTGATTTTGAATAAAAACTTACAAACTGGATCTGATTTTGGATTTTCCTCAATTTAAGGTAGTTGTATATACAATTTTTTCAATCCTAGATGAAACTTTATATAGTATGTACAATGGTCGTCAGCTTAGTCACCACTTCCATGTTTTGTCCCTTTCTAGCACCGTGTATAATAAATGGCACTAGAAAAGAATGGACCATGGATAGCGGCATTTTTTATTACATTCGTGAAATTACTCTCTTACTCGTGTATAATAATGCCTATATCCCACTTGTACTATAAATAACTATTGTCTACTATGTACTATGAAATATACTCGTAAATATTTCATTCTCATGCCTGTTACCTATACTTAACATAAAATAACATACATGAGGTCAGTGTACATGATATATAGGTGTATAATTTTTCGTGTAGTTATGTCAATTCAGTTGAATATCCCAGTAGTTAAATTATTCCAGTTAATATTATTCTTTAAGTTCTCACATTTTTATGGCGTAAACTTGATTTGGTCAAATTTTTGCTAGACTGTGAGAATAGGTTCATGTTAGTGTGTCACAACAAACTTGAAAACACATCTTGAAACTGTCGATTTCTTTTTATTTACATTTTTACAGATGTACAGATGTCAAGTGAAATTTGTTTCACATTATCTAAATGCTGACATTAATAATAGTAATAAATACGCCCAATGGAATGGCGCCAAATGTCTAAGGATGTACTGAAAACGTAGGGCTTCTTATAGATAATGTTAATTATTATAAACAGGTATCATTTGTAGAACTGAATCGTTTCGAGATAAGTCATCGGCGTGGAAACGGTGGGGCCGCGAATCACGATTGATGCTAGCATACTTTTCCGTGCTGTTCACGACTGCATACGGTTACAAATAATTATGTGTACTTACCCATTATTATTCACTTATCAATAATAAAGCTTCAACTGTTTCGGTTGACAAATACATTCGGCTGGAAGTGAATGTTGCACTATTATTTAGAAAATTTGCGTTCTACTACTAATGACGTAATAATCACATATGTAAAGTTAGTTGCACATTTATTAGCAACATTTTTTTGAGAATATTAATCAAATCTAAAATAATCACTGCCAAATTGCTTGCGTGTTTTGTGCGAAACTCTAAAATGACAGATTTGGAAATTCCGATCGCAAAAACACTGCATGTGGCCATGTTTCCCGTCTTGCACGTATTCCTGATTTCATTCGGGTTCTAGTTTTAGCACGAACCTGCAAGGAAGCAAATAATTTCGATGATTGATAGTAATTTTTATAGCTTTATCAATTTTTAAAGTGTTTTTCGTCTGTAGAAACGGACTTCATATTCGATTTCAGCGAGTAAAAATAATTGTCATGGTTTTATCCACGACCTTTTTTGGTAAAAAATATATAAAAAAATATACAGAGATACACAAATTATCACTGATGGGTAAGACATAATACAAGTAAATTAATATGCAGCCGTGAACAGTACGGCAAGTTGTTACTTGCTTTATACGAATCACAGCCCCACCGTACACCGATGGCCACACCGATGGCTTGCCTTGCGACAATCCACTCCTAATTATCAGGTACACAAATACGATTGCAATTCCATTATGTATTATACTTTATTAGTCAACCCAAAATCTATATGAATAAGTTTTAGCCAAGATTTTAGCTTGTTCATCGCTTGACAAATCATGAAATATGCGAAATTACAGGATGCGATACATTCGCGTTGCACAACCTATTAAAACGAATATTAAATTTGAATTTTGCAACTAAAATGAAAATTATTGTTGCCAGGAGAAACTTGGTAATTAAAATATGTTTGTAGGTTCCAACTAAATAAATCGTTCTCTTATTGTTGCACAAATGCAGTGTACAGGAAATGGGAAGATAAATTTGAAATTAAATATGGGAAACATCAGTATTAGAAATTATAGCAGTATACGGTCGATGCCTTCCAAATTGTTACAAGGTGTTATTTACTAATTGGTAAACGTCGCCAATAAGTTCAAATTAAATTTTATCGCAAAATTGTCATTACCAAGATTAAGTTGATAAAATTAAAACTATTTTCCCGCTTATCTTGGAAAATTGTTAAGCATTTTTTTAAATTTGGCATGGAGAGTAACAGACCGCTTATTTTTGTTAAGTTGGAATAGCAGTATTATTTTTTTACCCGTTATCATGCTGTTAGTGTTACATACTATTATTTAGAGAATAAACTGTTTTAGGAACGTCAAAAACTGACAGTTGCACAAGAATCGAGTATCAACTTACTTAATTTAAATTTCATGGAAAAGATTAAAAAGTATTCTTATTTTGCCTCCAAGTGTTTATGGCAACAAATATTATCACACACTATATATTTTATTATGTAATTTTAACACTACAGGAGCATTCCATATTTTCTTATACATATATGTCCAAGTTCACAGCTTATCATAATTAATAAAGGATTAATAAAAATAACGTGACCCACATTTTTTTTAATGTGAACTTTATTTTTACTTAATAATTGCAAATTTATGTGTATTTCATCGGTTTTATTTATGTCTATTATAACAAATTGAATTTACATATTACATACGATTATGACATAACAACGGATTAAGTATCTTTAAACGATAAATAAATTTTAGCAATATTTAATCTGCTTACAAGTGTCATCATATATTATCAGTCCTTTGGATTAATATTACAAAATCATAATATTAATACTAATAGGTAAACATCTACCATATTTTATATGTCTTGGAATCTACGAATAGATTCCTTATGTAGGGTGATTCATTACTTCATAATTATTCATTACTATTAAGAATGTATTTGGAAGGCCTTATAAAGACAGGAAATCGGAAAAAGTTAACTCGACCTTTTGAAAGAGAAACAATCTTGATAATTTGAAAAAAATATATACATTTTTTTTTGCGTAAATATCCATTTAAAAATTTTATCAATTGCGTATTGATATTATACTCATTTTCGTTATCTTATCTTAATTAATGACATTATGACTGAATCACCCTGTATAATCAAATGATAAGTGTAATTTTATAAATGTTCTATTTTCAGTAATAAATTTAAACTTCTATATTGGTAAGTATTACCCAAATGCTCGGAAATATTCCGGGAGATCAATCTACACGAATAATTATGTCCTATAATATTTTTTCGAGAACTCAAAATTAGCACAACACAATTTTTTTGGTCAATGGTTTCACAGGTTTATAATTATTCACTGTCAAAGTTAATTTTATAGCAAAATATTTAAGGAAACTAAAGTGCTTATAATCTCAAGGCGAGCTTTGTTCATTTTGAAAATGATATCAAGTGAGCCATGGTTTATTTAACGTTGACACAACAAAAGAGTTTCGTCAATACGCTATTTGCCTTTTTTTTTTGTAATTTTGTAAGTTTGTTGCACTATCGTTTGTCACACGTTACCGTATTCTAAGACCAAAAACAAGGAAAAATATCATTCAAATTTTTGTCCCAGCTGTAACAGTTAGGACACTATATGAACTACGAAATTTGTTAACAAAGTTTAGAATTTCGACTGTAACTAGTGGGGTATGTTTACGGTGTAAGGCAAAAATTATGTGGCACCACTGATTAAATTTCAAAAACACGCCCCTGGTAAATTGCACTCGTTCTGAACCAAAATGGTATATTTACATTATTTTCACATTTTTCTAAATGGTGTAATTTACAAATGAATCAAACTAAGACAAACATTATTTAAATTGTGCTTCTTCATATTTCTGTTCCTAGAACTCACCTTTGTGTTTGTAATAAATCAAGGTGTAACATCCTCATGTCGAAAAACAATTAAATATCCAAAAAATTTGAATTCAAAGTTTTCTTTAGTCAAATTTTTAATTAAACTACAGTTTATTATGACCTGAAAGTCAGATATTCATTCTTAAAGAGAGACGTGCGTGGTAATTTGTGGAAAGGGTTACAAATAATCAGCAGATGGTGAATAACCGGATGGAAACTTTTGGTTTTGGTAATAAAGTTCCATTAGCAATAATTCATTGACATTTAACAATCATCAAAACAGTTGTTTTATATAAATTAATATACTACCGAATGTCTGTAAATACCAAAGAAAGCAATATACGAGAAAGATAGGCTTATATGTATGAATTTGCAATCATATAGTGGTTGTATTTGTGTTATTATGTTTCTAAGGTAAAACAAACAATATTAATTATCACATTTCTGAATTATTCAGAAATTTCAACTAAACAAATTTTTTTACGGGTTAATTAGGTCATTTTACTTTTCATAATTTTTAGATGGACTGATCATTCTTACTAATCTCTCAGAAGTAAAAGTTGTTAAAACATTAAATAAAGTCGACTCTTCCCAAAGTACTTATTACTATTGACATAATGACGTATTTAATTAATTTGAACAATTAATTTCCATTTTAATGACCTGACGACAGCAGTTTGTAGAAAGTATTCCTCAACACGTGTATAGCACACGTTTCCTATGAAATTATATTACTTATTTGAAAATGTCCACTGTTTTATAAATATATAAATTACGATAATGTACATAGAGTTACTATTTTTGTAATAGTAATGTTTATTTACACTTTTAAGAGGTCATATACCTTAAAATTATTTATTAATAAAATTTTACCTCAAGAAATCAGCATTACTTTGTGCAATCAAATGATTTTTATTTAAAATGATCGATTTTTTAAAATTTCATTTATCCTTTACCGATTATCTGGTAACACAAGAGGTCTTTTTGGAAAAAATACGTATATTTTGAAACAAATTGTTAGATGTAATACCTATTCACCACATAGAAAAAAAAATCAGCAAACAATTCAATCTATGTAAACATAATTTATTCTCGTGAAATAAATAATTTTTGGTAATAAATTGATTTAGTTAGTAAGAAAACTTAATTTTTTACGTGTATTTATTTAAATGAATTAGGTATTCCATTTCAACAGCTTATGAAATCTTATCTTATTTTTAAAAAATGATTTTCAAATAAATATGTTTTTTTTCATTTTCCTAAACAATGCAGAGCAGGGTCGATAATTTTTTAAACAAAAAAAATAATAGACGATGCGACAAACTCGAATCCGAAATTTTGTTTTAATCATTATCTACAATTTTGAGCTATTTATTAAAATTTATACTTTAATTACTCGAAAAACGTACAATTCCATGTTACATTGATAAACAAAAAAAGACGAAATATACTACTATAATTAACAACCAAATAAGTTAATAAAGTTAATATTTAATAAGACATCTACAATATATTTTCGTTTCTTAGCATTTTCTGAGAATATTTACCATAGTAATGCGTTTATTTCATTAAAAAATGTAATCTTTTCATTCTTTTTGTAAAGTGTTTAAGGGCGCCGTTTTATAGGCAAATTTTCAACGAATTTCATAGCTGTTTGTTGAGACAGTCTAAAAAAAATCTGAGTAAGTTAGAGAGAATATCTCTTCACTATGTCAATTATACAAGTTTTCTCCGGGATATAAAACAATTTTCAGGCTGACAAGTCATTTAGAATAAGAAAAAAAGAGCATTATTTTCACCTAATACGTTTTATCTTAAAATATACTGAATTTTACAAGTCAACTGCACATTGAGAAAATTGTATACAACATTATAAACATTATCTCATCCTGCAGAATTCTTTTAAAAAACTAGTAACACTTGAATTTATGTAAATTATCAAGTATTTTTTACGGTGTATAGAACACAGTGATAAGGTACAAATTCACAGTTTTTTATGTTCTCTAGCACATTTTTTCTTCAAAAGTTAAAGAAAATGATTCAATTTCAGCATTATATTTTAGTACTACATTAATAAGGACCTCCACCTACTGTGTGTATTTTTTGTGTGCATATTTAGATATGATTATTCGTCCTTGAAACGCCAGCCTTAAACTAAGTTTTATTAGGTTATATAATCTTTTGAGAAACCATAAATTAAAAACTCAATTTTCTAATATACCTAGTCGTATCGTTGAAAAAACTATTTGCTTGAAAGTAAAAATTCGAATTATTTCCTATAAACAAAAAAGAATTGTCAATAGGTGACCGCTAGATGTAGCTGTGCTATATTTCGCGTACTCAGGTATGTTGGGGTTGACAGACCTAAACAGCCAGGGTTAGTCGTCAGTTAACTCACCGCTCACCTATGGCGTACTGATGAGAGCTAATAACCTCGACACCGGTATATGTTGACTATTATTTGCTATAGATTTTTCAGGTGTAATTCTATGCAGGACGGAACATTAGCCCGCAGCTGTTTCCTGAAATTTCTGAGCAATAAGTTGTTGACTTAAATAAGCAGTTGTTAAATTGAAAAAAAATATATATATATACTAGAATATAATTAAATCAACACCAGAGGTGTATAATTGAAAAGAGAATAATGTTTTTTTTTTAATTGAAACAAATGCTTTCTTTACCAAAAATAGCAAACTATATTTTTGCTTTCTTTTTTAAATGATATGGTATCAAGAAATAAATACCTATGAAGAAATTAATACCTATTTGTTTATCCCTATACAAACAAATAATTTATTTCCATGAAACAAATTTTTTTACAAGCACCAAATTTTTTGTTTCGATGCATTTTCTTTGTATTCAAAATAGTAATTACGTTTTCTAGAATAAGAAACAGCTATTACATTTATCTTTTGCTGATTTTCCGGCACAAGAGATGTTTTTTTTTGGAAAAAAATGCGTATATTTTGAAAGAAATTATTTTAAGATGCGTCTATCAGAAATGGTAATACCTATCTACCACTTCCGTTCTATACAAAATAGTAATTACCTAAGTTTTTTAGAATGAGTAACAGCTATTACGATTACCTATGTAAAATTATGCATACGTTGTATTCGTAAATCAATCAGCAAGAAAAAACAACAGATGTGGTGAAACGCACGTGTATCAGAAACAAATGAATGAATAAATGAATGGCGGCGATAAATCATGGTGATGGAAAACCAGGAAATTAGAGGTCATTAATTACCACCGATTTTCTTCTATATTTTAGTTCCTTTGTTAGTTGGTATAGAGCAAAATTAAAATATATGGAAACCCATATCCTGGAGTCAGGTGTCGGAAAATGATTATTTATTCAAATTTCAAGTACAGGCAACTACAAGCAGTTATTTTTTACTTTTGCACGCGATAACGCTGGATATTTTTAAAATAATTTCTACAACGTATTTCATTACGTTAAATTACTTTTGGTATTTTTTTTCGATACCCTCCAACGCATTTCTAAAAATATATTCCAATTTAGATAACTGTACAACCATCTTTACATTCCTATGCAACATGGAACCACGTCTATCGCCAAGATAGCGATATCGCTGAGCTATTATTTACTCAATCCAGACTCAATTAACAACTTGTCAGTTTCCTGCCGTTCACAAATCAACTGACACAGTATCGTATTTCCTCAAACATAAATAGGATCTATCGCTCTAACGGGAAATATTTTACAAATTAGAATTCCATTTAAATTAGGAGCAGGTTGTACACCTGTGGGTATCCACACAGTTCTAAATTTCAATACATATTTTATCAAAAAACCATTTATCCGAAGTTATCCGAAAAACAGTTACGTATCATCTCTAAGTTTAGAAAACATTTTTCTATCTAAACTTATACAGGGGGCAACTTTGAATAGAGGTTAGATTCATCAGATAATAACAGGCAACACTGACAAGTGCGCCTGTACAGCTGTCTTCTGGTACTGCCCAGTGGTAGTGTAGATACTAATGTAAGTGGAGTTTAAAAAACTCTTTTTAATTCGAATTTTTACTGTAACGCTCACTATACCCGAAGCCCAAAATAATAGAGAGTGATTCATTCACAGCAATTAGATGAGTACGGGAGGTGAGGGTTGCAGGAGACGAGATTCCATAGGTGTGCCACTTGACAAGGGTTCAAAGAACACAAAATGACCAAATAAAGTTAACGTTGAATGAATCTAGTACTTTAACAGTTTACTTTAAAGTGTATACTCACCCGCAGAATGCCGTTGTTTTAGACGACGATGGCCTTACACCTACCTGATGCGCATTCCGCAGATATCACACTTTAACACATAATACACTGCACTATTTACATATTTACTACAAGTTACTAGCAGTCATTATAATGGTCACACGTTAATATTTATCGTCGGCTATTAGGCCTGTTCATAGAACAATTGAAAACAGTTGCTTTGTTTTAGATGCAGTGCGCATGCTTCTGCCTATTGGAAACTCATTCTGGTGTACTACGAACAAAGCTACTATAGGATGCATTATCATACAACCACGACAGCATCTGGTTCCATATGTGGCAAAACATTGCCATACTTTTGCCATCGTATGACCTTCATTTATCCATGTTCCGTCACTGTATATACAGGGTGTCCCAAAATTAGCCTCCTAAAAATTGACTCACTTTTGAAACTGTGGGAACTCGAAAATTCAACCACAATAGATAAGAAAATGCAGAAATAGGTCACTATTTCTGCATTTTTAGGATTGCTTCTTCAGATGGCCTCCTTTAAGTTGAGTCAAATATCTAACTTGTCTGTGGAATTGTTCATTAGCATACCTAGATGTTTGCTATCAGAGAGCATACATATGACTTCATTGATAGGAATTGGAGGAGATTTGATTTATATCAGCTTAAAATACCTTTCCAATACAGTAACAAAAATGTTACAAAAGCTAATAATAAAAATATATGGGTAGATATTGTAGGTGTAATTCAACGCTGGTCGGGGCTTTAGTCCGCAGAATAGTTAGTTTCACATAATATTGTTAATACCTAAAAATATATAAAAAACGAGTATTTGTCATTGTTATGTAGGAACACATGACATGGTATCTAGGTGTCCGACGTTGTCACATATTCAAAACCGTTTTGCTATCATTATTATATTACCGTTGGTCAGATAAAAAAATTGTTAATTGTTAAGTTAATTATGTTTTGTTTGGGACAACAGTTTATCATGCGACCAAATCTAGGCACTTATATCCTGGACGCTCCTTCACAGAGCACACTCAATATCAAATTATTGCTTAATTTAATATTTTACAGATACAGGGTATCCCTAAATTAATGGGACATAGAACAAGAGTAGAAATCTTTGTGTTTTGATGAAACTATTGTTGAAAATTGATAGATGCCGGTTTCATCAAACCTTCTTCTACCTTTTTCTTGAAATTTTTAACGACTCCATAACAATTCTGAACAACTTTTTCAAGTAACATTTTGCTGTTTTTTCAGCGGAAAATGCACTTTACCAGGAACGACAACAGTTTTTACTTGATACACTGATTATTTCAAAAACTTAGGATTATTTCAAACACGGTTACCTCTAACGACTTCAACAAAATGTACCTTTTTTAGTTGGAAAAGTAGGAGTGGATTGTTTCAATAGTCAGATCGATACATTCAAAAAAGCATGATGTGCCATAAGTGGCCCCGTCTATTAGTGACGCCATAATTAGAAACAAATCGTCCCTCCAAATATTTGGATTTTTTAAAAAGTGATTGATAAATATTGAATATAAGATTTTATCATTGACACTGTATCTTTTTAACCATCATCTTTTGGCTACGGTAAGTTTGGCTACATTGCATTATTTTCGGGAATCTACTTTTGCCCTATGTCCCATTAATTTTGGGTCAAATACATTTTGATGACAGATTATATATTTAAAACGTGGGAAAATCGTACATAGAAACTGAAATCCAGTTCTTTGTAATAGTAACAATAATTAATATGTAATTACGTTGTCCTCAAACTTGCACGCCATGATTTATAAAAATAACAAAAGAATAATTCTGTCGAACACGGCTTTGTCTATTGTTTAATTAAACGATGAAAGTGCAGAGACCTTCCAAAGGGAGTGGAACTTTTTAAATACAGAGAATAGAATATGACAAGATATTATAATCAGTAATGATAATTATGTTTTGTAAGTTATGGTTGTTAAGTAAATAAGTACCTTGACATTACAGGCTATATATGACGGTTATAAATAATGTTTCATGGGATGTAATTAACACATATAATTTTATGTTATCGTTAATTAAGATTTATTGTTCTATGTTAATATTTACGAGATGAAAATGTGACTTATCTTGCCGTTAACAAGATTTTATGTGGTGATTGCTTTTCACGGTCTTTCTCTATTTCAAAAGAAAATAATGCAGTTTGTCGAACAGTAGATGTTAGGCAGCGCAAAATATTATTTATGTGACAGGTGCAACCACGGACAGTAAAAAATATGCCTCTCTATAAAACACGCTTTTTTATCTACAGCTGTACATACACTGCGTCCTTAAAGTCACGTACACATTCATTATTAGGTAAATAAAAAACATTATTAAAAATTACCGGAACAGGTCGATTTTTTATTTTAATTTACTGTTTTCTCAAATAATAATTTAATATACAGAGTGACCTACCTTCGAGTAATGACGTCATCATAGTTTGTACGAGTGAATCCATTTTAACTGATTCTTTTTTAAAGTATTAAGTATTTTTTAATTAATTAACTTGTTTTCGTTTTGCAAAAACATGAATCTAAGTGAAACGGAACGGATTGAAATTCGCAGGATGATCGGGTATGGTGATAGAATTCGAACTCATGAAGAAGTTTGTGTTTTGTTTAATGAAACACATCCGAATCGTCCGCCAATAAATCGATCTACTGTAAGCCGAACTGAAGCAAAGTTTCGAAACCATGGTCAGGTTCAAAATCTGCGCAGATCTGATCGAATGACCCAAATGAAGATGTGCAATTACAATCCCTTTTGACCCTTTATAAAAACCCGCTTTTCACTATGAGAGTCTTAGCAGGCGATTGAGGTGTGAGTAAAAGCACATTGGGTAGATTTCTTCACAAAAGCAAATACCATCCCTACAAGTTCACTTAGTGCAAGAATTGTCCGACGGCGATTTCGACAGACAGACAGAGTTTTGCGAAATGATGATGAAACAATATCAGGCAGATCCCGATTTTGTCAAACGCATAATTTTCTCTGGGTGGCACCTCAATAAATATAATTGTCGGTAGTGATTAGATCACAATCCACACTGGACGATGGAAGCACACACTCAGCCTCCCCAGTAGGTCAATGTATGGGGCGGAATTGTTGATAATCGAATTGTGGAACCGCATTTCTTTGAAGAAGATTTAGATGGAGCAATGTATGTAGATTTCAATTTGATTTAGTTCCATCTTTGGTTGTACTGTTCCCCAATTAAGAAGAACCAGATTTGCGCAATATCACAATTTGATTACAGCAAGGCGATGCATCGCCGCACTATGCCATCGCTGTTCGCCGCTACTTAGATGACGCGTTTCCTCATCGATGGATTGGCAGAAGAGGACTTAAGGAAGTTCGTGCCATCCGCCTGAAGTTATTGGAAATGTACAACAAGAATTTGTTTCTAGTTTGGCCCATTGTTTGGCAGTAAATGGTCAACAATTTGAAAATTTAATTTAGGTTTTTGTGTCTAAAGGTTGTATTAGCGAACAATAAAATTTCCTACGATCGATTACGTTTCTCTACGTTTTTCCATGTAACACCAATGTTTTTATAAATTAAGTACATTCCAGTAGACACTTTAAAATGACGTGTAGTAATTTCAATCAATTTTTTAGTACGTTTATTCATTTGTCAATAAATTTGATATTTGTAAATAATTTGGGTATTGTTGCCCACCCTGTAACAGTTAGGAGCAACTTGTGATACACTTTTGGAAACAGCTCAGCTAGGTTAATCCGGAAATTGGAAAAAAATGTGGTGTTTCATTTAAAACAAATGTGATGACGTTTTTACTCGAAGGTAGGTCACCCTGTATATCAAATTATTATTTGAGAAAAAAGTAAATTAAAACCGAAAATTGACCTATTTGGGAATTTTCAATAATGTCTTTTATTTACTTAATAATGAATTTGTACGTGACTTTAGGGACGCACTGTATACTTACCTTCAAATCGTTCAACATATTTGCTACAAAAATATGTTCACCGATCATACCATTGTTAAATATCATAATGACCCCCAAAAATCTACGAAATTTTACGCATCGCTAGAGACATAGAAGAGAACAATCGATTGTGTATAAGCATAGTGGAAAAAAAACTACTACAATATAAGAACTAAACAAAAAATATCTGATGGAGAAAATAATTGAGATTTACCCAGATAACCTATATCTAAAAGTTAAACTTTCGTGATAAAACAGCAATAGTTCTAGGCTGTAATGATATATTATTAGCATAATTATTCAGAATGTTTAAATATTCCCATTATCACCAGTGGCGTAGATCCCTGTGGTAGTTTTTATTTAAAATAAAAATGGTATGCCACTGTCTTTATAAAGTTATAAAAAAACGTAAGATGCTTTAAATGTTCATTATTTTGAACAAATAATGATGAATATTAAAAATTGTCTTTAAAATGTATCTTATTTAGGTAACTGATCTTTAAAAATATCTCGCATTTCGTAGTTGTGAGTGGTGAGACCTATTATGTTTTAGTAATACAGGGTGTTCCGAAATGAATGCACCATAAGGCGAGAGTACATTCTTGATGACAAAATAATGCGATATAACTAATCTTATTTTAGTAAAAATTTTATTTTCGATATTTTTTTAAAAATCAAATATTTGGACACATTTTGAAGTTCGGGGCATTTTGGGGGCAAAAAATTCAAATTTGTTTCTAATTTTGATGCTACTAGTAGAGGGTGCCACTTATGGCACATCATTTCTTTTAAATGAACTTTCTTGCAGCTTTATTAGCAGCTTAGTGTATATATCTGACTATTAAAACAATCGATTCTTCTACCTTCATTATGTGAAAGGGATATACCTTGTTGAAGGCGTTAGGAGTAATCGTTTTTGAAATAATCCTGTTTGAAATATTCAATGCACCGAGGAAAAATGGTTTTGATCACGAAAAGCGCCTTTTCCACTGAAGCAAAATGTTACTTGAAAAAGTTACTCAAAATGATAAATTATGGCGATGTGAAAAATTTTAGTGGAGTGGATCTTCAGCTTTTGATACAAATATGCACGAATTACGAAATGAACAATTATTTAAATACAATGCATTTAAAAGAAAATTGCAAGGAATAATTATTTATTCAAAATAAAGAAAACTTAAAGTAATTTACGTTTTTTTTTAATATAATTAACGCAGTGGAGTACTATTTTTATTGCAAATAAAAGAAGAGTGGCACAGGATTTCTGCACCACAGGTGATAATATTTAAACATAGTCATAGTCAGTTAAATAGAAATTCATATCTACTTTTCATTCATTTAATTGTTAAGTTCATTTATTCGTATATCAAACAGCAACTGAATAAGATATTGTAAAAAATTACTAACATAATTATATGATATACTAACAGCACTTGTAACTGTTATTTATTGAAAACTCAATGGTGCAATTATAAAACTTAGTGAAAAAGTACTTAAGAAGCTTATTTCGAACAAAAGCGGACTCAATATAAAAAATAATAATATTGTACTTTTTTTATATTTCAGTAGTACTTGTACTGATCTTTATCAATCTGTAACTTTCTTATTGAGTGGTTTGGAACCCTTTAATTAAACTGACATTCATATTTTTTGTTTCAGTATCGAATCATGTTTCTCAAAAACCTTGTGTATAAAGGAAAATATCTATATTTATTTTCACTTATAATAAGTATCACAAGAGCTTAAATTATTTCCAGGAATAATTTACGCTCGTCTGGTATTCGGTAAGAAAATTTTTCACCCCAAATATAAATCAAACGTTACATTTTAAATTAATTTGACTTGGCCAAGATATTGTTGTTATCGAAATTTGTTGATTTGTCATTTTTATTTAAACGGTTCTGTCACAGTAGATGTCAGTTACTAGTTTGAAGCGTATGTACGTTGAGTTTAATAAATGTATACTGAAATGTCGCGATTTGATAAAGGAAATCAGCAAGTTATTAGACAAGAAATTGAAAACCTAATACCAGATAACACTAGAAAATCAAAAGCAAGTGTATGGAAACAATTTGTTGAATTTTGCAGGTATATCCACCATATTTCGTCAAATTAAAAAATTACCAACTTTAGTTACATCAAATGCTAAAACTCAGATGGGTAGTAGTTCAATCTATCGTTCTTTGGCAATTTTAGGTCATTAAAGGTGGTAGAAATATGTTTTTTACAAGTAACACGACGCAATTTCGAAAAAAATCATATGTAGGTAAATCCACCACATTTCGTATATAGATAAGATGCCAATATGTAAATCATATATGTTTTCCTTCTCAACTGTGTGTCAAATTTCCACTTAATTATCGCCTCGCCACGTAAAAATTTCTCGCCACGGAATTTTTGTTGGTTGCCATGTTAACTAGTCAAAATAAAGGCATCTCATTGGTTTTAAAGTAGAGGTGTGAAGTTTTCAATAATATATTCACTAAACTACAATAAAATATATTTACATATACAAGAGAATACTGTAAACAAACAAAATAGAAAATGATATAGTAGAAGCATAAAATAAACACGGGCAATACAAATAGATAAAACATTTAATTAAATAGTAGAATAGTAAGTAAATTTTAATATCTTGCAGACCCTAAGAGAAGATGCACAGAATGTGATCTATACTAAATTAATTACTAACCATTTTATAGGTACATAAATGACCTAAGTAACAAATTTATGCATAATGCAGGTAAAAGGATTAAGGTCATCTGCATAAACTAAATGGCAAATGTTCACGTCTTTGATTATTGATAAATATTATAAACGGAAGAGGGTCCAATAATGAACCTTCTGGACCACCTGAAGTCTGTTGGAACAAATCTTGAAAGCATAATGTCGAATAACAATGTTATATGACAGTGTTACAAATTTCTTAATTTTTTTTAACACCCTGTACATGAAAGGGATACAATCCTATTAGCCTCACAAAAGTTTCTAAATTCATTGTATTTTAAATAACTATCGACAATTAATAAGGCCTTCGTGAGTAATTTAACTTTTTTGACGGCTGATTGTTATAGTAAGACACTTTCTATGTATGGTATCTATGTCTCCGTAGGAAGTACCAGCCAATAAAAAAACGCAACACTTGGTTGAACAATTAGTCTAATAAAGACTAATTACGGACAACAATCGAAAGTAGGATACTTTTTTATACACGCTAATCATATTGGATTTGGAGTATGTATAAAAATATCATTAAATATTTTTTGCCTACTTTCTAAATTCGGGACAGATTACACTGAAATCCTCTCAAAACAGTCATACATTTAGTTTCAGTTACTCCGACTTCATACATGCGTTGTCTGAGTACCGATATACGATATTTTAAAAATTTAAGGTCGCCGTAGAGTACAAGTAATATAAATAAAATTACTGATGTTTTGTTTATTCACTTTTACTATTACAATTGTCCTCAAATAATATAATAACAATAACTTTTAAAATACATTTGTAAGACACATATTTTGCTAGTCTAACCCTACATTTTCACAATTATTTTCAAATATCTACTTATAAACAAAAGCGAACAATCTTACATGCAGAACTATGTAAGTTTATGTTATAATAATATTTACAGCTACAGTTGAATTTATAAAAATGCGTATTTTGAATGGTTTTAATACCTAAAAATTGGTTGGTTCTGTCCTTATAATATTCGTTTTACTTCGGTATCTTAGAATATTCGCAGATTTCCTGGATAACATTACTTTTGCCTAAGCCTAAGCAGGGCGAGAGGTCTGCGGTTTAGTACCTACGACAATATAGGTCGCTTCCTGCAAGTCGAGCCGCTTAGGCCGAGCAGGAAGTAGCAGACCAGTTACATCTCACCTGCACTCGATTTATATGTGAACCTACATATGAAGGAACAGCCAGTTCAATTGTCGGTCTATGTCTGGTGGAGTGGCCGACAAGGGTTCTTGGCTGTTCACACATATACTGCAGGAGTAATTCAATGCCGGTCGGGGCATTAGTCCGCGGCGTAGTTGTTTCCTGCAGTATCATTTAAATATTTAGCCACGATGTGTTAACGCAGGTGTGACGTTGCTCGTTCCACCGCTCGACACTCTGTGATATCGGGACTAAGAAATAGTAGTATGGGTTGATTTAACGGGACGAGTAAAATTTTTCTGTTTTTCTCAGGTCTTCCGAATACGTGGTTAAAATTATTGACATTATCACTAAATCACCCTGTATACCAAGATTCGCTAGCGACTATTTGTATACGCAAGTGTGGAGTCGGGCTTACAGACCAAATGTTGTATTAATCCTTTAATAAATTATGTAATAATTTTTTAATGAGAATGTTTGGTAACCGGTTATTGAACTCTTACGATAACAATAAACAAGAATTAAATAAGACTAAATCAAAGGCTTAAAAAGTAGTATAAAATTTTAAATACTCATAAAAATAAAAACGGGACTATGTCGCGAGAGGAATGCTGCAAAAGTATAATAAATTTTCTCGAGGATCAGTAGCATAAAATATGATAATTAAGGAAGTCGCGTTATCGGAACATAAAACTTGCTGAAGATAAATAAACTAAAAAAAATTATAATCATAAATTAATGTGCTATTTTATAGCTGAAAGGATTATTCCATGCTCATATTTAAAAAATGAACATTTATTTATACAGGGTGTCCAGAAACTCTCCTGACACACGAAGACCGGAGATTCTTCAGATAATTTTAATACAATTAACCCAATTCACCTAGTCCGAAAATGCTTCCTAAGGGAACTAGAGCTCTTTGAAGATGGCGCCTTGTAAATAGTTTTGTTTAAATACCTCCAGAACGCTTCTACTTAGAAAAACAAAAACTGGTATGCTTGTTTAGCCTTCAGAGATGAATCGATTTCATCAATTGCAAATTTCTAGTACCGGTCATAGGCGTCCGTTTTGGGTAGGCCCACGATTATTTTAACGCATAACTTCTTTGTATTTAAATTTTAAGCATTTGTGACACTAGATTATTAACAAAATTTTCAAATCCATTTTTCTAGAAAACGGTGTATCCTAATGACTTAAAGTAAGAGTACCTTTTAGTACTAGAATACCTGAAAATTTAATAATCTAGTGTCACAAATGCTTAAAAGTTAAAGACAAAAAAGTTATGCGTTAAAATAACCGTTGACCTACCCAAAATGGACGCCTATGACCGGTACTAGAAATTCGCAATTGATGGAATGAATTCATTTCTGAAGGCTAAACAAACATACCAGTTTTTGTCTTTCTAAGTAGAAGCGTTCTGGAGGTATTTAAACAAAACTATTTACAAGGCGCCATCTTCGAAGAGCTCTAGTTCCCTTAGAAAGCATTTTCGGACTAGGTGAATTGGGTTAAATTGTCTTAAAATTATCTGAGGAATCTCCGGTCTTCGTTTGTCAGGAGAGTTTCTGGACACCCTGTATATAAACTTTTATATCTCATCTGTTTTTTAATTAAGAATAACAGTTGCAAAGAATGAAAGTTGTAGGAAAGTAACTTTTTTATTTCCACAAGGTCCATTGGGGTGGATACGGGGGAGCCCTTGGTATTTTGCGTGTGTAACTTTCTTGCAGCTTAGTGTATCCATCTGACTATCGAAACAATCGATTCTCCTATCTGTTTTATTTGAAAAAGGTATACTTTGCTGAAGTCGGTAGAAGTAACCATTTTTGAAATAATCCTATTTGAAATGCTCAGTGCACCGAGTAAAAACTGTTTTGATTTTAGGTAAAGTGCCTTTTCTGCTGAAAGTATAGCAAAATGTTACTTGAAAAAGTTGTTCAGAATGGTAAATTATGTAAACGTGCAAAATTTCGAGAAGATGGGCGAGGTTTGATGAAACCATTTTACAACAAAGTAGGTACAAAGATTTTATCAAAGCAGGCCGATCTTTTTGAAATTTTGCACGTCTCCATAATTTACCATTCTGAACAACTTTTTCAATATTTTGCTATATTTTTAGCAGAAAAGGCACTTTACCTAAAACCAAAACAGTTTTTACTCGATGCACTGAGCATTTCAAATAGAACTTTAGTATAAAAATTGTTAACATATAGAACGTTATAATTTGTTCAGGCAGCGATTTGTTCAGTGTTTTCATTTACTCAAAAATCCCATACAGATTCATCTTACTCGTAATTGTGAGTAGCTATTTGTGTATAATTCAGAAGTTTCCAAATGTTTACAAAATACCATGTGATGCACATCACTACGTTTCACGGCAAACAATAACCAATTAAACAAGTCAGATAAGTCCCACATCATTAAATACCTACCCTGTAACACAAGACGCAGTAAATACTGTAAAGTATTGCCGAAATAAAGAGAAGCCCGCATTTCGGGGTTGATATTAGGGAATTTAAAAACGGAGGGGTGCGCTACCTGACCCACAGGGCACAATCAGCTTCTCGAATATGGTTTTATGAGAACATTTCTATGGGTAATTTTATAGAAGGGAAGTTTTAATAAAATGCAAACGGAACATTTTATATAGCATTTACAGGCTAGTGACGTTCCTTTATTGTAAAGGTAATAACTAAGTATTAAATTTATTATACAGGATATTACAAAGGTGAGAAAAATTCAATAGTTCTTTTATTGAATCAAAATGTCCAGTGTGCCAATTTCGTTGTAACTGCAGGGTCGAAAACTTTAAGAAATAAAAGGATGCGATTTTCGCAATACGGGGCTACTTTTTCGAGAAACTTAAGATCATAATACAATCACAATCATAATGTTCATAGACCTCTTCGTTTTTACGAGTGAATATACAATTTTTTTAATGGAACACCCTGTATGTTTTTATGCAATTTATTTCATAATAATGTGCGCTCCTTTGGAGAGTGTATTCCTTGGGTCACTGTAGGGGGGGGGTTCTTTCTATAAAATTTTTCAATTTGAGCCTTTCCTTACGAAATAGGGGCTTCTAAATTGAAAGTGACATTGTTGGGTACAATTTTTATTTTTACCAAATGTCTTTAAGGGTGGCAACCACCAACCTCTATTGTTTTTTTAATTAGAACTTTTTGTTGTAAACGTTTCTCGATATGAAAAAATGACAGTAAATAGAACAATCAATTTACAAAATTTAAATGTATACTTAAAGTGGCAGAAACTAAAAATATCTAACTCTTTAGTTACATTCATCAAACAAGTGGCCAATGGAACTAACCCATCAACTTTCCGTTCACTTAAAGGGGGTAGCAACGCTACAATAACGTTGTTTAATCATTTTACCATAACCTCAAATTTGCAATACACGTAATTCATGTCAACATCTCGCGCATTTTTATATATCGTCAGTTTGGAACAAGATTGTCATAACTCAAAAAATGTAAATTTTCAGGAGAGCTCGGTTTTATAAACAATCTTACTCTGAATATATATAAATAAATATATAACGTTTGAATTATGTTAAAATGTTTGTGTGGATAGTTCTCAGTATTTTTAATAAAATTTTTTGTTTACTTTGGTTTTTGGCACTTTGTTATTGTTATTTTTGTTAAATAATTCCGAGTTGTGACTCTCTATCACATATTTTTTTTACAAGTTTTTCCACATGAGTTTAGGTAATAAAATGAAATACATTTCTAATAAACTAAATTATTTTATTAAAGTAGACTAAAATAATACAATTTTAAAGATTATTATAAAAATATTTATAATACTGCGCAAAATATTACGGTTAATTGTATGAAATGGGAACAAAAAAGGTACTTAGCTTATGAGAATGACTGGTCTATTTAAAGATGTTTCAGTTTTGCATATAAATACACATAAAGGCACTAGTTTCTTATTGATATTATTTCGACTTGTGACACTCTTTTCCAAAGTTTGCTCATCTGTTCTCATTAAACGTCACAGCACGACTAATTGTGACAGTTCTGTCTAAAGCACAAAACCAATGTTGGAGATGTGACATTTCAACGCAGCGCCATTCGACGGTTATTAAGGCTTACGGTGAGCGCTCAATCCAAAGGGATATAGTTTTCGCTCAGTAACTCCTCAACGAAAAATTATAAAAATATGCGGTTTTTTTAATAGACTACAAATACTATTTTACGTCGGCGCTGTGTTTTGAAATTTTGAAAATATGCAAATTCATTTTAAAAATATTTATTTTACACTTTTTCAACATTTCAAAACACAGCGCCGACGTAAAATAATATTTGAAGTCTATTAAAAAAAACCGCATATTTTTATCATTATCCGTTAAGGAGTTACTGAGCGAAAACTATGGGTTTGTTCCAACACAGCAAGAATCGATTCCTAACCGTTCAGAATTAGTCAGTCAGTTTAGTTGTTAATGTACTCTCGGCGAATGCGACGTAAGACGGTGTTGGTCAAACATTTCTCACGGCACTGAACAGTTCTCAACGGTTGTTGGAACAGATGTTATATATCGTTTGATAGAGCGCTCACCGTAAGCCTTAAGCAAAGTTCACTTGTAACACTTTTACACATAAAAATATGCAATATTTGGAGTTAAGACCGTCTTGTTCCAAACTGACGAATTATAATGAATATGTACAATGAATTTTA
This sequence comes from Monochamus saltuarius, assembly GCA_025584915.1. Classification (NCBI taxonomy): domain Eukaryota; kingdom Metazoa; phylum Arthropoda; class Insecta; order Coleoptera; family Cerambycidae; genus Monochamus; species Monochamus saltuarius. The sequence continues at coordinate 17,422,757 of CM046727.1, read as the reverse complement.
AAATAGTAGAAAATATGTATTTGTCCCTGTGTCGTTCCATACCAGTGGGAAAATGACGGAACATTATTCTGGTCAGAACATTTAAACTATTCTCAAAGAGCAACAAGACGAAATCCAACAAGAGCTTCCGAGGACATTTGGTCTTTGCTTAGATGATTTCAAAATCTCATAATTAAGAAATTTTAAGGATACTCTCCAACTAGAAAAACAATAATGTTTAAGAGTTGTAGCACTTTCTGTTTGTTGTTTTAGTTTTCTATAATACGTAGTCGAATGCCGAAAAGTCTTCTTCTGCAAAGTTTTTTGTTGCTACCCATCACAGACACGGGATAAAGCTAGTAATAAACTAATGTATTTTCTCTAGCGTTGGGTTAAGTCATGTAGGAAGCAGGTCACTATTGGGTAAAAGTTACTCCATAGTGGATTTTGAAGGTCGTAGCAACTTTGTAGTAATTTTGATCCCATAAAATGTGGAAATCACTTATGGATGAAGCAATAACGTTGCCAAAGCTATTACAAACACTTTAAAACTACTGTCACTTCTAAGTAATATGTAAGTGATATGGCTTTGTTGCCTTACCTTTAATATCCACTTTAAAGTTTGGGCAACTTTAAGGTGCTTCTGTTTATTTCTCATAACGTTCCAGACACCAAATCGCCCCATCAAAAATTACAAAACCATGGAGTGATTTTCAATGGTGAGGGTTATATACTTACAACTATGTTAACATAAATTTGTTGTGGATTTGTTGCATACCAGTTAAATACATAATTCTGAACAAAAAATAAGGAATACATTTTTTTCATTTGAGATCCCGTTTCACAGATACAAATTGTTTTCCGAAACACCTTTGAACCTACAACGATGTAATCTTGTACAAGGGGGTTTCTAAAGATGCTGATATAGAATATCTTACTAGTTTTTTTTCTAAAAAAAATGCTAATACTTTTTTTGGAAAATCGACCCCCTTTCTCCATCTTAGAATCGGACGCCTCAAATCAAATATGACTACGTCTAAAGACTTACTTCATAGGTGTATATTCACCACCAAAGTTTCAAAGTATTTGGACGTCAGGTGAGCGAGATACCAGGATGGTTCCATGAAATGTGGAACACATTGTATATATAAAAATGTATTTACATTTTTTACTTGAAATTTCGTAAGGCATCTATTCCTAAAGTTTGACTAATAATACTTGACTCACCCTGAATATACCTTCCGTCTAAGGTCGTCGTTAATGACCCTGTATATGAGGTTTTCATAAACAATTAATTAAAAAGTAAAAAACGATTAAAATTGTATCCAGTTCGTGTCACAAAAACCATTTACCGTTTTTTGCCCTCTAAGAAACCTAGATTGATACTTGTTTCGGAAGGTTTTCTTTATGATTAGAAATGAGTTCCAAACTACTTAGCGAAAACTGTTATAAGATTTATTATACACCAATATGCAAATTTATGGTGGTCCGTAACGCTTTAATGCAAATTTAATCCAGTTCAGACTGTGGCGAAATATCAACAATAGCATCAGTTATTTAAGGAAGTGTGCTACTTAACCGCTTTGTTGTGTACATATTTTAGGTAAATAGAAATAAAAAATTAGCGGTATAAACCGCAATTTTATGTTACTTTTTATTCACTGTTGCATCTGTCTTGTAAATTAATTATATAAACAAAATATGTCTATACGTTCGTGATTGTTTACATTAGAAGTAAAAATAAAACATTTAAAAAAATAACAAGAGAAATTATATTGTACTAGTACAATGACTGCGATATTGACTTTTCTCGTCTACTTTTCACTAATTTCAAAACGTTGATGGTAAAATTACTTTTTCCACAACATCTTAAAAATTAACGCATAACATACAAATAACGCATAGCTGCCACTGTCACATCTTTGTTGTATAATACTATAAATATATATATAAGTATTAATAACAAATCTTTAAATAGCTTATTTAAGCTAACTTCAACTTTGTAATTAAAAAATCACATCTCTGTATTAACCCTAGTAGTAATATAAATACTAATATTATAAAATCTGGTGTAATGGGCTTTTGAAACGTAGCGAATAAATTCATTATTTTTGAAATTGAGAAGTTTTCGAAAACTCCTCTGGCACGTCGATTTTGTTTTTAAAAAAGGCTCTTTTTGACATACGACCCACATTTGTGACGTCATCGTTGTTCGAGATATGACGTCACCGACAATTTTTTTAAATAGCAACCTCCAATTTTGACCATGCCATTTGAAAGAGCGTGTCATTCTACATACATACATCATGAAATATTATGGTATTACATAACAAAAATTTCAAGAAAATAATGTTTGAAGATTGTAAAATTGAATTTTCATAATACTGAAAATGATAATGATTATGTAAAAAATCGACTAAATTAAATGTTCAAATTGTGCATCGTTGGCTGCCTGACAGTAGCCAAGAAGTTTAATAAATTCTTTTTGGACATTATCAAAAACTTCAGGAGATATACGATGTATCTCGTGCCGAATTCTTGTTTTTAAATCTTCTAAATTAACCGGTCTAGTAACGTATACCTTACTTTTTAAGTATCCCCACAAGAAATAATCTAGGGGTGTCAAATCAAGAGATCTGGCTGGCCACTCAATCGGCCCCCTTCTCCCTAACCAACGATTCGGGAACAGCTCATCTAAATAAGCACGGACATAATGGGGAGGTGCACAGTATTGAAGGTGATTGTGGCAAAAATGTTATACACACCTTGATGAAAAGAGCATTAACCCTCTCGTGAGATTTACGTGAAATTTCACACATGTATGTTATAAATTATTTTCCACACTTGTTATGTAATATACTATTTCTATCTGGATTAATTTCCTACCTTTTTAAATTGTACTTTTGATAATAAATTAGGAAATACTTATGTAATATCTTGAAAATAATCAATTATTTAAGGACAATATAACTTGTATTCAGGAAATTGTTTTTTATAAATAGCTGCAGCCAGCCATTTTCATTTTACGTACTTAATAATTAACTATAGAAAATTTAATTTTATACTTACAGTAGAATATATATGTAGGTACTCGTATTATATTACCTGAAAAGAAAATGCAAAAATTAGTTTAAAATTCCCAAAATGACAATATTTTGCAAGAAAAAATATTAAACTATTTAATTATTTTTACAAGTAGTAATTGCTAAGGGTGTATATTTTGAACCCCGATTTGGTTAACTAGTCATATGGTTAGACTGTTAATATACAGATTTTTTAAATGAAGAAAATAAATATATAAAATAAAAAAGAAAACAAAAAATAAATGATAAAACAATAACAAAAGTAAAAGGAAAACTACACCTATATTGGAAATTGTTGAAATAATCGGGTGCAGTTCTTAACAAGTCATTAATATCACAATGCAATATATCACATTGATCTGCTTTTTGATTATAATTATTAACCATTAAATAAATAGGAAACTTTATTACTTGCTTTATTATTTGTTCTAGCAGTTGGACAATAGAACAGTGAACTGAAATATTGGAACAAAACTCATCCCATACACATCTGCACATAGTTTTAACATTTTTCAAATCCTCTCTTTTGTATTGCATCTAATAAAACTGTCTATAATTTCCTTTTCCAATTTAATTTCAATTTTCTTTCTATCTTCCAAATCAGCACATTCATAAATTTTCGTTTCAAATACTCACAAAATTAAATATCTATAAATCTATAATGGTCAGAATTATTTTTATATGTTCATTATAAACAACTTTTTATGATAATATTTGTCTGTAAAATTAAAACTAAAGCCACTTCGATCTTCAACTCATTCACATTTTCTTACTTTATGAGCACTCTATATATCAGTATCTAAATTTATCTACGGTAAAATGACTAATTTCGTAAACAAAAATGTTTATATTTAAATAATAATAATAATAATAGCAATAAATATTAATAATAAAATAAATAATTAATTAAACATATCTTTCCTCCTAGGCTATAATTCGTGGAGAAACTATAGATTGTAATAGGATTTTATTAATGAATTAATTAGTTATAATGTGAAGTTTATACACATCAAGCTTGCTTTATAAAGAAAGAAAAAATGTTTACTAATAAGTATGTTTCTATAAGAACTTCTAATATGTGTCCCATCTGAAAACATTGTAGAAAACACATTACAACTAATTTACTAAAGAATTTTAATGATGGTTTCTCTTAACTCATTAATTTTACTTGAGTGAATATACACTGCCTACACAAATGGTTCTTTATTTCCAATTTTCATTTAAATTTAAGAATAATGAATACGTCTACGACACGCGTAAGCATAAGGCGTTTTTTAAAGCTAAAGGACATTTCTTAGATAAAAGCCCATTCGAAGGTTTTAAACTTTTAATGCCGAACTATAAATTCTTCGTCGCGTTACAAGTACACCTTTGGGTATAGTAAAAGGTGCTGTACTCTTAAGTCCAAGTCTAAGGAGCTGCACTTAATGAGGATAAAAATAACGGAAGGAAAGGTTTACATTAAAATTAAACAAGCATGCATGTTGAATTCTTGGTTGAACCAGAATATTATTTCTTATTAATTATACAGGTTGTTTCCGGTTTTTTGATCAAAACTTTGGGAAAAGATGGAACATTAAAAAATACTAGTTATTTTTCCTATAACATGTTCCTCTATGGAACTGCATTTTCCTTCAACTTAAAAAAAATATATATTTTATTTTTGATTTACTAAACAAATATTTTTTCTTCGAACTTGCTATGCAGTAATCATCATAATACTGGTTAATATAGCGTTTCAAATACGTTGATATATTTCGCATTTCATGAAGTGATGTGTGAATATTGCAGTAAACAGTTGAAATTTACGTTTTTTATGGTTTTTCAACACATACAAATGTTTAACATAAGTTTATATTTTATAGTTATTTGCAAAACCCAAAAAATGATATTTAGATGACACTAATTCTAGGAAAATGTGACGTCGATTTGAACGTTTATGTTTGTCATGATGACAAAACGCTGTAGTTGAATGACAGATGAATGCAATAAACATTTTATTGCACTAGTGCAATAAAGAACCACTTTTTCCACTAAATATAGTTCAATAAAGTTTTGTTTTTTGCATGAACGTAGAAAAAGAATATTAATCTATGCGTTAAGTGCAATATCTGTAAAACATCGAATTAAATGTTTTAAATACAAATATGTATTTAATATATTGTCACGGAATTTACCCCACTCACTCCCAAACCGACGACTTTGGCACCGCGAATTGCCTAAGATTGCCCCGATCGCCCCTACGCCATTCTGGTAAACAAACAACATGCCGTGATCGAGATCGGCCTGGAAAAATCGGGAATCGACGAGAAGCATTCGAGTCGTACGAGAAAATGGATCTAGAGATACTGGAATATATCTGGAATATTCGTTGGGTCTATAAAAGAAGAATAAACGGCCGAGTTAGTTAGTCTTGTATAAGTCTTGTATTACAGTCTGAATTAAAGTGTTTAGTTGGAGATATCAAAGTGATTTAGATAGCGATTAATTAAATAAGTGTTTAGTTGACCTGTAATTAGTAGTGTACTGAGAAGTTAATAAAGAAGTTATTAATTAACGGATTCTTTTTCTGGAAGTGAAAGAAAAAGTCGGATTGGGAAATCCGTGACAATATTAAGCGTGTTATCCAAACAACGTTTCCTACACAACATTTTAATAACATAAAAATAAAACGTGTAAAATACATTGATACTACACCTATTTTAAACTAAAGGTATAAATTAACATGTATAATACAGTTTTATATTTTAATAATATTGAACTGTGCTTTCTGTGCAGCGTTTTTTTTATTGTTATACAATATTGGTAAGACTGAAACACAAATAGATATTGGCAACTATCCGGCCCCACAGTAATCTATGATGACTGTGGCAAGAGGAAATAATATTGTCATATCGTATTGTATTCTGGCTTACAACTAATTTATTTAGCTGCACATAGTATAAGTATAGAGTATACCCAATGGGTACACATACGTTTATATAATGTTTTTAAACCATTGATGTGGTTGACTAAACGTTTTGTTTTGTAAATTTAATGTTTATTTTTAGTTAACACTTAAACGTATAGAAGAGGTCGAAGTGATCACTAGAAAATTACGTTCATATTATAACGTTCGTGTAATGTGTGATATACGTCCAAATCGGCAAAATATGAACTTATGACCTTAAAATGTCAACACAAATCTTGCGCACTCATGTCCTTCGATACTTCTATCCTTTTATTGGCTATATATAGAATCAAGCAGTCACGTATATCGTAGGCCTAACGAGATAACAAGTTCGAAACCGTAGGTATATGTCTGGTACCACCTTGACTCTGAATCTGGTAAATTCACTAGCGGTCAAGTCATTAGCCCTCAGACTTCAGCGTAGTTGTTTATCGAAATTCCGCTATATCTAATCATCGCTGAATTATTATGATTATTACTATAATTTGAAAATAAAATTGTAACATAATACATATTTTGATTAACGTTGAAGAATACGTTATATAAAACGTGACGTGACAAGTTTTATAAAAGTTAAGAAAACGTTTTCTATAAACGTTTATTAACTGTTTAATTTCCGTTATTTAAACGTAGCTTAATAACGGTTAATAAACATTTCTTTTTTAGTTAGAAATACGTTTTCTTGAGCGACATTTTTTAGTTGTTTCAACCACTTTTAAATGATTTTTAAACGTATGCGTGCCCATTGGGTAGTTACTTTATGACTCAAACATTACGGACTGTCCTGTATAATAATATTAGAATAATTAATTTGAAGAATATGATTTTATATTATAGCCTTTTGAAGTTGTCACAACCATCGTGTGAGCTTTGAAAATCGTTAATCAATTTCTGTTCTACAATGGAAGTAGTTCCCTAGTCAATCATGTGAACGTAATGCAATTTTATTCACTCAATCGACCAGCAATTGAAAAAAAACTATTTTACAAGACAGCAGTAATACGACCTGTACATTATATAGAGCAGGGATTATCAAACAATTTGTCTTATGTGCTATCGTTTTCCTTGTACATAATTTAAATACGAAATATCTAGCGCTATGTGAACATGGCACCCAACTTTTAAAAATTCAAATTTTTCTTTATGATTCTTATAGAATATCGTTTGTTGTAACATTTTTTCGTTTGTAGTAATTTCAAAATAATATATGACCTTGAAAAACTCTTTCCCCCACTTTTACAGCACTAAAATCTGAGGATCGTTTTCTATAGAGAATCGTTTGTAGTGAAAAAATTTTGTTTGTAGTAGCGAAGGAACTTTAGACTTCACGGAACTACAAACAAAAAGATAGTTACTACAAACGATTCTTTAGCCTTCGCAAGTATAGTTGTTATACTTTAGATTTCGAGAAACTACAAATGAAATGAAGGTTACTACGAACTACTACAAATAATTTTGTAGCCTTTTTATTTTAGTACATTTTCTCTAGGTTCAATTCAGTCAAAGCCCGGCAAACTTATAGTAACCTCTGTACTAGTAAGCAAATCAAAATGATGGAAAAAGTTACTGTTTAGTATACATATTTAAAATAGGAATGGTTTTATATATTTTATATACAAGAATAAATTGGAAATATATTTTATCTTTTGCTACTACAAATTAAATTTATTTCACTACAAACGATTCCCTATAAGAAACAAATATCAGATTTTAGTGCTGTAAAAGTTGGGGGATGATTTTTTTCAATCATATATTAAAAAAAAGCAATTACAATAGATAATCATAAATCATAAAAAAATCTCAAAACTGTTACTAAATGTATTAGAAATATTCATACTTTTATTTTATATTTATAGTGCCCTAGCCACTGCACTCTTCTGGTTTTTACAACTTCGTCTATTTTTTTGCCTGGGTACGCCGAATATATTTCCTCGTTATTTTTCCTTACATAGCGATCCTCCGTCTTCTTTCCCCTTAGAATTTTTTTTAAGATCTTTCTTTCCAACCTTAACAGGTTTTCTCTTGACTTCTTATTGACGATCTAGGTTTCACTGCCATACACCACTGTCGACCTCAAAATTGTTTTGTACATTCTAAATTTTACTACTCTGGACAAATTTTTTGATTTCATTAAGTGGTTGATTGATGCCGAGCTTCTGTTTGCTTTTATTGTTCTATTCATTTCTTGCTCTTCATCACACTTAGCTGTTATCAGCATCCCCAATATACATATTCCTGAATTTCTTCAAACCCTATATCTCCGTGTTGCGTTCTTAATTTGAAATTTGTATCTTATTTTACGTGACTCCTCCACAAGTTTTCTCGTTACTTTTTCTGATTCCCTACTATATCTTGCAATTATGGCCACTTACTATTTGGTGACTTTTAAACAATATGCGTTCTTCTCTGTTCAACTGACTATCTCTTAAGACCTTTTCTAGTACTAAATTAAAAAAAATCGTTGAGAGTGGGTCTACTTGTCTCAGACCTGTGTCAATTGTAAAACCTTCCGAACATTCACCTTTTATTCGTATTTTGTTTTTAGTATTTTCGTATGTTGCATCTACCCTTTTTAAAATTAGCATAATCATAGCATCCCTCCAATCTTTAAGCATACATTCTCTTCCCCAAATCTCCACAAAAACCATAGAACACAATATTCATAGGTGTGTGTATCTACGTGCCCATGATACTGTCTGTCTGTATATTTGAGTTTAAATAATTAATATCCTAATATTGTTTGCGACTTTTATCGCTTAAATCTTCTGGAATACTCATATAATTAAATAGTAAGATATGTTTAAAGGCATGAAATCCTTAAACTTAATAATCCCTTTAAGAAAGAGTACATCCATTTAATAAATGACAAACAAACTTCTGTTGATTCTTCCAGTGTACTGGCTGAATCGGCGTTTCTGATGCATTACTTTATCATTAACGAGATAAGAGTTTATTTATCTAAAAGTACAAACTTTAATACCAGAGATTAGAAATGACGAATTAAAAGATAAAAGTATTTCAGGCTATTGGCTTTGTTTCTAATTTCCCATGGAATTTTCTACAAATTTAAAGAGAAGATTAAGTAATAAATCATTGTGATCCTTTCCCGAATATCCTGAATCCAAAGAGTATTTGAAAACATAATATTTATTTGTTATATTTATCTTTATGACAACATAGATACTTACGTAATATTTAAAAATGAATATTTTTTCTACCAGTTTTTTTAAATTACGTTTTTATAATTTTTGCCGAATATTATGGTCTACAATCAAAGTTTACTGGTGCAACACGCTTCGAAAGTATTAAGTTTAAATTAGTTCTGCGAAGCAATTCAATTTGAAGGAAGTTGTACAGAATATATAAAAAATGTTCCATCAATCCTCATCCAAATATATGTAAAATAGTAGTTCTATTCCTTTTACTAGATATTTGATATTTAAGGCAAAATAAGTTTAGAAATTTTATTGAAATTTGAGTTATTAAAATAGTAAATTAAGATGTAGGTAAGAAACAGGCTATATATTTCCATTTTAAGGTTAAACGGTTAAAGACAGGAATGTCATATGTCATATTTTTGAAATCATCCTTATATTAGAGGTGTTAATCAAGTTATAATTTGTAAAAGTTTATTCAATAAAATTTACAATAATTTTTGTTTATCCACATTGAAATAAAAGACACAGTTTAAACAAATATTAAAATTAAATAAATCACCGAAACTGCCACTACCCTCATTCTTGGAGGAATTCTCAAAGCAGTCCAACACGTTTTCATTATAGTTATATTATTTTCAGATGTTGTGAAATCATAAATGACAACGGTACTTGGTTTATCATTACCACTACCAACTTTCTTTTCGCAATATTTTCTTTATTCAAAAGTGAGTCTTCAATGTAGTCTTTTGCCACAGTGCTCGATCTCCATCCTCCGTGTCTTTTAAGGCAAGTGAGGTCACCACCGCCGTCAACTAAAAGGGTAGCAGACGTTCGTCGAAATGCGTGTCCACTATATTCTTTCCAGTTGTCCAGCTTCAAAAATTTTGCCACTTCTTGTAAAACGGCACTGATTTTATGAATACCGACCACACTTTCCACTAACATATCTGAGAAATCGATGTTCTATCAATTCGAGTGGACGTAAAGCAACATAGTTTCGATAAAAACTTAAATAATTGTCTCCCAGTGTGAACGTGGTCTCTTGGTTTTGGTATTGGAAATTTTTATAGTTAAGACGGATTTCACATCTTCAACATTATTAATTGTTAAATTGACTAATTCATCAGAACGGCATGTGCCTGCAGTCCCCAATATTAAGACGGCCTTCATCATCAAATATAAATTATCAAGTGCACTATTCAAAAAGCAATCTGCTTGCTGTACACGTACAAGCACGTAACTTTGAACATTTGCTTATATCAATCCCCTTCTTTATATCCAACATTGACCGCAACATTGAATATTGTGGTCAAAGCGTTGACGGCTTCATTTTATTTGCTAAGTTTGAGAAATATGTAAAACTGATCATGGAAATTAAATCTGTTGCGGACTGTCAGTACCTTCAAATAGCCTTGCAATCAAAAATTTCATGGTGTATAAATAATAGCCTGCATTTAAATCCAGATAAACGCAATGTTGTATCCTTTCATAGCCGGTTTGTATGATTATAAAATTGGAGATTCAATTTTGCACCGTCCTAGCACGATTAAAGATCTTGGTGTTATTTTTGATCACAAACTAAGTTTTAATAAACATATTGAGACGATTACTTCTTTGTCATATAAAATGTTAGGGTTTATAATACGCAACTCAAAAAGTTTTCATAACATTACTACAATGCGTCTGCTGTTTATAACTTTTGTAAGATCTCGGTTGGAATATGCCTCTGCAGCTTGGAATCCTATTTATAATATACATGTATCTGCAATTGAAAAAGTTCAAAGAAGCTATTTGAAGTCCGCTTTATTTATAATTGATGGAACTTATCCTCCTATTGGCTTTTCACATGAACTGTTGTTAGAGCGTTTTTCTCTGTCAACCGTTCAATCTAGGAGTTAGCTGCACTAGATACCGTTGCACATCACAATCAAATCAAATATAGGGTACCAAGACTTTCTTCTCGATGCTCTAATATCTTTAAAATGCCTACCTCCCGATCAAACTTATTGATAGCTTCCTCACTTTACCAAATGATCCATAATTATTGCAAAATTGAGAGAAAGGTTGACATATTTTGTTGCACAATTTTGGTAATTAAATCGGTATATTCCCATAATTAATAGGGTTTTTCTTGTTTAATTATTACGTGTGTCTTCATTAATCATTTTTGTTGTGTTTTGCTGATTGTCGTTAGTATTGTATTGTAATACTGTTATTTATATTTTTAAATTTTTATGTTGTTTCAACTAATTCAGTCTCTGTGTTACAAGTCAATGTTCTTTTTTGCGTAACCTACCCTGTAATTGGGCTTTTGCCTGTTGGGTTTGTATTTAAAAAATATATATATACCATAATACATCTTCTGAATACAACTTAATGTTTTTTCTTTGCACCAATCCATAAAACGATGGTAGACACATTCATAAATTTCTCGAGATTTTTTTGGAAGAAAATTCAAAGAAATTCTTTCGCACACTCCAGTATCTCCTCAGATACACCTAAATCTTTATTATATATAAGCTGTTTACAGGCCTTTTAGGCCCAGAGCTGTGTTATTCTCCTCCACTCCATTCTGTCCTTCGCCTTTCTTTTCCAATCATTTACATTTTTCTCCCTTAGTTATATTCCCACAGACTCTCTCCAACGCTTCCTCTGTCTACCTCGTATTATCTTGTAGTAATGTTTAATCACTACTATTTTCTTAACTGCCCTTTCATCCTCCATACGTTCTAGATGCCCTAGCCACTGCACTCTCCTGGCTTTTACAAATTCGTCTAAATCTTTATTAGATTCCATTTTTACAGACTTTTCTACAAATTAACCCACAAATAAATTAGCAATATGATGGTCTAATGTTTGACAATCTATTCATGACTACATAAATATATCTTACTTACCTACTTTGCTTTATTATCCAAAGGTTTGAATAATTTCAAACTACAATAATGGGGGATTTCGGTTGGATAAAAAATAGCATGTTTTATTCGGATTAAAAGTGTCTCTTTTGTCTCGCAATTTTGCATCCTCTCGCCACAAAAGTGACACTTTAACATAACAATATACTATTATCGATAAACACACAGAGAGATATGGATATAATTTTTATATGCGGGAGAACTGGAAACAATAAGTTGCTTGTTGATTTATTGTTGAAATTATTATAACTTTAGTTTGAGTCGAAGTTATGCTGTTGTAAATGGTATTGTAAGTTATTATTAATCATCTACGACTACTACTTTATTACTTGAATTAACGATTTGCTTGTCAGATGTTTGTAAGAGCCTTGGTGATTCTATTAACATTTTCTCCCGTGGCTGGACAAACATCCGATAAAACATATGATGCATGAGATATGATTTGAGATTTTTGTTCAGCCCCTCAACTATTAGCTGGGTAGCCTCCCGTATGGGACCTCAGTACCTTCTGACGCAAGGCGGCTAAGTAACCAAACACTCTTCAGTTTTATATGTAGAATTATGATTATATGACCGTGTATTCAAGTACTAAAGTACGGATACATTTTTATTATTGTTATTATTATTAGTACCTATGCAATAGCGACATCGATTTTTTGAATTGTGATCGGGGTTTTCTCTGTCGTGCTCTTTTCCCCCGTGAGTTCAAGGCTGAGTACGGCACTGATAGGTGGTTATGTAGGCTACTACACCATTGACAGAAAACTAATAAACGCGGTGTATTTAGTAATTTGTTTTGTTTTATTTAAAACTACTAAAATCTCCCTAATTTCGTAAATATGTAGCACACGAGGTAAGTTAATAAATAATATAAATAAACACAACGCTTATCTTCTCGATTATTGGCCAAATACTTCCTCTTTCAACAATGTAGAATTGACCCGGGTATGTTACACTACATGACATGCCTAATGAAATAAAACTGGAGGACAAATATTCCAGTTAGCTGTTTATGGTTTCTCAGTGATGTGAAATAAATTAGTCATGGTACAATCCTATAAATCACAGTCCAGTATCAGTCAAGTCTTATCAAGACTTCAATGCCCGCTCGCCGAACAGGAAAATATAAAAAAGTAAAATACTTCCAGTGAATGGGATCTTTTAAAACGGCTGCATTAGTTACTAGGTCAGCACAAAAAGAATGTCATCCAATTAAGTGGATCTGTGGAATAATTAATATCATTATTTATAACTTCTACGATCGGTTTCGATTTTTATGCGGCAGCAGCCGCCAGGACGGCCTTCTTTTTTAATTAGTACGCAGTATGCCTCGCCATGAACGTTGACAGACATGATTAAGACCAGCTCTGAAGTTGTAAAATACATTATTTCTGTAACTAAGTAATCGTTAGGAAACGAGGATCGTTAATTGTTATCAACACTTACTAACTTAACGTGATTTCTCAATCTAGCAGTTTAAATTAGAAAAAAGTGTAAAAGTGCCCGATTACGTTTCAAAAGATATATTGAAAACAACACTATTATATTACAGTTGGTACAATATGTTCAGAGAATCAGAGCACATCTTTGAATACTCATTTTGCAAACTAATACGAGCTTTGTCGTCATATTATGTTATGTCTACTTACAATACTGCTGATACTGTTATAGGTACATTTTCTGGCAAAAGATAATCCAAATCACGTTCAAAAGGTGATTTAGATGTTTTCAAGAAATCCCAGTCCGGTACTATTTCAGTCTTTAATTTCAGGGAATACTTCTTTTATTTCAAATAACGTCACTGTTGTCAGTTCCTTTCTCTTTGGGTTCAGGCTTTCGACGTGATTATAATACAGGGTGTCTTGCAAGTCGCTACAATAAATTTAGGAGGTGATAGAATACTTGATTTTGAGTCGATTCAAACAAACATACCTATAGACCAAGTGTTACAATATTTGTCATAATTAATTGTCTAATTTAACCGTGTTTTTTACAATTATTAAAATGTAGAAGAAAAACAAACCTTTTCATAACAAATATTTCTATACTTTTTTATTAGGAATGAATGGATTATTTAAATGATTTAACCAATAAAATCCAAAGTGGCTTCGTTACTTACCTAGAACTTCATAAATGTGTTTTTGCTACTTTGTAAAAGCGAAGAGTCAAATCTACACCTAGATTTTATTTAAGGGCGCCGTTTTATAGGCATCAATAAAATAAAAATCAGTTAACATCTCTATGGAAGCAGATAAACAAATTTTAAACTGTCAAACTTGACATACGTTAATATTTTTACTACTATTGTGAGAACGAAAACAGAGAGTTTTTTGAAACGTCAATAATACGGAAGTAATGTGATTTTTGTTATGTTTTACTTATCTGCTTTTTTCAGTGTGAGATTTTTTGGTTAGGCAAACTTAGTGTCAAAAATAACCCTTGACTGATCCGTTTGGCGCAAGGGCTTATTTAATTAATCTTTATTATTTTTCAGAAGTGTGGCAAAAACCCAATACAACTAAAATTATGCCACAAATAAATAGCTTCAGACAATATGAGTACTTTTTTTGTAGAAAACATTGACGTTTAAAACGTACTTTCAATCTTCCCAGAGTCGTAAAAATTGGGACAAAAAACTTCACGCAAAAGTAGCTCATATTAATGATAATGCGTGTACAAAATTCGAGTTCTATATCTCAAATGGTGTCTGAGATGAAAAAAAAATCTTCTCTTTGACACCAAATATCTAAAAAATGGTGGTTTAGAGACTCATGTTAGTAAGAACTTTCTTTCTTACAATGAATCAAAAAATCACACTCTTTATTGTCCGACGCATATTTTGAAATGCCCTGTATAACTGTCCGTGTTCGAATTTCGTTCGTTCTTTATGTAATCGTTTTTATTTATTTTTAGGTATTAACAATGTTCTGTGAAACGAACTACTCTGCGAACTAAATTCCCTACCAGCGTTGAATTACACCCACAATAGCTACCCATATATTCTTTATTATTAGCTTATGTAACATTTTTTACTATGTTAGAAAGGTATTTTAAGCTAGTATAAATCAAATCTCCTACAATTCATCTCAATTAATAAAAAAACGACTACATAAAGGATAAAACTTTTTTTGAGAAATTAAAATTTAAAATTCATTTAGAGGTTAAAGTCACTTTTGACATTGTAGATATGCAATTTCAAATAATTTAAATTTATTGGTATAATAATTTTTATAGTTAGATATTTGACTCAACTTAAAGGAGGCCACCTGAAGAAGCAGTCCTAAAAATGCAGAAATGGGTCAGATCTCATCTATTGTGGTTGAATTTTCGAGTTTCCACAGTTTCAAAAGTGAACTTAGATATTTATAGAATGTTTTCATTAAACCAGGTTAGTAAATTTAACTAGATTAATTTTTATTTTAGATAATTATTGAATAGAGCTTTGTCTGTGGAATTGTTCATTAGCATACCTAGATGTTTGGTATCAGAGAGCATACATATGACTTCATTGATAGGAATTGTAGGAGATTTGATTTATATTAGCTTAAAATACCTCTCTAATACAGTAAAAAACGTTACAAAAGCTAATAATGAAGAATATATGGGTAGATATTGTGGGTGTAATTCAACGCTGATCGGGGCTTTAGCCCGCAGAGTTTCACACAATATTGTTAATACCAAAAAATATATAAAAAAACGATTATTTACAAATATTGAAAATAATATTTTAACTATAATACCCTGTATCTACCATCAACTTTTGACTAATATAAGTTTGACTACATTGCATTATTTTTTCGTAAGGAATTTACTCTTGTACTATGTCCCATTAATTTTGGAACACCCTGTATAAACATTGACAAGAATACCATCCAGAATTAACATTTAAAGTGCAATATAACTGTTTCCTGAATACATATCCTTTTCCTATAGACACAGAGTTGAGTATACCTACATCTATCGTCTCTTTATTCTTTTAATTTAACTTCCTTAAATATATTTTTATTCAATTAAATTATACTTTCTCACGTTAAAAATTAGTCATACAGATGCAGCTAAATACCAGACACCAACTTCCTTCCAGGCAAGAGTGAGACGGAAATAAACAAAGGTGGCTTTTTTAGCGGCGTTATTATAAATAATAAAGCAATAAATTTAATTACAAGTCCTCGCAACACGGATACCATTATATCAGATTCACGAAGAGTTCCTCTTCTTTTTCTCATCGCCATCGGTCGCTTATTAATTGAACATCCTTGAATAATGCTGTACCGTTTACCTTACATAATAATGAGTAAAAATCACGCTGGATGCGAATTAGAGAGTAATTTCCATTTCAGTGGCATTGAACACAACCTTTGCGTTCTTTGTGCTAGCTAATGTCAATACACAAGTCCAATTTTATTCAGAAAACCTTGGATTTTTGTAATTTGAATTTAGGCTTGGGTTGTTGCCTCATTCATAACAATGATAAGTTAGCTGAGAGTTAAAATAATGAAACGGAGCTCAAACTAACTCATTACTTGACAGAACAGAATATAATGTTTCCTTTCGTTACTTTAAATTTGTGGACTTCATCTAATGTTCCACAGGGAAGTAAATTGGGCCCAATATTATTTAATATTTTCATTAACAACATTACCGAAACTGTATATGTAGATTAGAGTTCGAGCTGACCGCAGATTATATTACAACAGCATTACGTGAAAATTATTTTGAAAAACGTTGCTAATGTAATGCCCCATTTCCATTTTTTTTAAAGTCAAATATTCTACAAAGACAGACCTACATTTTTTTAAGGTTTAAGGAGCTACGGTTGCACATATTAATAACTTTGTTGCGAAATCTAATCGTATGTATGGGTTCATTTCACGATATAATAAACAAATTTTCTTGTACAGACTAGTATATTATGCCTGACAGGTCAAACTTGGAGTATAAAGGCAAACTCGCTGCTATATATCACATGTTTCTTCCCTTGAAACACATAATATTAAAATTTAAAATGCGTGGGAATACCAACCTTCTTATGTTCTTGCTTAAGATAATGAATAAGTATCATTGATTGATGACTCAGATATTTTTCAAATTTTCCAAGATTACCAGAGTACGTTCTTTCCTTACTTTTTAATTACCCATTCCTACAACAAATATTTCAGAGGTTTCTTTATCAGATTCAGAATTGGCCAGCTTAAACAGGGTCTTTCAAATTGAACGTTTTTCTATTATTGAATAAAAGACAGTTTGTTTCGATTTCAATACAACTTTTTATTGGTGATTGAAGTGTAAGGAATGACTTTTAAATACGAAGGACAATATCTGTTAAATGACCATCGCTTGCAGTTCTATAAATGCCCCCTCTTTTATTAAAAGTTTCAATAACATGTTGACATAATTGTGACCATTGGGATTGTTTTTATATACCAGACTTTGAATGTAACTTTAAAGAAAATAGTTCAACGAAGTCAAATTACATGATCTTGGTGACTACTTAACATCATCGTTACTTGAAATGAAATATTTATCTCACTGTCATTTGTAAAGTGAGATATAGCGTGACCCCGTTGAAACCAAATGTTATCCAGACTAATGCTGTATCAAATAATAAAAATATCAGTTTAGAGGATCACAAAAATGCAGTTAAGATCTCACGATATCGAAAACTATACACAGATATAACATCACCAACAGCATTTTCAAAAAAGTATCGATCCATTGTACCTCCTGCCATGTGCCATGTGCAGCAACTCGTTTTGGATGAATGTACAGATTTTTCATGAAACAATCATCAACTTTCATCACTCCAAATACGACATTTTGTTTACACAGTTAATACCAAAATGCGCTTCATCAGAAAATTTTTAAAGAAATTACATGCTTGTTCTTTGCCCCAATTGACAAACTCACGACGTTTTAAATGATAAAACGGTTTTAGTCTGTCAATTTGCTAAGGAGTTCCTAGAGTATCCCTGCAAGGATAAAGCCAAAGAGTACCTGGTTATGTTTAAGACAAATCTTCGCCTGATGACAGGTATTCAAATTGAACACTGTTTGCTAAGGTTTGCCTCTAATACATAAGGAAATGTAAATGTGCACTTCTTTATAGGGTTGCAAACAGGAAGACGAGACAGTACTCCATACACTGCCATCTCGTCAATAAGAGATTCCGTGTTAGGCAAACGATGGTCTTCTATGGCCTACATTAAACAGATTCTCATGAGCAACGTCACCACCTTTTTCTCTTTATTAGGTTGGTTGACGCCTCAGGTGTATTGATCTCCTATTGGGAGGAAGTACAAGGGATCCAATGAGGTATTTCTGTTACCCTCCCCACAATTCCACAAGCCATGTTGTGGATTCATTGAGTCCAACTTTTGTGAATGTTGGGTCTTCAGTAACACTTTCACGAACTGAATGAGATATGCTCTTGTTTGTACTATATTCTTCTCATCTTTTATCTTCCACAGAATCAATTTCTCGAAATTCAACTCGACTGATGGACGATTATGCAAGCCGTAAATATATCATAATTCTCTAAACATTTCTCACTTGACGCCCATTTCCATGCAATGATTGAACAGTTCTTCTACGAACAGGCCTAATAGCCGATGACAAGTGTTAACGTGTGACCGTTATAGTGACACTGCTAGTAACCAGTGTATGTAAATAGTACAGTGTATTATGTGTTAAAGGTGTGATATCCGCGGAGTGCCCATCAAGTAGGTATAAGTAGGTGGTGGTAGGCCATCACCGTCTAAGAAGACGGCATTCTATGGGTAAGTAAAGTGCTGCTATAGTGTATTAAAGTGTTAGATTCACTCAACGTCAACTTGCTTCTGGTAATTTTGTATTCTTTGAACCTTTTTCAAGTGGCACGCCTATGGAATCTTGTCACCTGCAACTCTCACCTCCCGTGCTCATCTAAGTGCCGTGAATGAATCATTTTATTATTTTGAACTTTCAACTCTGAACTCTAGAGTAGAGTACAAATGTTTGTTTGTTTGTTTGTGTGTACTTTACTGCTGCTTAATATTTGAAAGGAATTCGAGATAAATTCTGTACTGATAAAGGGAAATCGAAATACATGGTAAGCAATACTGGTTCTGAATCAATTTGATTAGTTACCTCAATTTTCTTGGTTTCAATGATTCCATTAACTCTTTTTATTCATATTATATGGAATAAAACCTGTATTTTAAATTAATAGACAATAAAAAAAGCAATAATGATTACTGAATGAAATTAGATTTAATTGAATTAACTAATTAATTGTTTATGCATTTTTATAATTATTTACAAGTCAATGCCTCTAAAGATAGAAGGACGAATATAAAAACGTCAATACCAAACATCGAAACCTAGAAACACTTCAAACGAAATATATCTACCATTCGAATGGCAAAGTTAAAATCCATAAAGTTACATCCTCTATTATGCTATATATCCCGAAACATTTACTGGAAAATATCACCCTTATCGGAAAGCGGTGAACATATCTTAATAAGATTGAAATAAGCTATTGCGCATAAAAGTGATATTTATTAGATTCGAGGGTGGCATAACATTTTTCTCCATCGACGTTTATTAACTTATGAACGTCAAACACCGCATAAGGCACGGCACAAGATAAAAATTGTGGAGTGGAGTGACACTTCACGAAACACGAATACGGTACTAGAAATCAAAACTTAAAATGCAATTATTTACCTGAGTTAATGCTGCATCAGGTGGAAATTCCGGTGTTTCTCCGTGAACCTGAATACAAAATACCACTCTTTCTATCGTTGACCTTTATCAGTGACAACTTAAATGCGTATCTAGTTATAATAGGTTATATACCGAGTAGCTCAAGTCATAGGATCGTTTTTGATAGTTCTATACAGGGTGATTCAGAACTTATTTTAAAAAAATTCTGAGTGTACAGGGGACTCTTACAAATGCAATTTTATAAAGAAAAATTGAAAAATGGCAGTTCAAAAATTATTTAAAAATACAATTTTGCACGGCACTGAAAACTGCTCCACTGTAAAACTTGATAAGGCGGTAATATGCGACTGGACAAAAAATTGAAAGAAATGCTAAAGGAAAGAAATAAATAACATTTTGTAACGCCTATTTTATAGTATACAGCAAATTTAACTGCTTCTGTTGTTATTGTTATTAATTGCTAATAGATTAATTTGTGGTTTTAATTACTAAAATAGTTTGACATACCTGATGTTACTACAAAATTTTGGGCCGTCTTATCCAGTTTCTACAAACATACAAAACACAAATGTTTCTGCTTCCTGTCCGTTTTTGAACTTATAAGTTATTAACAGCAACTATGATACGTTTCCATAAATTATTATCAATAGTACGGTATGTATCCACTTCGGTGCGATACACTTCATGTTTTAAATATCCACACAAAAAGAAGTCCAAATGATTTAATGTCAAGAGATCGTGGCGGCCATGGTACCGGCCCTCCTCGTCCAATCCCTTGGTGTTAATGCTTGGACATGGTGTACATGGTACGGATATAATTTGAGTCTCATATACCGAGTAACTCAAGCCATAGGATCGTTTTTGATAGTCGTATATAGCGACGTGGGATTGAATATGGATAAAGTATATATCAGCTGTTTCAAAACACGTCACTACTCCATATTGGTCGTGTAGCGTTGTTGTGTTCAGTTATCTCTCGTTCGCTGTGTTCAAATTAAGAGCATTTAAACTGATATTTGATCAAAGAAAATGGTAAGTACTTACCTAATAAAACTAAGTAGTACTATAACTCTTAAAAATATTAGGAGTTCACTCTGACGTTTTGGATTACTCTGTATTCTATTTTTTTTGTAACTTTAGAGAAATAAATTGATATGTTCATGTCACTGAAATTCCAGTTAATTTTCGTAAACTCCTATTATGTAGTGCCTAAATACATCTTTGTTGAATGTTTGCTGCTTTATTGTTTATAATTTACTAGAACATTATTAGTTTACAAGTCCCTTCTTAGAATATATGCTACTACTACTAATTTTGTTAGAAAACTTGGTTGTTATTCATTAGAACTGAATTAAATATTTTTATTAAAATAATAAAAAGCAAAATAACTTTTATTATTACTATAACACCATTATTCTGAAAATATTATATATTGATATGGAAGCTTATCTACCTTCTTAGTTTGTTAATTATGTTCCATATAAATATCTATAATATAAAAAAATAACATTAATGTGTAAAGTCTACACCTAATGATACAAATGACACTGAAATGTGTAAAAGTTACACATAACATTTGTTACATTGACACAGTGGATAGCGTCAAATATTTAACACACAACTAAATACATAAAATTTCTAAAAATATGCAGAATACTGATTGAACTTCGATTAACACAGCATTGTGTTCTTTTGTGTTAAAATGTGCAATTATTTTTTTTTACAGTAGGTATAGGAGTATAAAAAATCGCCATAATTTCCTAAATTATATTGGGACGCCCTATAGCACTTATTTCAATTCAAAGCTCCTTATATGTCCTAAAAACGTACCTTCAATCAAAATTTTTAATTCTGGTATTCATACCCAATGTCTGGAAACGCAGCCAAATTTGTTTTTACAAAAATGTACCAGAAAATTTAATAATTTGCGAGACATTTTAAAAATTAAATCATAAAAGTAAAATGTCTTTTTTTACTAGTCTGATACCTTAATTATGTGGATACTAAATATTATACATACAATTAACACTTTAGTGTGTGCTGTACACAGTGGATTGGTTAAACCTTTAAATTGGTACATACAGAGATATATGTAAACATAAACACAATTTCGTGTATATCCTGATTAACACAGAATTATGTTTATTTGTGTTGACATAGTAAATATACCAATTTTGAGAACTATACTGTTTAATATTACTACGCTTTTGGGCTGCTCTTGTAAATTCTATGCATTATATCAATATTTTTTTTTTACAATTTCTTATAAGATCCATAAGATATTACGAAATCCAGTATGCAACCATTTAAATTTATAATACTGTTACATTAATTCATGTTTACAAATTCCAAAAATGAATTCATATAATGTTCCTTAGTATCATTTTATCGCTATTAAATCTTGCAATATTTAAATCACCATCACCATTTATGAACAGATTTGCTTTTGTCTAAATAGATACTTTAGTAACTTGGCCAACGTTTTCTAAATTTCATTATTATATAATTTTATTATCAGCTTCACTTCCGGAAATTTTTGGAAATTTGACTACACGATTGTAATATTTACTACCATTAGATATATAGGAACAAAAGGCCCTTCTAATTGTTGATATTACCCACAATTTTTGACGATTGGAGGCCACCAGATATATAATGACCTGTGTCAGAAAAAAAGGGAAATTTAAGTGCTTATCTCATAGCGAAGTTTATATAACCAATGTTTACTACAAAAGTGTAGTGATGATGTTAAATGCAGTAAACATTATAAAATATTCTCTTGGTATTATTGACCTGTTGTTAACATATTTGCACATGGGAACCTACTGTAAAACGGAAACTCACGCTTACAAAATATTTACTTAAAAAAACGTGATTGAGAACTTTACTACCACCTGATGCCTGTAAACATCTGCACCATTTTTCTTTCTACGTATTGCTACTGATCTTGGACATCATCAAATCTATGCCAGATGGATTCCTTGAATAACAATCAATGGAAAGTCCTGATCAAAAAAGTAAACAAATATTTTCTAGTAGATATAACCTAAGTAAGTTCTGAGTAATAAGGGTATTCTTTTGGTCAACTTTATGACCTCAGGTAAAACAATAAAACACAGTTATTTTGAAATATTTTAACAAATTAGGCGGACCACTCAAAATACCGTAAAAAAAACTGTTGACCAAGGGTATTGTGCTTTTACACAACAATGCCTACCCACATATTGTTGTAAATATTCGAGAATTTCAAACTTTTAGGTGGGAGATCATCAGTGTATTGTTCAATTTTCATTTATTTAAAAATCTTAAGTATTGCTTAGGTGGCAAGCGGGTTTGAAGCAGAGAACAATTAAAATTAATTAACTGTAAACGAGTGGTTGCCTGAACAGGCGGGAGAGTTCTACGAACCCAAAATAAAAAAATTCTCCTATCGTAGTGTTTCAAAATAGTAGAGAGGGATTCATTTACACCACTTAGCACAATGAGGTGCGAGGCGAGGGTTTCAGGGAACAAGATTCCATAGGCGTGCTACTTGAGAAATTTTCCCAAGCGCACACCCATGGTAGTGGTGTAGATGGAACAGCTGGATCCGTCAAAAACACATTTTTAATTCCTGTAAATCTGTTTACATTTCACAACAAAAAGCTCTTTGGTAAATTTGGCAAAAAGTGTCGAATGACGCGACGAAGCGTTCTATGAACAAAAAAAGTACCTGCTATTAAGTTTATGGATTAAGTTTTCTGATGTTACTTTTCACATATTTGTGTCAAAGCTGTGTCAAACAAACCCATAAATATAAAAAGCACTTTTCTAAATGACGGACGTTTCTGATGGAAGTTTACCTTCTGATATAGAAACAGTGCAGCAACGCTCCCAGAAACCATATACACTATGGACCAATATACAATATGTAAAAATTGTGGTTACATGCACAAAAACAAAAATTGTCCGAGAATTTGTTATGACAGAAGGAAATGTGGCAGGTATCAACTATAACTATACTCCATTTTTAAACTAGGAGGAGCGTTTTGAATATTGCGCGCCAAAATGTTGGTTTCTTATTGGTTAATTTCGAACCTACTTTACACTGCTAATAAATTTTACATTCTGGCAATTGTAGACATTTTGCTTGTCAGTTGTCATCAGTTCGTTGTCATTGTGTTTTTACCTGTTTTTCCATCTATTTATTATCTCCAGTTCTTATTAGAACTAAACAACTTATTATATTGTTTGCCATTCGTTTTTCCAATTTTCCATTGGATATGGATGATAGTGTGCCAACCACAAGTAAGGCAGGCGCGGGAATTACATCGCCGTCGCCCCAAGGAAACGAAAACATCTCAGTTTGGGGCATTTTTCTCTGGCAGATAAAGAAGCATTATTTATTTTGTACACGTATAGCCTAGATGATGAACCTTCCCTTAAAACTGTCCAACTTGTATCCAATATAGCGATGTTATTAGGTAAATTTATATTAACATTATCTACTGTTGAACTATATTACACATTATACTTTTTAGGTGCTGCAAAATCAACAGTATATCAGGGTGTCTACTTCAAACACTGTGGTGGACGACCTGGGATTGTTACATGTTTGGATGAAGTAATGAAGAATTCCATAAGGCGTGTAGTACACAGCTTTTTCTTAAAAAATGAGATCCCCACTTTGGACAAAATATTAACCGCAATAAAAAGTCGTCAGGATTTGCCACAAATGTCCCGTTATGAAACAAATTAACTTCAAATAAGGTTGAATACATATCTCAAGCAAGTATAATTGCAATAAAAACATTTTATTTTTTTTGCAGATACTTAAAACGAAGTCGTAAAAGTGTGTTGATAGAACGTGATGATATAGTGAGATGAAGACTTGACTACTCGATATCAATTAAAAAGTTTAGATCTGAAGGTAGACCTATTTATTATTTAGATGAAACGTATCATTGTGAATTAAACCCTATAGAATTGATTTGGGCACAGGTGAAGAATGAAGTGGCAAGCAAAAATAAAACATATAAACTGAAAGAAGGAACTACTAATAGAGGCTCTTAATAATGTTACAAATATGAACTGGAAAAAGTGTGAAGAACATGTGATTAAGGAGGAAAAAAAAATGGGAACACTTGACGAAATTATGGACGATCTCATTGAGCCTTTAATCATATCAATTAATAATAGCGAGAGTGATATGGATACTGACTCGTCAAATAATTCAGAAAATTGTTAAATACATGATTTGTCCTTATTTTTACCAATAATATTATAAATTATAAAAACTTATTTTGTTACTTTGAACACCTGCAGATGATATATTACGAACGAAGTTCAGTTATCAGTTATTTAGCAATTATCCGGTAACTTAATAAACGTAGTTCGTAGAAGTGCAACAATTCAAAGTAACAAAAACACCATTATATGATTACTCCAATGCTAATTGTAAAAATGTGAATCAATAAAAAAAATGTTTAAAAGTGAAAACTGGAATCAATCATTTGTAGATGTTTGGTTTGTAGTAAATTATTTCATTCATATTATTATGTTATGTAGGAAGTACCTACCTACCTACTTTAAAAATATATATACAAAAGTTAAATAAACCTAGAAGTAGATATTTATTCATTTCACATTATTTTGAATAAGTACTTAATAACCCCATTTGAAAGTAATGAAAGCTTATTGTACTCAAATTGAGGTTAAACACTTGCAGTGAGTATATACTTGATAGTCTGATGCTATCTAGGGTAGTTTTTAGTAAATTTTGCAGTGTAAATTTGTCTTTGGCATTCGCTCCTCCTAGTTTAAAAATAGAGTATAGGATATGCTGAACTTCGTCCTCCTAATGCAACTCACAGGCGTTTTTTTTTGTATTCTACAGACAAAGAAAATGTACCTCCCACCTTGTTGGAGTTAATACTCTTGGAATTATTTCAAAAATGATTGTATTTCTTCTAAAAAACCGGGTTTTATTCAACAGAAAAATGTTAATAAAAACGTTTTGTTTTCATTACAGCACTAGTGCTGTATTAGATATACTTATGAAGGTATTTATAGAATAGCGGGAACATTCATATTACTAAATGAAAGTAGATAAATACCTTTACAACACAACAAAAAAAAATAATTCTGTGAAAATACACCACTTTTTCTAAGAACCCCAAGCCATAAGCTTAGAGATCTGAAAAATTACATTACATCCTTTTTCTAAAATTAAACAAAAAAAGGTGCAGGCACACGGTGCGAGTTTTCACAAAATTTCAACTGGATTTCGAAAAACAACGGTGTTATTAAAAATTGTTATTTCTACCTTTAACTTCGACAACCAGATATTAAAAAGGAGCGCCTAAAAGGAAAATGGCAGGAAAGAAATAAGTATTAAATTATACATATTGAAATATTTAGCAAGGTTAAAAAAGTAAATGTTTATTCAATGTTAGGAACTTTTACTATGAAGTGATTAAAATGCAGAGTGGCGTGTAACATTTAAAGCATATACAAGCACGTTTATACTAAAATCCGGTACTTTTAACGAATTTCTACCAAACTCAGTGTTTGTGTTTGGAATATTAAACTCCTGCGTTGAATACTTAGTAACGATTATAAGAATAAATTAGTAGTTTAATTTAGGAAGTTTATATGTTATTGGAAAAATAAATATACTTTATTTTAATTATGCACAAATTGTGTAATCTGTAATTCTTTAAAAATATATATTATTGATTCCTAAAATTACGTACCTAATCTACACGGTGTATTTTATCTGCAGTTTATTTAATAATTGTACACCAAAAATCTAACTGAAATCGCCACCTGTGCCAAATGTAAAAAAATTCATTGGGACCGCCCCCTCTACTTGAATTCAGATTTTTGCATTTTTACTGAAATGTTATGTTTTAAAAAAAATTATAATGCATCTCTTTACACATTCTACACGTCCATAGGCAAAATAATGAGTTGATTCCAAATATGAATAACAAATAGGTTGGTGGCATTTAAAAAACCATATTGGTGACAATGAAATTACTATCTCCCAAACAAATTTAAGGTCACTAAAATATTTTTAAAAAAATTAACTAAACATCTGTTGTATTTCAAATTTTTTTTAATAAAAGATGTTTTTAAAAGTTATAAACATTATTCCATACACGTTGAGCACTCTGTATAAAACGGTTCTAAAACAATAAAATTACATAATACAATAATTACAAAAAATACGATTTTTTAAATTCAAAATAGGCCACCAATGTTTTTTGCCTTTTATTTTTTAAGTTATCAGATGTTTTTGCTTCTGTTAGCATAAAATGTTATGTAACTTGCATAACAAAGTTTTTGAGAAAAAAGCTATCTTTGAAAACTGAAAAATGTGTTCAAAACAAGACAAAACAAGTAAAAGCTGTATTGAAATGATTGATGATTGAATGAATTTTAAAGATTAATAAAACATTAAAATTTTTAATGTATATTACCGATTAACCAATAACAGGGTGAGAAAATACAATACAAAAAGACAAACATATACAAAATCACAGTAATTAATACACAGCATCAAAAATATAACAAAAATATTAAATGAATTGCGAAAATAAACTGTAGATCAAATGAATGATCTACAAAATCAATCAATAAATATGTTAAAAATATATTATTAATACTTTGGAGGGCCAAGAGGAAAGCCGTCTTAATATCACCAGATCTACAAGTAAAAAATTTAAAAAATGACCTCCAAGGAGATACATTTGGAAAAATAAAACAAAGTT
This sequence comes from Monochamus saltuarius, assembly GCA_025584915.1. Classification (NCBI taxonomy): domain Eukaryota; kingdom Metazoa; phylum Arthropoda; class Insecta; order Coleoptera; family Cerambycidae; genus Monochamus; species Monochamus saltuarius. The sequence goes on along the minus strand of CM046727.1, from coordinate 17,395,211 downwards.
GTTAGATAAACCAAAGCTCGAAAGTTTTCCAAGAAGTAAAACATGGTCAAGTCTGTCAAAAGCTTTAGAAAAATCAGTAGAAACGAAGTCTACCTGGGAGCTATACGGTGAGCAATATACAGGGTGTCTCATAATAAGCTGCCAACCCTGAACAGGCCGATTCTATGATCAAAACTGCTGTGATAAAATCTTTGTACCTACTTTGTTGAAAAATGGTTTCATCAAACCTCGCCGATCTTCTCGAAATTTTGCACGTCTCCATAATTTACCATTCTGAACAACTTTTTCAAGTAACATTTGGCTATATTTTCTGAAGAAAAGGCACTTTACCTAAAACCAAAACAGTTTTTACTCGGTGCATTGAGCATTTCAAATAGGATTATTTAAAAAATGGTTACTCCTACCGACTTCAGCAAAGTATACCTTTTTCAAATAAAACAGGTAGGAAAATCGATTGTTTCGACAGTTAGATGGATACACAAAGCTGCAAAAAAGTTACACACGCAAAATACCAACGCGATTGAGATAAATTGACACAAAAAATATTTCCATTCCTCCCTCTTCAATGGGTCCCTGTGCCCTTAGGAAGCATTTCCGGACCCATGTTCATATGAACTTTTTTACTTAGTTTTGATCATAGAATCAGCCTGTTCAGGGTTGGTAGCTAATTATGAGGCACCCTGTATTGTGTGACACAAGCTAAATAATTAGGATTGGTTGATCTTCCCTTAAAGAAGCCATGCAGGTTTTCAACAATCTGTAATTTAACATGAGAGTATACCAAATCATGGAACATCACTTCAAACAACTTGCTAAAATTGCACAGAATAACAATTGGTCGATAATTTTCAATTATACTGTCCCCTTTTCTAGACAGACATTTGTCTTTTTCCAGATGTCTGGAAATGAGAACGTTCTAAGTGCTATATTAAAAATAGTCGAAAGCGGAACTGCAAAAATTGACGCACAATCTTATATTGAAAGGACTTCTATATCTGTCTAAAACCAACAAAAGATTCTATGAAAAAATGTTCAAAAGGAACAGATTTTCTACAAATAAGTACACAAAAAATAAAAATTCTAATCCATCGAATAAAATAAATACCTAATACGTTTCGTGCAAATTCTAAATTTATCTCTTATACTCCTTACTATAAACTCTACCATTAACCCAGTAACCCATAATTTAATAAATCTATTGGCCATCCATGCGTTAATTAAAAATCACAATGTATCCTTGCAAATATAAAAATCGAATCCACCACGTGCATACATAAGACAGACAACAAAAAATTACGCAACCTTCTCACATAAATTGCGCTGCCGTTTGCCTTTGTGAGCGTGCTAGCTAGGCCAAGATTAAGGTTCCTTACCTAAGAAAGATCCACGGTCAATTAAATGTTTCTCCATTTGCTTACCATCTGCAGGGCATACGAATGAATGGAAACCCCGTCGCCTGTCCCCCGACCACGTCCCTGGCTCCCTAGATTATAGTGATACGCAGGGCCAATATTAATAATCCCCTTAGGAATTAGGACCGCATTTATGACGGAGATACCAAACACCGGTTTTTGGCTTTTATCATAGACAAAATTACTCACCACGATCTATCGGGCGGCGTGTCGCAGACGTCTCTATGAACGGGCTTTGAATTTTAAAGGGGTGTTACAAGTAGTTCGTCAGATAACCCGAACTAGTCTTACACGTAAGGCATTGTGTCCGGCGAGTTCATTGTGAAAGAAGAGATGGCTTGTTAATGTTTCCCATGGAGCGGGGAAACTGAGACCAACGTAATTTGTAAAAAAAATAAATAAGTATCGGAAACTGAGAGCAATGTAATTTATAAAAAAAATAAATAAGTTTCGTAAACTTAACTGATATGTGTCTCTATAGGTACCGAAATAAATAAATCATGTAGAACAAAAGTATAAGCATGTTCTGTTCAATTTATTTAAAAGTAAAGTCAAATTGTTGCGTAAGTTATGGACCATACTGTAGCAGCATAATACTACGACCAAAATAAGTCGATTTACTTTAGCCAAAATCAATTGTTGCAGTATCTATATGAGTGTTAAACAACAATTTTGAATCCAGAATTATTCCTAAATCCTTAATATGTGATACTCTATTTAGTATTTGATCAGTAACAAAATATTGGTAAGTAATTTTATTGACATTTCTAGTATATGTTATTGTTTGACACTTACAATGATTAAAAAATAAACCGTTTGTCTTATAATATATCTCTAAACAGTTTAGATCATGTTGCAGTCTGTCACAGTCAGATGGATTATTTATATTAATATATATTTTTAAATCATCAGCATATAGTAAAATTTTACTATATTTAAAACATTCTCTAATGTTATGTAAATTATGAAAAATAACGGACCAAGATGTGATCCTTGAGGTATCCCAGATGTAGTAATGAAAGATTTAGACTTATAACCCCCAACTGTAACAAATTGCGACCATCCCTTTATGTAAGACTCCACCCACTTTAGTAATGATCCGTTTATACCAACCTCAGTAAGCCTCGTCAACAAAATGTTATGACTTATTTTGTCAAAAGCCTTACTGAAGTCCGTATAAACAGCATCAACTTGTTCCTGTTTATCCATTTGTTTATACAGATATTCACAGTAAGTAACAAGATTTGTTTCGGATGATCTTCCCTTAAAAAAACCATGCTGTTCTGGCATTATGAGATTTCTTACCAAATTAAAAATATGATCAAATACCAATAACTCAAAATATTTTGCGATAATATTTAGTTTACTAATAGGACGATAATTTTTTATCATATTTTACTACGTTACGTTATCAAAGTACGACATATGCAAACTTCAGAAAAACTTAATAGGTACACATGAAAATTTATTAATTTTTTTCTTTCACCGAGAGAAGAAAACATGTAAAAAATTTTCTGAATAAAATTATATATAATAGGTCTCCTACTTCATTTTATATGAAATTTAGCAGAACTTTGACTAAATCTAAAATTATTATTGATATATTATTTTTAACTGAACTCTCTCGCATCCCCTATAGAAAATGTAAATTTAACGTTAAAAATGTTTCCTATACCCTGAACAGTTATGTCAGTGTAATCAAATGTCGTTAAAATTCCAGCAATATCTTAATGACAACTAACACTATCAAAACATATTGTACACAGCTGAAAACAGTAGAGAGTACTTAAAATACACTACTTTATTTGTCATCACTTTCAATTTCAACGAAAGTGCTTTTATTTATAAAACAAATTACCACTCTGCTGTAGTGGTTTTTAGATGGTTTGATATAACCGTAAAACATAGCAACAGTAATCTGATGAACTGTTAATTAAGCCTGCAAAGCACCGAAAAACACTTTCATCTTACTTTTACTGCAGCAGCGGATAATGATTAATGCAGATCATCATCCAAGATCATTAAACAATTCAGGGAGTGAAAGAAGGTTTCTACATCTCAGCTTGTTATTCAAATCCATTCGAATTCAAAAATAAAAGTCATCAACAAATCATTTAATGTGCTTAATGTTCTTTAGAAATTTTCAAATGATGGGTTTGAATTAAACATTTCAACGGTCGTTTACTACAGCTTCAGTTAAAAAATCATTAATTGGCTAGGTGGGCTCCAATGTTTCTAACAAATGTCGAGAAGGCCCATAGTACAGGGTGTCTCAAACTCGAGTATTAGCCTACTGCGAGGATACAAAAAAAAAAAATCAGTCAGTAAAAAATTTGTTGCTGCTGCTTTGCGCTCGTGTAAAATAAAAAATAAGAGACTGCCGCCACAAACAAGTGGTAGATATTTTGTTACTATTTTGTTGCTAATTTGTATCACCAGTTTCAATTTTGTACCTAGTGCCGTTTTCGAGAAAAATGGTGGCCGTTAGCGCAATATTACGCTAGCGGTCCATGGAATTACACAGCAACTAACAACGATAGCCCATTTTTTTCGAAAACGGCAGTAGGTACAAAATTGAAACTGGTGGTACAGTGCCTTCATAAATGATTACAAGTCAGTTATCAGGGCCGAGATTCTCAAATCAATCGCAGAGCAATTCATATGCGAATATTTTTTACAAAATTAGCAACAAAATAGCAACAACATATCCAGTACTTATTTTTGGCGGCCGCTGATGTTGGCTCGCCAGGGTAATAGACGTTGCCTTTGCAGCTAAGGAGAAACCTATGATTTCAGCACGACGGAGCTCTACTCCACTCCAGGATTGTGCAGCAATATTTATATAGATAACACTTTCCCAGAAAAATAGATGGGGATGAATGGACCTATTCAGTGACCCGGAAAGTCATCAGATCTAACACCCCTCGATTTTTTTATGCGGGCTTATAATGAGTTAAACGGCGAAATGTTAATAAACGCAGTCCACAAAGTCATATATAGAATGGATTGTAATATGTATGTAGTATGGGGGCGTTTGCCTCATCTTTTACGTTTAGTCATTGTTAGATATCATCACCTTTTGTTTTAAATGTATTGAAGAATTATTGAATTTAATCTTTTTATTTATTCTTAATGACGTTTATCCACTTTAAACAATGTAGGTACATTCAATTATTTTCCAAAGACTACTTGACCCACCGCTAATGTTATTTTTAGGTGGTTTTGAGACTTTTTAGAACGATATTACTTAACTTTTTAAAATAATTCAGGAAAATTTCTCTAATAAAAATATTTTAGAAAAAAGAGAGCTTTTTAACAGGAAAAAAACTGGGTACGTTTCTGAAAAAAATATAATTGATGACGTCATTTCGCCGATTTTCTAAAATCCCAAATATAATATTTTCTATTGAAAATGGAGCTTACCACATCCCATTTAATACCACGTGTCCCAAATTTTATTTAAATTTTTTGTATCCCCATACTTCATCCCCATACTATCGAGTTTAAGACACCCTGTACATTTCAATAACTTCAGCATAATTTGAAAAACTGCTGAACACTATTAAAGATACATTTGGAAGCCAACTGAACATTCTCCTCCTTTGATAAATACATAGATATGTAGCTAGAATATACTTGTTTTTAACAAAACTGTTGAACTTCTAACAACAAAGAATGCTACTATTTCTTTGGCATGCCTAATCCATGCTTCACAAAATAGTACAAAAAATAGGCAGTGACAAAAATTGCGAATTCCAACAAAAACTGAAATGTTATAGCTTTTATTGTAATATAAATATTGTTATTCATGAGTTATATTGCGCAAGCATAGTCTGGGATACAAGACTACTAGTCAACTTTTTGCTTTACTTGGTAATAAACCTTGACGGCCTTGACTTTAAATGTCGGATTTCACACGAAATCCAAAATGTTAAGTAGGTACTCACACACATATTATATACCTACTTTAATCCGACTTCGTTTCAAAATGATCTACAAACACGCATATCGCGAAACAAGTTCGCCAGTTATCAGATGATTAATGTAACTTGCAGGTCTACTTATTTGGTGCGAAATAAGTTTTAATTTTTTCTAGATCAATATCGCAGCAAATTTTAGTGTGATAAACAATTTTTTGTGAAAGCGTTTTGAAGTTGATAAATTTTGATATTGATTAGAATTTCAAAATGATAATGATTTAGTAACGAAACATTAAAAACAATGAAAATATTTATTTCTAATAAATTTTAAAGTTACAATTATGTAAATTGTTAAAGTAAATACTAGAGGCATCAAGTTTCTCTTCTCTAACAGCAATGCAAGTCCTAGTAGTCGGAATGGATAAATTGCTAGTAGTGGTAATCCTGCTAACTTCTGCTTCTGCGTGAACTTCTTTTAATTTCTTATTTGGTGTACCTTTCTATGACCTATGATTCTTTCTACTATTTCCTTTTTCTGTTAAATGGAATTTTCAATATAACCCTCGGTAACTGAACTTGATCGCCAACCTCCATGTCACTTTAAAAGTGTCATGTCCGTTCCAGAATCTGCCAATATTGTTGCAGGGCTGGGCCGGAAGCAATGGCCAGTATTCCTTGGCGTTGACGAGTCCGCTATCTTTTTTGGCATATCCAATTGTATTGATTCCAACTGGCAGGGTACAGCATTTATTACTTCGATATATCAAGAAAAATCGCTGATGTTTCGTATTGAGTGCACGAAGTTTCGCGTACTGTCGAAATATATCCAAAAAATCGATACCATCTATTGATCCCTCAATAATCGTAAACATTCTTGGAACACGAGTTCTGCGTTCGGAATTGACACTAATAAATGACTGACAATCTTTTATGGCATCTACTGTCAAAAATGTGATTTCCTTCCTCCTACATGCTCCAAACACACGATTAAAACTACTTTAGCTAACAGGAATTCTGTATCCTCGGCTTGTTTCATAAAGCGTTCTATTTCCAGCTTGGTAACAATTTTTAATTTCTTTGGCTGATATCCGGAAGCTTTTCTTTTTAAAAATGCAATTAGGTTTGCAAATTTGCTAATATCTACGCTTTTCTTCAGGTAAATCATGGTGCGGAGCATCGAATATTTACTCCACAAAGTTGACAGCCTTAACATACTGGATAGCTTCAGGAAGTAGGCTAGTAATACCTTTTCTGTAAAATTTTCATTTTGTTTTTCTTGGGTCCAGGTTTCAAAGTTGTTGTAGGACACTCATTTTGTCGATTTTTTCGCAAAACTTTGTAGGAAATTCGGCGACACGCGACGTTTGAACTTGGCAGAACCTTGACATTAAACAATGCATAAACAAGCCTTAGAAGCAGATTGGCGGCTCACTTTTCAAAATATTTAAAAATACAAATGAAAGCATAAAAATATCAAATTTTCCGTTTTCACAAACAATCTTGTATGAAATTCGTTGCGAAATCGATGTTTTTTAAGTACTCGACGCATTGTCCAACTTGTGAACATAAATAGCCATTTTTCTCGTTTAAAAGAACAAATATAAATGGAGATCACTTAAAAAGATTACAGGACACTGTGGACTGAAGAAAATTTCTACAGCATGAAATTAGTAGAGAACTCAATTTGCTAGTTTTAACTGAAAGGAAAATACAGCAATTGGTGAATGCAAGCGATTAGCATGCCTAATATTTAGTGTACCTGGTACATCTCTCTTGGACACCGGGGGCTTTTATGCAAAGAACAACAAATCTGTAATAGTGGGAAGTGGGAGTACAATACAATTCTTGCTTCTCTAATGTGACAGAAAATAATAAACGTTATTGACTTAACCATCTATTATGTCGTTAGAAATTTCTTGTGAAGTTATAAGGATATGAACGATTTTGGCCTCAAATTTTACAAAAAAAAAACAATCTAGCACGAACGGTTCGCGAATTCTTTAGAGCTAATGAGAGGTAAAGGCCAAGAAACCTGAGTCACATCCTGAGGTAGGTGTATTTTTTGCCTCAGCTGGTACTTATTTACCTGTTTCTATCCAAAGGAAAATGTAAATTTTTGTTAATGTAGGCGCTTCTTTGCGTTGGCGAGTTAGAATGATTAATTATTACAAACAGATACAAAAAATTTCAGCAATAATTTCGACACGATTAATTTTTAGCGAATACATTGGAGACATAATAAGGTAATTAGGACAAAAAATAGTGTCATTCAAGGAACGTTAATTATATAACACTGAGGTCATACACCCGTCTCAAATTACACCTTTAAACATATTTCTGAGCATTGAATTACGATTGGCTAATAATTTATTCAATACTTTTCAATTCGTACCCATCAAGAACATGTTAGGCTAGAAATTAAATCGTGGATATAGAAAATACTGTCTTCGAGCCTTCAATGTTCACATGTACTTATCTCTATTCTGTAAGTGATTAGTTACCTTTTTTATCAATAATTAAATCAACTTAAGACTAATATATATAATTATCCGGTCTTGATTCTAAGTATTCACGTTTCCACAAATTATTTTGGAATGTTTATAATGTAAAATACATACCTACTTGAGAGATTAGACAATGATATTTCACTATACAGAAATAGACATAAATTAATTAAAACCGTCATGAGTATATTTATCATTACAGTATACGTGTGGCGTTTTACTATCTTTATTATTCTGTACAAATTATATCTGTTTTGATTTATTTAAAAATTTCATGGCAATTTATTTAGGCAGGTATCAAAAAAGATAAAGTTAAAAAATAAAAATACAAGAAAATCTCCAAAAATAAATCACGAGGTTTGAAATTATTTAGAATTGTGGTACCTAAAAATGATTGATACCTCAATTTTTTGTTAAGATCAAATGAATCAGTGTATGCAGAACCATTACATGTCATGTCCACCAAAGCAAATTATGAGTAAATGGATACATTTTATTTTTAGGTATTTAGAATACGTTTTGCGTCATTTTAACCATTAAAAATTATAAAGCATTGATCTTACAAATTTTAACATGTACAACATTGCTATACAGAGCATTCTACAAGCTTCATGACAAACTTTGGCAAATGGTAGCTGCATATTTTTTATGTGAACATACCTAGGTCTGATTCGTTTTTGTTTAAATGTTACAAGCATTTTAAGAAACATAATTTTATATTTCAAAGTAGTCTGATAAATCAGAATGATGACTGCTATAATAATAATTAGTATTTGTTTATTATGTGACACTTAGCGTTAAAGTGCTAAATAAAAAATGCATTTATTTACAAATAAAAAGTATGCAGATATTGTCTTTGTGTATGGGTATTCCAATGGGAACGCCAGACAAGCAGGCTGAGAATACCGGTGAAGATACCCAAATAGAGATCAACCTGCCCACACAGTCGTTAGTGCATCATTTTGTTTCTTCGAGAAGAAAGTAGCCCCGCTCTAAAAAATAATAATTTGTCCTACTGAAGGGAATATACAAAATGAAGATGTAATACATGCTGTCATTGACAACTCTTCAATTGGTCTTCGGCGTATGGGAAGTAATCTTCATTTATCATCGAATGTTGTATGACAAAGAAATGTTACATCTGTTTCATGGCCAAAATGTACAAGCGTTACATACTGGAAATGCTCAGTGATTCGAATTTTGTCGCTGGTTAGTACTTCAACAACATGCACATAATGATAGATTCATTTCGTTTGTAATGTGGTCTGATGAAGCGTGTTTTACTAGGGATGGCATAAATATTAATCGTAATGAACACATCTGGGCGTTACAAAACCCGCATGCAATTAAATCAAGACGATTTCAGAACTTTCTTGGAAAACAACGTCTTTGATTTCGTTGATGACGTAGGGCTTAATATTGTTTAAAATATGTGGCATTAGCACGATGGTGCACCAGCACCACCACCATAAAGAGAGTTAAGTAACTGCTTGGTTAAATGATCATTTCCCGAATAAATGGATAGGTCAACACGATCCAATAGCATGGCCACCGCGATCCCCATATTTAAATCCTTTGGACTTCTGTTTATCTACCATGTTGAAACTACTACCCGTCAGTAGTTCATTCGAATTATGAACATATTTTTTAGTTTTAAGATTTGTTAATTTGGTTAATAAAAATGAACTAGTGTTTAAACTTTAAACATAAATAATAATTATTGTTATAGGAACCATCATTTTTATTTATTAGGGAACTTTGAAATCGTTTGCAATATGAAATTATATTTCTTGAAATGCTTGTAACTTCTAAACAAACTCGAATGGGACCTATGTTCATATACGAAAAAATGTTTGATATTTACCAAAGTTTACAGAGCTGGTAGAACACCTGTATTAGGTATAATTATATTCGAATACGATTAGGTACTATTTATTATTAATGCAATTATAAACTATGTAATATGTAATCGTCTAAAAAATAAAAGTTATTAAATTATTGTTATAACTGTTTTTAGATGATTGCAGCTATGGCCTAACGTCTAACTACTAAAAAGTAAAAGTGGATATTTTATTTACCTAATTGCTATGAATACGAACGTTGCAAATTGTTTAGCATAATTATTATTCCTCATTAATTATCTGCTACGAACACGTGAGTCGTTTAATCATAGCTATAAAGTTGAAAAACAATAGTGACAACAAGACAACAATTCATTATTAGAACTTACCTGTCAATTTCGGTCTGAAACTGCTAGGAGCACAATTAACATAACTTTTCCTGATTTCGGAAATAATCCTGGGTGGGCTTCTATCTCTCACGTCAAAATCTCTGTACGGCGTTGCAATCAACATATTCGCTAATAATGGAATAGATACACACGCACCAACTAAAGCACTTCATTAAAAACCATATCTTGAACTGACTTCAACTCTTCTTTGTTGACAAACAAGTCTTTGATTCAATCAATGTCACTCCGTCGCAAAAGGAATTGGCACTTGATATTAGAAAAGCGGTTTTTGCTGAACACGACGATTTTTCTTTTAGGTGTACCGCTTTCTTACACATCGCACAAAAACACTGCTACCATCGCGCACCGGCTCATATTGTTGATAACGCAACTGTCAACGCTGTCCCAGTTATTCAAATGATTTAGCGCGCCCGATCATGGCTAGGTCGAACTGATCGTCGGTGGAAGGAAAACGGCCAGCTGCTTGGCGGATATCCCACAGCAGTCTATGTCTATGATGTGATTGTATTGTGACTGTCGAGTTGTGGAGTCGACCCGACTACACTACATCTTTGCCGCAAGACGACTGTAATAATTATTATGGTTCGGGTGACGGGTAGGACTTTCTGACAATGTTTGTAGCCGTTGGGTATAAATGTCTAAGCGGAGTCCCCTCTCTTCCTTCGTAGATAAAGGGATTTCGTTGATATATTTCACGTTCAGTGTAGATAGCAGATATGAAAGCGAAATTATAGGTCGTTATCTCTTAAATAGGTCTCGTACTGGATATGTTCTATCTAAAGTACATTTTTCACTTGCAATACTTTAACAGAAACTATGCCGATTAGGTATTTATTTGAATATACATTGTGTTCCAGGTTTTGATCCATTTAACCAGCTGATATAAAAAACTTCATATGAACGTGGGCTTTTACCCACTTCGTTTCAAAAATACAGGGTGTTTAAATTATAGGTAAATTATTTACATCAGCGGAAATATTTTCAATCTTAATTAAAAATTTCCTACCCAAATATATTCGAGGATGGAAACAAAATAAGGAAACAAACTAAGGTTTAAAAGTACGTGCATCAGAATAGTCTCTAGAGTCGCTATATATAAATCCATAAGTAATGCACTAGACACAATGTTATTCATATACTCACTGTTCATCTGAAGCTGATCGCTATCTAAAGGAAAATTTGTCATAGAATACAGTTTGAAATCATCTGCAAACTGCAATTTTTCACATGATACTACATCTGAAATATCGTTGATAAAAAGTAGAAACAAAAGTGGTCCCAAATTCGAGCCTTGAAGGCGACCTGAAGTGGGAGAAAATGGACAAGAAGTAAAAATTATTACGTTACGAAAGCTCACCTAGCTTTTTAGTTTGTTAATTATGTTCTGGTTTACGTTATAATTTATAATTGAAGCTTACCTACCTCGTTAGTTTGTAAATTACGTTTCTGTTTATGTTAGAATTTATAATTTTTGTGATGCCTTTACTTTGACGTTTTCCGGAATATTCCAGGCTATATTCTATATGTTTCTCGACACGTTTTCGAGATCTCAGAAACTTCCAGAACTCTAAAACCTATATAAGTAGATTATTTTCGCCGCTGGGGTCAGTTTGTATTGAGCAGTCGAAGGCGATTGACAAATGTCAAAGTAAAGCATTGACAGATGCGAAATTTGTTCGAAGGATATTTCTTGTATAATCAAGAGTGGCAATAAAGTTTGTTTGACTACGTGAAGTGTTTCTACGATAACCTAATTTCGAGGTTACAATATCTTAACCATGAAGTATCTATCTTCCTATATGATTTTTTAAGAGTGAGACCAATGAAACTGAACATACGCAATTTAGCTAATAAAATGTTATTTATTTATTTATTTATTATTTGGTCGAAAGCCATTTGAAAATCTGTGAATATAACGTCAACCTGTCCGCCAGTGTATCGAGTTTCTGATACAGATTGACGAAAAATAGATAGGTTTGTTATTGTAGATCTTCCTTGCATACATCCATGCTAATGTACAGAAATCAATTATTTAGTAAAGTAGTAAATTTCACTGTATAACGTGGACTCAACAGATCTTCAAAGGAAAAATTACGGAACAAGGAAATAGCTCTATTATGTTTATAGTTCTTAAATATCGGACACACATATGCACTTTTTCCAAGTTGATGGAAACGTGGAATATTTAAGTATACAATTAAATAAAATACATAAAGGTTCTACAAATGCATATGTGTAATCCCTCATAGTGAAGGACTCTTTCAATCTTTTAAGACTGCAGGACATCTTCTTCCCTAACAGATGAGGTGATAAGAGGAATACATTCATTTCCACTCATTCCAAATTTGATAAGATTTATGGGGTTGTACTGAATAAAAATAATAATAATCTCCGGAGGCATTTACAATATTACAGCGACTAGAGAATTTATTGTTTTCGCAGACCATGACAGTTGGTATACGTGGCGATATCTTCTCTTTCTGTATAAAATTCCAAAACTTTTTGGGGTTATTACCTAATTTTTCATTACTATTTATGAAGGCTTTATAAGCTTCTTCACTAAGTCGTTTGAACGCTGGTATTTAACGATGTTATAAAGATCTATGATTCTCAACTTCTTGTACATAGCAAGAGCATTGGTCTTCTCATGAATAGACTCAATAACCTTTCATGTAAACCACAGTGGATGTTGATAACGCTGATATAAGACATTAATAAATACTTAGAGACGGCCACATCAAATAAGCTCTCATAAAATTTGAAGCTCATGATTTCCACATCATCCACTTCTGTAAGAAATGACCTATTAGTCCTAATAAGGAGATCCTATTTTTCGATTTTAAGGCATATGTTTTAATAAAAAGTAAATGTGTTTCTGAGGAAATTTGTAGTTTGACAGTAGCTGCCCTTTAATTAAAGCTTAACTTTACTAAGGCTCCTATGTACCTTAATCACAAGGTATACTTACTTAGCTCATTTTCTTAACAAGTGCAGAAAGTGTCACTTTCCCGCACAGGTCTGCCGTTATCCGAACAACGCGAAGCGGAGTTTAGGCAAGCAGTCAAGGAGGTAGGAACAACATTTTTTCTACAAGCTCATGAACATAAATGGAAAGTTTAATTCTTACTTATCTAGTAGTGATATTAATTATTGTAAACGTACAGTTAGACGCGTTATGTAAGTTAATTGCGGAAGTCAGCATGTGGGTTGAAGTTAGCTGCTTCTTGGAAGAAGATTGCTCTAATACGGAGAACAAATATTGGGGAATATCGTTGATTACTGATGGTACAACTGGGCAATACGTTATGGCTGTAAATGGCAGTTTAAAGATGATGTAGTGTTTAAATGAAGAATTTTCTTGGACATTTTCCGATTTGTAGAGTCTTCTAAGTACCCCTCAGCAACAGAAGTTGATTTGCACTCTCGTAAACGTTTATATTTGTGATACCTTCTTCATAATCGGCAAGAAAAGTGACAGAGGACCGCCTAAGACTCTAACCCGTATGTAGTTCCGAAATTGGAGGTGTAAATAGACGATTTCGGAGGTTATTTGTCCTATTGAATTGATGCCTATAGGTTAGACAGTACATTTTTCATGTTTATACTGTATAAATAATCGGCGAAGTGGAGTTTCTTTTGTGTATTCTGTATACATTAAAAAAATATCCATTATTTGTTTCCTTACATATCACGAAGGATCTGACGGAATGATTTTTGGAGTCCTTGATATTGACAATTATCTGGCTTTTTTTATCGTCTATATCTCCGATGGTGATTTTCGTTATTTCCTCTTGTCTGTAGGCGCCAGCCAATCCAAAAATTATTACCAACTTAATCATCAGGTAAGTTTCATCGACTGCCTCACTCATAATTTTTTTTACATCTACTGGACGTCGAAATTAAGGCAGTTATTTTATGAAATTTGACAACATTAAAATCTTGTTTAACTTTACAAATAATTTTTATCATTGAATATCTGGATCATAATGTATGTGCTTTCCAAGATTTGGACAATTCCAAAAAATAAGCTAAAAATACTTCCTCTTTTGTTGATGTTGCCTCTTTAGTATTACACCAATTATTAAAATGGGACTATTGTTTCTCATATCTTTCTTTTGACTTCACGGTAACAAATTCAATCTTGCTACTAAAATTTCTTCAGGAACTCCTTCACCCGACGAATTCATTGTCGATTTCATAATATTAAAAACACAGATAGAAATTTACTGTAGATTGATGTCAAGCAACGTGCGTCACATAAACAATCAGAACCAAATGCTATTTTTAATTGCTACAGCAACAACTATTAATGTATGCGAGGGTTTTTCATAATAAAATTTTTCTAATTTGTTAAAATTATTATATATTTTTTTTTTGATTAAAAATAATGCAAAGTGGATAATATCAAACAAATTTTCTTTATGAAGATACAACCTGAGACTTACATATTTCGTCACCACCTACCTATTATTTTTTTCAAAATCATGCTCAAGTATGCGTTGGGAAAAAAATTTCCGCACACTCCGAACTAAAATACGTGCGATAATGACGTTAAATACCCTTGTAGAAAAAAAAAACAGTTTTCAACCGTAACTGCAGTTCAATATCGGTTTAATTAAATTTAAGCCACAAATAAACTCCTCTTGTACAACAGGGTCTAAAGTAACATGCCTACAAATATTACCCTAATTCAATGTTATGACCTGTATATCTTAACTTGGAGACATATACCTTCTATAGTTAGGGTTTCTTATATATGTATAAAGATTATTAGTGGTCTAGGATTTAGTCCATTGTAGAAGAGAGAATTTCTCTAACTGAAACTTCTTGATGGTTTTCCGTATATTCAATTTATTACAGTCTTTTGTATGTAAAAATTGGATTTCAAAATCACACTATTTATAAAAATAAAAACTACGTGGATACTGAGTTTCAGAGAGTAGAAAAAACAAGGTTGGTACAAGTTACTTAAACTTTCAATTTTTTAACAGTGATATAAAAAAAATTCAATTAAAGATTTATCCAATTTTTGTTGGAATTATAACTAACTAAAATGTTGTGTACTTCTCTCCGTTCTACTAGCGAACCCAAAAAAAATATATGCATATAACATATGTTATATATTTATCTACCTTTCTATTACTTACACTTTTTCGCTCTCCATATATTAAGGTAACCAATTATTAGACTACACTTCTACTAGTAGGCAATGTAGAATTGTGATAGTTCTCTTGAGGAAAAAATTGTGAAAAAGTGAAATGTATATATTTATAGAAATAGAAAGCAACACCTGCATCTTGACACATTTTAGAATAATAATTAATTTGATGTCGGGTGTATAAGATATCAAATTGATAAACCATAGAATTACAAAGAAATTGCCTCGATTACCTGCAGTAATCTGTTACTTAGTCACGTTGATGCAAATAATGAAGTAATTAAGTATTCTTACCTATTTAGGATGTATGAAGTCGCAACCAACGGTACTATTGTTTAAAAATCAATATCAGCTTTCAAGAGAAGAAAAGACAAATATGGTTACCAAATTAAGACTCCTTCTAAGCTGCTTACTACGTATGTGGTTGAGTCATGAACAAATACAGTCACAACTACAAAAAAAAGTTATGCCCACTCTGCATGTAGCTACATACCTGTGCGTATTTTCATTCCTTCGTTTGTTTCGGGTATGATATTATTAACTACAAATTCTTATCAGAATATCCAATGACGGCTCATAACTTCCATACCGAGGAAAAATTTAGGTTGAAACTACAAAGTGTCAAAAAAGTACACAAATATAATTGAGCAGTTTTATTTTAAATATTACTGAAACGTAAGTAACACCAATTATATTATATTTCACCAAATTTCATTCTTCTGCTTTTGAAGGAATTATATTTGATATACAGGGTGATTAAAAAAAAGATTTTACAGGGGACTCTTACAAATACAATTTTGTACAAAAAGTAAAAAAGGGCAGTTATTTAAGAATACACTCCTGAACGGCACTAGAAAATGGTCCACTGTAAAACCTGACACTGCGCAAGGCAAAGCAATCAGTCGGCGATCGGCACGACGAAGCGTAATAAAAAATGAACGGACAAGAAACTGAAAGAATTTCCCTAAGAAAGAAATAAATAAAATTGTATGTAACGTATTGTAACACCTATTTTATATCAGCAAATTCAACTGGTTTTGCCGTTATTGTTATTATTAATTAATAAAATTAATTTAGGTTTTAATTAATAAAATAATTAGGCATAAGTACCTGATGTTACAGCAACTGTATTGCTGATACCTGCGATTACTTTAAATTGTATAATCTCTAAACTATTTGTTGCTACATAGTCACTCTATTTTTGTTTTCTCTCCTTTTTATGTATATGTTATGTGTTTATTTTTATAAGTGTGTGTTGACGGTTTTTTTTTGCTGTGCAATTGCTAGCGAATATAAAAACAAAACCAAAAACCAAGATTTGGTGGTTCGAAGTTAAGCAAATTCGACAATACATGTTTACCACCCTGTGTAAAATTAAACAGTTTTTAAAATATATGCTGTTTTCTTATCTCTCTTTTAATTATCAATACTTCAGCTTGCCTGATGTAAAAAAATAGGCAATTTTGAATTAAGCTATCGAAAAGCAACTTTTTTGATAGAAATATCTGGTAGACCATCGAAGATAGATGTAAGTAAGTTTGATAAAAGTCCCTCTAAAACTACGCGTAGAATCCAAATATGCAAAAATATACAAGGTGTTCCGTTTAAAATACGTCAGTAGATGACGACTTCCAGTATAAACGGAAGTGCTATAAAAATTGTGTTATTCTATTTAAAGAGAGCATCCCCAAAACCACAAAGCCTAAATTTGATAAATTTAAATAGTCTCCGAAATATTCTCGTGAACTGTCATCGTAGGACAGCCTGTAGAATGTATAAAGGTTAGATTTCTCTAGCATCGGTACCTCAGTTTGCTTTAAATCTTTCACGGATTGTTTTTTTTTTATCCTGAACAGGAAGAAGTAATTAGTATAATTGGCTATTGGCTACATAATATACCTACAATCGCAATGTCTACCAAATTACAATAATAAAAGTTGTGGTAACTCTTACCCACGAGCAATGCTCGAATTGCAGTGTTGCATTCTTTATGATCTTATTAAGTTTGGTTGGTATTATTGCAGCATCTGGAACAACATATTGTGTCTTCATTAATATCATTTAAATAAATCTGTTGACGTATAGGGATCAATGCTCTCTTCGTATCTAAGTGATATATTATGCCGCTACTGTATAAAGTGCTTTTCTAAGCACAAAGGCGATATAAATAATAGATAATTAATTGTTATTGTAAAGGATGTACCTTTATTTTCTGATAAACAACGCAAGCGTGCAAATTATATGAAGTAAATTCGTTGAATAAATGTTATTCAACTTCTTTGAAAGCAGTCTTTGAATTACTATAGTACTAATCAACGTATAGTTGTATGTAAGAAGTGTTTCTGTCTCTTTATAGACACTGTTAAATTAAATTAAATTTCATTTGACTGGAATTTCAAAAACAAGGAATCTTATCTAAAGATGCACAAAACAGATTTATCTAGTAGATGAAGGTTATTATTATCGTAGTGCTAAAACAGAGAATTTATCTAAAATACTTTGGGAATAGATGCGCCATGAAACATAGAGTCGATATCGTAACCATTTTTTTATAATATCCTTACAGTTTCCGAGTAAAACATTATTGAAGTTGTAGTATTTTCAACCTTTACATCGCTTTTATCACGCTGTGAAAATGCTTTAGCAGAATGATTTCCCGGTAAACATGTGCCAAATGCAGCTACCTTTACCGTGATGTGCAGTGAGTGCAATTCTGGTGCAACGCGAGGGACATTTGAAACCGAATCGTGGAAGAGATGGAGGTCCAGGACTTCCACGGCCTATTGCAGCAGTGTGACGTATCATACACGAGGCTCAATTATATCTGTACCATGTACAGCATGTCCAAGCATTAATGTCAAGGGATTGGACGAGGAGGACCGGTACCATGGCCGCCACGATCTCCTGACTTTAAATCATTTGGACTTCTTTTTGTGGGGATATTTAAAACATGAACATACGGATTCATCAACAAGGCGTAACGTTAGTCAGACTAGCGGAGGTTACGCGAAAAATTTACGCATCTGTTGCACTAATTTAAATAAAAAGCATACTCCTATTCACTACTATGTATAATACTTACTTTATGATATGTTAACTAATCCGTAGTACTGAAAAGTATAGTTTTTGAATATAAATACTAAATATACAATGGGAAACGCAAGGAACTAGAGGCCGAAGTTACGCGATTTTTAGACAGGTACAATACTGGGTCTAACTTTTGGCGCAAATATGGACGTAAATAAACAGCCTACCTAGCAACGCATGCTTCGCTACCTAGCAACGCATGTTTCGTGAATGAGCGCAAAGCTGGTTAGGCCAACTAACGCGCTTTATACGGGCGTAAACTCGTTAGTCGGACTAGCGCTACGCCCGTTTCATGAATCCGGCTGGAAGTGTATTGCACCGAAGTGGATACATACTATTGATGATTTACGGCAAAGTATCATAGTTGCCGCCAATAACTTACGAGTTCAAAACGGACAAGAAGCAGAAACATTTGTATTAGTTTGTAGAAATTGGGTAAGACATGCCCAAAATGTTGTTGTATCAGGTATGTCAAGCTATTTTAGTAATTAAAACCACAAATTAAATCTATTAGTAATTAATAATAATAGCGACAAAAGCAGTTAAATTTGATGTGTAAAATAGGCGTTACAAAATGTTATTTATTTCTTTCCTTCAGCATTTCTTTCCATTTTTTGTCCAGTCGCAGATTGTCTCCTTATTAGGCTTTACAGTGGACCCGTTTTCAGTGCCGTGCAGAAGTGTATTTTTAAATCATTTTTGAACTACCCTTTTTGATTTTTTCTTTACAAAATTATATTTGTAAGAGTCTCCCCTGTACACTCAGAATTTTTTTTTAGATAAGTTTTGAATCACATTATATAATGCTGAAATTGACATTTAACTGCTTTTGGTGGCAAAATGCGCTAGAGAACATAAAAGACCGTGAAAAATACTTAATAATTTACATCACTAAATAACTTTTTTCGCTTATTTAAAGTAAACTTTATAATTTGGATTATTTAGGTCCTACATAAAATAGTTTTAATAATTTCACTTCGCGTATAATAAACACTTTTTGTACGTGTTACATACAATATTTTTTCTATGTTCATGCAAAAACCGAAAAATGTTTTATTTAGATGACACTAAGTGTAGGAAAATATGATGTCGATTTGAACGTTTATGTTTGTCATGATGACAAACGCTGTAGTAGAATGACAGATGAATGCAATAAAATGTTTATTACAATAGTGCAATAAGGAACCACTTTTTTCACTAAATATACTTCAATAAAGTTTTGTTTTTTGGATAAACGTAGAAAAAGTATGTTTTTCTACGTCCATGCAAAAAACAAAACTTTATTGAACTATATTTTGTGGAAAAAGTGGTTCTTTATTGCACTAGTACAATAAAATGTTTATTGCATTCATCTGTCATTCTACTACAACGTTTTGTCATCTTGACAAACATAAACCTTCAATTTTTTACTGTTTAAGAAAGGTATTTTAAGCTAATATGTATCAAATCTCCTACAATTCCTATCAATGAAGTCATATGTATGTTCTCTGATACCAAACATCTAGGTATGCTAATGAACATCCACAGACAAAACTCTATTCAATAATTATCTAAAAAATTTAATATATTTACTAACCTCTGGAGTGGGAACTCGAAATTCAACCACAATAATTGAGATCTCACTTATTTCTGCGTTTTATTTTGGATCGCTTCATCAGGTGGCCTCCTTTAACTTGAGTCAAATATCTAACTATAAAGATGATTATACCAATAAATTAAAATTATTTGAAATTGAATGTCAAAATGAAATATCGACAACGTCAAACTGATTAACTGTCAATGAATATCATAACAACCTACTAAATAAATAAAAATTAATAAAAAATTTTACCTTTTATGTATAGTTTTTTTCTCATATATTTTCAGGTATTAACAATATTGTGTGAAACTAACTACTCAGTGGACAAAAGCCCCAACCTGCGTTGAATTACACCCACAATATCTACCCATATATTCCTTATTATTAGCTTTTGTAACATTTTTACTGTTTAAGAAAGGTATTTTAAGCTAATATGTATCAAATCTCCTACAATTCCTATCAATGAAGTCATATGTATGTTCTCTGATACCAAACATCTAGGTATGCTAATGAACATCCACAGACAAAACTCTATTCAATAATTATCTAAAAAATTTAATATATTTACTAACCTCTGGAGTGGGAACTCGAAATTCAACCACAATAATTGAGATCTCACTTATTTCTGCGTTTTATTTTGGATCGCTTCATCAGGTGGCCTCCTTTAACACAATATTGTTAATACCTGAAAATATATGAGAAAAAAACTATACATAAAAGGTAAATTTTTTTATTAATTTTTATTTATTTAGTAGGTTGTTATGATATTCATTGACAGTTAATCAGTTTGACGTTGTCGATATTTCATTTTGACATTCAATTTCAAATAATTTTAATTTATTGGTATAATCATCTTTATAGTTAGATATTTGACTCAAGTTAAAGGAGGCCACCTGATGAAGCGATCCAAAATAAAACCCAGAAATAAGTGAGATCTCAATTATTGTGGTTGAATTTCGAGTTCCCACTCCAGAGGTTAGTAAATATATTAAATTTTTTAGATAATTATTGAATAGAGTTTTGTCTGTGGATGTTCATTAGCATACCTAGATGTTTGGTATCAGAGAACATACATATGACTTCATTGATAGGAATTGTAGGAGATTTGATACATATTAGCTTAAAATACCTTTCTTAAACAGTAAAAAATGTTACAAAATCTAATAATAAGTAATATATTGGTAGATATTGTGGGTGTAATTCAACGCAGGTTGGGGCTTTTGTCCACTGAGTAGTTAGTTTCACACAATATTGTTAATACCTGAAAATATATGGAAAAAAAAAAAATAAACCTTCAAATCGACGTCATATTTTCGTAGACTTAGTGTCATCTCAATGAAACATTTTTAGGTTTTTGCATGAACGTAGAAAAAATATTGTATGCAACTCGTACAAAAAGTGTTTATTGCACTCGACGTGTTGTCCTACTCGGCCTGACGGCCTCGTTGAACAATTTTACGTCGCATGCAATAAACACTTACTTTTTGTACTTGTTGCATAAATAACTATTATATAACTGTTGTTTGATACAAAATTGTATTTATTTTGAAGAGTTTCAAACTAAAATTCTCTATTTGGAAAACTGAAACTTTTGTTTTTTATTTATGGCAAGTTCTTTATTTCTTTTACGGAGGTCTACATACATTTTGATAATATTTAATCTGTAAATTGACACTTTAATTACAGTTAATATTAATTAACATTGACTGACATTGAGTTACTCTGAGCAATTTTTAATTTTCATCACTTCATTATATTTGTTTTAAAAATGTTCAGTTACAGATATTAACGTATATTTTAAAAAATTAATATGTTTAGCATTTGAACAAAAAAAAAAGTTCGCTGCGGACAGGATTCGAACCTGTGCGGGCAGAGCCCAATGGATTTCAAGTCCATCTCCTTAACCACTCGGACACCGCAGCTGTGACGATAACCAGTATTTGAAAGCTATATATCAGGCATTTGTATGAATTTATATGAACAATTTGTATTTTAAGTGCTGTTAATAAAATATTTATGTAGATATATTGTGAGAAATATGTTAATTAGAAAAACTACTCCAAATTTCCAATTTTTTTATAATTTATTACAATGTGGCATTGTTGACGAATTTTTAAAATTTTCGGTTTTCTGACATTATTGCAATTCTTGAGTTAGTGACTAAGTATAATATTGTTGAAACTGTTTATTTGTGGGATAATGTTTATATTCAATGTATATATTTTGCCTTTTGCCGTTTAATTAACCAACAATATTCACATCGATATAAAAATAAATAAAAAAATTGAAGAGGTACCTACCTAATAAAAAATTACAAATAACACATCAAGTTATCATAAATAATTTATTTGGCTGTTTTTCAATAGGCATAATATTTTTATTTAGGCAGAAATATTCTTTGATTCTTTTGACTAAAAATTGAATTTATTATTATTTTTTTTAACAAATGGTGACACTGAAATCAACACAAACAAAATTAAATAAGTTCTACTAACCTACTTGTATTTTACCATTTTGTTTCATTAATTTTTTATATTCTAGTATTATTCCAAAATGATAAAACAAAATTGATTTTCTGTTTTTCGTTTTTTGCAAATGCAAAAAATATACATACAATGTATCATACCTAAAATGACAAAACAAATTATTTTTTTCTTCCAGTTAGGATTAAAAAAATCGCTGAAGCAAGTCACTCAGTATATAAAAATTGCCTTTTTCTGCAATATATATATATATATATATATATATAGATATATATATTTTGAGTTGTTCCAGGCAACATTTTTGGGATACACTGTATACATGTTCAGTCAGCAAAAATAGTAATACGTGGTACCTAGATAATTAAATTAGATTTTTTCACAATTTTTTTATGATTAAATATTTTTTATCTTTAGAATATCTTTTAGGTAACGGTTTATATTTTCTGTGTACAAATAAAACGTGATTTATAATGTTAATGCAATAACATTGAACAAATTTAGACAAAAAAAAATAAGGATGTTTTCCACTTTTCTTTATCGTTTTTCCTCTCCCCTCAATAACAAAATTGACGTCATTTACCCGTGACGTCCCTACTAAGAG
The DNA here is from genome assembly GCA_025584915.1 of Monochamus saltuarius. Taxonomy (NCBI): domain Eukaryota; kingdom Metazoa; phylum Arthropoda; class Insecta; order Coleoptera; family Cerambycidae; genus Monochamus; species Monochamus saltuarius. The sequence continues at coordinate 17,372,216 of CM046727.1, read as the reverse complement.
TTTAAGTTTGCCAAACCGCAGGTAGGTGGTATTGAATTATCCTTAGGGAATCCTGGAATCCTCGCATATGCTTCCTACGCAATCAGTTTACTCTTCAAACTTTGGTTAGTGGATATTCGACCAGATATTTTAAAACTTTTTTATTTTCTTGCTTTGTACACAACTTGTTTAATTAATTTATTGTATATGAACCTCGAAATGTCGAAAAATCAAAAACTGTCGACGTGGCAGCCCGGAAATTGTTCAACCGATATACACGGCGTTTCATAATTGAATGACAATTAAGACGAAAAGTTCATATAAACAGATTTATTTTTGCTTTTTTTATACAGGGTTTCACATAGTTATTACTTTATTAATTTATCTTTTGCTAAAATTATTAATAACGTAGTTCTTTAATCAGAAATTGTTATTATAGTTGCGACAAAAATTTAGATGCCTTATTACGTCATGCGAACAAATGAATAATTCATAATATTTTCGTCACATTATTTAAAAAACTGCATCTGAGAATAATAAAACACTACACTATATAAATTATAGTAAACTACACTAAATTCCAAAAAATGATTGTTTTCAACGCGACAAACTATCGAAACTTTAATTCCGTAGTTACCGTATAGAGAGTGATAGGGACATATGCAGATAGTTGTTTATTATAATTTTATAGGAAAAAGTAGTTTGGTATCATTTTTTTAATGCTAAATATTCAGCGTTATATTAATTGTGACGCCACTGCTAAAATTTAAACTTCGTTTTTTCCTGTAAGACATATCTATAACCTAGTTTACACTTACTAAGTTTTTAAAAAATATCTAATGTAGTTTCGAAGTTATGAAAAAAAAAACAAAATTTCAAAACAAATTTTAACACTCTGTACGTCAAAAACAAAGCAAAAACGGACCCATACTTATAACTCTTTGTCTTATGGAACAACCTGTATATCGTAACTATTCTATTTAAAAGTTTAAGAATATACGAAATATAATTTAAACTGTAAACAAACAACTAAAAATATAACGCAGGATTTGTTTAAAATTAAACTTTTTAATTATACTTACTTGTTTTATCTATAACAAAATAAAAGTAAAATACAATTAAATACAGGGTAATTCAGAATTTATCTGAAATAATTTGGGAATAGGATCATGAAAAATGGAGTCGATATAGTAAATTTTCTGTACACTCAGGTTTTTTTAGATAAGTTCTGAGTCATCCTGTTACTTTTTAATTGACTTTATTACATTTTTCTATAAACAAATTTTTAAAGTAAAATATAATTGCCCTTAATTGCTGTATATTTTTGACCATGTTTAGGCATTCTAAGATACTTTAAACATCGCTACCTAGTTATTATTGATTATATAAATGTGGTTCTATATATATATCTAATGATAGTTATAGTTGTCAGGCAACCAACATTACACTTTCAATTGTATATATTACATATTGTACAAGGTATCTCGAAGAGTAAGATGTTTTTGAAAAAATAGAAGGGGTATTTGGTATAACTTTTTTCATTAACGGAGTGTTGCCGAGATACAGGGTGTCAAAGTTATTACTCTACAGATGGTTTTCTTAATTATCTTTAAATCGGTTAAAGATAAAGATATCAAAATTAGAACATGAATTAATATCATCTGTGTCTTGATAAACACGTGTAAATAGTTTCACTCAATAGCAGTGGCGTGGTGCGGGTAGTTTGAGAGGTATAAGAATAAGAACAACTGTGTAAACCCCAAGGGATAAAACAAAACAAAAGGTATACTTACTGATTGAATATAAATAGGACGTACACCTTTCAAGAAAATGAAAGTAAAGCTATGTGGTTTCAATGGTAGACATAAATTCGAAAATATTACATAAAAGAAGTACGTTATTCAGTATCATTTGAACGCTACAAGATACAAACACTATTAATGTTAGAAAACTTCAGGTAAAAGATTATAATTATTACCAAAGCTATCCTGACTAGGGATGGGTTTCAACTGAACAAATTCCAAACACCAAATATAATTTTCAAATTTTACACATTGTAAAACCAATACGAGCCACATTTAGAAGCACATTGGGTTTCATCGACCTGTTTTGACATTAACAGTGGATTTTGAAACCTAATAGTGGCTTACTAGGTATTTGATATTTTCATATACAGCATCGAAAAGTTCATGCTTTCCATTGATTTTGTGTAATAGGAATAAAGTAAGTCGATAGACAAATGTACGATAGACAATGACGGTTATAATTGCGATTTTGCAACGATTTACGATTTAAATATTTCTGCCTTTATAGTGTGGTCATTCAGTCTACATAACATTAAGCAAACAAACATTTCCAAAGTCCGGCAACCATTGTCCTAGACAATTTGGAAAAAAAGTGAATCTCACTGGACAAATGAAAGCAGTACTGCATCTATGAATACAGCATACAACGCCTAATAAAAAATATTTCACCGCGCCAAAAAAAAATTTAAAGAAAAATGTGGTGTAAGGTGATGAAGCGCGACGAAAAGAAGCATTGCAACATTGCTTGTTTGAGATGACCATTTTAATTTTAATTGGAGATACCTAAGTAGGTACGTTTAAGTTGATCGAACAAATTAAAATGTAAAGTTGTAATCAATGGTAAAGGAAACATCTTTTCGGCCATGTGGTTTTGTTTACCTTCTATTGCAATTTATATCTTTTAATATTTTAATTATTATGTTATTATTGCCGCCACACACATGTTCTGACCTTTCAATATGTTTGGAAGATTACCCTGTAATGCATTTCAAACCAATATAAAATTCACGCAATTTTCCCATTTTTCAGCCCCACTGTCTTAACAGAAGAGTTTATTTCTTTATTTGCAGGCTAAAGAAAATGTTCCGAAACTGTATACCGACTAAATTAAGACGAAATATTGATTAAAAGGCAGCAACAGTTCTACGCAGTTGGAAAATATAATTTCATGCAAATTCGCTGATGGGAAATAAATTCACAAAGAATTTTTAATCACGATCTCTTTTCGTTCAGCGACAATTAAAAAGCTACAAGAATTACGCGATGATTTTCCATTTTCTTCGCATCAATTAGCATTAATGTAGGCAAATCAAAGTCGTAACTACATCAAACATGTAAATGGGTTCACTTCCTTTTTTTCAAAAAGGGGCTGCTATTCCGGTACTTCCTCCCTCGGACCAAACGCCAATATTCGTCCTGTTATTTGATTATATGGCATGCGTAGACGGGATAAATTCCGTCTGAATGGATCGGCCAGAGCCGGGACAAAGGGAAAGCAAAAGGGGCTCAGCTTCCAGGCCATGATGTCATTCGAGAAAATAAGTAAGTACAAAAAGGTGACTCGACAGATTTTCCTCTACTCTCTTGTTATAGAAATGCTTCTTTCTATTAAACTGTGTACTGCGAAAATTCAGTATTCAGTTTTTTTTTCTGTGAAATAGTTCTGCCCTGGTCTTGAACTCCAGTAGGTACTTACAGGGCTGTTTCACAGTCTCTTTTACGGTATTACAAAGAATTCCAAAAGACAGTTCTGCTCATTGAAAAGATGTTTCACATCACTTATTTGCAATTTCCTTCAATTTCTTCATGTCTTAGTACCCAACTCAGCCTAATCTGCGAGTACTCGCTGTTTATTTCGTAACTGTAAACAAGCCTTCTTTGACTATAAAGTTCTTATTGTAGCATGACTATATTATGCTGTAGCATATTTGCCAAATGAATCAAACTACTGCCCACCATCTGTTTTGGAGTTGTTTTTTAAACCATTGCTGCATTGTACAGGGTGTTAAAAAAAGAGTGTAAAATATTTCAGGAGGTAATAGTATGAACCAAAATAAGCAGAAAAGTCTTAATAAATATGGATCCGCAAAGTAACGGTTGCGAAGATATGAACCACTATTCGTTTTTCAAACATTTTATTTTATTAGGAATAAACCGACAAAGGAAGCTTTTAACAAACAAAAAACAAAGTTACAGAAGATGTTCAAAGTGCCCTCCGTCCATTTCCAAGCAGGCACGACATCTTCGTCTCAACGATATTTGAACTCTTTCGAAAACACCCTCCTTGGTTTGGATTTCTTGACACTTTTGATTAATCCGTAGCTGCAGCTCTTCCAGGCTATTACAGGAGTACCATACACTAATGTCTTCAAATATCCTCAAACAAAGAAATCTAGAGGGTTCAGATCAGGCGATTTTGGAGGCCATAAAACAGGTTTGGCCCTTTCTACCCATGTGGAAAAGTTTGGTGTAAATGGAAAACGGCCATGGAAAAATGATATTTGATGACATTAGGGTATGGTACTCCGGTAACTACTTTCAACAAACTGTTTTTGTTTGTTAAAAGCTTCCTTTGTCGGTTTATTCCTAATAAAATAAAATGTTTTATATCTCCGCAACCGTTACTTTGTGGACCCATGTCTATTAAGACTTTAGTGCTTATTTTGGTTCATACTATTACCTCCTGAAATATTTTTCACTCTAACACCCTGTATATTTATTCTAATTCCTCTTGGTTATGTACTGGGTGTTTCAAAAGGTATGACAATATTTCTAGAGCTAAAAAGTGTTTACAAGACTTGTAAGATAATTTTATAAAATTAAATTTTTAATGTATTTTTAATGCATATCATATTATAATCAAAATTTGCCGCAGATACTGGTGTTATCAGATTTTTGTACAAATTAGAGGGCGCTAAAAATTACGTAGACATTTTATTCTATAACTTTTTTAAGATAGATGTAAAACTTCACTTCGCACAAAAATGTGCTCTTTATTGTTAATAATGCAGAGTTCAAGAAAATGCAAAACTCTATTACTATTACAGAGATTATCTGGTAAGTAAGCAAGTAAAATCTTTATTAGTTCATCTTGTATCAATTACAAAAATACCCTTAGAGTGTAGAACTCGTCAATATAAATGGAAAATTACAATTTAGAAGATAAAACTTAATATTAAAAATGGCATTAAAGTAGAATAAAATGCATTCAAATTCAAAATAAATGCCATCTAACAATCACATTAACGGTGGAAAGATCTAGTAGTCTTTGAAAATTACGACATTGAAAATGGAGGTTCATCCCATTTAACACCACATGTCCCAAATTGTATTTAATTTTTTTGTATCCACACAGTATCCGTTCATGTTATCGAGCTTGAGATTGGGTACGGGTGACCTATGTCAAATTGTAACGAAATATGCCGTACTTTAAAAATTACATAATTTTGTAAAATTATCTTAGACGCCTTGTATCTCAATAATTAGTGGCTCTAGATCGTACATTTATTAAGCAAACCTCATATATTACCATGCTTTCTATAAACGCCTATATATATAATATTATTAAATGGGAATTGCACATTTTGTAGATATAAATCTTTCAATTTGTGCCTAAACTGAGAAATACGAAAACACAATGCATCGCAACAAACACTGCAAAATTAAATATAAAAGTACTTACATGGCTACAAATACGTTGCACTTATTTGCGATGCTACGTATTCTATATACAGTGTGACCCATTTCAAATGGAAACAAGTCTGTAAAAAATGGTAATTATTATCTGATTTATTTCGGTTTTTTCCCAAAAGATGGAGCAGTATAAACTCTATTCTGGCACAAAATATTAAAATTTGTTTTTTGTTTTCAAGGCCTACTTCGATTTTTTTCACGGTGAAATTTGACAAAAACTGTTTAGCGATTTTTTTATTTCAAATCTTACTACGGCACTGGATTTAGCATCCAGTATAACGTTTTTTTGTCAATTTTCATAAGTAAATTTTTAGTTTTGAGAGATTTATAACAATTTTACTGCAGGCTCCATTTTATTAAATACTTTTATAGCAATTTAAAAAAATACAAATTTGCTATGAAGAATGAATTAAAAATTTTGTCTATGTCGCATTAAATATAAAACTTATAATTAACGGTAAGCAATAATTAGGTGTTTTAATAAACTAAAATAACAACGAAAAATTACCGCGTTTCATTAAAACTAGGATACAAAAATTCAATAAATTTAACGTCAAAATTCAATTGAATTTTATATTTTTGTAGCATCTACGAGGCCACCGTTGATTTCGCACTTTTCGGATCGCTTACGAATATTCTTTTGAACATTCTGTAGTTGTTCTTCACAAACTTGTATTATTATTGCACACAACTCTTCACTTATAAAACACTGAATATTATGATATTACATAAAATGTCAAATAGTTAGGAAAGTAGTACAAATTTAACTGAAAATGAACATTTACTCTTTCCTGTACTGGAATATCATGTAATATATTCCAAAATTAAATTCATAGGAACTGCAAAAACTGTATGCTTTTCATATTTCCCTCAAAAAGAAAAGGCCAATGATTGTTTCATTGAGTATTACAAGAAAGATTAAATCTTCATTTTCAGTTGGATGAATATCCTGTCCATAATGATCACCGATTGGATTAATGCTTACATTCTTAACCGATGGATAGGTAGAAATAGCCCGCTAATTAAATGGCCACCGAGGTCCCCGGATTTAACGCCGTTGGACTTCTTTTTATGAGCTGTCATAAAATCTAATGTTTATAAGTCACACCCCGGCAACAAATACGGATTGTGTGCAAGAATAAGGCAAGCTTGTAACGAAATTACCCTACAATAACTACAGAATGATCAAAAAAATATTTGTAAGCGATTCGAAAAGTGCATCCAAATCAATGGCTTCATAGAGGCTACAAAAATTTAAAAATTATTGTGACGTTAAACTTATTGTATATTTGTATAGTAGTTTCTGTGTAATTCAGGCATTTCCCTTTGTTATTTATTAAATTACCTAATTATTGTTAACCGTTAATTATAAATATTTACATTTAATTTGATTAATTAAAAGTGTAAAACTAATAACTCACTTATTTAAATCATTTTTCATAGCCAACTTGTATTTTAAGAAAATTACTATAAAAGTATTTAATAAAATGAAGCCTGCATTAAAATTGTTATAAATCTCTCAATATTAAATATTTATTTATGAAACTTGGCATAAAACCGTTTTGAGGGATGCTAAATCCAGTGTCGTAGTTAGATTTGAAATAAAAATATCGCTAAACAGTTTTTGTAAAAATTCACCGAGAAAAAAATTCTAAGTAGGCCTTGAAAACAAAAAAAATATATTCTGCCAGAATAGAGTTCCATCTGCTCCATCTTTTGAAATAAACCCGAAATAAATCCGATAATAATTACTATTTTTACAGGCTTGTTTCCATTTAAAATGGGTCACACTGTATATATTTATTCGTTAAGAGAAAAAGTTTTTTAAGTAAGTAGTTACTTTTTGCAAGCTTGAACAGAAAAATACGAAAATTTATATCTTGCCCCGAGCACAATTTTTTATTCGCACGGCTGTGGGTTTGGGGTTTATTTTTAGATGGGATGAAACGCAATGAGGAGCAATTTGGCCAGCTAGAATTCATTTGGCTCTTGTTTGATCCCTGCTTGTTTGCTCGCCGTAACGGTAAATATGAAAAGATTGAATTAAGAGTCTCCACAGCCGACAACACACGTCGGTTCCGTCATATTAAATTTTTTATACGAGCTAATAGTCGTGCATGTCAACAGTATTACTTTAATTTAGTCATATTTTGTATAATTAGGTGAAATTGGGTTGTTTCCATGTAAAAGTAAATATTTACAAGAAGCAAAGAAAACATCCGTTAAAATATAACAGAGAAATATGTGATTAATTAATAAAATATATGTTAAACTGGATGTATCAACTTTTGTATTTTACTTTGAGAGATTATTGTACTTTGCTATGCTTTTAGTAAATTTCTTTGGGTAACCATAACAATATTATTTAAACTTTTTAAAAGCATTTTATAAAAAACAGTACATAATATATTAAGTCATAGGTATACCGACTGTGTGAATCATGAAAAATTATTACAAAAGATGGCTATGGTATAAGGGAGGTGGCCTATGAATGGATCTCTTCATTTCTCAAAAATCGGACACAATATGTAAGTATTTCTTGTTCCTCAGTTGGTACCGTTGAAAGAATAAATTCAGGATACAGGAAAGTGGGGTTGGGTGTGCCACAGAGCTCAATATTGGGACCTGTATTATTTGTGTTGTACACGAGTGAACTTGATACCTTAATCTCCGCTGCATTCCCAGTTATGTATGCTGACGATACGTCGCTAATTGTATCTGATAAAACTGATGATGCACTGGCATTCATATGCAACTCGATCCTAAATAAATTTAGCAATTGGTGATTCTCACTCATTATACTTTAATCCCTCGAAAACATCTTATATTAGATTTCATAATTATCAAACTAAATGTTCAGGTATACAATTCTCCATTGTCTGATACTGTAACAACCGTCAATTTTCTAGGTTTCACATTGCACTAGTGCCTAAATTGGAAAGAGCACTGCACCAGCCTAATAGCAAAATTAAATTCTCTGTGTTACCTGTTTAGAAACTAAAAATCAGTTCTGACGAAGTATTAGCTTATGAATTTGTATTACGCTCAAGTTGACTCCCGCTTGAGATACGGTGTATGTTTTTGGGGGGATACTACCCTATCACCTGGTGTATTTATTGCCCAGAAACGGGTGTTAAGATGTATTGCGGGTATTCCAAGTTATCATACGTGCAAAGCTTTGTTTAGGGAATATGGGGTGTTAACTCTCACAGGATTATTAGTTTTTGAACTGTGTATATATATTTTTAAAAGTCAAGCAATATTCAAAATGAAGAGGGACATTCACTCAATTAATACGCGTCAAATTGGCGACTTCCGGATACCCCTATATAAATTTAAAATATTACGAAATTGCCCTAACATCTTGGTTTGAAGCTTTTCAATCATCTGCCGGAAGAACTAAAGTGAATCCAATTTTTTAAGTTTTAACTTAGCGGACAAGCATATTTATTCTGTAGATGAATATCTGTCGTCTTAGGTTAAGTAATATTGACTATTCCTATATATGTGTACACATGTCTTAAAGGAAAATAAATGCATTAATCTAGATGATATATGTAGTAAGAGTACTATCCTAAAACTGGCGCATTCGCCAAATTTGCAAATTTGTTTTAAAATTCCCTCGAAAATCAGTAATAATGAAAAAAAGAGAATTTTCTGAATTACTTAAGCTTACACAGACTATCTTCGTTTTTTCATTCTTAACCATGCGAAAAGATAGGGTATGAGAAAATAATAGGGGTTTACCCTATAACATTTTCTCTATAACACTCCGTTATTCTGATCAGATAACAAGGCTTTTATTATCATATAAGTTAAACAAACATATTAAATAATAAGTAGATGCGGTAAAAGCTAGAGTTAAGAGGTCTAAAAAACCTCTCCACTTCCATACAACCTGTGGTAAGAGAGGAAATAAAAGTATTAAACATAATCTAGAAATATTTAACAACAACGGCACATACAAAAAAAGTCTCAGCATAGAAAGTGGTTATTTAACACAAATTTAATATAAATGTATACATTTCGAATATAAAATTTTTATAAGACAATTGCTTAAAAGAAGGAGGTACACCATTATACAATTTTATATGAAAAACCAGAACGGAATCTACTATACTTTTATGTTTAGAAATTGTAAGAATAGATTTGTAACTAATATTCAAATGGTGAACATCAAAATATTTGAACTAAAGCCAGTGGCGTAGGTATAAGGTTTCTTCACCCTTAAGCAACCTAAATTTCTGCGCCAACTGTGAAAGTTTGTAACTATAGTATTGGCAGATATCATGTCCAATCAGTTTGTTGCTCTGATGTTAGAACATCTTGAAATTATAAACGGAAAAACGGGAAAAGATTGTTCGAGGTGGTTAAGTTGTTTGACAACTCGATCATCAGATCTCAATCACTAAATTTAAAATTTCATAGGATACCCCCGATTAATAAAGCCAAACTGCTCAGTGAATTGACTCAAAAGCACTTTTTCAGAAAATAGAAGATATATCCCAAGCAGATCTACTACCACCAATCTACCGTCCTGTTTAAATCATCAGGCTCTTGCTTTTAATCAAGGAGATTCTGAAGACGTTCTTTACTTGGGTTTTACCAAAGTCTTCAACTTCCCAGATATACTCTTCTTTTAATACTTGAAGTATTTGTGCAATAGAACATTCTCTGTTCGTGTTGGATCAAATCATTCTTATTCACATCAACTACGGGTTCCTGTTATATTTGGCATATCTTGATGACCTCATAACTATCCTCATAGTTTTTATGTATATGTCATCATTGCAGCAACAATGTCTTTATAGTTTTCACTTTTGTTGTTTCCCAGAAATTTTTCTACAGTTTCCTTAAAACTATCCCCATGCAACCTTTTCTGTATCATTTATGTGCTTAATAAAACTATCATCTCTGAGCATTTTTGAATTTGCGATCAATCTAAAATTCCTTTTCTTAGTTTTGCTTCAGATAGTTTTGGAAATTCTTGTTGTAAGTACTGTTAACGCTCATCTTTTTTTTGAAAGCTTTAACAAACTGCTCCATTAGGCCTAGTTTGATATGGACACGTGGAAGCAGTATTCTGCTAGGTTCGATCAGAGGTTCACAAATTACTTTCATCGAATTCGCGTCCCTTTCAGTCTATACTTTCCTTTTGTACCTTCAAGGTCAAATCCAAAATCGACAGATTCCGGTCTCGAATGACCCAAACAGCTTTTATAGAGGTCATTTCCCCAATATCTCGGCATACTGACGAATACCAACATGAGAAGATGAAAAGTAGAATTAAATCTTTATTTGACCTTGAAAATGGCGTTAAAAAAATAACTAAATCGTGTATCCAAAAACAGGAAATTCTTTGGTTCTCAGAATACGCAGGGAAACATCGCATTATAATAAAGAAAAATGTTGACCTTCAAATGATCTTGAACGTGACATACAAAAATGACTCAACCACGTACTTGAACGCTATTTATTAGAAATAATAAGAAATATTTGCTATTATACGAGTAGAACTAATCTTCTTAAGGTAAGAGACTCTAAAGAAAGCTAAGAGAAAGAAAAGAGGTAATGTATACATGTTTGCTAGTGAAAATTTAAGAAAGCTCCTATAAATAAAAAACTGGGATTGCAGAAACAAATTAAAAGTAAAAACGTTTCAACCACTAGTAGGTTCCCTCAGTGCAGTTACACATTACAGTTACATCGATGATACTAGACCGTATTCGTAACAACTTTATATTAGTTCTGTAAATTGATGACACCATTTCTTGTAGTTTCTGCTTGTAACTGACAACAATAAGTCCCTGTGATTTAACCAGCGTGTATTTGAAAGGGAAATACATTGTGAGAACTGCTATTAGACTCGGAAACATGAGTTTACGGAGACAAAAAGCAGTGGCGATACACACAATGCGCATTGTAAGGAAGGAAAACACTCATCCCGTTGTCAATGACATAGAATTGTGCTTCGCCCTTTGGTTCGACTTTAATATACGAGTACAACGATGCTCTTCGTAACAATGGAAATGATAAAAGATGGTTTCTTTCTTTTGACTGCATCTCTGAGTATTTAAGTATTATTTAATATTTCCTTCTGTTGGTTAATTATTTATAGGTAAAGTCACCGCCAAATTTATTATTAGTCAAAAAGGAAAGGGCACACCGGAAAAAATGTGCCTGTAATTAAATATAATTAAATAAAAAAGCAAAAATACAGTTTGTGTAAAGAAAGCATTTGTTTTCATTAAAAAACATTATTTCCTTAACAGTTACACACTGCTGCAAAATCTATAGCAAATGGTTAATATATACCGGTTTCGAGTTTATTAGTTCTCATCAGTATGCCACAGGTGAGTAGCGAGTTAACTGACGACTAACCCTGGCTGTTTAATCCCGACATACATGAGTACGCGAAATATAGCACAGCTCCATCTAGCGACCACCTATTGACAATTAATGTTTATTTATAGGAAACATTTTGTTTTTTTTTGTCTGGAAATGCCAACCTTATTATTAATAATTTATTATTATATTACATCATTAAATATGCCTTTATCTCGAAAATGGCAAAATAATCTAATAAAGCAATATATAACTTATTTTGCAGAAATTGAAAAAGGAATCGAACTGCGAATGCAAAATGTCAAATTTGACCACACCTTTAAAATTCTACAAATTCTAAAACTTAATTTTGACCGTATCTATATCATGAAGCATATGAAATTCCAATTTATATAGTGATTTTTTTTTCTAAATTATATTAAATCCTTATTTAACGCCGCCTATGCGACTTGTCCGTCACGTGTTTAAAGAATCATAGTAGGTAAGGTAGGCAACTAGCAACACGACCGCAAAATTTCCAGTCAAGTCATAATTTAATTCCTGTGTTTACTATGTATCTACGTTGTAGGTTTGTTCTTTTTCAGTTTTTAGTGCCTTTTTTAATTTTTAAACGAGTTATATTTATTAAATAAAGAGATTTGTGTTGGGTGCAGATTGTGGGTTCCCACAATATAGTTCGCCGGTTTGGTTTTCTAGGTTATGGCACAAGACTGCCGCGGGTACATTTTAATGTTTTCTTCTTTCTTTCGATATAATAGATATTTTATCTAGCTGTACCTACAGGAATTGTGTTTTATCGGTAGTAAGTGGTTATAATGAATGCAAATGTTGTAGTTTTGCCAGTTTGTAACGAAATAATGAAAAGCGAATACAAAATAGTGGAGCTAACGGCTTAACTGCTACCTACGTATCTATCAAGTATTATTGCTAATAAGAATGTTAATTTTTGTCGTTTCTGCAAAAAAAACGACTACCGCATGGTAGTAGATATTGTTGACGGATGTAAGTTTTATCTATGAATCTAAGCCATCTCAGTGGTACGTATCATAGGCGTCGACTTTCCGTGGGAAAAGAGGGGTTCGCCCCATTTTTTAAATATCGAGCTAACATTCTGGAATAATTTTTTTATTGTCTTTTAGGTCTTCCTGAGCACGTGGTTAAATTATTTGTATTTAGTCATAGTTAACCCTGTATGAAGTACTGACATTATTTTGAGTTCCTTTGTATGCCCTATCACTATTGACCACAAGTTTATGGACACCATGTATATTTTGAATTAAAAAAATTGGGAATAAATAAATTAAATTATAATTTTTCATGAGAATTACCATTTAGTAAAATTGTAAAAAACCTCTTATTTAACAGAAGAATATTTGCCTTGCTTGTTAATGCCTTAATTATATGATATAACTTCTATCGTTAATAAATTTAGTTAAATATCATGGTTATATGGAAATTTATAGCACATCAGTAGTTCCATTAGGATTTTATATTAGCGATAAAGTCATAACACTGAATCTATTATGGAATCTTATAGTGAAAGATAAAATAAATTTTACGATGACCCGATCATCATCTCTAATGTATTGCCTACAAAAATATTACGTTTAGGTTAATCTAGTTGGTGGTCGAAAGTTCTACAGCTTATAAAGCTCAGCCAGGTACTGCCTGCGTAAGAATAACTGGAGCTATGCGTACGACACCTACCATAGCGATGGAGGTGATGTCTGCCACCTTTGGATATTTATCTAAAAGAAGTGGCTCTGACAACTATGCTTCGCCTTAAAAATACTGGTATTATACATTATACCTGATGTAGGATGTGGAGAAGTTAGGAGTCGCCTGTAAAATGAGGCCGTCAGAAAGATGCCTCTTTGACAGACCCTACACTGTACTTATCAAGAATGAGGAGACCACAAGCGAAGATGTAATTAGCATCTTCACACACGGATCAACAAAGAAGGAAGGTGCTGGATGTGGGATTTATTCCAGATCCCTACATATTCCATACCAGTGGGCAATGGATAGGCATGCTACCGTGTTACAAACGGAATTAGTAGGTATAACCATAGCCGTCAAAGAAATTTTCCGTAGACATACAACGGGCAAAACTATTCGAATCTACACAGATACTCGTAGTAGACAATCACTACTGATCTTAGGTAATTATAATATAACAACTTGATCAGCATGGAAATGCAATAAGGCACTGGTAGTGGCCTCAACCAACAACAGCGTATCTGTATGCTGGGTAAAGGGACACGACTGGTGCAATGGCAATAAAGTAGCTGATAAGCTGGCTAGGAGTGCATCCGGTCTCAATATTTTTGGACCTGGTTCCTTCAGTATGCTTCCGTTGTCAGTATTTGTGGAAATAATCTAAGAGGACACTCACAAAGAGTTTAGGAAACTTTGGGATGAATCAAATGGCTGTCAATTTGCTAAGGAGTTTCAAAAGTACAGCCAAAAAGTACTTGGCTATGTCTAGGACAAATCTATGTTGGCTAAGGAAGCACCTTTATTACGTAAGTAAGTGCGAAACACCTCTTTGTAAGGGTTGCCAACTGGAAGACGAGACAATACTTCAAGAACTTTGTGAGTGCACTGCCATCTAGTCAAATGTGTGAAAGAAATCATACTGTTGATCTACATTAGCGATAATTGATAAATATACAAGAATGTATAATAATATAGTCAACAAAATTAGAAAGTGTTAAATAAAAGAACAAATCATGCTCCTGATGTGCACCTACGATATTTGATAATTGATAAAACTAACAAACATAGTTGATATAGTCATCAGCTGCAAGACGTGTTAAATAACACATACTGCTGATCTGAATCTACAATAATTGATAATGATAAAAATAGAAGCAATATAATATATTATAATAAAAATTCTAGAAATGTGAAAGAAAAACAGATCATACTGCTGATCTGCACCAGCGATAGTTGTTGATAACCGATGAAAATACAAGCATGCATAATAATATAGTTAACAAATTTAGGAAATGTTAAATAAAAGAACAGATCATGCTGCTGATCTGCACCTACGATAATTGATAACTGATAGAGAAACTGACAAGGATAACTAATATAGTCAACAATTTTAGTAATTGTTGAATAAAAGATCAGATCATACTGCTGATCTGCACCTACGATAATTGTTATGCATGCATATTACAATAAAAAAATTTTGCGAAAAAGAACAGATCATACTGCTGACTTGGACCTACGATAATTAATATCTGATAAAAATACAAGCATGCATAATATTACAGTCAACTTTAGAAAGTATTAAATAAAAGAATAGATCATACTGCTGATTTGCACCTATGATAATTGATTAAAAACAGACAAGCATGGCTAATATAGGCAGCAACTCTAAGAAGTGTCAAATTAAAGAACAGATCATACAGCTGATGTGCACCTACGATAATTGAAAACTGATATAATGTATGTATATCAGCATACATAATAATATAGTCATTAATTTTAGGAACTGTTAAATAAATGGAAGCAATAAAAACTCTTTTATAAAAATATCTAAAACGAATCGTTTGTCTACAAAAATATTTCAAAATTAAAAATGCAACTGTAATAATGCAAAACTCTGTTACGGAATTACAAACTAAGGTATAATTAAGGTTAAGTAGAAGCGGCTGTAACGTAATTTGTTCTAATTTAATTTTTGTATCAGTATTAATGAAGCAAAGAACTGAAGTTTCCGAGAAACTCTTTAAAATTGTAACGTATGTAACGTTCGACAACGTTGCAGTGTCGGACTGCTGCTGACCTAAAAGTAATATTAGTCATAGTGGTGCGTATAGCTAGTGTATTTCATTTAACTCTAGTTTTTCTTTGATGTTTGTGAGTGTATACAAAAAAACCCTAATCAGCTGCATGACATGTTAGTTTCTTCGAGACGTTTGTAAGGAAAACGCTTCTTGCAAGGAACATACGACATTTTAAACACTATTGCTGTCATAATTTTGTTACTGTTGGTTTGAGAAAAAGAAGTGTCAAAAGTCAAATATGTTTTGTTTAGTACCTAACTTATCATATGGTGAAATTAAGGCACTCATGTTCCGAACACATATATACTAAATTTAACCTAAATTACATCAGTCCAAGTTCAAGGTTGTCAACTTACAGGGTGCCAAAGATAAAAATAATTTTTTTCTTTTTTGAATATTACACACTTTTCGAGATATTTACTTCTATCCAAAATTTTTAATTTCAAAGAAAGCTAGGAAAATAGGAAAATTCTGTTCTGTAGTGGATTTATAATTTCTCAGAAAAATAGAGTAATGTAGAGACATTTTCATTTCTTTCAATCAATCTGGTTCCTTCAAATAAAAGTTGATATCTTTAGAACGTAATAATACACCTATTTAGATTGCAATCCTTAATGTGTTAATGTGATAACTTTTTCTGTCTAATTAATTAATTTGTTACAAATTGTTTACAGGAAATATAGGTAATAAAATTTAAGACGACGAAAACACATGTCTTAAGTTTTAGCAGCAAGTTAGAAAATTATATATTTCTTTATAAAATTATGCTCGAGGTTTAATTTTTACAAGCTTGTATTTTATTAATTTCTTTTTAGATACGACAGAATATATGCCCTTAATTATTGTATTATATTTAAAAGTACAGAACGAATAAAAAAACGTTCCTCTATTTTTTTTTTGTTATTTTAAGTTATCAAGTAGATATTAAATATTCATGATTGTACTAAATTATTCTCTATGTAAGTTTTATAATTGCCATATATTCGTATCATTATTTTCTTTTCATATGTTAAAATTAGAATAGGAAAATTAAAATATGATTAGCATGGAATTTCCCTGTATTGATTAGCAAGTCTATTTATAGGCTACCTACGGAACAAGTCAAAACTTTGAACATATGAAGCCATTTCGAGGTTATTGACCAATATCGCATGACCGACTAACGCCGCCGCGACGACGACGACTACGACGACACTTTTTCGCCCCACTTTTCAAATATTAATGCGAGGATGTATAGCAGACACGTTGTTATTGTTAAAGTCGGATCGAATGCAATAATACTATAAATAATGCATCCTTGATCCTTTCAAAGTTATTAACTTAATGTTCCTATAAGGTATACAACGTATAAATGGAACAGAAAAAATAGATAAATGTACAGGGTGTATCCGTTGAATGTGGGTCATATTTATATGGATTTTACTTTTGATTTTTAGAATAGCTATTTATGTAACAAGTTGTGAAAAGAATGTGTTTTAAGCATGGGATGCAAAATTGTCCATTGTCCAACGAGGCGGAAGCCCAGTTGGACAATGCGTCGAGTGCTTAAAACATCGATTTCGCAAGAATTTGATATAAGATTTTTTGTGAAAGCGGAGAATTTGATATTTGTATGCTTTTATATGTATTTTTAAACATGTTGAAAAGTGGACAGCCAATCTGCTTCTAAGATATTATTTATGCATTGTTTATGTCAAGGTGCCGTCAAGTTCAAATGTCGCACGTCGCCGTATTTCCTGCAAAATTTTGCGAAAAATCGCCAAAAATAAGTGATGATGACGAGTTTTTGGATATTGAAGAAGCTGCTGAAGCTACGCTATCAACGTTGGTGTTCAAAAAATCTGAAAAATTTATACGAAAACTCCTACATCTTTGAAATCTGGGCAAAGGAAAACATATTGAGAATTTTACACAGAATGTATTACTTTGTGGAGTAAATTTTCGATGTTCGGCACCATGATTTACATGAACAAAAACGTAGATATTATCAGATGTACAAACCCAATTGCATTTTTAAAAAGGAAAGCTTTCGGATATCAGCCTAAGAAATCAAAAATATTTATGAAGCTGGAAATAGAACGCTTCATGAAACAAGTCGAGGATAAAGAATTCCTGTTAGCCTGTTGTTTCCATCGTTTGAGTATTATTTGGAGCATGCAGGAGGGAAGAAATCAAATTTTTAGCAGTAGATTCCATAAAAGATTGTTATTCAAAAGATTTATAAGTGTCAAAATTCCGAACACAAAAATTCATGTTCCAAGAATGTTTACGATTGCTGAGGGATCAATAAAAGGTATCAACTTTTTAGATATATTTTGTAAGTACATAAAATTTCGTCCACTCTAGTAATAGAGTACTCAATAGTATACTCAAGTAAGAAATGCTGTATCCTGCCAGTTGTAATGAATCAAATTGGAGGTATGCCAAAAAAGATTTTTTGGCATCTCCAACGCTAATTAATACACTGGCCATTGCTTTCAGCGTAGCTCCGCAACAATGTTGGCAGATTCTGGAGCGCACATGACACTTTTAAAGCGACATGGAGGTAAACGATCAAGTCCAATTGCCGAGAGTTATATCGAAAATTCCATTGAACAGAAATTACAAAAAGACTCATAGGTTAGAAAGATATATCAAATAAGAAATAAAAAGAAGTTCATGCAGGAGTAGAAGCTAACAGTATTGCCACTACTAGCAATTTATTCATTCTGACTACTAGTACTTGCATTACTGTTAGAGAAGAGAAGTTGGATACTTCTAGTATTCACTTTAATAATTTACATAATTCTACCTTTAAAATTTATAATAAATAAATATTTTCATTGTTTTTAATAATTCATTTTTACTTTTAGGCACTAGTGAGTGTCGAAATTCTAATCAATATCAAAATTTGTTCATTTCGAAAGGCTTTCAGAAAAATACATTTTATAAGCGTGTTTTCAACTGTCCTAGAATTTTGGAATTCTGACTTCATAAGTATGTTTTAAGTTGTTCAATGAATGTTTCAGAAATTATAACCAAAGTTTTTAGCGAAAATTTAAAGTTCACATTGTATATTTCCACTATTGACTCTTTTAAAACAATTATTATCTGTCGACTAGGTTAACCAACTCTGCATGTCATTACAGTTTGATATTAAATTTCGAATACATATTGTGTAAAAAAGAAGTTAATAAAGGGTTACTTAGGAAGGAATTAAATACACATGACATAACACAAAGAAAGACATTGCTTATGAAAATAATAAAAAAAAAAACAATTTAAATACTTAAATGCGACATTGCCTTATCACAAATATTACATGTTTTATTTTCACTTGTACCTTGCCATGCAGTCCCTGTACTGGTATCCCTAAGGGACATTGTGTCTACTACCCACCGCCCGGCCCGTAACACCTATGCCTACGATCGTGACGTAAGACCAAGCCGTCTTTGTTTACGATTGCATTTTAGTGTGGAGATAATTCTTTAAATAGTAACATATTACTTAGGCAAGTTTGGCTGAAATGACATATTTTTATGTATACTATCTCCGGTTACTCTATGGCCCATAAGTTATGGGACACCCTGTCTATGTATTTATTGGAATAGTAATTGTTTCCATGATAATTTCCAAAAAGAAAATGGTATAATTGTAAGTTGTTTATTCCTGAGGGTAAAAGAAATCGTTGCTCCAAGGATTGGAATGCGGGCTTTCAGTAGAGAAAATTATTCAGTCATGAAGTTTTATGTTTCCGTGGACCAGTGTATACCCGTTGCTGCTGGATATTTATCTGCGATTGATGCTGTGGAGCCAAACCCGCAACAAGGCAAAATAAGATCCTTGTGATAAGGGTCAAACTAGAGGATATTTTACAGAAGCGAGCATCCACCGAATTGAATCTAGAATCTTAAATCTAAGACATATCCTAACACTCTTACAATACAACATTTTTAAATGGATTTTAAATTGGAGTAAGAGTGTCTGCTGACTCAGAATAAATTCATACGGGATAATGCACCTAAAATGAACCCAAAACAAGATGAGAACAGGATGGCACATGAAAAAATATATCTGAGCTAAATATGGTAACGTTAGTAATAATAGATCTATTAAGCTAAGTAATTATTAGATTATTTGCAAAATTTATGATCAAACATATAGCACGATTTAAATTAGAACACACAATATTATTTATTCCAAACAGATGTTTCACCCTTTAAGAAAATCTCATAATAAACGTGGTAAGGTACATATTGTTATAAAAAATATATACGAGGTGTTATAAAAAACTAAAGGGAATTTTTCTAATATCTCGGGTTGTATTAGTCCGATTGGCACGATATTTCCGTTTCTGTATTGGTAAACATGTCTGAAAAGTATCTATAGATTATTAGCCAAATCGGACGTTTAGGGTGGAATTCATAGATCACACTTAAGGTTAAGTGTGCACTTATGTCATATTAGCTTTGCAATTTACAAGATAAAAATGCAGGGTGATAACTTATTAATAGCAGTGTTTATATAAAGTAGATATAGTTAGTCAACCGGCCTTAGTCGTGGACTATGTTGGCTAGATGGCGTGGGATATGTGCACGAGCTCTAGGCAAGTCAGGCTGACCCTGACTTGGTTTTTAAAATAAAGTCAGTTTGACCCTGTTTAACGAGTTCTATTTGATTCAACTTAAAGGAGGCTACCTGAAGAAGCAATCGTAAAAATGCAGAAATAGGACAGATCTCATCTATTGTGGTTGAATTTTCGAGTTCCCACAGTTTCAAAAGTGAATTTAAATATTTATAGTGTTTTCATTAAATCAGGTTAGTAAACTTAGCTAGATTATTTTTTTAGATAATTATTGAATAGAGCTTTGTCTGTGGAATTGTTCATTATCATACCTAGATGTTTGGTATTAGAGAACATACATATGACTTCATTGATAGCAATTGTAGGAGATTTAATATATATTAGCTTAAAATACCTTTCTAATACAGTAAAAAATGTTACAAAAGCTAATAACAAGGAATAGATGGGTAGATATTGTGGGTGTAATTCAACGCTGGTTAAGGCTTTTGTCCACAGAGTAGTTAGTTTCACACAATATTATTAATACCTAAAAATATAAAAAAATCAATTTGTCATGACGCATTTATTCTCAAATCTTTTTAGAGAAGTTGTGAATCATTATGTATATTGATTGCTCTTTATTTTGACTTCACCGACTTTGAAAATGTAATTTCGTTCCTTAAAAACCGATCACTGAATATATTGGTACAGATAAATTAACTGGTTTCGACAGCCGTGACTTGGACAGAGATTAGAAGCAGCAATTTTCCAACATGACAAGTAACTCGATCGGACAAATGATAAATTTCTTGAGGCATTTTATCTTCATTCCGACTATACAAGATTAATGCGACTTATTTTCTTTCCCATAATTTTCTTGCAGAAAAAAATCGTAACGGCAGCTGGTTTAGGTCATATTTATTCGTAATTTTCAGAAGTAACTTTAAATGATATTATTACTGTCCTTAGTAGTATTTACAGAAAAACAAGGAAAAAATTTTATGGGACTTAACCGAATAATCTTTCGCAAAAATTATTCTAAATGATGACAGTTTTCAGTAGAAACTTTAGTAAAAATAAGTAATAAGCAAGGTGCTTTTGGCTGATGAGGCTGGATGAATTTACTGGAGATGAAGTAATTAACTCACATAATTTACATGTCCGAAGCGATGAAAATCTACATGCTATCATTAAAACAAAACATCAGCATAGATTTTTAGTCAACATATAATGGGCGGATAAATGGTGGCTAATTGATAGGATCGTATGAAACTGAGAGGGGAACAGAAGTTATCTTTTTACAAGGACATCTAAATCCATTATTGGAAAATGTACTTTCAAATATTAAACATGGACAATGCATTATGGTGTTCATTCACACTTTAGCAGAAGAGTCAGGGATTACCTAACAAATAATCAGCCGACTTATCCCTTTGGATTTCTTCGGGGATACTTACAAAGATTGGTCTGTTGCACCCTTCTTTACATCAGAGAAGATCTCTTAAATCAAACTGTAACTAGCTCTGACCCCAACATGTTTCGTATTAAGACAATTTTAGAAAATATATAGAATCGAGGTACTCATATTGAGAATATTCCTTAAGAGTCCGTTCTCTGTACACTCCTCGGGTAGCTCTCCGGGGTCGGGTGCACAGGCGTTACAGCTGGAGGCGGAGATTATCGCTCTCCCACTACAATGACTTTACGGTGGACGTATTTAAAATATTTAGATTTAGTGGAGTAAAATCGGCTAGCAATGATGCCTTTTTGTTTTTAACAAAATATAACCATCTTGTAGAAGGACATTTTTAGTATCCAAAATGGACGTGTACAACTTTTTTAGTAGGGCCGCATTTTATAAAAATAAAATCAAATTATCGATGCTTGGGACATTATTTGACATTTATTACGTTTTTTGTTACATCGCGCTTGTAAATCAACGATTTTACTTATGTTCGTAGTTTTTTTACAGCTTGTATAAAAAACTACAGTACTTCTCATGGTACACACCAATAAATAAAAACAGTATAAAAACGAAAACTAGGTTTAGCGTCGGCATATCCTTTATTAAAGATGGGCGGAGATAGAAATGCTAAAATGTTGTACCATAGTTAAATTAATTAAAATTGTATTATTAAATTTCATTGCCTTCACTGATATCGAAAACTAATAATTACAAACAGTGCATTAAAACATTTACTACAACATTTATTTTCATAAGTTTCCGCTACAAGAAATAACATTGCCTGGCTGTACCGCACTGTTTTTCTCAATATTAACTTAACTTATATCAATTTCTTATAATATTGCCTCATGGAGTGCAAAAAATTTCTATCAATGAAAATAAAAAATCGAACTCCATAAGATCGATTAATTCAATACTGTCTCAACTGAGAACGTATAGATTATTATAAGTGACTATGTATTTCTTTGAACTCCGGTCCTGCCCGCATTTACCAATCTCTAAGCCCATCCCACTGAAACACACGTGGTTGCAGCATTTAAAATATATTCGTTTCTGAAGTTGTAGACGTTCGGCATTTAGCATAGAATTTTGAGTAATTTTTATCAATTCGATATAGTTTTGGTATCGTTGCAAAGCTAAAAGACAGACTTACTTCCTCGTGTAACCAATTTTCGATTTAAGTCTTTATTTTTAAGTAAATTAATTGTAAATATGACGATTTCTTGCACAGTTTACCCTTTAAATTTAAATAATTAAAAACTAATTTTGAAAAAAATATTACACAGCAGCCTTAGGAAACAACTTTGTCTTTCGATTGTTTTTTTATTTGGACCGCTATGTTTATTCGTTGTCTAAATAAGTGTTATGGGCCGAGCGTAAAACTTAGTTTATTTCAAGCGCGCGACGGACTCTTAATATTATTCAACATGCAAAATGTTATATTTAACAACACCGTCAAAATTGTATAAATTTAAAAATTTAATCTAGACCGCACCTATACAGTGTGAAAGAAAGGTATGGAATAAATTCATTATTTATAAAACTACGAAGTTTCATGAAATTTCCTCGGACAGGTCGATTTTGCTTTTTAAAAATACTCTTTTTTCTATACCAACGCATTTCCGACGTTCATTTGTTTTCGCGTGATGACGTCATCGGATTTTTGAATAGAACCTCTATATTTTTTCCTCGGATTCTTGTAGAGCTTAACTTGCTGAATTCAAAAGTGTATAATTTAAACACTTTATTCCTTCAACTTTAGCGATAGTGCAGCTATTGAAAACTGTTATCGTTTCAGGTAAAGTGCCTTTTCTACTGAAAATACAGCAAAATTGTACTTGAAAAAGTTGTTCAGAACGGTAAATTATGAGGATGTGCAAAAGTAAAATTTTGCTGCATTTCAGTACAAAAAATTATAACGAAAAGGAATCGGATATTTGAAATCGTCCGGCTAGAGACTACAATAGCCCAGCGATGTAAAGGATGAAACTACTAGAACTTCAATAATTTCGGTACTCTGGTATGTGAAAGAACTAAGAACTAATGATAAAAATTTAAAGCAGATATCAATATGAATACGTCAGAAGTCCAAAACAAATGGCAAAATTCATTTTAGTGAGTGTCATTAATATTGCAAACGATTTAATCAATATTTACGAGTATATATTCCGTTGCCCTCCTGTTCTGTAGCTGGATTTTGTCACCTGTAAACCGGAGTAAGAAGAAATAAATAGCTTATAACTGAAATTCAATACTTAACTTCTTACTTGGAATCTCTGTATAGCCGAAAGAAAGACATATAGAAAAAAATGTATATTTTTATTTTTTATTTTATTTTATTTTAGGATTACAACTGCCCAGATAGAAAAATTCCAATAACAGGGCAGGAATTACAAAAAAAAAACATAAATATAAATATACAGAAAACAAAATAATTACATACAAACATATTATAGCATAAAAAGAAGCAGTAGAATAAATACAAAATACATTAAAATGTGAAATTGAAAAGAGAAAATCAAATAAGAGAAAACAATAGTGTAACAGTGTAGAGTAATTGTAAATTCGGTTCAATATACATTGTTTTATAGCATCAACAGAACAATTAAAAATATCCAGTTGATAGTCATATTCATATAATTGGAACACATACTGTGAATCGGTGAGTTTCTTCTAGGAGCAGGCAAATAAAACAATGAGTAAGAGCGAGTTTGAACCTGAGGATGTTAAAATAAATATTGCTCAAAATGTCCGGGCAATTCACAATAGCAGACAAAACCTTAGGTATACAGAAAGAGAACAGAAAAATAAACACGACGAGAGGCTAAGTTATTAAAACTAAATCTGGCTAATAGATCAGACTGTGGACTGCCTCGAGGTGGATAAACACCATCCAATCTAAAACTTAAGTATTTAACAAACCTCCTCTGAACATTTTCCAAGCTAGTAATATGGATTTCATATAAACTACAGTTGCATATTCTAATTTCGGTCTAATATAAGCGTTATAGAGTAAAGTTAACGTAGATATATCAGAAAATGTCGCGCATTTCTTATGATAAAACCCAACTTTTTATAAGCAGCAGATATTACATGATTAATATGAGGAACAAAGGTCAATTTTGAATCGAATATTACACCCAAGTCTTTAAACTGAGTACATCTACCTAAAACAACATTATCTATACTATAATTGTACTGAATAGGGGAGATTTTCTTAGTAAAACTCATCACATTACACTTCGATAAATTTAGTGACAATCTATTCTTTTGACATCACCGGTTCATTTTTTTAATACAGCTCTTGCTGTAAAAAATGACTGAAATAGACTCAATTGATGCAAATAACTGCATGTCATCAGCATATAACAAAACGCTTGCTTGAATATCAATAAGTGCATCATTAATAAAATAAATAATAGTGGACCTAAAACTGATCCCTGCGGAACCCCAGAACGAACGAACGAAGTTGAACATTTAAATTCTATTGAACAAATATGAAGAAAAAAAGTCAGAAAATGCGATGCTAGCCCTACGGAAGATAATTTAAGCAACAATAAGCCATGATCGAGTCTATCAAAGGCCTTAAATATGACGTAGTAGTAGCAGTAAGTGCGGGCGGCCTTAGCCTGGCAATTAGGCCGCGCATGGGCCTTTTTTGCCTACCCTGGCATTCCATCACCCCTCCACTATCCGCCCTCGGCCTTCCTCGAACCTACCCGACGCCCTAATGAACGCCAGGATCCTGGTCCATGGTAGGCCCCTCATCTCTTCCCTTTGCAGCTTCTCGGTGCCAAAGATCCTATATCTTAGTCTTCCAAGAGCCGCACAATATCCTAGAAAATGGATAGGGGTCTCCTCCCCCTCTCCGCATTCCGGATATACGGGACTGTCCTCTATGCCTATCAAATTTAAGAGATATGACGTATATGAAGTACTAACATTATTTAGACTGTATCTGTTACTTTTAACCACTTATTTCTGGACACCCTGTATTTGGTAACTAAAATATTTTTAATTTTGTTAGTATAGCTAATCATTAATAATGGCACTTCGAGAAGCTAATATAATAGTAACAGTCTCATTAAGTGTTGACATTTCATTTAGCTGTTATCCTTTTCCCTCTCGATGGGTTTATCGTTCGATATCCTTATCATGCAGTGATTCTTCCGCAATATTAGATTCAGGATGTACTTTGAACCTGCTCATTTTACAATTACTTGTCAAGTCCTGCGCATCCAGTATTCTATTTATATCCCGGAAGATTAAACAAGGGAAAAGACGGAGCATTCCTCCATATTTACCCTCAAATTGACATGTATATATAGACCCAGTAAACAAGAAGGAATCAGTGGCTCGTCAACCGAGAAAGGTCCACGAACGCGGCTGCGACGCGCATGTCCTGCGACTTCGCCTCTTCCTATCGAACGAGGACCCGCAGTGTGTAGTCTGACGGCGTCGCGACGGCCTGCGTCGGGACGCTTTTTTTTCGGTGGGCGTACCGAATGCAATGTTTTTGACAATACCGTTCTCCGTCTCACACGCACCCGTTTCCTGCTATAGAGCTGTCGCCCTCTAAGGGCCGCTTTGTGCCAAAATTAGATTTTGTTGTAGTTCGAATTTTTGACTTTTTTATCGACTTTTTTTACGGGTTTTGTAGAGAATATTTTGTAGTTTAGCAGCTTCTGTGGCAAGAGGTAAGGTGTTACATCATATATTTTATATTATTTGCTGCATTACTGCATTGGGGTTATGTTAAAACAAGTATTGTAATAATACAGTAGCTCATAGTGTAATTTATAACTATTTTAAAACTTATTAAATAACAACTAACTTGCTTCTTTAACTTCTTCAGGAGAATAGTTATTAATACAATAACAAACTTTTCCCATTCATCTTTTTAATTTATAAAAAGTTATTATTCGTTTCTTAGTAGAGGTCAAAATTCAAGGCACGTATTCTGTGGCCAAAAATGATGATGAGTTTTTTGTTACATAAATGTGGGGTCTTAGGACAGCCATTGTCCAGCTACAGCGTGTCAAAAATTAAAAATTAATCAGTTCCTAAATTTTTTATTTCTAAATCGCTTCAGATAATTTAACCAACTTTGGTGTGCATATTTAGTATCATAATAGGTATGAAACAAAAAATTGCCAGCTTTAAAAACTTAGCAGTGGCTGAGGTGTGGATATCATTGATCATTATTTGCAAAAAAATATGTCACCCTGTATAATATTACAAATAAAATAGGTCATCATATGAGCCATTATATTATCTTCCCTTTTTGTTTCTTACATTTTTATGTATTTCAAACCGATTAACAACAAAATTCAATTATTTGATCAAGTGAACTTTAACGATACTCATTACATTACTTAACGTAATAAAATAATAATTAATTAACAATGGAATTACTTTCCTATGATTTATTATAACAAATGTTGGAAATGGCCAGCTTCAGCCAAATTACATGCTTCAGATCTTTTTCAAATTGCAACTCGAACACGTGTAAATATTCCAGGTGTAGCTCTTATCAGATCACAATCAGCTGTAATTTGTTGACATAAGTGCTCCTCAGATTCAATGTCAACCTTATAAACTAATGTCTTGATATGTCTCCAAACAAAATAATCAATAGGGTTCATATTGGGTGATCTGGGTGGCCAAGGTTGAACTAGTTCTTCAGTGAATCTGAATCTTTCATTCACGAGCAGTTAAACTAAAATGTGCGTGAACCCTGTCGTTCATAAACCACATTCTTTGTCTTAGCGTATAGCGAACATTCGGGTCTATGATTGATCACATCCAGTTATAATTAACGGGCCTGTTAAAGGTAACTGGTGAGTTAATCAGAAATTCGTATGATTGACACTTGAGTCAAGTTTATTTCTCCCAGTTACTTAACAATGATCACATGACCCAGTTATGAAACTGCTTGGAATAACCTGCCTTTAAATGTAACCGGAGCTATTTATTAGTCTGAAATTTTAATTTTATTTCTGGTAATTGACGTATGATATTTGGCATATTAATAATGTATAATTTTATTTTTATTTATTTATAGCACAATTCAGTGTCAATTTATTGCCATATCATAGTTTTACATAATTAGTAATATACGGTAATAATAGTTTGACAGTAAATGCAATCTAAAAAAACCTAAAGTTTGTTCTAAGTGGGGTTACAATTTTATACAATTAAGATTGCTATTCTGAGTATGAGAGTGATATCTAAATGAATATTAACAAACAAAAAGAAATATATTTTATTACCTAATATTATTAATAATTAATTTATGAATAGAAGGAAGGCACCATGAAAATAGTTAGGTACCTAGTTTTTAATTATTATTGGTAATAATTTAGATTCTATAAAGAGTAGGTATGAATAATACATTTTATCGTTTTTAAATATTATTTTTATTAGGTAGGTATGTGTTTTTGACAATAATTTCTAATGAATTACAGTAACACTCTAGTTTACTAGTTTTTGATCCTGATGAAGTTTTCTGCTCTTCCTTTTTACATTCTGCTTCCACTCTGCATGAATCTAAAATAATTTAAATAATTGTATCAATAAGTTAATATGAAATATTTCACTTACCTACCACCACTGTTGGTGATTTGTTTGCTTTGTATATGATACGGGTATAACTATTGATGCTTTAGAGAGGACCAAACTAATTTATGAGTCACAATAAAATTTGCAGCGATTTTCCTAGTACTAGTGTTTGGATCTTCTTCAATTTCGTGTAGAATTCCAACTCAGGCGTTTTAACACTCAAAAGTTTTCCAGGAATTGGACCTTTCTGAAATGAGTCTGAGTCAGAAAGATGTAGAAAACCATTCTCTAAACATTCTTGGATTTGAAGTTGGATGATTTGAGAATTTTTTCCTATAAATTCGCCTAGCTTCAATACCATTTCCATTTGCAAGGCCATAAATATAAACCATATTGGCCATTTCAGCAACTGAATATGCATAATTCATTATTAAAACTTAATCTTTTTAAACAATATTATTATTATTGTTTTGCATGGCCTTCTTAAGATTAAGATTAAGAGAAGAAAATTGTAAACATACATTTTTTCAAATAAATCAATTTTGTTTTTAATCGCTTTGGAATGTAAAGAATTGTAAATAAACCAATAGTGAAGATAACACAACAGTGCATATAATGACATACTTTATTTGTGGTATTATACAGAGTGATATATATTTTTTTGGCAAATAATGATCGATTGTACCCACACCTCCGCCACTGGTAACTTTCTAAAGCTGGTAATTTTTTGTTTCATATGCTTTGCCACTTTGGTTAAATTATCTCAAGCGGTTTAGTTAATTAAAAACTGTTTTTTTTTTTTATTTTTGACAGGCTGTAGCTGGACAATTGCTGTCCTAAGACCCCGCGGATATATAACACAAAATCCATATTTTTGACCACTACACTCTTGGATTTTTTATATTTACTTAATAAACACCCTGTATATGAAATATTTATTATATAAATCAATATATAGAATGTTTCATTAATTTTATTAGATATACGCCAACTGTACAATTCTTGGCCCACAGTAAGAATATTTAGCCTAAAACGGTTACATAAAATGTTTATTTTACAATTATCTTTTCCCATTCGTTTGAGACAATATTATTTGTTATCATATTTAACAGAAAGTTTAGGACATGATAAACTACTATTTCTTGGTATTATTAGAGGCATACTACAGGAATAGGGGAGCAGTTTCTCCCCTCCAAAGTTTACATCGGTATAGGAATAGTAACTTTAGAAATATAAGAATAAACATATTTTACTAAAATAATGTTCAAGATACTACTACTCTCTTAGTTCCAAATTTACAAGATTATTTTCAGAAAAGGAGTGTATATAAATTATTAAAAAAATTCGCTATTTACGTCTAAAATCCCATAGTACATTTGTGTAAAAAAATATGATTTAGGTCATCCATGAAACTAGATTTTTATTATTTTGAAACTAGTTTCAAGATACCTAAAGAGGCCTCTTAATTATGGTGGTAGTTATTTGTGATTGATTTTTTACATATTTTTTTATTGGATATATCGTCGGTCATTTCACTAAGAGGCGTATATGGAAAAAATGCCATATTGGGCTTTATTCGATACAATATAATGCGGGCCATAATGCATATACCTCTAAGGGGCGTATATCACATCCAAACAGTGTAAAAGTTATTTAGATTTTTCATTTTGGCGTATGTTCCAATAGTACAAAAATGTTTTTTTCTAAAAGCCATATATAATATACGCTTATTTGTAAAGCAAATCTTCCTGATCGCAACGGGTAGTTGTCTGGCGAATATATTCATATACGTCCGTTAGCCATAAATGCCAGTGAGGTTTCAACCTCAAATTTTGTTGTTTTTCTAGTTTAGATTTCTAGTTAAACTATAGTTTTTATAGTGTTGTGTTATATGTCAAATTGCGTTGTTGGTTTAGAGCTTTACCGCAAAATATTCCACGACAAAAATTTATCTTTCCATCGTCCAAAGAAGGGCCAATGTTCCTTATGTAGAACATGTTTCTCTATTTCCTGAGGGATAGCAAAAATGTCCAAAATATAACACATTACTTTTTCGAGTCTTGCCATGAACAAAGTGAGGGTGATTCGGTGCATAGCACAATATATTCAGCAGTATCAAGGGCGGGAAATATGTATGTCCCAAGTCAAATTACATCAGTTATACGCCTGGCACGCAGAAAACATCCTTATATGGTCCATGAATTGCAAGTTTCAGACTAAATTTTAAAATGGTTTCTAAAAAGTTAAGGTTGTTATCTATACGAAAATCTAGTAAATATAATAACAGCGAAAGTAGTGACTCTATAAATTGGGCTAAATTCTATGTTCATGAACGTTGCAAAGAGTTATTTGAGTAAGATATATTTTAAAACAAGCTATTCACAAGAACATTTTAAGGCTTACGGTGAGCGCTCTATCAAACGATATATAATAGTTTTCGCTCAGTAACTCCTTAACGGATAATGATAAAAATATGGGTTTTTTTAATAGACTATAAATATTATTTTACGTCGACGCTGTGTTATAATTTATTGCATATTTTCAAATTTTCAAAACACAGCGTCGACGTAAAATAATTTTGTAGTCTATTAAAAAAATGCATATTTTTATCATTTTTCGTTGTGGAGTTACTGAACGAAAACTATATCCCTTTTGATCGAGCGCTTACCGTAAGCCTTAAATCAATTTCACTTCCTAGAAATGTAAATATTAAAAAAATCCAAGTAAAGCAATTAAACACTGCATATCAAAAAATTCCAGAAAAAAAATATCTAACGCTTTTGTCACTATGTCAAGGCCGGACGCCAGTTATACGATTAAAAGAATATCAAGATTTTTATAAGAACCTTCCACATTAAAAACACAATTAACAGACTTGTTTTGGAAATATGTTGTATATTTATTCCATTTAACCTTATTTACTTTACTGCCATCGATTATTATAAACCAGAACTACTTATATATTTTACAATATTTCAAAAGATCTAAAGACGTATACAAAAAACGCAAAATAAAACATTTAACAAACAGAAGTATATTAAATTTCTAAAGGGACTTTTATGAAAACCATATACAAGACACTTTTACAAAGGGACGTATATATATTTTTTAACTATTTCTCACTAATAGGTAAATATTATAATGCTTTATGAATGTCTCTGTAAAAAATAGAAGGAAAAGCTATTAGGGGATCAAAACTTGTTACTTTTTCTTTTTTAATATTTTAAATATTGGTGCGAAAATAATTGTAAAAACTTTAAAGCGCTGCCCTGTAAAGTTGACTAAAACAATATACGACACTTAGTGAAATGAGCGACGATATTTCGATCAAACACACCTCGTACTTAAGGCTTACGGTGAGCGCTCGATCCAAGGGATATAGTTTTCGCTCAGTAACTCCTCAACGAAAAATGATAAAAATATGCGGTTTTTTAATAGACTACAAATACTATTTTACGTCGGCGCTGTGTTTTGAAATTTTGAAAATATGCAAAATTCATTTAAAAAAAATTTATTTTACACTTTTTCAAAATTTCAAAACACAGCGCCGACGTAAAATAATATTTGAAGTCTATTAAAAACCGCATATTTTATCATTATCCGTTAAGGAGTTACTGAGCGAAAACTATTGGTTTGTTCCAACACAGCAAGAATCGATTCCGAACCGTCCAGAATTAGTCAGTCAGTTTCGTTGTGAAGGTACTCTCGGCGAATGTGATGTAAGACGGTGTTGGTCAAACATTTCTCACGGTACTGAACAGTTCTCGACGGTTTTTGGAACAGATGTTATATATCGTTTGATAGAGCGCTCACCGTAAGCCTTAAGGCAATCATATTGATTTAGAGATTAATAGAATCTGCTAGAGCTCGATCAGGATATACATTTTAAATGTGTTCCAAATCTCACTTTTTTAGCTAGGGCAACAGTTGCGATTCATTTCACCAATCCCATCAATCAATCATATGCTACCTACTGATATTCACTATTTAATTTCTGTCAGTATCAGTTACCACATAGAGGGAAATACTATATTCCGTGTGAATGGTAATTATCAGATATTACAATCAAATACGAAATATAAATAAAAAATGTGAAGAGGGTAATCTTTTGTACATTTATAAAATGGTTATTTATTATACAAGAGAAAAAAGTATTATATTTTTACCCGTGTATAATACATTTTTTTTTCTGTTACGGAAAAAATGACAATTTTATATTGAGAAAACATATTATTACACTATATTAGAAACTATATGAATTTCTGATAGAATCATCTATTTTAGAAGCCGTTTTAATCCATTTCTCGTGAATTTAACATCATTTTACTGAAGACAGACTAATTTCTTGTTTGATGACAGTTCATAACTCCGTATTACTCTCTGGAGGCCAATCCATTGATTTACCAAATGATTGGTTTTAAGAACTTGGAATTAATTTCCTTCTAATTACCATGATTCATTTAATTGGTATCGAATCGAATTTCCCTCAAAGAAATTTTACGCTTCAAACAGTAAACTCATTTAGAAAGCAAACGTGTTCTTTGTGTTGTCGTATGCTTATTAATGATTTAAAATTTTGCAGCGTAAAATATTGATCTTCGATAACAGTCACCTTATGTTCGCTTTTTTATAATGATTGCTACTAGAAATTTAAGTGGGAGTGTAATTTGTTGCTTCTTGAAGTGAATATTCTATAAAATTAACTGGAATGACTTTATTTCCTTTAATCTAATTCAAATTTATTCAATAAATATTTCTATACTTTCAATTAAAGGAGTCAAATAACTTGTTTGATGCCGTATATCTACGTTTATGAAATTGCCCATAACCCTGTAATATTGGGTGGTTTTATTAAATTCTTGAATGAAACACATAAGGTGTTATGGATGTGTCTGGGTTTTGTGACATCTGAGAAGTAAAATGTATGACATGTATACAAATGGAGTCGCAAACAAGAAAGCAAAGCCTACAAATTGTGGAATTATTTTATGAAAATGGGTGTTTAGTGAAAAATACTTTTAGAATTACTTATTAATATATTTAGGATTTGTATGTCCATCTGAAAGCACTATGAATCAAATTGTCTTCAAAGATTTCAAGAAACTGCTTCAGGTTTCATGCAAAGACTAGCATTCGCTCTGCTGTAATCTCACTAATACCTTGACTAAAAAAAGCCGCCCCAAGATACTTATGTCTCCGTTGCAAAGGATGTGAACCGAATCCTCATCTGTGTTTTTACAAAGCCTGTACCTTCCGACATTTTTAAGCCTATCCTGGTTTCTTAAGTAGAGATAATCCAGAGGCGTATTCTGTGGCCAAAAATAAGGGTTTTTAGTTATATAAATGTGGAGTCTTAGGACAGCCATGGTCCAGCTACAGAGTGACAGAAATTTAATATAGGTCACCATATGTGCCACTATATTATCTTGACTTTTTGTTTCTTTACACTTTTTTGTATTCCGAAACAACAAAATTGATTTATTTGATAAAGTGCATTTTTACACAGTTATTTAAATCACTTAAACATATCTAATCGTCATCTTATTGAATATTTTATATTGTCAAATTAAGCTAATTTTTTAAAAAAGATTACTTTTTAATAATGGATTATGCTAAATAGACTAGATGTATGGCCTTGCAGATGGAAATGGTACCGAGGCTAGGCGAATTTATACGGAAAGATTTCCAAATCATCCAAATCAAAAAATGTTTAGAAATATTTTTCAACTTCTTTCGGAATCAGGCTCATTTCAGAAAGGTCCAATTGCTGGAATACCTTTGTGTTAGAACGCCTGAGTTCGAAGAAGCTAGTATACACAAAATTGAAGAAGGCCCATATACTAGTACTAGGAACATCACTGCATATCTTCATGTGAATCATAAATGAGTTTGGTTCGTTCTGAAGCATCAACAGTTATACCTGCACCATATACAAAGATTTTAAGTCTTACTGCCTCAAGGCTATCTTGCTCGCTTAAAATTTTGCCACTGGATATTACAAAAAATTGAACAAAGTGTTGACATATTGCATATTGTTTATCGACTAAGACTGACTACTATCAATTTTCCAGAGATGCTATAATGAATTTCTAAAATAAACAAGTTTGGTTTGATAAAAACCCTAATGCCATAATGAAATCTCGATTTCAACATCAGTTTTCTTTGAATGTATGGGTGGGTATTATTTGAAATTTTCTTGCTAGATCTTACTTTTTACAAAGAACTTTAACAGGTGTCTCTTACAGAAATTTTCTTGAAAACGTTTTACCTACTTGTCAGTGTTCTCTATGCGCTAAGACAAATAATGTGGTTTATGCACGACGGGGCTCTCCCTCACATTTTAGTTGAACTGCTCATGAATTTTTAAATGAAAGATTCGGTAATAACGTGATTGGACAAGACACTCAAGAACCATGTCAACCTTGGCAACTCAGACAAGATCACCGATACTAATCCTGATTTCTTTTGTTTGGGGGACATCTCAAGACTTTAGTTAACAAGGTTCACATTGAATCTGAGCAGCACTTACGTCAACAAATTGTAGCTGACTGTGATAAGAGCTACTCCTGAAATTGTTGCACGCATTTGAGCTGCAAGAAGATCTGAAGCAAGTGTTTTGGCTGAAGATGGCCATTTGCAACATTTGTTATAATAAATCATAGCAAAGTAATTCCATTGTTAATTAATTCATTATTTTGTTACTATTTTAAATATAATGTAATGCGTATCGTAAAAATGCAGTTGATCAAATAGGTCAATTTTGTTGTTAATTGGTTTGGAATACATAAACATGTAAGAAACAAAAATTGAAGTTAATATAATGGCGCATATGATGACCTATTTTAATAGTAATATTATACAGAATGACATTTTTTTTGGCAAATAATGATCGATGATATCCACACCTCCGCCACTAGTAAGTTTCGAAAGCTGGTACGTTTTTGTTTCATACCTATTGTCTTACTAAATATGCATACCAAATTTGGTTCAATTATCTCAAACAGTATAGACATTAAACACAACAAGCTGTAGCTGGACAATGACTGTTCTAAGACCTCACAATCATATCACAAAAAACACTTATTTTTGACCACAAAATATGCTACTGGATTTTTGACCTCTACTTAAGAAACATTCTGTATAGGTGCTTGTTGAGATGTTACTTCTACTAAGCATAATAAAATTTCGGTTTACGTCAACCCATGGCCCTCTTTAAGAAGCTTAACCTGACACAGACCAGATACACCTGACAATCTTCTGGTAACCCCAATACTGGTTTAGGTCCTGCAAATTGTCTAGCCAACCTGTCAGCTCTCTTATTGCCTATCATATGACCACGACCCGGAACCCAGATCAGCTTAAATCAATTTTCTCTTCCCAAAAAGGAAATAGACAGATTTCAGCACCATACCAGTGATCCTGAAGGA
The DNA here is from genome assembly GCA_025584915.1 of Monochamus saltuarius. Classification (NCBI taxonomy): domain Eukaryota; kingdom Metazoa; phylum Arthropoda; class Insecta; order Coleoptera; family Cerambycidae; genus Monochamus; species Monochamus saltuarius. The sequence goes on along the minus strand of CM046727.1, from coordinate 17,336,601 downwards.
CGAAAACGAGCATAATGTATCTTGGCTGTATGTCCAGAAGTAACAAATACAGCCCGAAAGACCGTGGTGCATTTCCCCAGAGAGTTAAATAAATTCACTCTTGAGTACACTACCTAGATCTCCGCTCCTACCAGGGCTTGTCAGTTTGTTTGAGTTGTCATATCTTCCTTGCTGCTGCTGGTAACAGACGCTATTAATAATGTGTTTTACTAAGAGATATTTCTCTTTTTTCTGGTTATACAGGTTATACAGGTGGCTTGTTCAGTTTTTTTGTTTGTATATCAAGTTCCTCCTATTACTAAATGATGTAGTTCTTTGTCCAAATATTTTGGCTCGCAATTGCAGCTAAAGAAAATGAATAGTAAATCTTCATATCATCTGCATACTGATGGGAACTACAAAATGAAAAGAACTTAGAAAAGTCAGCACTATAAATAGCAAAAAGCAGTGGTCCCAAAATATTTCCTTGAGGCACGCCTCTATTGACATTTAAATAATCTGAAAAAGAATTACCAAAAGTGACTCTCTGCTTACGACCATCTAGGTAACTAATCATAAATTTTAATACACTTTCTTTTAACCCAAACTATTTAAGTTTAAAATGAAGAATACTATGATTTAAGGTGTCAAAAGCCTTACTATAATCCAATAGTACCAAACAGGTACTCAGTCTATTGTCAGAGGCTCTAATTATATCATCCGTAACATGCAATAAAGCTGTTGATGTACTGTGTAATGAACGAAAATCCGATTGTGTAGTGGGTAAAACATTATTGGTATGAAAATATTCGCTAAGTAATAGTAATGGTAATAGTAATAGTAATAGTAATAGTAATAGTAATAGTAATAGTAATAGTAATAGTAATAGTAATAGTAATAGTAATAGTAATAGTAATAGTAATAGTAATAGTAATAGTAATAGTAATAGTAATAGTAATAGTAATAGTAATAGTAATAGTAATAGTAATAGTAATAGTAATAGTAATAGTAATAGTAATATAAACAAGGGTAATAGTAATAGTAATAGTAAGTTGTATCTACACGACAAATTGGACGAAACTGATTTATTTGAGTGGGATTACTTACTTTTGGTATAGGTATAATATTTGCATTTTTCTAAAAAGATGGAAACTTAGATGACACAATTGTTAACAATATGTGTAATATGGCTAGTAAGAAAGGGTGTAATTAATAAAATCATTTTAAGACCTATGCCATCTGTGCCAATAGCATTTGATTTAATTTGATTAGCGTAGGTATCAGTAATAAAATTGTTGTTATCAGAATTTAAAAAAGGGATACTATTAACAAAATAATTATTAAAAGATGATGGACTGCTAATATCACCCGGGTACACGTATGGAACTGAATTTATATTTAAATATTTCAAAGTACTCCAAAACCCTTTTGAATCAATCGCAAACTTATGTTGAAGAAATGCTTTCTTTTCATTTCTCACTGCCATTGTATTCTGCCCAAGCTGTTCTATGTTTTTTAAATTTTGAAAGTGCTTTATTACGTAGTTTTATGATAAGTTTAGATTAGGTTTAGGATCTTTAGAACACGCTCTAGATTTTGAATTATTCTCACCCGACAATAAACTTTAACACATTTAGTTATATGTAAAATGTTAGAGATGGAGAAATTTTGAAAAACAAAATCGGGAGTTGAATATATTCTTTTAATAACTGAAATAATGTATTTCAAATTATATGAAACTCATACGAAAAATGTCAAAAACTACACTTGTAGAGCAATCGAAGTTGTTTTTGGGGTATTATAGATCCTGACAAATTTTTCGAAGAGTTGGGATACATATATTAAATATACATTGGAATACTGATACAAACTAAATTTTTTCCTCTTACGGCCTCCATATATCACAAGAGAAATTTATTTCTCCCGTTTCTGCTTTGACAGATTCTCATTTCCCTCTCTTTATCCGCTTCGTCCTGTCTGCAACGCACAACGTTTTAAATAACTTTCGTTTTGTCAAGTATCGATTTCAGTACTGTATTATGAGGTATCTAATGCCTTGGTAAGGGAGAGTCCTGATTAAGTTCTAAAGCTTATTTTACAGTAAATAAATTCAGTAAAATAAAATAAAACAAATATATTCCATAAAAAAATTACAATAGATATACAGACTGAATTTAACTAAACATAAGTTTTAACGCTAAACGAAAATAATATTTATTTATTTATTCTGTAGGTTTAGGTAATTTCAATTTAGCTTATAAACTAGGCAATTTGTTTTGTTAAAGTTCCATACCGCTGAATTTCCGAATATTTTAATTCGAATTGCATACGCCAATAATCTGATCTGATCTGATTCTTATTTCAATAATCGGATTAAAGTTTCTTTCTAATTTGAATTCGCTTATCGCTAGTTTTAAATATTTGCCACTAAAATTGAGGAAATTATATAAAATAACAAGACTGTTAAAAAAATTAAATATATATGTCAATGTTCTGCTTTACTCTGTAGCATAGTTTCAACATCGAATACTTCGATCATAGAGTTGACGGAGAATAACGTTTTACAATATCGTGCAAATAGGCCCTACATCTTCTTTTAAAGATTGAGTGTTCTTCTTCATGCGCCATTGGTTGAAGGCAACAAGCTCTTTTCCATAGCAAATTCTGATTTTGCAGGAAAAGTATTATCACAACAAAACGATAGGCCTACTGTATGATGTAACAAAAATCGTGTGGAAAAGTGCATCTTACCACACTAGTGCAGAAAAGTGTCACTTTCACCATGAAAAATCGTGCGGAAAAGTACACTTTTCCGTATGATCGTAGGAAAATACTTTTAAATTAATACTTTTACCTCTAGAGATCTAACCTCTTCCTTAATGTTACACCTTGTATATTTTTCTAGAAGCTGAACTACCTTTTAACCAATAATATCCTGTCAGATCAAGTTCCTGCAAAGGCCATTTATATCTGCAGGTCATTATGTACATTTAATTACATGAATATTCACGTTCAAACTCCAGCAATTCATCCTACGCCCACAATATCCGCTCGTCATTTGACGTGCCCTTTCATTCCCAAAAACAATGCGATGGGGTGACGTCAAAAGGAGAATAACCAATTACGTATTTGACTCCCACCTGACGGCGTTAACTTGCAAATTCAATTCGATACATCACATGTCATCCCTCAACTTCTGTGGACCTTACGTCACGGTCTGATTGGACTGCAAATATTTTTAGTGTTTTATGTGTAAAGAAAATCGATTGGGCGTTTGTGGTTTTACACGCAATGTTAAAAAACGGTAATGATCTAAATCGTGCAGCAAGGCCAACGTGTAATACTTTTAATATGTCTGTGACCTAAACCTGAATAAGTATGAAATTAGTTCAGGTATAATCGTGAAGTGTGTTATTGAACTGAAAGAATTTAGCATGGTACACAGCATCAGTGTAAAAAGAATAATTATATTAATAAAACATGTATTGCCCAATAGAATAAATTCCATTTACAGGACAAAAAACTAGATTTATAGAAAAAAACAATGTACTTATGTATACATATAACAATTATAACTAAAGCCCGCACTTTGTTCGCAAATGATCATTATCAGGGACGCACTTAGGACGCTAAGTTAATGTTTGTATTATTCATATCAAATTTATTAGTTTACAAAACACTCTACATAACTATTCACTTGTAGTGGAGATCATTTGTATTTAAGAACTGTACATTAAAGTCACCAGATATAAATATGAATTTGTCTGTCTTGCTCAAATACATTAAGGCCCGATTTAACTTTTCCAGAAAAACACCAAAATCTCCGCTCGGAGGTCTGTAAACTGTCATTAGCCTGATATCATTCTAGTCAACTGCAGTTATTTCGCAGTCATTTTCAACAGAAAGCTTATTTATTGCCTCAATAGAAGAACAATGAAAATAGTTATTTAAAACATATATAGCTACTCCATCGTAAGAGAGAATACGACAGAACTCAGAGACGAGACAGTAACCATTAATACTTACATATTTAATTTCAGCAGCAGTACACCAGTGTTCATTTAAAAGTAAAAAATCAAAATGAAAATCATTCAAAACAACCTCCAATTCAGCAGTTTTTCTTTTTATACTTTGTACATTCAAATGAAGTATTTTAAATGTGTGTCTTTCACCACGTTACCTTCTCACACTTGCATAATCATCGTGCGATCGACAGAAACGGGATTCGTTACTTAAGATCACCTGATTCCCCTTTTGGTTCCACTAAATCCTCTCTCTATACCATTGTATGCGGATAGCTCGATATTGACGAGTGAGAGGCAGCACCATGTGGATGATAAGACAAGAGGCCAAATCTTCATATTCGACGATATACTGTACGCTTACCGACCATCCCTCCATGTTGTTCAAACCACTGACTTGAAATAGTCCGGCTGTTGCTAAATCAGTCTCTGAGAGCTAAAGTCGTAATCAACGATCTTTACGCTCTGTGGTTCCTTTACGACGGCCGGTGCTCGTTCTGTGTCCACGGCCTTCCTGAATCAACACTTGGTAACACCGTATTATGGTACGAAAGGATCTGTTAGTCCTTCTAGAAACTTCTCTCAACGACAAACCTGTTTCGAGCAATCCAACAACCTGCTCAATCTCAATGTCACTAAGCTAGAAAATCTGCCCAAATCTACGTTCTTTAGACATAATCAGTTGTAAAAAATGTCGTTTGCAACAAGCTTCACAACACTTGCAATACTATATATGATTATTTTATTCAAGGTGTTACTTTAGCAAGGCCACCGTTAATAAATGACCTTGGAATCACTTTTGATCGCAAACTTTCTTTTAATGGTCATATTCAAAATGTTGTTGCGAATGCTTACAAGAGTCTGGGTTTCATAACTCGCAATGCGCGGCATTTCAAGTCATTTGACACTTTTAAATTACTCTTTAATACGTTTGTGAGATCCAGGCTTGAGTATGCATCGACAGTATGGAATCCAATTTATTCCACACATATTACTTCTCTTGAGAAGGTTCAACGTAGATTTTTTCAATCCGCTGCATTCATGCTTGATGACGTTTATCCTGCTAGAGGTGTACCGCAAGAAATTTTTTATGAGCGTCTCAATATGAAGAGTCTAGTTAGAATACGCGCCTTGTACTCTATTAGTTTTCTTCATAAAGTTATTATTAATAAAATTAAGTGTACCTGACTTCCTTATTAAATTTTCATGTTCCTAGGCTCAATGCAAGAAACAATAACCTGCTCTGTATAGACAGTCATAATACGAATATATATAAAAGTTCCCCATTGTATCAAATGTTAACTATGCTGGTATTGAATCATAGCTTGATATTTTATACTGCTCAATTTGTGACATAAAAAATTGTTTTTATAATTTTGTCATTTGAGTTTTGATGTTTGTGTTCTTTTAATATTGTATTGTTAAATTTTAACTGATTATTTTTTATCTATTTTTATATTTGTAGATTAGTTATTTTTAGTCTGTTTATTTGATGTGTACTTGCATCTTTGTCATTTTAAATTGTAATACGTGTATATATGTATGTAACGTTTTCTGTTTGTCTGTTAATGTAAGTCATTTGTTTTTACTGTGTAAACTTGTCCTGTAATTGGGTGTATACCCGTTGGACATTTTATTCTAAATAAATAAATAAATAAAAACGCTATTGTAGAGTGACAGATGAATGCAATAAACATTTTATTGCACTAGTGCAATAAAGAACCACTTTTCCACTAAATATAGTTCAATAAAGTTTAGTTTTTTGCATGAACGTAGAAAAAAGATGTTAGTTTGTACTCTAGGAGATTTTAGCTGAGGTATTTACTCCATTTGGAATTTACGTTGTATCGCGAGTAGTAAATACACCTAACCGTATAATTTGAGTCATGGCTTCACCACAGGCACTATGCTATCAATCTAACGAAGCAGCGTTCAATAATTTGGTTAACAAGGTATACGGGGAAAGTTAGCGATAGTAAACTAATTTTCTGTACGATGTACTATGTACTGCAAGCTTTAATCAATTTATTAATTTTTAATAATTGTAGTGGTAAACTTACGAACTGAATTAAATTTCACTTATAGCATTTGTGTGTTCGGATTATGGCCTTGACCTTACCAATTAGCCAGACTTGTAGCAGTTAACATAAATATTATTCAAAATGAAAATTATTTAAACCATATATTTTACATGCCTGGGATGTGACTGGGTTTTGAGGTATGATGTCATATGTATTTTTTAATAGAACGGAGTTTTTCGGATTGGACGGTTGACATCTTCATTTAAAGTGAAACTAGTCACAAAAAAGTGTTGTCTAGCAAGAGATGCAACATTATATTGTATGTATCAAGTAAGTCCATAATATGCACATAACATTGAGTTCAATGGTCTGGATCGCCTTCTGTTAACGTATTGAAGTTTATATGGATAGGATTTTCTTTTCTGATATGCAGTAAGCGGTGTAGAACTAACTACATCTATCGGCCATTCGCTACTCCATGCCGGACTGAAAATGACACGAAGCGTTCTACATGCAGTAGACACCATTGAAAGCTGTCGACCTTTATCGCGTTCGGCGAGAAACGATATTTCGCAAACACGGAATTCCAGGAAACAACTGCTCTGCGGGCTTTCGCGAAGTTGACAATAAATGAATAGTCAAAAATTATTATGTATTTTTTGCGTGGGGAAATTTTTTTCCCGCACTAGTTAGGAAAAATCGATGTTTCCCTAACTCAAATTAGTTACTAAATATACAATTTTTCAAAACTATTTAAAAAAGTTATGATAGGCAACCTTGTCTCAGATCCTGTAGTTCTAATTTTTTGCTGCGTTGTTTATGATGTTAGTTCAATGAATAATTCAACTTTTATACCTCGAGTGTCAAACGTAACATTGTTAAAAATCCAGGAAAAAAAACCCGAAATTTTCTACCTTTTGTTTTTGGCGCTTTTAATCCTGAAGCACAAGTTTTTTCGATTATAACCTATGTGTACGTTCAAGTCAAAGTAGAATAAATTTTCTGAATTTTTGACATGGATAAAAGAGAAGGTATTTATGGTTTTGAAACGTTCAGATAAGGCTTTGAAAATGTAACACAAAGAACAGGGTTAGTAATAAGAAATATGTGAGAGGTGGTTCATATGTAGGTCTACTCAAACCTATTCGAGCGTCCGTTAGAGTAAGGAAGGGGGAGTATTTCCCGAAGGAAATAGGATTACAGGATCGATATTCCTACAGAACAACAGTACTGCTAACAATTCCGAGTTAGAAAAAATTTATAAACTTTGAAAAGCTGTATTTCGGAAACTATTGGAATTACAGAGACAGCTGGATTCAAATTGTGGCACATTTACTCTATATACTTTGAAAACGTGCACAGGTTATAATAGAAAAAACTAGTGCTTCAGGATTATAGCCTCCAAAAACTAAAAAAAAAGATTTGATTTGACGCCCGATGTCGAAAACTTGGATTACTAGTTAGATCAACATCATAAGCAACTCAACAAAAAATCAGAACTACCGGATTTGATGCTAGCTAGGTCTGATGTATATGGTTACTGGAGTGTCAAAAGTAGTAGCCTTGTGGTAGTTAATTTTTGCATCGTCTTCGGCAACTGTTCGGTTTCTTTGCCATTGATCTATGTGGTCATATTTCTGGAATTGTGTTTCAACTTCGGAAACAGTTAAATAATAATTTTTGTTCGTTAGGACTCAGAAAATATGTAATTAATTAACTGTACACATTATTTCAAGCAGTTTTACTAAACATACAGTTTTCTAATATTTTCGATATAGAGGACTAAGCATATGTTGAATTTCATGCATAAATTTAAATTCGCATATTCGGTGTTTTCAAAGGCAAATTTTATTATTCAGCTAAATTGATTTTCATTTAGATAAGTAGATTAAATATTTGAGAACAGAGAGATTAGGTGCACGCTTTACTAGCAGTAGAATGGCTCAAACAGTGAATTAAATTTGCTTCTCAAATCAACGGATTTAAATCAAGACATTTTACTATAATTATTTGAGATAATAGGGTGATTAAAATTACTAAATGAGAAATAATTATTGATATTTGCTTTTATGAGATTTTTCAGAATTATTTCGAGCTCCATTTTATGCCCTTTCTTTTATACAGGGTGGTTCAGAAATTATTAAAATATATATTTGAATGTACTGGGGGCTCCTACAAATACAATTTTGTGAAAAAATAAAAAATGGCACTTCGAAAATGATTTAAAGATTTGTGGTTTTAATTCGGTCGGTCAGTGGTCGCTCGGTTTAAGGCGTCAGTACTTGAATTGATGCAGCTAGACCGCTGTTGGTTCGATCCCCACGGCAGGTAGACCGTATATCAGCTATATTCGTGGAGAGGATTGGCCCTCTCTTTGCGGGTATGTTAGGGTGGAACAATGCTCACTTCTTTTTTATATAAGTTTTTTAATTGTCTATCTAGGTTATGTAAGCCTTAAATTATATTATTCTTACTCATAGATTATTCTATAGCATTCTATATTTATAAATTGCTAGACGAAGGTAAACATGTTGCTGGAATTTTCTTTGATTTGCCAGGTGCGTTTGACTGTCTAAATTTTTCATTCGTTGAGAGCAAGCTATACAACATTGGATTTAGAGGGATATTCTTAGAGTGGTTGATCCACTATCTTACTAATAGATCATTTTGTGTTAAAATAAATGATTGCACTTCAGAAACTAAAAATACTGACCTAGGGGTGCCTCAGGGATCCGTGCTGGGTCCACTAATTTTTTTGTTATATGTTAACGATATGGCAAAACATGTAAACTCATCATCAGTAAGTTTGTTTGCTGATGATACTTCTCTTGTGGTCTCGGCTTGGACCCCTGAGGAACACAGTGCCAATTATGAAAACTTTATTACTTGCTTTGCAAAATAGTGCGAATCTAACAATCTCATTGTTAACCTTAAAAAGACAAAAGCTCTGTACTTGAGGTTAAACTGTTATAACAATTTCGTTTTACAACCTTCCGAAAGCACTAAGTTTTTGAGTGTTTATCTCGATGATCAATTAAAATGGTTTGAGCATGTGAATATACTTAATAGAACACAATACCCCTGTGTGCACTATTGAACGTTTACTACAGTTTAGTATACTGCCATATTTGTTATAATCTTATTTTGTGGGGTAATTCGGTCAGCAGTAACCGGATTTTTGTGGCGCAAAAACCAATTCTTAGAAAAATATTTGGTATTAGTCCTCGCGAAACATGCAGGAATATATTCATTAAATACAAAATATTAACATTTCCTTGTATATATATTTATAAAATACTGCTGCATGTTAGCAAAAATATTCACCACTTTACCAAAAACTTTCACTTTCATGGATATTCGACGCAGAATTGTGATTTGTTAAGTTTTCCTAAACATAAAACTAAAACGTTTGAAATGTCTGCTTTGTATCAGAGAATTAAACTATATAATAAATTACCACCTCATTGCATATCTAAAGACAAAAATACATTTAAAAAATATATTAAGGAATTGTTACATATGAAACCTTACTATAGCGTAGATGAGTATTTAGATGACAATTTACAATAATTAGTGTTGAGAGTACAAATACTTTCTGTTTTGTTTTTGTTGACATGTCCTATACATCTATTTGTCTTTAAGGATCTATAAATATTATTTATTTATTATATTTATATGTGGATTTATATTGTTTGTATATGTTCATATATTTTTCTGTTTGTGTTTGTATTATTATGTTTGATACTTTGCACTTTGTAAATTGACTTGTCCTATACATTTTTATGTCAGAAAGGATTAATAAATATTATTATTATTATAGTAAGTACAAAAATATTTATCTTTTTTTACTTCTGGATTTATGGGTTATGTTATGAGTAGCATCTTTGCTAGACTTTACCTATTGAATCCCGCACATTCAGTAAGTTTATCTGTACTGAATTGTGCATTTATTATTTATTATTATTTATAAAGTCTGTGTTAAGAAGCGCTAAGAAATACAAATGCAATGTACATAATATTGTATTTGTTATATTTGCAAATAATCCGCCAAAGTATCTGTCTCATAGTAACGAATCAAATCATAAAATCTCATGTTCAGCGACCTTTTCATTTCGTGAACCTTGGCGTGTCCCTAAACACTTTAAAATCAGTCAATAATGCATGCACATGAATATATTTCACTCTTAGAGCAACGATTTCCAATAACAAATTCCAAGTTCAGCTGGGTGAACGTATCGCCTGTCGTCAGTAACTTATTCATTCTATTTTGCACATGTTCCATTTATCAACAGCTATTTAATGAAGTTATTTCTGTTGTAGTATACATTCAAGATGCCGCAAGGTCCTAAGCCTAGCCCCCTGATGAAGCCCTTCGTGGTCCTCGCACTTCCTGGGATGTATTTATTTTATAAATACAACCAGTACAAGCGAAAAAGGAAAGAAAATGCAACAAAACGACTGGCCGAAAGAGAATTGCAACATTTAAACTATAAAATAGTAAGTATATGCTATTATATAGGTTTTTCGACAAAAACTTTACTCGCGGTGTAACTTTTAACACGGGATTTTGAGAACAGCTGCCACTATAAGTTGTGGGATTTGTATAAACATCAACAAAATACCATTTGACACTGAAAATGTGTTAAGAAAATTGTTTAGAACAAAACCTCAATCTTTTAGTATCATATTGCATGTTAAATCTAACTCCAATGCAGTGTAACGTATCTATACTTAACGGCCAAAAATCTAGAGAGTGACTTATGTTATAAACCCGCTAACAATTTATAGCAGTCAACACAAAGAAGTATCCTTGCAGCCCGTATATTTTTCCTATAAAATCGTGTGCCGCAGCTTCTGCTGCAGTAAGTACGCATGCGCTGCAGCTTTTCATTGGCTGCGACGAATTGATGGATCCACCTGTTCCATTTTCAACGCTATCATGGGCGGATATATCGTTTGGGTGGGCACAATTTCAGGGTATATCTTTTCGCAAATTTAATTATGAATGTAATTAATTTTATTAGTGATTTTGTGTTCTGAAGAATGGAGAAGAATTCAAACTCTACAGCGTATTCTCAAAATCGTCCTTATTTAACAAGTGAGGAATATCGGATGATGTCATATATGAAGAGTTTAGAGCACGAGGTCAAAATATGAGTGTAAGTGAAGTTGAAATATGTATTTCATTAACAAAATTGTACGTGAGTAACATATGTATGTACAACTGTGAAACGAAAATGATGAAAACTCGCGGAAGGAAGATGATATTTTTAAAATGAGTTTTCGACAAAAAAAATTGATTGCTATCATCTCTTACAAGATGAAACTTTGTCCGTATAAATGAAATCGAAAAGAGTATACTGATAGAAAAATATGAAATGGTGATATGGCGAAGAAACTACTTCAAATAAATATTAAAAAATCAGAATCTGGCTCGAAGAAATTTTGACGAAACATGAATATATGAAGGTCATACGGAAAGCGGTATGATTTGATATAATAAGCGTTAATGTGTGACTGTTATAGTGGCAGTGCTAGTAACCAATAGTAAATAGTGTGTATGTGTTCTAAAGCCTTTTGTCCTTTTAAATGCGGAATTCGCAAATATTTGCGCGATTTATTTAATGATGGGAAAAGCTATATTTGTAACAAATTTTGTCAACTATAACATTTTCTATCATTCTCATCATGAAACTGCCATAGCAGATTGTCAGAAGCTCAATACAAATTTATTAACACCACATAATAATGAAAGTAGCAATAATATTTGTAGTGTTTTACAGTTTCGCAAATTTTGTCAAAAGTTGAGATTTTCCCACCATAAATAATTTAAAGAGAAGTTGCAAAATTCGTAGAAAAATCCGATATTTTCGCGTCCATGAGGACAAGGCTTAAGTGTGATATCCGTGGAGTGCGCATCAGGTAGGTATAAGTGGGTGGTGGTGAGCAATCGCCATTTAAAAGGGCGGAATTCGTAGAGAGGATGGCAAGTAAATTGTTAATGTGATACCTTTGTGTGCTTTAACTCTTTTCAAGTGGAACGCTTAGGTAATCATGCAACCCTCACCTTCCGACCTTGGGTAATTGATAATACAAGATAAAAACTTTAAATTTGGAAATAACTCTTATCATTTTAATTATCTAACCCCTCGAAATTGGCAAAAACTGGTTATATCACTGTTTCTACTAAAAATAATTGATGTTATGTAATGCAATTATTTTTGTCATTTTTGTATAGTTTTTATCTGATCGCATGCAAATTTAGTACGCCTATGAAATGTTGATCCTCGCACGCTTCGCCTATCGCGTGTTTCTACAAGCTAGCGATTAGTCACTCTCTAGATTTTTGGCCGTCAACTATAGGTGGTTTTAAGAGTGAATTAAAATTTAATATGTAGTAAACGAGAACACCAGACAATTTGAAATATAATTTTAACCAGTTATTATTATAAAATAAGTTTAGTCAACAACCCTCGCGTAAAAAGCAGTCAGACACTACAAATAATGAATTTATAACATTCACTTCACTAGTTTTCATAGTAAAGACTTAGTTAGCTTGAAATTGTAGTACATTAAACAGCAATTTAAAAGAGCGTGACATAAAAGTAACAAAGTCTTAAATAAACATTTTGATTTTGTACAAATATGCTATAAATAAAAAAATCTCACTATTATAGAATGATTCTCAAAGCACTTGCTTCATGTTTATTATAAATCTGCAACCCGTAACTCTCGTCGATTGATCACAGCGTACTGGAAGGGAGCCTCCAATAGACTTTGTTTCTAGATTTGTAGAATGTTTTTGACATGCAGATCAACGAATGAGCTGAGATGTCTAATTTTAAAATCTTGTTTCATATCTAAAGTATAGTATGAGTTGGTTATACAGGGTGTTTCAAAAAGACATAATAATATTACTAAGGCTGATAGAATATAAAAAAGTAAGTAATAAGCATATGGCCTAGAGCCAGTCTTTTTTGAAATACAAGGCGTGTAAGATAATTTTAAAAATCAAACTTTGGATGTAGTTTAAAAAAACAATAGATTTAATTAAAAACTAATGTTTTGAAATGTCGCCAAACAAAAAAAATTCATAGGATTCATATCGGGTAATCTGGGTAGAAAAGATTGGCCTGGTCCTTTAGTACTTGTCCAACCACGTTATTACTGAAACTTTCATTTAATAATTCACGAACAGTCAAACTAAAATGTAGAGGAGCTTTGTCGTACATAAACCATCGTCAAGTAGGTAAAACGTTTTCAAGAAAATGTCTACAGGAGGCACCGGTTAAAGTTCTTCGTTAAAAATAAGGCCCAACAAGAAAATATCCAATAATACCCACCTATACATTCAAAGAAAACTGATGTTGAAATCGACATTCTATTATGGCGTCAGGGTTTTCATCAGACTAAGCGTGTTTATTGTGGAAGTTTATTTTAGCATCTTTGGAAAAATTAGCTTCGTCGGTAAACAATATGCCAGTGTAGAGTAACTTCTTTCAACTCAGGCGTTCTATCACTCAAAGGTCTTCCAGGAATTGGACCTTTCTGGAATGAGCCTGACTCCGAAAAACGTTGAAAAACATTTCTGAACATTCTTGGATTTGGAGTTGGATGATTTAGAAATCTTATATAAATTTGCCTAACCTCAGTACTATTTCCATCTGCAAGGCCATAAACGTAAACCATATTGGCTATTTCAGCATTTGAATATGCATAAACCTTAATCTTTTTTAAAAATAAGCTTAATTTGACAATATTAAATAAGATGACGGCTTCTTATTATCGTTTTGCATGGCCTCCCTAAGATATGATTAAGTAGGTAATTTAAGTAATTGTGTAAAAATGCACTCAAATAAATAAGTTAAGTGGATAATCGGTTTGGAATACAAAAAAGTCTAAAGAAACAAAAAGTATATTATTTTGTCTGTAATATTATACAGGGTGATATATTTTTTTGGCAAATAATGATCGATGATACCTACAGCTCCGCCACTGATAAGTTTCTAAAGCTGGTAATTTTTGTTTCATACTTACTGTCATAGTAAATATACACACCGAATTTGGTTAAATCAGATTTTGTTTTTAAATTTTGACACCCTGTAGCGGGCACATTTATATACAAAAATCCCTTATTTTTGGCAACAGAATATGCCCTTGGATTTTTAACCTCTGCTTAAAGAACACTCTGTAGTATCATAACGCTATCTACAATGAGCGGCACATAAATATTTACAAGCAGAAAACACACTAAATTATGTTGTTCATCCATTCTAATTTCATTAATGACTCATCATTAATCATTTGTTAAAGTTGGGGCACTCTGCCTAAACTTTAATTACGTTCAATTACATCAACTAAACGTCACTGACACGCAAAGCCTGATGAGCATTGTCTGTCCAGTCTGCTTCTGTCTTAAGATCTCATGACAGTATACAGGGTTAACTATGACTAAGTACAAAAATTTTAACCACTTGCTCAGGGAGGTGTAAAAGACAATAAAAAATGTATTTTGGAATTCTAGCTCAATGTTTAAAAAATGGAGAAAAACCCTCTTTTCCTACGGAAAGTCGGCACCTATGACAATTAATTATCGTCCGATATGACTAGATATGTCACCGTGCGGTCGTTTTCTGCAGCATTATCAAGTGTAGAAACGACGAAACTAAATATTTCTATTAATAATAATTATGTCTAAGTACCTGATAGATATCAGCTAATCCGGTTAGCTGCAGTATTTTGTATTGGATCTTCGTTCTGTCGTTGCACACTGCCAAAACTACATTTTCATTCCTTGCAGATTCATCATAATTATTCACTAACATATTCGACATAAAATACTTTATTTAATTACTATAACACGTTTAAAATTAGTCACTTAGCTGATTTAAAGTAACAGTAAGTTCTAGGTTATGAATATTGCATTGCTAGTTGCCTACTTTCCATGCTCCAAACCATGCAGAAACGCGAAGTTAGTTATAATCTAAGGGTCATTTTTACAGAACACTATAAACATCTTGGGATGTTATAGTTTAAAGTATTACTATTTATTTTATGCAAACATCGTCGATTACTGTTAATATTGTTGCTACTATTAGTATTAACAGAATTTAATTACACAACAACACAAATGAAGTTTAAAAATTCTTCTTCTCCTTGTTTATGTGCCGTGAGTAGGCCATAAAAAGAAGAAGAAGAGTGCATCTTGCATTTACAAACTTGTCGTATTCAAATGCCTAGATTACGGATATGGTGCTGATTTATGGCAGTGTGACAAATGCATATTATTGTGCGACAGCGTCAAAGACGTTTCCGAGTATACGAAATATTATGCTGAATACTTTTTGAACCACATCGAACAGCTGTTTTATGCCGTGGCGGTAAACGTGTGGCAGTGTTTTTATGTATTTGTGTACATTTGCGTGTATTTTGTTGTTATCCTCTGTGCTTTTTCTCGACGTAAGTAATAGACCTGGTCAAGACCGCCAAACCAAGTAGGTACCTCGCTTTACACAAAAAGAACGATCGAGGGAAGGAGAGGTCCACAGCAAGTACAAAAATCTTTGCAAGTTTTAATTTAAACAATTAAGAAAACAGAAAATGATACAACATTCTTAAAACCTCTCCAAATATCAATTCTGGAAATAAATATTAGTAAGATAGGTGCTGCCTCTCTGTGCTACCATATCGTATTTCTCATTAAATCATTAAATAATATTCTACATTTTGTAAATAAATTTTTTCTTTCAAAGCGGCTTAAATTGATACACGTGTCAACGCGGTGACCTGTCACTATGTTTCACACCTTTTCCTTTGGCAGAATATACCTAACCTCTGTCAGATTATAGCTAACCTCGCGGCTGACAGGAGTTCAGTGACGGCGATAAATAAGAATTTAATATAGTTTTGAACACCACATTTTTTGGCTTTATAAATAAGTTTGGAATTTTTTTGAAGGAATATTCCATTAATTCTTATTTTTTCCTATCCCCTCTTAAAATATTTGTACTAAGTTATAGTTAACCCTGTATATTATATCCTTTCAATTCAATTCAAATTAAATCAATAAACCTTGTCACAATGGATTTGTGTCATGTGGGTTCTTGTCTGACAATATGATCATCCATTACACGGATCGCTCTATACTAATTCTCATTTTGCAACATTTTGCAATGTTAATAGATTTAATTTAGCCGAGCCGTACAGAACCGGCTAATTAATTTTCTCATCGCAGCTATCTCAGGCTAAAACAGCGATCCAACGTTTAATATCTACACAGAACCCGCCCTCGCAGATATTAAGCTCCTGGCTGAGTACACACCGCGTAGCATAAATTAGCAGGATATAAATCTCCCACGGCCATTCCCGTTGCCCAGATAGTCACGAACGACCATTCAAGCGCCAAAAAAAGTAATTCCAGAAAGTGCGGTGACTACCCACTAGCAATTAGTGTATGGATTATGGTTTTTTCGAGGTAAAAAGTTTTTAGAATATGGCTTTAAGCTATGCAATCCAGTTAGAAAATGTTCTGGAGTTTTCATTCAAACTAATAGAAGGTAGGACTTTGTGTACGATAAATTTCTAGGTTTTCAGGTATACTGCGATGAAGTCTAAGCTTCATTAAGTTTGATTAAAGTATAGCTATTTATTCCAGAAACATAATACCAAATACTTACATTTTATACTTACTTAAATGATCCCCTGCTTAGTTTTGCTTCTCTAGAGATGGATTAACCCAATACACACAACGTCAAAAGTCTTGGACCCCCTTGTATATAAAATGATTCGATTAAACCTAGTGGTTTTTCTTAATGTGATAAAATAGTACATGTACTTAGGGAACAAAAAGACAAAATCTTGTTAGCTTGGTAGTGTATTCAGTCAAGTGTTCCTTTGAATTTTTGTACATTAGAATGCCAGGAAATTTCTACGTTTATCCGAGCAAGAATGACTGATGCAGGAAGTTCTAATCATCAGATATCGTTGGACATTCCTAAAACATCTGTTGTATAAATAGTACACAGATATGAAGTATTTGATACAGTGGAAAACAAGGTACGTTTCGCCGTATTATATCGACACCTTCTATTCGAAGGCGACTCCAAAACGCAAATTTACGTGCTAGAAGACCATTACGGGTCCCCACTCTACTTCCAAAGCATCGTACTGCCCGTCTCCAGTGGACGCGAGAGCATAAGGGTTGGCTTTTACGCCAGTGACGGAGGGTCTTATTTACAGACTAAACCAGAATTGGGCTGGTTACCGATGGCAATCGACAAAGAGTCTGGAGAGAAACAGGTCGTCAACAGCGACTTCATTTTCCCCGTGAAGTTGCTCCGTTGCACCCCATTAATTCGCATATCACAGAATCTGCCAAAGACAAAGGTGTCAAACATAGTGACAGGTCACCGCGTTGACACGTGTATCATAGCACAGAGAGGGAGCACCTACCTTACTAATATTTATTTCCAGGATTGATAATTGGAGAGATTTTAAGAATGTTGAATCATCTTCTATTTTCTTACTTGTTTAAATTAAAGCCTGCAAAGATTTTTGTACTTGCTGTGGACTTCTCCTTCCCTCGATCGTTCTTTTTGTGTAAAGCGAGGTACCTATTTGGTTTGGCGGTCTTGCTCAGGTCGATTACTTACGTCCGGAAAAGCACAAACAATAACAACAAAATACACGTAAATGTACAAACATACATAAAAACACTGCCACACGTTTACTGCCACGGCATAAAACAGCTGTTCGATATGGTTCAAAAAGGATTCATCATAATATTTTGTATACTCGGGAAACGTCTTTGACGCTGCCGCACGATAATATGCACTTGTCACACTCCCATAAATTTGAATACATGTTTGTAAATACACAAAAAATACGCAAAACATTAAATTTGCGAAAAACAAGTACTGAAAAATTATTTCAAACTAACCAGAGTACCGTAATCGTATACCTACTACCATTTAACATCTACAGACGACACCTGACGACATCTGTAGGCCACTAACGCAAGGTGCACTCACGATGATATATTTTTAAACATCTTGCGTTGTTGTGTAATTAAATTTTGTCAATACTAATATAACAACAATATTAACAGTAATCGACGATGTTTGCATAAAATAGCTAATATTTTAAACTATAACATCCCAAGATGTTTACAGTGTTCTGTAAAAATGACCCTTAGATTATAACTAACTTCGCTTTATGCATGGTTTGGAGCATGGAAAGTAGGCAACTAGCAATGCAGTATTCATAACCTAGAACTTACTGTTACTTTAAATCAGCTAAATGACTAATTTTAAACGTGTTATAGTAATTAAATAAAGTATTTTATGTCGGATATGTTAGTGGATAATTATGATGAATCTGCAAGAAGTGAAAATGTAGTTTTGGCAGTGTGCAACGAAAGAACGAATACAAAATACTGTAGCTAACCGAATTAGCTGTTATATATCTGTACTGAGACATTATTATTATTAATAAAATTTTCGTCGTTTCTACACTTGACAATGTTGAAAAAACGACCGCATGGTAGTTGACAAATCTAGCGCTAGCCATGTTGGACGATGATTGATTGTCATAGGCGCCAACTTTTCGTAGGAAAAAAGCCCCATTTTTTAAACATCGAGCTAGAATTCCGAAATACATTTGTTATTGTCTTTTCTCCCTGAGCACGTGATTAAAATTTTTCTACTTAGTCATAGTTAATCCTGTATATCACTGGCAAGTGCCCACTTCGAAAATTTGATATATATTGCCTACAATGCTATTTAAAACTTAACTTATTTCTACCCGGGTTAATCCTTTTTAATGCTGTTTGTAGAACAAATATTGTATGGTATCTGTCTTAAAAGTGTTTTTAACATTCACATCATAAATAACTATTTTTCCACTGGATTTGTTTTTATTTGAAAAAATGGTTTTATTTCAAACAATTTTTAATTTCAAAACTGATTTGTCCCGGTATAGGTTGGAGGAATTATAGCAACCCTAGCCAAGCCTACACTTCTTAATTTGTTTAGACATTTTGATTAATGTTTTACGTCGAGAACGTTTATATGTGAAAGGTCAGGTAACTAGCAGAAAATGTCAGAAGTGGGCGAAATAGATTACGAAGTAACCGCTGTTCGATGTTTCAATCAATGGATAATATATTACTTGACAATCGCTAGAGATACGTACAGGGTACTCGATAGTATTGACCCACTGTGAGGACATAAAATTTGAGACACGTGGTGCTAAATGAGATCAGGTAGGTTTCATTTTCAATCGAAAGTATTATCTTTGGGATTTGACAGAACCGACTAATGACATCAGCAATTATATGTTTTTCCAAAAACATACCCAAATCTTTTTCTTATTAAAAGACTCTGATTTTTGCAATAAACCAGAGACATCAGAGAAATATTTCTGTATTACTTCGCGTTTAAATGTTTTAACCAATATCATCCTATGGAGTATCAAAATCATATTAGCGGTGGAAGAATCTAGTAGTCGTTGGAAAATAATTGAATGTTCGTTGTTTAAAGTGCATAAATGTCATTAAGAATAAATAAAAGGATTAAACTCGATGAGTCTTTGGTACAGTTAAAACAAAATGTGATGATAACAATAACTAAACTTAAAAAATAAGGCAAACGCCCTCATGCTACATACATATTACAATCTATTCTCTATATGACCTCCTCTCATTTCAAGACATATCCAACCTTCGCCTGACTTCTTTGTGGGCTGCGTTTATTAACATTTCGCCGTTTAACGCATTACAATCGTTTGATATTTTCTTCCAAATGATTAATATCTCACGAAGGTATTTTGTAGACTATTTTTTAAATCCCCTCATAAAAAATCGAGTGGTGTTAGATCTGGAGGCTTTCCAGGCCACTGAATAGGTCCATTAATCCTATTTCTGCGATAGTGGTATTTAAATATTGCTGCACAATCCTGGTCTTGTGGGGTGGAACTCCGTCGTGCTGAAACCATAGGTTTCTGCTTGTGTGTGTGCAAAGGCACATTCTCCAGAGGTGCAGGAATTTAGGTAACTCACGCTGTTCAATGTATGTTCATAAAAATAAGGCCCAATTAAATGCCTACCGATGATGCCGCACCATCCGTTTGCTCCAAAATGGCTTTGGTTTTGGATTGGATTTACAATGTGGGGATTTTCAATGAACCAATAGTGCTCGTTGCGCCTGTTTGGCAAACCATTACTGACAAACCGACTTTCGTCCGTCCAAAGAACATGCCGAAAAAGGTTCTGATCAACAGTTTCTACATTTACTACAATTTGAGCTATACAATTAAGTGTTTTCAATGTAACGCTCAGGACAATACTCCAAATTGTGAATTTTGTGGTCATGATACCCATTGGTCTTTAAAATTCGTTGAATAGTTGATTTATCCAAATTCAATTCCCGGCTAGCCTACCATATAGAATTTTATGGATTTTGTTCGAAATACTGTAACAGTCTAGCTGTATTAACATTGTTTCTTACCCTTCGGTCAATTATTTGATTCTTTCGAACAGAAAGTGCAACTTCATTTTGTCGCAAGGTCGCCTTCAATCTTGTAAAGGTTCTGTAGACAGGAATGGGGCGCAACATATCAACTTTTTTTGAATGAGAAAAATTTTGTAAGCACAAAAGTTATACGTTATGCGAATATTCAATTATTTGATCCTTTCACCGCTAATATGATTTTTAGGTGGTATTTTGAAACTATTTAGGACATTATTGGGTATGCTTTTGGAAATAATATAATTGATGAAGTCATTAGTCATGTCTGTCAAATCCCAAAGACATACTTTCGATTGAAAATGGAACTACTATCGAGTTTGAGACATCCTGTACACTGAAAAAAGAAAAGCAGTGACAAATATCATATTGCGCCTGGGAACATGTCTGAGCGCAAAATTTAACTTTGTTAGATCTACGTATAAACCGCAAGGACTTTTGTTAAGAGATAACTGGGTGATGTTAGGTATAATAAATTTCCACTTTCTTACGTCTCCAGTGGGTCCTCGGGGGCAGATATTTTCATGGGAGAACTTGAGACGAATACAAACTGTTTCGAACAAATCCCTGGACACTGGGAACTCATTGCAGTATGTTTTTATGGATTCGCTGGCATAAATAACAGCCGGATATAGTGTTGCAGGTTACTTGCAACGAAATATAAAAGTAAAACATATACAGAAGAACGTTTTACCCTTATGTAGTGAAGGTTAAAGCAATAGGTGTAATCAAAATGTTTCTGATGTATTGCTTTTAGCGTAACTTCCGAGAAAAATCCATTCCTGTTGTAAAATAATTAGGATTAGGTATATTATAAACTTTGGTTAACGTAATATTTCTTACACAACACGAGAAGAAATTATTAAATAGACGATTATTGTATCTAAAGCATCATATCCTACGTTAAGTATATTTTGAAATATATTTATGTGCGTCAATATTACGCAATATATTGTGCATTCTAAAAGTATACGCAAACGAAATTCTGGATTATGGATTAATCGAATAAATACGCAAGATAACTGTGTATGTATGTAATATGTATTCAGTTCAATTTTATTTTACCATAATAGGCTCATTTGGTCAAACCTAAAATTATATTTGCCTAATTTTTATGAAGCATTTATGACGTATGGTCAATCCTGAAAATTAAAAGTCAAATGGGAATTAAACGCTCGCAAGGAGTGACGTCATTGCCTCCTACAGCTTCTCAGTACTCGTCCAATACAAACTCGGGCAAAAGCATTTCTGTGTTAAATTACAACAGATTAGCAAAAGCAAATACTTTTAAAATTCACAAAATGCTATTTAAAAGCATATTTGTCTAATATATCGATGGTAGATTTAATTATGATGATGGACAATTTTAATACAAATCACCAATTTGTCAGTGCTGAAATGAACGGTGTAAAAATGCAACGCTAATTTCTAAAATGAAATTGTAAATAGCAGTTAGGTTTTTCATATAATGTATATAAGTGCTTAAGTAGGTAACTAAAAACTGTGTATTTAGTGTGTTATAATAGTATATTACTTAACGAGCGGTAATGCAGGTCATAACTCACGCAGATGAAGATTGCAGCACGAGCCGCAGGCGAGTGCTGTAATTCATCAAGTGAGTTATGACCATTACCTCAAGTTGAATCCTATACTTTATCTACGACTATAACAATAAATACTAAGATACAAGTCAAAATTATTTTGTTAAAATATCAAATGACATTAGTCACCTCAATGATAATAATTGACAGTTCCGCCTACTGACACGCGTTGGCAATTTAATAATTTTAAAATCTTTTAATTATTCATGCCTTTCCACTTGTTAAAAATTCTTTCCATTTTACACCAATGGAACGTATTTATCGGCTTAAAAATTTCCAAGAATTTACTGCCTACATACCGAATTATCATTGTAGAAGCCCAGCGTGAGTTATAATAACTCACTATAAAAATTCACGCTATTTGTTTATTGATACTATTAATTGCTCAAAAGCAGTTGCATAATTAATATATAAATTAATAGGAGTAGATAAAATTAATAATATAATGGATTGTTTGACTGCTATATACATACTAGCTAGCAGTATAAAATTTTAGTTAATTTATAATTTGATTACTAATTATACAGGGTATGTAAACAAATCTTGAAATTTATTGTTTTCGATTTTAATTTTATATGAAAGTCAAAGTGCCTAAAAAATATTCTATTTAAGATCTTCACGCAAAACCTATGGAGACAGTGCAGTGCAGGCTATGTTTAAATTAAAAGAGAAATTTACAAGTGTTTTCTAAATGAAATGAAACCCTAATTTCACACAATAACTATAAAAATAATTAAGTAGATATTTAATTTATAAATCTTATTACTCAAATTTAAATTGCATACTAATTTCAGTAGCTTTATTAGAATTTAGTAGTTTAATTCCTTTAATTAGGTCATTTTGTAAAACCAAAAATTAAATAATCTATAAACTCGATATTAAAAATACTAATAAGGTACCTACTTAATACGTAGGTATGTTGTTTAGTTTTAAAGGTACGTAGGTATAAATACTTAAGAATTAAAGCTTTAAGTTAAAAATAAATTCTACATAAGTAAATTGTTATTAAACTTAACTTAAGTAAATCTTAATATGGAACACATATTTATTTGTTTTGGGTCAAAGAAATAATACGTCGCCCCATTGAAACTGCAAACGATGACGATGGTTTACAAATTTAGTATAAGACAAAATAAGTGATACATTTCTACATTCTAATTTCTTAATTTGTAGTTAATTGCAATAGGAAAAGTGTAAATGACAACTAAAATTTGTCTATTCACGTCATATTTATCACTTTTGATCCAAGTTCATGAGTACATTTAAAACCACATATGCGTGCTCTTGGAGATGTGTTATCTGATAAAACTAAAAGCTACTAATGGTTTCAGTTGCTTAAGAATGGTCTAATGTTAGTGTCATATTAAGTACAAGCCTAGTAGTAAACTACTGAAAAAACAAATGCTTGCTCTTAAGGCATGCGTACCTTTAATTACGTTCCCACCCTTCGAGTTCTTACCTTTATCCATTCGACAAATTTTCCAATGGCATACAAGTGATTTCAAAAATTGGTAATATTATTTCTCTTTGATGTATCATATTTTTTAGACAAAATGGACCGCGATATATGCTCGTTATGTAGCGAATTTTAGGTGGAATGTAAACTTGATAACTGGATGGTGAAATGTTTACAGATTTTTACTCATTTCGTTAATATTTTATCTCTGCTACACTATGTTGTACATGCAATGTAACAGTCACATATAAAAAAATATTTTATTTTACATTTTGTACTACATATTTATATTTCGTGCATGTACTGCCTGTTTCGTGCTCTAAAACGTTTTGAAATTATCGCTCCACAGTAACGAAATGAAATGCTAAAAGGCTAAAAAGAGCCTTGGTGCGCTTATTTATTACAAAGCAGCCGTGGGAGTGTTAAAGGAATCCAATAAAGCTTAACCCGTCAAAATAAGGGCCCTGGGTTAAGTTTACTGTTAATATTAGCCCTTAGGGACAGATTTTCCTCCGAGGAAATTAGTTCTGCCCACGAGGAATTATGTGAGGTTAGTTGATACAGTTTGCGCTGTATAGTGTGGTTCCTAATTATCTCTTTTTCCTCGCCTCGTCCCAAATAACACACTGATGTAAATAAAACGTAAGTATATAAAGTATTCATATACGTATCTACCATCTAAATATCCGACAGAAAAATAGTAGTTATTTATCCACAATCACCTTATAATCGGACATTTATCCATAGACCTTATAAATAAATCATGGACGCGCCCGAAACAGTTTTCTGCCAATACAAATCGTTGATGCTCGTATGTGTGCGACAGAGATAGAGCAAGTCCAGACAAAAACCCACAGATCATTGGCCGAAAAAACCAAAAACCGTAAATGACAGACCTATGACAGACGTGTGACAGACCGAATTGTATTGGATATTTACTCATTTATTCAGAAATTTAATTTATAATTACATTTTGATAATAACAATTTGTAAGGAATGTATTAATTATTTATGAAAGGTTTTGTCAGGTCATGTTTATAAATTTTTCTGTCATAGAACATCTGTTTTTGCCCGGACTAGCTTTATCTCTCTTGTACACATCAGGACAGCGGACCTCTCTTTCTAGGGCCAGTCCATGATTTATAAGGTCTATGATCTACACATATGAAACGTCTAAAGTGATACTTTATCAACTAGTAAAATTTGTTTCACTGGTAGAATAATGAAAAAAGTAATAAACCTATAATAAATCAAAGTTAATTTATTTACTTATTAACATTTACATTTATAGTAGTAGACATTTCGTTTTTTTGTTTTATCACATTTAACTTCCTTTCCATTAATAACAACCCTTGTAGCATTGTTGCTATCATTTTCGGAACACATAACATCTGCCGAAATTTATAAAGAATTTTCACATGTTACAGATGTCTCTTCTTTGAAGGAACAGCTATATTTTCCTTGCAATATTAAGTTTGTTAGATATGGACTCCTCATAACTTTCTGCTACAGAAGAGATCTTCCATCCACTATGCGGTTTAATGGTTGTATATGCTTCTGGATTTGCGATATTCAGGAATGAAACAACTATTGACGCTACCTTTGCCAATATGTTGATTCGAATAGGCTGAGAAGTACATTATTGATTGATGTATCTTACAAAGAATTGTCTTGTGTTAAGCGAATTTGACGCAAAGGAATATATTTTCTGCATATTTCAACAGCATTCACGCAAAATCCTCCTTCTATAATTGTAAATGTTCTTTAAATGCCCGTCTTGATGTTAGGTATTGAAACAATAGGTACGTCCTGTATGTCAGTAATTTTCAAATTTGTCAATTCGCAGCATCGACAGGCACCAGAAACCCCCATTATTAGTGCAACCTAAAATAATTCAAAGTTCACTATATACCTAACAACATGTAAAAGGTAAAGAGATATTACCTTAATCATTAAATATTCTTTATCGGAAGCCCCAGTAAAAAATTCTTTAATATGTGCTGTTTCCAATACTGTAGCTTTTTTCTTTTGTATCGTCTCGATTCACTCTTCAAATAAGTAGTAAGCTTGTTATAGATATGTTCCTATATCTATATTTTCGTAGACTTGTATCGTAGCCTTCAACATCGAATACTTTGACCACATTGATAAAATTACATACTTTTTGTTCAAATTTAAAAAATACAATAGCATGACCTCTTCATTTATTGTCTTTACTCTCCCTCCTTTCCGTGAAAATAACCTTCAACATCACGTCGAAGTCGTTCAGTTATTTTAGCTCTCCAAACGTAGCAAATAAATAATTTTACATTTACAAATGAGTAACAAACTATTTTGTCTACGACTATCCTATAAAATGTTCATTCTACATGTGTTTCCTCAATAATAATGTCATTCACTAGTTTCAAAGAATCGGGAATGAACTAACAAAACACAAATTATCCAGTGCCAGCAACTGAACCTGAACCTCCTGTGTAAAAGCCAAACGTCACCATATTATAAAGAGTACATTCTTTTATTTATTTATTTATTCCAAACATGCGTTAAAGCCTAATTACAAGGAACAATTAAGAACATAATCTTGATAAATAAGTAATCATGGTAAGATACACAGAAAAACAAAACACTATAACATATAATAATAATGATAATGGTATACACACTTGCAGAAAGGAGCGATAAAACTAAGGTGCATAATTACAATTAAATATATTTCGGACAATACCTTGAAATTTAATCAATGAAGGTTGAAAAAAATCTACATTAAATTTGGAGGAAGCAAAATTTACTAAACGATTTAATACTAGTAAAGGAGAATAGTAATTAGTCTTAACCGTACGTACGAACAGCAACTGACGACATCTAGTATTTTTTTGAGGAATGTTAAACTCGAAAAGTGAGAGAATGTGAGAATCATTTGACAAGTTATTTAGTATTTTATATGCAAAAAGTAATATAACAATAATTCTACGATTAAAAAGAGAGTTAATTTCAAATTCATGCCGTAAATGTGCAGATCTAACAACATTATAATCAGGAGGCCTGTTATATTTTTTAAAATATAAAAATCGTAAAAACTTTTTCTGAACTCTTTCACAGCTTTCCGTATATTTCTTAGGCAGTGCATGCCACAAAAGAGAACAATACTCGAGCTTAGGTCTCACCAATGCATTGTACAACATAATAATACTTTTAAGATTTCTTAATTGCCTAGCTTCCCTTATCAGAAACGCTAATGATTTATAAGCAGATTTAACCATATTGCCAATATGTTGTTGATAAGTTAGTTTTGAATCAATTGTTATACCTAGATCTTTTATAGCAGTTACTCTATCTAATTCAGAATTGTACATAAAATAAGAAGCCGCAATTGTGTTGTGTTACGAGTAAAAGACATGGCAGAGCATTTTTATATTGAAAGCTAGTTTATTTTCTTCACTCCAAATACAAACAGCATTAATATCATCCTGAAGTAACTCGCAATCACTGAAGGACTTTATTTGTCTAAAGAACTTTAAATCATCTTCAAACTATAAACAGTTAGAATGTGATATTACATCAGGTAAGTCATTAATAAAATATAAAAATAGTAACGGACCTAAATTTGAACCCTGAGGTACTCCTGAGTAAGCATCAAATTCATTAGAGTACAAACAATTATATTTTACAATGAATCGGCGATTCCTTAAATATGATGATAATACTTTTAGTACATCTATAGAGATACCGTAATGACATAGTTTCTTAAGTAACACATCACGATCAAAAGCTTTTTGAAAATCTGTGAATATTACATCAACCTGTACCCTGTGTTCAAAGGACTGATAGATAAAATTATTAAAGGAAAAAAGATTTGTCAGTGTTGACTTTCTCGGCATGAATCCATGCTGACAATTTGGTATAAAAGTACTTAAGTGTAACCAAAGATAATTATATATAATTTGCTCAAACAACTTGTCAGGAGCGGACAGTACCGAAATTGGTCTATAATTACTTACATTTGACCTCTCACCAGTTTTAAAAATAGGGCTTACTATAGATGTCTTCCATAAACAAGGAAACGTTATGGTTTTTATGCATAAGTTAAAAATATACAATAAAGGAATTTTAAAAAAATCTGAGCAGCCCTTTACAACGTATGGAAGAATACCATCAAATCCAGCCGCTCTTTTAGGTTTAAGCTTTTTCACAGATTGACTGTAATCAGACTCACTTATACAGGATATATTGAGCGTATCAAAATTATTATTACTTATTATTGTTAAAGTAGGTGGTTGTTATGTTTAATTTAAAATTCATTGACAGGTTAAAGTCACTTTTGACATTCGATATTTAATTTCAAATAATTTTGACTTATTGGTATAATAATTTTTATAGTTAGATATTTGACTCAACTTAAAGGAGGCCACCTGAAGAAGCAATCCTAAAAATGCAGAAATAGGTCAGATCTCATCTATTGTGGTTGAATTTTCGAGTTCCCACAATTTCAAAAGTGAACTTAGATATTTATAGAGTTTTATTAAACTAGGTTAATACATTTAACTAGACAATTTTTTTTAGATAATTATTGAATAGAGCTTTGTCTGTGGAATTGTTCATTAGCATACCTAGATGTTTAAAATACCTTTATAATACAGTAAAAAATTATTTATTATTATTATTATTACAAAACAAAATGGGCAGAGGAAAATCCTGTTAGCCCATATTAATAGATATAAAAAAATACACATCGAATAAGATGTACAATGAGAAATGTTAAATATAAAACAGTAGTACCTAATCTATTAAAATATGAAATACTAAACACTAAAATATTAAAATATAAACATGAGACTTAATTAACCATATAAAGATTACAAGAACAACAAAGAACGAGAAAAGAAAATATATTAGTTGTCTTTGAACCAGCTGTCCAATCTGCTTTTGAAGGACTGTAAAGATGGAGCACTCACTACAGTTAACTATTCCACTATATATTCGATTTGAAAAAAAATGCTGACGCACAGATGTTCTAAAGTGTTCTTTTTTTTAATTTATACTGATGACCTCGAAGACGTTCATCATAATTTAGCACTAAAATATCATCAAGGTGTGGGATCATTCCATGCAGCAAACGATATGTCAAAATAAGATCTCCTCGAGTTTTTCGATCTTCAAAACTATGGAGATTAGCATATGATGGTCTTATACGCCCATAGGGGCAACGAGTAGCATAGCGCTGAACAGATTCCAACATGTACTTGTCCCGTGTTAGAGCAGAATGCCATATGTGTCCACAGTATTCCAAAATTGGTCTTGTGTACGTTGTATATAATTTCACGAATGTTCCCAACGAAACATTTGGAAATACTTTGTTAAGCAGATAAACAGATCTATTGGCACGTCTTGTAATATTTGTGATATATTGTGATCAAGTAAGATCTGTCGTCATAGTAATACCCAAATCAACATGACTATTTCTAGTCGTAGGTTGTTTATTATCAATATAATAATTTAAATTTGGATTATTTTTTCCTAGATGCAAAATAACGCACTTTTCTGTATTGAGTGGTAGTAACCACGTCTCACACCATAGATATATCTGCTTCAAATCTTCTAATAACAAATGATATGACGTTAGAGGGTTGTTATAGAGTTTAGTGTCATCTACGTAACAGGTGAATTTCGATTTAATTACACTTCCCAGGTCTGATACCTTATTTTATTTTACCAGATAATATCTTCTAACTATTAAGTGAAGTAAGCTTCAGTTTCAGTGTACAGTTTTTATTAAAACACTAAATCGACATGAATTATTTCAAATATCATATTTATCCCCGCACCACAGTCTGCTGCAGCACCTTCTTCTCCTCGATATCCTTCTGCTTGAACGGCGGCGGTTGCGACTTTCCGCACTCGAGATGTTCCAAAAATTCCTTCGCTATTTGTTCCCGCTCTTTTATCTCCAGCGTGGCCCTTTCGAACATCTGCAGCTCCAGCTTCGTCAGCCAGGGGACACCGCAGTTGTGCACGAATCCGCCTCGAGAGAATTGGACGGTTGTCACCAGATGCCTGCCGGGAAGTAAGACAAAGGGTGAGGTAACAATGGGAAATAAGGCCGCGGCGGTGGAGTATTATGCTCCACTTCCAAGATTACTTTGGCAGGGGTGGTGAATTAAAGTAATAAAGAGTGTTACACATAGGTTGTAAGATGTCTGCATTTTGCACCAATTAAGGATTGTACCATTGAGTTTATACGGGGTGTCCGGGAAAATGTTTCGGGTGCAGGTAGAACAGGACAAATTTAAAGTACTCAATATAATTTAATAAAAATTGAATGTGACAGAAACTAGTAAGGACCACTTAAAACAATATCCTTGAAACATATTTAGCTATTTTAGTTTACCGGGTTTACAACTTAATGTCTAAATTTTTAACACCCTGTATGATAAAGACTTTAAAAAAGTAAATCTGGGAACAATTATTTATAGGAACTTGCCATCTTAGTTTTACATGTTCTATTTGCAACCGTGAGATTTCCCACATTTTTCCGGACACCCTGTATACAAGGTGATTCAACGTATCTAAAAAAGAATTGGGAATAGGTGCGGCATGACAAATAGAGTCAATATTGTCACGGAATTTGCCTCACTCCCAAACCTACGACTGTGGCACCGCGAATTGCCTAAGATTGCCCGATCGCCCTACGCCATTCTGGTAAACAAACAACATGCGTGAATCGAGGCGTTACTAGAAAATCGTAGAAACGACGAGAAGCGTTCCAGTCGTACGAGAAAGGGATCTAGAGATACTGGAATATACCTGGAATATTCCTTAGGTCTATAAAGAAGAATAAACGGCCGAGTTAGTTAGTCTTGTATAAGTCTTGTATTACAGTCTGAATTAAAGTGTTTAGTTGGAGATATCAAAGTGATTTAGATAGCGATTAATTAAATAAGTGTTTAGTTGAGTTATAATTAGTGTTTAGTAGTGTTCAGTAGTTAATAAAGAAGTAATTAATTAACGGATTGTTTTTGTGTCAGTAAGAGAAAAGACGGATTGGGAAATCCGTGACAATTTGGTGTCGGAAGTGGATTTAACTGGAAGTTTTAAAGAGCTTTCTGGAACCCTGTCCACAAAGTGGGATTTGAGTGGAAGTTTGAAGAACTTTCTGGAACCCTGTGCGCGGGTGGAATAAAGACTCAAGTGTGGCATATCACCGCATTCGTCGTGACTCAAGGAAGTGAACGGTGGTATTCGCGAAGGACAATCTCGAACATTCTAGAACTTTGTACAGGAGTGAGACAAATACCCAAGTGTGATATATCACTGCACTCGTCTTGACTTAAGGAAGTGAACGGTGGTATTCGCGAAGGACAATCTCGAACATTCTAGAACTTTGTACAGGAGTGAGACAAATACCCAAGTGTGATATATCACTGCACTCGTCTTGACTTAAGGAAGTGAACGGTGTTATTCGCGAAGGACAATCTCGAACATTCTAGAACTTTGTACGGGAGTGCGACAAAGACCCAAGTGTGACATATCATTGCACTCGTCGTGACTCAAGGAAGTGAACGGTGGTATTTGCGAAAGACATTCTCGAACATTCTAGAACTTTGTACGGGAGTAAGACAAAGACCCAAGTGTGACATATCGCCGCACTCGTCGTGACTTAAGGAAGTGAACGGTGCTATTTGCGAAGGACATTCTCGAACATTCTAGAACTTTGTACCGAAGTGAGACAAAGACCCAAGTGCGACATATCACTGCACTCGTCGTGACTTAAGGAAGTGAACGGTGTTATTCGCGAAGGACAATCTCGAACATTCTAGAACTTTATACCGAAGTGAGACAAAGACCCAAGTGCGACATATCACTGCACTCGTCGTGACTTAAGGAAGTGAACGGTGTTATTCGCGAAGGACAATCTCGAACATTCTAGAACTTTATACCAAAGTGAGACAAAGACCCAAGTGTGGCATATCACTGCACTCGTTTCATTGTAAGGAAGGCAACGGTGATATCTAGAAATACATTCGTGGACATTCTAGAACTTTCCAAATAGAGTGCATGCCTGTAACTAGAAGCCAAGTCAATATGGATGCACAACTGGCAAAACTATTAGAAATGATGCAGACAATGCAAAAGAAATTAGAAGAGCAGGGACATAAAATGGAAGACCAGGCGAAGACGATGCAAGAGAAATTAGAAGAGCAGGGACATAAAATGGAAGACCAGGCGAAGACGATGCAAGAGAAATTAGAAGAGCAGGGACATAAAATGGAAGACCAGGCGAAGACGATGCAAGAGAAATTAGAAGAGCAGGGACATAAAATGGAAGACCAGGCGAAGACGATGCAAGAGAAATTAGAAGAACAGGGACAAACAATGCAAGAGAAATTTGAAGAACAAGGGCATAAAATTGAAGATCAGTCCCAAACAATGCAGCAGAAATTAGAAGAACAAGGCTACAAAATGAAAGATCAGATACAGGCAATACAACAGGAAATGAGGATCAGACGAAAGAAATGCAGACAAAGTTGGAAAAATTGGAGAATACACTAGAAGAAAAACTAGAGGAGCAGTCACATAAAGTGACACAAGTAGAAGAAAAACTAGAGGAGCAGTTACATAAAGTGACAGAAGTAGAAGAGAAACTGTTAGCACAAAAAATGGAAATGGATAAAGAAATAAACCAGGTTAGAGAAGAGCTTCGACATAAATTAGACAAGATAGCAAAGGAGGGTGTAATCAAATCAGAAGGACCTGTTATCCGAACGCAGAAAACGAAGCCTCCTGAATTCGACGGCAAGGTCTCTTGGAATGTCTATCTGCGTCAGTTTGAAGCAGCAGCTGCAGCAAACGAATGGTCTGATTGTGAAAAGGCTACTGCTTTAATAGTTGCTCTACGAGGGAAGCTCTTGACGTCTTACAAGGAGTTCCTGCTGGGCAGCAGAGTAACTATGACCTTCTGAAACAGCATATGGAAATGAGATATGGTGATAAGCACCTGCAGCAAGTGTATCAGGCACAATTAAAGAATCGTCACCAACAGAGTGGTGAGAATTTACAACATTTTGAGACCGACGTTGCCCGACTGGTTCGATTGGCATATCCAACAGCCCCGTCCGAATTTGTAGATCAGCTCTCCATCCAAGTCTTTATCGACGGCCTAAGAGATTGCGAAACACAGCAGGCACTACGGCTCGCTAGACCTAAAACGTTGAATGACGCTCTTTCGCATGCACTGGAATTTGAGGCAGCAAAGATGGCATCCGGTAGACATGTTAAAGTTCGGGCCATCAGTGATAACAGCAATAATATGGGAAATGGAGACATAATCAAAACGTTGAAGGAGGTCATTGAGAAACTCAGTCCAACTACCAATCCGAAGAGAGAACAACCTGATAGTCGAAAGGATCGCCTTCTTAAATGCTGGAACTGTGGACAGACAGGACATCTAAAGAGACAGTGTAGGGCCCCAGTCGCGGATCAGCCAAAGCGCGACTCCCAAGCGGCACCTGCACAGGAAAACTAGGGTCAGCCGGCTTGACGGGGCAAAAGCCGGCTGCGTCCTCCTACCATGCCCCACGAGAAGAAATTACGTTGTCACGTCTCCAGGACTCTGACTCCTTGCTAGTAGAGGGCATTATTTTTGGTCGTATGTTCCCTATGGTAATCGACACTGGAGCAGCAAGAACTATTGTACGACCGGATATTATTGGCGATTGGCGTATTAAGAACCCTGCCAAACGTTATGTCCTTACAACAGCCAATGGACAACAACTGCCAGTCAAGGGGGAATGTGAGCTTGAAGTAGAATTAGGAGACGTCAAGTTCAAACACAGAGCCCTGGTAGCAGACATATCGGACAATGTCATACTCGGACTGGACTTACTACGAGCAAAGGGGGTGAACTTAGATTTGAATGCTGGTACGCTACGGATAATGGGTGAGGAAGTAGTGCTAACGACCATCACTGAGAATAACGCTGTAAGGAGACTCGTTGTTAAAGAAGATGTGGTACTACCTGGTCAGACCGAAACATTGGTTGCCACTGTAATGGATGGGGAAATGTCTTGCAGTGTAGGAGTGGTGGAACCCAGTAATCCGGATTTGTTCAATAAATCTATAGTCACCGGCCGCACACTGATTAAACCAGAGAAAACGACAATAGTACGGGTAGTTAACCTGAAAACCTTTCCACAGAAAATTACAAAGGGAACTGAAGTAGGAGTCTGTGAACCTGTTACCATGGTCAGAACACTCAAAGAAAACAACGAAATGGAGAAGAAACCAAATAAGACCAGCCTACCGGAATGTCTAAGGGACATCGTGGATAGGGCCAAGCAGAGATTAAAAGAGTCGGAGGTGGAACAACTGGAAGAGCTGCTACGTGAAAATGAAGATGTGTTTGCACTTAAACCAGGCGACTTTGGGAGAACCAATGTTGTGAAGCATCGAATCGATACTGGTTCATCATCTCCTATAAAGCAGCCACCACGAGGACTTCCACTAGCCAAGCGAGAAGAAGTTAACAAGATGTTAATCGAGATGCAAAATCAAGGCACCATAGAGCCATCTCAGAGTCCTTGGGCTTCTCCTGTAGTTCTGGTCAAGAAGAAAGACGGCTCCACCCGATTTTGTGTGGACTACAGAAAATTAAATGACGTCACCAAGAAAGACAGTTACCCATTACCGAGGATTGACGATACTCTGGACACCTTGGCTGGTGCGCAATGGTTTTCCACTTTGGATTTAAAGAGTGGATATTGGCAAGTCGAGGTCAGCCCAGAAGACAAGGAAAAGACAGCATTCACTACCGGAAATGGATTGTGGCAGTTCAATGTAATGCCATTTGGTCTATGTAATGCCCCTGCCACTTTTGAACGACTGATGGAAACTGTACTTCATGGCCTGCATTGGGAGACCTGCTTGATTTACTTGGACGACGTGGTGGTGCTGGGACGCTCTTTCCAGGAGCACCTGAAGAACGTGTCCGAAGTGTTCAAGAAGTTGAAAGCAGCAAACCTGAAGTTGAACCCGAAGAAGTGCAGTCTGTTCCAAAAGGAGGTCAGATACTTAGGCCACATTATTACTCCACACGGTGTGAAAACAGACCCGGAAGACAGAGTGCATAAAGAACTGGCCGGTTCCTAAAGACAAACATCAAGTTCGAAGTTTTCTTGGCCTATGCACATACTATCGACGATTCG
This sequence comes from Monochamus saltuarius, assembly GCA_025584915.1. Lineage (NCBI taxonomy): Eukaryota > Metazoa > Arthropoda > Insecta > Coleoptera > Cerambycidae > Monochamus > Monochamus saltuarius. The sequence goes on along the minus strand of CM046727.1, from coordinate 17,301,802 downwards.
TCCAAGGATTCTCGGACATTGCCAAGCCTCTTCATAAACTCACAGAAGACAACATCCCGTTCGAATGGACGACGAAATGCCAGCAAGCCTTTGAGACGCTGAAAGAGGCCCTCTGCACTACCCCGATTTTGACATACCCAATACCTGGACAACCATTTATAGTGGACACGGACGCAAGCAACATTGGAATTGGCGGAGTTCTTTCCCAAATACAAGATGGCCAAGAGCGAGTAGTGGGCTACTTCAGTAAAGTCCTGTCAAAAGCCGAAAAGAACTATTGTGTGACTCGGAAAGAATTACTTGCCATCGTCAAGAGCCTAGAACACTTTCATAAATACCTGTATGGCCAAGAATTCCTTCTAAGAACGGATCACGCTTCCCTTAAATGGCTGTTGCAGTTTAAGAACCCGGAAGGACAGATGGCCAGGTGGCTGGAACGGCTGCAAGAATATCACTTTGTTGTTGAACATCGAGCCGGCAGGAAACATGGAAATGCAGATGCCCTTTCTAGGAGACCCTGTCCTGTCAACTGCAAGCACTGTAGTAGTCTTGAAAGGAAGGAGGACATCTCATCAGTTCCTTGTAAGGTGGTAGCAGCCCAACCTGAAGACAGATGGAGTTCAGCGGCGATTCAGGAAGACCAGCAATCTGACTGTGACATCAAGCCCTTACTAGACTGGAAAGAAGCCAACAACCGACCCTCATGGGCTGAAGTCAGCAGTAAAGCCCAACATTAAAGAGCTATTGGGCTCAATGGAATTCCTTGGTGTTGGAAGACGATGTCCTAAAAGAGCATGGGAGAACAATGACGGAACGGAGGTCAAGAAACAAGTACTACTCCCGAGGTCCCGGGTCATGGAAGTGCTGCAGGAAGTACATGGAGGTACTGGGGTGGACATTTCGGTATCAATAGGACTCTACAGAAGATTAGGGAGCGTTTCTACTGGTTGAGCTGTAGGACGGATGTAGAAGATTGGTGCCGAAAATGTGACGTATGTGCAGCCAGCAAGGGACCGAAGACCCGTTCCAGAGGCAAAATGCGCCAGTACATCGTAGGAGCACCGTTTGAGAGGATTGCCATTGATATCGCTGGCCCCTTTCCGAAAACCCAAAGTGGGAACCGATATCTACTAGTGGCCATGGACTACTTCAGCAAATGGCCGGAAGTATACCCGTTCCCAATCAAGAGACCACAACCGTAGCAGAAGCGCTAGTCAACAACCTGTTCTGCAGATTTGGTGTGCCCATGGAACTACATTCAGATCAGGGCAGAAATTTCGAATCAGGTGTGTTCCGAAAGGTCTGCGAGCTTATGGGAATCCGAAAAACCAGGACCACCCCACTGCATCCCCAGTCAGATGGTATGGTGGAACGCTTCAACGCCACACTAGAAACCAATCTGAGGATGTTTGTGAATGAGAACCAGACAGACTGGGACAAGCTCATTCCACTCTTCCTGTTAGCTTACCGCTCAGCTGTCCATGAAACGACTGGGAAGACTCCGCACGGATCATCTTTGGAAGAGAGCTTCGCCTTCCAGCAGATTTGGTATTTGGTCGTCCTGCGGAACAGCCCACAGAGCCAGACACTTATACCCATGACCTAGAACGAAGACTAGCAGCCGTACACGATCAAGTCAGATCTCGAATGCGATTAGAGAGCGATCGCATGAAGACTCGATACGACGTCCGGGCCAATACAGTCGGATTCCAACAAGGTGACCTGGTGTGGCTGTACAACCCCACGCGGAAGAAAGGAAGATCGCCTAAACTACAGAACCGTTGGGAGGGCCCCTACACAGTCATTAAAAGAATCAATGATGTCGTCTACCGGATACAGAGGACTCCCAGGAGTAAGATGAAGGTCGTCCATCTGGAGCGTCTGTCCCCGTATAGAGGTGTATCCGATCGGGACGATCGGTCCTAAGGAGGGCAGTGTCACGGAATTTGCCCCACTCACTCCCAAACCTACGACTGTGGCACCGCGAATTGCCTAAGATTGCCCCGATCGCCCCTACGCCATTCTGGTAAACAAACAACATGCGTGAATCGAGGCGTTACTAGAAAATCGTAGAAACGACGAGAAGCGTTCCAGTCGTACGAGAAAAGGGATCTAGAGATACTGGAATATACCTGGAATATTCGTTAGGTCTATAAAAGAAGAATAAACGGCCGAGTTAGTTAGTCTTGTATAAGTCTTGTATTACAGTCTGAATTAAAGTGTTTAGTTGGAGATATCAAAGTGATTTAGATAGCGATTAATTAAATAAGTGTTTAGTTGAGTTATAATTAGTGTTTAGTAGTGTTCAGTAGTTAATAAAGAAGTAATTAATTAACGGATTGTTTTTTTGTGTCAGTAAGAAAAAAAGACGGATTGGGAAATCCGTGACAATATTATAAAGAAAATTGTAAAATTCTTATAGTATTCAAGTAAAAAATTATTGGAGTTAGTTTTCAAGTGTCATAAATGGCTTACGTGTATAGCAGCTCGGAGTTGATGAATATCGTTTTAATTCATGGTGAAGTGAAAATACGTTAGCTGAACGATTTACCGATAAATATGTGCCAAACGTAGCTACTTTTACTACGATGTGCAGTGAGCGCAGGTGTAGTGCGAAGAGAGCATGACACGGAAAATTTGAAATCGAATCGTGAAAGAGATGGAGGTCCAGGGCGTCCACGGCGTAATGCAGTAGTGTGGCGTATCACAAGGAAGCTCAATTATATCCGTACCAAGTACAGCGTGTCAAAGCATTAATACCAAGGGATTGGACGAAGAGGACCGGTACCATGGCCGCCATGATCTCCTGACTTTTGGATCAATTGGATTTTTTGTGGGGATATTAAAAAAATGAAATGTAGCGGACAAAAAGCAGAAACATTTGTGTTAACTTGTAGACAGACACTGGGTAACACGGGCCCAAAATTTTATTGTTATGATGATTTTATTAATTAAAACCTCAAATTAATTATATTAATAATTAATAACAATAGCCGCGAAGCAGTTGAGTTTGTAGTATAGTAGGTGTTTTAAAATGTTATTCATTATTTTCCTTGGGAATTTCTTTCAATTTTTTGTGCGACTATCGAATGCATGCTTTGCCTTGTCAGGTTTTGCGGTGGATCAATTTCCAGTGCGGCGCAGAAGTGTATTTTTAAATCATTTTTGAACTGCTCTTTTTTATTTTTTCTTTACAAAATTATATTTGTAAGAGTCAACATTTTTTAGATAAATTTAGATCACCCTGTATATGCATACGCTGTCCCCTCACGGATTTACTTCAAATTTTCTGTAGAAGTCAACAATAATGTAAGTTTAAATTTCCCAGAGGGTTATGTCTCAAATAGATATTTTACGGAAGTTATGGGAGTTTTATGTTATATTTCAATGTTAAAAAAAATTGTCATGGAATTTTAAAGGGCAACACTGTAAAAATTGCTGAAAAATTCTTGGATTTTTTTACTTATTAAACAAATAAACATTTTTCCATCAACTTGGTATGCAGTAAGTATGGGGTCTTATTCATCCTTAAACCCCCTAAACTTCTACACCAATGGAGAAAATAATTTTTAGTACAAATTACAATTTTCTGAAAAAATGCTCTTGAGAAAATTCACTGAGCAGCTATGTTATTCAGATATGTTAAATTCTAATAAGGCAATCAAGAAACTATGTTTTGCTGAAGCTAATTTTTACATATTAGTTTGATAGTTTTTGAGTTATTAATTTTTAAACATATATCTGTGTATATTTTGAATGCATTGAGAGTAGTGGATCAGTACTTATTTTTGAAATAATGCATAACATTGTGCAATTCAATTTGGATATGGCTTGAATGAGAGAAAATATTGCGGTCATTTTTTGTCTATTGATTGAAAACCCTATTGATTTATTCTTAAAGTTGCACCAATACTTACTTGCAAGTGTTTACCAAATTTGATCTCACAAACGCGTTACAATATGCTTTCTCATCTCCACATAGACCCAAACCTATAGTAGAGATCATATTCCATAGAGCAAAAGCTTCGCTAGTAGGACAATATTGAATATAATTTGGTTGACTCATGACTTTCGGAAACTCATGTTCTTTGACGCCACGGAATTTTATCGCTAACTGTTTTGCAGACCTGTCAAAATCAAATATTTAATTAGAATTTTCTGTGTCATTTGCATCATAATTTTTTTAACAGACATAACAGATTGCTTATTTATTTTTTCTAGTTTTACCTATCCGGTAATTCCACTGGACTTGCTTTGCTGAAAAGGGGTACCGCGATGTTCACTTCTGGGCCTCCTATTAGAGGAACGTTGCATATACGTGGATCCAGGCCTTGAGTTCGTCCCATCAAAGTATTAGCTGTAATCTGAAATACAAAAATTTCATCTAAAGGCACACAATGACATCTTTTCAGGATAACCTATCTTTTGAATTTCTTTATTATTTTATATATAACTACTTTATGAAGAATGGTGGACTTTGCTGCTTTATCTGTCTGTAATAAACAGTTATATGTGCTAAATATACACAATACACTTTTTGAGGTACCTGTGCTATAGCTGCTGATCCTATGATCCGTCCAGGATGGTACCAATGGGTCTGCTTGAAAACCTCTTCAACAAGTACCGTTGTAACAGATACTGGAGGCACAGCAACAATAATAATAGACCTCGGAGAATAACTGGCGCATTCCTTTGCCATGTCGCACACTCTCTTGCCTTCTTTCAATATTCTGTCAGCTATGGATGTGTCTTCTTTCATATGCTCCACACCAAGTAGCAATATAATATCAGAACTCTGGAAGACGTTGAGAGATCCGTATTTAATCTATAGAAATGTAATTTAAATTGTTTGTCCCTCACCTTGATTGATTGTGAAATACCAATGGAACCTTCGAAACTTTCGACGTTACATTTCGTATCGATGAAGCTTAAATCTAAAGCTAAATTCTTGATGTTCTGTTCACCTTGCAGTCTCAAAAATGATACCAATGGGTTCTGCTTTAAGAGAAAACTCGTGAAACGTCCTAAAGGGGTATGGGCGCCCAGAATCGTTACTTGGATGCATTTCTGGAATTCTTGTGGTATGCATAGGAATCTTTGGAAAACAGGCTGTAATATTTCTGTAATCAACAGTGAATTTAAAGTGCTGCAATTCAAGTATGTTACAGTCACACTCACTGTTTTTAATATAGCTGTATGTGTTCATGTTATACTTATAATTTTTTGACAATGACAAATGTGTCACATAATTGATAATCAGTAATGTAATTGTTGCTATGACACTAGCAGTAAATGCAAATATTTTTTTTCTACAAACGTCAAAAAATGAAGAGGTTCGCGAATTGATAACAATATGCAAAATAGTGTGCAAAATACATATTTCGCACATTAATTCTTAGATTTTTGTATTTTAACCTTTGTGATATTCAGCAAAAGCAAAAATCTAAGAAATAATTTATTTCTAAATGCTTAACAATAATTAACACTTTTTTCGAAGTATGACAAAATTTTACACTACCTTATTTTTGATTTATAATGTTAACATCAATGGTACAGTCAGTACACGACCCGATATTTATTCCTAAACCAGAGTCACATTCAGCTCGTGATACTGCAGTTTTGGAGGTTGGAAAACTGTCCGTTTTTGACAGGGTAGCAATTGTCGTAGAGGTGGTAGCACTTGATCCTGAAATTTCACAGTCCAATATTTTATTTGATATTTGAATGTTATTATTGATAGAATCTTCGACGTATCCTTCGGCCACGGTCAAAGGATTTCCATCCTCTGTGTCGCTTCAAACTACATATATCGCCCCCCGCATTAGCAAGAAGTGTAGAAGGGTGTGTGTGTGTGTGTGGATAGGCATTAAATTTTGGTAATTTTAAGTATTTTGCTATTAAGCTAGACATCTTTCAAGTACAATTTATTCCGACAACTTGGTTAAAACAAGCATAACTTGGACGAAGAGTAGCATATTTTCGGTAAATGTCAATATAATCTAAAATTGAAACTGTAAAAATTTGTTGTATATTCGTTTTTGTGTATGTACCTAACCTTAACAATTAAAATGGTATCTTTATCTAGGTATGTCATCGACTGTTACTCGTAACGACTTGAATACCTTTTCAGATATAACAGGTAGGAGAATCGATTGTTTCAATAGTGAAATGGATACAGTAAGCAGCAAAAGAGTTCTATCATTTAAAAGAAACATGATGTGCCATAAGTGGCGCTCTCTACTAGTGACGTCAAAATTAGAAACATATTTGAATATCTCGTCCGCAAAAACACCCGATTTACAAATTTTTGTAAATATTTGGATATTATTTACAAGTATCGAAAATAAAATTTTAAATTTAACACCCTGTAACTCCGTTAATAATCAGTTTTGGAAAAAATGTTATACAAAGAGGTATTTATTTTCGGTCTACAATTATCCCCTGAATTTTTTGCTCATCATTTCCGGACAGCCTGTATATCGTTACAAAGGAAAAAAAAATAATGCAACTGTATGGCATAAAAATATTCTGTGTTCTGTTTAAAAAATATATGTTTGGGACATAGTTTAAGAGAGGCACCCTGTAGAGAAATTACAAGGACGCCACTGAACTTTACGGAAAAACTCTATCAGAAGCAATTTTCATCATTCCGATATCTCAACTATTCTCTGAAATACAAAAAATCTCTTAAAAGTAGTTTTTTTAAATTTCGCTCATTATCTCAAAAACTAAGAGGTTCAGTTCAGATTGTTCCTCGAAAAAGTAGTCCAGCGTTGCAAAAACTGCATCCTTCTATTTATTTTAATTTCGGAGATACCTCAGTTCATCGGGTAAAATTGTTTCTAAGAAATTCTCCAAACTATAAATTCATAATCCTAGCATTTATGAAGACAAAAGCAAATTATACAAGGTAACAATGGCGTGTCGTAATTCAAATTCGCGCCTGGAATAATATTTTACAAAGCAATCAAATCGCTTTCACGCTAGCTCTTGATAATATACCGGCTTTATTGCGGATCTTTAAAGGCTTCTAAATTAAGGAGTATTGTGAGAAATTTATCACCTGACTCAGAACCTTAATTAGAACAATTTCTGAACATGGGCTCCACTTTGATGCTCTTTGGTCTAATTTAATTATTTTGAAATAATCGCGGAGGAACAAGGTATTGATTTTAGTCAGTGGATATTTTAGTTAAACGTTTTATAAGATAAGATTATATATCAATTAATAAAAGTTACATTTTCCAGAACCTCTGGTAGTAAGTTCAATATGAAAAACTTCTAGTTGATACCTACAATTTTATTATTTATGACTCTATAGTTTGGTGGTATAAAAGTCATCAAAACAATGGTCAGCTGCTGTGGGATCTCCACATATCAAGAGAGTTAAGCCAAGATAGTAAACAGACTTCGGGCTACACTAATCCAGAACCAGGTCTTGATATAGCTCCGCTTACTGCCAAAAAAAAATAGTAGTGACCAAATGACCAAGACTAGTACGAAAAAAAGTTAAAAATTTTACGGTTAAGCAAACTACAGATCACTTATATCTCACCTGCACTCAGTTTATATGTGAACATACATATGAAGGAACAGCCAGTTCAATTGTCGGTCATCTCACCTATGGCATACTGATCAGGACAAACAAGCCCGAAACCGGTCTATGTCTGGTGCTGTGTCCGACAAGGGTTCTTAGCTGTTCACACAGATACTGCAGGAGTAATTCAATGCCGGTCGGGGCAATAGTCCGCGAGTAGTTGTTTCCTGCAGTATCATTTACAGATTTAAGGACTTGTCGCCCAGGGCGAGAGGTCTGCATTAAGTACCTACTGCAATGTAGGTCGCTTCCTGTAAGTCGGACCCTGTATGAGTTTAGCACTGTGTACGCATGTAAATTTAGACCTGGTAGCCATTTAGAGACGTACTTAATAGATTGGTTTGCTTTGATTTCTTTAACTGCTGTTCTAATTTCTAAGTTCGCTTTACAATTTGTGCTGAAAGGAGGTATACTATTGTAGTTAGGTAATTATGAAGGCAAGAACAAGAAGAATAATAATTGTTATTCAATAACATCTCACTGGTCTAGTTTGGTATTAAAATTATTTTTAGGCCAATTTTCCTAGACATTTGATGAAATCCATTCGACATTTTGTAAATATGTATTAAGCGTAAAGAAACAAGGAAAACACAGTTGCATGATGAAATTAGCATTCCTCGTCCATTAGTCATAAGGCTCATGGAACGGATAAAGGGCGCAAATTATTCCGAGTGAATTAGCTTGTTTCGTGCTCTTTTAACATTAATATCAAAGGTTACTCTGATTCCGTAAGTATGACATACTTCACGCACATTTTCTATTATATACCTTTTTGTCCATAATAAAAAATTAACTTACTTGGATATTTATTACTACAGTGCATCGCTCTTACTACAACTTTGTTTACTACACAGAGAGTATTTTTTTTAATTTAATTTTTTTATCATTACAGTCAGTGTTCTACAATAATGTGTTTATTTGGAAATATTGTTTTATTTTTAATATATTTTTATATCTTAAAATAATTATTACATTTTAAACTTTCTACAGAGTGATTCATATAAAACTTCCCGGCTTAATAACAATGGAAGTAAATTTTTGATTCTGTAAATGCCATTTGATGCAGTTCATCGATAACGTCACTTAAGAGTCCGTTCTCTGTACACTCCTCGGGTAGCGCTCCGGGGTCGGGTGCACGGGCGTTACGGCTGGAGGCGGAGATTATCGCTCTCCCACTACAATGACTTTACGGGGGACGTATTTAGAATATTTAAATTTAGTGGAGTAAAATCGGCTAGCAATTATGCCGTTTTGTTTTTAAGAAAATATAACGATCTTGTAGAAGGACATTTTTAGTATCCAAAATGGACGTGTACAACATTTTTTAGTAGGGCCGCATTTTATAAAAATAAAATCAAATTATCGATGCTTGGGACATTATTTGACATTTATTACGTTTTTTGTTACATCGCGCTTGTAAATCAACGATTTTACTTATGTTCGTAGTTTTTTTACAGCTTGTATAAAAAACTACAGTACTTCTCATGGTAACACCAATAAATAAAAACAGTATAAAAACGAAAACTAGGTTTAGCGTCGGCATATCCTTTATTAAAGATGGGCGGAGATAGAAATGCTAAAATGTTGTACCATAGTTAAATTAATTAAAATTGTATTATTAAATTTCATTGCCTTCACTGATATCGAAAACTAATAATTACAAACAGTGCATTAAAACATTTACTACAACATTTTATTTTCATAAGTTTCCGCTACAAGAAATAATATTGCCTGACTGTACCGCACTGTTTTTCTCAATATTAACAACTTATATCAATTTCTTATAATATTGCCTCATGGAGTGCAAAAAATTTCTATCAATGAAAATAAAAAATCGAACTCCATAAGATCGATTAATTCAATACTGTCTCAACTGAGAACGTATAGATTATTATAAGTGACTATGTATTTCTTTGAACTCCGGTCTTGCCCGCATTTACCAATCTCTAAGCCCATCCCACTGAAACACACGTGGTTGCAGCATTTAAAATATATTCGTTTCTGAAGTTGTAGACGTTCGGCATTTAGCATAGAATTTTGAGTAATTTTTATCAATTCGATATAGTTTTGGTATCGTTGCAAAGCTAAAAGGCAGACTTACTTCCCTCGTGTAACCAATTTTCGATTTAAGCCTTTATTTTTAAGTAAATAAATTGTAAATATGACGATTTCTTGCACAGTTTACCTTTTAAATTTAAATAATTAAAAACTAATTTTGAAAAAAATATTACACATCAGCCTTAGGAAACAACTTTGTCTTTCGATTGTTTTTTATTTGGACCGCTATGTTTATTCGTTGTCTAAATAAGTGTTATGGGCCGAGCGTAAAAAATCGGTTTATTTCAAGCGCGCGACGGACTCTTAAGATCTCAAGTGGAATTTCTGAAGGTAATTGTAGAGTGCGCTGAAACTTTTGGATTGCAGAAACTTTACATTTATATCACCTAAGTTTAACCAAATTATGTCTTGTACATAAATTTTAAAAATTTTATTCTTTTTCAGATATCTTATCATGGCCAAATGCCAAATTGTTATAGGTTTCTTTTAAGTGACCAATTTACATCGCTTAGATGAGTACTGTATATGAGGGTTGTAGGGAACAAGATTCCATAGGCGTATTACTTACACTTACAAAATTATCAAAGATAAGTTGACATTGACTGAACCTAACACTTTAACAGTTTTCTTTAAAAAGTTTATAATCTCGCCCGGACTATCTTCTGCACAATTATAGAATGCCATCTTTTTGGGTACCTATGGCCCACCTCCACCCACTTACACCCCCCTGATACGCATTCTGCCAACATCACACTTTAACACTTATAATACACTGCACCATACACACACACTATACACTACTGTTTACTTGTACTGTCACTAAAACGGTCACACATTAACAGTTATTATATAGATACTACACTACACTTATTATACACTGTACCATATACTACACTATATACATATACATTACTGGTCACTAGCTAGCTCTGTCACTATCACTGTCATCACTAGAAGTGTCGTATTCATCACTAGCTGCTGTCGTCTCCAAGGGGCCATCATTTATCGATGTTTCGTTCATGTAATATATTGTTCAATATAGGGTCTGTTCTCACAAGACCTAGGGATTAGTTTCAAACTACCAGAAATATTAGGAGTTAAGTTTTGAATATGGTCTCGGTGTATGTAACTCACGAAGTAGACAGTCGAAAGTTTCAAACAAGTCCGTAACTGCTGTGTGAAGAAATCTTTAAATTTCTCCATCCGCACAACGGGTGGAATAAGTCAGGAGAGTGATATTTTAACACAACTGCATCCATGCAAAAATTGGAGTGTTTAATTTGAGCTAGCTCTTGAAAACTTGATTCTAACCTACATTTAAAGGGATGTATGATAAAATTATTATTTTTTTTACATGAAACGCCCACTCTAAAATCAGCTCAGGAATCCACTATTTTATTTCCCTCAACTATTTTCGAAACACCCTGTATAATTTGGCACTAGATTTACAACGGCGCCTTCGCCACATTTAACAAAATGTTAAATGTTGAAGTTCGTTATTTTTATTTTCTATATTATACGTATTTTTCGAAAAAAGTTATGTTATTGCTATTAGAAAATAAAAGTATAGTGTATTTTTACAGTTTCACTAAATTTAAATGTCACGCCAATATTTTCTATTTAGCATGAATACTATTGGCATTATTTTTATTTTACTCAATAATTGGTTAGCTTGTTTAAGGATTATTTATTTAGAATACCTACTACTTTGATTGAATTACCTCAGTATACTTAAAGAGGTTTATTTTAAGTAAAATATGAATTAATCTACAAAAGTGGTAGTAAACAACTATTCTGCGGGGTAATGCTTCGACCAGCATTGAATTACACCTGGAAAACATATAGCAATCAGCTAATGTCACTCGCCAGCAATCCACCAGACATATACCTGTTTCGAGCTTAGTACCTCTCGTCAGTATGCCATACATGAGGTAACCGACGGATAACCTCAGCTGTTTTAACTGTCTAAACTGATAGTAGGGACCATGAATAACGTGGCACAGCTGCCTCTAGCGACCATTAGCTTCTAATATTTGTTTTAAATAGTATCTTCGTCATTTCACTATTTCATCTATTTCTATCAGTATACTCTTTCGGTTTCGTTTTATAAAATGGAAACTCATGTCACGCACAATTTGCAAAGATCCCTTCCAAGTGATCTAGGAAAAGTTTTATCCTTTGAGAGCAACTTAAATATTTTAAAATACCAGCCAAGAATTGTTATACGAATCACGTATTTGCCATTTTTTACTATTTTTCGTTTTGAAGTTGTATGTTCTTCTTTACCCCTCTTTATTGTACCATAGACACTGCTCACAGATAGTGTTGTTAATGAATTACATATTTCAGCCTTATCAAGTTTTTTCTCATCCGATATTCAATATCAATATTCAATTGTTTTAAACTGAATTTAGCATTTATTCTTTTATTATTTTGTTTGTATCTTTGATGGAGGTGTTGTAAATCAACTTGTTGACACACCTTCCTTTTGTGAAACTGTTTTGTACTTTTTTACAATAAACCTTTTATTATTATTATTATTATTATTATTATTATTATTATTATTATTATTATTATTATATTTCTCATTTAGGTTTACGATTTTTAGAACACGCTGTAGGGCTTGAATTATTCTCCATTCTCAAGAACACGAACACAAAATCACTAATAAATTAGCGCAAATATACAGGGTGTTCTATAAGATCTAAAACAAGCTTCGGTAGATGGTAGCTGCGTTAATGTCAACATTTTTTCCTTATATGAACATAGATCCGATTCGCTTTGTTTACAAGTTACAAGCATTTAAAAAAATATAATTTCATTAAGTTTCATAAATAATTATTATTTGTGTTTTAAAGTTTAAACATTAGTTAACCGTTATTAACCAAATTAACAAATCTTAATACTATAAAAATTGCTCAAAATGTCCTTCCTCGGTCGAATTCAAGCCTCACATCGGCAAAGATGAGATTTGGATCATTTCTTATATGGTTAGCTGCATCATAAATTATTTCAAGGGACTGCTGATGGGTAGTGATGTTAACATGATAGACAAACTGCTTCATTTGTGCCAATAAATAAAAGTCCAAAGGATTTAGATCTGGGGAATGCGGTGGCCATGATATTGGACCTTGCAGTTACTTATCTGCTTCTATGTGGTAGTGCATCATCGTGCTGATATTTTGAACAATATTAAGCCTTGCGTTATCAATGAAATCAAAAAGATTGTTTTCCATGAAAGTTCGATACAGATCTGCACTTAAACGATCAGCTTCGACGGTATTCTTGGGCTGCTTGTTTGGCATTCCCAATAGAATACCCATATACAAAGACAATATCTGCATACTTTTCAGTTGTAAATAAATGCATTTTTTGTTTTGTACTTTAACACCATATGTCACATGAATAAATAACATGACACCAGTAATAATTATTGTTATAGCAACCATCATTATTATTTATCAGGCTACTTTGAAATAGAAAATTGTAACTTAAAAAAAAAAACGAATCGAACCTATGTTCATATAAGACAAAATGTGTGACATTTACCAAGTTATCATGTGCCAAAGTTTGTCATAGACCCTGTATATTCAAACTTTATTCAAGCGTACGCCCATGGCAGCTGCACAGATGGAACATGTGCATCCGTCACAAAAGGTTGCTATAAAAAATGTACGGACAGTCTGTATTTCTTATTGTATTGACTGCTATATGAGTCACTCCCTACTATTTTGAAACTCGACCAAAGAGGATTGTAGTGGTTTTAAGGATTTCGCGGTCGGTGCTGTTATTTGAATTAAAGTGCACAACCCTTGTCGTTCTGGGGCAAGAAAGACTCTGTGAGAAATGAACTTGTTAATAGTACCCCAAGGCCCACTCATATATTGATTAAGTTATTGTTGGTTTTAAAACAAACACATTTTTAAAAGTAAAATCTAGAAATTTTTATCTAATCGATCAACTCTATTTTATTTCGCTGATAGTTGAAGAAAACAGCATTTCAATAGTTTTATAATTTATTGAATCTATTATTATAAATATAAATAATCTTTGGATTTGGGCTTTGTACATATTTTTTGCATAACTTAATAATAAAAATATTTAATATTAAACACCCAACTTAGGACGGGTGTTAATAGCATTGATAATATATCATACAAAATGTAAAAGTAGTACGTCAAGTTTTTTTATTCAGTTCCTGCTCTCGTCCACTCCTCATTCCAAATGGTTTGCTTTCGTGTGTAATTAGGTGGTATGCGCCTCGAGCTTTGCTGAAACAAAACAACATGTATGAAATTCAGGCACTCAAACATTCTATTGTGAAATATAAATGTGGTTCCAGAAATGCAGATTTATTTCATTCAGTAATGGAAAATGAATCGTATCAACCGTAAAAAAATTGACCGAAAGTATTTAATGTTTATCATCCTTAAGGGTCGCTAAAACTCATAACAACACGATTTTGTAGTTTTCTGCAATCCAGACATTTTGCATCAAAGTTTGCGATTAAAACACATAAATTTATTTAGTATTTTATTAACATTGCACTGCATGTTTCTCTTATTATTTTTGAATATGAAACTAAACTATACAGGATGGTTCATACATAATGGCCTATGGAGACAGTAGATTTTGTACTTCAAAATATTACGCTTAAGCTAACTTAATAAAATGTTGAATAAAAAAATCATTTTTTAAATTCCAACTTTGACACCTTGTACCTTTTTTATTGTCAACATTGTATGGCTTAAATCGTAATATTTTGAAGTGAAAAATCTAGAATGTCTTCCTGGGCCATAAACAAAAAATAATGTTTCCACTAGCCAAGTGTTTCAGGACGATTCAAAATAACTGAACATGTCATGTGAAGCAATGATAAACTGAGGACGTAGAACTATTTAGAACTGTTTTAGGATCATCCAAAATCCAAAATCAAAAAAAGCCTAATATTAAGAACATAGGCAGTTGATAGAATGAATCTAATTAGAATTATTTATAAAAATATCTTAGACACCTACTGATACTTATAATTACTTATGTATGTATTACGAGAAGAATAAGTGTACGGTATAACAATTGGGAAAAAAATGTATCAAAATTCCAAGTAAAATAGTTACCTTTTTGAAATATCATCGTAATTTTGCAACCTTACTAGCTAACTGAGTAATTTGCAAATACGTTCCTTGGAAGTTGCAGAAGAATATATATGATTGCATAACGAATAAACTTAATATTTCTTAAAGAATCTAGACAAACCAAGAAGAGCAGCCTAGTTCTAGCAGAAGTAACTCAACCGACTGTTGATATACCAATTAATCAAGACAATCGTAATGAACTATTAACTTTATAGAAATAAATCACCAAGCTACTAACAGTTCAAACACTTCTCAATTGTCTATAAATTCTGGTGTATTGATTATGTTTGTTAATAAAATTATAGATTTTTTGTTTTATTTTTCCTTCCATTTCTGTTCTGGCTTAATAGTTCGACGAAAAATAGTTGTGTGCTACACATGCACACACTATCAGGTTTGTCACAATGCAATGTTAGTTTTTAATAGTTGAATAACTTGTTTTTGTAGCAGTACGTTCTAGCTTTTGTAATATAACAAAAGATGTGTTTACCGTTACCATTGATTATATAAGCTTTGCTGTTATATAAACTCAATGCTGTTTCTAAACTGACACTAGATATGTTATGGTTTAACATGTGATTTTATGCAGTACTGTCAATGAAGTGGAAGTACATCTATGTGTAGGGTAGGCCTACTAGGATTAGGTCACAACAGTTATAATTCCAGTAAACTAAAACATTTATGATGAATTATGTATAACAAAATATGGTTTATTAATATTTCAGTTTCATATCTATTTTCTTTGATCTATAATGTATTTAACAAATTTAAAAGGTGTCTTGGATTCTTCTTCAAATAAATCTGAAAGTAAACTTATTTAGCTTTGTTCAAAGTAATCGATAATTATTATATAACGTCCGTAATATTTTCTTTACTATTTTTATAAAGCTTTATTAGGTAATAAAATAAGGCTTCTTAGATTTTGAAAATTGGTATATTTAGGTTTTTCTGTATAGATAAAATTTAAGTGCCAAGTGTATGGAATTCCCATAAAACATAATTTAATGTCTTTGTATCACATAAGTTATAACGTGCTACTCAATATATTCAATTATATTATATATTATTGTCTGAAGCTATTTATTTGTGGCATAATTTTAGTTTTTCTTTAGTTTTATTGGCTTTTTGCCACACTTCTGAAAAAACGATAAAGAATAATTAAATAAGCCTTTGCGCCAAACGGAACAGCCAAGGGTTATTTTTGAAACTAAGTTTGCCTAACCAAAAAATCTCACACTGAAAAAAAGGAGATAAGTAAAAAATAACAAAAATCACATCACTATCGCGCACTTCTGTATTATCGACGTTTCGAAAAACTCTCTGTTTTCGTTCTCAAAATCGTAGTAAAAATTTTTAAACGTATGTCAAGTTTGACAGTTTAAAATTTGTTTATCTGCTTCCATAGAGATGTTAAATGATTTTTATTTTATTGTTACTTCTTCTTGATACAACTGTAGCCAACAATGATCGATGTTAACTGAACAGTTAGATACACACTTATCTCCGTTCAACAAAATAATCGCGGTCTCTTTTAATTTTCTTGTTGTTGCGTTATCTTACTTTTCTAAAATTTTTGCCAAACCCCATTGAATCAAATGACCGTTTCTCCAAGCGTGTTCGCAGATTCCTGTCTTTTTATATAATTTTTATGTTTCTCAACTCTACATTCATAGGCCGAGACGTTTCTCCAACATAATGTTTATTGCATTCACAAGGTATACTGTAGATGCAATTTTTTGAATTTTGTATATCATTCTTTGGACGCGTTTTAGACAAAAATGATCGTAAAGTATTAGTTGTCTGAAAAACTGTTCGAATATTACATTTTTTATCGAGTCTTCTTAACTTTTCTGGTAATATAGGAATGTATGGAATTTTTATTGTATGATTAATTTCTTTTATTTGTCTTACAGTGTTCGTTCTATCTGTAATATATTTGAATGTTCTATCAACAAAATTTGGAGGGTATTCATTATTTATTAAAACATTTTTAATAAATTTTAGTTCGTTATTAAAAATATCATTGTTTGATGAAATTACTTTTGCTCTATCATATAAACATTTAACAACACCTTTCTTAATATCGATGTGATGGTTAGATCTAAAATTTAAATATCTATTGGTGTGAGTTTGTTTTCTATAAACACTTGTTTCTACAGAATTATCGTGTTTTTTTAATTAAAACATCAAAATGGTAATATTATTTTCTATTTCCAAAGTGAATTTTATTGTTGGTTCTTTATTGTTAATATCATTTAAAAATTAATGTAATTCTGTAACAGTAAAACGCCAAATTGCAAAAATGTCATCTACATATCTCCACCAGATAGTTGGTTTTTTATTTATATTTTGAATATAATTTTCTTCAAAAAAATCCATAAAAATATTAACTGAAGAAAATTTGAACTGGTTAAAAATACTACAAATTACTCAGATCAAACATACAATTTATTCGAGATACAGTAGATTTTGATATTCGTTGGTTTGAATATAGAGTATTAAAAATTTTAACTCTAACTTCGAACTTTTCTGCCTGTTAGTCAAATTGTTTGCACTTTTTCATTAATACTTCAGTCCATTTTTATTTTAATAGCAAAATATTTCTCACAAAACAAAGCCGTAATTAAAACGTTCTAATAGACGTCATAATTTGACATTTCACGATATTATTTGTTTTTCACAGTAAGAAAAAATAATTTTTTTTCCGAGTTATAAAAATTATGTCTTTAAAGAAATTACCTAAATTTAGAAGATAATAGTACTCATATTGTTTTTTCTTTTTAACATGATATTTCAACCATTAACCGTATCTTACTCTTTTCTAAAAGCCCCTTATATTTTCAAACTAAAATAAGTCAAACTAATAAGTTTTGGGACTTCAGGCTTTATAAAAACATACAACGATATCGGAAGAACGGAAGAACAACGCGCTCATTCTTTGAGCAGTTGAACTCCGCCTTTTAATAATAGCTTTTGGGTGTTGTTGCTTATATGTAATAGTTATTCATTAGGTACCCACTTACTCTTTGTGTACCTTATTTTTGTTAAAGACTATTATTAAATAAAGACTATTATTATTATTATTATTATTATTATTATATAAAATAATGAAACTTTGAGAATTTCGGTTTTAAATGATGTTGAATAACGCAGTGTTGTCAAATTTCTAATAAAAAAATCCTAATGCGATTTTCCAAAAAAATCATTAAAAAAATATAAAATTTTCTCCTTAGCAATATGTCCCATACGTGTGTCTATGGATTTTCTACTCTGAAAATAATCGACATTAAAAACGCTTCACCCTATAAAATTCTAGACTGGTGTTCCGGATCAAATCTGTACACACTGTATGTCATATCGAATAACGCGATGCTGTAATCTTTATTTCAAATATCAATAAGGGTCACTAAACTGTAAAAATTATTCGATTTGAACGAATAGAATGAACAGAATCATCTAACTGATTCCAATGATTAATGTGTGTTGTTGACTGCCTAACAAATAATAAAGTATAAGCCGTCCACGATGTACTTTATAAATCACACTGACAAACAAAGCAATAGCAAAGCAGCGACGCCAACGTTGTTATTTTAAACAGAGCATCCAGGACTTCCTCCAGACACTCTCCATCGTATATATTCAGCGATATCGGGTATAAATCGCGCTCTGAAATTAAGTTATCCTGTTTCCAGTCCAATAACTCTCCAAAACTAGTCGCGATAACTTACTTGGCATTAGCATAACCCATATATGCGTCCGTGGAAAAGTCGCACAGCTTGTTGGGCCCTCTCCAAATGTTGCATTTAGTTGCTGGGAAGGCCTTTTCATTCCTCACCGATTCAGCGTAGAGTCTCCACGCCCTCACGTGACTGCAGGCCACTGAAATAATGAAATGGGTGCATGAGGGCAATCGTTATCGACCAAAACTGTGATAGGTATCCTTGAAAATCGAACTTGTTTCTAAGTACTGCATTAATGATTTTTTCTTTGTATAAAACGACCTTCAGAGAACAACGTAGTGTTGACGAAGTCACGTGATTTTCAGTCAATGAAATTAATCGTATTCCCCTCTTTTCGCTGTTGAAGTCGAGTGAAGTTAAAAATTTCGAACTTCAAATATGCAGCGGAGCAACAATCGTAGATAACATAACGAGCAAAAACAAAACCGACTTCTATATCTATATTTCATATAAATTAAAATGGTGGTGGGGATGTTGTCAGCACTACATTGTTCTCTGAAAGAGGGTTTAAAGCATTAATTTGAACACATACATAACAGTGACCACTGAAAATGAAAAATAATAACAATACAAAGAAAATCACATGAATAATGTACTGTTTGTTTTATATTTTAACAAAAAATGCTATTTCTATAGAAAAAAATATAAATATGTATTTTAAGTTTACAAATAATCTTTACTAGAATGATTTTATTAAGTTTGGTTTACCTAACTTTTTAAAGATGTGTATTTGTTGCCTTGAGGCATTTAAGTTTGTGGCATTTTTATTGAATTCCTAATTTATTACTTTTTATTAAACAAAATATATGATCTAATCAAGTAAGAGCTGCTAGATGTAAGTGTTACATCTTGTAAAGTGAAGCAGAGAGTGATCGATCGTCTACAACAGAGGTTGCACAAAATTTTTTTTGCTACCTTAGGTGAAGTATGCCATCTTAAATACTAAAAAACAAGGACAGATATTTAAAATAGCTTTATCAAAAGACAACAAACAATATTGAAGTAAAGAGTTTGATTAACAAATTAATAAAAAAGTATAATATTATCAGTGAGAGGGCTAAGCTTGGTGAAATGACTAGTTTTTCGATATTTGGTGCCATATTTATCACTAAAAAACTTCTTCTTTGCTACCTTTAAAGTCAAAATTCTTGATATTATATCCAATCTGAAATGATGCTGTTAAGGACATCCTGAAGTTTATGTCTAAAATATTCTTTAAATGCTTCAAAATACTGACACAATACCAAAATCTCGTCATCATTTGTTTCTACAGAGGAAGGATTTGGAAACATAAATTTTTTTTACTACGTTATGCGCTACGGATTGATCTTTTCTATAACGATCCAGATCGATTTCCAAAATCGATATTTTTCCAAAAGATTCAGCTGTTATGTAATGTGTACCAAGTGGACCTTCTTCTTCAAAAATTGTTTCCAACTTTGGCAAACGTCTACATAGGAACTTTGCAGAAACTTAGAGTCAGTTGACCATGACCTCATGGATATAACATACACAAAGATTTTTAGACCACATTAATGGAAAACGTTCGGAGATCAGATTTACTATTGAGATGGAAGTCCTTGCTTATCTTCCATTCCTAGATGTATGTGAAAACAAAACCTAATGGTACATTAGCACACAGCACTTATAGGTCCACCCACATTGATAGTTATTTGAATGCCGTGTCATCACACGTTCTAGAAACAAAATATCATTAACACATTAGTACATGCACACGTACTATTTTATGAACCAGAACACTTGTTGATAGAAGAAATGGATACACCAACAGGAATACTGAACGAAACATCTGGAGGACGCTTAATATCAGGAAAAACGAACGTTACCTGGCAAGATAAACAACATTCTAAGAAAACATGCAGTATTAATATCATCTATAATATCGTAAGAAAAATCGGGGCAACCTTTACGAAGAACAACTGCAAGAGATATACACTCCAAGTCCCTGATGTAGGCAGCATCTCTCATGCACGTTAGATAACCTTTATATTGAATAAACAGAGAACATTGGTATGAGGTGGAAGAAGCACAAGTGTTATGTAAGAAATATCAGTGAGAAGTTAGCAGTTGTGGAACATAGGGCGGAGAGACCTTGATAAAACCAAGATGAGGGAAAGAAGATTCTGGTCCAAACTACAAAGAAGCAATAGAAATCCGAAAAAATCGTAATAGTTTCAACCGAAACGAAAGTTTGAAACTATTGTCAATTTGGAAGTGATCTATGCGTAGCGCGCACACAGAATCCATCAAACTGGTCCATGCTAGAATTGATTAATGTGAATTATTAAAGTGCTGAAATGATTTTCATAGAATTTAGATGGTCTTCTTGTTCGTAGAGGATAGTTATATGATGCTTTCTTTGAAAGTAATAAATCATTTTTGTGCTGTAGTTGCCCAGTGGCACAATATAAAGTTATATTCTATCTAATACATATTTTAATTAGCAGATAAGAAAAAATATGATAGAATTATGTTTAAACAAGGCAGTATAAGGAAAACTAGTACATTCCGAAATATTAACTACAATATTGAATTTATTTAAGATGGATATGTTGAAAATAAAATAATACTATCTCTAGGAAGAAAAATGTTTATTCCTGTAAAGTTTCTAGAAAAATATAATTCAAATTTAAATTTATGTGCGCTCAATACATCGGTATTCTTTATTTATGTATATGGAATAGACATTCCGTGAGGCACGAAGTCAATTATTTTATCCTCTATGGCACCACATTGCATTTTTATAAAAAAAATATCTAAATATAGCTCGATAAATTGAAAAATGTCTGCTTAAATTGATGTTTAAAGACGTGCAAATATTTCATGCAATTAATAGATAAAAACACAAGTTAACAATTTAAATGACGAATTTTGTAAGTAATTTATATAATTATATGACGAGTTTGACCTTCAACGTTTTTCATTTCAGTAACTCACAAGTTAATTGAAAATGTTAGTCAAACATTTTAAGTATTTAGAATACGTATATGTCAAAAATATAAATAATTTTTTGGAGTTTGGAATACTTAAGCATAAATTATTGTAGAAATTATTTACATAGAAAGTGGTATTTAAAAGAGACCATATAATATTTATTTTTTTCTATTACAAAAAGTTAATGATTTAAATTGTAACGAGAACTAACTGAAACGTAACAAAAAACAACAACGAGTTTAATGTCAGTTTTTTCAGTCCGAGTATTTCCCCTTTTAACTCGCATAACAGTGACCATTCTTCAAAACATCCCAAGAATTAAAGTTTTTGTGGTTTGCTGGGGAATATTTTTCCACTCTTTCAATAGACCTTCTGGAGGTAGGCCAATTGAAATTTTGCACTACATTAGCAGGATACGGCCGCGTATTATCGTGCATGAAAAGAAAATTTTACATAAATGGCTCGTAAGGTGTAAATCTTGCAAAGGTTCATCAATGTACCTATCGCCTTTAAGGCACCTCCTGTGATAATGCAAAATTCGGTGCGTGCTTGTAAAAATATTCCAGCCCATACCATAAACTCAAACTCCAATATCTTTTAAATGCCAGTTTCTGGAGAAGCCTGGCATATATCAAGATAATTAAAAAACATTTAATACTCAAGAAAATGAATTTTAGCCTTTCAGACATTTTACAGGTGTGGACCTTCTTGCTGACTCTACAGGGCGTTTCAAATTTAATGCTTTACGCTACCGTATATATCTCAGCCCCACCAATATTTTCTTAAAGTTACTAAGCCTGTTGCAAACTTAGTAAGAATACCTATAGATAATTTGACGACCGTCTAAATCGATGGAGAAATAAAAATATATAAAACCTGTTTTTTTTTGCTGGTCAGTGTATTTGAATTTTTTTTCAAAATACCTCAACTTTCATCACCCTGATTCAGTTAATATCCTCAAGTAATTGATTTATTGACTGAGGCTACACTTTTATTCATCTAATATACTTACAAACTTGGTTTACTAGCCTCTGTCTAACCAAGTAGCTAGGCTGGCACCCAGGCTGTAGAGCTCTTCCTCCATTAGGATAGAAATCCGCATGGCCTATGGACAGCGGAAAACCAAATATACCTGAATCGGTGTGTATGACGTCTACATAATCGGCATCTGATTTTGTAAGTCTCATTGAAGTATCTACAACAACAAATAATTAAACTTTATATAAAAATATAACTTCTTGAAAAATAATTATTTTGTTCTCTGGTGACTTTCCCTAGACTGGGTGAAGTACCTGAAACCTTTTTGCTAGAACTCTAACAGTTTCCGACATATTTCCAGTTTCTCAATAAGGAAAGCGTCATAACTTTTTTTAGACATCGTTTGGTTGAGCGAAGAAATCGGCCGAAATACCAATTTGACCGGTATTTTTAGTTTTTCGATATCGTCAACCGAAAACCTAGTAATGATACCGGTACAAAATATGCCTTTAGTGTCTATACAGATAAAAATACCTATGGTTTAGTATCCGTTTTTGGTGTCTATTAGTTTTCATTTTTAACATTACCATAATTATTATTAGTGGTGATGTAGTGTAACTTACGGTATGGTTAAATGTAACATTTATTTATTTACAATACAGATCTGTTCGTGAAAATTACCGCGACAATGCTATTGGTTATGTCCAGATAGAGGTATTTATAAAATTATGCCATTTGGTTCCACATTAAACTACGTCTAATTTGGAAATAATAAACAAAAGTAATGAATAATAATATTTAACATTTATTATATATGTTTTTAAATTACTATTGCTATTTACTACTGATTTATTTTCTCTTTAAACATTATTAAAATATCCTTATTTATTAGTTTTGTTTTTGATGTTTTCAGAATAAAACAGGTAATTTAATGTAGTGAAAATTTTTTATAAATGCCTCAAATAACATCCTACATCCACTGAAATGTAATTTTATATTATGAAGACTGGAATGCGCTAAAAGCTACGCGAATGGATTACTCATGATCAGCGCCATATTTGTTTTGTGCAATGGCGGAGCAGTAGGGGCTTAGCTGATTGTGAATTGAAATGAAATTGAATTCTGGATATGAAGAATTATTTCGTACTATATGCTGGTTAATTTTACAGTCCCTTATAAAACATGATATGTTCCAACAATAACACCCACAAAAATACACAAAGAATAACACTAACGAGATACAAGGTAAAAGAAGAAACTACACTGTACGCCAATGACGTTTTTACAAACAAAATAATGGGAAATTAAGAACACAATTCTTATCGTACGTGCAGATAGTTGTCTCTCTCGCACCCACATACATTAGCAATGAAGTATGTCTTTGCCGAGTTTCATGTGCCTCCTTTTGTCTGCTCCTAGGTTTGGTACCTTTATTTGAATGCGCAATGGGACTAAACGCCTTCCATATCGTACATTTCAGTGCCTACATCTCGTAAATAGTAGGAACAATCACAAAACATGTTATTTGGAATCGCCATGAGGCGCTGAACACAATAAATGAGAAAACAATGTAAGTTTGCTGTACCATTAATTTTCTAATCGCCCTGAATACATTCTGGTAACTTAATAGAAAAGTTTAATTGATTCTTTACATTTTAATTTTTTCGATGAACTTACACCTACCTTATGTATCTACTTATGTATTTCCAAATAAACTTACATTAAAATGGTGTTCACAAACAAATAATGTTGCAACGCTGGAAAGCTTGACATTTACCTTTCGTCGCGTTTCGTCGCCCTACACCACATTTTTCTTTTCATTTTTTGGTACAGTGAAATACTTTTTATTAGTCGCTGTATGCCGTATTCGTACATAATTCAATATTTCTTTGATTTGTCCGGTGAGAAGCTCTTTCTGTGTTCATTTTACGAGTCTATTTTGCAACTTTATTCAGTACCAATGTCTGCTTAACACAATAAGGATAATATCTCAATGACAAATTAACTCTTCTTTTTAAGCGTATGTACTGCGTTGTCCAAAAATGGAGATCGTATACAGATATAAAGCACAATGCTATATAAGATATAGACACAGCTTAAATAACAATCAGCACACGGACTCGTATGGCGGGAACGTCACACGCAGATCCTTCGCGCATGCCGCCATTTGAGAATACAACATTGAAATAGCGGCAGGGACATGTTGTTGTAAAATATGCCCTTATAGTCATACCGTTCGACGACTGCGTTATTGGCGCACGAGTGCTGTATTTTGTGGTTTGTTGATTTTCTTGTATTTTATACTGTTATGTTATTTTATTTTTAAACAATTTCAAGTAAAACGAATTTATATTTCGTATCGTGTAAAAAAAATAAACTTTTATCAGTCTTATACCACCATGAACATAAAATTTATTCAGCATTTTGTAGTTTATATCTGTATCTATAACTTTGATATATAAAAACTTTTTTTATATCTGTCACAGTTCTCAAGATTAATACTGTCCAACTCTATCTTGGACATTCAGTAATGTAGAATTTATTCTTGTTATTTAGGTAAGTATACCGCTGTAATATATATGTTTTCTGTACTTTTTTGTTTCTATATAATGTAATCTTTCGAAAACAAAAGTGACTTAATAAATTTCACTTTTGTTTTGTTTCCTTTTTTAGTCATTAACAATGTAATGTTAATAAATTACCTATACGTACTTTGAAAAGTAATTGTACATTTTATGTTAATAATGGATCCACGTAGGTGTGGTATTTAAATTAATCAAGCTCTCAAAATTAGGTAACAGTTCCTATATCTATGTTTTAGTAAAACAAAACAAAAAACTATTTTGAAATTCAAGTAGGTACACAGTGCAGTTAAAACACTTTCTAAATTGGGACAACTATTTTTAATCCAGTCCTGACGTGTATCCTGAGCGAAAGAGAGACAACAAGCTTCAAGGACAAATTTGGTTTTAATATTTCAAAGGTGCCGCCGTAGAGTCTGTGAGCTGATTGTTATTTAAGCTGTGATATAGATACACGTGCTAACGTCGTCTGACGTAACAGGTCTTCACTCTGGCGGCTACCGTTTTCTGGGGGCGTGGCCAAACATAAATTTTTAATACCGTTTTTAGGCTTATTTGTAAACGAAATTCTCTAGAACAAACTGTCTATCTTCTGTACAAATTTGGAAAAACATGCAATTTCTCATTGTGGATTGTAAAATTAGTTTCGATTCACTATTTTTAGTCGTGTTATTATTCAGTAGGACAAATCAAGTAAACCACATTTGTGTAATGTGTAATATATAGTTGGAAAACATTTAAGTGTGATGACATTTAAGTGTAATATATTGTTGAGATTTAATAACTACGGTGTGGTTATTAAAAATTTACATCATAATAGACCCGCATTATCCCAGTTTCGCTGCGAAATTTCAGACATCGTAACTTTCCGCGGTATTGTGACCGTGGCTTTTCTCATAAAGTCCACTGTAATGTCCCGATGATTCACGCTTAAATCCCTTCCAAAGCACCGTAGTAGGTAGGTGTGTAAAAAGTCAATAATGTTAATCTGGTTGATGCTTTGTCAAGATTACAGGGCTTCGTTCTTCATATCAGGGCTGTGTTATAGCCACGGCGCATTATTGGAAAGGTAGACTTTAACTAGCCAGTAACTATAACGCCATTTAGATTACAATCTTTCACTGTGAAATAAGCAGCAGCTGAAATTATTTATATTTCAGGTAGTACAGAGTATGTTACTAAGAATTATAAGGTGTACTAAAATAAGTATTCAAAACTTTAGTACATGTGGAACAACAACCTTGTATAGTATATTTTCTCAAACAAGTGTGATCCGTCAATTTAACGTATATTTTGCACGATCTGTCAATTTAATTTATTTACTGGTTGGATTAAAAAGAATAGTAAGCTCTTTTTACAAATGTCAGATCGGTAGAACAGTCACTTACCGATCGGAAGACAAAAACTTTAGAATTTTTTTTTTATATATTTTCAGGTATTAATAATATTGTGTGAAACTAACTACACTGGGGACTAAAGCCCCGAACAGCGTTGAATTTTGCCCACAATATTTACCTATATATTCATTATTATTAGCTTTTGTAACATTTTTTACTGTATTAGAAAGGTATTTTAAGCTAATATAAATCAAATCTCCTACAATTCCTATCAATGAAGTCATATGTATGTTCTCTGATACCAAACATCTAGGTATGCTAATGAACAATTCCACAGACAAAGCTATATTCAATAATTATCTAAAAATAATAATCTAGCTAAATTTACTAACCTGGTTTACGAAAACATTCTATAAATATCTAAGTTCAGTTTTGAAACTGTAGGAACTCGAATATTCAATCACAATAGATGAGATCTGACCTATTTCTGCATATTTAGGATTGCTTCTTCAGGTAGCCTCCTTTAAGTTGAGTTAAATTAAAATTATTTGAAATTAAATATCGACAATGTCAAAAGTGACTTTAACCTGTCAATGAATTTTAAATTAAACATGTCAATTACCTACTTAAAATATTGTGTGAAACTAACTACTCTGCGGGTTTATATTAGCTTAAAATACATTTCCAATATAGTAAAAAATGTTAAAAAACTAATAATAAAGAATATATGGGTAGATATTATGGGTGTAATTCAACGCTGGTCGGGGCTTTTGTCCCCAGAGTAGTTAGTTTCACCACACAATATTGTTAATACCTGAAAATATATAAAACATTTTTCTAGTTAGATATTTGACTCAACTTAAAGGAGGCCACCTGAAAAAGCAATCCTAAAAATGCAGAAATAGGTCAAATCTCATCTCAGGTTGGTAAATTTAGTCAGATTAAATTTTTTAGATAATTATTGAATATAACTTTGTCTGTGGAATTGTTCATTAGCATGCCTAGATGTTTGATATCAGAGATCATACATATGACTTCATTGATAGGAAATGTAGGAGATTTGATTTATATTCGCTTAAAATACCTTTCTAATAGAGTAAAAAATTTAGAAAAATTGTTTTCTAGGTTGGAGCAAAGAGTCTAATTAAAATATGAGGTCTGTTGAGTCCCCCCACCCAAAAATATTGCAAAAAAAACTGGTATCTTCGGTATCGTTTTGACTTTCTACTTCGGAAGGTTTGTCAAATTCCATTTCTTTGTTCTAAAGCAATATTTCACACTTTTCTTCAGTCGTAAGACCAGCCAAAATCAAAAATATCAGAGGTTGATGAAACTGTGGTTCCTATGGATGTGGATCATTCTCGGAAATAGGAAGAAATGAAATTTGACGAACAATCCGAAGAGAGTCAAAACGGTTCCGATGATGAATGCTTTCCGGTTTCTTTGGGATAGATTGAGCTCAACAGACTTTAGATTAAATTTCGACTTGGTAAAATATATGAGGGAATACTTGATCCAATCTAGAAAACATTTTCCCAAAGATGCCATTTTCAGCTATTTTTGCGATTTTCGCTAAATCTGTGGTGATTAAGCTGAACAAACTCCAAATTTTGATTGAGCACCTCGAAATACATAAGAAATATACTTGATCGAAATCAGAAAAAGCGTTTACAAATTTTGTCGCAATTACAAATGTGATTTTTGCGATTTTTTTGCATGTCCAAGCTATTTCATAAACTTTGTGGGTGATGCAGTTTAACTGATTCAATAGAAACACTTAATCAAGGCCAGAAAAAAATACGATATTTTGTGATTTTTCGCTATTTTTGAGATTTACTCAAAATTATGAGGATGTTTAAGCCAAGCGGACTTCAGATTTGGATTTCGTGGGTAAAAAAAAATAATAAAAATAGGTGGGTATGGTCAAAAATACAGACCACTATCTTTGTGTATGCTGATGTAATTGCTCTTCTTCTAATTTATAACAAAAACTAAAGTTTTTCGAAAAATTTAATTTTAAAATTAATAAAATATTGAATTTATTTGTTACTAATAAGTCCAAATATTAATATATTTTAGAATGTTAGTTCGATTTATCTTTTGCAACTTTTCTGAAATATAGTGTTTAATTTTTTATTAAAATTTATCAAGTAAAAACCCACATTCAAGTTTCCGAAACCATATTAAGTTAAGTACACATCAGTTGTCAGTGCAGTTGCTAATCTTTTCTTAGAATTGGAAAAATGCATAATAATTTCACTTCCTTTTTATAATAAAACCTACAGTTTTTCAAGGAATTTGAGTTTGTTCGTTATTAATAGGTCAGTTTATTAATATATTTTTTAAATTTGTGTTCATTTTATCTTTTAAAACAGCTTATCTCTCTAGTGGTTTTTAGGCTTTCACGGCCAGTGCTGTAATTTTTTAGCTTATCTCTCATATATCCAGTTCCAAGAAAAGTGTAAAGGGTGATCTCGAATGTGCAAAAAAATTAAACGTAGCTTGTACGACCAATTTGAATAGGGGTAATTTATATAAAATTTGATCTGAGCCTCCCTTAAGTAGTTATGACCCCTTAACAGGAGGTGATAAATTTACAGTTTTCTTTAATTCCTACAATCAAGAAGTGAAATTTGGCAAGGTATCAGTCATAAAGCATTGAAATAAAGTACCCTCTGCATATTATTACTATAGTTTTTAAGTAACCCTTACCCTCCGTTCCCCGTAGTAGGTGGGTAGTTTAATTAGGACCAACTGTTTAATACATAGCAATATTTGATATCAAAGAACCATGAACTGTCATCAAATGCAAAATGATGGAAGCCTATGTGTAAATTAGATATTAGAAAGGAAACTGTGTGCGTGTAGGGTCATGAACTTTATTTTTTACTCAAAAACTGTACTAAACAAAAAATGTAATGAATAATATACAGGTGGTACTATATTTCAATGCCTTATGACTGGACGAGGAGAATAAGAAAATATTCACTGAGAAGAAGATTCATCAGCCTAAATACCTTGTCAAATTTCACTTCTTAATTTCAAAGTGTTTAGAAGAAACTAAATAAAACTTTATCCCCCCAGATAAGGTGTCGAAACTCCTAAGGGAGGCTCAGATCAAAAAATTGTTTATGAAGTATTCCAACTAAAATCGATCGTACAATCTACCCTCTTCACTCTTTATTTTTTTTTGTAACTTAACAATTCAATGATTATATTCGAAAGAAGTTTACTTTTTAGTCGTCAAAAAATTAGCCCTCTGTAACTCGATATATTTATAAAATGGTCTACTAAATAATCCATTTTAGCAAGTGACACCATTGCGTGCGTCTGGGAAATTGATTTTGATAAATAATTCAGCGTCCTGGCTGGCGCTAATGAATGTCTCAAAACGTCGCTCTTTTTAATTTGAATTATAAATGGATCGTTCCAATCATTTAGATTTAGACCTACCCATGTCGTGATGTCCATCAAACAAATCTGGAACTAATGATATTCTAATCGAGAACTGCCATTGAATTTTTGGGGACTAATTTGTCCGCAGTTTTAAAATTAGAGTCAAATGTTTGAAATACGATGACTAGGGTAAAGCTCATATTTTGCATATTATGAATGTTATATACATTTTATTTATTATCAAAATAGCATATTGTGCATAAAATTAGTAAATATAGTAAATTATTCTTTCGAAGAATTGGCCAACATTCATTTTATGTATGGAAAAGCATATGGACATTCGAATGTAGCAAGGCGACTCTATGCAGATGTATTCTGTACTGTTGTGCTCCAAATCTCATTTGAATATCTCGATCGGTTTTCGAGAAATAAATATTATACTATTTAAGACAGAAAACGAAGCATTTCCGGACCCATGTTTATATAAACCTTTTTTCTTATTTTTAACATAAAACCTGTCCCTAGATTTTCTAAGATCATTTTGTAACACCCTATATAATATAACATTTCAAATATTTAAAAATACAGGGTTAACTATGACTAAGTACAAATATTTTAAGAGGAGATAGAGAAAATTAAGAATTAACGGAATCACCCTTCAAAAAATTCGAAACTTATTTATAAAGCGAAAAATTTTTTTTTTAATTATGTTAAATCTTATTTAAAGCCGTCTATGCGGCTTGTCCGCCACACGTTTACAGTCAAAGTAGGCAACTAGCATCACGACGGTAAAATTCCCCGTCATGTCATAATTTAATTCCTGTGTTTACCATGTGTTTACGTTATAGTTTCGTGTTCTTCTTCAGTTTTTAGTGCCTTTTTAATTTTGACACATTTTATAGTCACTAAATAAAGAAATTTCTGTCATGTGCAGATACTTTCCCACAATATAGTTCGCCGGTTTGGTTTTATAGGTTGTGGGCAAGACTGCCGAGGGTACATTAAAAGTATTCTATTATCTATTTATTTCGTTCAATGTTGTTATAATAAATAGGCAGGATATCTAGCTGTACGTACGGGAAGTGTATTTTATCGGTAGTGCGTGGTTATAATGAATGTAAATGTTGTAGTTTTGCCAGTTTGTAACGAGATAATGAAAAACGAATGGAAAATAATGGATCTAACTGGATTAACTGTTACCTACTTATCTATCAGGTATTATTACTAATAAGAATGTTAATTTTTGTCGTTTCTGATCATTTTGTAACACCCTATATAATATAACATTTCAAATATTTAAAAATACAGGGTTAACTAAGTACAAATATTTTAAGAGGGCATAGAGAAAATTAAGAATTAACGGAATCACCCTTCAAAAAATTCGAAACTTATTTATAAAACGAAAACATTTTTTTCTAAATTATGTTAAATCTTATTTAACGCCGCCTATGCGGCTTGTCCGCCACACGTTTACAGTCAAAGTAGGCAACTAGCATCACGACGGTAAAATGCCTCGTCATGTCATAATTTAATTCCTGTGTTTACCATGTGTTTACGTTATAGTTTCGTGTTCTTCTTCAGTTTTTAGTGCCTTTTTAATTTTGACACATTTTATAGTCACTAAATAAAGAAATTTCTGTCATGTGCAGATACTTTCCCACAATATAGTTCGCCGGTTTGGTTTTATAGGTTGTGGGCAAGACTGCCGAGGGTACATTAAAAGTATTCTATTATCTATTTATTTCGTTCAATGCTGTTATTATAAATAGGCAGGATATCTAGCTGTACGTACGGGAAGTGTATTTTATCAGTAGTGCGTGGTTATAATGAATGCAAATGTTGTAGTTTTGCCAGTTTGTAACGAGATAATGAAAAACGAATGGAAAATAGTGGATCTAACTGGATTAACTGTTACCTACTTATCTATCAGGTATTATTACTAATAAGAATGTTAATTTTTGTCGTCTCTTCATTTAGAAATGCGGCAAAAAAAACGACCTCATGGTAGTAGATATTGTTGACAGATGTAAGCTTTATCTATGGATCTAAGCCATCTCAGTCGACGCTTATCATAGGCGCCGACTTTCCGTAGGAAAAGAGGGTTTTGCCCCATTTCTTAAATGTCGAGCTAAAATTCTGGAATAATTTTTTTATTGTCTTTTAGGTCTTCCTGAGCACGTGGTTAAAATTTTTGTACTTAGTCATAGTTAACCCTGTATACAGGCGGTTGTTAACAGCAAATGGAGTTACTTTCATTGGACACCCTGTAGATAACACAATGGTTTTGTTGTTCTAAAGCCATACATATATATTGCAAAGAATGATTTTGTATACCCAACCATTCCCGTAGGTGTAGATATCACACAATAATGTTTTTGTTACATATTTTACATAACTTAATATCGCGCTTACACCGATACATGTTTATTATATGCATTTTCGAAATGTTTACTGGGAGCTGCACCGGAACCTTAAAATAGCAATAAAAGAAACAATTACCATTCAAGGAAAACTCGGGCAAAGCAGGATCAAGAGCCGTGATCCTCGGTATCCTCAGATCCGGTCGAATAAGTTTCCCTGCAATTCCCGCAACATGGCAGCCCAGACTGAAGCCGATGATGTGCAAATTTTCCACGGACATTTCACCACTGTCGCTGTACATTTCGATAAATCGCTTTAGCCTCATTCCTACGTATTTCACATTCATCACTGCCGTCCTATACCAAGGGAAAGATCCGAGCTCCGACCAATCTAGAAGGATTAAGTTGAATTTTTTCTTTTTGCTGAAATATGCTGAAAATAAGTGAAGATATAAAATAAAACCTCTATATTGATATATTGTCTGTAGTTATTTGTTCGTGACATTTTTTTACTGTTTTAACTTAATTTATATTATACAGGATGATTTTTAACTTTATTATATAATTTAGCCGTTTATTCTACTCATGAAAATATGCACTTTTTTCTCCACGACCATTAGTGAATGTAATAATTCCGAATCATTTTTAATAATAGAATGTAAAAATTCTCATTCTTGAGTTAGAATATTTATTCTGAAACACTTCTTATGTATTTTGCATGTATTTTCATTCTATAACAAGGTACAGAATGAAGATTCCGTAATCGAACTAAACGACTACATTGCCATGGATTTCAAAATTGTCAGTGTCAAATGTAAATGGCGGCGTCGTAAAAATTATTATTTTTCTACGTTCATGCAAAAAACAAAACTTTATTGAACTATATTTAGTGAAAAAAGTGGTTCTTTATTGCACTGGTGCAATAACGTGCTTATTGCATCCATCTGTCATTCTACTACAGCATTTTGTCATCATGACAAACATAAACGTTCAAATCGACGTCACACTTTCCTAGACAGAGTCATCTAATTATCATTTTTTGGTTTTTGCATGAATGTAGAAAAAATATTGTATGCAACTCGTACAAAAAGTGCTTATTGCACTCGACGTGTTGTCCTACTTGGCCTGACGGCCTCGTTGGACAATTTCACGTCGCGTGCAATAAACACTTACATTTTGTACTTGTTGCATAAATAATTATTTCAGAAACTTTAATTTAAATAAAATAATGAGTGAAAAATCGACCTGAAATTGCAAATTATACAAATAATATAAGTGAGAACCTGCTGATGCAAAAATTGAGACATGAATTTTAATAGCATTATGCATTGTTAAGGCATGAAATGAAAACGCACTGCTTTTCCGAAAATGTTTTAATCGCATTTTTCGGTAATTTATTAAAAAATTCGACTCTGGAAAACATATTCATTTGTAAAAGCAACGACTAATGTGAAACACGATATCGATATTTCAAGATACAAAAAAAGTAGGTACGTAGCTAAGAAATAGAAGATTTTTATAAAAGAAAACCTTTAAACAATTTTTTTAAATTCTCCAGATGAGATATATTTAGCTACAAAGGTAATATAAATCAATATGTAAATAGCAATTTTAATAAAATGCAGTTTTTAAGTCTCTCTTTTCATTGGTGTTTTGGGGGCTTGTCGCATAAATTAGCTTTACAACATTAACATTTCCGGCATTAAAGATTTGGGATCCGCAATACTAATTGCAATTCCTAATATAAAAACTAAAAAATCAAGAGAGTTTACAATCACTGAAGGTTTTATAATATTATAAGCTTTGAGACATTATAATGTTCCTCGTGATATGTTTTTATTAATTTCCTAAAAAATAAATGTACACGTCAAGTAATTAGGTTAAATACACTGAACACTGCCTAAACAAATTGCCACATTTTTTAATCCGGAACCCACAAGAGTATAATGGCCACTCATTAGTAACCATCCCCTCAACCTCCAATTCTTCCTTCTACGTGACTGTTAAGTCTGCCTCTACAAATCAAATCTTGGAGAGATTTAAATTTTTCTTTATTTTTATCTTTACTAAACACCCGGAACCTCTTAAGCAAAGCATATTATGGTTACAATACAACCACTAATATCTGGGAGAATGTAAAATAAAATTTTCGATAATTTGCCGGATGCGCCAATGACAAAATAATATTTTATCCCCTAATGCAAAATATCAAAACCTTTATTGTAACGGTTTTCAGCAAGATATTTGGAATAGTTATTTTCCTAACATGAGTTAGGAACAAAGTTTCTACAAGCTCATGAAAACAAATGGAATGTTTTAATCTGTATTATTACATGTGGGAACAAAAGTTATATAACAAGAATAAATACAAACACATTGGTATAAGAGAAATATAATCTTCTTATTTATTATTAGTGATATTAATTGTAAACGTACAATTAGACGCGTTATATAAGATGATTGCGGTCATGTGGGCTAAAGTTAGCTGCTTCTTGGAAGAAGGTTTTTCTAATGCGGGGAACAAATATTGAGAAGAAATTTTCTCAGAAACAGGCGTCAAATCGTGGCTGTTGATTACTGAAAGTATAAATGTATAGTATATCTAGGCAAGACGTTAATAGCTGTAAATTGTAGTTTCAAGATGATGGAGTATTCAAATGAAGAATTTTGATGAGTCTTCTAAGTGCCTACTTCTCACCAACAGAAGTTGTTTTCAACCCTCCTAAACGTTTAATGTTTATGATTCCTTTTCCACAATCGGCAAAAAAAAATTTGTGACCGGTATATAGTTCCGAATTTTGAAGGTATAAATAGGTTGCGATTTTTACTATTGAATTGAATTAATGCCTACAGGTTGGATTGTCACTTTTTATCTATATCGTCGATGGTGATTTTCGTTATTTCCTCTCGTCTGCAGACACCGGCCAATCAAAAAATCGTTACCAACTTAATCATCAGGTAAGTTTTATCGTAAATTTTGTTACGTCTTCATAACAAAAAATTTTTGCTATTTTCGGACGAAATTCAACATTCTGTCTTTTTAAAAAGGCAGTTATTTCACAGGCAAGCGTCGTGATCCTCAGTATCCTCAGATCCGGTCGAATATGTTTCTCTGCATTTCCCGCAACATGGCAATCCCGACTGAAACCGATGATGTGCAAATTTTCCAAGACAGTTAATTCACAGTTTTTTATAAATAAAATAATAAAGAGTGAGTAATTCACAACATAAAGATGAGTACGGAAGGTGAGGGTGGCATGATTACCTAAGCGTGTTACTTGAGAAGAGTTCAAAGTACACAAAATTATCAAAATAAGTTAACGTAACTGAACCTAGCACATTAACAATTTACTTTAAATGTGCGCCCTGTGCCATCCCCTCCACACATTAGAATGCCGTCCTTTTGAACGGTGATTGCCCACCGTCACTCACTTACATGTATTTGATGCGCACTCCGCGGATATCATACTTAAGTCTTGTCCTCATGGATGAGAAATTTACGGATTTTTGCACGAATTTTGCAACTTCTGTTTTAATTATTTATGGCGGGAAAATCTCAACTTTTGACAAATTTTGCGAAGCAGTAAAACACTAACAGCCGGATTCATGAAACGGGCGTAGCGCTAGTCGGACTAACCAGTTTTACGCCCGTGTAAAGCGCTTTAGTTGGCCTAACCAGCTTTGCACTCATTCACAAAACGTGCGCTGTTTATTTACGTCCATATTTGCGCCAAAAGTTAGACCCAGTATTGTACCTGTCTAAAAATCGCGTAACTTCGGCCTCTAGTTCCTTGCGTTTCCCATTGTATATTTAGTATTTATATTCAAAAACAGTACTTTTCAGTGCTATGGATTAGTTAACATATCATAAAGTAAGTATTATACATAGTAATGAATAGGAGTATGGCTTTTATTTAAATTGGTGCAACAGAGGCGTAAATTTTTCGCGTAACCTCCGCTAGTCTGACTAACGTTACGCCTTGTTGATGAATCCGTATGTAAAATATTATTGCTACTTTCATTAATTATTATGTGGTGTTAATAAATTTGTTTTGAGCTTCTGTTAATCTACCATGGAAATTTTATGATGAATAGATAGAAAACCTTAGAGTTGACAAAATTTGTTACAAGTAGTTTTTTTCCACCATTGTGAATTCCGCATTCAAAATGACAAAAGGCTTTAGAGTACATACACACCATTCACTTTTGGTTACTAGCACTATCACTATAACGGTCACACATTAACACTTATTATATCATATCGTACCGCTTTCCGTATAACCTTCAATCATCCATGTTTCATCAAAATTTAATATATTCTTCGATCCAGATTCTGATCTTTTAATATTTATTTTAAATAGTTTCTTCGCCTTCGCGATTTTATTTAAACGGAAATTCACCTAAGTTTCATCTTGTAAGATATAGCAATCCAATCTTTTTTTTATCGAAAACTCATTTTAAAAATACCATCTTCCTTACGGGAGTTTCCATTATTTTCCGTTTTGCAGTTGTACTTCTTAACCACATTTTTATTTGCACTATACATACCTATATGCTACTTACGTGCATTTTTATTAATCACCTTACACTCATATTTTGACCTCGCGCCCTAAGCTCTTCATACCTACTTACATGTCATCATTCGATATTCCTCACTTATAAAATTAGAATGATTTTGAGAATACGCTGTAGAGCTTGAATTATTCTCCATTCTTGAGAACACAAAATCCCTAATAAAATTAATTACATTCTTAATTAAATTAGCGAAAAGATATACACGAAATTTTGCCCTGATAGCGTTAGAAATGGAACAGGTGGATCCGTAAATTCAACACAATAAAAAAACTGCGGCGCATGCGTATTTACTGTAGCAGAAGCTGTGCAGTCGGGTATGCTCTCAGAGATATTATAGGAAGAATATACGAGGTCTATGTATGTTTCTTTGTGTCGACTGCTATAAATTGCAAGCAGGTTTATAACATGAGTCACTCTCTAGATTTTCGGCAGTCTAATATAGTATAGTACAGTATAAATGGTTTTAAAAATTGACTAGACTAAATTTAAATTTTCTTTAGCCTAAACATGAATATTTCAAAATTTGTGATTTCAGTTCGACTAAACGTTTCTCGTTTTTACTGTTTAAGAAAGGTATTTTAAGCTAATATGTATCAAATCTCCTACAATTCCTATCAATGAAGTCATATGTATGTTCTCTGATACCAAACATCTAGGTATGCTAATGAACATCCACAGACAAAACTCTATACAATAATTATCTAAAAAATTTAATATATTTACTAACCTCTGGAACTCGAAATTCAACCACAATAATTGAGATCTCACTTATTTCTGCGTTTTATAAAGGATCGCTTCATCAGGTGGCCTCCTTTAGTCAAATATCTAACTATAAAAATGATTATATCAATAAATTAAAATTATTTGAAATTGAATGTCAAAATGAAATATCGACAACGTCAAACTGATTAACTGTCAATGAATATCATAACAACCTACTAAAATAAATAAAAATTAATAAAAATTTTACCTTTTATGTATAGTTTTTCATATATTTTCAGGTATTAACAATATTGTGTGAAACTAACTACTCAGTGGACAAAAGCCCCAACCTGCGTTGAATTACACCCACAATATCTACCCATATATTCCTTATTATTAGCTTTTGTAACATTTTTACTGTTTAAGAAAGGTATTTTAAGCTAATATGTATCAAATCTCCTACAATTCCTATCAATGAAGTCATATGTATGTTCTCTGATACCAAACATCTAGGTATGCTAATGAACATCCACAGACAAAACTCTATACAATAATTATCTAAAAAATTTAATATATTTACTAACCTCTGGAGTGGGAACTCGAAATTCAACCACAATAATTGAGATCTCACTTATTTCTGCGTTTTATAAAGGATCGCTTCATCAGGTGGCCTCCTTTAGTCAAATATCTAACTATAAAAATGATTATATCAATAAATTAAAATTATTTGAAATTGAATGTCAAAATGAAATATCGACAACGTCAAACTGATTAACTGTCAATGAATATCATAACAACCTACTAAAATAAATAAAAATTAATAAAAATTTTACCTTTTATGTATAGTTTTTCATATATTTTCAGGTATTAACAATATTGTGTGAAACTAACTACTCAGTGGACAAAAGCCCCAACCTGCGTTAAATTACACCCACAAAAAATATATGAAAAAACTATACATTAAAGGTAAAAATTTTTTATTAATTTTTATTTATTTTAGTAGGTTGTTATGATATTCATTGACAGTTAATCAGTTTGACGTTGTCGATATTTCATTTTGACATTCAATTTCAAATAATTTTAATTTATTGATATAATCATTTTTATAGTTAGATATTTGACTAAAGGAGGCCACCTGATGAAGCGATCGCTTTATAAAACGCAGAAATAAGTGAATCTCAATTATTGTGGTTGAATTTCGAGTTCCCCCAGAGGTTAGTAAATATATTAAATTTTTAGATAATTGTATGGTATAGAGTTTTGTCTGTGGATGTTCATTAGCATACCTAGATGTTTGGTATCAGAGAACATACATATGACTTCATTGATAGGAATTGTAGGAGATTTGATACATATTAGCTTAAAATACCTTTCTTAAACAGTAAAAATGTTACAAAAGCTAATAATAAGGAATATATGGGTAGATATTGTGTGTAATTCAACGCAGCTGAGTAGTTAGTTTCACACAATATTGTTAATACCTGAAATATATGAAAACTATGCATAAAGAAGGTAAAATTTTTATTAATTTTTATTTATTTTAGTAGGTTGTTATGATATTCATTGACAGTTAATCAGTTTGACGTTGTCGATATTTCATTTTGACATTCAATTTCAAATAATTTTAATTTATTGATATAATCATTTTATAGTTAGATATTTGACTAAAATGAAGCGATCCTTTATAAAACGCAGAAATAAGTGAGATCTCAATTATTGTGGTTGAATTTCGAGTTCCCACTCCAGAGGTTTGTAATTATATTAAATTTTTAGATAATTATTGTATAGAGTTTTGTCTGTGGATGTTCATTAGCATACCTAGATGTTTGGTATCAGAGAACATACATATGACTTCATTGATAGGAATTGTAGGAGATTTGATACATATTAGCTTAAAATACCTTTCTTAAACAGTAAAAATTGTTACAAAAGCTAATAATAAGGAATATATGGGTAGATATTGTGGTTGTAATTCAACGCAGGTTGGGGCTTTTGTCCACTGAGTAGTTAGTTTCACACAATATTGTTAATACCTGAAAATATATGAATAAACGTTTCTCGCCCGTAAATAAAATTTTATTTGTAAAATATTCATCAGCCTGTAGCTGCAAGTTTGTACTTATTGAATAAATAAACGGGTAAACCCTTTTATATCTTAACTGTAACACAAACAGAAATAAGAAACATTGTCATCGATCTAAAATTTCCAATTTATAATATTTTTATGTAACGTATAAATCCTATGAAACAACTCAATTAGTCCCCATAGTAAAATTAACACATCAATTTCCCAACAGATATAATTAATTGAATAAAATTATTCATTGTCTATTCGTAATGATTTGTATAAACCGAATTATTTGTACGTTTTACACTGATAATAACTACAAATGGTTTCCATTATTTATTTAAATTAATTTAAAGCGCCGTAATATTCAAAGGAAACCTATAAGCTACATAACAAAAAAGCATTGTACTGTATTTGATACATTGCACAGATACACATCTTAATTGCTAAGTTCAGTTCGGGTCGTGATATATGGGATTATAAAATATATTCAGTATACTTCACTCTACGTGAGAAAGGATCCCAGATGGATCGAGGTGAGTGATAAATTTCTTGGAAGCCGAGGATAACGAAAAGGGTACAGAAAAGGAAAAATCACCGAAATGAAACCAGACGGAGTATTGATTCTAAGGGCAGATTTATTTTTGTGTGAGAAAATAAATTACTTGGCAACAGACCTACAACTTCTATGTGAAATTATGTATTATATTTTTTTGCCGATTAAGTTGTATAAATATCAGCAATCAGCAGATGGATGAAAATTGGAATTACTAAGTATGTACTACCTATATGTATAAAAACAACATTTTATTAATTAAAAGTTAAGAAAGTTAAGTGGCTTTAGGATCTCTTATATTAAGAAATATATTTATAGAATATTTTTAATATTTCTAAATATATTAAACAAATAACAAACAAGTATAAGTTGATGTAAACGATATTTTTCCAGTTGGCCTAGTAATTTTGAAGAATTTAATAATATTTTAAAATATAGGGGATGATTTTATTATACGTCTACTTATTTAAACAAGTGATATGCAAAAAATAGCCCAATAAAATGTTAATATAAAAATCATAATAATTCACTTATTTTCAGTTTAAAATTATGTAAGCCGGTCCTGTACGCTCACAGTACAGTCTGCATAGGGATGAAATTTTTATGCAAATATTCTGTGCATTTTGTTCAACAGACCCAACTGATTTTGATTACACTCTGTGTTACAATAATAACATATCTACATCATTATTATCAGTACAATTGGGTCATTGTTAAATCACTGTGTCAGCAAATTACTTGTAATACAAAATGATACTACGCACGCACTAAAAAATACAAAAAATAATAAAAATACCACTATGCGTTTACGTACGTGTTACGTTATTATTTAAAGTTAAGGTTATAAACGAAGTGTGAGTTCACCAAAGCCTGTGCACGCAACTTATCACATGTCGCTTATCGATGACTATTGTGAAATAGTTAGTTGATTTATTAGAGTAAGTTAAGGTTGCACAGAAGCTTCAAAATTTGGAGTAACTTTAACCTCAGTTATCTCGGTTATTAAAAACATTTATTAGGACAATATTTGTAAAATTTATTTTAATGCCTACCATCATCAGTTAAAATTAATACCCCACTTTCAAAATTACCCAAGGCACAATTGATTGAATTTGCTTTAGAAATTGAAAGGGATAACATATAGCCGTTTTTAGAGGTTTTGATTGACCAACACACTAAACAATTATGCCAAATTTTCTAAAAATAAATCAAGGGGTTTAAAAGTTATGAATTTTAAATTTAATTTTTTATCTGCTCTGGAAATCCTATATCTCAGAAACGCCCTTTGAACCCTATGCGTATTAAACAAAATTACTTAACCGTAGAATACGCTACTGGATATTCTGCACGTAATTTGGAAACATCCTGTATGCTACTTCATCATTAAATACCCTGTATTCATATAATAAAAATTATTAGTGATTGATCTTAACACGTAAATAATTTTGAAAAAGATGTACAAAGTTATGAGTAAATAGTCAAGTGTTTTAGTTCGTAACAATAGAAACTGTAAATTCACAATTAGTATGTCACCTCAAATAAATACGTTAAATTCCAGATCTTAATAACGTTAATTACAGATTGAAATATCTTCACTCGAATTTTAAAATTCCAACAAGCTCTGCGATACCCTTCCTCGAAAATGCTTGAGAAGTTCTTCGCTTATTTATTAATTCACATTTTCCAACCAAACGTGGCTCAGGTGTACGTCTAGCTGCTTAATAGACTCAAGAGGGTTCTCATATCCGTAATTTAGATACAGACCAAGTAAATTTTATGTTCAATATTAATCCTTCATTTGTAGGGAGTGTTACTTCAACCGTATTTTAAATTAGTACTAGTCATAGGCGGAGCAGTAAAGGGGTGCTATTGATGTCGGTTCTTAGAGGTAGTTTTGAGACTCATACGGTCGGATTTTCTCTTCAGACAACGATGGTCTAAGATTTTCTGAAGTAGTTTCTCTGATCGAACTGATCGAGTCCTATGGTATCAAGCGATTCGCTCTAGGCATATCCAGCGATGACTGAAATAGCTGTTACTGAGAAGTTTTCTTAAGCTGTCACAAACTCAACGGGACAGAAAACGGGGAAACATAAAAACATTAAAAAAACAAGAAAAATTGACCTATATAACAAAATCACGTTTAACTACTCTATTTGAACAATGCAAAATATTAAATTTATTCCAAATTAAGTTTTTTAACCTCAAATGTATCATGGGAGTTGATATAAGTTCGATTAATTCTTGGAGTATCTCATTCCAAGCTGAATTTCATGGGTAAGAGCTGCTAAGGTCTGTAGGGGATGTAGCAAATGCAGCAGTCTGCGGCCAGTCAGGTCCGATACATGTTCAATAAGTGACAGATGCGGCGATTTTGGTAGCCAAGGTAAAGAGTTGATCTCTGATGTTGATCCACAAAAGATACTGTTTGTCTGTCATTGTCCTGCTGGAAAATGGCGTTTTGGATGGTGTGAAGATATGAAATGACATCCACTTAATGGATGTAGTGTTGAACTGCCATGTTGCCTCTAATGTAAACTAGTGGTGATCTGCTACCATACGCGACATCATTCCATACCATAATGTCTACTGCGTGATGGACATGACACTCTTGCACGACCATCGTGTATCTCCAGGCAGAAACGAGACTAAATATCACCTGATTCCATTCTTGATCTCTTTACACCAGGCCTTCTTAAACTATGGGTCGCGACCCCAATGGGGTCGCGTAGCAAAATTCTGGGGTCGCGAGAGAGATTTGCTGCTCATTATGATCATATAACTTTTACTCATTGCCTTATTCACCGAAAGGCCCTTGCAGCAAAAGAAATAGCACCAGAATTGAACGATGTGCTTCAGCATGCTGTTAAGATTATAATCTTAATTAAGAGCCATGCCCTTAACACCCGCTTATTTTCAAATATCTGTAAGGATACGGATTCCAACTACACAACTTTATTATTACATGCAGAAGTAAGATGGTTGTCGAGAGGTCAAAGTTTAAGAAGATTATTGTTATTAAAGGACGAAATCGAAATATTTTTAACCGAACGAAAATGTGAACTGCTGCTTTTTCAAAATGACTTAATGGCTATCCAAGCTGTGTTATTTGTCAGATATCTTTGCGAAATTAAACTATCTCAACTTGTCTCTTCAAGGAAAAAATTGCGATCTATTTACTTCGACTGATAAAATTGCGAAAGTTTTATTAAAAAGATCAACATTTGGAAAAGTAGGGTAGAAAAAAATTTGTTCGAAATGTTTTCCAGTGTCGACAATTTTATAATCGAGAAAAATCATTGTAAAACTTTTATTGCAAAAATTATTGTAGATCACTGAAAAGTGCTAGAAACACAGTTCCGTACATATTTTATATTAAATATTGATTGCAAAAAGGTAGCTTTTATTCAAAAGCCGTTTTGATTGGCTTAAGTGAGATTGAGCTTTCGAGTGACTCAAACTTAAAACTACAATTTCCAAAAAAGCCCTTGACTGAATTCTGGATCGGAACTAGAACTGAATTTCCCACAATCGCTGATATGGCGTTAAATGTTCTTCTGCCATTCAACACCACATATTTATGTGAAGTTACTTTCTCAGCTTTAACACATTAAATCCCAATATCGTTCATCGCTAAAAAATGTTGAAGAGGTCTTACGTCCAGCAGTGTCAAACATTCCACCAAGATT
Organism: Monochamus saltuarius; assembly: GCA_025584915.1. Classification (NCBI taxonomy): domain Eukaryota; kingdom Metazoa; phylum Arthropoda; class Insecta; order Coleoptera; family Cerambycidae; genus Monochamus; species Monochamus saltuarius. The sequence continues at coordinate 17,258,074 of CM046727.1, read as the reverse complement.
TAATTTGTTATGCAATAAAAAAACAGGCACATCCATCTCATTAAATTTTTTCCTTTAATTTTAATTTAATACTTAGTACTCAACGACTGCGTTCGAATATATTCGAGCAAACTAAGACAGTCAAAATTCCCTTTTATTTATGTTATTGCAAAAATGCAATTTTGATGAAAAATAGGACATATACCTTTTGTAACTATAATACAATTTTACAACTTTTTGCGCAATTTTTAATTTTACATTTCTGTATGTTTCTAAACGAATTCTAAAACTATATATGTTCATATGTATATGTATATTTGTATATTGTTACCTAATAAATAAATCATCAAAAAATATTTATTTATCTTTCTTTTATATTTATATGGGGTCGCCAGGAAACTCGCAATCATAAATGGGGTCGTGAATGAAAAAAGTTTAAGAAGCCCTGCTTTACACCTTTGTAAGCGGATAGCTCGATGTTGACGAGTGAGAGGCAGCACTCAATGTGGCCTATAAGACAAAAGGCCAAAACTTCATATTCGACGATATACTGTACGCATACCGACCATCTCGCCATGTTCTTCAAACCACTGATTTGCAATAGTTGGGCTGTTGCTAAATCGCTCTCTGAGAGCTAAAAGTAGCAATCGACGACCTTCACCTCTGAGGTTTCTCTACGACGCACAGTGGCGCAAAGCTCTACTGTGCCACCCAAATAACTGTACGCCCCTTAGGGTTGGGCTGCTTGAGTTGATTTTTTTTAAATGTTCGTCATAAAATTGCCTATCGATCCCTCTTTCTCAATTTTCGCTTTGGGTCTTAATTTTCGAGGAATTTGACTCCAAAAATGGGTTTGCATACAAAAAACTAGATTTTTCGCACAAAAATTACCCTACGAAACACGAGATTGAGATTTTTTTATGGGGAAATGCTCGTCTTGGAAAGCCCTACAAGACTGTCCACTTAGATTTCGGGGAGACATTTTCACTATCATACATTTCCATCCGAACAGTTCCAGGAAAAATCATTTCTCATTAACAAAGAACTATTCTATCCAAAATGGCCACTTTTGTCAAAAATTGAATTCCCAAAATCATTTATGGATCTTTCTGACCTTTTTCAGAACCACGGAAAAATTCGGAAAAATCTGTACATATGTAGCCATTTTGGTGAATGTTCAAAAATGTGTCCAAAAATTCTGAAAAAATTTTTGCGGATTTCTTGAATGTGTACAAATAATTTTTGTGAGATGAGATTTTTTCCAATATTTTCCCAGTTTTCAGTAGAACGATTTCTGATATGTGAATATTTTTGGATGATTGTGGCCATTTTAAGAGCAACGGAAAATTTCTCCCCGAAATTTAAGTTTATAGGCAACCTTCTATGTTTAGGGATACTGGATTATGTCTACCGGACCTATCGATCCCTCTTTCTCAATTTTTACTTTGGGTCTTCATTTTCGCGGAATTTGACTCCAAAAATGGGTTTGCATGGAAAAAACTAGATTTTTCGCACAAAAATTACCCTACGGAACACGAGATTGAGATTTTGCCGGACTTTTTTATAGGGGAATGCTCGTCTTGAAAAGCCCTACAAGACCCAAAGCGAAAATTGAGAAAGAGGGTCCGGTAGACATAATCCAGTATCCCTAAACATAGAAGGTTGCCTATAAACTCTCGTCCAATAGTATTGCAGTATTTTTGAGACCGGATGACGTAGAAGGTCTTTAATAACGATTTTAGCCATCCATTTCAGTGTTCAGTTATCGGTTACGATAAGTTTGTCTTACAAATCATAATTTTATGACTTACTTCCAGCATGGGCAAGATATTTTTACTAGAGAGGCACCATGTAGGTACGAGAAGGAACATATTTTATAGCTCTAAAAGAATTACAAGTTCATTGAATGCATATACAGCAGTACAATTAGCATTACTGACGAGTGACTCTAGCTGTTGTTATAGGTTTTCCAGGTATAATTCAATGCTGGTCGGGGCATTAGCCCGCAGAGTAGTTGTTTCCTACAATTCAGTGTTTGCAAAATAGCAGTACTGTCACGGATTTCCCAATCCGTCTTTTTCTTACTTCCAGAAAAACACTCCGTTAATTAATTACTTCTTTATTAACTACTGACCACTACTAATTACAGGTCAACTAAACACTTATTTAATTAATCGCTATCTAAATCACTTTGATATCTCCAACTAAACACTTTAATTCAAACTGTAATACAAGACTTATACAAGACTAACTAACTCGGCCGTTTATTCTTCTTTTATAGACCCAACGAATATTCCAGGTATATTCCAGTATCTCTAGATCCATTTTCTAGTACGACTGGAACGCTTCTCGTCGTTTCCACGATTTTCTGGTAACGCCTCGATTTACGCATGTTGTTTGTTTACCAGAATGGCGTAGGGGCGATCGGAGCAATCTTAGGCAATTCGCGGTGCCACAGTCGTCGGTTTGGGAGTGAGTGGGGCAAATTCCGTGACACTGCCCCCTCCTTAGGACCGATCGTCCCGATCGGATACACCTCTATACGGGGACAGACGCTCCAGATGGACGACCTTCATCTTACTCCTGGGAGTCCTCTGTATCCGGTAGACGACATCATTGATTCTTTTAATGACTGTGTAGGGGCCCTCCCAACGGTTCTGTAGTTTAGGCGATCTTCCTTTCTTCCGCGTGGGGTTGTACAGCCACACCAGGTCACCTTGTTGGAATCCGACTGTATTGGCCCGGACGTCGTATCGAGTCTTCATGCGATCGCTCTCTAGTCGCATTCGAGATCTGACTTGATCGTGTATGGCTGCTAGTCTTCGTTCTAGCTCATGGGTATAAGTGTCTGGCTCTGTGGGCTGTTCCGCAGGACGACCAAATACCAAATCTGCTGGAAGGCGAAGCTCTCTTCCAAAGATGATCCTTGCGGGAGTCTTCCCAGTCGTTTCATGGACAGCTGAGCGGTAAGCTAACAGGAAGAGTGGAATGAGCTTGTCCCAGTCTGTTTGGTTCTCGTTCACAAACATCCTCAGATTGGTTTCTAGTGTGGCGTTGAAGCGTTCCACCATACCATCTGACTGGGGATGCAGTGGGGTGGTCCTGGTTTTCCGGATTCCCATAAGCTCGCAGACCTTTCGGAACACACCTGATTCGAAATTTCTGCCCTGATCTGAATGTAGTTCCATGGGCACACCAAATCTGCAGAACAGGTTGTTGACTAGTGCTTCTGCTACGGTTGTGGTCTCTTGATTGGGAAGGGTATACTTCCGGCCATTTACTGAAGTAGTCCATGGCGACTAACAGATATCGGTTTCCATTTTGAGTTTTCGGAAATGGGCCAGCGATATCAATGGCAATTCTCTCGAACGGTGCTCCTACGATGTACTGGCGCATTTTGCCTCTGGAACGGGTCTTGCTGGCTGCACATATGTCACATTTTCGGCACCAATCTTCTACATCCGTCCTACAACTCAACCAGTAGAAACGCTCCCTAACCTTCTGTAGAGTCCTATTGATACCTAAGTGTCCACCACCAGTACCTCCATGTACTTCCTGCAGCACTTCCTTGACCCGGGACCTCAGGAGTAGTACTTGTTTCTTGACCTCCGTTCCGTCATTGTTCTCCCATGCTCTTTTCAGGACACCGTCTTCCAACACCAAGGAATTCCATTGAGCCCAATAGCTCTTTAATGTTGGGCTTTTACTACTGACTTCAGCCCATGAGGGTCGGTTGTTGGCTTCTTTCCAGTCTAATAACGGCTTGATGTCACAGTCAGCTTGCTGGTCTTCCCGAATCGCCGCTGAACTCCATCTGTCTTCAGGTTGGGCTGCTACCACCTTGCAAGGAACTGATGAGATATCCTCTTTCCTTTCAAGACTACTACAGTGCTTGCAGTTGACAGGACAGGGTCTCCTAGAAAGGGCATCTGCATTTCCATGTTTCCTGCCGGCTCGATGTTCAACAACAAAGTGATATTCTTGCAGCCGTTCCAGCCACCTAGCCATCTGTCCTTCAGGGTTCTTAAACTGGAGCAGCCATTTAAGGAAGCGTGATCCGTTCTGAGGAGGAATTCTTGGCCATACAAGTATTTGTGAAAGTGTTCTAGACTCTTGACGATGGCAAGCAATTCTTTCCGAGTCACACAGTAGTTCTTTTCGGCTTTTGATAGGACTTTGCTGAAGTAGCCCACTACTCGCTCTTGGCCATCTTGTACTTGGGAAAGAACTCCGCCAACTCCAATGTTGCTTGCGTCCGTGTCCACTATAAATGGTTGTCCAGGTATTGGGTATGTCAAAATCGGGGTAGTGCAGAGAGCCTCTTTCAGCGTCTCAAAGGCTTGCTGGCATCTCGGAGTCCATTCGAACGGGACGTTGTCTTCTGTCAGTTTATGAAGAGGCTTGGCAATGTCCGAGAATCCTTGGACGAATCGTCGATAGTATGTGCATAGGCCGAGAAAACTTCGAACTTGATGTTTGTCTTTAGGAACCGGCCAGTTCTTTATGCACTCTGTCTTCTCCGGGTCTGTTTTCACACCATTTGGAGTAATAATGTGGCCTAGGTATCTAACCTCCTTTTGGAACAGACTGCACTTCTTCGGGTTCAACTTCAGGTTCGCTGCTTTCAACTTCTTGAACACTTCGGACACGTTCTTCAGGTGCTCCTGGAAAGAGCGTCCCAGCACCACCACGTCGTCCAAGTAAATCAAGCAGGTCTCCCAATGCAGGCCATGAAGTACAGTTTCCATCAGTCGTTCAAAAGTGGCTGGGTCATTACATTGACCAAATGGCATTACATTGAACTGCCACAATCCATTTCCGGTAGTGAATGCTGTCTTTTCCTTGTCTTCTGGGCTGACCTCGACTTGCCAATATCCACTCTTTAAATCCAAAGTGGAAAACCATTGCGCACCAGCCAAGGTGTCCAGAGTATCGTCAATCCTCGGTAATGGGTAACTGTCTTTCTTGGTGACGTCATTTAATTTTCTGTAGTCCACACAAAATCGGGTGGAGCCGTCTTTCTTCTTGACCAGGACATGCCCACGGACTTTGAGATGGCTCTATGGTACCTTGGTTTTGCATCTTAATTAACATCTGGTTAACTTCTTCTCGCTTGGCTAGTGGAAGTCCTCGTGGTGGCTGCTTTATAGGAGATGATGAACCAGTATCGATTCGATGCTTCACTACATTTGTTCTCCCAAAGTCGCCTGGTTTAAGTGCAAACACATCTTCATTTTCACTTAGCAGCTCTTCCAGTTGTTCCACCTCCATCTCTGTTAATCTTTCCTGGGCCCTATCCACGATGTCCCTTAGACATTCCGGTAGACTGGTCTTGTTTGGTTTCTTCTCCATTTCGTTGTTTTCTTTGAGTGTTCTGACCATGGCAACAGGTTCACAGACTCCTACTTCAGTTCCCTTTGTAATTTTCTGTGGAAAGGTTTTCAGGTTAACTACCCGTACTATTGTCGTTTTCTCTGGTTTAATCAGGGTGCGGCCGGTGACTATAGATTTATTGAACAGATCCGGATTACTGGGTTCCACCACTCCAACACTGCAAGACATTTCCCCATCCATTACAGTGGCAACCAATGTTTCGGTCTGACCAGGTAGTACCACATCTTCTTTAACAACGAGTCTCCGTACAGCGTTATTCTCAGTGGTGGTCGTTAGCACTACTTCCTCACCCATTATCCGTAGCGTACCAGCATTCAAATCTAAGTTCACCCCTTTGCTCGTAGTAAGTCTAGTCCGAGTATGACATTGTCCGATATATCTGCTACCAGGGCTCTGTGTTTGAATTTGACGTCTCCTAATTCTATGTCAAGCTCGCATTCCCGTTGACTGGCAGTTGTTGTCCATTGGCTGTTGTAAGGACATAACGCTTGGCAGGGCTCTTAATACGCCAATCACCAATAATATCCGGTCGTACAATAGTTCTTGCCGCTCCAGTGTCGATTACCATAGGGAACATACGACCAAAAATAATGCCTTCTACTAGCAAGGAGTCAGAGTCCTGAAGACGTGATAACGTAACTTCTTCTTGTGGGGCATGGTACGAGGACGCAGCCGGCCTTTGCCCCGTCAAGCCGGCTGACCCTAGTTTTCCTGTGCAGGTGCCGCTTGGGAGTCGCGCTTTTGCTGATCCGCGACTGGGGCCCTACACTGTCTCTTTAAATGTCCTGTCTGTCCACAGTTCCAGCATTTAAGAAGGCGATCCCTTCGACTATCAGATTGTTCTTTATTTGGCCCAGTAGATGAACTGAATTTATCAATAATCTCCTTTAGCGTCTTTATTAGGTCTCCATTTGCCATACTATCGCTGTTATCACTGATGGCCCGAACTTTAACATGTCTACCGGATGCCATCTTTGCTGCCTCGAATTCCAGTGCATGCGAAAGAGCGTCGTTCAATGTTTTGGGTCTGGCGAGTCGTAGTGCCTGCTGGGTTTCACAATCTCTTAGGCCGTCGGTAAAAACTTGAATAGAGAGCTGGTCCAAGAATTCGGAAGGAGCTGTTGGATATGCCAATCGAACCAGTCGGGCAACGTCGGTCTCAAAATGTTGTAAATTCTCTCCACTTTGCTGGTGACGATTTTTTAATTGTGCCTGGTACACTTGCTGCAGGTGCTTATCCCCATATCTCATTTCCATATGCTGTTTTAGAATGTCGTAGTTATTCTGCTGCCCAGCAGGAACTCCTTGTAAGACGTCAAGAGCTTCCCCTCGTAGAGCAACTATCAGAGCAGTAGTATTTTCACAATCAGACCATTCGTTTGCTGCAGCTGCTGCTTCAAACTGACGCAGATAGACATTCCAGGAGACCTTGCCGTCGAATTCAGGAGGCTTCGTTTTCTGAGTTCGGATAACAGGTCCTTCTGATTTGATTACGCCCTCCTTTGCTATCTTGTCTAATTTATGTCGAAGCTCTTCGCAGGTTTCTCTAACCAAGTTTATTTCTTCGTCTATTTCTTGTTTTTGTGCTAACATTTTCTCTTCTACTTGTGTTTCTACCTTATGTGACTGCTCCTCTAGTTTTTCTTCTAGTTGTGTCACTTTATATGACTGCTCCTCTAGTTTTTCTTCTAGTGTATTCTCCAATTTCTCTAACTTTGTCTGCATTTCTTTCGTCTGATCCCTCATTTCCTGTTGTATTGCCTGTATCTGATCTTTCATTTTACACCCTTGTTCTTCTAATTTCTTTTCCAATTTCTCCTGCATCGTTTGGGACTGATCTTCGATTTTGTGCCCTTGTTCTTCAAATTTATTTTGCATTGCCTGTCCCTGTTCTTCTAATTTATCTTGCATCGTCCGTCCCTGTTCTTCTAATTTCTCTTGCATCGTCTTCGCCTGGTCTTCCATTTTATGTCCCTGCTCTTCTAATTTCTCTTGCATCGTCTTCGTCTGGTCTTTCATTTCCTGTTGCATTGTCTGCATCATTTCTAACAGTTTCGCCAGTTGTGCATCCATATTGACTTGGCTTCTAGTTACAGGCATTCACTCTATTTGGAAAGTTCTAGAATGTCCACGAATGTATTTCTAGATATCACCGTTGCCTTCCTTACAATGAAACGAGTGCAGTGATATGCCACAATTGGGTCTTTGTCTCACTTTGGTATAAAGTTCTAGAATGTTCGGGGGTATAAAGTTCTAGAATGTTCGAGAATGTCCTTCGCAAATAGCACCGTTCACTTCCTTAAGTCACGACGAGTGCGGCGATATGTCACACTTGGGTCTTTGTCTTACTCCCGTACAAAGTTCTAGAATGTTCGAGAATGTCTTTCGCAAATACCACCGTTCACTTCCTTGAGTCACGACGAGTGCAGTGATATGTCACACTTGGGTCTTTGTTGCACTCCCGTACAAAGTTCTAGAATGTTCGAGATTGTCCTTCGCGAATACCACCGTTCACTTCCTTGAGTCACGACGAGTGCGGTGATATATCACACTTGGGTATTTGTCTCACTCCCGTACAAAGTTCTAGAATGTTCGAGATTGTCCTTCGCGAATACCACCGTTCACTTCCTTGAGTCACGACGAGTGCGGTGATATATCACACTTGGGTATTTGTCTCACTCCTGTACAAAGTTCTAGAATGTTCGAGATTGTCCTTCGCGAATAACACCGTTCACTTCCTTAAGTCACGACGAGTGCGGTGATATATCACACTTGGGTATTTGTCTCACTCCCGTACAAAGTTCTAGAATGTTCGAGATTGTCCTTCGCGAATACCACCGTTCACTTCCTTGAGTCACGACGAGTGCGGTGATATATCACACTTGGGTATTTGTCTCACTCCTGTACAAAGTTCTAGAATGTTCGAGATTGTCCTTCGCGAATAACACCGTTCACTTCCTTAAGTCAAGACGAGTGCGGTGATATATCACACTTGGGTATTTGTCTCACTCCCGTACAAAGTTCTAGAATGTTCGAGATTGTCCTTCGCGAATACCACCGTTCACTTCCTTGAGTCACGACGAGTGCGGTGATATATCACACTTGGGTATTTGTCTCACTCCTGTACAAAGTTCTAGAATGTTCGAGATTGTCCTTCGCGAATACCACCGTTCACTTCCTTGAGTCACGACGAGTGCGGTGATATGCCACACTTGGGTCTTTATTCCACCCGCGCACAGGGTTCCAGAAAGTTCTTCAAACTTCCACTTAAATCCCACTTTGTGGACAGGGTTCCAGAAAGCTCTTTAAAACTTCCAGTTAAATCCACTTCCGACACCAAATTGTCACGGATTTCCCAATCCGTCTTTTTCTTATTCCCAGAAAAACAATCCGTTAATTAATTACTTCTTTATTAACTACTGACCACTACTAATTACAGGTCAACTAAACACTTATTTAATTAATCGCTATCTAAATCACTTTGATATCTCCAACTAAACACTTTAATTCAAACTGTAATACAAGACTTATACAAGACTAACTAACTCGGCCGTTTATTCTTCTTTATAGACCCAACGAATATTCCAGGTATATTCCAGTATCTCTAGATCCATTTTCTAGTACGACTGGAACGCTTCTCGTCGTTTCCACGATTTTCTGGTAACGCCTCGATTTACGCATGTTGTTTGTTTACCAGAATGGCGTAGGGCGATCGGAGCAATCTTAGGCAATTCGCGGTGCCACAGTCGTCGGTTTGGGAGTGAGGGGGCAAATTCCGTGACAATACTTTATACATTATAGTGATAAAACACCATAAAAAAAATAAAATTCTTAAAATGTTAATAGCACGCTTCTGCAAATTTTATTTTTATCTAGATCGAAATTTTGATGACGTAAATAATATATTAAAAACACCCTAGTAACAGACTTTTATCTATATTATGCTCGGTATTGGAAATTAAAAGTTGCAACTTTTGGAAATTTATTTAAATAAAAACTTTCGTAAAGCTCACCTGTATTTATATCAGACCACAAAAAAGAAGTTGTACCAATTTGAGGTAATAAAAAATCACAATTTTCTTGCCCATCATTATTTATTTGTTTAGTCAATATGTTATAGGCAAACCTCGAAGCTCCGGCGCTCCTAGGTGTTTGACTAGTCAATCTTCAGGTCTGACTTGAAGTCTTAGTGAAAGCCCAAATCAATGAAATTTTTCGGCCTCTGACTAAAGAATTTTCGTCAAACCTAGGATAGACTAATTTGATCAGACAAACGTCAAAACTCAATTTCATAAAATCGAGGTTTGACCAGTCAAACTTCAATTAGGTATTAGAATGTCTTAGTTTGTTAGATTAGGTATTAATAAAACGACATTTTTAATTTTAATGTTTATTGTTTTATGAAGAAATATGGCATTTAGAATTGCACAATACGTTAGATTTATCTTTGTTATCTTTATTCAAATTAGTAATTTTCTCTTTAAACTTCACTTTTAAAGCTTTTTCGTCCACGTTTTCAGTAACAACACTGTTTGAATCACTCATCTTTAATCATACACACCCGCACGCTCAATGTCCAAAAATGAAATGAGAAAATAATTTATCGGAACACCGCAAGAGACGTATAAACCTGTTTAAACCTGTTAGAGTACAGTCCCTACATAATACAGATCGACGTTTGTCCGAGTCCCGAGTCTGCCAGTCGCTTCTAGGATCGACTAGGCAAAGCCCGAAACAGATTATTTTACTTTCGACGTTTGACTCAAAAGTTAGGAATTTCTAGGTTTGACTAAAAATACTTTAATCAAAGGTAGAAATTGGAATTTATTTCGGGGTTTGCCCGAAAGCTATGGTCAAATCTAGGATAAACCAGTCATTCCGGTAAGAGACTGCATATCGACCTTTAACTATGACAGATACATAAAAGAAATGCAATATAAATAGGTATACCAAATTGTCACAAACAAATAGTAACTACAAGTGGTACAATGCAATCTCAGTTACTGTTCAATCAACTGTAGGTACTTACTTATCTGTACGATTTTATGTTTACATTGAATATTTGACATTTTCGTTTCAAATACTACTGACGTCACTCGTAAGTTTGTGAGCAGGGAAGGCGAAGAGTATCAGGAGTTGTTAGGGATCTTGTGCATAATCAGCTTTTAAAAAGTGTCATTTGCAACAAGCTTCACAGCACACAGTTATCAAAATAAAATAACATTTAATGGTGTTTACCTTTCATTATCACTTTATTTTCGGATTTTCGTTTAATTTTGATAAGGATAGTTCTATTTGTAACCACTTACCGTCAAGTACAGTTCTTCCGCTCTGTCCAGGCGAGACCTCTGAAAATCCATGTATGAATATAACCGTAGGCAGCGTCTCGTTTAGTCCTGCTCTGCGCGCCGCCCCTGGCTTCAGCGGCTCAATAGCGACTCCTTTATTTGGGTTGGCCCTGGTGTAGAGCACGAAACGTATGTCTCGGTAAACTTTGACTGGGCAGCAATTGGAGCAGAAGCCTCTGGGGAGAGCCGTGAATTTCAGCTCGTTCTCACCTGGAATTTGGCGAAATGGAATTTAATTTCGTTTATTCGGAACACGAATTATCCTGTACAGGAAATGAATTGACGTCGCGCGTCGCTGCAAATTAAGAGCGCGATGTTCGGCGGTATCTAGTTTAGTGACACGCTTTATTCGAGTTTATAGAGTACGTCCATAAAGTAACGCATAAATTCATTATTAGCTAAATAAACAAAATTTTTAAAAAACCCCGAAACAGGTCAATATTTGATTTTATTTTACTGTTTTTTCTAATAATAATTTAATATGCAGGGTATTCTACTTTGACAAGTAATGACGTCATCACCGGTATTTTTAAATGAAACAACCCATTTTTTCCTCAATTTCTGGACTTCTCTTGCTGAGCTGATTTTACAAGTTGCTTCAAATTGGTACAGGGTGGACAACAATACCAAAATTTCAATTATTTACAAATGAATAAATGTACTAAAAATTAAATAAAATTATGTATTTTTATTAGAACTACTTTGATTAACTATTTAAAAAACATCTCAAACACAATTATTAGTGATCTTACGTCTCAGCCATGAATTGGCAACGTTTTATTTGAACGGGCATGTTAATCAGCAAAACACCCGTTATTGGTCTCAGAAAAATCCACATTGAATGCAAGAATACCATACGCAACGACCATGTTAATGTGTGGGCTGGCATTGTGAGAAATACAATTGTTGGTTCATATTTTTTTTATGAAAATTTGGGGGACTGTATCTCAATTTAGTAACGTATAACTATTCTAATCTATTAAATTTTACACCTTTGGTATTGTTGTCCACCCTGTACCAGTTTCAAGCAACTTGAGATACATTTTTGTAATCAACGCAGCAAGAGAATTCCATTTAAAAAAACAGGTGCTGACGTCATTACTGGAAGGTAGGTCACCCTGTATATTAAATTATTATTTTAAAAAACAGTAAATTTAAATCAAAACCTGACCTGTATCGAGAATTTTTAATAACATTGTTTATTTAGCTAATAATAAATTTATGCGTACGCACTGTATTTGTTTGGTTTGGTAAAATTTAAGTGTCAAGTAATTTCAGCTATTAATGTATATTTTTTAATAGGAGAAAAGCATTTAAGGTTTACTAAAAATTGTTAGTATGTTATTGGAAAATGCAGCAATTAAACATATACAGTGTGTCTCGTTTTTCATGTTAACATCTCTGGAAATGTAGGAAGGCTGTATAATTTCGGCAGGACAATTTTTTTTTAAATTATTACCCTGAAGGGATGTTATATTCTACTAACCATTTTATTCATGTGACAAAAAGTTTGGCCTACTACGATTTTTTAATAGGATCCTTTTTCCACAACGTGGTATTTTATCAAAAAGATATTATTGCCACGTTATCCAACCATATATCAAATTTGATTGACAAATGTATATTGAGCCAAACTTCGAAAAATCAGAAAACTAAAAATTATAAAATAAGCAGGTCAAAGGTTGCCATAAAAATGAAAACAAATACCAATCGGACAAACAACACATACACAAGTTTTAACACTTTAAATTGCGGCCACAGTAAAAATTATTAACGAACAAAAAATGTAATGAATTATGAATAGTATTAAATTGCTAAAAAAAATACAAAAGGTTAATCTAAATTAAAATTTAGTTTTCTCCATCATACACATTTTTCCAATCGTTTTCTTAAATTTAAAATTACTTTACGTAACTAACATTGTTTAACAACCTCGTATGCATAATTCAATATATTTTTTGTATGTTAATTATTTTTACTGTAGCCCCATAAAATAATTTTAAATTTGAAGACGATTGGAAAAATATATTCGACTGGAAGAAGGTATGATGGAGAAAACTATAATTGATTTTATATTAACGTTTTGTAATTTTTTGTTTTACACTTTAGTATTCATAATTCATTAAATATTTTGTACGTTTATTATTTTTACTGTGACCCACAATTAAAAGTGTTAAACTTGTAGTGTACGAGTATATGTTTTTTCTTTGCCCGATTGGTATTCGTTTTCACTTTTATGGCAATTTTGACCTTATTATAATTTTAATATATGTGTATTTTGATGGGGGCTGAATAACCTGGTAATATTATATTTTTGATAAAAAAAATTTCTAATATCACTTAATGGAAAAACGACCCTATTAAAAAATCATAGCAGGCCAGACTTTTTTCACATCGATAAAATGATTAGTAGCATATAACCTTCATTCAGGGTGCAAACATTGTGAAAAAGTTGGCTTGCATAAATATCACAGCCTTTTCACATTTCTAGAGGTATTAACCTGAAAAATTGGACACACTGTAGGTAATTTTAAAATAAGAAGCCCAAAGACTATAGAGTTATTGATTCAGATGGTTTTCTGAAAGGATTTTAGCTGATTCTTGAGCAGGCATTACTTCCAACAAAAAACGTGGGTGTTGGAAGTCAACTTTAGTAGCAAAAACGTACATTGACGACTTTATTGAGTACAAAATTCAAATTTAAAATAGAATATCTTTAAAACTTAACATAGATACTTAATATACCAAAAAGTAATTCTTGCATCGTATTTGGAACTTCAGAAAAAATATGGTTTTAAGAGATAACTCTGCCTCTTTTCCTGGAATAAAAACATAATTCACTGTAGTACAAGTTAGTTTTAGCGATAGTATGCAATAAACAATTACATTTTGGATAAGACAGAGAGGCGACCACTATAAATTTTTCTTCAATTTTAAAATTTCAAAAACCTAATTTAGTAACGAATCTAGTGTGGTATGTACATATGAAACATAGCTGTATAAGTATTTGTTGTAGTAAAATGAAAAGGAAATAATATGTTAGCTGTTACTTTGACTTAAGCGAATTAGATTTTATTTTTAAGACTTTGTTTTATTTTGTAAAACTGTCTCATTAAATAAAATTGCAATTTCATATTGACACAAGTCACTGAACTTTCTATTTCTGTCCTTAAATTTCTTCGAAGGGACAAAGAACTTCCTAGGTGAAAGGTTGTCAGATCCTTCTTGTTAAGGTAAACATTAGAGTGACAAGTCGTCGACCTTACGCCTATGCAGACCGACTAATCAAAATTTCAGTCGATGGAGGTTAATGTGATTCAGATTGTATCTGCTACAAATTTAGTTCATTTCAGTCACCAGCTATTAAAATACAAAGGTATAAGAAACAATAACTCCTGTTTCTAGAACGTATTCATTTTCAGTATGTTTCGTAAAATGCTGTTTTGAGACTTGCTGAAAGAGAAAAGACTCTTTATTTAACTGTAAGTAAGATACGTGTAGTAGTTAACACATGATTTATCGGACAAAAGTACTTAAAACCTATAATACAAACAAAATATACAAGGTATTACAAAATTTGCGGACATGGACTGTAAGATCATGTTAAGTAAGATGCCTAATGTAATAAAAAATGTTTGCACGATTTTTTAATCAGACCAGCATTTTCCCAGAAACAGCAGTTTCAAATATTCATTATTATGTACAAATACCCGACTATTCTGACATAGTATGTGAGCGAAGTTGTTACGTTTGCAGACCTGTTGAACTTGCTAAGTAAAATATGTTTTGTGGGGTAAAATTTATCAGCCAGTGAAATACTTATTCAAATTTGCTACAAGTGCTATTATACTCGCGGCAAGAATTTAGACGTCTTACGTCATCATGGCTGACGTTACGCAATTGTTTTTTTTTGTTTTAACGAAGTTATATTCTACTAATAAAAAGTATCAGTACTTATAGAATTATGCCTAGGAATTACAAAATCAATTTGACTCGGAAGCTCAGGACAATGAATTTGACCATGCAATAAATTATAAAGGAAAGTAACTGAGTTTAATTATTTCCTCAAATCTAAACTCTGAAACCCAAATCTATCAGTTGCCTATAAGGAGTACCTCTTACAGGATAAACATTATCTATCTTAAGACATAAATATTTGAGAAATTTTTGTTGTGGCTTTTCAAGTAACTATGACATAAATAGAATGGATTCCAAACAGTACAGTAGTATTCTAGTTTAGTTCGGACATAGGAAAAATATAAAATAACAAGAGATTCGATGTTAGTAAACGATTTACAGTTGCGAAGTATGAAACCATAAGCCTTCATTGCTTCAACCACCTTAGACACGATATGACATGAAAAAGATAATTCCTGATCGAAATTTACTCCCAGGTCTTTAATTTTAGTCGAACGATTAATTTCGATGTTATTAATTAAGTAACTATAATCACAAAGAGATTTCTTTCTTGTAAAGCTAATAAACATTGCATTTTGTAGCATTTGGATGTAAATCATTTAAATTACACCATGCCTCAATTTCTCCTTGAAGAGTAACACAGTCATTTAAGGAGGAAATGTTTGAAAACAATTTTTAAATCATCAGCATACATAGGTTTTCGGCAGTCCAGAACGGCAGTAAGGTCATTAACAAATAAGAGGAATAACAGTAGACCCAAATTCGAACCTTGAGGTACTCCCGACTTCACCAAATATTTGGCAGAACCATTATAAGAAACATAATGTTGTCTTTCAGATAAATATGACTGTAATAGTAAGACTGAATCAGAATGGAAACCATAGCTGTAAATTTTTTTGCAAGAGAATATTATGATTCATTCTGTCAAATGCTTTAGCAAAGTCAGGTTGTTGGTTGTTGATTTCATGTTCATAAAACCATGCTGACATTGGACTCATGGACATATTTGTTGAGAAACTGAAGAGTAAACCCTGTTATACAAAATGATATCAAAAATCTTGGAAAAGTTACAGAGGATAGAGATCGGCCTGTAATTAATGATATCAGCGCCTTTCTCCAACTGATACGAAAAACTCCTGTTGTAACTGAAAGATTGCAAGTAGCCATTAAAGCTCTGACCGTGTCTTTAACATCGAAAAACGGTATACTATCTGAACCGCAGGTAAACTTATTTTTTAATCTTTTTGATGCTTCAGCCACCTCTACCTCAGTGATGATTTTAAATGCGATACTACAATTTGCTGAGGATAAAAGATTGTTGTTATGATTATTAACCTTAGGATCAACAAAAACGCTGTGAAAAAATTCTGCAAAGGCATTAACAATAGTTTGTAGTTCAGACTTCCAGGAATTCTTATGGAAAGATTTTTTGAGTGAATACTTAAATGACCAAAATTGCTCTGTATGATCACGCAAATTAAGTTCAGCATTAACTATATAATCATTATAAGCCAGTCCAGAACAATGCTTAATATATGCTCTCAGCTCTTTATATTCACGCAAAAACTCCTGCCGGCCAATATTCTTAAACTGTTTAAAGCACCTCTTAATACTCCTAATCATGTCAGCCGAGTACCAAGGGGGATACCTTCGTTCAAATACTTTATGCACACCCAGATTAAAAAAGTTAAGAACTAGTGCAGGATGGTATTGTGCATCTATAAACAATAACAAGCAAACCTGCTGACAGACAAAATAAGGTGATAATATTTGGAGAGGTCCCTACATTATTATCATACGGCTTTATACTGCGGACTGTGTATATCGCTGGATGAAGACCTTTACAATATCTTTTACGTAACGAGCAATTAATTATTTGCAAATTGAAAAGACTGTCAGCTTTTGAAACGGCTCGACAAAGAAAGTGTGCTCGGATAGACTCTATCGCAAACAGGATACAACAGGTGAATCGCATTTGCCATGGAATTTAATTAATGTACTAATCTGATTATGTGCACGATACACTTCGGCGCTTTCAGTGCATGTTATTATATTAAAATAGGTTTGGTTAACGTCAAACCGAAATTTATATTTGTTGTAAAATTGAATTGCGCACATGTCTATTATAACATAATTTTATAGATATAGTAGTTTAACTTTTCTATTAATCTGTGTGTGGATTATTGCCTTACCTATTAGCCAGCATTTAATTATCTTCTGTTTATGCGTATTATGTTATTGAATGTTATGTATGATGGCATATACAGTATGCGCCAAAAATATGGAATAAATTCAATAAAAGCGAAACAATTATTTTTTGGGAAAAATCCTCGAACAGGTCGATTTTTAATTTAAAAAATACATATTTTAGCGTAAAATGCGATTTTCAAATGTCATTTGTTTTCGAGTGACGTCATCGATTTTTTTTTAAATGGCAACACCATATTTTTCCTTGATTCTGAAAGATCGTTTAATTCTCTATCAGACAGTACTAAAATTTTGCCCTCTTACATAGGAAAGTTTTCGAGTAAATGACGATTGAATGTTAGAAAACGTAAATCAATTAAAATAAAGCAAACACGTTATCAAGTTTAGTTTTTCGAATTCCATAGTTCTTTTATGGATCACGTAGGTGAAAATCTTTGCAAAGTGTCATTGTCACACCGACTTTCTAATAAGTATTGTAAGCGATATAGAAATTATTATTCAATTTAAAGTATTATGGCACATTTAATTGTTACTCAAAGAATTGAAATTTTAATTCTTATCGGATGCGGGAATATGACTAGAACTCAGCAGGAATTTGCGATTTATTTAATGAAAATATCCAGATCGCCCTATCAGCCAATCAACAGTCAGTAAGGTAGAGTCTAAATTTAGAGAAACTGGCAATGTTGTAAATATTCCAAAACCTGGACGTCCAAGCATTAATGAAAATCAGAAACAGAACATTTTGATAAGTATGGTGGATAATCCTCATAATTCTTCACGATTGGTTGCATTAAACAATGACACTAGTCAGAGCACAGTGCTACGTATCTTGAAAAATATCATCCCTACAAAATTCAACTTGTGCAGGAACTCAATGAAGATGATCCCGATCGCCGCTTACACTTTTGCGAAATTCTAATGGATTTATGTCAAGGAAATAGAAATTTACACCGGCAAATACTTTTTCAGATGAGGCCACATTTTGTCTGAATGGTACAGTAAACCGTATATCTTGAAGATATTGGAGTCGGAAAAATCCTCATTGGATGGCAGAGGCACATACCCAACACCCTCAGAAATTAAATGTGTGGGCTGGAATAGTTGACGACAGAATAGTAGGGCCTTTCTTCTTTGAAGGAACCCATACAGGACAAAGATATTTAGAGTTTCTAGAAAATGACCTTGTTCCAGCCCTTGCAGTAATTTTTCCTAACGATAATGACCCTGACATTCCTGACGATCCCATATGGTTTCAGCAAGACGGTGCAGCTCCGCACTATGCGCGCCCTGTACGAGATTTTTTGGACAACTGTTTTCCTGGCAGGTGGATCGGCAGACGCGGACCGATAGAATGGCCTGCAAGATCGCCAGATCTTACACCTCTGACTATTTTTATGGGGATACTTGAAGTCAAAAGTGTACATTAATAAACCACGTAATTTAGAAAAACTTCAAAATCGCATTCGGGACGAAATACGAGGAGTTACCCCAGAAATCATTCATAATGTGCAAGAAGAATTTCTTCACAGACTTGCGCATTGTCAAGAAGTTGGTGGATGGAAATTCGGACATTTAATTTAAGTATAAAATTTAATCAATTTTATTTTATTTTACATACCTCAGAATTGTTACTTTTTTATGGATAAAATTTACGTTTTCAAACATTCAATCGTCATTTACTCGAAAACTTTCCTATGTAAGAGGGCAAAATATTAGTACTATCTGATAAAGAATTAAACGATCTTTCAGAATCAAGGAAAAAAATATGGTTGCTATTTAAAAAAAAAATCGATGACGTCATTACTCGAAAACAAATGACATTTGAAAATTGAATTTATTCCATATTTTTGACGCATACTGTATTATTCGTATTGTAACCTCTACGTTGACTTCGCCTATAGGTACTTCAAACAAAGTCGCAACTGTCAAATATTTACTTTGAACATAAGCTGAACTCTGGGGTTGAAACCCATCAGCTTGATGGGTGATACAGACCTTATCTAAAAAAAAGTTCCAGTTGTGCAGTTGTCTGGTCTGGCTGTTCCTGTGAACATACATATGAAGAAACAGCCAGTTCAATTGTCGTTCATCTCACCTATGACATACTGATGAGGGCTAACAAGCCCGAAACCGGTCTATGTCTGGTGGTGTGTCCGACAAGGGTACTTGGCTGTTCACACAGATACTGCAGGAGTAATTCAATGCCGGTCGGGGCATTAGTCCGCGGAGTAGTTGTTTCCTGCAGTATCATTTACAGATTTACCTGCTTAATGTTTGGCCATTTATTTTTAACTTCATCTTTGTGGTTAAGAAATTGAGGTGAGTCTAGTCTTAAAAATTTACTAATAAAGGAGATTTTTTATGAATCCAATAAGGAGATGCTGCGTCCAATGTCATTATTTTATGTATGTCTTTTACATGAATTTTTTTTATGAATTTCTCGCTTATCCAGTGTGTCCGGAATATGAGTGATTATACAGTGTCCAGAAAATTATGCGTCAAGACTTCAGGAGGTGATTCCTCCCAAGAAATTAGGGTCACGAGGTCCTATAACAATTTTTTGAAAACTCAATATTAACGGAGGTACAGGGTGTTAAAGTTAAAATTTTATTTTCGATATTTTCGAAATCGGGGGTTTTTGCGGACGAGGAATTCAAATATGTTTCTAATTTTGATGTCACTAGTAGAGAGCACGTGACGTGACAATTTAATGATATTGTAAAAATACATTCTATTTTTATTTTCTCACAACTATAACATCACTTTTTCTTAAACTTAAACATTTTGTTAAATATGGCGAAGGCGCCGATGTAAATCTAGCATCAAATTATACAGGGTGTTCCGAAATAGTTGAAGAAAATGATACATTGAATGCCTGAGCCCATTTTAGAGGGTGTGTTTTATGTAAAAAGTAATTTTAGCATCCCCTAAAAAGTTACAGCCCTTTAAAAATGGATATTGGAATCAGTTTTCCATAGGCTATTTTAAAATTGGTTCAAATTAAACACTCAATTTTTGCATGGATGCAATGTGTTAAAATATCACTCTCCTAACCTATTCCATTCGTTGTCACCTCACAGTAAGGGGATTGAATAAAATATCTTCTAGTTTTTGCACAACAAAAAAATAAAAGCCAACATCCCGACCCTAGATTCTCTGAACGATACTTTTTGTAGCAGGTTCCTGTCATATGATTTCTCAGCCGTGATTACCAGTTTATTTAACTGTTTTTCTTATGACATTAAATTTAAAATAAACTACTTTTAAGGTATTCATTCGAGCTAGTTAGCCCTCATCAGCCGCTTAGGCCGAGCAGGGAGTATATGTCACCTTCACTCAGTTTATATGTATAAGTACATATTCGGAACAGTTAGTTCAATTGTTTGTCGTCTCACTGATGAGGGCTAACAAGTCTGAAACCGGTGTATGTCTGGCCAAAGGTTCTTGGCTATTCACAAATGTACTGCATGTGCAATTTAATGGCGGTCGGGGCATTAGCCCGTGGAACAGTTGTTTCCTACAGTATCATTTATAGAATAGCAGTTGTTGCTTTAAGTAATCATAACACGACTATATGAAATGAAAAATCAAGAACGATGAGAAGTATTCTTATGTTTTGATTCATTTACTTTAATAGTCATGCAGTACAATGTTTTGGAAACATTTTAATAATTATTACCACAATGAATAACCATCCTATGGTGAGCCAACAACTTTAAAACTTCACACACTGTATACCATACATATTTATCGTTTCCTCTCTATGTTATTTTTAAGATATGTAAATTGTTTTGCTATAGGAACTATAAGTTCACTAAGGGATTGGAAATACTTTGGAAATGTCTACTGTTATAGACACCTCGTTTGTAAACAGTAGTATGACTTTATTAAAGACGTGGCTTACTTGATACAGCCACCTCATCATACATTTGAGTGTGTGGTATGAAACTATATCCGATATTTCTACATTTCTTGATTATGTTTCATGGAGCTTTCTATGAATAAATAGGAATGGTTTCCATTTAAAATTCATGCTTCGGTGATATTTCCAATTATACAGAGATGAAACATTTGTACGAGGGCTTTTAAGGAGCTTTCACGAGCCAGCTCCAATTTTCATAACTCCGGCATTTCAGACAAGCTAGAATTGCTCCCATAAAAAATTCCGCGAAAGGTCAAACCCGCTGCTGCAGAACAATAAAAGTTTACTGTTGCCATTTAAATTCGATGGGTGTGAATAATTTCCACTCATTAACGTTATGGAAGCTGTAAAGGTTAAAGAACTATTTCCTCAATAATTTCTACTTTAGAGGTAAATGTTGCTACCCGAAGTGAAGTGGGTGTCTCAGTTTTAAAATCGCTTCAGACGTACTTTGTAATGGTTTTGACCTTTGATTATCACGGAGAAGATGGAATTTCCGCCTTTGTGATTTTCATGAAATACAAGTGCTTTCAAACTTCTCTTTATGTATGTTTTAATGAATGTGACCTGAAAAAGAGTTTATTCAATATACAAATTTACTGAAACGGAGATGAGAATAATTCTTGCATGTTTTTGAATTCTGGATTCAGAACTGTGGCATTTTCAAATAATGCTATTCCATTTAAAATTGTTCAGAGGAACAAATAGAAAACTTGAGCTTGTACATATTGTCACGGGTTTTCCAACACGACTTTTTCTTTTACTAGAAAAACAAACAGTTAATTTTTACTGATATTTATTAACTACTCTTGCACACTACTGAATACTATTTACAACTTAACTAAATACTATTTCACTTCGAACCTCCAGGAAATTTCAAATTAAACACTCCAATTCAAGACTAATTCAAGGCTGACTGACTCGGCCGTGTATGCTTCTTTTATAGACCAAGCGAATATTCCAGGTATTTTCTAGCAGCTCTAGATCCGTGTCTCGAACTATTCTCGTCGATTCACAATTTTCCAGTCGCGCCTTGATACACGGCATTATTTTGTTTGTTTACCAGCCTCGCGTAGGGACAATCGGGGCAAATTCTGTGATAATATGTTAATACTGAACACAGAGCAGCTAGACGGTCTCACAGAGCATATTTCTTTAATGGTCTGTCGAAAGTTGTGATACGAGGTAGGTAGATGGTAAACAGAAATGCAAGTCCAGTCTCATTAGTAAGAAAAACAAACCCTATACAGGATGGTCTGTAAGTAATGACCCATGGAGACATACTAGACTTCAAAATATTACGATTTAAGCCAACTTGCCTTAATAAAATGTTGATAATAAAAAAGATAGAGGGTATCAAAGTTGGAATTTAAAAAGTGACTTTTTCTAATAATTACACTGTCTTTGAACGTATCAAGTTAAAAATTTGTGAATAGACGTTTGTGGATATGAGAAATCATAATCTTTATCTATTTCAACGTATTTTCTAGAAGGCGCCACATCCGCTATATTTGTGACGTAAATGTGATCGTAACTTTTTTGGCCCTAATGTTATCACGATTTTATATTAAACAATCTTAAACCTACACTGTTTTTTAGAAAAAAAGATATACTAGTTATTATTCTCTGCCTGGGGATGCACGATGCGTCGTGCAAGGGTGAGGAGGCGATGTAGTGAGACCACTTAATCCTCAATTTCACAAAAAGCGTCCTTCACACAGTAGGCGTTATGGTATGGGGTGCTATCGGTTATGGTAGCAGATCACCACTAGTGTTCTTTAGAGGCAATAGCCAAGAAGTTGTGGACCACAAGTCATTTCATATCTTCACACCATCTAAATCGCCATTTGCCAACAGGAAATACTAGACCTCATTTACCAGATAAACAATAGCTTTTATGGATCAACATCAGGCCAATCGCTTATCTTAGTCACCAAGATCGCCAGATCTATCGTCTATTGAACATATCTAGGACATGATTGGCCGTAGACTATTGAATTTACATCACTCACGTACTCAGTTCTTACCCATGAAGTTCAGACAAATTGGAATGAAATCAAAAACTTATCCACGAGGGCATGTCCTCTATGTTTAAAAATAAGAAAAAAAGTTAATATGAACATTGATCCAGGAATACCTCGTTTTCGAGGTATAGGAAATTTTCTATAGTGTATCAGTCTTCATTTCTCAAAAATCGATAAAGATATTGAGATAAGATTTGGTACACAATAGTAGTATACATTTCTTTTGTAATATGCTAGTATCAGAGGCGTTCGTGCCGTTAAATATTCATTTTTGGCAATAAAAATGTGCGCTAGTGATTTTGGGTCAAATTGTGCAAACACTTTTTCGAATATTCATAGCCGTTTAAGGGGAACGGGAAAAGTTAAAGGGAATTTTGTACAAGGAATTGTACGAACAGTGGAAAATCAACAAAAATTTTTACAAGCAGTTGAACAAAATCCTACAATAAGTACAAAGCGTCTGGTAAATAAATTAGAGAATATGAATCATGTTACTGTTCAAGCCCTCTCTGAAGCTAATTTTCCAGTTAGTCTGCAGTATTGTCAATAGCTAAGCTAAAAAAATGCAGAAGATCGGCAATGTATTTCTTTCATTTCGTTCATAAATGATGCTTCATTTACCAGAAATAGTGTTGTCACAATGAACATTTTTGGGCAGATGAAAATCCATACATTATTCTTAAATCGCTACATCAGTAGCAGTTTTCAGTCAATGTGTGGATAGGAATTATTGAAAATTGTTTGGTTGGACCTTTTAATTTACCGAGAAAAATAGATGGACGAACATATCTGGATTTTTTACAGGAAAATTTACCTATACTTCTAGAAGCTGTCCCTCTTAATGTTCTCTGTCGTTTATGGTTTATAAAATAATATAAATGAACAGGTGCCCCTCAACGGGAGTTCATTTTAGTCGTAATGTGACGTGACTATTTAAATTTTACGTTCCAAGGAAATTGGAACAGTCGGGGCGAGCCTACTCCTCGGCCACCCCGACTACCCGATTTCAATCCGTGTGAGTTCTACTTTTGGGGGCATCAACTGCTGTATTCTACCCACATAGCGAATGAAGCTGCATTAGTGGAACGTATTATCAATGCAATACGCCACACAGCTGGAATATTCTGAAAAGTTAGAAGATAGATGAGAAGACAGAAAATTTAGAGCATGTGATGCACAGCATTTCCAGCATTTAATTTACATTCTAAGTTTAGTACACTTTCTTTCTAAACAAATAAAATAAAAATAGACAATTTGCTAATTGTGTCCTGTTGATCATATCCTATAAAAACGAATGTTATAAAAAGTGTTCTTTACTCTAAGTCCTATTTTTTTCGCTGAATTTTTACACGAAATTTAAGACTAATGTTTACAGACGCCAACTATTTTATATGTGTAAGTTTCTGAAGATCATTTCTTTATTGTAATGATTAACAAATTAATTTTTATCTCGAAAAGGGTGCGTCAGGAGGAAAAAGTCCTAGAGACATTTTTTAAGCAAAATTAACTTGGCCTTAAGAGAGTGATATCAATTTTCCAAAGATCAGTTTTTTGCGAAAAATGTGTATTTTGTGTCACAAACCCCACTGATGCTAGTATTTTACAAGAGAAATTTATACACGTAAAAGTAACCCTTCGCTATACACTGTTATGTACCGAATCTCATCTCAATATCTCGATTGGTTTTCGAGAAATGAAGACTATTTAAGACCTATATCTACAGGGTGCCTGTGAAAGGTTGGGAAATCTCGGAACTGGAGATACTGGTAACCAAAAAAAGTCGATTGTGCCAAATATGCCTTATCCGAATGTTGCTGGTTTCAAAAATACAGGGCGTTCAATGCTAGAATTTTATTTTGAAATATCTCAATAACTTTGAAACCTGTCGGAGTATTAAAGAAAAATTGGCACAATTATGGTTTTTGGCACGGCAAATAAGAATTTTTAACTAATTTTGACGTCACTAGTAGAGGGCGCCACTTATGGCACATCATGTTTCTTTTAAATGACAGAACTTTTTTTCTGTTTAGTGTATCCATCTCTCTATTGAAACAATCGATTCTCCTACCTGTTATATCTGGCAAAGGTATACATTGATAAACATTCTAGGAATTAGGATTTTAAGTATGCAGGGTGCGCATACGTCAAAACAAGGGACAACCGTTTAATATGTTATAAAAATGGTTTAAGAAACGAAGACATTTGTTAACAAGAACGCAACATTTAGAAAATATTGTAGTTATTAAAATTCCGGAGGATTCAGAAAGCTAAATATTTATTTCAATTGTTTAAATCTTACAAGCTAATTTGGAATTACGGCGTAAAAAGGAAAAGCTAGGTTTCTATTAAATATCTTGGTATGCAATGAGAAAATAATTGTCCTTAGTTTCCATACCAACCGTAAATGTAGATCAACTGTCAAACTATACGTTCGAATCTCAGTTAAAGTGTACTATTCTTAGACTCTTAGACCCTGCATATTTAAACGTGTTAAGATTAATTTCCCTAATTTTTAGAATATTTATCAAGAAAATTTTCCTAAAAACTGAAAGAGTATTGTTTAACTAAGTTTTTAATAATATCTGAATAAACCTATCTCTTCGCTTTTACAAACTACAAAATCCATGTTTGTGAAGTTCTAGGTAAGTAACGAAGCCACTTTGGGTTTTATTGGTTAAATCATTTATATAATCCATTCATTACTAATAAAAAAAGTATAGAAAATAGAAATATTTGTTATAAAAAGGTTTGTTTTTTTCTACACTTTAATAATTGTGGCAAAGCACGGTTAAATTAAAAAAATAATTATCACAAATATTGGAACACTTGCTATATAGGTATGTTTGTTTCAATCGACGCATTCTATCACCTCCTAAAATTATTTTAATGACTTTTTTTTATATTTTTAAACATATTACCTGCCCTCAGATTTTCTTAACATCAATCTGTAACACCACCCAGCAAAGCCTTTTTCACAATGATACCGTACCGTACCGTACATTGGTGGGAATCTTTTATTTTTTCAAACAAACATTTTTCCTTACGTTTATTTATAGACACTAAGACATTAAGTTTATCCTCCACAAGAGGTGTATTCAACAGGCTAAAAAATAGCTTGTATATACAAATCGTTGCAATTTATTTGGGTCATGTCTGATCCAACCGTACGAAATTAAACGTACCGAATTACTTTCAATTAATTTGTGAATGCTTATAAACAAAAACCTTGAAATTAGCAACGAAACTTTTTGATTTCTAAATTTATACATATAACAATAAATAAACGTCTCATTAGTTAGGAATTGTATAGCCTGGTTAAGGCGCTTATTATCTGTTAAAAATACTGAAAATACTTCGAAACTTTAAAGTTTGGTTAATTTAGTGTAACTAATATATTTCAAAGTAATATATGATCATTAGAAGTTAGAAATCATATTCTTTATAGTTCCAAAGTCAAGAGCTTGATTGTATATTATTATTTGCAGTAGATTGATGATGGTAGGACTTATATAAATTACTGTAATAGTATTGCAGTTAAATTTGTATTATATTAATGGCCGAGAAGTGGGTAGTAACTTTTAAATCACCTTAAAAATATATCAAAGACTATACATTCAGCTGTATTTATTCCACTGGTAGGAATAACATATTTTACAAATTTAATATTAATTATTTTAATAGTTAAACTTATTCAGTTGGGTGTTGTGTTTAAATTTAGTAAATAGTAGTATCTATTGCGAGTATAAAATTGTTATAATATTGTAAAATTAACAGATGTTGCAAGCATGTCTTCCTAAATATGGCCCAATTCTTAATGGACTAGTAAAATATTTTAAAAAAATAACAGATAATAATTTTCAATGTACTAATTGAAATTTGTACACCACTGACTGACTTCATTTGGCTTCAATATAAATGTATTTTTTACATAATTTTTTAACGAATAGCCGTATCATTTTTAAACACCATATTATTCTCATTACCGTCAGCCTTTCAACACATTTAATGTTTAATCATTTGGAACTTATTAACATTGAACTATTGACTAACCAATATAACATTAATTATTCTTAATGTTATATTTTAACCTGTACCTAACAATTTTCATTGAAAGTTGCATTACCTTTGTTGAAGCTACGGATGCTTTAGAAAGGAATGAAAATTCTAAATATTAAGAAATTCAATATATGATGCGTTAATTACTGACTTATTCAATATTATTATATTAAATAATACTTTTTTTGTTTAATTGGGTTTCCTGCCACTGAAATATAAAAATGTTAACAAATAATAATATAATAAAATAATATCTCTACCCCTCATTCTAATCATGAGAAGTCGGAGACTTGTGCGGAAGAGGGGGCGGTATATTATTCTTTAGCAGGCCGCATTTGCGCCCAGAAACGACTTACATTGATAGGCTAACCACCATTCAGTGCAGGAGTGAAAGAAACCTGGAAAACCTCATTAATTAGGAAAGGTCGTCAAACGTCGACTGGTATCAATCTCTCACATTGACCCAAGCCAATATTCTTCCATGTTACCATACCCGCAGAGAGGGTGCCAATCCTCTCTACGAATATAGCTGATATAGTCTACCGGCCGCGAGGATCTAACCCATAGCGGTCTGGCCACATCGATTCAAGTACTGACATCTTAAACCGCTCGACCACTGACTGATACCGAACCGAAATAACGCTAAGGAGTTGATTCAAGGGCACCGTATTCACGATATAGTGTTTTCTACAAATACAAATAATTTTAGACATTTAAGAACTGAATAGTACAGAGTTTAGCAAATAACAGAAATGTTATAATATGCTACCTGCGAAAATTTAAAGGTACCGAATCAATACGAATATATGACTATAGAAAACAGTCTAACCAACAAACTTTTAGGTACGAACATCTTTCAAAATGCGTATTATTTTAACTGCAGATCTAAATATTGTTATAATATAAACTTACACAGTTCTGCATATAAGATAGGTCACTTTTACTTATAAGTATGTGAAAATAATTGTAAAAATGTACGGTTAGAATAGCAAAATAATGTGTACCGTTTTTCAAAAATTATTATTTTTCCTGAAGAGTTTATTTAAATAGTAAAAGTGGAGTTTTCTGTTATCATGTTACTGTATTAGAAAGGTATTTTAAGCTAGTATTAATCGAATCTCCTACAATTCCTATCAGATTTGATTTATATTAGCTTAAAATACCTTTCTAATACAGTAAAAAATGTTACAAAAGCTAATAATAAAGAATATATGGGTAGATATTGCGGGTGCAATTCAACGCTGGTTGGGGCTTTTATCCACTGAGTAGTTAGTTTCACACAATATTCTTAATACCTAAAAGAATATAAAAATCATGAATGGTATTATAAAAGTTGGTAGCTTCAAATCTGACCAATAAATTGGCGAATTTATTCTATCGCATAAAATTTTATCAAATAGAACTAACTCTTACCAATTACTGACACAATATATTGGACCAAAAATTAAAAATGTAATCTATTAAATTACAGAATAATACTTTTTGCAATTTGGAAGTTCGTAGTAGCGAGATGATTCAAACATATTCAATTATATTTTTAAGGATTTCCTACCCCAACTTCTTCTTTTACTTTTTTACGGCACCAAAACACAAGATTTTGCAGAACATTGTCATCTGATAAGTGTTGTTGATAAAAGAGGGTACCCGACAGTTCAGCGACACATTAAGAATTTAATAATAATAATAATAATAATAATAATAATAATAATAATAATAATAATAATAATAATAATAATAATAATAATAATAATAATAATAATAATAATAATAATAATAGAATAGAATAGAATAGAATAGTTTATTGACAATATATACATAGTACATTTATGTCAGGATACAAGAATATATAGGTGTGATAATAGAAACACGATCATTGTCGTTAGAGTTAAAAAAAAAACATTAAAACTATCAAAAACATTAAAACTATAAAAAACACTTTACAAATACACAGATAAAAATACAACACAAATAAATAGGTAACAGTACAGGTCAGACAGTAAAGGTCAAATACTCATGCACACTGTAGAAACATTGTTCAACTAGAAAACTTTTAGCTAGCTTATGAAAAGAATGCATGGACATAACCTTGATATTAACAGAACAATGAAAGCTCATAAATTTATTATAAAGATCTATATCAATTTTATTATTGTTCGTCATTTTTAATCTAGAGTATGATGATACTAGGTTCTCTCTCCACCGTGTGCTATAACCATGTCGGTCTGAATGAGATACAAAACTTGGTAAATTCTTGTGTATGTGCAATAATGTTTCTAAAATGTAAACACAAGGAAGAGGTATAATACCATACTTTTAAACAACGGTCTACAGTGTGAACCGTAAGGTGCAGAGTCTATGATTCTCACAGCAGCCTTCTGCAACACGAAAATTTTATTCGATTTTGGTGAACCACCCCAAAGAATTATACCATATGTCAATAGACTGTGAGTTAAAGCATAATAAACCGCCCTCATCGCATCATTATTTAAACAGGATCTAAGTTGACGCATTGCGAATATACTTGAAGAAAGTTTTGAACATAGGCTGTCAATGTGCGCTGACCAACACAGACCAGTATCCAACGTAATACCGAGAAGTCTAACCGGTTCGGACTTTACAACCCATCTATCAGAACTAAATATCATATTTTTGTCTTTGCTTCATTTAACTTTAGTTTGTTTCCATTGAACCAGTCCTTGGCCTTGCCAAGGGCTACTTCAATTTGACACGTATCACCATTAGTTAGTAAGGTTGTATCGTCTGCAAAAAGAACACATCGAAAATAATCTAAGGACCCAGGAAGGTCGTTGATATATAATAAAAATAATAACGGCCCCAAGACGGACCCTTGAGGCACACCACAAGATATAGGTTGCAAATCCGAAACCGCACCGTTTACACTGACATATTGAAACCTGTTTGTTAAGTACGATTTAAACAAATTCAAAACATTTCCACGTACTCCATAATGTTCCAGTTTCTTCAAAAGTATTTCGGTATGGACACAGTCGAACGCCTTAGTCAAATCACAGAAAACCGCATGTGTAGGAAATCCATTGTCCAACCCTTCAACTATAAAATCAATCACAGTGAGGAGCGCACTAGTAGTGGAAAAATTTTTCGAAAACCGAATTGGTCCGAAGAAATAACAGATTTTCTATCCAAATAAACTATAAGTTGATCTTTGATTATGATCTCAAAAATCTTTGACAAAATTGGTACAATAGCAACCGGTCTATAATTATCAAGAGCATCCACATCCCTTTCTTGAACACAGGAACAATTCTAGATATTTTAAAGTCATCCGGCCATCTACCGTCGACAATGCACTTATTAAATAATACCGCAAGGGGCTTAGAAATAATATCTATCGAAGCCTTGATCACACAACTGTTTAGGTCGTAATAATCAGAACTTCCTGAATTTTTTAATTTCAAAATAGCTTGCCTGACGTCAGTTTCTAAAACAGATGACATGAAAAATGATCCAGAAGGACTGGGCACATTACGCAAAAAGACACAAGGATCTATATTAGGAACAGTAATGGTCCCAGCTATAGCCTCAGATATTGAAACGAAAAAAATATTAAAATCATTAGGGGATAGAGCGGACGTAACCGAGCCGGAGTTTGAAGGAAGCTCTCGCTTAACCATACTCCATAAGGTTTTGGTTTTATTATCAGAGGTAAAAATTGAATTTGTATAATACTGAAATTTTTCCTCCTTCAGCGCTCGCTTATAACCTCCACGCAGATCAACGTAATGTGACCAGTCAGTAGGGGATTTAGAAATATCAAATTTTTTCCTACACGCATGCAGTTCAGAACGCAATTTCCGGAGTCTTTCAGTAAACCAATGAACACCACTCGTTCCCTTTTTAATGTTCTTAACTGGAAGATATTTGTCAAGTTGAACACATAACTGATCCAGCAGTAATTTTGCTAACTCATCCGTGTTAAAATCAGCTACATGAGACCAATCAAAACTTCCAATACTATTAACAAATTTATCGACATTCTTGTATTAAAACATCTTGAGTCAACCCTATCCGAAGAGCACGGTTTCTTATGTACCTCTTTTATGACAATGAATACAGCAGAATGGTCAGAAATGTGAGGATCAAAGACTCCTGTTACAACATCCTCAGGGGACAAATTACAAATAATGTTATCAAGGCAAGAGCTAGCAGTAGTATATATATAATAATAATAATAATAATAATAATAATAATAATAATAATAATAATAATAATAATAATAATAATAATAATAATAATAATAATAATAATAATAATAATAATAATAATAATAATAATAATAATAATAATAATAATAATAATAATAATAATAATAATAATAATAATAATAATAATAATAATAATAATAATAATAATAATAATAATAATAATAATAATAATAATAATAATAATAATAATAATAATAATAATAATAATAATAATAATAATAATAATAATAATAATAATAATAATAATATATCTACCCCTCATTCTAATCACGAGGATTAGCCCAGAAGTCGAAGACTTGTGCGGGAGAGGGGGTCGCATATTATTAAGCAGGCCGCATTTGCGCCCACGAACGACTTACGTTGGTAGGCCCTAACCACCATTCAGTGCAGGAATGAGGGAAACCTGGAAAACCTCATTAATTAGGGGGATAGTCAAATGTCAACCGGTATCAAACTCTCACATTGGCCCAAGCCAACATTCTTCCACCCTACCATATCCGCACAGAGGGTGCCAATCTCTCCACGAATATAGCTTATATACGGTCTACCGGCTGCGGGAGTCGAACCCACAGCGATCTAGTCACCTCGATTCAAGTACTGACGCCTTAAACCGTGTGACCACTGACCAACAAATGGTCAAATATTTCTAATACTGAAACTAATTCCTCACTTTTGTGGGAACAGAACATCAGACTAGCGTAGCTAAGCATATAAATTGCAGGCTACCGACACGACCTGGAGTACCGGTCGCTGCAGGTGACGGTACATGCTGGTGCTGGTGTAGTGTACGATACTCATTTATTGTGCAAGATTCAACAGCTGTCGGCACTGTCACCGTGACAGATTAAAAATTTAATATAAACATTTATTTTTTATTTAGATTAAAATATAATCTTCCTATAAATTTGATATCTCCGTTTTTATGTAATGTATATATTTTCTTGACAATATTCTGTATTTTGCAGTCATTTTTCCCAAATAAAAATTAACTCATTATTTTTTTCCAGGTACCTAGTAGATAATTTTTCCCCAGCATAAACATCTACTCTAAAACATTGAACGCCTACGAAGTACCATTAACTTTATTTTAAGTAATATCAGTATTTACACTGCTAATTTAATTGACGGTAATGACACACATCGAATAATAATATGTTTTGTATTGCTGAATTCCAAAGAGCGTTAACAGAACTGTAAATTGCTAAGTGTCATTTAATAATGTTTATCTGCAAGTTTTGTCGTTGGCTTATAAAATTGCGATATGTCCTTACTCCTTAATTTTATTGCTTTACTACTTGCAATAACGATGTATTGCTATGTAAGAGCGAATATAAAAAGTAACTAACCTTTGATGGACTTTGTAAAACAATAACCTCAATCTGGCATATTTTTACACTATCTATGATGTTACGCAGTAGGTTTATATCATTAATCATTCTCTAGATGCTTTTGTACTTCTTACTTTAACACAGCTGTGGACAATGAGAAATTTCCGCTTAAAATATTTAAGGCGCCGTATTCTTGAAATAATGTTTGCTACAAATACAAGTTTTAGACATTTAAGAACTGAACATAGAGCTTATTAAATAACAGGAATGTTATCTCATGCCACCTGTGAATATTTGAAGCTACCGAAGTAAAACGAATATATAGCGACATAAAGTGATCTAAACAACAAATTCTTAGATATAGAAATCTTTCAAAATGCATATTTTTCTAAATTTTACTGTAGATGTAAATATTGTTATAAACTTACATAGTTGTGCATATAAGATTGTGCGTTTTTGTTTATAAGTATGTGAAAATAATTGTTAAAATGTGAGATTAGAATAGCAAAATAATGTGTGTCTTACAAACTCTTTTTAAAAGTTATTATTTTATTTAAGGAGAATTTAAATAGTCAAAGTGGATAAAGAAAACAGCAAGAATTTTATTTTTAATATTACTTTTTTCTACGTGTTTTAGTTTTTGCTATTTCTATACCTAAAACACCTCAAGTCTAATTATGAAACTAAACAGATAAAAGCCTGTTTTACAACCAGTTTAGGCAGGACGCGATTTATTGTCCACACCTGTACATATGGTATACTTTAAATGTCCCTCAGTACTCAGTTTTATGAAAGAAACATATTAGTATTTTTCTTGTATAATGATATACAAGATGTTTTAGGATTAATAAAAAAATATACCTAAGTAGATATACTCACATTTGGGGGCGTCCCCCCACCAGTTTCTTTTTGTATGCTAATCAGAGTGATAAGAGGTTATACAGTATTGGTGGCAAATCAAAAAAATTAACATGATATTCAAATTAACGGAAAATTTAAATGAACGTGATTTTGAAATTGGCGGGAGATTTAAATGTGGCTAAGATAACAGGCATCACTATTGCTAGGGATCCTGAAATTTCGACGCCACTGAATATTTTCAAAATTCTAACGTGATTTGTATTTTTTTTAATTTAATTAATTCAAATAAAAATGAGATTTGAGGAATACTCGAGTTGTTTTTTCTTTGAGGTCATTAAAAAGACTAAGCTTTTGTATCTTACCCACTAGTAAATGTAACTGCAATTTATAATCTGAATTTAGCGGATATTTACACTCGACAGTAGTTATTATCAAACGTCTTTAATAAGTTAGGAATCGTCTTCTGTTTATTTCAACACTGTATCTCTATAAATTTCCATTTCTTCATTAATTCGTATTGTTTTTCATTGCATTGCATTTAACAAGTATATTATGTTGAAATAATATGTTTGAAATATTGATTAACAGAAACATTATCAAAAAATAACTAAATAAACTTGCAGAAAAACCAAACATATTAAGTCTTGTACTTTATTCTACTTTCATACACATGAAAATTGCATAAATTAAATCGAAATGTGATTAACTTATTCCAGGTGTGATGTGGAGAGATGCCAAACAGTAGAGATGAATAATACTTCCGAAGTCGTCATATTTGGCGACTTATTTCGTTGCGGTTACTGTTTCGGATGGATAATGGTGTTTTAATGTCTACTGATATCAATAATATTTCCATTTGTAAGCGACTGAGGAAAAAGTTAACGACCCCATAAATAAATGCAGTAAATAATAAATTAAATATACCCAATTTCTTTCGATTAATAATGATGAATTCATCACAAAAAATCTATTCCTGAAAATATTGTATCTTTCATAAAAATTGTGCAAACAATGTTTTGGAAAACATTATTAACATAGAAAATTAAGTTTTCTTTAGATAAATAAAAATTTATAAGAGAATGCTGTTGTGAACTCCATATGAATGAAGTATTCTTTAAATTGCATTTCTAATAAAAAAGTAATAATATGTAAAAATTTATAAAACACGTTTTCTGAAAAATAATATTAAGGATTAAAATAAATAGCTAATAGTTGAAAATATATAAACCAGTTCAGTGATTTTTTTTTACATTAATTACTTATATCATTAATTTATATATTTTCAAATATTGGCGAAGTTACTGAGAATCTTCAAATATATTTCAAACAAATGCAATATTTTGTAAATTTCTATCACGAAAAGAACCCAACGAATAGTCTTTTGAAGTTGTGATATAAAGTTACAGTATATCTTATATAATAATTATTATAATAATATTCAGTAGATCTATTCCTTACTTAAAAAATGTTTTTGTTCTTTTGACGCAGTTTAATTTTTAATATTTGTCACTTAAATATTTTGTCTCTAAAACTGCTATTAGCATAATTCCATATGTATTTAACCTTAACATTTAAAATAATACATATCTGTATATTAATAACACAAACCTCATCTAAGTGTATATAATTAGAAAACATATAATTTGCATATCTCAATAAAATTGTAAAGATGATAGGAAGTATGTACTTGAAAATAACAAAGTGCTAACGTTTTCTCAAAGATCAAGGATATTTGTAAAAATTGTGTCGACCATAATAGCATCAAGATCATCTAATAATTCAATATACCAGGCAGATATATAAATACAAACATAGCAAATGCTGTATTTTTTTTTAAATTATTTACTATAATTATTAACCTATCTTCAAAGGATGATCTAATAACAACATGTATAAATTAAAATACTAAAAAGAACAAACATTTTAAACCGTGGCATACAGGGTGTTTCCTAAATTCGTACCTACAGGAGATTGTGCTTTAAATCATTTTATGCCAAATAGCCTTAAATAAACCCACACCGATAAAAATTGTTTGCAATACTATATGATGAATGACATAGTAAAACTTTGTTTTTGTGCACATGAAAAAAATTAATATTTTTATAAAAAATAATGTAATTTTACATGAAAGAATAAATTCTTGTAATACAGTGTGGATTTGGTATTTTTTACATTAATGTGTGATGTTAACAACTTGTAAATTTACTATTTCATTTTTATCAATGCAGGATCTGAAACTACTAGTTTTCGAGATACAGGGTGTAAAGTGTTTGAAAAATATCACATTTATTTAAATATATCTGAAGATGTTGTTATAAACATATGAAACTTGAACTAACGTACCTAATTAATCAAAAAAACAAACGACGCCACTGAGTATTTTGGACATACGATAAGTATATTTAATTGACAATGATATATGAAAGAAAAGGTGTCAGGGATATTTCATAAATTTATTTAGGTATGTAATGAACTTATTTATATTCAAGAAAATGTATTTCTTTTTTTTTTCTTTGACATAATATTAGGGATTAAATGTACTTATCCAATTTCTAGAAAACTCAGTGCTTTCAGAGACATTTGAATGATTATTTTTATTTAAAAAAAATAATCTCCGGATTACATAGATTTACGAAGCATAATGTACTCTATTTATATATATTTTTTATAATTTTTATACTTGAGCATATTTGAGCATCCGCTTACGTTCTTCGCCTTTTGATTTTTCTAATTTTAAAACTAGTACTCATTCTAATTCTCCAATGTTTGTTATGTGTAATAATCATTATGTCAAAAATGGGATTGATATTTTTTTACTGCAAATCTAATGATAAAACACGCATTTTTTAATTCCATTTAGTTTTAGAATTTGATGTATTTTACGTAAATAATCGTTCTTATTTTTAAATCCTATTTGTTTTTGTTTTTTGTATACGTTTTAACTGATATATTTCTTATATTATTGATTTTTAATTTATAATACTCTATTTCCTGTCATATAATTATATAAATATAATATATAATAATCAATTTATTCGTTACTTTTCCAAAGCACTGTATAATATTGCATTTCCTGTCCTATAATTGGATCTATGTCTGGACAGTGTTAATAAATAAATAAATAAATGAGTGAACAAATAATGAATGAATGAATGAATGAATGAGTGAATGAATGAATGAGTCAATAAATACATAAATAAAAATTGCATATACCTAAAAATCCTATCGATTTTATAATTTTTGATCTAACAAATTTTCCATTGATTTATCAAGAAGTTGTGACAATGCTGAACGTTCGTGATCCCTTCTTATATGTTATTGTGTCGCTAATTTATGATAAATACAAACCCAAACAATTTATAAATTATGTAAATTACTGCAACTGCTATAACAAACACATATATGCAAAAATATTACGAGCGAAATCAAGAGCTAAAACTAATAGATGACTCAAATTGATGCTACTCAACAAATATTACAGAAATCAATATATAAAATTGGCCAATCAATTAAAATCGGTGTTATTGTCTTTAATGTATTGACCAATTTATGCAGTTAAAGAAATACAGATCTTTATGTACCAAAATGTTGACGAAAAAATGTAATGTTGAAAATATGGAAGAACAATAATTAAATATTCATTCATATGCTACAAGTAAAAACATCTTACCCATTTTAAAAGTGATCGTAGTGCACGGTTCAGGCAAGTTCCTCAAAGTACTGAAAGGAAAAATGGAAAACTCGTCCTTATCCGGAACACCCTTCCCATTTCCCGGTAGAGAAAAGGGCAGGTGCATGATATTGAACATTATTCCCAGAACCTGCGAGACCAAAGACATTCTCTAAGGAGCGCACAAAACTAACATCCACAAAAAAAACAAATGATTTCGGAAACCCGCACGTGAAACGCAATAGCAAATCACGTTTCCAAACAATATTTTCGTAGCTTCAGTAAACCAGACTTCAATTAACTTTTAAGCCACGCGCACTGTAGGTTGCACTCAATAATTTTTATGTAAACACATATTGTCACACACTGTAGTTCCGCGCCTCGTTATTTTTTTATTTATACGAATGCATCCGCCAGTCTATCGGCAACAGAAAGAATAAATTGATGAACTTGGTAACTTGTTTATTATAGTCTGGTGCACTCGCGGCAAAATTTGACCGTGATAAGTTTCAAACCCACCGTTTACCCAAGAAAATACATTAATATTAAATCATTGTTAGTACCCACATTACCTGTATAGGTAGATACATCTATTTTTTGAAGCGTTATGTAACGCAGCATATACAGGGTGTATTGGTATATAAATAAATATTGTTAATACACAGTTCCTCATCTAAATTACTTTTAGAACATATACAGGGTGAGTCATTAATAATGGTACATAGTTTGATGGCTTAACGTCAAAATAAAGCCATTGAGGCCAACATGCCTTATTCAACTGTTGCTCCTTTTCATTCTACAGGGTGTTAAATTTCAGTGGCAATTACGAATATAAGCAGAGAATAGAACCTATAGCAGAACGGCAAATAGGGGAGTATCAAGCAGGTTTTAGAAAGGGAAGGTCAACAACGGACCAAATCTTCATGGTGAAGGAAATGCTGACTACATGCTATGAGTATGGGATCAAAGCAATGGTTTTATTTGTGGACTTCAGGAAAGCATATGACTCGATCAAAAGGAATAAACTAAGTAAAATTCTGGAACAATTTGGGATACCAACTAAACTGATTAGGCTATTGAAAATGACCTTAGAAAATACTAAAGCCAAAGTACGAATAAAGGTGAATGTTCGGAAGGCTTTACTATTGATACAGGACTGAGACAAGGAGACCCACTCTCAACGCTTCTTTTTAATTTAGTACTAGAAAAGGTCATAAGAGATAGTGAGTTGAACAGAGAAGGACACATATTGTTTAAAAGTCACCAAATAGTAAGTTATGCAGATGATGTGGCCATTATTGCTAGAGATAGTAGGGAATTAGAAGAAGTAACGAGAAAACTTGTGGAAGAAGCAAGTAAAGTGGGATTGCAGATAAATCAAGAGAAAAGTAAGCTGCTGAGAATAGGAGAACAAAATGATACAAATTTTAAATTGAGAACAGAGCATGGAGAGATGGAGTTTGAAGAAGTTCAAGAATATGTGTATTTGGGGCGCTAATAACAGCTAACTGTGATGAGGAACAAGAAATAAATAGGAGAATAATAAAAGCAAACAGAAGTTCGGCAGCAGTCACTTATTGAAATCAAAACATTTGTCCAGACGAGTAAAATTTAGAATGTATAAAACAATTTTGAGACCGACAGCGCTGTATGGTAGTGAAACCTGGGTTCTCAATAAGAAGTCAAGAGAAAACCTTTTAAGGTGGGAAAGGAAGATCTTAAGAAGAATTCTAGGTGGTAAGAGGACAGAGGAAGGCTATGTAAGGAGAAATAATGAGGAAATATATGGAATGTACCAGGCACCAACAATAGACGAAGTTGTAAAAGCCAGGAGAGTGCAGTGGCTAGGGCATCTAGAACGTATGGAATATGAAAGGGCAGTTAAGAAAATAGTTGGGAGTAAACCTAACTACAAGAAAAATGAGGTAGACCGAGGAAGCGATGGAGAGAGGCAGTGGCAATAGATCTAAGGGAGAAAAATGTAACGGATTGGAAAAGAAAGGCGAAGGACAGAATGGAGTGGAGGAGAATAACACAGCTCTGGGCCTAAAAGGCCTGTAAACAGCTTTATATATATATATAATTACGAATATGTAAAGTGTTGAGGACACGACTAGGGGGCGCTAGTTGTACTGTACTGTCGATGTAAAAATATGTAACATCTTGTATTTTACACTTGAATTTTTAATAAAAAAAAACTATTGAACTACCTTCAATTTTAATAGAAAAGTTACAAATCGATAAGCGAGTTGTTGAAATTCGAAATATTGATAGAGAACTCTTGCTGAAAATGTGCTTTTCTTGACAGATGAGGATTTTCTAGTTCCCAAGAATTACTATTTCTGCAATTAAAAATACCTCGTCGGGTAAATGTGGCTTCGTTCGTAAATAATATTTTATTATAAAGCGTTGGGTCATCATTTTGTTGTTGGCGGAGAAACTGTGCAAACTGTAACGTAGCTATAGGGTCGTGTGGCGTTAAATGTTGACCTAGAGTAAAATGATAAGGATCTTTGTGGAGTATTCTGCTAACGGAAGACTGACTGATGCCAGTAGCTGCCAAACTTTTACGTGTGTTTTCAGCAATTCGCACTGAAACGTCATCTTCTTGGTCCGCTGTTAATATTTTCGGACCTCGCTCCTGCACGACCACAAAAATTTTCTGGGGTATATACACATTTCATGTTTCTCATTTCAATATTCGAAAAATTATTATGACGGTGCATTTTAAATATAAAAAATAAACAGTAAAATCACTGCTGCCTAATTTATGAATTGAGTGGCATTGACAGAAACAATATGGTATTGTGGTGATAGCTGTCTACTTATTATATCCACGCCTACTACTCTGGAAAAAATAATTTTCTAATTTAATTCCCGCCGAATCTCAAAAACTTAAATCGTCTGTTTCTCGAAACGGTTGAGTTTTTCGATTTGTAACTGATATACTTTTATTATTTAGAATTGAAGGCAATTCAATAGTTTTTTATTAAGAATTTAAAAGTGTAAAACACAAAAAGTTGTACATATTTTTAAATCGACAGTACAGTATAACTAGCGCCCCCTAGTCGTGACTTCATCACTGTTTGCATATTCGTAATTGCCTCCTCAAAAACATAGGACTACAAATTTTCAAAACAATCGGTCCATACGTTCTCAAAATATCGCAAAAAATCGAAAAAAATGTTTCAACTTTAACACCCTGTAGAATGAAAAGGAGCAACAATTGAATAACGCATGTTGGGCTCAGTCGCTTTATTTTGACGTTAACAATCTAACTTAAAGCTATGTATGTACAATTATTAATGACTCCCTGTATACATAATAGATATTAATATTCAGTTTAAACTTTCCCTTTTTGAACAATATTTAGGTATAATATACAGGGTGATTCAGACCTTATCTAAACAAATTTGGGAATAGATCCTCATGAAAAATGGAGTCAATTTCGTAAATGTTTGTAAAATCCTTATAGGTTTTGGAAAAAAAATATTGAGGTTCTAGAAATTTCAATCTTTACATCGCTGGGCTGCTCTAGCCTCTAGCCAGGCGATTTCAAATATCCGATTACTTATCATATTAACTTTTTTGTGATGCAAGTATTTACATTAGTTTTTTAACAATCAAAAATGGCTTACGTATAGCAACTCGCAGTTGATGGGTATCATTTTAATTTATGGTGAAATGAAAATGCTTTAGCAGAACGATAAACATGTACCAAATGTAGCTACTTTTACAACGGAATCGTGGAAGAGATGGAGGTCCAGGGCGTCCACGGCGTATTGCAACAGTGTTTTTATTTACTTTATTATTAATTTATTTTTATTTTACCTAAAACTGCATATCTATAAATAGTAAACAAGTGTCCCAAATTTGAAAACAAATTGTTCCAGTATTAAAATAGTTAAAGCAAAAAAAAACAATTACATGCCAAAGAAAAAAGTTGTTAAAATATTAAAATAGCAAAAAGAACTATATACCTCCATTAATATTAATTTTTCAAAATGTCATATGAAGTTGACACACTTTTTCCAGTGTTATCATTCCCCCCTCACCGAATTTCCGCGTTCTAAAAAATAGTTAATATACAGGGTGCTTAAAAAAGAAATGGTAATACTGTTAGAACAGATAAAACATTGGATCTTAATGGGGTTTGCTAAATAAACGTATATCTTATAACCATTCATTTTTGAGATATAAAATAATAAAGTAATGTTAGTAAACAACATTTTAGATATAACTTATTAATATTTCATCAAGATTTCACACAGTAATGGTACGTTTTTGATGGTGCTGAACACGTGGTGTTGTCAGTTTTTTGTAGATATAAAGTAGAAGACCCGTTTATAGCAAACTTTTTGTTAAAAATGACATTAATTTTGATCCATATTTTGGAAACATGTATAAATATGAACATTCTGCCTGTTCTTCTTACATATTACCTACCTAAATCTTTAATATCCATAAATTTGTTACTTCGCTCTTTTAGACAGGTAATATTAAACCCATCTCTAATGTAGTATGAAACGTGTTTCACGGGAACATTATTTTGATTCATGACTTTTACCTTGCTGGTTTAGTTGAAGGTAGTAGTATATTTATATTTACATATTTATGTTTTGGGATTTAACCTCGAATCTTGTTTTACTTAATTTTATAGACTCTTGCATAATAGAAAAGCAACAAAATTACGACCTGAATCATTTCACATCGTCGTGTAAGT
This sequence comes from Monochamus saltuarius, assembly GCA_025584915.1. Taxonomy (NCBI): domain Eukaryota; kingdom Metazoa; phylum Arthropoda; class Insecta; order Coleoptera; family Cerambycidae; genus Monochamus; species Monochamus saltuarius. The sequence goes on along the minus strand of CM046727.1, from coordinate 17,216,396 downwards.
ATAAAAAGGAAAAATGCAATGTTCAATGCGTCAGGATCAATAGAAAAATGCTTTCCGAAATAATTGCATCTTCGAAATCCTGAACGATACATAGGCCACAGTTTCAGAATGTCTTCGTCGACATTCCTTGCTGACGTTGGGGAAGAAGATACGGTTGGAAGGTTTTAAATCGACTTTGGTGACTGTGGGATACAAAAGAAAGAAAACAAAATTTTTTGCGCCCTTTAAACTTCATCATCTTCAACCACAAACCTATAAAAAATATAGACTGTGCCAGTGTCATAGTGCCGGCGACCGCTAATTCATGGCTGCCCTAAAAAGTTCAGAATCGCTAAAACTTGGTTTTTATGCCAATTTACGTTGGCTGTATTGTAGCGTGAAGATCTTTTGTTTACTGTGATTGGTCACATTCATCTCACATTCTTTAATGACAGCAAGTTAGTTAATTTCATATTGCAATGCAGCCATCATATTTGCACAACCGCCAACATAAAGCAAATAAAATATCCATTTTCTGGACCTTAGGTCCCTAGAAAACGCGCCACCTGTCACGTGACCTATATCATAAACCGACGCTGTCTATATTTTTTCTAGGTTTGTGTCTTCAACAGAACTTTTAAATAAAACCACCTTGAATAACAGTCAGTTGCAACAATAGTTAAGTTCAGCTATACATTTGTAAAATTCTGTAAATTGTTCTTTCACCATTAACATTAACATTAATAAAATAGATTGTTTTTATTAGTTTCAAAGTACTAGTAAATAATTATTATTAGTTTAATGTTCACATATTGGTTATCTACTTTAAATACAACATTTTTCTTATTTGTCTCTTTATTCACATCGCTTTCCGCACTAGTTAGAAAAAAGCCCTGTATATTTTAATTTTATATGTTAATTCAAAATGTATTTGAATAGAACAAGAGAGAAAAAGATGAAACTAGAAAGTTTAATTTTCTTTTTTCCTTTTACTGTACATTACATTTTCAACTTTCTTTTGACTTGATAATAAAGTTATCTTCCAAAATTAATTATACTTAAAAATATTTTCAACAAGTTAATACACAGCGCAAGAAATATTTTTTATTGTCCCAAAGTTAAAGCAAACTTTTATTATTTTTCTTCGAATTTGCGCAAATGTGAAGAACAAATAAGTTCATATATATGAAATTTGAGACTGTCAAAGGGCCGATCAACTTTTAGAATAACCGTTTTTCCTGTTAAAAATTTTAAAAAATCATATTGTTGATCTAATAAATTCTTTTAACAGGAATGGTTCTTAAAATAGATCCATCAAATGAATTTAACGAGAATTAATTTGGATATATCTTTTCGTTGATACAGTTGTACCATTATTAGTGATAGCACGTTCTTGCTTTCACCTAATTTGCGTCAAACTAATTATATAAAGTAAATGACCTGTGCTGTGTCAATTATATGTAGTATATATCCCGTTTTTATCATTAATCTCCTAATTTTATTGGAGACTTACCTATAAAAAATTGAAGTCACATTTCATATTTAAATAAAAATTGAACCACTGGTGAAGCGAGATATGTTGTACGTTCTCTTTTAGCCACGAAAGGTCGCAGACCACCAAAGCGAAATTAGGTTAAGATTTTATCAGTTAAATTTTATTATTTTATGATATCCGTGTAAGTTATAACGGTTAACATTACTAATTAGGAGTATTCTGGCTAGTAAATTTGTCGAAATTCAGCCTAGTGCACGTATGCACTAAGACCCCATATTTATATGTATAACAAAACACCCTTATTTTTTCGCAACATAATACGCTTTTGGATTTTTGACCTCTTCAGAAACACCCTGTATACAATTTTCTCAGTGTGCAATTGGCATGTAAAATTCAGGATATGTTATAACACTTCTTCACTGTATTAGAAAAGTATTTTAAGCTAATATAAATCATATCTCCTACAATTCCTATCAATAAAGTCATATGTATGCTCTCTGATACTAAACATCTAGGTTTCCCACAGTTTCAAAACTGAACTTAGATATTTATAGAGTGTTTTCATTAAACCAGGTTAGTAAATTTAGCTAGATTATTTTTTTTAGATAATTATTGAATAGAGCTTTGTCTGTGGAATTGTTCATTAGTATACCTAGATGGTTGATATCAGAGAGCATACATATGACTTCATTGATAGGAATTGTAGGATATTTGATTAATATTAGCCTCAAATACCTTTCTAATACAGTAAAACATGTTACAAAAGCTAATAATAAAGAATATATGGGTAGATATTGTGGGTGTAATTCAACGCTGGTCGGAGCTTTATTCTGCAGAGTAGTTAGTTCCACACAATATTGTTAATACCTGTAATATTCTCATACGCTATTTTTCATATTCTAAATGACTTGTCAGTCTCCAACCCGCAGTAATATGTAACTGCTACCCTGGAGAAAACCTGTATAGTTGGCACAATGGAAGCATTTTGTTCTAACTTTCTTACATTTTTTTAAATAGAATAGACATTCATTAAATGTCACCATGTGAAATTAGACTTACGATAAAAAAGCACCCTGTATGTTTATTATATTTGTTGGTGTAATTATATTTGTGTAGCTAGCATAAACAATTACTAACTCCTTCGAAAGGCACAGGATATAGATATTTCGAGGATATGTTGTACAATATGGTTGTATTATCCATAATTTTGTAATTTTTACGGCATTTTATGCGTAAATTTTAAATTTAATTAAACTGGATTAGATTTGCGAAAGCAAAGAATTGTCCAATTAGTTGAAAGTTTAAACATATTGGTCTTAATATGTCGAAATTGGTACCTACTTAATAATAAATAATAGATACCGTAATAGATAACATAATTTTGATCCTTATAGATTTAGTGCTTATAGGATATGATTTCCATATAATGCATACAATAAATTGTGGTAGTAGTTAATATTTTAATTTGTATAGCAATTTTGTAGATAATTAATACATTTATTCAAATTCTGTTGCAGGATAAACTATTGAGTAAACTAGAAGAAAGTGAACCTGAATTAGCATCTTGTCAGGAAGAGGAGGTAAGTAAATATCATAATATAAGGATTTTAGTAAAAATGCATCTAGTTTTTATATAAAAGCCTAGAAGGCTTGAGATTTTATGTAAAAAAAATTATCACTAAAGTAAATTATCAAATACATGTTAAAGCAATCTACCTTCAATATATTATTTTATACATCTAAAAATAATATTCAAAATACATTTTGTGTATAATTATATTTTTTATACAAACATACTTAAAAATACGTATAGCATGAAGTAAATATCCAGTTACATCGACAGAATAAAAACAAATAATTGAAATTATTTAAAAAATCAATTTAATATTTCTACGATTTCTAAGAAACTTTTCTTAATATATATAGCCACCCTGGTATCTCGTTCACCTGATATCCGAATACTTTGAAACTGTGGTGGTAAATATACTATAAAGTGAGTCTTTAGACGTAACTATATTTGATTATAGTCAGAGGCGTCCGATGCTAAGAAGGAGAAAAGGGGTCGATTTTTAAAAAAAAAGTATTAGCGATTTTATTAGAAGAAAACTAGTAAGATATTCTTAATCAGCATCTTCAGAAACCCCCTTGTACAAGATTACATCGTTGTGGGTTCAAAGGTGTTTGAGATATGGGCCGTCAAAAAACAATTTTTTTCATCTTAAAATAATTTGTGTGTAAAACGGAAAAATGTATTCTTTATATTTTGTTCAGAATAATGGTATCTACTGGTATGAAATCATTCTACAAAGGGGTTTCTAAAGGTGCTGATTAAGAATATCTTACTAGTTTTCTCCTAAAAAAATCGCTAATATATTTTTTTGAAAAAATCAACCCCCTTTCTCCATCTTAGAATTGGACGCCTCTGACTATAATCAAATATGGCTACGTCTACAGATTCACTTGATAGGTATATATTCACCACCAAAGTTTCAAAGTATTTTCATATCAGGTGAGCGAGATATCAGGGTGGCTCCATGAAAAGTGGGACACATTGTATATATACAAAAAAATAATAATTAAGGCATATTTAGTTAGTTTAATAAACAAGTAGGTCAGATTTCCAAAAGGTCATTGTCAACATCCTGTATATATTTACATCATCTAGTATGAGAAATTGTTCATTTAGCCACTAAGTGATTCTAATTTTTTCATTGCATTAACTAAAAATCATACTGTCTAATAGGATAACATATGCCGTAACCATTACGAATATTCATATCTTTTTTATAACTCTGCAATTTGTGTATGATGCCGCTTGTATTGCGAATAAATAATAATTTGAAACCTTCTCAAGTGGCATGTCTATGGAATATTGTCCTCTGCAACCTTCTCCTCCCATACTTATCTAAATGCTGTGAATTAACCACTCTCTATTATTTTGGACCTCGGGTATAAGTATATATTTTACAACTGATAAAAAACTCTGACAGATGGCAACTACAAACGAAACGGACTTTTGCGCCACCCTGTAGCTAATTATTTAAATACATACGGCAACGACAGAGAAAAGGGATTAGGGTTACGGGATCTATTTAGTGACCCAGAAATATATCAGATTTAACACTTCTCGATTTTTTTATGGGGGTTTTAAAAACTAACTGAATAGGTCCAGTAATCCTATTCCATTTTTCTGTTAAAGTGGTTTTTAGGCTTTCACGGCCAGTGCTGTAATTTGATACATGGTGATTTTCCGGGTTGTTATGCCGTGACCTCGGTAACTGGTAGCTGCCAGTTAAAATGCACATCCCTAGCATTAGACGGGATTCTTTTACCTGCCCTGGTTGTTCTCGGGCTAGACTCTGTGGGGGACAGACCCGCTATCGGTGTCTCTGGGCCTGTCCATATATTGATTTCGGTTCCTATTGTTGGTATTACGACTGCTACGGTCGGAACCGTTCTTCGGATAATGGTGGTCCTCCGAGGCGTTCCGTAGCCGCCGCTGTAACTGGTCGCATCCCATGCTTCCAAACGTTTCGCCGCTCTTCACTGTCGGCATCTTCAGTGGTGACTCTGCAAAAGCTTTGCCGCGACTGAGTCAGTCTGACCCGGAAAATCACTACGTATCAAATTCTGGGAAAGTGTTATCTAAATATTGCTCCACAATCCTGGCCTTGTGGGGAGCACCGTCGTGCAGAAACCATAGGTTTCAAACAGCTACCAGCTAAAAGTTAGGTTAGCTACAAAGGCACATTCTCCAGAAGTGCAGGAAGTTCTTCTTGTAGGAAATTTAGGTAAATCATACCGTTCATAAAAATAAGACCCAATTAAATGCCTACCGATGATGCCGCACCATACATTTACTGCAAAATGGCTTTGGTTTTGGACTGGATTTACAATGTGGTGATTTTCAATGGATTAGTAGTGTTCGTTGCCTCTGTTTGACAAACTATTACTAACAAACCGACTTTCGTTCGTTCAAAGAACGTGCCAACACTATATTTACTACAATTTGAGCTATAAAATTAAGTCTGTGTTCAATGTGACGCTCTAGCAAATACTCCAAATTGTGGATTTTGTAATCATGATATCCATTACTCTGTAAACATCGTTGAACGGTTGATTTTCCAAATTTAATTCTCGGCTAGCCTACCGTATAGAATTTTGTGGATTTTGCTTGAAATATAGTAACAGTCTAGACTGTATTAACATTGTTTCTTACCCTTCGGTCAATTATTTGATTCTTCCGAATAGAACATGAATCTAAATACGTTTCTCGTAATAAGTTTATTAGGAAAAACATAGATTTTTAAAAGGAAAAAATTTGGGTATGTTTTGGAAAAAATGTAATTGGTCACAACATTAGTTGTTTCTATCAAATCCCAAAGATAATACTTTTGATTGAAAGTGAAGCATTAAACACCACGTGTCTCAGACTTTATTTAAAGTTTTTGTATCCTTACAGTAGGCTCATACTATTGAATTTGAGATACTTTGTATTTACTATCGTGAAATTTTAAGAATATTATTTCATTTTCAATTAACAAGAGCACTTTATGCATTTACCTTTACTATTTTCATTTCCTCTTCACTCCCTTTTTCTTGATGTTTTCTTTCAAACTGCACGACTTTGCTAACTCCACGCGATTACAAATAAACGTTTTTCCCCATTTGAAAGAAAAAAAAGTAATATGCCTTTAATGTAGTCACGGGAATTAGACTGTAAGGGAATTTACTACCCAGAGTAATTAAGTCTAATTTACTTGATAGCAGCATCTTGTATGAGTCACTAAATTAATTGCTGGATAATTGTTTGCATTATGTAAGCGTGCCTTCATTTTCATCCACAATTTTATTACGTTTCTGTTCTAACATTTACATACTTTTATAAAGAACAAATTTCGACACTGAATGCAGGCGATCGTTTTCTTTTTTCTCAATTCCCTGCTGACATTTTGTCTTTTACTTTTTTCTTCTCCGGTTATTAGCTAAATGGATTAAAATTTGTGACACGATCTTGACCGTGGGGCTTTTTTGATAGGTCGATTTACTAAAATGGGAATGTCAAAACATTCCTCTAGTGCTCCCAAATATTAGCAAACCCACAGCCTTCACAGCCCAGTGGTCAAGCACTAAATGTTCAGCTTTGCGGCAAGTTGTCGTAGTCATTATGATTGCGCATCCTGCATTAGCGTGGTTTTTTCGTTTTTTAGGTCTAATTAGGGGAGAACATTGTTTAATCTATAGATATACATATTTATTCTACTAACGATCAATTTAAACTGTTTTGTGTTTTCTCAGGCTGGTGAGAACTAATTATGTATTTTATGCCTTGAGACTCGTAGGTACTTAAGGTGCCCGTATCTCTCGCCGTAAAATGATCAAATTTGTGGTGTCTTTTAGGTACTGAAATCTCGAAAAATAAAACACGTAGAGCAAAAGTAATATCAAATTGGAATTATTGATGTTTTGTTTATCCACTTTTACTATTTAAACTTTCCTCAAATAATGTAATAACTTTTAAAATGCATTTATATGACACACATAATTTCGCTATTCTAACCCCACATTTTAACAATTATTTTCACATACTTATAAACACAAGTTTACAATCTTTTTTGGAGATCTATGTATGTTTATGTTATAACACTGTTTACATCTATAGTTGAATCGAAAAAAATACGTATTTTGAAAGATTTCAGTACCTGAAAATTTATTGGATAGATCGCTTTCTGATGTTATATGTTGATTTTAATTCGGTACCTTTGAATATTTACAGGTAGAATGAGATAATATTCCTATTATTTGCTAATCTCCATGTTATTCAGTTCTGAAATGTCTAAAATTATTTATATTAGGAGAAAACACTATTTCAAGAATACGGCGGCCTTAAACTAATATTTCTATAAAGATAAAATGATATTTAATTCATAAATTATACAGGGTGTTCAGTAAATAATCACCCATACTTTAAGGCTAGCTTCCTTCGACAAGAATGTGATTTAAATCAACTTCCTTATTTCTAATAAACTTTTATTACAGAATATTGCCTGTATTGCTTCTCGTTTAAAAGTTATAAGCAAAGTGTCTCAAAAGAAATACCACCTAAAAATCAGATTAGCGGTAGAAGTATCAAGTAGTCAATGAAAAATAATTGATTGTATCGTTGTTGCGACTCTAGAGGGAACCGTACTAAAACAAGAACGATAAGTTGTAGCACCCGTCTACATGCTCCGACATGTCTCATCAGTTGTCGGAAAATGATGCCTTAGCCTTCAGTCTTTCGATTTAGCGTTCAACCTCATTCCGTTTAGACAAAACGTACGTTTTGCGATCTACACATTCCATTTTACTTGATAGATTTTGTCTGATTCGACATATCGTTCAATTAGTCGTTGTGTCTGGACCGGCCTTTAGGAAGCAGAATTGTATTAACGTAAGTTGATTCAAATCACATTATTTTTGTCCAAGAAAGCTAACCTAAAAGTATGACCCATTCTTTGCACTGAACACCCTGTATAAATCTTAGCAAATAACGAGAATGTTACCTCATGCCATACACCTGACTATTTTTAAAGAAGAAAGAAGAACAAATAGCAACATAAAATGCTCCAAAAATGTTCAAAAAATCAAAAAATTTAAGTAATAATGAATATTATTAAATATTATTTTTGAGCTTACTTTTGTTCTACATTTTTTATTTTTCAAGAATTCGATACTTAACGATAACAGAAATACAGCGACCTTAATAGATTTTGAGAAATATATGTATATGTGTTCAACAAGAATAATGAAAACCATTCGATTTTACATTATTGTTTAAGGTAGCAATAGCAAGTATTGTAAAATTCTATAGCAAACAGAATTTAAGAAACAGAAAGTCCTAATATGTATATTTTTAAGATATAATAATGTAACTGATACGTTTAATTATTTATATCATTATATATACAGCGTGTTCTACAAGGAAGACGACAAACATTATTCAAATAAAAACAAAAGCATTTATAAACTAAAATTGCGCTGTTTGCTTCATCATAACGTATAATTAAAGAAAATGAAATAAATTATAGGCATATGTAATATTTCTATGAATACTTTGTTATTTTCAGTGTGTGATTTGTATAAACGCAAAAGCAACCATGCAAACAGCACCATGTGGACATCAAGTCGTTTGTAGGAAATGTTTTGTGAAAACAATACAAATAGCAGTTTCCCAGCGACTTCTACCATTGAGATGTGTTATTTGCAGAGCAAAAATACTACGACTTAAGGTAAATGTTCTTTTACTTTACTTTTCTCGCATTTAATTAGAATTTAATGGAACTAGACATACACTGACAAAAATGTTTGTAAATTTACACCTTTTCATTTTTTTTCTAAAAATACATAATAACGTTGTAAAATTACATTTCATGTGTACAAAAACACTGTTTTACTATGAAAAAATGCGTATTTATAACTAGTAATTTTCAATTACAGTTGTAATATTACATTTAGATTTGTTTTTTTCACATTACTGACCTAGGCAATAAATGACCAACAATCCACCGTGTAGTTTGGATAATAATTTTTATCAGTGTAGGAATAATAATAATTTGGCTTGACGTGATGCTAAATATAAAGTATAATCCCCCTTAATTTAAAAGTTATAAAATGTACTTCTGTGATTGCGTTTTTTTATCAAATAAGAAATTTTGATTACCTGATTAATTCTCTGTAGGATTAACATAAATATATACAATAATTTGCATTTACTGGTGATACTTTAAACTTCTTTAATTGTTTGAAACGTCCTTCACTTATCAGCAAACCTACTTAGTGCTTTCGTGCAATAAACTTTACCCAACGTTGACCTTTCATGTTCTGCTAACACGTTATCAGTAAATTATGGAGAAAAAAACTGTATTTAATGACATTTTTAAAGTCGAGGTTTCTGTGGCATACCAAAATGACCTTGTTGCAGATTAATCTAATCATTATTTTAGCGAAATTAATGCGAAGAAATTGGAGCTGAGAAAAAACGCCCTTGAAAAGTGGTTATGATGATACCTACTTAGTGCATTATGTATCTAATAACCTTATTTAGGGGGTCTGATAAATTCATGGCAGATTTTTTTATAAATTTATGGAGAAACATTATTATCGTCCAATGTACACCTAATACACTTATATTGTGTCAAATTTTAATGGAGTACTTGAGTTTGAGAAATAAAAATTGGCTAGTAGGAGGATTGAGGAACAAGGTAACTGTCATATATTTTTTGTACAAACGTCGTGAATAACTGTTGGATGATTATTCATAATATAATCAACGGAAAATTTTATTAGTGCCTAATTAAAAAAAAAACAATAAATAAAGAAAAAATAATTAACAAATAACAATAAGGAATAATGGCGTTTTAATACATTCACTCTTCAATTAAAATCACAAATCACACTACATATGTTCATCCGTTTTATTTCTTTCAATTTTCTATAAACAGTTGTATTGATAGATACTGGCTTATATTCATTCCTGCGCACAAGGATCAATAGGTTCTTTTGCAGGAGAGTACTGTTATTGTATCTGATCTTGTGTTTTGTATTTGGTGAAATGACAATAAATTATGTTATGTTATGAACGAAAACGTTGTCATAGTCAACAATGTCAACATCCATTTACTATATAGCCAAAGTTCAAGTCTCACGCAATTGTCTCTAACCCACTAGATAATAAAAACTATTGATTGTCTTCAAGAAGAAATTTATGATAAACAATTCCCTTCAGTAAAGAAAAATATCCAACAAAACCTTAACATTCAATATTGACCGATGTAAATTTCTCTGTGTCTCTCCCCCTCTAAATGCTATGTTTCCTTTATTTGTAAAAGATTCCTGTATAACCATTTAAAGATTTCCATCCCCCACATCTCTTTAGTGCAATTAAATCTACTCCACCATGTCCTGTAGATTTATCTACATTTGGCAGATTTATGACGTTGACATTCAATCTTGTCCGATGAGTTTTCTTGGGTTTTATAACACTTCTGCGTTTCCATTGTGATGACTGGTCTTTAGCTTCTATGGCTTAACCGTAAACCCATGTTTTATCATCTGTTATGGGTACTATTAAGAAATGAATTGTTGTTATTTGTTTATTCAAGAACTTGCTACTGCACGATTCACTCCCAAAATGCATACTTTCTCCAATAGTTAGTCTGTATGTATTTATTCGCGCAGTATGACACTTGTCGGTCAATGTTAATGGTCATTCAGAACGTTTATCCGATTAATTGTCACTTTTTCCTGAACCTTTTAAACCCTTCATGGCACCGTGATCCATTAACTTCATGCTCGTATGCACGTTGCATTATTTGAATATGATCCTAACACGTTTTTCTTCAATGGAACAAAATCACTGAATATACATATAACAGAGCTTTTGCAGATACAACTATAGCTCCACAATGAGTTGGTGTAACAACAATCAACAAACAGCTAATTACTTGTGAAGTTATTTCTTTTTAGATAGTAGTCTGTATTGACTTATTTGTATTTTAATAGCAATTATACAAATTTAAAAAGAAGATTAAACTCATCAGTATTATCATCATCATGAACCTCAGCACAGCTCTTTAAGATACCCATTGCATAATTTCATTAAAGAATAGCCTCTTCATACATAGCAATGTGTATGTTCAGGGTGTTTTTAAAGGAATATCATTACCATATATATTACTATGTAGGATATATATTAATGCTATTGTGAATGTCTAGAATCATAATGAATGCTATTCTTTTAAATAAACAATTAATATTAAAGTAAAAAAGAGAGAGGTAAAAGTTTTATAATAAACCAATTTTATATGCATTTTTGAATACTTAACTTTTGTCAAATAAAAAAGGAATAGAAATTTTCTAAAAATGGTTGAAAATTTGCTTTTGTAGTAGTATAACTTCCGAATTATATCCGCTTTTCCATATTTTACTGAAAATTTTGAGAGACTGTAACTCTTACAGTAACATTATTACGTGATTTTATGCACAACGTGTTCTTTCTATCTCTAGATTCACAGGTACCATTACAATTCCTTTAAAAAACACTCTTGTATACCTGTATATGCACAAAGTAGTGCAGAGCTTTTTATTGCATTTTTGTTGCAGAACAATTTATTTTTCTTACATTATAATGACTGATATGTGAAGGGTAATATTTAAAAAAATAAATCCAGACTCATATAACACTGTTTGAAACATTTACTCTTTTACTTTTCAGTTTCGTACGACTAGGGTGTTTAGAAACATAGTAGTGTACTCTATATTTACATTTTTTAATTATTTTAGACCGGTCCTATCCTTCCAACATCAGCAAGTGGCTATTCGATGACATCCCGTTCTTCTTCGGTGCCTCAGTCGGATAGCTTGTACAGTGTTAGCAGCGGAGGATCCTCCATTTCTTCCACATCATGTTCTTCCGACGGCAGTAAAGGTAATAAATTGGAATTAACTTTGTAATAATAAAAGGGATACTTTATCATTTGCTAAGGTTGTAGACTTGAGACATTATATGGTCTTGAGTTTTCATAGAAATGTGTTAATATTCTGTAAAGTCAAACGAAACATTACAATTCTAAAAGCGGAGCCACACAATAATACGTTCACATTTATTTTAGTTTTAGTAAATTTGCTGTCAGCGTTTGTGTCTTCCATTATTTTTCCCTCCTGTCTAGGTTTTACCATTCTTTAGCGACATTGTTTATGTCACCTTATATCTTTATATTTTATATTATCTTTTATACATGAATGACAATTTTCTAGGTCTCACGACACATTAAGAGTTCATAATGTATTTTTTATTAAGATAAATAAGGATCAAGTATAATTACGATTTTAATTTGAATAGATCCAATTGAAACAGTTCTAGCTAATCTTATTTATGGAGAAGATTGGGTAGCTATATAACGCAATTTTTTTATAACTGCATGTAAAACTTTAAAAGGAAAAACTGGAAATTTTTAATCATTCATCATTATCGTCATTATTTTATCCATGATATTTACGTTAATTTCAATTCGTCAGAAGTTCGTTTGCGAATACTGTACATTTTTTCAAGAAACTTAAAAATGTATTAACAACATAGATACATCGATTAATAAGTCTATTGGAATCATATTTAATAAATAGGCAGTTTATGGTGAGACTTGAAAACTTTACTTCTCGATTTTTTTCTTCGCCCTCAGGTGTACCGTAAGGTTCTAATTTAGGACCACTTATATTTTTACTCTTTATAAATGATCTTACAGATATTGTCTTATGTGAAAAAATGCTTTTTGCTAATGACTTTAAACTATACTCTCCAATAAATTCTATTTCAGATTATGATCATCTCAACTTTGTATGGTTCTTATGTTGTCATGGTGTGAGCTAATTCGTTTGGCTATTAATATTTTCAAATATAAAACAATGTCCTTCACCCGTAAAATCAATTTGATTCTTTATGCCGTGTTTCTTTATTCGAGGATTTAAGTATAACATTTACATATTAATAATGTTGTGTCCTGTGCATTCCGGACCTTTAGTTTTCTTTACTGTAAAAATTTTACATATATACGCATATTTACAATATTATTTTGCACCTTAGTTAGATCTCAAATGGAATACAGATCTATAATGTGGTATCCAATTTATAATGTACATCATCAAAGGTTGGAATCCGTTCATAGACGTTTTTTGCTATTTTGCAACATGGTGTTTATCCCCCGCAAGGTTTCAATCATAGTGATCTTCTGGATCGTTTTGGTATGGATGCACTTAAAATAAGACGTAATATGTCTCATTAATTCAGTATTTGTACACAATTCTAAATAATAAAATGTACTGCTCGGTTCTGTCCAGTAAAATTTTATTATTTTACTCTGCAATGGAAAGGACTGATTTTTTTAAGGATACTTTAAAAGCAATTTGTAAACATCTGTCTCACTTAGGATAAGTTGTTTCAATTTGTATTTTGTTTCTCTTGTTCATGTATTTTTGCATTGTTTTCTTATTAGGTACTCAATTGTATGTACTTCTTCCTGTAATTGGGTGTTAATCCTATTGGAATAATAAAACATCATTATTATTATCATAATTCTTGGATTTCTTTATTAATAATCGATTATCGCGTAAAAATATTTCCCATGGTCAAATCTTTTCACATCCTCAAAAGTAAATATGTGTTATTCCTATATCTGTTATTATCTATAAATATTGTTCTCTTCTAAATTCCTGGTTAGGCCACTCCACATACTTGTCTCCTTTATTCTTTCTTGAGAACCTTTTCCAGTCTCTTCGTTGCCAGTTTAATCTCCTGTTTGATAAAATTGCTAAGTCATCCCTTGTTATGGTTAATGATCTTTGCCTATGTTTTTCGTAGAGTATTTTCCATTATAAAACAGGAAAGTAATAATGACAAAGGATTGCCTTGTTTTACTCCTCCATTAATTTTAAATTTCACTGATTGTGTTATGTGTGACTGTACTTAGGTTTGATTTTAGGGTCAGTATGCTGTGGGGGTCACTGTCTTGGGGCATATCCACGACAACCAACTACAGGTGCTATCCGTAGATCTCAGCAGCATGCTATGAAGATGAGACTGCAGGACTACTGTAGACCGGAAAAAAATCACGTGAATAGACTGCCGCCTATTAGAGAGTTGCCTGGACAGAGTCCTCTTCATAATGCTCCTCCTGCCTCTACGAGAATAAGGTAATTATTTATTTATTATTAAGTATTTCTTCACTTAGTAACAATAGGATTGAGAATAACTTAAAGCTGGCTGAAACCTACAATGGACTGCCTAATTCCAAGATTCGGTTAGTTTCTACTCGGTGTACAAATGCTTGAGTATGAAGATTTGAGTGGCACAGATTCATCATTAGATAGTTATTCACTGAGTCATTAATTCAGATTTACCAATCACGGAAACACTTGTTTCATATAAATTAATATATTACCAAACGTCTACAGTTAAGAAACAGCGCCTGTGAATAACCTATTCTGACGCTAGTGTATCTAAATGTCAAATATACTTTACCAGAGCAGAGTTACGTTCGAGAATGATACCTCTACATATGCATTTGTAAAACAAGGAAGAATATTCATCAATATCTTTGAAGATCGTTTTTCAGCGGTACTAGTTTTCTTTCAAAACTAAAAATGTATACATTATAGTTCAATAAAACACAAAACTCAATATAGAGCTAATTAATCATAAAACTTTTATTTTGTATTGCAAATAAAATTTCCAACTCCTTAATGTAAAATTTTGCAAATAGATGGAAAAAACCTATTGACAGGTTTACTGATTCAACTCCCAAGCATCGAATTAGCCATGAAGGAGCTTTACTTCGATATATTATGGAACGATAGCTTTTGCTACTCCAGCTTTGCTATAAATATTTTGTTTACTTGTTTTTAATCGTTAATTCTGCTCAAGTTTTCCCCATTCGGAACAATGTAAAAATTGTAAGGTTTTATTAATTTGTTGGTGCTATTCATGCCAATTTTTTGGTAAATGTAAATACAAATTTAGTAAATTATTATAATTTTTCTGATATCGTTTCTGTTCTTATTCGGTCCAATTTTAGATCCAAAAATACCGTATTCTAGTATTTTAGTTCGTTACTAACCAACCATCAGCAAACAGTATGGGAAAGTTACTTTTCAGGCCTAGGCCAAAATTTTTCACTTCTTTGGTGTAAAGTTGTCACCTTAACGTTTCAGGAAAACAAGTAATTTTAATAATTTGTCCTACTTTGTACTAAATGTTGCTCTCAACATAAAGTAATTTGATCATAACCTAAATGCCTTTAACTTCGTAGATAATTCGGGAAAGTATGCAATCATAACATTTTCAGATCGTGAAATCGATTTTTTCCAAGGCAATAAGTCTTGAAACGTTTGAAAACGAATTCGTTCTTTTCCTTAGATTTATTTGGTAATAAATTTAAGGTCACATTTTTTGCAGCTACTACTAACTCTAGTGGTGTCTAGTGGTAATGTTAAGTTTACTTACTTAAAACGAATTTGACTTTTATTACAACAATAAATAAACAGTGATTGTCAGAGAAGCGATTTTATAAGCAATTAGATTGTAATAAAGAAATGTCAAGTATGCATTAATACAAATGTTTCAACTCATATCAAATAATATTGTTTGCGATTTCAGAAAAAATAGTATGGATTGCTTTTACTACTAGATAAGTACACAATATTCTATTTTGCATTACTCAATCTACTAAAAGAACTTGTGATTTAAAAAATAAATTCTGTTTTATACTGTTTCTATATATTCATTTTTAAAATAAAATTGGTAGTTTCCAAATACACTTTTTTAAATATAAGACTTTTTAACCATAATTCATTTGTTGTGATGTGATCATTTTTAACAAACTACAGTAATAAAAGCTATCGTTCCATATATAAAATTAAAGTTGTTTTCATGGCATATTTGATGACATAATAATATTTCTTATAGTGAATTAAAAAAAAAAATCGTCCGAGAAAATAAAGACTCTACTACAAGTTCATCAAAATCACAATACAACTTATTTATTTTTCAGGCTCATCTGGTACATGTTACTGACGTAAAAGGTTCAATTATATACATTCAGTCATTAGTTGTAAATATTTATCTGCAAATAACAGTAGATGCTATTAAATTGTATTTATATTTATTAGACGTCACCACAAATTTGATACTAAATTTGATGCCCAGTGTTTGGTCACGTAGAGAGGTTTACGTATTACTTTAAAAAGATAGAAGTGAATAACTCGCTAAGTATTTTTTAAGCTGTAAAGATAAACCACATACATATATTACTAATTCAATTAACATATAATGGATAAACTAATAATATGAGCAGTATGTAGTATTTATCTTAAAAATAAAATTGTAGAAATATTTCACGGTTCTGTTCTATAATATAGGTACACAATTTTAAAATGAGACTCCAAATGTTTAAGAGAGTAATTTACACACGCTACTAAGCAAAGAACAACAAGCGCAGGTCAATGATTTTAAGTTAAGTTAGAAAAATGCACATTAATGCTGTGACTGGCGTGGTCAATTATCTAGGTAACTGGATAAGAACCTAGGAAAGCATAGTATTTTGTTTATTGAAAACAAATCAGTTTTAAAATTAATAAAAATGCTACCAATGTATACTGCATAAACTAACTCAACACTTCATATAACAGTTATTTACTCGATCGCGTCGTTCGATCTACAGCAATCAGCGTGTGAAAAAGTATCACTTCCCACACGTGTTTGGTACAATATTATTCCTACGATCTTTAAAAATGAAGTGTTGCAGGAATTAATGCATTACTTGCATCATTAGTCTCCAATATCTCTATCGGAACATCATTGAGAGACTCCTCACTCATTTTAGGTAGTTCATGACAAAGAAAAATGAAAAATAAATCAAACTCAACTTTGAAACTGAACTGAAAATTTGAGCGCTCTGTCAAAAAATATTAACAATCAAAATTGCACCTAGATATGAAAACGACAGGAACTTTTATCGGTGATTACCTACTTGTGTCCAGCGTCGCAGCATCTTTACTGCTACTTACTGTTAGTCAGTAAGCTGCATCGAGCGGTACTCATAAGCACCTACAGAAAAATCTAGCGCAAATGTTTTCGCTTATTACTGCCTGTATCCGCTAAATCTCGTTGGACACAAGCATTATCACAACAATACGATATACCAACTGTATAATGTAACAAAAATCATAGAAAATGCCCTTTTTCAATATTTTAGGTGTGCCCAGAAAATAGTAACCCAATTGGAACTACCCCTTATGAAACCAAAGGGGTACAAGTATGAAAAATTACCCCAAGAAGACGACGAAGAGACTGCAGAACAGGACAAGACGCTCGTGAAAGAGAAGAGATGGTGGTCTGACAAAAAGAGAGACAGGACAAAGAGCGAGGAGAGAATAGACAACAAAAAGAACGAAATCGCGGAGAAGCAAATGGAATTGAAAGAGAAACTGATAGCTAAAGCTGACAAACAAAGAGAGAAAAACAAACAACTTACAGATGAGGAAAGGTTATAAATTGTATATTTAAAATCAAAATACTTTTTGAGTTGAACTGTTCTCGTTCTAGTCAATTAGAGTTTTAAAGTCAATACTCAAACTATTTATTAACGCATTTAATCTACAATAACCAATCGTACTATAAATATCAAAGGTTGTTAGTGTATGAGTTTATCATTTTTTACTATTCAAATTAAAAATAGTACTCATCAATATACGTAAATTAAATCATATCTTTATATTTTGAAGCAATTATACAGAATGTCATGGAAAACATTGAAGATTTTATTGAGTAAAATTCAGTGATAATAATTCAAATACAAAATAATTTAAAAAAATATTTACAATAGAAGCCATCGTTTGACATACAGGCTAATAAGTTTAAAAATATCACTTCTCAAATATTATTTCAACCACTGAAAATATTGAATCGAGAGCCTAACGATCTACAGCATCTTAAAGTTGAAATAGATATAGTAACAATACAAATTTCTCCATACAATACGAGGCTTCTTATTTACTTATATTATTAGAAGTAGCAATACCTAATATACATAATAATACTCGTACACACAACGTCATAAGTCTTGGACCCCCCTCATTCTTGTTAAAGAAATCTTTTTGTCAGAAAAACCAAATAAATTTATAAAAATATATTGTTTTCTGATTTTTTTTTGTGAAAAGAATATGTTTGGCAAACTGAGTACTTAGAAAATTAAAAACCAGGAAATGTGAGACATTTTTGACAAAATTTATTAAATCAAAAAGAAGTAACAAAGCAAGTTCTCTACTTGACTAATAGTCGGTATAACTTCCATTACGTTCCAGTAGCATACTGACACGTCTGTGCATTGAGATAATCCAGCGGTTAACAATCTCTTGCGGAATATTGTTCCATTCCTCTTCTGCTGCCACAACTAACTCATCTGCTGTCTGAGGTACAGGAATATGATTGTGAATGGCTCTAGCAACGAAATCCCATATGTTTTCAATAGGATTCATGTCAGGAGAGTTGGCTGGCCAATCTAATCTATTGATATGTTTTACTTCGAGTGTCTCTTGAACCATTCGAGTGTCTCTTGAACCCTTCTTGCGCGATGTAGTCAAGTTTTGTCGTCCATAAACACAACATTTTCATCTAATTCATTATGTAGGCGGTAGATAAGAGGTGTAGTTATTACTGTTCAATGTAAATTTGACTGGTCATATTCTGTGATATGCGAATTAATGGGGTGCGGCAGTTGAACATTATTCCATCCTAAAACATTACGGCACCTCCTTCATATGGAGCAACTTCAGGAGGAAAATGAAGTCATTGTTGACGACCTGGTTCTCTCCAGACTCTTTGTTGATCGTCATCAGTAACCAGTACAATTCTGGTTTCGTCTGTAAATAAGACCCACCGCCACTGGCGTAAAAGCCAACCTCTATGCTCTCGCGGCCAGTGGAAACGGGCAGCACTATGCCTTGGAAGTAGAGTAGAGACCCGTTATGGTCTTCTAGCACGTAAATTTACGTTGTGGAGTCATCTTCGAATAGCAGGTGTCGATATAACACAGCGAAACGTATTTTCAAAGTGTGCCCTGAGAGATGAAGCTGAAGATGTGCGGTGTCTAAGAGTATATTGCACCAACTACCGATCCTCCCTTTCATTTGATACCCGAGGACGTCCACTACGTGGTATATTTTCTACTGTACCAAATTCTTCATATCTGTGTACTATTCGTACAACAGATGACCTAGGAATGCCCAAAATGTTCGATATCTGATGATTACAATGTCCTGCATCATGTAAAGCAATCATTCTTGCTTGGACAAACGCAGAAATTTCACGTCCTGGCATTATAAAGTACAAAAATTCAAAGAAACACTTGGCTGAATACACTGCCAAACTGACCAGATTTGTAAAAACATTGGTAATAATGTAAAGGTAATGGCCTGCAATTTTTTATGTACTTTTTTACCACATTAAGAAAAACCACTACGTTTAATCGATCATTTTATATATAGGGAGTTCAAAACTTTTGACATTATGTGTACTTCAAAATATAAGACACATGGACATTCTGTATATTTGCAGCATTATGTGTTCCTTTAAATAATTAGTTCGTCCACTAACCGTACATATTAATTCGTTATGTATAAAAACGAATTGAAACTGTTGAAATGCTGTTTATAAAACTCTAAATTAAAAAGTTGTGTACAAGTATACTTAGCTGTTCTTCATAGGTCAATTTGTACTCTTTTAGATCTCTCTGTTGTTTCTTACCCGTTTGAAAACAAACATTGCTATAAAATTAAATTAAAAATGCTTAAAGCCTAATTAACCAAAACTATATATTTCAAGCAAGATGAGTAGTTATAAGGTTGTGTATGTTTCAAATTTTCTGAATGATGTCTGGGAAGTATACAATAATTTTTTGTACTACTGCGTAAAATATTAATTTTATGTACGCTGTACCCTACAGAAAACTTCTTAGCGGTAATATATAAAGCAAATATTTTGATATACAGGGTGTACAGCAAGTAGTATCACACCGAAAAATGAGGTAATTAAAAAATAACAAAAATCATGTCACTCTCGCGCACATCCGTATTTTTTGATGTTTCGAAAAACTCTGTTTCCGTCCTCAAAAATTATAATTGTATTAAAAGTAAGTCAAGTAATAGAATTCCAATTTTTGAGAACGAAAACGGCAAGTAAGCGTAAAATGAAAAACGCGTAAAGTATACTGTGTAACTTCAATTATGGCATATTTATCAGTAGTAGAAAAAATATTGTATCCAATTTGTGCGTAAATTGCTTTATTTTGTCTGTAAAAAAGTGTACTTTACTAACTTGTATAAATAATTTTGACACTTTGTTTTTGCAAGTGAATGTTTTGAAAACATTTTTAATGCTATTACTATTTTAAACGTGCCAGAAATAAAAAATGTACTCGTTCTTGGGTAAACTTTTAAAAAACGATTGCATCATCCCGATCCATATATAGAGGTACATGTGTACTGTACTATCACTCTGTATATAAACAATAGTTCTTAGAATATAGACAAACATATCCCAAAATCAAAATATTAACAATAACTGAAATATTCAGTACAAAGTTACTTGTTTTTATACAAAGTGAGGAGTATTTTTAATGTTGGCAATAATGAAACTTAGTTGTATAGTGTATTTATGCTGTAAAAAATAGAATTTTAATTTTATAAAGTTAGTCGTGTTGTATAACGTTGTGTAGATAGTTGACGAGGCAACCAAATTAAAATTATTTGGAAATTTTTATGTATAATTTATTTTGGATACCTCTTACCTATGTTAGAAAAAATATTACAATAAAAGTTCGAAAAAGATATTAGTTTTATTTTTGAATTTTCAATATTACTTTAAATTTCATTAATATATTGTTTATTAATTTCTAATTTACGAGTAGTTTTTTACCGTACTTGAAAGGTGAATAACTGAATTTATGATTGTCACGACGTCTATTTTGACTTTTGGTCCTTTTGGAAGATATGTTGCTAACTTTTTCAGAAGATTAAATCTAGGTCTGACTAGTGGATTTCTTTTATTTGTATCTAATCTTTGCTTTGCTTATCGTTTTCTGCAAGTAGCGGCAGTCATTTGGAACATTATTTATTTTTATTATATGCCGTGAGAAGAGCTCCAAACGCCCCTCTTGACGATGGGTCATGTCCCACTATAAGAGGCCATTAAATGTCTCCATCTTCGATAATTACTGCTGCTCACACGCTGGCCAATCATTCAATATAATCACGCTCGGTGTAGTGATTTCCCTCTGATTTGTGCTCAAAAAACCGACACAGAAGCTATCATCGGTAATTATATGCCATCCTAGGCAATTGCGCCAATTGCAATGGATCATCATGATGGTCCATCGTGAAGAGGGACCTTCAGAAAACCATACACGTAAGCACGTTTAAGAATACTTATTGTTATTATGTAAATATACCTGATATTGCAGGTGTGCGGCAATCAGAAACTTTTTGCATCATAATCCAGTACAATACCAATGGACAGAGAGGAGAAAATGTTTGTTTGGTATAATTTATCATACAATTTAATAAAGGCACTAATACTCTGGACACGCAATATCTATTTACAATTTGTCCCCTCTCTACACTATCACAATATTTCTTAATAGGTAGACCCTAGATGAAAAAATTGTCTGCCCATAGATGAGTCCATGAATATTTTCTTACTGAATCCTGAAGTCAGTTTGACCATTAGAAGTCATAATTTCTCTTTACAGTCGATAAACATCTGGAAACATAATCAAACATCGAAGTTATAAGACTCAAATATCAAATATAGTATTTTCGTGCTAACGGTGACCCCAAAACACTTTAGGAACAATTCACTGATCATTATCAAAAACCCATTAAGAGATACAAATCTTGTTCCTGCAAACCTCATGGTTCTCCTAAAAGTTACCCAAAGGAGAAGATAGAGTACCTGTATTAAGCAGGCCACAATATCCACATGACCTTGTGGACAACCAAGACATGTGTCACCTAATATTTGAATTCTAACGTAAAAGACTACATAGCATATGATTATCTTAGTGTTCATACCCTCTTACCTTCAAATGATTTGCCGGGTGTATATTATATACGCATTTCTCTTTCACAACACTGTATCTCTTCACCATTCAATAGAAGTCAGTTAAGATATTTAAATCTCATCTGTTTATGAAATCTTGATTGATTACAGCGAAGAGCAAGGAGAATAATTTCATCAATATGCCAAGGAAGTTGAACGATATTACCAGGGTAGATGTAATACAAATATGATTGCTATCCATGACTAGCAATCGGTATGTATATATATGTTTCACTAAACAACTACTATTCTTGAAGTCTACTTCAAATTAAAGTTTCATGGAATTGACTGCAGATGTTTTAGATAATCTATTATATTACCGATACAAAAAACAAATTCCTATTTTGTTGCTTGTGTAAGGAAATGTTTTATGAGAAAAATTTAGCCTTTGCCACGGCCTTCACTATACCAGTGTTAAAATTCAATACACACATATCAATTATTAGGGTTATATCCCAACTCGATTTTGTAATAAATTTTGCTTGAAATTTACGGTCAATTTTGTATCATATTCATCAATCCATCTCAGTTCTGTTCATTATGTAACCGGAAAACAACTTGTTGCACCCTTTCCATTGGTTTTTGTATAGTATGTAAGGATGAAGGTCTTAAATGTGTGTGTAAATATATGTATTTGTATAGTTATATACAATCGATCAATGGATCGGTTAGTGGTCGCCCACTTTAAGGCGTCAGTACTTGAATCGAGCTAATCAGTTTGCTGTGGGTTCTACCCCCGCAGTCGGTAGACTGTATATAAGCTATATTTGTGGAGAGGATTGGCACCCTGTCTGCGGGTATGGTAGGGTGTAAGAATGTTAACTTGGGTTAATGTGAGAGGTTGACTACCCCCCTTAATGAGGTTTTCCAGGTTTCCTTTATTCCCGCACTGAATGGTGGTTAGGGCCTACCAACGTAAGTCGTTCCTGAGCGCAAATGCGGCCTGCTTAACAATAATATGCCGCCCCCTCTCCCGCACAAGTCTTCGACTTCTGGGCTAATCCTCGTGATTAGAATGAGGGGTAGAGATATTATAATATTTTATTTAGTTGTTTTTCTGCGCAGTTTTTTAATGCAATGCAGAACCTCTTCTTTGTAAATTGTATTATTTTTGAAGGAATAAATGTATGTATTATTATTAAATAACAGTCGGAGACTAGTTTCAAACTGTCAGGAATGTTCGTCTAACTACTTTTTGTATTATGTTTATTTAAAACAAATTCAAACCTTTCATGGTCAAATATTTTTAACAGTTTGAAACCAGTCAGTATTTCTTGCTTAATGAAACCTAAAATGTCACATTTGGCAAAATTTGTTAAAAGTTTGGACTGTTTAGACTTTTGCTGTCATTAAATAGTTCATAATTTCACGTCCATGAGGATTGTTTCAGCTCATAATTTCAATGTTTGATAGTTAAATTTACAACTTTTTGATTTTTCGAGATGCTTTTCAACTATAAACAAAAATCCTGATCTGGTTAAACTGCTTAAATTCGGCTGCAGTAAGCAAAAATAAATATGAATATTATTCTTTCATTTATGGCACAGACAATTTTTTTGTGGGTCTGTATAATCATTTATTGTCCAAAAGATTTCTCTAATAACATAATAAACTTGGACAAATTACATGTATTTATTTTACAGACATTAGGGACATAGAACTACAAACAGAAATAATACAAAAATCATAAAGAGTGCAGATATATATTTACATACATCATACTATAATAGTTCTGTCTATTAAGAAAAGTAAGTATATATATATGAATTTTTGCATACTCTAGCTATCAAAATGTTTGTTGCTGAAGAGAATATTATATCCTCTAGTCAGAGAATCATTAATTACTTAGTACAAAATATAAATTCTAATTGATTTTAAAAATGTGAGGAAATGGAGAAAATAATATATATTCAATAAAAAAGTATGCAAAAAAACATCGGACACATGTCGAAATGCATACAATGTCAGGATTAAGTGTTACTTAGAAAACATTTTGGACAGGTTGATTTTTGTTTTGATCAAAGAGTCCTTTGACGTAAAAACCGCTTCAATTTTTTAAAATTAATCAGAACAAATTTGTACGCAATTGCATCAGCATAAATTTTTATTACAAAAACAAATAGAGATGTGTCTAAATGTACATTTTTATTTAAAAGGATAGCACATATAAAACAGTTTTTAGTCTTAAAACTGTAAGAATAAAGGTACTCTAAAGTATATTTGCACATAATCTATTTAACTAACTAATTTTTGTAAGCATAAATGTGAAATATAGAAGCAATCCACTTAGAAAGAAGAGCAGTTCAAATATTTATGCTAAGAAAAAGCAGAATAGAGGACAAGTCGATGTTGAATGTAGGGGAAGCAACCATATTTAAATAATAATTACGAACTATAAAACCCAAACTCTTTTCTGTCCAATGGGTCACATTTCGTGTATCTCTCTAACCAAGCTTTGCCTCTTTCGGTTCTGTTTAGAGGTGGGTGGCACTGGAATCTGCCATTAACGTGAATCATGGCGTAATCGTCACAGTTAGTGACACCGTCTCCGTTGCAGTCCTAGAAGCGAATTGAGAATAGTAGTATAAATTATATTCCTGAAATATACAGGGTATCCCATATAAAACTTTATACCTTAATATTTCGGTTAATATGAAGTTTTGAAAACAAGCTCTTTTAATTCTGAATCCGTAAAAAAAATAAAAAGAAACTTTATTCGTATTCAAGTAAAAAACAATGAAATATAAATTTTTGGAATTTAGTTAATACGGTGTTTTGATAAACACGACGTTTACAAATGAGTAAGAAATAAAATTATTTTCAGTACGATCGTAAAATGAAGTAAATGTGAAAATCTAGAATGGACTTACCCTTCCATATCGATGAAAATAGCCTAAGAGTATTCTTTGGGCACACTCATAACTCAAAGAACAATCTTCATAAGCTGAAAGGAAAGATTGATTTGAAATATTTTGAGTCTAATATTTATTTATTTATTAATACATCACCCAACGGTCAGACACTTTTTACTGGGTGGGAATATTGAAAATTATAAAAAATACAAATACATCATTAAAAATATATAGGAAATTAAGAGAAAATAAAAAAGAAACAGATATACCATATAATCTATGCATACATTTCCTCTATGTTTTTAATAGTACGGTTACAAATGTCTAACTAATCCTGTTGCAAAATGTGTCACTTAACCAGGATTCCAAATTAAGAAAGCAAACTCCAGCTTAGGTCTAACGAAGGCATTAAAAAGCACAATTTACAATCTACGAATTTTTTTGAAATGACAGTTCAGAATCAAATCAAGTCGCACCAATGGACGAGTTTAGAATAGTATCGTTCAATTTGTATTCAAATAATATTAAATCATGCTTTCTAGAGTATAATGTTACATTATATTTACGGATATTTAAATAGAGATGGTTTAAGACCAATCCTAGACCTTGTTTAAGTCATTTTACAGCTTAATACGACCCCGTGGTAATTGAATAGAAAGGTTTCATGTCGTGAGCAGATAAGATACTTCTAAATTATCAACATTATCGTTAATGAAAAATATAAAAAGAAGAGGACCTAGAATAACACCCTGAGGCACTTCAGAAGTTCTCCAAAAATTTGAATTTTTTTCTCAAAATAAGATTAAAAAATTTTTTATAACAATTTAGGTATACCAGCACATCAAGTTTATATAAAATCATCTTATAGTCCATTTTATCGAAAGCTTTGCTGAAATTTGTATTCATATGCTCGGATAGATATTAGGTAACACAGAATAAGTTGAATTGGAAGTAATCTGTATATAAGGACAAAGCACATTATGCAAGGCAATTTCAAAACAAAAATCTTTGCAAAGTTGCAAAGATAAGAGGCACATTATAAATTTGAGTAAATGTAATGTTACTAATAAAACCACCTGTGTAGTAATTATTGTGATGAAACATGCTATTTCACGCGCACACTTACCATTATATCTTTCAGGAGTATCCTGCGGAAGGGTGATGTTGCCAGCATCAATCCAGTATACTCTAGAAATTCTGAAAGGCCCACAATATCCTTCTATACAGCCCAGGGTGAGATCACATGCTCCTATTGTCGCTTCGCAGATGCATCTCAAACAGCGCATGCCATAGTTTGGTATGTAAGGAAGATCTACAAAAATAGCTCAAACACTGAAAAGCAAAATTTGAATGCCATAAATTAAGAGATGAGAGAAAAATTGATTGTGGGAAGAAATTTTCTTTGATATGAAAGAATGTCTTTTTTATTATACAAGTTTTGCACATTTTCAAAAACAATATAATATTAAGCTGATAGTAATAGTAATGTAATAGTAATAGTAGTGGTAAAAGGAATATAAATAGAAAAAGTAATAGCAATAGTAAGAGTAATAGTAGCGATAGTAATTTTATTATTCCAACAGGATAAAATCCCAATTACAGGAATAGCTCGGCAAACATTAACAGTAATCAACATTTTTATCAAAAATGAGCTTTATTGTCGTATGCGTATACTTTGCCTCTGAGCACCTTTTAATCTGCGGCGATTCTAGCTTAACTACCATCGATTCTGTACAAATATAGTATCTAGTAGATCAAACACCATTATCTGCATAGTCCCATGCATTATATATACAATAACTACCAGATCTGATTTAGGAGGCATTCTTCTCCGAATCGATAATTTTAGGCACCAAATTTATTTCGATGTCTTCAAAAATAACGTACGCCAGCACAATTTTTGGACATATACAGCATTTTAACTTTTAACACTTAGGTACGGTGTTTCTGTTTGGAGCAGTTGAACCGATATAAAGTTAAAACAGTCCCTACAATTACAATAGATAAAGCCATAAATCTGGATAGCACTGGATATAACGTTGTTAATATGCAAAGCAAAAGTGAATTTCCTGTCAAAGGTAATTCCTGATTCTTTCAATAATTCAACACGGCTAATGACATACTCATTGATAGAGTAGTCGTAAGTTATAAAGTTAATCTTGCAAGAAAAAGTCGTAGCTTTGCATTTAGATATGTTAAGGGGCAAACTGATTTCGTTTACAATATGATGACACTGGATCAATATTAAATCAGGCAACAATCTGTCAAATAATTAATTATGGTACACATACACAGCTTAAAGTTATCAGTAAAGATTAACTTTTTACATAAATAAACATCAGGAAGATCGTTAATAAAGAAAAGAAATAGCAAAGGCCACAGTTTAGAACCTTGGGAAACCCCTCGAGGGCTGGAATGATCGTCATGCAAAATCTGAGTATTTGACTTGAAACTATGTGTTTAAAAAAATATTTATTGGTTAATTGAAAGGCTCTTTGGAAATCAGTAAATACCACATCGATCTAGCTTCCACCGTCTAAAATCTCAGAAATATACTGTGAAGAAAAACAATAGAAAGATTCGAAATAGTCGATCTTTCGTGCATAAATCCATGTTGTTTTATGGATATGAATTGGCTAGTAACCCGACAGATCTCACTGTACAATGATGTTTCAAAAATTTTAGAAAAATTGATAGTAAATAGATGGCTCTATAATTTGTTATATTTCTCCGTTTACCATTTTTAAGTCTAGGGGACACGTATAATACCTAATAATACAAATAAAATGTCCGTTGTTTAATTTATATCCTATGTCAAATATTAAGCAAGTTAATGTTCCTGTTTAACATACATTGAAACAAAGAATCGCTCCTCGTAGTATCTTGATAACAGTTGTTTTTTATATACAATTAGTATACAACTTTTAATCAATATTAACCAAACTTTCACAGTTTTTTACCAAACATCCATATTTGGAGAATAATTAAGATAGGATCATCTTTTCCCACTACCACATTGTAACTAGCAGTATCTCACTGAGGCTGTTTTTGAAATTTATGTCCTAGCAAAAATAACTACTTTGATCGATGAAACAGTTCTCAAAATATTGCGATTTTAATATAATCGCGACAAGAATTCAGACGACTTACGTCATACGAACAAATGAATAATTCATTATATTTTCATTAAAATATTTAAGAAACTGCAACTGATAGTAATAAAACTATATACTACACTAAAAGTTTGCATTATATTTTGCACTAAATTGTAAAAAATGATTGTTTTTAACGCCACCAAATATCGAAAATTACGTTGACAATAAAAACAAATGTGTAGCATCAGCCGTGACGTAGACGTCTGAAATCTTGACGCGAGTATACCTTGTAGATTGAAAAGGAGCAACCTTGCATTAAGGCTTGTTTGTCACTTACTTGCCCATCCTAAATCGATGAGTATTAATTACTAAAAGATGAGCTGCATGATTTACTGCATTGTAAATGAATGTTCCTACAATTCATATTAAATAAGCCATATGTATTGTCTTTGATACCAATTATCTGGATATGCTAAGGAACAATTTCATAAACAAGGCTGAATTTAAGAATATCTAAAATAAAAAATTAATGTAGCTAAAGTTGCTACCAAAAAAGGCATTCCTGACATAATGAAATCATTTTCAAAAATCATATTTACTTTTAAACATATACGAACACACAAAATCAACTACAATAGATGAGGTATGGCCTATTTTTGCATTTCTAAAATTACTTCTTCAAGTAGTCTTTATTTTAAATTGCATCAAATATACAGGGTGCCCCGAAGTTAATCGGACACAGAGCAAGAGTAGATTCCTTACATCAAAATAATGCAATTAAGCCAAATAGCTTACCTTGGTCCATTTGTGGCTAATAAAAAAGTTACAGGGCATTAAAGTTCAAATTTTGAATTGGAAATTCTTTAAAATCTTAGAAAGTTTTCAAATAATTTTTTTGAAAATTTGGATTAGGGGGTTTTCTGGGACAAGAAAAACGAATCCGTAATTAATTTTACTGTAGAAGCTAGGGGGCGCTACGAAATGTACTCTTGATTGATAAAAACTGATTATAACTTTTTTATCAGTGTGTGTACGAAAGTTTTAATAGAAAAATATTGTACTATCTATTTTTCACAAATAAAGTATACTTGTTTTATGTCGATAAATTTAACCGTTTTCGATTTGTTTCTTTAGGATTCCTTTTTTTTCTATAGGATGTAATAAAATAAAATAAAATATATATATTGTGGGTGTAATTTTTCAGGTATAATTCAATACTGTTCTAAGTCTGCATAGCAGTTATTTTCACACAATATTATTAATACCCAATAAAAAAATGTATAAAGAGTTACTATATTCATTGTATTTAGTTACTATTTGGAAACGAGTAGTAACTCACTATAAGAATTCTTTGTTTCTACCTACCTAAAAATCCTAATATGTTCGAGTATATATTAATAGGAAACAAGTTTGTATAATGGGTTTACAAATGAGTTAATTAATAATTACGTCAAAGAAACGTTTTGATGTAAGAGCATGATAACATACCTTCACTAAAAACACTATTTGTTATAAGTACAATACAGATAAATATCCAATGTTTCTGCATTTCGTAAACACAATCACTGCACCTTGCTAACATAAACCGACTGCATCCTTCTCAAGTGTTTCAAGATCATCTTTGATATTAAAATTTAAAATACGGAGTTCGTTTTATTAATTATGTTAAATATAAGATTCTAAGTAATAAATATTTATAAAATATGTATAAACTACGATGTTATACGTAATTTAAAATTTTATAATTGATATGCGGAAAGTCCAAACAGGTTTTATCACATAATATACCAAGTGCACCAACTTAAAATATGAAACAAGACAACCGCATAATTTTAGAATGTAGCTACTAGGTATATTTTAAGGTGTTATAGATCACCTCTTTACTTTAACATTGTTGACATTAGTTTATATATCAAACTGTCTTTTAATTTTAATAATAATAATAGTAATACACATTTTTATTCTATTATGAAGTACCTTGTATGTTTTCCGTTGAACAAGAACATCTTTCATTTTGTCAAATATTAGAAGTTGTAAAATAAATCATACCTTCTGTTAAAACTTGATATGAAACAAGTAAAACACAAACAATTATGTATTGTTTTTTCATTTTGTATATTCAATCACTATCACTACCGCATATTTGATTTAAAAACTGCAAAGTACAGTGAGGTACTTATAAACATTTCAAGATTAAATATAAGGAATGTAATAATTGCATGTTTATAATTACATATGCTAATAAATACCAATTTATGCAGGTATGATAAATAATTAGATATATTGAGTGTATACAATAAGTAGATAGAAAAACTATTTTCAAACTACAAGCAAACAGAATAATAATTAAATGAGTTTAGTTTCATAAAACTTTGCTTGATAACATTAACCAATTCTTGAATCTTTTCCCACAGTTGTTCCTGACTATTAATAATTATTATTAAGCAGGCCGCATTTGCGCCCAGGAACGACTTACGTTGGTAGGCCCTAACCACCATTCAGTGCAGGAATGAGGGAAACCTGGAAAACCTCATTAATTAGGGAGCTAGTTAAATGCCAACCGGTATCACTCTCTCACATTGACCCAAGTCAACATTCTTCCACCCTACCATACCCGCAGAGAGGGTGCCAATCTCTCCACGAATATAGCCTATATACGGTCTGCCGGCTGCAGGGGTCGAACCCACAGCGATCCAGTCACCTCGATTCAAGTACTGACGCCTTAAACCGCGCGACCGCTGACCGATATAATAAGGTCTTTGTAAACTAAAGATTTAATGTAGCCCCAGAAATAGAAATCCACCCGATTTAAATCAGGGCTACGTGCAGGCCAATGAACTTCGCTGCCGCGTCCAATCCAACGGTGTGGAAAATTTCTATTAAGATATTCTCTTACTCGTTGGGGGTAATGGGGGTAATGTGTACCATCATGCAAAAACCAGAAGTTCTGCCGTAAATTTAAGGGAATATCTTCAAAAAGCAGTGGCAAGTCATTAATTCTACACCAAATATTGATAGAGAACTCTTTCTGAAAATGTACTTCTCTTGGCAGATGAGGATTTTCTAGTTTCCAACAATAACTATTTCTCCAATTAAAAATACCTCGTCGGGTAAATGTGGCTTCTTGCATAAATAATATCTCTTATATATAAAATTCTCGTGTCACAGTGTTAGACGCCATACTCCTTGGAAACGGAAACGGCTTTACCGATTTTTATGAAATTTTAAATGTATATTCGGTAGGTCTGAGAATCGGTCGTAATCTATTTTTCATACCCCTAAGTGATAAGGGTGATCCACTCCAAACATAATTTTTTTATTTTTTGGAGAAAATTTTTCATTTTTATTTTTTTAAGATGTGGCATTAAAAAATACATACAACCCTTAATTTTCAGCCTTCTATCACAAACCCCTATTTTTTAATAGCCATTTTAGTAATTTAATCATTTTTAACCCTGGTAGATAACTGATCGATTATCAGTAGATCAGATTATCAGTGTCGCTTCTCACCACAAACCTAGAAAAAATATAGACAGCGTCGGTTCATGATATAGGTCACGTGACAGGTGCCACGTTTTCTAGGGACCTAAGGTCCAGAAAATTGATATTTTATTTGCTTTATGTTGGCGGTTGTGCAAATATGATGGCTGCATTGCAATATGAAATTAACTAACTTGCTGTCATTTTAAATGACATTAAAGAATATGACATGAATGTTACCAATCACAGTAAACAAATGAGATTCACGCTACAATACAACCAACGTAAATTTGCATATAAACCAAGTTTTAGTGATTCTGGACCCTTTAGGCAGCCATGAATTAGCGGTCGCCGGCAATATGACACTGGCACAGTTTATATTTTTTCTAGGTTTGTTCTTCTCACCCAGTAAACAGCACGGAGTACGGATGAGAATGAAGCTGACTACCAAAATTGTCACTAGAAATAATTCATATGGCAAAACAACGTTTGCCGGGTCACCTAGTTTTATTATAAAATGTTGGGTCATCATTTTGTTGCTGGCGCAGAGACTGTGCAAACGGTAACCTAGCTAGAGAGTATGGTGGCGTTAAATGTTGTACTGGAGTAAATTGATAAGGATACAATTTCTCTTTATGGAGTATTCTGCTAACGGAAGACTGACTGATGCCAGTGGCTGCTGAAATTTGACGTGTACTCTTACGTGCGTTTTCACCCTTTGCCCTTAAACTATATAAATTCGTATTAAAACATCATCTTCTTGGTCCACTGTCAATATTTTCGGTGTTCCAACGACTCTTTTCGGAAGAAATGATCCTGTTTTATCTAATTTATCGTACAATCTCTTAAATAAACTAAAATCCGGCTGTCTGTTATCTCGATATAATTCCAAGTACCTTGCTACTGCACGGCGACCACAAAAATTTTCTCGGGCATATACACATATGTTGTTTCAAAATTCCAAAAATTCCCACCGAATCTCAAAATCTTAAATCATCTGTTTCTCGAATACGGTTGAGTTTATCGATTTGTAACAGGTATACCTTTTCTATTTAGAATTGAAGGTAGTTCAATAGTTTCTTATTAAAAAATTCAAAAATGTAAAATACAAAAGTTAGACATATTTTTACATCGACAGTACAGTATAACTACCCTAGTCGTGACGGTAACACTGTTTACATAATTGTAATTGCCATCTCAGAAAACATAACACCATGCGTTCTTAAGAAATAGCAAAAAATCGAAAACATTTTTTACAACTTTAACAACCTGTGGAATGAAAAGCAACAACTGAATGAGGCATGTTGATCTCAATCACTTTATTTTGACGTTAACAATATCCCCTTAAGCTATCCTGTATACATATAAAACATACTATATGAACAATAAAGAAATGTAAGATATTATAACAAAACAAGACAATAGCAAAGATAACATAACATGTCTGTCATGTTCACATACACTGCTAGTGAA
Source organism: Monochamus saltuarius (assembly GCA_025584915.1). Classification (NCBI taxonomy): domain Eukaryota; kingdom Metazoa; phylum Arthropoda; class Insecta; order Coleoptera; family Cerambycidae; genus Monochamus; species Monochamus saltuarius. Next base: position 17,183,336 of record CM046727.1, on the reverse strand, counting down.
AATTTACGTGGTCATAACCTAAAATTTTATAAAGAGCGTTTTAGATCAATTTCACGGCAAAATTTTGTAGTAAATCGTGTCTTCAATATGTGGAATCGTTTGTCTGTCGACATTGTAAATATACAATCTACAAATGATTTCAAAAATAGATTAGAGTGGTAAATTAGAGAAGTACGAATATATCAAAAAAGGATGGGCCAAGGACTGAATCCTGAGTGAACATCTAGTCAAAGTGAAAAAGACGATCCGACTTGAACTGAAAACGGTCAGTGAGATAAGCAGTAATCCAACTCAAAAGTAAACCTCTTATGCTTTGGGCAAGTCAACGTAAAAAATATCAATCAACTGGTTTATGTCAATTTAAGTCCGTTGTTCAATGATCTAGGATAGTTAGCAAATTAGTAGAAGTAAAAATCCATGTTGGATCTGAAGAATGACATCAGTAGGAGTGGCGAATGAAACCAAGACATTGGACATCAACCTCTTCATTATTTATTATTTATTTATTATTTATTATTATGAAAATCTAAGCAGAAGACTTTTAAACACATAGTCACAAATAAGTAACTAAGCTATAAAAGATACTACTATACTATAAGTAAAAACAAATATTTGTATTACGGAAGTAACAGTTACACATAAGACATATTTATGTGTTGTTATTGACGGTACCTTCGAATATTTCTTGTTGTTTTCGAGGTACCACCGAATTATTTGAATTTTAATTGTGATTCCCGCAATCAAGATCACAGGGTGTGTGGAATAATCACATATGTACAAATTTTTAAATGTGAAATGAGTCTACAAGCGGATCTTGTTTTGACGTTTTGAGAAACAAAGTTATTCTGATTGGAATGTTAATATCTACAATGTATATAAATATCTGTGATTTTACAAGAACTGACTCATGGAAATTTATATACTACCTATTTGAACTTGTGGGCAGTAAATATATAAGTTCATCATGTTTCTATTGAATTTAAAATTCATTTCTTTTCAATAAATTACACACATGGACTAATAAAGAATACATTATTGTTCATTGTTAAAGATTGCCTGTCAACCTGGCAATTTTTCTATTTCACTCCTGAAGAAATTAGAAGGTTGTGAAGTGAAGAATTGGCCTAAGCCTAATGTAGTTCGATAGAGGAGAGCAAAATATAGAAATCTGATGAAGCAAGTTGAGAGGAATAGACTGTATGTAGAAGAAAGATCGTTGTTCATTTAATAATACGACACATTAACTGCAACTGCTCTTAAATTTTTGTATGCGATTAAGGTCGTCGTATGTAAATATTGTTATAACATAAACTTAGCCATATAAGATTGTTTAGTTTTGTTTAGAAGTATGTGAAAACAATTGTTAAAATGTGGGGTTAGAATGGCATAATAATTATGTGTCATACAAATGCATTTTAAAAGTTAATATATTATTTGAGAAGAATTTAAATAATAAAAGTGGATAAACAAAATATTTTAATTTTGATGATCGGTCAGTGGTTGCGAGGTATAAGGAGTCTGTACTTGAATCGCTGTGGGTTCGACCCCTACAGCCGGTACACCGTATACAAGCTATATTCGTGGAGAGGATTGGCATCCTCTTTGCGGGTATGGTAGGATAGAAGAATGTTGGCTTGGGTCAATGTGAGAGACTGATATCGGTTGACGTTTGACTACCCTCCTAATTAATGAGGTTTTCCAGATCTCCCTCATTCCTGCACTGAATGGTGGTTAGGGCATACCAACGTAAGTCGTTTCTTAGCGCAAATGCGGCCTGCTTAATAATAATATGCCGTCCCCTCTCCCGTACAAGTCTTCGACTTCTGGGTTAGTCCTGGTGATTAGAATGATGGGAAGAAATATTATTATTATATTATTTTTGTTCTACGTGTTTTATTTTTCGAGAATTCTGTACCTAAAAACAGCACACATTTTATCATTTTTCAGCAAGAAATACGGCTGCCTTAAATGTGAATGCGCGACAGAGTATCTCTATTGGAATGTGGTTTAAAACGTCGTCTTTGTCTAATAAAGTAGTCATAGCCATTTCTTGAAAAGAATTTATTTTTTATTACTACGCATGAGATGAGTATATAATTCAGAAATACTAGTTTTTTCGGAATATTTGCCTCACTTAGAAAGTCTGTAACTCCCTCAGTGTGCAACTTTGTGTATAGTCGTATGTATGTTTAGTTAAATTGCAATATATATATATATATCGACCCCCTATATGCATCTGCTCTGTGTCGGTTCTTATGCGGTACACCCTGTATACATTTTTTAGTGAAGCGTATTGGGTGGGGTAAACAAAACTACTTGCATTAATTGCGGATAAAAAATTGTCAGAAATATATGAAGGAAGGCGTTTTATAAACGGAATGCAAAAAGAAAGCAAGATATACACTATCAAGGTCCTCTCCCAATAAAAAAAAAAATATAAAAGTATTACAGTTAACACTCCCAAAATAATTTTAGATTATCAATGACGGTGAAGATTATACAGAGTATCGCTTAACAAATTTCTACATAATGTTTTTTTCCAACATAACAATCACATAGTTATTTAAAAAGCATGGACTTATAGAGATGCATTGAGCATTGCTGTCATGCTCTGCTTTTTATGATAGTCACGCATAATACCGTTACACTATTACAAATTACTATTTTATGATTCACAGAAATACTGAATTCACATAAGTCTTGAGATCACACAAAATTCATAAATTAATATATGTGTTCTACTGTGAATTATAAAGCATCATACTTGTATGAACCAAAAATATACATACATATATGAAGTAATTAGCTATATTTTTCATATTATGTCTTTAATTGGTCCGAGAATCAGTCAAACCTCTGCAAAATTTTCAACAGGAACATTCCTTGTAGTACGAATTGGCCAAAAAAAGACGTTTACAAAAATTGAATTTTATTTAAAAATTCTCACAGCATAATATGACTATATCATTTAAATTAAAGCATATTACTATTATTACATGTTCCAGTATATGTTTTCTGGATATATGGTTAATTCTCAAGATAACTTAAAATTTATTATTTTATCCTAATATCAAAAAGGTAAATTTGGCATGTCATACAGTAGTTGAATATTTTTTTAATAGCTTGAAAATAGCAATACATGTATTGACTTAGGGTCTGAGTTGTCCTACGATTTGCTTGCATTGCCTATAACGTTCTCCGTATGGTTCTGGGAGTGGTACACCCTTACACCCATACCCTCCAGTTTTGTGGATGGTAGCAAAATCGTCGCAGTCGATTCTTCCATCACCAGTACAATCCTGTAAATAAATAAAGCATTAGTTCGTTTGATATGAAAGAACACACAAAAAAAAAATAATAAATTTGTTAATAAGTCTTTAACAAAAAGAGTTTTCTTTCATTATTAAACTAAAGATAAGAGCAGAGGTCGAAACCTATTATGCTCTATAAACAAATATTAGAGGTTGTATAAATGTAACTGTAGATCATAAGAGTTAATCAATAATGGTTTGCCAAACAGGCTCAACGAACATTACTGGTGCATTGAAAATCCCTACATGTAAATTTAGCCCAAAACCAAGGCCATTTTGGAGTAAATGTATGGTGCGACATCATCGTTAGGCATTTAATTGGGCCTTATTGTTATGAACATACATTGAACATGGTGAGTTGCTTAAATTTCCTACAAGAACTTCCTGCACTTCTGGAGATTGTGCTTTTGCAACTAAGAAAAAACCTATGGTTTCAGCACGACGGAGCTTCCACCCTACAAAACCAGGATTGTGCAGGAATATTTAGATAACACTTTCCGAGAAAATGGATTGGAATTAATGAACCTATTCAGTTTCCCGGAAACTCACCAGAACTAACACCCCTCCGTTTTTTTACGGGGGGTTTTAAAAAATAAGGTTTACAAAACACCTTCGCCAGGTATTAATCATTGACAGAAAAAAATCACAAACGCTTGTAATGAGTTAAATGGCGGAATGTTAATAAACGCAGCCCACAAAGAAATCAAGCGAAGATTAAATATGTGCCTTGAAATAAGAAGAGGTTATATAGAGAATAGATTATAACACGTATGTAGTATGAGGGCGTTTGTGTGTTGGTGAGATATAAGTGGTCTGCTTACTTCCTTCTCGGCCTAAGCGGCTCAACTCACAGGAAGCGACCTACATTGCAGCAGGTACTTAACGCAGACCTCTCGCCCTGGGCGACGAGCTATTAAATCTGTAAATGATACTACAGGAAACAACTACTCCGCGGACTAATGCCCCGACCGGCATTGAATTACTCCTGCAGTATCTGTGTGAACAGCCAAGAACCCTTGTCGGACACACCACCAGACATAGACCGGTTTCGGGCTTGTTAGCCCTCATCAGTATTACATGAGTGAGATGACCGACAATTGAACTGGCTGTTCCTTCATATATAAGTTCACATATAAACTGAGTACGGGTGAGATATAGGTTGAGCCGCTTAGGCCGAGCAGGAAGTAAGCAGACCACTTATATCTCACCTGCACTCAGTTTATATGTGAACATACATATGAAGGAACAGCCAGTTCAATTGTCGGTCATCTCACCTATGGCATACTTATGAGTGCTAGCAAGCCCGAAACCGGTCTATGTCTGGTGATGTGTTCGACAAGAATTCTTGGCTGTTCAGACCATAGACCTTATAAATCATGGACGCGCCAAAACCGTTTTCTGCCTATACAAATCGTTGATGCTCAGATGTATGCGACAGAGATAGAGCTAGTCCGGGCAAAAACCCACAGATCATTGGCCGAAAAAAACAAAAACTGTAAATGACAGACGTATGACATTTACGGTGACAGACCGACTCGATAACTTTATAAGTTTATGAGTCTTTAAAAACTATTGCTAATAAACACACTAAACACAACTAAATCACAAAAGGCACACAAATCATTAACAATATTAACAGGAAAGGTTTTGTCAGGTTATGTTTATATATTTTTCTGTCATCGAACATCTGTTTTTGCCCGGACTAGCTTCATCCCTCTTGTACACATCAGGACACCGGACCTCTCTTTCTAGGGCCGGTCCATGATTTATAAGGTCTATGGTTCAGACAGATACTGCAGGAGTAATTCAATACCAGTCGGGACATTAGTTCGCGGAGTAGTTGTTTCCTGCAGTATCATTTACACCTTGTATGTTAACTGTATTAATGAATTATCGAGTTTAATCTTTTTTATTCTTAATGACATTTATGCACAACGAACATTCAATTATTATTTTCCAACGATCCTTCCACCGCTAATGTGATTTTAGGTGATATTTCTTCTGAGACTCTTCAGGACGATATTGTTATAACTTTTAAACGGGAAGGAATACAGAAAAAAATCTCTAATAAGAGTTTATTAGCAAAAGAGAGCTTTTAACAGAACAAAAATTGGGTATGTTTCTGGAAAAAATATAATCGATGAAGTCATTCCATTTAACATCACGTGTGCCAAATTTTATTTAAATTTTCTGTATCCACAGCAGGCCTATACTATCGAGTTTGATAGACCCTGTAGAACGTTGAGAATCTTAAATGTACAGTCCAATGAACATACAGTAAACTTAATTAATTCTGACAAGAGAAGAAAATCATTGCAATTAACTCACACATAAATGTTTTAAATAGACATTGGTTATAACTACGTATGTATGTCTATAACATCAGCTAAAGTATGTATTCTAAATTAGTTCACTGGCAGCAGCTTACAGTAGCTTTTCTTTGGACACTCTCCAGTATAGATATTAGTAGGATCAGTCTTAAGTCATCATGGACGCTAAATTCTCATAAATTTCTCAGATTTTGATTTAAATTATTAATATCTAGTAAGTTTAACTCGAGCTTCTAATATTCTACTATGACAGTCAATTTTATGATGAAAATGATAGAAATTAATACAGTTGATAAAATTGGCTAAAAGTTAAGATTTTTTCCGCCATTAAATAATTCGCGCGAATTTTCGCTAATTTCGCGTTCATGAGGACAAGGCTTTATCGCCCTTCTTAAATATAGCAATAGATGACGCAGTCATCGAGGATTATATACAAATAAAATGAATGAACTCAGAATAAAGAGAAAATAGATATTTAAGAACATCGTACGGTACCAATATATCAATGTCAGAGGCAGAAACTTCATCGCTGATGTTATTATTATGTAATATTTAAATTTAGACAATGCCAAAGATGTGTCGTCTATTGCTTGTTGCTAGTTGATAGATACAATGTATACCGATACCGTAAAGCCAGTTCTAAAATTTTTAAATTGCATTTTTTTTCTCTCAGAGTTAATCCTTAACGGATTGGAACTTTTAATTTATAAGTCCGGTTCGAGCGTGTAACAGGATTTTAGCAATTTTATCACCTGCTATTTATAAACAGGTTAGAAGACGCGAAGAAATATCTGAGATACTGAGGTGACTGTTAAACTAAATATAGAACTTATTTGCCCGTCCCCTGTAAACAAGAACATAACTTATAAAAAATTATTTGACATCAGCAATTTCAAGTCGAGTGTTGTAAGGATAACTTTAATTTTGTTTTTAATTACAGGGTGAGCCTCAGAAAATGTTCATGTTCGATAGCTTGAAAAAGAAGAAAATAATTTTTATTATATAAAAGACAGGTGATAGAGCTTTTCGATAAAGCATATTGTCAATAATAATATGATAAAAAAAAGTAAGTATTGCTCTCATTTAAGTTTGGAAGAATTTTCAAATTACTGAATGGCTAATACTTTTCCGTTTATTTCAAACCAAACTACGATATCTTAAAATAATGGTACTCAAAATCCTCACACTCTGCTTTGCATTTATCAAATATGTTTGGATCGAACCATTTGCTATGGTGATGATGATTTGGTTCCATGATATTTATAATAATAATGAAAATAGTTCATGCTTTGTGATTGCAATAGGTTTTTGAATCGAGTAACACACCTGTCGACTTCAACCGCCAAAAAGTGACATTTCTAATTGCAATAATAAAAAAAATTGGTGCATGATTTGTGATTGCAAACGACTTCTACCTATACCTGTTGGTTTCATTCGCTAAAAAGTATTTTGTGATATTTATAATTGCAATAATAAAGAAAATTGTGGATACTTTGCGATTGCAAACAACTCTTTATGACGTACTTATTGGATTGCTTTGATTCGCCAAAAAATATATTGGGTTCTAGCACAGTGACATTTCTAATTGCAATAATAAAGAAGAAAGTGTTTCCTCTACATCACACATTCTATTGCAATAATAAATAAATTTAACATAGAATAGGAACCTAATTTAAATATATATTATCGATAGGCTCGTCGATAGTTATTTATAATGAATCCCTCTTACGATATTGTTTTATGTCTGTTTGAAACGCCTTTTTCAATACGTAGTGGAGTAGAGAAACTACAAATTTTGAATAGTCGGCCAACGCTTTAAAATATCCCGAATATGCAAACAAATTTCCGGAAATATCGTTTGATTTTATAAATGATACTGCAGGAAACAACTACTCCGCGGGCTAATGCCCCGACCGACATTGAATTATACCTGCAGTATCTGTGTGAAACAGCCAAGAACCCTTGTCGGCCACTCCACCAGACATAGACCGGTTTCGGGCTTGTTAGCCCTCATCAGTATGCCATAGATGAGATGACCGACAATTGAACTGGCTGTTCTTTCATATGTAGTTTCACATATAAATCGAGTGCAGCTGAGATGTAACTGGTCTGCTACTTCCTGCTCGGCCTAAGCGGCCGACAAGGTTTCTTGGCTGTTTCACACAGATACTGCAGGTATAATTCAATGCCGGTCGGGGCATTAGCCCGCGGAGTAGTTGTTTCATTCGTTGAAATGTGATCCTTATTCTAACATAGTGACATTTTAAATAGTAATAATAAAGAAAATGGTGCATGCTTTGTGCCTGCAATCAACTTGTTAGTTATGACGTATTTATTGGATTATTTTGATTCGTCAAAAAGTATTTAGGGTTCCAGCATAGTGACATTTCTAATTGCAATAATAAAGAAGGAAGTGTTTCGTGCTGCAACACAGATACATTTCTCTTGCAATAATAAAGAAAATTAGTACATGTTTTGTGATTGCAGTCGACTATTGAGTGATAACGTACCTATTGGTTTAATTCATAAAAAGAGATTTGTATTCCAGCATAGTGTCATTTTAAATTGTAATAATAAAGAAAATGGCGAATGCTTTGTGATTGCAATCAACTTGTTAGTTATGACGTACTTATTGGATTATTTTGATTCGTCAAAAAGTATTTAGGATTCTAGCATAGTGACATTTCTAATTGCAATAATAAAGAAAGAAGTGTTTCGTGCTGCAGCACAGATACATTTCTCTTGCAATAATAAAGAAAATGGTGCATGCCTTGTGATAGCAACATTTTTAGTTGCGACGAACCTATTGGATTAGTTTCATTCGTCAAAAAGTGTTTCGTATTCCAGCATAGTGACATTGCTAATTGTAATAACAAAGAAGATAGCGTATGCTTTGTGATTATAGACTTTGGAGAAGTGACGTACCTGTTGGAATTTGCTCATATATCCTTGTACGGCAAGAGCAGAGCAGTAAGTGTCTCTGGCGCAATTGCTGTAGGCAGTAGCGGCTTCAGGTGACTCTCCTCCTACTGTTGGTTTGCCAGCGTCAGCCCAGTATGCCCAGGTGATTCTGAACGGTCCGCAAACGTCACCTATGAATGTTTAATTACATCTCAAATATATTCTTTCAACATTTTTACATAATAGTACTTCATATTGTCAATACGGCAGCGAATTGTTAAGTAACGTTTTAAGAAATACAGTTAAGCAAAATTAGTAATTTTCTTGTCAAATTCCTGATTTTTGTGCAGACAAAAAAAGTTTCCAGTATAAAATATTTAACAGTTTAATGAACGGAACTAATAAATGATACAAGACAAGTTGATTTTTTGTTGCAAATTTGTCATTTTTTCTCTATAAAAACTGGCCTCAGTAAAAGAAACCAATATTAATAAATGCATAATGACATTAATTCCAATTTTTAATCCCATTAAAGCTGAATATTAATTTTAAAAACAACAATTTAAATATAGGCATTAGTTTTTTTTAATCTGTATGTTGTCTTAACAAATTATAAGATATGTAAATATTATATTCTTTATGGTTCTATTTTATTAACAGAACTGTAAGAGCTGTTTACTAACAAATACGTTACATCATATACAATAACAATGATAACCATAGAATAAATATAATGAATAACTTTGAAAACGTTTTGTCATACACAGATGCTTCAATTACGATTCTTCCGTATTTTAAATGTTTATAATCACTTTCCCATTATGGCGATACTTTTTATTTCTTCCAAATAATAAGCAATTTCAAAGATAACAGGGACATAAATTAATTATTAAAATTATATAATATAAAATAATATCAATCAATCAATATCAATTATTACTGTATATATAATCTTGTTTATAAGAAATATCATTATTATTATAAACATATATTTAAATTATCTCAACTTCCTGGTGTATGCCATTATCTATCACCTCATTTCTTATTTTAAAATATATTTTTATGGAGATAATTGTAATTGTAAATATGTATTAAAATTTTGATTTTTCACTTGAATTATTAAATAGTACTGATAAAATATGTATCAATAATATATTATTTTAAAGAGCCTAGATTAAGAAAATAGAAAATATTTATTTATTTGGTACAAGGTGATTTTAAAAGTAGTGCCATATATTTAATTACGTTTTCTAAAGTTATAAAAAGTATTGAAGTGTGCCAAATTGTGTTAATTATCTCTATTCGTTTGGGAAATATTAATTAAAAGCCATCATCAGAAACTAACCTTTCCCACCTTGTATATCGAAAACGAAGCATTTTACTGTACATATTTAGGTAGACTTTTCTTTTTTTCATATATTTGTTTACTGTATTGTAAAGATATTTAAGCAATAATTATTATTACAACATTGATTTATATTACCTTAAATGCTCTTACAATATAGTCCAAAATAATAAAAAATATATGAAAGCTAATAATAAAAAATGTATGTGTGGATTTTGTGGGTGCAATTCAACGCTGGTCGAGGCTTTAGTCCGCAGAGTTTCACTCAATTACAAAAATGTAAATAAAAAAGATTTTTCGTCTTATTTTGGGGTATAGAAAATGCAGTTCAATAAAAATTAAAATATGAACTGACAATATATCAATTTTCACTTTTCTTATACACTATGTATATTGTGTAAATATTACCTTACTATTAATTTCCGTAATAATTAATCAATAAGAGTACTATTAACCAATTTAGTGAAAGGCTGAAATAAGTGTATACTAGTACTTAGAATAAAGAACAGGTTAAGAATGCAAAATAAACAATTACATTAAATAAACACCAATATGTTACCTTCATCTTCACAAATAGAAATTAGGTAAATACAACTGTCCTATGTGTACAATTTTAACAACACAAACTGTATAAGAGTAATTTTTATGGAAGCTTAGCTAAACGTGTGTAATATGAAGGACAAGAACACTTATCTACATATTTTTTTAAAAGCATGTATTATTGTTAATTTTTATATAAGTAGAAATAAAGAAATTAAATTATTTATATAAAGTGTCTAAATGTCATCTATACAGTGTGGATGAAAGGTATGGAATAAATTCATTATTTCTAAAACTACGAAGTTTCATGAAATTTCCTCGGACCCGTCGATTTTTCTTTTTAAACAGACTCTTTTTTCTATACCAACGCATTTCCAACGTTCATTTGTTTTCGCGTGATGACGTCATCGGATATTTTTTTAAATAGAACCCCTATATTTTTTCATCGGATTCTTGTAAAGCAACTTGCTGAATTCAAAAATGTATAATTTCAACACTTTATTCCTTCAACTTTAGCAATAGTGCAGCTATTGAAAACTGTTATCGTTTCAGGTAAAGTACCTTTTCTACTGAAAATACAGCAAAATGTTACTTGAAAAAGTTGTTCAGAACGGTAAATTATGAGATATGATTAAGATGATCGACGAGGTTTGATTTTGAAACCATTTTTCAACAAATCACAAAGATTTTATCAAAGCAGGCCGATCTTTTTAAAATTTTGCACGTCTCCATAATTTACCGTTATGAACAACTTTTTCTCAAGTATAATTTCGCTGTATTTGCAGTAGAAAAGGCACTTTACCTGAAACGATAACAGTTTTCAATAGCTGCACTATTGCTAAAGTTGAAGGAATAAAGTGTTGAAATTATACATTTTTGAATTCAGCAAGTTAAGCTCTACAAGAATCCGATGAAAAAATATAGGGGTTCTATTTAAAAAAATGTCCAATGACGTCATCACGCGAAAACAACTGAACGTAGGAAATGCGTTGGTATAGAAAAAAGAGTATTTTTAAAAAGCAAAATCGACCTGTCCCAGGAAATTCCATGAAACGTAGTTTTAGAAATAATGAATTTATTCCATACCTTTCTTCCACACTGTATAATAGCAAGGGAGAGTAACAAACGACTAAGTGAATTAAAAATAAACTATTATTAAGTACATACAAATGAAAAGTACAAGTTCTGTTAGGTATATTTTGGACTCGTGCAGTTTGTTTATACAGGACGTTTCTAAATATGTGTGAAAAAATTTAAGGAGTGATTCTTTAATGAAAATTAAGAGGGGTCCCTTATATAACATTTTAAAAATACCTTCCCCTCGTAATTTACGCTTCTCCAAAGAATAGTAAAAAAATCGGTTTTTTTTCTTCTCTCTATATTAAGCTAGACAAACAGTTTTCATTAGTTTCTATGAAGTCATTTGTAAACAACAGCCTACTAGATTTTATAGTCGATACTGTCTCAAATAATTGTTTGAAAATTTATTAAAATATATTTAATTTTTTTATTTCCTAAACTCTTAATTTTTAGGAAAAACAATTGAAGATACCTAAAAGTTAGTAAATGAATCGTGCTTTTGAAACATATTTCTGAAATGAGAATTTAATCCATACAAATTTTTTCTAGTGGTTGATTATTTCAACCCCTTACAAAATTACTACAAGGATGAAATTTGTTCACAAAGTGCAGCCATGTTAGTAGATAACGTTCACTAAGCCTAAGCCGTTCCCTAGCTTAATATACAGAGGGGAAAAATAAAATCGGTTTTTTCCATTTTTTGAAGCAACGTAAATTTTGAGGGAAGGGTTTTCCAAAAATAAAAGATCCCCTTAATATTAATCACCCCTTAATTTATTTCTTACTTATTTAGAAACACCCTGTATAGACATCTATGTTATTAATAGAGATAAATCCTATATGGATGTATTCGTAAATGAAGGCAACAAATTAAATAATTACGTTTATCAGACGTTTATTTTTTTTATGTCTTTATTCACTGTGCAATGCTACATGAAGACAATCCTCTTAAATCAATTCGATCCTGAATACGGTGAAATCATATGATTTTTTCTGACAATTTGAAATTTTTTAAGTGACAATTGGGATGTACGAGGTACTATCCATCAACTGATTCATGTTTGAACCCTTCAATGGCACGGAGATAAAACTTTGCGCTTATTTCCAGGTAGTGGCCAAATTTTGGTCATGTTTTGACCGTAGCGCGCAAATATGGAACGTCTGTGCTATACCGACCCCGGGATCGGTTTCGGGAGCCAAAAATACATGGGAAACCATAGGTCGGAGCTCGGACACAGAACTTTTATTTTTTTTTTGTGTGCCTGTGTAATTTAATGTAATGGGCGCCAAAGTTCCCTTGCAAATTATATTGAAGATAGATCGACATGCAATCAAATTTGCACCGGTGTAAAACGGTACGGACAGTAATTCTCAACATGCATCGTTTTCAACATGGAATCATATTGATTCTTCCAGATCCAGAGAGAACAAATGTTTCGGTTTTTTTTTCTCTAAATCCCTAAACAGATTTTTTAATTTATTGATTATCAAGTTGTAATCTATTTCAAAATCCTCCCAATTACTTTCGTTGCTCAGCAGGTCCATTGAAATTACCAACAAATAACATCACTCATCTCTCATATCTGAATATGAAAAATTATTGTCTTATACATTTAGAAATATTTATTAACTTTAAAATAAATTTTGTCTAATCATTGTTCAAATTTAACTTACTATTGGTGTCTACTACGTTAAAAAATTGTTCAAGGAACTCTGCAGCTTATTGTTGAAAAGCTATTATCTCGAAAATGGTCAATTTCTAAGACTAGTGACAAGTATACCTTTTTTTCTCAAAAATAATGTGGGTTTAAGATTTTTTAATAAGAAACGTGATAACATTAGGTCCAAAACAGTTATGGTCACATTTACGTTACAAATATGACGGGTGTGGAGCCTCTAAAGAATACATAGAAATAGACAACAGATTATGATTTTTCATGTCAAAAAACATCTATTCCCAAAATTTTTAAGTTGATACAACCAAACACAGAGTAAGTATTAAAAAAACACTTTTTATATTCTAACTCTAACACCCTGTATCTTTTTTATTACGGTATAATGGCTTAAATCGTAACAGTTTGAAATGAAAAATCTATTATGTCCATCCACGTATAATATTACTATTTCAATGAACATAATAAAATGTTCATACATACCTGAGCATGCGCTGGTGGTGTTACAAGCAGAAATAGCTTCACAAATACAGCCCAGACACTGTTGGGTCACTGGCAGGTCACTTTGGGACGCAACATCTGCAGAATAAATAATTCGAATTAGTGCTTTGAAATCATGTGGGCGTAGACAAGCTTATCATGACAATATCGGAATTATAATTAGACTCTCAGGTGAAAAAAATTACATCTAGCGGTTGTTGACGTCATATGTAACAATGGGACAGAAACGTTTCTGTGACTATATCTAGAGATAAAGAAACGTAGGATATGAATTAAGTATAGAATATTAATAAGGCTTCTATTACGAATAGTTTAATATGTAAAATAAACTCGATATGTTTTTTTAATTATGGTCATCTAAATAATAATAATAATATCTCTACCTCTCATTCTAATCACAGGGATTAGCCCAGAAGTCGGAGACTTGTGCGGGAGAGGGGGCGGCATATTATTATTAAGCAGGCCGCATTTGCGCCCAGGAACGACTTACGTTGGTAGGCCCTAACCACTATTAAGTGCAGGAATGAGGGAAACCTGGAAAACCTCATTAATTAGGGGGGTGGTCAAATATCAACCGGCATCAATCTCTCACATTGATCCAAGCTAACATTATTCCACCCTACCATACCCACAGAGAGGGTGCCAATCCTCTCCACGAATATAGCTTATATACGGTCTACCGGCAGCTGGGCTCGAACCAACTCCGTCTAGTCACCTCGATTCAAGTACTGACGCCTTAAACCGCGCGATCATTGACCGATCCAACCCCAGATTGTAAACCAAATCTGGCATAGACTTGCTCCGTTAAATTATTTATAATATAGTGAAACACATTTATTACAAATGTATTAAATTTGGGATATCTCTTAACATTATAAAAAATAAAGTACGTTTCATCATATCAGACATATAGACGTAGATAAACATAACCACCAGTATCAAGTCTACAAGGGATGTCCGAAATATGTCAATATTAAAAGGACTTAAAAAAATCTTATGAAAAAAGTCAATATTAATTGAAATAATGCGTAAAGCGTGTAATACTGTATTATTTTCATAATATATTGTAATAGTTCTATTTCACTTTGTAATTTGAGCAACAAATTGTGTAAAGTTCTTTAACTTAATAAAAATCATCAATATTATGTATTTTTACAGAGTCTCGATCCAGTAATGGTCGACTTGTCTATACAATTATGTACGTTATAGATATTGTAGTACAGTTGAAATTAAAGTGGTACGATTGCATTGCATTGATTTAATTGTGCTATAAAATAGTGTATGAGAGACTCTATGAAGGTGATTTAAAAATACATGTTCAAATGCACATTGTGTGGTGCCGTATTTATAGCTACCCGAAAATACAACAGGCACCTACGTCAATATTATCACAGAAATTCTCAAAAAAATATGTAAATGTGTGTCATGTTTAATTCAACTTTCTACATGTTAAATATATTATACTTGTTATGTTCAATAAACACTACTACCTATTTGAATATATTGTTTATAAGGGGCCTGATCATTTTTTTTGCCAACTTTTCTCATATTTTGCATGCTGATAATTTTTATATTAATATTAATAGTGCAGTAACACTTTCAACTTATATAGTATCTAGTAGTATGTAAGAAGACGACAGTAAAAATATGTATAAGTAAAACTTTTACATATAGTATCTGCTTAATTACATTGAAATTTTGCAGAGCATTAGTAACTTTACAAATCGTAAGTAAAATTACCATAATAGTGATAGGCATAAAAAGTCAATCATAATCATATTAAATTATCATTATCAACTGTTCTTGCAATAAATAATTAAAAAATGTATATTTCATATCTTTTTAAAAAAATATCAGAATTTTTATACATCAATTCCGTTATTATTTTATTTATTTTATTTTATTTATTTAATAAATCCTTACCTTACAGGTATACACCCAATTACAAAGTAAGAACAAAGAGTAAAAAATAGAACAATTAATCGTATGGTACAAAAAAACAAGCATAGTAAAATTAAAAAACTAAACTAATCTTAACTAAAAATAACAGAAATACAACTAAGAAAAAAACAAGTAAACAAAAACTAAAAACAAGAAGAGAACGCACAACACAATCAAGGTAGAGAGGTGAAAATGAAGTTGAATAAATACAAATAACGTAATAATCCAACATATAAAATGAATTTGAACAAAATGAAATGAACCAAAAAAAAAGCCAGAGTTTTCAGTGCAGTAATGTTCTAGAGATGGTTAACAAAGAAGAGCTGAAAATATCCAAATTATCATATCGCATATTGAATATAACGGAGAGAACTTCGAAACGTTTGTCGTCGGCATTGGTAAATAAGAGGCACTGACAACATGTCTTTGATTGACTCTAGGTACATATAAACTCAATCACGATAAAATATCTGAGCAGTCAACGGAGTTATTAACTATCTTGTATATCATTCCCAACATGAAATATCCTCTTCTTTCTTTGAGGGAAGAAAAATTACACCTTCTTAGCAATTCATCATGTGGAAAGCCTTGTTCTGGATAACAACCGACACTTTTAAAAGTCAAATACTTTACAAATTTTCGATGTATTTTTTTTAGTTCTCAGCGAGAACATTATAGCCTGGAGTCCATACTACTGCCGCATATTCTAGCTTAGATCTCACATATGACGTATAAAGAGTCTTAATTGCAGCACTATTTGTAAAATCCCGTGTACATCGGACAATAAAACCAAAAGATTTCGAAGCTTCAGAAATAACTGCATTTACGTGAGGAGAAAACGATAATTTGCTGTTAAATAGAACGTCAAGGTCTCTGAACATGCCCACTCGCGAAATAGGAACGCTATTTAGTCAGCAGTGCGTTTATTTTTTTTTTTGAAAGACATAACATTGCATTTTTGTATGTTTAGATGAAGATTGTTTGTAATACACCATTCACTAATTAATTCAAGATTTCTATGAAGTTCGAGTGATATTAAAATGCAAGTTACTAAATAAAAATTTGCTGGTGTCTCTTCTGACAATTATAGATGTTAAACTAATTGTATTACCAAACAGAATTTTTCGATAAATTTTAGCAAATAGCCGAAGCTAAAACTAAAAATTGTAAGATAAGTATGTCCTATTTTATAACTTGGCGGATGCGCCAGTAGTAAAAGGGATAGTAAGTATAGAAATAGGTCTGATATTGCTTATTGTAGTTGATTACATGTAATATACCTATATCCAAAGTGATTTTGAATTTTTAAATTATTATTCCAGGTACGTTTTTTTTTTAGTAAATTTAGATAGGTTAATTTTTATTTTGGACATCGACAATCTCCAACAGATTGATTATTTAGCATAAGTATCTAGATATTTGATGTCGAAAAATTATAACCTTCTTGATAGGACACAAATTTTCTTGTTTTTTGTTTAATATAAAAGATTTTGAAAATGAATTTATCGAAACCCTTGGAGAATTTATTAACTGTTTTTACTTTGTATAAACACTGACATTTATGTCCTACTTATATTCAAAAACGAAATAATATCAATACATTTTTTGCAATTGTGTCAAGGAAAATGTATCTGTAGGTAGGTACGACCTGTTAAGCAGATACCTATATATTTTTTAATAGTTATTAATTTCGGATTAAACATTTAAATAATAACATCCTGGTTTGTAGATCAATGTTCTTACAGACTCAGACCTTCAGATGTTACTATATAGAAAAATATTTAGCCAACACCCAACACCATACCCACTTCATATACCTAGGTACTTAGCCAAAAATACTTCTAAGAATATTCCATCTATAAATAAGTAAATACCTATATATATGTTCTTTAAGGATATCGGATATACGATCCCAGTAAACACACATACGTTATTTAAACGTATTTTCAACGTACCATTGGTTGATAATTCGTGTTACGTTACAAAATAAACCATTATTTTATGGTTAGAAAAGTAACGGTCTAACATAACGTTTAAAAAAGGTATATTTTTACCCAAAAATGTTGACGAACTCTTTGTAACGTTAAATGAACGTTATTTAAAATATTTAAATAAAACGTATTTATTTAAACCTTTATAAAACGTCTGTGTCAACTGATTAATATATTGACATTGAACAAAAACGTGTTTGTAACGTTTTAGAGTAACAGGCATTAGTAATGCTTACCAAACGTATCATAAACGTTTTGCATAAATAACCATTTACCAATCCAAAGTAAATTTTATACAATATAATTTAATAAAAAGATATTGCATTAAGAATATATAGGTACTTAAATATACAAATAACTTGATAGTAATTATTTTTTAATAAACCTCACAAGTGTTAAAAAACAGTATAATTCAAACGTGTATTATACGTTATAATCATTCGTTGAAATAAGGAAGCAAATTGCCGTTTATTACACGTGTCAATTATAATGTCGTTAAACGGTATGTACGAATTTAATGATCTTATTGGTAGATAAATATCACGTGTTACACACATACCATTTCGAGTTATTTCTTGTAAAAGTTTGTCAGTTGCAAATTCATCATTGTACGTACCTACCGTGATCCATGAAATATTTCCCTATTTTATTTTGGTAAGTACTTCTATAAGTATTAAATTTTATTTTATTAATATAAAATTAGTAGGTTTTTTACATTACATGTTACAAATAATTATATAATGGAATCTAAATTTATTCCACTATATCTTTTCCTACTATGTTTCAAAATACTTACAAAGGCGATGACAAAATTAATAAAAGTAGGCGCCTGAATTTTGTACTCGTACATGCCTACGTTAAATTACTTTGTAAAATGGGTAACATTTATTACGACTTGGTAATTTTTTTACTTTATATTAAAATTTAAGATACAGTGATATATTTCTAATTATTATTGGGAATAATTTACTCTTTTTTATAATAACTATAATAGATTTAACTTAGACATGTTTAAAGTTTAGACTTTCTTTAAATAATCAATATTATCCAATGTAAGTGAAGTTACTAATATGAAACTTGTTTAGACCTAATTTCATTGTTTTTAGGTTCCAATCAGTAGCATAAATAAGATATATTATTTTGGTATTATTATACTTTGTTTGTATTATGTACGTATTATTATTTATTTAATAAACTATTACTAATATTAAAACCAATTATTTATTATTACCTACCTAAATTTGAAATTAAGCAATAGGCATTAATATTTTTTAATACTCTTATTTATAGGCATATAGTGAGTTCAACATTCGAGCCACACTATTGGAATATCGATAATAATTATTAATAGGAACAAGATTTTGTAACTATTTATTTATATTATATTAATTGCCTGATAATTACTTATTTAATACAGGGTGGTCCAAAATGTTCAGTAAATACTAGAGCATATGGCACGTTAAAAAATAAGGGTAATATTTTTCTTAAATTTTTGTTCAAAACTGAATAATAAGAGAGATACAACCTTCTTTGGGAAGAAATAAAAATCATTTTTTTTAAATATCTTTCAGATACTATTGAATAATGGGTTCATGGGTGAGTATATGATATTAGGATAATTAATTTTTTGTTACCACTTATTCAATCACTTATGATTAAGGGGTAGTTTTGGATAGTAAGTATTTTTTTTAATTTGAAATTATGTATTTCAAAAAATACTTACCACTCAAAACAACGCTTTAATCTTGAGGGATGGAATAAAGTGGTTAAAATTAAGTGTTATAGATATTTAAAGAAGTGGTTTTTATTTTGCGGTTTTGCAGGATTAAATGTCCCTTATTATTTAGTCTTGAAATATATATATAATAACCCTTATTTTGTAACGTACTATCTAATCTAGCATTTATGGTACGTAATTCTGGACCAACCTTGTACAATGCCACCAGAATAATTCAAAAACAACGTTGTAAATACGTTAAAAAAACACGTCTCTAAAACATATTTTTGGACATTAAAATAACAAGGTTTAATTTACGTTAGTTAAAAACCTTAATAAAATGTCATTATTAAACGTAAAACTTAAAGCTTATTAATACTGAAAATGATCGTTCCACATTTACTAATATTAAACGTTTGTACTTTGGTTACCAGAAACGTGTAAAACCGCGACATTTTTAAGTTGATTGTACGTAAAACACGCCTTTTTCAAACGTTGCATGGACATTATAAACGTTTTTCTAACGTATATGTGTTTACTGGGATGGTGCAGTCCTCTAAATATAGATGATGAGTGGTAAACTTTTGACGTTGAAAAAAGGTGTATTCAAAGAACCTAACCGTCATCACTGGAAAGTTCAATACGTGATCAGAACAGTAACCTTGTTCTTAAAAACCCATAATACGTTTATAACAATACACAAATATTATTTATAGAATTTATAATAGTTATAGCACGAGCAATAACGGAAACATAAAAAGTCAATGGTATTGGTTAGGAATGTTCCTGCTATGAAAAATTGCGTTTAAGTAATGAAAGTATAGAAAGCGGTGAGACAAAAAGTGTGAAGTAATTGGAATTACACGGATACGTTATGCGCGATTATCGAGATTAAGTATAAGAACGAAGTAGGTAAAATCAATGAAATAACGCACGGAAAGGTATTATTTAATAAATTCATATTGATATGAGATACCTACGAAGCGGATATCCACACGGAAAAAATCTAATCTGTATTTAGGTATATACTTAAAAGATTAAACTTCAATACTTTTTTTCTTAAAATGACACTATATAATATAATTTGTTAAAATATTATTAAATATAGAATAGATTATTCTTTCTTAAATTATAGATTAATCGATATGCATGAATTAAAATTATTAATATTTTGTAATAAATGTCATATTTCAAAATTTAAAGTGAGGCTATAGTGCAAAATAATTACATTAGATATATAGATGATATTAATACAACGACCACTAAAGAGACACAATTGTAGTAGGTATTATTTACTACAAATTGTATTAAAGTAGCATTTGCAAAGATAAACAAAATGTGTCTTTCTGTAGGACGCTCAGGTTTAGCATGTGGTAACAAGATGTAGCTACATACTGCATCACGCCTACTCAGCTGCAAAGGTTTGCTTCTGTAGGATAAGTCGTCGGTTGCCTCTCCTATAGCATACTGAAGAGAGCCAACAAGCTCGAAAGCGGTACATGTCTAGTGTGCTGAATGACTTTGACAGTTTGCAGTCTTTCAGGTGTTTACACTTTACAGAAATAATTAAATACTGCTTTAGAAAATACAATATCCAGTTAAAGCAAAAATACTAATTATGTACTCAGTTTTATTTTTGCAGTAATTCATTCAAATTACTTAAAAGCTCAAATTTCAAATAAAGAGAAAACAATTTTACTTTGGGAATAACAATTGTTGCCTCAAATAATTCTTATTGTCTAAATAAAACAAAACAATTCTTTATACTAACCGAACTTCATCTCATATTAAGTATATTAGTTTTCTTGATTTCAAGTAATTTGTATTGTTAAAAGAAGAATATCTATATGTTTTTATTAGACAATAATAAATCAATCTTTCAATAATATACAGGGTTAACTATGATTAAGTAGAAATATTCTAAGAGGGGATAGAGAAAATTAAAAATTAATGGAATCACCCTTCAAAAAAATTCCAACCTTTTTTATAAAGCGAAAAAATTTTTTTTTCGAAATTATATTAAATTATTATTTAACGCCGCCTATGCGACTTGTCTGCCACACGTTTATAGAATCAGAGTAGGTAACGTAGGCAACTAGCAACACGACCGTAAAATTTCCAGTCAAGTCATAATTTAATTATTGTGTTTACCATGTGTTTACGTTGTAGTTTTGTGTTCTTCTTCAGTTTTTAGTGCCTTTTTTAATTTTTCAACGTTTTATAGTTATTAAATAAAGAAATTTGTGTTGGGTGCAGATACTTTGCCACAATATAGTTCGCTGGTTTGGTTTTCTAGGTTATGGCACAAGACTGCCGCGGGTACATTAGAAGTTTTCTATTATGTATTCCTTTCGTTCGATTTTGTTATAATAAATAGGTATTTCATCCAGCTACAGGAAGTGTGTTTTATCGGTAGTGAGTGGTTATAATGAATGAGTTTTATTAGTTTGTAACGAAATAATGAAAAACGAATGCAAAATAGTGGAACTAACTGTATTAACTGTTACCTACCTATCTACCAGGTATTATTATAATTGTTTAGTTAGGTATACAGAAAAAGAAAGATTATTTTAAATCAAGAATAAGGCCTAATTGGAATTTAAGCATAAAAGCTCTTGAATTAAGTAAATATTTATTTCTTTAAGTGAATTTTACTTGAAAATTGTAATATTTGTGTATACATTTTTATAGGAAAACGTTTTACTACCTACTACTTAACTATACGTATACGTAACTAAATTTTATTTAACTTTTGGAGAAAATGCATGAAAGAACATGGCTTTGTATTGAGAATTGTACCTTTTTTAATTTGTACCTTGACACAGCAAAAATACAGAATAATTTACATTCATTCAAACCTTATTAGTTTTTTTAAAATAACAATAATAATTCTGGGCGGTGTCATAGATAATGTTAATAATTCATATACAATTTCCTCGGTCTACAGTTGGCATGAACATTTAAAAAACACTTTATAACGATGTATAATTGACACAGTGATATTCCAACTTGCTTAAATTTTTTTAGACTACCTCTAAGAATAGCTATCTACAAATTCGTTGAAAATTCCATCTTAACACGGCGCCCTTAACATGCACCAAATAAATATTATTCTTTGATTTAAAATAACCTATATTTTTGTGAATTTAAGAATGTATATTCAAACCTTCAATATTTTTTATTATAATTGAATAATTAATTCTAATTTTAATAATAATACTTTTTAAATTTGAGCTTTTTGCAATAATGTGAATTTAAACTTTCTAAATGAACTACTGATTTGGTATAAACTTATTTTAAGGGATGCTAGACGTTTCGATTTACCTAATAGATACATAATTTGTGGTTTTATTCTCAATGACAACGCCCTCTACGTCTTGTCTTTTTTATAACTGCTTTCACGAAAAACATCCTAATATTTACTTACGATAAAAAAGGTTACATCCACATTGTATTCTAATTACATAATTTGTTATGTGTAACTATAAACTGAATATCAACCTCTTGACTTGTTACACCCACCTGCATAATATATTTCATTCAAATACGTATAAACAAAACAATGATTATGAGTAAGTCCACGAGTCTATTTGGAATTTCCCCGGATACAATTTTAATGCTAATTCCATCGTCATACGTACGAGGAGCCACAGATGTCACGATTGTCACGAAATACTTTTCATCACCCTTTTGTTTTTATGGTAATACCACATGTTTTTTTTAGGTGAGACATGTTTATAAGAAATGCAAATGTGTGTATTTTCAAGGATTACCCACTTTTGTTTGGAATCTACGGATACAGAAACGACCTTTTCATTGTAATTTGCTAATTTATTAGGGCTTTTTAGCCAGTTAACATGGTTGGGTATGTAGGATGTTTTGTTAATGACGGATGCCTTAATTAAATGTTAGTTATTTTTAAGCTACAGAATGTTCAACCAAAATCAATTGTCTCAACTTATGTTACCAATTAAATGATGATGATGATGATGATGAATGATGAAAACAGTATTCTTTTTTTCTGAATTTGAAACTTTTTTACAATTTTGAGAAGGTGTAACTATTTTAATGCTGCTGAGACAAGAAATCTTGCACAATTTGAAAAAGTCATATCTTGCAAAACTAGACAAGATATTCTTTAAAGTCTTACTCATGTTCGATCTTGCCAGATCACGTTCTGTATTGACAGTTTTACATAATAAGTAATAAGTAATGGACGAAATAGGCGATATACAGAATAGTTTTAAATGAAGTAGCAAAAATGAAACCACATATTCCTTAGGTGGAAATAAATCGATTTAACCTAAGATACCTACATCCCAAATCGTATAATAAAAAATATACCTATAGGGCAGATGAAAAATGACCACAGCTTATAAGAAATTATAACCAACAGGTATAAATTTTTGTCATGTGACGTATATTTTACATTAGATCAATCATTTTAGGATGTTTGCCTTAATCTTGTTGCATGTTTAAAACTGTAAATGATATTGTAATAGTACTGTTTAGCAACATATATCCACACAGAAATGTTTAAAACAACTTAAAATTCAAATATAAAGCATAATTAAATACCTTCTACGTCATTTGCTCTCAAAAATACTGCAATGCTATTGGACAAGTTTACAGGTACCTTCTCTGTTTAGGAATCTTGATCTTGGTTTTGTCTTGCGATACCAAGACAAGAACAAGAAAAAGTAAAACAAGATTGCTAACACCTGTGTACTTTAATCTTTTTTCAATTTTATGTTTTTTTTTATTGACAATTAATGACTTGATTACCATATACATATGAATATATAGATTATCTGCACATTGAATTTTATTTACTTTAATAAAATGCACTTATGTAATGAAAAAACGTATTAATGTCTTAATGAAATAGAATTGATTTTTAATTATCATTTATTAGTTGTATTTAAATACTTTTTATACTCTTAGTACTTGCATAGGTCTACAATCTTACCCAAATTATTAACATATCCAAAGCCTATTTGGAACGTAATGTATAGTATTTCGAAAAACAGCTGACACTTTAGTAAATTGGCGGATTCTGCGTCACAAATTTATCAGAAATGAAAATAATGTAATTAATGCTTTAATATGCCCATTATTATCTACATAAATTATAAACAAAAAACACCATTAGATGATAGTCATCTATAAACAACTTCGCATTGCTAATTTCATGGTCCCAAAAAAACGCGATAGGTATATTTTAGGTAAACATCCAATTATTTTAATTTCCATTAAAAAATGCAATTGACTTAAAATACATTTGGCGTTTCATTAGAACAAGTACCATTAAGGGACAAGCTGCAAAATTTATATTTATAGCTATAAATACTTAAGAAAACCAGCTTGACTGCATTGCAGTCTTTAATGAACGCTGAAAATTTTTTCTTCTTATGGGCAATTAAATCAGCATCATCTCATTCATAAAACATTAAGTTTTATGGAAACCCGTCCTTAACCTCCCATTAATTTTTATGGTGGTTCAGTGGCGGAACTAAATATCTTTTCCACGTTTTATAGCTGTCGTTAAGAATTGTGATTCACAGTTTTTAATCTGGAAATGTAACTACTTAAATTCATATGTAACATGGCATAAGTATTAGATCATTGAAATATTACTTTTTAAATATAAATTGAAGTTTTAAATCTGACAAATAGGTACCATAAGCGTTGAGAAATGTTTTCCCCATATTTGTTTCATTCAATCTTTTGAGTTTTTATGAAATCTTTTAACAAATGTGCAGCAATACAGGGTGTCACCTAATGACACAATAGTAGATATAATCTAGAACCCAAAATATTGCCGATTAAAAGAAACTTGCTTAAACTTGCTTTCTCTTTAACTGAAAACTAAGTTAACCGAGCAAAATTTGATGTTGCTTAGTTTATCTTCATGAAGTATGCAATGATTGGAAATAACTACGTGTCCGTGACAACATGACAATTTCGATAAGTCACGGTCAAGTTTGTATTTTGTAAAGGTTTATTTCTGAAAATGCCTCGACACAATGAACTTACGAAATGAGAGATAGTGGTATATGTACAGGAACATTTGGACTCGCTGCTAAGCATTTGGTGAGAGATCATTTAAATTAAGCATTTCCAAATCATTGGATTGGTCGAGGTAGTGACTTTCCTTGGCCTTCTCGCTGTCCGGATTTTAATCCGTTAGACTTTCTATTCTCAATAGAGAATGGGGGACACGTGAAACATTTATTATAAATTAGTGGACTTTATTACTGCCACCTTTCAGTTAATTATGCTATTTATTATTCTTATTATGGACACGTAGTTATTTCCAAAAAATATGAGATATGTGTTAACAAATATTTTCTATAATATCTTCGTAATTGAGCATAATTTCGACTTTTGATACGTATATATTTTTTGTGTAGAATAAAATTCTCTATATATTTCCGTGCGTGTAAAAATTTATAAACGTACGAAAAAGTTACAGAAGAATATTCTCAAATGGTTGTGGTAAAATGAACGACCTGTAGGATTTAATCTAATAGGAAGATAAGCACTGCACACTTCATGAAGAGAAACTAAGCAACAGAAAATTGTGCTGAAATCGGTTATCTGGGTTTTGAGTTAAGAAAAGAATAAATAAAAAAGAAACTTTAACACCCTGTAACTTTTTTGTGACAGTTTTCGTTTAAGCAAGTTTGGTGCCACCATTTGGGTTCTAAATTATACTTGAAGTATGTAACATTCGTTCTAACGCAGAAATTAATTTTCTTCTTTCGTCAATTTCATTGAGACTATAATTTTTGAACAAATTTAAATTGATCAAAATACTGGCCAATATTGCTTCAGGTATTACATAAATTATGGTAAATTTTGGTAGCTGTAAATTACTTAAAATGAACATGCTTTTTCTACCACTTCTTTTTAGATATTGTCTGTAGTTATTTATTTTTTAAAATTATCTTACACAACCTGTATCTCAAAACTGAAAGACTCTAGGACATGCGTTTATTAAACACACTCCACTTATTTTTCAATAATCATTTTGAAACATCCTGTATAAGAGATTAGAAGAATAATAAACCTAAATGATGCATGAGAGAGAATTTGTAGTGACAGTGCCTATAGTGTTTATTAGTTATCAACGGTAATTTACAATTTTTGTTAAGTTGTACAGTTAAAAAAATACACGAAGGTGAGTTGAAGTTTAAAAATTAAGTTGATAATTGAACCAATCTGAGTACACATAGTAATGACAGGAAAATCAGTTAATAGTGGTAGTAAAAAAAAATATCTGCTGGCACTGCTATAGAAATAGTCATCCTAGGATGAAAGTCTAGCAGCCTCAATATAACTTTTTCCTAGTGTAAAAAATTACAAGAGCTACATTATTCAGGTGGGGTTGCAGTAATAAAAAACTACTACTAGTGGTAAAAAAAACTAGCCAGTTTTTTTAGAGTCTATTTTTTTATTATGACAGGAACGTAACCTTCTGGTGCAGATATTTTTCTGGTAGGTATAAATCAATATTCACTAACGGTTAAAAGATATTTTACTCAGTTGAATGTATCCGGTTACAAATTTCTGAAATTTACAAATTATTTCGTTTTCATTAAGAAATTTATCAAATTTTCTATTGCAACTGAATCAAATTCGGATAGAAAATACATTGGTAATGATAAATGGAGGATTGTGTATATTACTTCATTTACACACTATTTTATGATGTTCTGAAGAGCTAATACACTTTTTGAATCAAGTATCTGGCGAATAAAAAACATACAATAGGCAATTCGATAAACTGAGAAGAATATGTATAGAAAATACAGATATAAGATAACACTGTAACCAATGTCGAAAAAATATTAGCTTAAATCTACATACAATTAGACTCATTATATAAAAACCCGTTGACAAGGTAAACCCATATGATTTCATGTAGGATAACCTTGTAAGATTTCATCTTATAATTCTCATATAGGATGCAGGATGATGTCATTTGGCTTTTCTAAGTAACTATGCTATTTATTGAAATTTGATAAACTGTTAACCTTTGATGTAAGTGTAATAATTAGATAATAATTAAATAATGCTATTAAGCACAAGTAAATATTTTTGTTTCTGTATTGTCTATAAATACTGATAAATTTCCAAACAGCTTTATTTGTCTTCATTCAAATAATGGTTTATATTAGATTTTAAATATTTCAATGACAAAGAAATTAATGAATATTTTTGTAGATCGATTCATTCAATATTTTATTAATGGAAAAAATATACCAAAATTAAAAATTTTATGGAATGGGTTGAATATGTTTAAAGCAATACATAATGTAATTTTTTTAAATTGAATTATCTAAATAAAATACTGTTGCCAAAACCAGTATATTAATTAATAACACACCTACTGTAATTCTAAAAATATCAGTTACTGTTACCAACTGATTTAAGACAACTACCTTTAAAATAAAAGAAAATGCAGGATACTTAAAAAATGATGTCTCAACTCAACTGTAGTAATATTTAAGATGCTTTAAACTTTTTTCACATAATTTTTGTTGGTTGAATATTAAGAAATTGATTATTGTTTATTAGAACTTTCAATGTAATCCTACTGAAAATGTGCAATGAACTTTTTATCAAGATCTACAGGGTGAAATAAAAATTCTTAGCTGGTGCTAATGCCGGTTTCTGATTCACAAAATAATACAAAAATTAATTCAGGTGTTTAAAATGATTAATTAAAACGTATGATTTATTTCAAATTAAAAAAAAATGAACATACAGCGTGTCTGGATTTATAGTGTACAAATGCATTAACATAAAAAATTAAAAACACGTAAATTTCAAAAGAGACCATATTTTAAGTATTGAACCTGTTACAATTTTTTAAGTGTCAATTTTTAATAAAATTGTATTCATTGTTTGCAATCTTTATAATATGCTGTTTTGATATACTGAGATTTTTAATTTAGCAAGATCAACAAGAAATTATTTAAGCAAAAATGCCTTTGTTCAGTAATAACTTAGAAACATATAAATGAAGAAAAATAAAACAGTACAATTAATTGAAAAAATTTAAAATATAGAAGAAACCGTTGGATATTTAAAACTATTTAATTAACATAAAATTTAAAGATATGTTTTCTATAAAATTGGCACAGGATATTTTGACGGGTTTGAAATAACGTGATATCAGATTTGAGATAAAAAATGGGTAATAAAATTTTTCAAAAGTTGATACCTACCTAAAACATAGGAAGCTTAGGATTTGCTATTTTGAATAAGTAATAATTTCCAAATAAGCATGTACTTAGGATATTTAATACCAATACAAAATACCTTAAAATTTAAGTATGTAATATGCCAATGGTCTTTTTAGATGAATTGTATATGACAGTTTTATCTATAATAATATACCCAACTAGAACAGGATACTAGCCAGATTTAAATATATTGAAAAAATTAAAGTAGAAGGAAAAATTACAAATCCTGTTTTTCTTTGAGCGCTTGTGGAACAACAATTAATTAAAATACAGCGTGTTTCCTAAATTTCAACACTATGTATCTGTTTTTTCTAATACGAAAATTTTCCTGAAACTCATATATTGCATTTCTTACTAAGTTATAAGAGAGTTTGTCATTAAAATTTGACTTGAGGTTTAATTAGGTACACCCTATGTATAAAAAACGTTCCAAATTTATATTCTGTTATGCAAAATATACATATATTGACATTTTTAAAAATAAGTTAGTACTAAAATGTGTACCAAGTTATCGTACCCTAGCAAATATTTGTATCCTTACTTAATTTGGTACTCGAATCGTTCAAAATTTGATTTTAAATTTTGTGATGCTTGTGACATTTACATGTAAAAGATTTGGAGTTCCACATATCAGTCAATTTTAACTAATAAAATATAAACTGTAAACTAACATTCATAGTAACAACAATATTAAGAAAACAATAATTAGTTTTCCATATTGATAAAATATAACAATTTACCTACGTAGCTTCAATTTTCAAATAATTATAACTATTTTATGCATTTTCAAAGTTGCTATAAACAAATCTGAAAAAGATCTGCAACATGCGTACCTTATGGAAACATTCTAACAGTATTCTAAGAAGTAAAACCGATATTATTGTGAACTTACTTGTAGCGAAGAACGCCAAAACGGCAGCAGCGGTCAAAGCAAGGAACTTGTACATTTTTTAAATTAGTAATACGAAAAAACTACAAACTAACTAAACGGCAACGTCTTGAGTACTGGCAGAACCTTGTTTGGTTCAAATATTTATGTAAGTAGACGCGGATCAAGTTATATACTAGAGATCATTAATGTAAGGAACCCGTTCTTAAACGGCGATTGCTTAAAAACATGAGCGTCGAGCTAAGGTGGGAACATTTACTGTTTTATTTTTATTGCTTACAATTCCATAATAATATCCATTCGTAAACACTGTTTATTTTACTTGTTTGTCCGAGAATATAATGGAAATGGTTTTACATTATAAAAAAGAAAATATCGTTTAGTTCCAGCCCATAGGTATATTGATATTTAGATTATACTAACCTTTTCTATTATACATACAGTATGTGTCAAAGATATGGCGCCAAACGGAAACAAGATATAGGAAACTTAGATTTATTAGTAAAAGGAAGTATATAATTTAAATTTTGAAGCGATCAGAGAACGTCATTCCAGTCATTAATCTGGACGAGTAAAAGGTTTTATACGGAGAGTTTTGGCAGCTGTCATATTTTTATTTATTTGGCAATTTGCAGACTTACATTAGTAATTAGTGCATTGATAATAAAAGAGATACAGGATGTCAAAGTTGAAATTTCAAAAGTAATTTTTTGTGATAATTTCACTGTGGATATGAGAAAACATAAACTGTTGTCTATTTCGATGTATTAACTAGAGGGTGCCACATCCTATATCTGTGACGTAAATGTGAGCGTATTTTTTTGGCCCTAAGGTTATCACGTTTTATTTTAGAAGAAATAAGGTGGGTAGTCTTAGAAAATTACCATTTTCGAGATAATAACTTTTCAACAATCAGCTGCATACTTCCTTGCACAATATTTTAACGTAGTAGGCACCAGTAAGTTAAATTTTTAACAATTATTAGACAAAATATATGTTAAAGTTAATAAATATATGTAAAGTACGCGGTGTAGAACTAACTACATCTATCGGCCGTTCACTACTCCATGCCGGACTGAAAATACCACAGGCACGAAGCGTTCTACATGCAGTAGACACCATTGAAAGCTGTCGACCTTTATCGCGATCGGCGAGAAACGATATTTTGCAAACACGGAATTCCAGGAAACAACTACTCTGCGGGCTAATGCCCCGACCAGCATTGAATTACACCTGGAAAACCTATAGCAACAGCTAGAGTCATTCGTCAGACGCCCACCAGACATATACCGGTTTCGAGCTTATTGGCTCTCATCAGTATGCCATAGGTGAGGTATCCGACGAATAAGCTCGAAACCGGTATATGTCTGGTGGGCGTCTGACGAATGACTCTAGCTGGTGCTATAGGTTTTCCAGGTGTAATTCAATGCTGGTCGGGGTATTAGCCCGCAGAGTAGTTGTTTCCTGGAATTCCGTGTTTGCAAAATATGTAAAGTGTTTATCCAGTTTTGGTTAAAATCAATTACTTTACAAAATGCTGGACAACGAAAATATTTGGGAGGATTTCGAAATAGTTTACAACCTAATAATCAACAATTTAAAAAATCTGTTTAGGAATTAAAAGAAAAAACGACAAAAAAATTGTTCACATTGCGGATTATCCACAAACTAATTCAGGACGACTATCTGGAGCTGCAAGAAACATTATGACCAATTTAAAAATGTTGCATATTGAAAAATGAAAAATGTCGTAGCATTTTACACCATAGTGCAAATTTTATTGCTTGTCGATCTACCTCCAACATATCCAATATGCAAGCTTGTATTGCATGTCATTTTTTTCATTTAAATCTTCCCTAATCATGAGCCACAGTATTCACAGTGCTTTTTTAAGTAACGCCAAAAGCTGGTTCTGGTTTTAAGAAATGTTTCTGATCTCTTTTTACAAATTAACTGTGTAGATATCTGTCAGTTCATTAGATATTGCACATAATTTCAAATAAGTTGTGAAGACACCGCGTGTTTCAGTCTAAAGCCCGCATTTCACTGAGGCTGGTCCAGCCAGGCTAGTACAGCCCGGCTGGTCCAGCCAAATATGAAATGTAGTATAGCAAATGATCATACACTCACACAGGCTGGTACACGATGAGCTTGCTTTCGAGCTCAGGCGGCACAAGCCATGTTTGTAATAATTTACATTTTCAAGCGGGACCAGCTATGCGGGATCCCATATAGACCAATTAGATTTCTGCTTTTATACCACGTGAGTATCTACGTCGCTGTACAATCTCAGTCACCAGTAGACCAGGACCAGCCTGGCTGGACCAGTCTCAATGAAATGCGGCCTTTGCACTTGTTCCAGCCACTAGCCTAGGCCGGATCAGCCTGGCTGAACCAGCCTCAATGAAATGCGGGCTTTAGGCTGTTATTACAACCTGGTTCTCTGAGACTATATAGACGTGTGTAGGTTGTACAGTGCCTTCATAAATGATTACAAGCCACGTGATCAGGGTCGAGATTCTCAAATCAATCGCAGAGCAATTCATATGCGAATATCCTTTTCCTCACTACGGCAATTGAAAGACAAGAAATCTATTTGCATACGAGTTGTTCTTCGAGAATCACAGTCCTGGTCACGTGGCTTGCAATCATTTATGAAGTCACTGTACGTGTGAATGTAAGTATAGGAAACATTTCAGCCTCGAATATCGTATAGGATAGGTTCCAGGCCAAAAAAATATTGTTTGATATTTAAAATATGCACCGTTTTCGAGAAAATTGGCAATAAACTTTTTTATTATGCACAATCCATTGTAATAATTAAAAATAATTTCTACTCAGAACACCCCGAAGTTCCAAAACTATTTTGATTGAGTGCCATTATTATTGGAAAAGTTTGTGCTTGATACATATTTAGAAAATCAGAAGGGCCTTGGAAGATTATTATTTTTCTTAACTTACTGTTATGCTGTTATATTGTAGTATTTAAAATAATAAATCAAAACAAATAAAGATTAACATCAATTCTAAAATCTGTATTCTCTAAATTGGAGTACCTATGTCTACTTTTTTAACTTTTATTAGTATTTTTCCCGAAAACGATGAAAGATGTAGATATTGAGCAAGAACTTTTTTGTCTTATTATTTTACCAAAAAATGCTTAAGATAATTTTTTAGACACTGCATGAGAAAAAAACTGTTCCTTCATCATTTTTGCAGTCGATAGTTTAAAGACGTGTGCCTAGTTTCATTTATAGTGACTGAATTTTGAAGCAATTTAAATATAAGTTTGTTCTTTTTACAGTTTTGTATTTATCGCCCTGTTACTTTTTCATAGCATTTTCGGGTCGGGGATTTTTTACATAAAATATTTCAATTTGTCTGTTAATGTGTCATCTTAATTTGGAAACACACTGTATATTTAGCTATATTTCAGATTTAGTTAATTTATTTCAAATTGTATTTCAGTTGACTTTTGTATTTCAGAATATATTTCCTTTAAACAAATTTTCAAATTCTGAAAGTCAAAATTATGTATACAGGGTGGGCCAATGAAAACTTTACACCTCGATTTTCGGACTTTAAAATGAAAATGTGGAAAAACGCTCGGACCCGTCGATTTCTGATTCGAAGAGGAACTACTTGTCTGCTTTTTTCATCGCCGTAACTTCAACCCCCTACCGGAGGGAAGCACAATCGACCCCCTGATTTTGAATACGGGCGATACCTCATTTTGAAGATCTCATCGCGTATTATCTGACTATAATTTCGCGTCAAAATAATTTATTATATCGATAAAATAGTGAAAGAGGCAATGTGGAAAAAATGTTTACTTAATAATCAACAAAAAGACTACTCAGTTTTGTGATTAGTTTATTAAATGCTGAAAATTGCTGAAAATGGTCACCATTCACTTCCATGCAGTAAAATAAGTTTTATTGGAAACGTTTTCGCGTACATTAGGTTGGAATTTGAGGGCATTTATTAATTATCCGATTCCGCAAATCATCCAGTGATCGAACTGGGTAGCATAAATCTTAGATTTCAGATGACCTCATAGAAAAAATTCCAGTGGATTTAAATCTTGTGATCTGGGTAGCCACTTAATATGTCCCCATTTTCCGATCCAGCTTTGAGGAAAATTTTCATCTAAAAATTGTTCGCGCTGTTACTCGCGCTCAGCCATTATTTTTTAAAAAAAATTTATACTTTCTTGCACGGAATACGACAATAATATCTTGGAGGTAAATTCTACATTACCTTTCACTATTTTAGCTGTCATTTCATGATCGATGAAAATTTTGACGCGAAATTATAGGGTCAAATAGTAATCGATGAGATCTTCAAAATGAGATATGGCAACACCCCTCGCCTCTATTCAAAATCAGTGGGTCGTGCTTCCGCCTGGTAGGGGGGCGAAGTTAGAGATGAAAAAATCCGACAAGTTCCCCCTTGAATCAGAAATCGACGAATCCGGACGTTTTTCCACATTTCCATTTTAAAGTCCGAAAATCGAGATGTAAAATTTTCGTTGGCCCACCCTGTATCCTATGTATATTTATTGTTTGAAATAAATTTAACTAATCTAAATAAAAAATAACGCTTTTCTTAAGTTTCTGAAATACGTACCTATATTCTTATCTTAAGAAGGCCTAGTTTATTTGATGATATTTAAATTGCCCAATTTCAGAATCACAAAATTTGGTAAATGGTGTCCTTAATAAAATTTCGTAAATGGAGTAGCCGATTTTTTATTTGAAAATTTGTGGATTAAAATTGTACAATGTGTGTGTAAAAAGTGTAACGTGATGATAATTTTGAGACTAAAAATTTTACAAACCTTTGAAGTACTTGCATCGGCTATTCAGAGTTTAGTAGGCCTAAGTTTTATACTTATTTTTAAATTTTCACTTAAATAATTCTTAGATTACATATAAACTGAAATAATGATTATTTTGAATTCATTTTTCTAAATTTAAAAACGACTAAATAAAAGTAAGTATATTTAACTATACTGGATAAATTTAAATTTTTTCTTAAATAAAAAATGAGTTGATTTGGTTATGTGATTCCTACTTACTTTAATTGCAAAAAAAAATAAAATAGCAACTAAATTGACTTAAGTTGGACGCCTATGAACGAAAATTCAAAGAAGAGTGGGTATGCACGTTATTTCGGCTAAACTATTTTTTTCGCCTTGACCTCACACTGCACCTTCTTTGGAAAACGTCAAAATGAAAACAGAAATACATTTACATTGATGAAATTAATCGGGATTTACAAGAATTTGGCCGACAGTCATTCAAAAGGTATGGAGAAATTAGTCACAATGGTTTAAATTTTAGTGATGTTAAAGTTGCAACCCACGCATTGTTGATATTTTAATATTTGCCAAGGTAAAGGATGTAGGACACAATATATTTCAACGAAAAGTATATATGTATATTCTATTATTCATTGAATGATTAAAGAAAATTTCTAATGTGTCATTATGATATAAGTTATTACAAAGATTTATAAAATTATTCCAAGACTATAAATGGAAATAAAGAAAAGAAACCAGTTGTATTGAGAATGACATTTTCTTATGTTGGGCCACTCTATACATATATAAAAATATTGTGTCAGAATTATTATTTGCTTTTTTAATAATTTAATTTATACATGAAATAGTCGCTTTAACTAATTGAAATAAATTTCTGGTTAATTCGCTGAAAAATGTAATTAAATTTTTAGACATATTTGTGAGATGCGTTGAGTTTAAATATTCCGCCTTTAAACAGTTTCTTTATATTTTGTATGTTGGTGACAGAACAATTGGCAGGTGGTAGTAGTGTGTCACTGGTGCCAAAGTTGATGGAAGTACCAAACATTCTAACAGATATGAGAGAAAAATAAAGTTTTAAATTAAAATTTGACTACCAGTGAGCTGCATTTATTTAAAAGATTTATCATTCGTGATATAACCGACAAGTCTGAATAAACTATGGCGGATTTTATCGACTCCGAGGCCGAAGAAAGTAGCGAGGTAAGCAGAGTTTCATAACGCTACTGCAAAAATTGCTTGGCATATCTTCTATCTAAGTAAACGTTTATGATATTAATAAATACATACATCGATATTTATTAAGTGAATATGATAGTTTATAATTTTTTAATGAGTAAAAAATGCGACCTGGACATAACCTCTAAATTCACGCTTTCATTTATTAGGAAGAAGAATTAGAACCCCATGAACGCAAAAAAGCCAAAGCTGCTGTGGAAGATAGTTCCGAAGAAGAAGAGGATGGTAAATATTATACCCTATATGTCATTGGAAGATTATTATTTTTAATTTGTTTACAGATGACGAACGTTTACGTGAAGAACTTAAAGATCTTATCGATGACAACCCTATAGAGGAAAGTGACGCAGAGTCCGACGTATCTGGTAAGTTATACATTTATAGTTGTACATATTAAAAATTTGAATGTATTGCCCTGTTTCATGTAGGTAGGGAGAAACGCAAAAAATCCGATGATGAAGAGCTAGATGACCGATTAGAGGATGAAGATTACGATTTACTTGAAG
Organism: Monochamus saltuarius; assembly: GCA_025584915.1. Classification (NCBI taxonomy): domain Eukaryota; kingdom Metazoa; phylum Arthropoda; class Insecta; order Coleoptera; family Cerambycidae; genus Monochamus; species Monochamus saltuarius. The sequence goes on along the minus strand of CM046727.1, from coordinate 17,147,293 downwards.
AAAATTTGGGTGTTAAAGTTGAAAGAAGGGTATTATGAGTAATACAAGTGTTAGTTAAAACATATTTTCTAATTTTAATTTTAGAAATTCAAACGTTTACGAAGGATACAGGATGAGGAAAGTGAGGGAGAGGAAGAACATGATACTGAACAGGAAAGAGATCATATTGCTATGGATTTGTTTTCGGAAGACGTAAGTAAACAAATGCTTTCTTCAGAACTTGTTTTTTGAATTATGGTGACTTTTCCCAGTTGTATTTATGGTATGATTTGTAAAATCCCATCTATAAGTTTTTATGGATAGTAAATATTTTTTTAAAAATTTTAATAATTTTTACTGGGTTTTTATGATGCAAAAACAGCCTTGTTATGTAGTTTATTGTTTTGTCCCTAATTACCCACAAAGGTATAAATACCTTAATATTTTATACTTATATATAAAAAAGTTGTTCCATATATGTACCGTTCCTGTGGCATATACGTTGGTTGTTGTAGTAGTTATACAGGGTGATCGTTACGTAAGTGTATTAGGTTAGATTCACTGCAACTAAAGTGTTATAGAAGAAGTGAAAATCAATAATTTTTATTAAGCAAAAATCAAAGAAACTAAAACTTTTGATATTGTAAAATTCACAGAAGCTGAATACACAAAATATACATATAGACATACGAAAGTCAGTTATTCTAAGCGAGAGACATACTACATACAATACTTAAACTATCATTAAAAATATCACAATCCTTTGCAATCTTATTAAATAAGTTGCACATTAAGAAAATTGGCGATTTTGCCAATAAATTATTCCTAGGAACATCACAGGAGAAAAACCTGGGTTATCTCGGATTATCACTTGAAACCCGAATACATAATATACTCGCGACAAGAATTCAGACGACTTACGTTATACGAACAAATGAATAATTCTTTATATTTTCATCAAAATATTTTTCTGTAAAACGAAAAGTACAAATATTTTCCCTTTTTTTTCCTCTAACCGTGATCATACAGTATACAGGGTGATTCACAACTTATCTAAAAAAATTTGAGAGTAGATGCGCCATGAAAAATGGGGTCAATATTGTAAAAAAAAAATATTTGTAAAATCCTTATAGTTTCCGAGAAAGAAATTATTGAAGTTGTAGTATTTTCAACCTTTACATCACTGGGCTACTGTAGTTTCTAGCTAGGCGATTTCAAATATCCGATTACTTAAGTATTAACGTTTTTGTAATGCGAGTATTTACATTAGTTTTTCAAGTGTCAAAATAAGCTTACGTGTATAGCAACTTGGAGTTGATGGATATTGTTTTAATTTATGGTGAAATGAAAATGCTTTAGCGTAACGATCTCCTGGTAAACATGTGCCAAATGCAGCTACTTTTACCGCGGTGTGTAGTAAGTGTAGTGCAAAGCGAGGGAAATTTAAAACCGAATTGTAGAAAATGTACAGGTTGTCCAAGCATTAATACTAAAGGATCATCATTTGGATTTCTTTTTGTGGGGATCTTTAATAAATGAAATGTATTGCACCAAAGTGGACATTATTGATGTTTTACTCAAAGTGTCATAACTGATGCCAATAACTTACGAGTTGAAAATAGCAGCAACATTTGTGTTAGTTTGTAGAAACTGAGTAAGACGGGCCGAAAATTTTGTTGTAACATGAAACTATTTTATTAGTTAAAACCACAAATTGATTATATTAATAATTAATAACAATGGCGGCAAAAGCAGTTAAATTTGCTGTATAAAATAGGTGTTATAAAATGTTATTTATTTCTTTCAATTTTATGTTCGGTCGTCGATTGCATACATTGCCTTATCAGGAAGTTCTGAATCATCCTGTATAATAAACTATAGCAAAACCTGGACTTTCTCACTACTAACACTTCAAGTTATACATAATTCCTTTTTGAATTAACAGAGCACCATTGTGATTAAATCGTAGATATTTTGAGTTAAAAAATATAATTCACTAATAGAGATATATTGATTATTTTATTCTAAATTCTACTACATATTAAAATATCACTTTTTTACCTTTCAGTTTTTATAATGATTTTTTTTGGTTATTTCTCCTATACATAAGAATTTACAGATTTTTTAAAAAGTATGTTTAATTGTATTAACATTGTAAAACTATTTATATTTGTTATGTATTTTAAGAGAAATACATATGTCGTTAAATTTATATTAACTTGTTACAGATACAAATATTTTACTACTACCTTTTTCACAAAAATATACTTTAAAATAGAGTAATTTGCTTTTACATATAAAAATATAGAAATACATTTGCTTTCAAATGTTGTATTTAAGTTTGCAACAGCTGTTGTGACAACTAAATAAAAGGACAAATTGTTATTTTGCTCTCCTAAAGGAAAAAGAAGAACAGGTACGAAGAAAGGTAAACTTATAACTTATAACTAAATGTTAGAAGATTTGGTAGTTCATGGTACATTCACTACAGTTTACCAAAAAAAAAATATATATATATAATTATAATGAAAATTGGAATAAGTATTCATTTTGATATGAATTGCATGCAATTTTTAAATTATCTTCCTATCGGCTATAATAAATGTCATAAAAACGTCTGACATATTTTCTGCTTTTGTGTCTAACATTTTGGTGTCATTTAATTGAATATTTCTGCAAGTGTTGATAATTTTGTTTCTAGGATGACGAAAGGCGATCGGAACGCAGTCACAGACCAGCTGCCGAACCTGAACAGTTTGGAGAGGAAGAAGAAGAAAGAGAGTATTCGGATGCTGATGATTTTATTGTAGATGACGAAGGCAGACCTATACGAAAGAAGAGGAAACCTATTTTCACCGATGCTGCTCTTCAAGAAGCACAAGAGACTTTTGGAGTGGACTTTGACTATGATGAATTCTCGAAGTATGAGCAAGACGAGTACGAAGAAGAGGAGGACGAGGAAGAAGAAGATGAATATGAAGAGGACGAAGATGGTGAAAGAAGGTAATATACTAAAATATAAATATTTCGTTAATTAATTTTTTATTTACGTACATAAAAGGTGATTCAGTCATAAAGTCATTAATTTTAACCACGTATTTGGAAGGCCCAATAAAGACAAAAAATTTTAAAAAAATATTTTACTCGACTTTTCAAAAGATAAACAAATCACCCTATAATAATCGGTAACACGACGCTCCTGGTACGCTACAAATTTTCTGATGATGCGTACAAGCATTGAAGCTAATAGAAGTCCAGCAGTGTTGCTAGAACCACATGCTTTTTTAAGGTATTCATTAAACGTTTTGTCAAGTTCTGACAAAAAATGTATTCATCATACCCTCGTAATACAAGTTCAAAAGCTCTACAAAATCTTATACAGTAAATAATTTTGGATAAAACATTAAAAACGTACCTATTTTGTGTCACATTTTTGTTATGTTCTTGAAAGCAGAATCAAGTCGAGCTTGTATGTTGATATTCCCAAATAATTCAAATCACATTTAATTATAAATCAGAGTCAAATCTATTACTTATGATCAGTAAGTACCGAATAATACAGACGTACACGGAAAAAACACAAATGCACGTCTATTAAAATGACTTATAAATTTTTCCATGACTGTTTAGCAGAGGACAATATTATATTTAACCAAATAGCAAATTTTATTAATAATTATAAACTACATCAGTGACACAAACACGAAATTCACTAACCTCTACCACGCGAAATCGTGAAAATGTAATTGACGGATGTGGAATGTGGATGAAGAAGAGAGAAAAGTTGGGCCGTGTGCATCTGTTCCTGATCCAGTCGACGGTGGGCACGCCTGTATAGGACCCGAACATATTAAATGGGAATTTGAACCCCCAATTTTTTAGCTGTGCCGAGTGTGCTGATTATAGCCTATCTGATATCGGCGCTGATTACTGCGGTTAATTCTTATAATTTCCTATTGATTACACCGGGTGTTTATAAAAATGCAAACTTAGTTATTGTTTGTTTCTGTTATTATTTAGCCGTTCTGCAGAGCTGCAGCGCTTGTCATTGAGTAGACATTAAAAACAAGGTTATTGACCTAAATACGATTGGTCAACACTCGGATTGCAGGATTGTTGGTCTCTGAATAGCTATGTCTGGGACTGTTTTTTGTTGACAGCACGACGGTTTTTTTTTTATTACTGTATATTTAAGAGGCCTCTTTAGGTATCTTAAAACTAGTTTCAAAATAACTTCAGTAATAATGATCCGATTTTGATACGGCTTTCACCAGTTTTCTGAGAAAAAAATTTAGTTTCTAATGCCTTAAATCATATTTTTTGACACAAGTAAAGGGTCTAAAATGTAAAGGAAACAAAATAAATGGGCATCCTAGAAGCGACGAATTATTTTATTAATTTATACACACTTTGCTGGAAATAATTGATAAAAACTAAATTTGGAACTAAGAAAGAGCATTGCTAAAGAAATCGCTTACGTTCAAATAGTATCAGGCGGTGAAATACTAGGCAGGCAAAGACAGAAGATGCAAGGGAAGTCAGACGGTTGTAATGCGCTTAGCAGAACGATTTAGTTGACTTGCATCTAGTGTTGCCCCTTAAATACAAGAAACGTTTCAACCTCTCTTTATAATTTAACCTAGTTAGTATTGAATTTTATTTTACCTACTATTTATGTAATGAAATGTGAATGGTTTATTTTGATCTGTTGAAATTTTGTAATTTCAATATTAAATATTCCTTCTGTTGAAACTTAAAATATTAATTGCATATTTTTAAAAAATAACTACCAGTAATTACACTATAGGAAAATATTTAAATTTGGCAACGTTGCGTCAGGCCGACACAGAGTTGAATTGCCACTGCAGTCAGTGCCAGTCTGAAAAGGGAGGGTTTAAATAATGATTTGAAAATATTTTTTCCGGCGTAAATCTGCTTTTAAAATTTTTTTTTCTACGTTCATGCAAAAAACAATACTTTATTGAACTATATTTAGTGGAAAAAGTGGTTCTTTATTGCACTAGTGCAATAAAATGTTTATTGCATTCATCTGTCATTCTACTACAGCGTTTTGTCAGCATGACAAACATAAATGTTCAAATCGACGTCACATTTTCCTAGACTTAGTGTCATCTAAATAACATTTTTTGGTTTTGCATGAACGTAGAAAAAATATTGTATGCAACTCATACAAAAAGTGCTTATTGCACTCGACTTGTTGTCCTACTCGGCCTGACGGCCTCGTTGGACAATTACACGTCGCGTGCAATAAACACTTACTTTTTGTACTTGTTGCATAAATAACTATTAAATCGCATATTCGTATTATATTCATTTTTCGCTATCTTCTCAAAATGAATGACATTATGACTGAATTACCCTGAGTATACTCGCATGTCATAAAAAAATAACAAAAAGTGTAAGTAAGAGATGAAGGGGTATTGTCAGTAGATGACTTGGAAACATATTTTCGTTTGGTATGTTATTTACGCTTAAACAAATGTGACATATTTTAGGAGGCGTCCTAAAAAAGCTGCTAAGAAAAAGCCTACCAAAAAATCCATATTTGAGGTGTATGAACCTAGCGAACTCAAAAGAGGTTTTTTTACCGATCTTGACAATGAAATTCGTAACACCGATATTCCTGAGAGAATGCAGATACGAGACGTGCCTATTACAGCCGTTCCCGACGATTCCACAGAATTAGACGATGAGGCTGAATGGATATACAAGCAAGCATTTTGTAAACCGACGATATCTAACATGGACGCACATTTAACACCCGAGGCGAGAGAGAAATTGAAGAAGGGTCCTCAAACCATCGGAAAGATTAGAAAGGCTTTGGATTTTATGAGAAATCAACAGTTAGAAGTTCCCTTTATCGCTTTTTATAGAAAGGAGTACGTACAACCGGAGTTAAATATAAACGATTTGTGGAAAGTTTACAAATATGACGCCAAGGTATATTATAACTTTATAATTTGAATTTTTAAGTAGAGTGTATCAATAATATTTTTTTTAGTGGTGTCAATTGAAGAACCGTAAAGAAAACCTCCTCCAACTATTCGAAAAGATGCGTTCCTACCAGCTTGATCAACTGATGAAAGATCCCGACGCTCCTATTCCCGATAACATTCGCGTCATGAAAGATTCTGATATAGAAAGATTGAAAAACGTGCAGACTGCCGATGAACTAAATGACGTGCACAACCATTTTATTCTTTATTATTCCGTCGACTTGCCTGCGATGCACGCTGCATGGAGAGTTAAGGAAAAAGAGAGGAAGAAACAGGAGAAGAGAGATGCAAGGTAATTTGTTATATTCAATTAACTTTTACAGGTTATAGATTGTACGAGAACGGGAGGTGTAAGCTGGGCCAATAGGAATATTTAATGTTATTCTGACCACATTTCTTTTTGCTGTCGTATCGTTAAACAAAAAGTATTTTGACGTGACGTCATAATACTATACTCTATTAGCACTTTTAATCCTTATGGATCAAAGACTAGGTACTGTGTATAGCCTCAAACTTAACCTGCCAAAACTTGCTAGGAACAAAGGTGGTGAATGGAATAAAGAATCGTACGATATCTGGAGAGTAACTCTTCTTATCCTTATACACTGTTTTCTTCATTATATGCTTAACTTTAATTGGAAATAGGAAATATCTTATAAAAAGTTATGTCTTTGTTTTTAATACCTTTTTTTTTATACTGTTACATTACCAGTACGTTTTTTTAACAAAAAAAAAAAAGTAGCGAAAATATTTGGATTTAATATTCCACTTTGTTAAAATTCAGCGACAGTAGCGTGTAGGTGCAGCGTTTTTTGCCAGGTTTTGCCTCACAGATGATTACGTGATACAAAGAATCCGGGTCATTTGTAGATCTGTAGATCAAATAATATGAATATCATAATATAATATAATATCACTACCCCTCATTCTAATCACGAGGATTAGCCCAGAAGTCGAAGACTTGTGCAGGAGAGGGGGCGGCATATTATTATTAAGCAGGCCGCATTTGCACCCAGGAACGACTTACGTTGGTAGGCCCTAACCACCCTCAGTGCAGGAATGAGGGAAACCTGGAAAACCTCATAAATTAGGGGGGTAGTCAAATGTCAACCGGTATCAATCTCTCACATTGACCCAAGCCAACATTCTTCCACCCTACCATACCTGTAGAGAGGGTGCCAATCTCCCCACGAATATAGCTTATATACGGTCTACCGGCTGCGGGGGTCGATTCAAGTACTGACGCCTTAAACCGCGCGACCACTGACCGACTCATGCTATTATTTGATCTATGGTTTTCCAGGTTATGTTGTGTCCTAGATAACAACACAGAAAACCATAGCATATCAAATGACATGCTCATCCACAATATACAGCACATCTTGGTTTTAATAATTATCTTCAGTCTTAAAACCACTAGAGCCCGTAATATTTACAAGCCCATGCATCCCATAGAAGAAAATCCTTCTGCAAGCACTCGTTCAATAGCAAACCAAAAGAATATTTGCCATTGTTACATATGGCATCCTCTCCAAGAAAATCAATTTTGCTCCTAGTGTATACAAAAAGTTTAAGGACTGCAACCCCAAGATTGCTTAGAAAGAGTACAATTTTTTGCCATTTATTCAAACTAATTGTTTAACTGTTTAACCTACTTAAATTTTCTACAAAATTTAACTGGGTTATTAGAAGAAGTACCATTAAACGTTTGGATCAATAATATGTGGTTTCAGCAAGATGGTGCTTCACCACACTTTTGCCATAAAGTGAGACACTTTTAGTCACTTTCTTATTCAAATAAATAGTACGAGATCCAACCGCATGATTACTACAGTTATTTGTTTTTTATCTAAAATGCAATTTTAATAAATGATTATTAATAGAGGAATAGGTCTCTGCCAGGTTGCCTATACTCGCGACAAGGATTCAGACGACTTACGTCATACGAACAAATGAATAATTCATTATATTTTCAACAAAATATTTAAGAAACTGCAACTGATAGTAATAAAACTATATGCTACACTAAAAGTTCGCATTATATATTGCACTAAATTGCAAAAAATGATTGTTTTAACGGGACCAAATATCGAAATTTACGTTGACAATTAAAACAAGTGTGTAACGTCAACCGTGACGTAAGACGTCTGATTTCTTGACGCGAGTATATCATAATATGGTCGCAAATATTTTTAATGAATTTTTTCATCCACTTGTCTGACAAACGTCAGGCGAAACGTCAAAATCGATGAAAAACTTTGTATTCGGGGACATTTTTGAAGCCATTCACACAACGAGAGGTCGTTATTTTGTTGTCCGGGGCCTATATGGGTCTTTTTGTCACGATAAACGACGATTAAAAGTCTTTGGAGAATTGCATACGGAAATACCCAAACAAGCACAATTTTGACAGATATCTCAGTAGCTCAGTGTAAAATGTACTGATTTAATAAAACAAATATTGGTGATTCGACTCCCAAATGGATAGACTTTTTTAATTTATTTGTTATGTTATTGTTACTTTGTTGTGGACTGTATCACTTTATTCTTTATTGAATAATTGGAAAACTTGTTTCTTTCCTAACTGTATATATTTAATATACAAATTTGGAGCAAATAGACATTACATTGTACTACTACAGACGTTCTTGTAATGGTGTCTCGATGAGCTCTGTCTTTTTTCCGACTATTAGTTTGCACGTTATCCCCACACGGCACACAATCAGCGCATGCGCTCTAACAGTTATGTTTATTTAACACACACCTTTATGACACTTATTATACATAGTGTTTTACAAAACCAGAACAGGATACAATTAAATATTTATTTTTTGATATCTACCAAAAGATTCAATAAATGAATATTAAAAAGTAATCTTTTAATTGTAGCCTGTTCTGGTTGTGCAACACTTATCTGTAATAAGGGTCGTAAACATATATGTTTGATAAAAATATAAAATTTTTAACCAAATATCAAATAAAAATGAAAGAAAAAGTTCCCATCTGGGAATCAAACCACCGACCTTGGGTTTACTAAGCCGGTATGCTGTACACTGCCAATGAAGCATCTGTTAAAATTTTGCTTATTTGGGTGTTTTCAAAAACTGTTAATATGTTCTTAACATTTAAGGGTATAATACCATCATGAAAGGACTCGGGTAGGGCTCAGATGGTAAAAAACCCTCGACGTGTGAACAGTTTAAAAAATATACCTGAATACAAAGTCCTTTTTTGTCAATTCTGATGTTTCATCTGACATTTGTTAGACAAGTGGACAAAAAAAATATTAAAAACACTTGAGGCCATATTTTGATAGATAACTCGGAAGAAACGTATTTCTTTATTAATAATCATCAATGCAGAAATAGGAACAATAACACCTTATTGACATTTACTACTACCTAGTTGACAGGTCAAGCTAGACTAGCACATCTTCTGCAAGGCACATGTATTGAAATATATATAGTCAGATTGACATTAAATATCATTTTATATTAGGTATACAATGATAGAGCCATCCTATATGAACAAAATATATGACATCAAAATCGAAAAACATTTTTAAGACATCATACTTGGTCCTGTAATAGTCGACTGAGTCGTAAGGAAAACACACTAAATGATAACAATAAAGTAGGCAGTATCGTAGAAATATTTTGAAGTTTTTTTATCTGATTCGCTGCTGCAATTAAGGTGAATTGTCATCATACACATTTTGAATTTTTTGAGAATCTTCAAATACTTTGCAGTTTTTCTTAAAGAACCATTGTTATCATAGATAACTTAAGAACCACCCTGAATATTAAAAACAATTGAAATAGAAACCTTCTCTGTTGAACTTCAATTTTCTTTGTGTTATTCTTGTAGATTAAAATTAATAGCGGAGAGTGAAGAGGGGGCTGATATTCCAGACGAAGTAGAAGAGATTGACGATGACGAGCCTGAACCAGAGACTTTGAAGTATGCTAATAGATCGGGAAGTTATGCCCTGTGTACTAGGGCAGGTATAGGTGAGTCAAACTGTTCTTGCGATATGGTGAAATTATTCAAAAAAGTTAATTATGGTGAAATATTCAAACTTAAACGATATTGCTTGTATTATTTTACTTTCTAATTTAATGCTACAATATTTTAAAATGGTAAAACTATCCATAGACCCACTCGCAAAGAAGTTTGGGCTGTCCCCTGAGAATTTTGCCGAGAACTTGCGAGATAACTATCAAAGGCACGAAGTTGAACAGGAGCCTTCCGATCCTTCTGAGACAGCGAAAGAATTCATTTCACCGTACGTTATATCAACTAACTGTTGAACGGTCTAAACAATTCTGCTTTCAGTAAATTCCAAACAGTGGACGAGGTCATTCAAGCCGCTAAATATATGGTTGCTTTACAAATAGCGAGGGAACCTCTGGTAAGGAAGTGTGTCAGGGAGGTGTTCTTCGAAAGGGCGAAGTTGTGTGTTTACCCCACAAGAAAGGGCCAGAAAGTCATAGATGAAGCTCATAATTGTTTCAGGTAATTTTTAGTTACATGTCTAAAACAAATTAGGAAATGTAGTAAACAAATTTTAAAAAAAATAAAAAAGAAAGCTGAAAGAAGTTAATAAGGCAAATGTCGAAAAAAAATATAATATAGAAAAAATATAAATTAAAAAAATAAATACCAAAAGTGGGCTTGAAGATTCTTAAAAATAATTAATTGCGATGTTTTTTTTCTCTTGCCTTTAATATGATATTTATGTTTGTTTTTTAGAAAAGCTGTCTTCTTTAAAAAAAATGGGCGAAGACATTAGTACTGCCATTAAGCAAATGGCCTTGTCGTCTTAGCCATTTCTACAGTTAGTTACATGCCTTCATATTGTGTATTTTTTTTAGCCGTACCAATGGAAAAATGAGACATTTTGTCTTGTCTTTCGTTTTTCAGTTTTTGAAAAAAAAAAACTGAAAAATTTTTGTTTAGATCATATTCAGAGATCATAATAGCTAACGATAGCTATACAGGGTGTTCAGTAAAGAATGCGCCAAACTTCAGATGTAGATAGTTTAGATGAAAATTAGCTGAATTAACTCAACTTACCTTGATCCAAAAGTTGACACTAACGGAGCTACAGAGTCAAAGTTGAAAACATAAATCACATTTTCTTCATTATTTATCGATCGCATCGACTGTATTTTATGAAATTTGATATAGGGGGGTTTTGGTGTATCTGCTAGAGGGCGCCGCCAACGATGGTCTAGATCCCTTTAAATCGCTATGACGTTTTTGTGCTACACTGTATCTCAATTTGGACTGGCAAAATTTTCTTCCCTATCTTTTCTAGTTAAAAAAAGGTACACCTTGTTGATGTCGCTAGAAGCAATGGTTTCTGAGAAAAACGCATCTAAATCTCATGATGCATGCAATTTATCTAAAAGTAAAGTCAAATTGTTGCGTAAGTAATGGGCCATACTGTAACAGCATAATACTGCGACCAAAATAAGTTGATTTGCTTCAAGCGATCGAAAGATAAGAAAGAAAATGTGATTTATTTCTTCAAGTTTGACACCATGTATCTTTGTTATTATTGATTTTGGTGGTGGATTTTTTAAGGATAATGAGTTAAAATTTTTGCATTTATTTTTTGAACATTTTGAATGGAACAATGAAAGCTATTACACAATTTTTTCGATATATACAGGGTTAACTATGACTTAGTACAAATATTTTAGGAGGGGATAGGGAAAAATAAGAATTAACGGAATAAAAAAATCCAAACTTATTTATAAAGCCAAAAAAAATTTTTTTCGATATTATTTTAAATCCTTATTTAACGCCGCCAATGTTAACTGGCTTGTTGGTTGCATACTCTACAAGCATGCAACAGTCGCTCATCAGTCAGTATGTGGTCAGTATCGCTGTCATGTCATAATTGAATTCCTGTGTTTACGTTGTAATTTTGTGTTCTTCTTCAGTTTTTAGTGCCTTATTTTAATTTTTAAACATTTTATAGTTATTAAATAAAGACATTTGTGTTGGGTGCAGATACTTTCCCACAATATAGTTCGCCGGTTTGGTTTTCTAGGTTATGGGACAAGATTGCCGCGTGCCGCGGTTACATTAAAACGTCTATTATCTACTCCTTTTCTTTGATTTTGTTATAATAAATGCCTATTTTATCTAGTTGTACCTACGGGAAGTATCTTTTATCGCTAGTGAGTGGCAGTAATGAGCAAATATGTAGTTCTACCAGTTTATAATGAAATAATGGAAAACGAATGCAAAATACTGGAGCTAAGTGGATTACCTGTTACCTATCTATCAGGTATTATTACTAATAAGAATGTTAATTTTCGTTTCGACATTTAGAAATGCTGAAAAAAAATGACGATGGTAGTAGATATTGTTGACAGATGTCTAAGGATCTAAGCCATCTCAGTCGGTTCTTATCATAGGCACCGACTTTCCGTAGGAAAAAAGGGTTCTGCCCCATTTTTTAAATATTGAGCTAAAATTCTGGAATAATATTTTTATTGTCTCTTAGGCTTCCCTGAGCATGTGGTTAAATTTTTTGTACTTAGTCATAGTTAACCCTGTATGTGAAAATATTTTATACTTAACAATAACAAAAACAGAATTTATCTTTTTACCTTTTTTTAGTATGAAATATATAAAAGATAAGCCAGTTAGAGACCTTACTGGCGATCAGTTTCTTAAACTTTGCATGGCTGAAGAAGACAATCTGCTAACTATTACCATCAATGAAACAATTGAAGGGAACACTACCTCCTCTTACATAGACGAGGTCAAACAACTCTATATTAGGGTAATAAAATATATATTTGTTATATCACCGCATATTAATTTATATATTTTAGGATGAATTTAGTAAAAATGTTCAAGACTGGAACGCTCTCAGAATGGAATGTGTGGAAAGGGCATTAACGAAAAGTGTCTTACCCGATTTACGTTCAGAGTTAAAGAGAGCCCTGCTAGCGGAAGCCAAAGAATTTGTATTAAAAGCATGCTGTCGTAAGTTGTACAACTGGATCAAGGTAAAATGCATGTATTTATTGTCAAAACATTTTAAGAGTACAATTTTTGCAGATTTCCCCATATACGATTACATTCCCAGATGAGGACGAAGATGAGTGGGATACCACAAAAGGAATTAGAGTTATGGGTCTAGCGTACGTTCCTGATTACTCAGTGTCAGCGTTTGCTTGCATATCGGCACCTGATGGCGAAATAACGGATTATTTAAGGTTGCCCCACCTCTTGAAAAGAAAAAATAGTTACAGAATTGAAGAGAAAATGATGAAAGTAAGTTGTAAATATTTTTCCACAATTATAAATTTTTAAGTAGCGCTCTTGGAATTTGAAATCAGGGGTGTATGATTTGCCACAACATAAATACCTGCACAGCAACTTTTGTTAGAAAATTCACTTGAACTATTATTGTATGAAATGAATCCCAAAATCAGTGTAACTGTGGTTGGAAAGTGTATTTGTATTTATTTGTATCAAATCCAATATCATAATATTTAATATACAGGGTGAGTCAGTCATAATGTCATTAATTTTAAGAGGAGTTAAGGAATAATGAGTAAAATGCAAATACGTGATTAAAAAAATTCTAAATGCATATTTACGCCGAAAAAAAATATTTTCAAATCATTATTTAAACCCCCTTTTCAGACTGTCACTGACCGTTCACAGCCTTGGTCAGTTACAGCTCACAGTTCAACTCGATGTCGACCTGATACCATGTTGCCAAGTTGAAATATTTTTCTAGTACCTACCGACCTAGGCATTAGACATCATAAATAAACGATTGTACTGACTATTTTAGAATCTCATATTATTTCTTGCTCAGTTCAGCCAATAATAATTTAAAATGTTAATGTTCAATGTTTAAAAAATATTTAATATTGAAATTACAAAACTCCAACGTATCTAATAATAAACTGAGTAATAAACCATTTAGGAACATTACATAAAAAACGTATACCCAATGGGTAGGTAAATTATTAGGAGAAGCTGAAAAGTGTCCCGTGTTTAAATACAAAGTAATAAAAAACCCTTGTGTTGTCGACAAAACACTGTCCAAGACCGAAAGAGCACGCCTCCGATCTGATGCTCATAAAAAATTATCGAGAGTAAATCTGACTTACCGTATTATTAGGTCATTAACCTAGTTACCTAGTTGTTGTACTGTTATTTATCGACAAGGAGTAAAACTAACTTTTTTTATCTAGATACATGAATGAATTTTCCTTAAATATTGATTTATTTGTTAATAAAAACAAATGTAGATAATAAATAAATGTTTTCGAATGTTAGGTTATTTAGTTTTAATAATTTTGATATTACGTTTTCACTACGTTTTACAATTGAATATGAAGTATAATAATTAATTATTTAGTTTGTAGTTACATACATCTAGCCTAGAAATGTATTGCTTTTTAAGTAATATGTACTAACCTATTTAAAATTCCACTTCGAGTAAAGCTACACTCATCCGTCCATAGCACTTTTGGGTCAGCAGCAATTCGATTTTATAACCAATTGCAAAATTCAAGACAACTGGGGAAATCAGCAGGTTCTAAAGATTGAACTTTCTGAAAATGGTACGGGTGCAGGAGTTTTCCCGTAATATTCTGCAGACCTTGCTTTGGGATATCTCCAATCGCCTTGAAATGATTCTTGTAGAAATTGTAGGTTGCTCCTCAACTAAATTTAAAACAGCTTCTATTAGTCATTTTGAGGATTCCCAGCAAGTTCTCGGCGCGGTTTCACACATCCCGTATCGCGAAAACGTTGAAACACTTGGACAAAAGTGCGCGCACTTAGATGAAGCCGATTCTCCGGTATTCGGCAGCAGCGGCATTTGCATTTCGTAAACATTCCCCGTATAAAACTAGCATTTCCGCATATTCTAAATTAGTAAAATTAGGCATTGTGATGTGAATTTACGACCAATACACGACCGAAATAAACAAACTACTGCTCGTCTCGTATTCTCTCCATCCCCCCTCCAAATGTGTGGTGTGATCTCTAAATTTGGGGGGGAAAGAAATGTGGAAAGTGCGACTAAATGGTGGCAAATTTGAATAACACGCAGGCTGAAGTGTTAGACGACATTATCTATGTAAACATGATGTGGCAACGATGTTTTTCCATTGACATTAGATTATCATATGGCTGCGACATCAGAAAGTTTGTAGCGTACCAGGAGCGTCGTGTTACCGATTTTTATAGGGTGATTTGTTTATTTTTAAAGGTTGAGTAAAAAATTTTTTTCATTTTTGCCTTTATTAGGCCTTCGAATACGTGTATTCACCCCTGTATTCTGATGAATTCATCAATTTCTTCGTCAATAAATTGTTAGTGTAATCCCTGCTTCATTGATTTAATTTGAGGTTAGGGACTAGACATCACTAGAACAAAACGTAGCACTTGGTTAGAAACAGAACATACTAAATAAAATGTTTTCTATGGTAGTATTGTTTTTATTTAATATTATACAGTCAGTAATTAAAATGTATAAAATTAAAATGATATATGACTTATTATTTTTTTATATGTGGACTAAATGCCCCCTTGGCTTTAACTCATTCAGAAACATTACTTATGAATCACCCGTATAGTTATATAATTTGGAATTAGCTCTATTTGACATTTTTATAATTTTTAGGAAGCCGATCTTCAAGCATTAAAAAATTTCATATACACAAAAAAACCTCATGTTATCTCAATCGGAGGTGAGTCCAGGGAAGCTTTAATGATAGCAGACGATCTTAAGGCAATCATAAACGAGTTGGTAGAATCTGATCAATTTCCTTTGATCAAAGTAGAAATTATAGATAATGAATTAGCGAAGGTATATGCTAATTCTAATAAAGGTCAAGTAGACTTTAGAGATTACCCAGAACTCTTACGTCAGGCCGTTTCATTGGCCAGGAAAATGCAGGATCCTTTGATAGAGTACTCTCAGCTCTGTAACGGGGATGAGGAAATACTGAGTTTAAGATTCCATCCACTGCAGGTTAGTTGAATTGGTTTTTTAAGATTTATGTTTGCAGTCGTTTAATTTTAGTTTTGTTTAATCAAATTTTATGTCATTTCTTTGATGATCAAAATATTGTTTATTGAAACCATTTTCTGATTTGATACGAATAAGTTTGTTATAGTGCTTATAGAGTTTACTATACCCAACCGCCAAAAATTTAGAGAGTGACTCTCGTTATAAACCCGCTCAATTTATAGCAGTCGACACAAGGAAACATGCAGCCCATATGTTTTTCCTATAAAATCATGTGCCGCATATCTCTGAGAGCATACCCGATTACACAGCTTCTGCTGCAGCAAATATGCATGCGCCAGATCGGAGAAGTTAGCCTTCTATTGATTGTGACCAATTGATGGATCCGCCTGTTTCATTTCCAGCCCTGTCATGGGCAGGTATATCTTTCGGGCGGGCAAAATTTCGGGATCTTTCCACTAATTTAATTATGAATGTAATTAATGTATTAGTGATTTTGTATTCTTAAGAATGGATAATAATTCAAGCTCTAAAGTGTGTTCAGAAAATCGTTGACGCCGTAATTTGACAAGTGAGAAATATCGGATGCTGACATGTATGAAGGGATTAGGACGCGAGGTTAAAATATGAGTGTAAGTGAAGATGAAATATGTAATATGTGTTCTGTGTGATTCATTGGTTTAACAAGCAAAGAAAACCTCCGTAAGTTGTCGATAAATTGACGAATCTAAGAACCAAAGAGCTGCTATGACCTAATACTATCTCGGCTCAAAATTGAATACGCATTTCGCCATTAGGTTGCGCCTTTATATATAATTTCTCACTCAACGGCGTGACATATGAGTTATGGTATGTGAATTTCCGTATAAATGAAATCGAAAAGAGGATACTAATAGAAAAAGACGAAATAGTGATAAGACAAAGAAATTTTGAGGAAACATGAAGGTCATACGGAAGTCGGTACGATATGATATAATAAGTGTTAATGTGTGACCATTGTAATGACAGTGCTAGTAACCAATAGTGAATAGTGTGTATATATAGTAATTCGTGAATATTTGTGTGATTTATTTAATGGTGAGAGAATCTCTATTTATAACGAATTTTATCAACTATAACATTTTCTCAGGAAACTGCCATGCACAAAGTATAATACTTTGTGTTTTTATGATAGATTGTCAGAAGCTCAAAACAAACTTATTAACACCACATAATAATTAAAGTAACAATAATATTTGTACTGTTTTACTGTTTTGCAAAATTTGTCAAAAGTTGAGATTTTCCCACCATAAATAATTAAAACAGAAGTTGCAAAATTTGCTAAAAAATTTGTGTGAATTTGCGTGTGCAACCCTCACTTGTACTCATCTCTGTGCTATGAATCAGTCACTATCTGTTATTTTCGACCTGTTTCTACTAAAAATGGATGTTATGTAATTATTTTTGTCTATTTTTTTATATCTGATCACCTTCAAATTTAGTACGCCTATAAAATGTTGGTCCTCGCACGCTTCGCCCGTCGCGTTTGTCTACAAGATAGCTATTAGTCGCTCTCTATATTTTCGGCCATCTAGTATAGTTACAATTTGTATTTTTGTTTAAATACCAACGTATACTCAAATTTCAAAATAGTATCATATTATAAACTCACTCACAATAACAGTATCGTCTTATTTTAATATCTATACATTATCCACTGTTTTGTAGGAACAAATAGCTAAAGAGGAGCTTTTGGAGGCCTTATGTTTGGAATTCGTAAATCGAACGAACGAAGTAGGTGTCGATGTAAATTTAGCCGTCCAACAAGCTCACAAAAGCAATCTAGTCCAATTTATTTGCGGCTTGGGCCCTCGAAAGGGTCAGGCATTGCTTCGCGTTTTAAAACAGACGAATCAGAGGCTGGAAAACAGGACACAACTTGTCACTGCTTGTCACATGGGTCCAAAAGTATTTATAAATTGCTCTGGTTTTATTAAGATTGACACTAATAGTCTAGGTGATAGGTAGGTGTGTGCTTTTTATTTTGATTGAGAGATTGAGAGGAAATGATTTTAGTACCGAAGCCTATGTGGAAATTCTGGACGGATCTCGTGTACATCCGGAAACTTACGAATGGGCTAGGAAGATGGCTGTCGACGCTTTGGAGTACGACGATGATGAAGGCGCTAACCCGGCAGGTGCATTGGAAGAAATTTTAGAAGCTCCAGAGAGATTGAAAGACTTAGATCTTGACGCGTTTGCTGAAGAACTGGAACGGCAAGGATTTGGTGAAAAACAATGCCTAGTTTAATTCCTTAGCAACTGACTTTGTTTAATTTTCAGGTAATAAAAGCATCACACTGTACGATATAAGGGCCGAGTTAAACTGTCGATACAAGGATCTGCGTCAGCCGTTCCACTCTGCTAATCCTGAAGAATTATTTGATATGCTCACAAAGGAAACTCCCGAAACGTTCTACATCGGTAAAATGGTTACGGCCACCGTCATTGGTACGAATTGACCTCTGATTCTTTGAATGTAATAATTTACGTTGGAAATATTCTTTTCAGGAATTGCCCGTAGGAAACCAAAGCCAGACCAACTGGATCAGGCCAATCCCGTTCGTAACGATGAGACGGGCCTCTGGCAGTGTCCGTTCTGTTTGAAGAATGATTTCCCAGAACTTTCCGATGTGTGGAATCATTTTGACGCAGGGTCCTGCCCCGGTCAAGCGACTGGAGTTAAACTGAGATTGGATAATGGTATATCAGGTGAGTGATATAAAAAAAGGAAACCTTTGCAATTTTTAGTAAATGTTGAATTAAACTGAGGATTTGGCATATCGATATGAGAAGAATAGTGACCCGTAAACATTTTCGTTTTATTTTATTAATAACTTTCAATTTCTCTTTCATTATGCAGTGATTCAGAATTTATCATTGGAAGCATACTCCAAGTTGCTATAGACGTAGCCATTTTTGTCATTTGAAAAACTAAGTAAAGACTCGCATCACAAAAAAGTTAATACGTACAGAAAGTAATCGGATTTCAGAGAATTTTCAGAGAAACTACAGTAGCCCAGCGATGTTGAAAATACTTTAACTTCAATAATTTTTTACTCGGAAACTATAAGGATTTTAGAAAAAATTTTTTTACGCTATTGACTTCATTTTTCATGATGCATTTATTCCCAAATTTTTTTAGATAAGTTCTGAATCACCCTGTATGTATTTACTTAATTTACATTTTTTCCAAATCTGATATTATTTGATAAAAACAAAACAAAATACGAGAAACTTCACACTTCTATCTATGCAAGTAATTTGTTGTGCACCCCTACAGTAGTTCCAAAATCTATCAACAGATGTCTGCCTCTTTATTTCGCGAATATCCGATTTATTGAATTATGTTGCAGCAAATTTTAAGTTAATAGATACAAGGCTAATAAATTTCATTTGATCGGTTGGCTGACGTTAAGTAAAACAAAAGTATTTTTTAAATCTGGTGACGTAATCGGTTAACAGATATGTACATAAAATCCATCCATCTTTAAAATGAAATATTTGTGACATACATACATGAATTTTCTCTTACAACTTTCTTTTAATGAGAGATTTGTTAGTGGAGTATTGCAATATATCCATAATTATTTTAGGATACATCTACATTAAGAACATTAGTGACAAACCAGTATCTAACCCGGAAGAGAGGGTGGGCGTAGGCCAACTCATCCATTGCCGAATAATGAAAATAGACGTTGAACGTTTCTCTGTAGATTGCACGTCAAAATCTAGTGATCTCTTGGATAAAAACCACGAATGGAGACCACCTAGAGATCCATACTATGACCAAGACAAGGAAGATAGAGACAATAAGGCAGAAGCCGATAAGAAAAAAGAAAAGCAGCGTAAAACATACATTAAAAGAGTCATCGTTCATCCTGCGTTTCACAATATATCTTATGCCGAGGCAGAGAAGTGTATGGCTAATATGGATCAAGGTGAAGTTATTGTAAGGCCTTCAAGTAAAGGTGCGGATCATCTTACCATAACTTGGAAGGTGGCAGATGGCATTTATCAGCATATTGATATTCGTGAAGAGGGAAAAGCTAATGCTTTTTCATTAGGTAACTTTATTCTTATTATAATTCAAATTTTTTCTGTTTATTTAAGAAATGAACCCGTCATGAATAAACAAATGAATTAATTATTTACATTTTTTATAGGAAAATCGTTGTGGATTGGCAATGAAGAGTTTGAGGATCTAGATGAAATAATTGCTCGACATGTTACACCGATGGCTGCTCACGCTAGAGATTTATTATATTTCAGGTATTACAAAGACACCGAAGGGGGTCATAAAGATAAGGCTGAGGAATACCTCAAGGAGGAAAAGAAGAAAAATGCCTCAAAAATCCATTATGTGGTGAGCGCTGCGAAGGTAAATAAATGATATTGAAAATTTGTTTTTCAAAATTTAAACTAAACTGTTTTTCTAGAATATACCTGGCAAATTCTTGTTGTCATATCTTCCTCGCAACAAGGTGAGACACGAATATGTCACTGTGACTCCCGAAGGTTTTCGATTTAGACAGCAGATGTTTGACTCGGTTGCGTCGTTGTTTAAATGGTTTAAAGAACACTTTAGGGATCCACTCCCAGGCGGTATGACGCCTGGCACGCCTAGGATGTCTTCTGGACGTACGCCTTACGGTGGCGGTAGTGGCACACCTTCATTCAGTAAGTCGAAAAAAATCAAAGATAGATTTCTTCAGTTATTATTTTTACACATTTGCTCATAAAAAGTGTGTTTTGTGAGATATATTGAGATATTGAGATAGTTATAATTTATTTTATGCATGGTCCACATTTGCTATACCTGCAGGGTGAACCTCAAATAAGTATAAATATTTTAACCAGCAGTACAGTTTAGAAATAAAAAAGTCAAATTTTAAATAAATTTCGTGATTTTTCAATCAAAAACTTGTTGAATAGCGCTGATCCGACTCCGTTACTAATATTTAAGAGTCATGGTGGATGTGTGCGACAGTGTTGTCATTGTCCATTTTTACTACACTCCAACTGATTTATCACAATACATGCTATCGTTTTCACTATCACTGATTACAACTGCTTAACAATATTCTTTTAGCATGTCAAGCTTTTTATTGTATGAATAATGCGCGATATTTTACTTAATCACACTGTATTTCACCAAAAATATTAATTAAATATACAAAACACTGCCCGTGAAAATAATAAAACAATTTAAATACATTACTGCCACAAGTCTTAAAACAGATGCGTCAAGCAGTGCAATACTTAAAGAAACCATTAGTTTAGTTCGGTGTCAGAAGATGCACAAATAATACATGTTTTGTTTCCACTTGTACCTTGCCTTTGCCACAGCTTATTCCTTTCCCCTGAACCAGTGTACCGGTATTAACATAACCTTTTCGTCAACCTCGCTGACTGTGGCTAGTAATCCTAGAGAATAGGGCTGGTGCCGGACATTTTGCCTACTGTCCGTGACACCTACCTGTTACCTGTGCCTACTACACTAGCTTCTTTTTTGCATGTGATTGACACTGCTTTTAAATATTTTACTTTGCCTTCTCCTGATATTGAACGCATACAACAAGCTATTACATGTTTTGTGTGATAGATTACAATACTGTCATACGTTACAATTTTAAGGATTTTCTAGGAAACTCAATTGTTTACTGCATTAATACTAGTACAAAATCAAATAACAAACAAATTGAGGATAATTTTGAAGAATTTTCAAACACAGATTTAAAGTTACAAAGATTACTCATATTACGTTAAATACACTCTGGCTTAGGCTTTCAATTACTAATTGTTTTATCTTCATTGATTCATTATGTTCTACAGAAAAACATATTTTTTGTTTTGTTTTTAGACATGAATACTGAAGCTATTCAGAGGGTAGCACAAAATCTTCCGAGCCATATGATGCAGACATTGTCTGCAGTAGCAAACCAAACTCCACATTATCCCCACACTCCTGGTGGTGCTTATGGTGCTGCTAATTATATAAATACGGTAAGTCTACTTGAATACTCAAATCTCAATAGTTTCTATTTATTTTTATCATTTATTTATAGTTTTCCTAAAATATTTTATAAGTATTTCACATTACTTTTGCTTATTCTGTATCAAAAGAGGTTACAAAGTCTTCATTTTCCAAGCAATTTCTCTTCTCAATACAAATGTCTTTCCCACCTATTAATTATTAGTTTGAGGACAGGACACATAATGTAAAGAATTGTTAAATTGATATAATTAAAAATTTGATCAGTTTGCAAGATGACAGATTATTATCGGAATCCATTGGAATATATCCATAAAATACACAGCACTTTCCAAAATCATATTAAAATACAGATATTTGACTTTATTCTTTTGATGGCAAATGTTCGACTGTCAGAAATTTCAACAAAACGTTTTTAAATTTGTTACTAGAAAGGCAGGCAAGTCGGAATACACCGACTTGGCCATTCTTTCTTTTATGCCTACGGCACTCAAGCCGCACTGCGTTACTCTTAAAGCAAGTCAGTAAATATAATACTAGTATAAATATACTTCACCGACTTTTCAGCCTTATACACCCAGTGGACAAACACCGTTTATGACCCCATATCAGACGCCCCACACTCAACAAACTCCCCGTTATGGACAACAGACGCCTTCGCAGCACATGCCGAATACAGCCCCTCATCTCAATGGGCCATTCTTACATCCGGGTGCTGTCACTCCATCTCAGCGTACGCCTAGCTACAGGAATCTCCCGACCCAATCGCCCATGTTGCAGCCCAGCCCAACACCAAGCCCGGGATCGCAGAGTTCCTTTGGCAGCCACGCTCACAGCAGGGGTAGTAGTGGTAGTTACGATCCAGCGAAGGCAGGGGGATACCAACCGATTGATTCTCCACGGGGTTATATGAACAGGAACTATCCCGACGGAGGAAGATACGGGGGAAATTCGGAGTCGATGGATTGGCAGAAGGCTGCGGAAGCTTGGGCGGCGAGATCGAAAAGTAAGTTTTACTATTTATTATAGTTTCACTGATTCAGTCATTATATATATTTTTTAAATTAGTATATTTTGTAAAAGATTCCAAAACAAACTTTAGAATGTTTGTTTCTTAGTAAACACCGCAACTAATTTTATTTATTAACTTCAACAACCTGTTACTTTTAAACTGTTAATAAGGCAAACATGACATTTCTGGTGCTCTATTTTCCTCCAAATTTTTAAACACAAACTATAACTACTCTGTATAATAGTTGGGTAAATAATTAAACTTATAAATTAAAACACTAGATGGTGACACTTGTATTAGATCCTTGTTTTTATTTGTTTTATGAGTGTCAGGGATTTTATCGGTGGAGTACTTGAATCGAGGTGACTGGATTGCTGTGGGTTCGACCCCTGCAGCCGGTAGACCGTATATAAGCTATATTCGTGGAGAGATTGGCACCCTCTCTGCGGGTATGGTAGGGTGGAAGAATGTTGACTTGGGTCAATGTGAGAGATTGATACCGGTTGGCATTTGACTACCCTCCTAATTAATGAGGTTTTCCAGGCTTCCCTCATTCCTGCACTGAATGGTGGTTGGGGCCTACCAACGTAAGTCGTTCCTGAGCGCAAATGCAACCTGCTTAATAATAATATGCCGCCCCCTCTCCCGCACAAGTCTTCGACTTCTGGGCTAATCCTCGTGATTAGAATGAGGGGTAGAGATATTATTATTATGATTGAGTTGCCATCTAGTTTGATTAATTGTCAAATATTATATATTAACGAGAATAAAATCAATAGCCTTTCTTACACAAACATGGTAGTAATAGGTCTTATATTTTGGGTTAAAATTGTCTATAAAGTTGCACGCATGTACCTCTCGATCATCAACCTGATAATAGAGTATAAATTTCATTTTCTAGCTACACCAAGGAGCGAAGGTCGTAATACTCCACGTTTGGGCGGTCAGAGGACCCCGAGATTTGATGACGTCAGGAATGACTTAGAGAGGACCCGTATGAAGAATGTCGGTAAGAGCCCGAGGTCAGTTCGATCCACTCCACGCACTAATACTTCCCCCCACTCCATGTCGCTTGGTGACGCCACACCACTGTATGATGAAAATATATAATTATCCTATATTAATTTTTGTACAGTGCCCTCTAGTTCTGAGCAAATCTTGTTATTTTTTATTAAGAAAATTAATGGCCACAGTTACTCATCCGAGCAAAAATCTCGGTGATACACACAAGTGGTAACTGTTTTTATGAATTATTTATATGATCAAGGTTTTTTTTAATTCTTCCTTCTTAGCTTTAGTTTATTTATACAAATAAATATTCAGTACAGTTCTTGTTATTCTTTCATTACAAAGGTCCGACCATCTCCCATCGTTAAGTGCTTATTCATTCCTCCCCGAATCCCTCCTATCTGGCAGAGCATACGCAATTACACAGCTTCTGCTGCAGCAAATACGTATGCGCCAAATCAGAATGCTCTGTTTCTATTGGTAACGACGATTTGATGGATCCACCTGTTCCATCTACCGTGGAGGGAAACGTGGGAAAATTGCCTATAATTAAATTAAATAAACAAAACGGCTCCGGAGACCTCTTACAAAACACCGGAAGGAATGTATAGGGGGATTCATTCCCGACCTGCTTGCACCTATAGTTGCCCGAAAAATTGTTCAGTAAACGTTTTTAAAAATTTCCTTAACAAAAATCTCGGTAAACACTTCCATGCTATAATGTATCGATTGCGACCGGCTAAAATACCATTACGGACGCTATAGGTGGTATTTTGTAAACGGTATCAGCGTCGGCTTTTCCTCGACAGCTCTGGTTAGAGGGAAATTTCTAAAACTTTGATCGCCCGTAACTCTCGATCGGTTGCAGATACGGAAAAACTAAAAGACAGGTCAAATTAGCATTTTGAGGGAGCTTTTGTCTGAACCAGACCACGTCCTCCTGCCGTTGGTGTGAAAAATCCAAAACTTTGATCGACCGTAACTCTCAAACTGTTGTAGATACGGAAAAACTAAAAGACAGGTCAGATTAGCATTTTGAGAGAGCTTTTACATGGAACAAACCGCGTTCCCCTGCGTCAAATAATAAGGGAGTAATGACGTCCCGAAAATAGCCTATAATTTTAGAAAAATCCAAATATCTCCAAAACCGTTTGTTTTAGAGCAAAACGGCTTCAGGTACCTGGGAGGAATGAATAGGGGGATTCATTCCCGACCTGCTGAGACCAATAGTTGCCCGAAAAATTTTTCAGAAAAAATTCGGTTTTGAAAATTTTTCTTGTAAAAATTTTGTCAAAAATTTCCACGCCATAATGTAACGATCGCGGCCTGCTAAAATACCGTTAAGGACACTGCAGACGCTATTTTGTAAACGGTATCGGCGTCGGTTTTCTGCTCAACGGCTGCTGTTGGTAGCCCTTAAATTTAGAAAAATCCAAATATCTCGAAAACCGTTTGTTTCAGAGAAAAACGGCTCCGGAGACCTCTATTAAATACCGGGAGGAATGTATAGGGGAATTCATTCCCGACCTGCTGGCCCAAAAAATTTTTCAGAAAAAATTCATTTTTAAAAATACCCCTTACAAAAATCTTGTCAAACACTTCCACGCGATGATGTATCGATTGCGACCGGCTAAAATACCGTTATGCCACAGGCGGTATTATGTAAACGGTATCAGCTTCGGTTTTTCCTCGACGGCTGCGGTTGGTGGGAAAATTCTAAAATTTCGATCGACCGTAACTGTCGAACGGTTGCAGATACGGAAAAACTAACAGACAGGTCAAATTAGCAGTTTGAGTGAGCTTTTGCCTGAAACAAATCGCATTCCCCTGCGTCGAATAATAAGGAATCTATGACGTTCCGAAAATAGCCTATAATTTTTAAAAAATCTAAATATCTCGAAAACCGTTCGTTTTAGAGCAAAACAGCTCCGGAGACCTCTTTGAAACACCAGGAGGAATGTATAGGGGAATTCATTCCAGACCTGCTGACACCTAGTTACTCAAAAAATTTTTCAGAAAAAATTAATTTTTAAAAATTTCTCTTACAAAAATCTCGTTAAAAACTTCCAGGCGATAATGTATCGATTGCGACTGGCTAAAACGCGTTATGGACGCTACAGGCGGTATTTTGTAAACGGTATGAGCGTCGGCTTTCCCTTGTCACCTGTTGTTGGTAGGACAATTCTAAAACTTTGATCAACCGTAACTCTCGAACGGTTGCAGATATGGAAAAACTAAAAGACAGATCAAATTAACATTTTGAGGGAGCTTCCGCCTGAAATAAACCGCGTCCCCCTGCAGCCTAGAATGCAATGAGATAACCTTTTCCAATCTGCTGACACCTATAGTTGCCCAAAAATAATTTTGGGAAAAATTCAATTCTAAAAATGGGAAAATTTTTAAACTTCAATGACTGTCGATGACAATTGGCTCGTATACTCGCGTCAAGAATTCAAACGTCTTACATCACGGCTGACATACATTTGTTTTTATTGTCAACATAATTTTTGATATTTGGTCACGTTAAAAACAATTTTTTGCAATTGTGCAATATATAATGCAAACTTTTAGTGTAGTATATAGTTTTATTACTGTCAGTTGCAGTTTCTTAAATATTTTGATGAAAATATAATGAATTATTCATTTGTTCGTATGACGTAAGTCGTCTGAATTCTTGTCGGGAGTATATATCAAAATGCAATGATAAATAAAGACAAATCCTGAATTCAGTTTCTTTATTTCATATAATACTTATACAATTATACAATAATAATAAGAACGACAATTGTTTTTGTCAAATAAACAATAAATTACAAATTCCCTAAATTGTTCTACTTAATATTTAGTAGTACGTAATACATATTTTATACATTCATAGCTTATAGTAAAGCATAGCAGATGTGTGTCATAGGGAGAAACCAACGAAGTATAAACTATAAAAATAAATATATGATTTTTAACAAGCACCTACAACAAATATAAATTTACGAACTGCAATTTTCTAGCACATTCTGCGAAAATAATAACAAAATACTTACAGGGTGAATTGAAGCTTATTATACTCGATTTGTTAAACCGAAAACATGTAAGTTAAAAATATGTAACAAAATTTAAAAAACACTTATTCACTGAATATTTCAAATCCACCCTGTAACAAGAAATCAGTCACATGGTCATTGATGTAAGAATGCAACTTACAAATGCCAGATCCTTAACTAATGAAAATAAGGTGGCACAAAAAGTTACTTTGATAACTTGTTTAAATGGAAATTATTTAACTTGTGCAATTACTCGTATATACAAAATAAAACTGAGAATCAAGGAATGAAAAATATTTACTGGGTGTCTAGAAATTATAAGCGAAGAATTTAGGGGATAATCCCACACACAAAAATAATAGTACAAGTAAAACGTACATACACAATCTAACAGCATTTTGATAACGACGTTATTCAGCATGGGACTGATCAAATGCAAAATTGATAACTAATTATTTAGTTTAGCTACTATATGCTAAACGTGACCAATATGAACTAGACGTGGGTACTTCGGTTCTTTTCAAGGAACTAGCCCATCGGTTCTCGGTCACTAAAAAGATACAATTCACTGAACAGGCTTAATCCAGCCCATTGATGTTATGATTTCGAATTAAATGTGTCAAGATCGAATAGAATTGTAAAGTCAATCTGCATCAGCACGTATTTTACTATTGCATGTTTATTTCTAGTTACTGGTATTACCTTGTTTTTTCTTTATGTTACCAGAAGTTGTTGTTTATGCTTATCATTATGTTAAAATACAATTCTGTGTGGCAACCGGCAACCGATAATCAAAATATTCTATAAATTATTGCAGGAATTTCTCTGATGTAAAGCTCATTTAGTGAAACATTGATAATAGTTTTTATCCTTGTCGCTATTGAAATCGGAAAATTATTTACTACTGCCATTTTCAGATTTTGCATCATCTTCTAACGTCTCATCGTTAATATTGTCTGAATTACGTGTCAGAGTCATGATTGTTTTTAATTCGTACATCATATTTCAGAGCAAATTATATGCGTCCGTATATTGCAATTCCCTTTAGCAAACTAACAGCAAATTTTTTCATACGATTGCACATAAGTTCCTAGGGATCAATACTGCACAAGAGTAATAGTTTTAACGAACAATTTGTTCGGGACTCGGAACCAGTTAAATCTAACGGATCGCTTGCGAAAGACATATGTCTAATATAGTTACATAACCTCAAAGTTAATTTACAGTTGAATGTTTTGTCTAAACTTTCTATTTGTAATTTTGTTCAAATTTAATTGATTACCAGCAACAAACTGCGTATACTAAGATCAATTATTAACAAATCAAAAACAATACACATAACCTCAAAAATAATCATCTGACTTCGCCACTCTCGTATCTAACAAGTGCATGATTGGAATGAATAAATTAAAAACCTTTACATCGTTTTCATAAAAAACTGGATCAGTATTCTGATAGAACAAACACTAAGAATTTCAGAAATTTTATATTACTTTAATGGGTACAATCGCTCGTTAAATTTTGTACTTATAGTTTCTAAACACTCAGTATGTACATCTAAAACAACGATATCCCAGACAAGATTTCACAATTAGATATTATAAAAAAATATAATAAAATATTTAAAAATGTATAAAATTATATTAAAACGGATTTGTGTATAGAATCATGGCTGGGAAAAATTGAAAGTCAATAAAGCAAGTTAAAAATGAATAATGTAAATGAAAAGGTAAACACCCTGTACATTATACACTTACTGTGCCTGAAGGTAAGGAAAATTTGGTGTTTATTTTACATTAACAATTACATTACTGAATATTGCACTAAAAAAAATGAGGCCTTAACGTTAGAAGTTTTTTTTAATATAAAGGTGAAGATTTAGATTGGTACATGTATGTATTCTCATTATATTTAAATTTTAGAGTAAGCTTTCTTAACTTCTTTCGAAAACATTGAGATCAATCCAAAAATTAAGTATAATCGTTAAAACATTATTTGAGATTCGTATTTAACAAAGTTATATATCTTTTTTTCTTACCGCAATACAATTCCTCTTTAAATAAATTCTACTATATATTTATTTCACTTTAAACTCTATCCATTTGATCACTGAAATTCACATTCAGACATTATACAGTGTAAAAATTATAAGTTAAATGACTAGAATAAAATACCGTTAAATAATTCCTTAGAAAAACGTATGGAACCCGTAAAATGAGAGTAAATTGTAAAAAAAATCACAACCTTCAATGTCTCCAAGAAACTTTTCAAATTAGTTTTTTTTTGGGAAAATATATTAGACTATATTAATGTCAGCAAAGTTGTGACAATTTATACATGACTTTTATATAATTAAAAATACTTACTTTTAGATGAATTATATAAAAACTGGGTACACAAGGTTTGATAGTTAGTTCGTGAGCTTGCTTGTATGTTTACGTTGGCAGCACCGTACATGCGGTTTGGGAATTTATTTTGACTTTGGTGTGTCACTATTCTACAGCTGTTTTTGTCAAGGTACGGGTATTACTTACTGAGAGCGTTTGTTATTATTGTTCTATTTTTGTGTTCCGTCGTCGTGAGAATATTGGAATTTCAACTACACAGTGTCCACTACAGAATGGTCCTAATTTCTGGACTGTATTCTTGGAGACAAAATATAGCGATTTAACCCATCTTACTTCAGACCAACAGTTCAAAGTTGCTTATTTACAGGGTGTTAAAGTTAAAAATTAAATTTTGTCTTTTGCTAATATTTCACACAGTTTTCAAGATATTTATAGCAACATGGACACTGGTGGGTTTTTGAAATTACAAAAATTAGTAGCACATGAAAGACCGCATGTAGCGTCCCTAGAAGATAGAACATCGGCCATAAGTCATATCAAAAAACCCCCAGTTTCGAATTTGAAGCAAATATCTCAAAAACTTTCTGAAATATTAGCAAATGAGACAATTTAATTTTTAATTGTGACACCCTGTAAGTAGACAACCATGAATTTTTTAACTGAAGTAAGTTGGGTTAAATCACTATACTTTGTTCCGAAGAATATAGTACTGAATTTTAGACCATCCTTTAATGAACACCCTGTAGAACAAAACATTAAATTTCTCTTCAAACTAAGCAAATGTGGAAGAAGTCTATTGGCATAATGAGAAGAAAACGACAGTGTACAAATTACATGATTTTTGGAGATGAGAGACAGTGTCATTCATGAAGAGAGATAGGAACTACCAGTAACGAGCAGAACAGTCATATAGAAACAATTCTATTAATTGTGCACAATTACAGCAGAATGACAAAAACATTGCAAAAATTTGTTAAATTGTACACAATTAGTCTACTTTTTTCAATACTTCCATCAGTTCTGCTCGTATCGACATCCTGATCTCTCTTCACCAACAATATTTCCGAAAATAGTTTGCTACCATTTGTATAGGCCATTTTCTTCATATTGCCATAAAAACTTGTATTAACATGTTCCTCATTTCACTTCCACTCTTACCAAATGTAACAAGAAATTTAACGTTTCTCAATTTCAATGTTTTAGTTAATGCTCTTCAACAACTAACAGTTGTAACGTCGCAAATCGTAGCTCTGGAACACTGACACGTCAAGGTCAAATAAAATTACCAACACATCTGTACAGTGTTGCCAACGTAACCGTAGACTGGCAAGCTCGGGAACTTAATTGTCAGACCTCGTATAAATAAAAATCACAACTTCTGGAACATACAATACACATTAAAGCTACTAATAAACCAGTACGGATTCCATAGTGATTAAATCTCACTTTACATTCACCACGATCTCTTTGGTGTCGTTAGTGTTTTGTGGGTTGCGCCTTGCCGACTTGGACCTTATCTGACCAGCGAGAAGAGGATTGATGGCGTATAACCAGTCATGGACTTCCTTTTCGTGAAGGGTTTGTAGCAAATAGCCTCTATGTTTGCTTACTACGCTGAATGTGTTCGGTAAGCGGACCATCGCCAGCTGATCTTCTGAATATTCTACTTGAGCGGTCGCTAAGTTTATTAGGGCTCTCTCGACAGGATCCTTTTCATCTCTAAATATAAACACGTATGGTCGACGCACAGCCTAAAGCAAAGAGAAATTTTTCAGAACTGATGATTGACTGCACTAAATGGAATAAGGAAATAAGTGTGTTTTTATGGTATGCTATAACAAGATTATTGCCCTAAACACAGTGATGTTTTAGCTTTTTTCTCATATTCATACACACTTTTTTACGTTAAATAAAAGCCCTCTTTTAAATTCTTATTAAAAAGTTTTTTGATACGTGCATAGAAAACTTAGACACTGATTCAATCTAACCAGTTACTGATAAATACAGGGTTAACTATGACTTAGTACAAATATTTTAAGAGGGGATAGGGAAAAATAAGAATTAACGGAATCACCTTTCAAAAAAATTCCAAAATAAAGCCAAAAAAAAATTTTTTTAAATATTATTTTAAATCCTTATTTAACGCCGCCAATGCTTGTTGGTTGCATACTCTACAAGCATGCAACAGTCGCTCATCAGTCAGTATCGCTGTCATGTCATAATTGAATTCCTGTGTTTACGTTGTAATTTTGTGTTCTTCTTCAGTTTTTAGTGCCTTATTTTTAATTTTTAAAAGTTTTATAGTTATTAAATACAGACATTTGTGTTGGGTGCAGATACTTTCCTACAATATAGTTCACCGGTTTGGTTTTCTAGGTTATGGTGCAAGACTGCCGCGGTTACATTAAAACTTGTCTATTATCTATCCTTTCGTTCGATTTTGTTATAATAAATAGGCATCTAATCTATCTAATTGTATCTACGGGAAGTGTGTTTTATCGGTAGTGAGTGGCTGTAATGAGTGAATATGTAGTTCTACCAGTTTCTAACGAAATAATGGAAAACGAATGCAAAATACTGGAGCTAAGTGGATTAACTGTTACCTATCTATTAGGTATTATTACTAATAAGAATGTTAATTTTCGTTTCTATATTTAGAAATGCTGCAAAAAAACGACGATGGTATTCTCGCGACAAGAATTCAAACAACTTACGTAATATGAACAAATGAATAATTCATTATATTTTCATCAAAATATTTAAGAAACTGCAACTGATAGTAATAAAGCTATATACTACATTAAAAATTTGCATTATATATTGCACTAAATTGCAAAAAATGATTGTTTTTAACACGACCAAATATTGAAAATTACGTTGACAATAAAAACAAATGTGTAACGTCAGCCGTGACGTAAGACGTCTGAATTCTTGACGCGAGTATAGTAGATATTGTTGACAGATGTAAGTTTTATCTATGGATCTAAGCCATCTCAGTCGGTTCTTATCATAGGCGCCGACTTTCCGTAGGAAAAAAGGGTTTTGCCCTTTTTTTAAATATCGAGCTAAAATTCTGGAATAATTTTTTTATTGTCTTTTAGGCCTTCCTGAGCACGTGGTTAAATTTTTTGTACTTAGTCATAGTTAACCCTGTATAGTCAGCGTTGCCATAGAGAACAAGATACTTTTGATATTTACTATTAGTCTAAGAGCAAGTGGCCGGCAACCTATAAGTAAATGATTATACCTGAAATTTTGCACAGTGAGCCTCTTATATCTGTCACTCAAGAGGTGGGGACTCGCTAAGCCCGGCGAGGCCGACCCAACTGTTACTCAGGTGCAAGGCGTATGAAGCTCAAAACAAATTTATTAACACCACGTAATAATGAAAGCAGCAATATTTGTAAAGAACTGTTTCGCAAAATTTGTTAAAAGTTGAGAATTTCTTGCCATAAATAATTAATACAGAAGTTGCAAAATTCGTGCAAACATCTGTGAATTTCACATTCATGAGGACAAGGCTTAAGTGTGATATCTGCGGAGTGCACATCAGGTAGATGTAAGTGGGTGGTGGTGGGCAATAGTCACCCAAAAGGATGGCATTCTAATTTGTAATGAGGATGGTACATGGGGAACATTTAAAGTAAATTGTTAATGTGCTAGGTTCAGTCGACGCCAACTTATTTTTGATACCTTTGTGTACTTTGAACTCTTCTCAAGTGGCTCGCTTAGGTAATCATGCCACCCTCACCTTCCGTACTCATCTCTATGTTGTGAATTAGTCACTTTCTATTATTTTCGACCTTGGGTAATTGATGATACAAGTTAAAAACATTAAATTTGGAAATAATTCTTTCTACTAAAAATAATGGATGTTATGTAACGCAATTATTTTTATAATGTTTGTATATTTTTTATATCTGATCGCCTTCAAATTTAATAAGCATATGAAATGTTCTTCCTCGCACTCTTCGCCCGTCGCGCTTCCCTACAAGCTAACAATTAGAAACTCTACATTTTCGACTGCTGACTACAGTACAAACAATTAAAAAAATATATAACATAATGGTTAAAATAATGATTATAATTATTGAAAGTATTTTGTTTTCCAAGGCAACACTCGTTTGCAGTTATCCATTATTATTAAGTCATCTCGTATGATATTTATCATACATTTCAATTTTTCGGAAGAAAATAAGGTTTTGCCCCATTTTTTAAATATCGAGCTAAAATTCCGAAATAATTTTTTTTATTGTCATTTAGGCTTCCCTGAGCACGTGGTAAAAATTTTTACCTTTATGGTAGTTAACCCTGAATAAAATATAATATTAAATATAAGCAACACAAAAATTGAAAAACAAATACTTACCACCCATCTCTTTTTCCATCCATGGGTCTTATGTTCCAAAACATTGAGATAACCTTTCCGTGCCACGACTGGCGAAATTCTGATCTCCTCCATATCCGGTACATATAATACAAGTTCTGGATCTCTGGGTCCGGGAGGCGAGGCTGGAACAGGAGGGAAGGGTGCACATTCTCCGGGTAAAGCGGCCCGTTCCGGAGAGCACAGTTCAATGGAACCGTTAGACATTACACTCGAAATCATACTCGTACTCATTTCGGTAATTTCGTCGGAAGGACTGGCCACGTCATTATCTTTGATATTATTTGAGCTATCCCGATGCCTACCTTGTATCAGACGTACGCATTTCTTGAGTAGCTCCTTCTCTCGTTCACTGTATTCGTATGTGTCGTTATTTGCTGAAACAAAATATTATCTCAAAACAGAGAATACACAAAAACTCTTGTTAAAATAAAAAAAAACTACTTTGAGATTATGTAACTTCGATTTTCGAAAAATACTCGTACCATCACTTATATTAGTAAACACCTTGTATTCACAATTACTCACCTGCAACATTAATGTTATTATTTTTGGCAACCATATTACAAACTTCTTTTTCGCTTTTGGTATATTCTAGGTGATATTTATTGTAATTCAGGGCCCTGTCCAGACCCAGTCTCTCCCTTAGTAATAACGTGTGCCTGACCCTTTCGACTTCTTCTAAACGTGTCAATTTTTCTAATTCCCACTGATGGTCGAATATGAGGGAATCTCCCCTTGGCCTCCAGCCATGTAAATTTTCTTCACCACGAACATACGTGGAGCTGGTGTCTAGTACACGTCGTTGTCTCCTTTGCACTCCTGGAAGAAGGTAGGAAATGTATGATAGTTTGTAAACAAAGCTCAACTTTATAACAAACTTTAAGAAATGTCAGAAGAAGCAATTTTGTAACAACAATTTTTTGTAGCTATTTTAAACAGACTATTTATGAATAAATTTAAAAAGTTTTGGTTTTACAATGTTCTAAAATTTACAAAGTTTTTTATACCATGTAATTTACTATAACAAACTTAAAACCAATAGATGTATAAGAAAATGAGAATCTGTTTAATTGTTTATATTGCCCAGAATTGGCTTCTGTGGGTCGACAAGATCTAGGGAGCACTGCGATCGACACCATTAGATGTATGCTACAAAAAGTAATAAGTTGCTGTTATAATAGGGTAATACAATATGTGTAAAGTTAAATGCTTAATTTTCACATTTGAGATTGTTGATCTTAGTGCCCTCTGGATCCTAACAATTTACATACATTAAAACTTGTAGGTAGAAGTCACTATTTTAACTTCTAAGTTTGTAATAAAGTTGGATTATCGTCTGCTAAATCGCAGCAGTCGTGTTTTATCTAGTCTGTTCCACTGCCTGTTTGCAGTGACATACTGCACGTGGCAGCATTCTACACTACATATGTCATAGTTGTCAATTGTTTGTATCAGAAATTTGACTTTTCTTGAAAACCAGGAAAAACTTCAAATATCTGTTGAGTGTACATTTCTGACATTTTTAAATTAATACAACTTGAAATAATGAAGTATTGTGTTGCAGTTAATTATTGTGTATATATTTTATCAACAATCTACAATATCGAGCAGTCCACTGAAATGTAATTTTATATTATGACTGGAATGTTCGAAAAGCTGCGCGAATGGGATTACTCATGATCAACGCCATATTTGTTTTGTGCCTCCTAGCAATGGCGGAGCAATAAAGATTTAGCTGATTGTGAATTGAAATGAAATTCTGAATATTAAGAATTATTTGGTGCCATATGCTGGTTAATTTCACAGTCCCTTACAAAACATGACATGTTCCAACAATAACACCCACAAAAATACACAAAGAATAACACTAACGAGATACAAGATAAAAGAATGTACTGGTTAATCACACTGTACGCCTCTGATGTGTTTACAAACAAAACACAATTCATATCATACATTCAGATGATTGTCTCTCTCGCACCCACATAGATAACCAATGCAAGTATTTCTTTGTTGAGTTTCATGTGCTCCTTTTGTCTGCTGCTAGGTGTGGTACCTTTATTTGGATGCGCAATGGATAAGAGCATTCCACATCGTACATTTCAGTGGAGCAGTTCAACGCCCTAACCTCAAATAATTAAAGATGGCGACTGTAGAACAAACAGTGCAGATTTGTGTTACACAACAAAACAAAACCATAAAAAGTCTAAATTATCTTTGATATTCCGAAACAGGAATAAAATACAATGACAAAAACACACAGCTTACAGTTCTACACATTTCTGCTTATTGTCATATGTCAAGTTGTTTGTCCTACAACCACCATTTTTAAAGTAATTTGACAGTTGGATTGTCTTATTTGGACACAAGCACGTTGTGTGAAGTACAAAAATGATATTAATAATGTCGCATATTTAAGTTTTAAAATAGTAGATATAAAATAAGTAGATTTTAAATAACCAAAATTAGATAAGTAGGTACTATTAAAATATAATCTATTATAGTGTCAATATCAAATGCCAAATTCTGACATTTAGGGCCTGATATGTGTGTTTTTTAAAACTTACATTGGAATTGCCACAGTACAGTACATTTCAGAATTCTGTATTGAAATTCAGGTGATTTGGCAGACAAGAATTACAAAGGCGACGCGATTTAGCAGACAATAGTTGGACTATATTATTCACGACATGCAACACTGAAAAAAAAAAAAAACAAATATCATGCAAACATTTATGGCATTTCTGATAAGTGGAAAAATAGGTTAGATAGATTTAATCAGAGTGATTTACAAAAATGTCAAATACGAGGTGTGTTCAGGTTATAAAGCCTCCGATTTTTTGTTTCGGAACTG
Organism: Monochamus saltuarius; assembly: GCA_025584915.1. Taxonomy (NCBI): domain Eukaryota; kingdom Metazoa; phylum Arthropoda; class Insecta; order Coleoptera; family Cerambycidae; genus Monochamus; species Monochamus saltuarius. Next base: position 17,110,592 of record CM046727.1, on the reverse strand, counting down.
GGAGCTGATAGACACCTGCGGTTTGGTTTAAAATACCTGTGAACTCTTTGTAAATACGTGACAGAGATGGTAACGTTTTCATTACAAGAACAGTGAGTAATAATTCATTTTCTCCACTTGCGTACGACACCCATTGAAATTTATGACTAGTTCACTTTTTCATTAGTGATAATGGATGAGGCCAAAACTTTCTTGTTCGACGTTCAGCCTTCTTTAAACTGTCTTATCGACTAACATATTTTTCACATTCATGACACCATGTCTTAGTGAACTGACGCTAAATTTCAGTGGGTGTCATACCATGTAAGTGGAGAAAACGAATGATTACTCCATTTTTGTAACGAAAATGTTACGATTTTAAATGTCAACAACACTTTTCACTCTCACCAGTACCACTAGAGAGACTGTGTATACAGTGCTGCCATCTCTGTCATGCAGTCACGCGTTCACATGTATTTTAAACCAAACTGCAGAACTTGAACGCAGCTCGTAACATCATCTAACACTATTAAATGCCGTATTTTTTTACTGTATTAAATTTTTTCGTAATCGAATCTGTGCGAAAAGGGAAATAGACAATGTAGTTATTAATGATTCAAATTAATTTTTATGTGCAGTCAGCGATTTCTGAAAGTAGAAAGTCTGGTTATCCCATTGTTGATTGATGTTCTTTACATTTACGTCCATTTAGTGATTTTGAAATATATTTGAACTGTATTTGTTGTGTTTGAGTGTCATTTGTTAAATTCTCGTGTTCTTAAGTATTGCGGTTTCTTTACTCTTATTTATTATTTTTTAAGACTTGAATTGCCAATAGCTGCCACATAACCTTTTTAAATAAAACCATAGAAGATTAGAGGATAGAACAGGACACCAAGGACTTGTATGTAAACAATTCATAACTAGTTTAACATCATAAAAAGATAATAATAAAACGAAGATATGCACTTCAGTGTCATTATCAGCTTTAGAGAATTTTATTCATTAGTAAGTTTTTGAAATAGTAACGTAAATTATACTTTTTGCCTACAGTTTCACGAAAATGTATGTGTAGTGTCGTAAAATCAAAATTTGTTAACAAACAAGCCAACAAAAAACAAGAATACTAAATAACAGAGGTTGTTAGGATAATATCATACAGAAGAGGCTGGGAAGAGGACACTAAAGGGATCTACCTGGACTACCTGCTTCACTAGCACGCCGTAACAGCAGTTCATAGACTCCCGATAAGCGATTTGCCTCTGCGTTGCGATAGCTTCCGGAGAATAAATGTTTCAAGGATCGTGGACCAGTTCTCGCGTCTCTTCCGTATATTACCATACTCAAATCCTTGGTTATAATGGCTGGACGTCCACAATTTTCTAACTAAAAATCAAAACCATTTTATAACAAATTTGTAAAACGAGCAGAAAATTCTACTTGAAAATAATAAAAAATTGTGAAGATGATTCTACTAACTCAAAAGTACGACTTTTTGTGAATTCAATATCAGAGTTACATAACCTTAAAATTATAAAAAAAGTAATTTTAAGGTTAAGTAAATCCATGTATACTGAGTTTTCAAAAATACATTGCAGGAATTTATATCACTATTTAAAAAGTAGTCACCTAGTTTTTTGCTCAAAAAATCGAGATACTTATTCAAATTACCTCCAAATAAGCTGATATAGTCATGAAAATCTGCTCCCCTTGCGATGTAACTCTGTTGAGTAAGGGAGAGTTGTGTAAAGAGCTATCCCAAGCAGCCTCGAATCTAAACATAACCCTATCATCGCCAGTTGTCTCTAGGTATTCCCCGGGAAACAGCCCTAAGGATAATACTGAATTGTCATTATCTTCATCTTCGTCCGACTCCGGACCATTCCTTATTCTCCCCACCACTAACTCTCTTATATCCTTCCACTTAATTTCAGCTGCCTGATCGTGAACTATTGTGATTCTTATTCGGCGTTGGATACCCTGTGAAATAATTTGTTATTGAAGTTACAGATTTCTTAAACTGGATTGTTGATGTCAATTCTTAATATAAGAAATTGTTTTTATCACATCTAGCAGGCCACCATAAAATCTATTGGTTAGTTTTTATCCAATGATATACGCGTGTGTTATGATGGCAAATTTTAAAACGGTTTTCTATATTCATTATGATTGCAGACAAAATTTTTAATGTAGGTCTCTAAAATTACAAATCAAATGTGTTGTTTCCACAGGATTATTAATAACAGATTAAATTCAATGTATGGAACAAAATTACAATTTTAACTTTTAAATCAATATGAAAAACTACATAAGCTTAAAGATGTAGTGATATATCTGTATTATCTTTTGGTGACTTTAACAGACCTACTACAATGTTACAATAAAACACCTAGAATGCCACATATCTCACTGCACTAATGATATGTGACAACATTGTAATAATTTTGTCTTCCACAAATAATTAACTATTAAGTTTAAACTAGAAATTAGTGCAAACACTTACTTGGTGCAGTAGAAACAGTCCTCTACAAGGAAGGTCGTCGCTGTGCTCGACAACAACGGGCACATACTCGCCGTTAGGGGCTAATTCGCATATTTCAAACCAAACCAAAACGTCTACTTTGGCGTGAATGTGAGCAGTGCATGGGGACGGTAGAGCGCCAAATTTACTTGACCTCACGGGTTGTGATATTGGTATGGAAGGAGGGAGCATTCGACGGGGCGGCTGACGTACACTGCCCTCTAACTTTGCATCTTTGTGAAGTGGATGTTGTTGGTAATGGCCGAATACTTCAAAAACTATGGGTTGGGTTTTAATGTATTCGATAAACGATTTCGTGATAGATACAGTTATCTGAAACAAAATCATTTCGTTTGTCAGATACAATTTAATTATTTTTTATTACCTTACTATTAAAACAAAAATTCATTCATTCAACTAATAATTACATGTCACAATTTTAAGATTTTATCTATATTTTATGAAATAACAATTTTATGATGCAGTATTTAATTACTTTGATAAATTGAGAATGTGATATTTGAACTACTTTTTGTATATCTCCTCTCAAGTGTGAGAAACTCCGTAAAAATTTTAAAATTAATGATATTACAAATAAAATATTATAAAAAATAAAAAACTTACATTTTGAACATGATAGAAACCAAGAGGTGTTCCCTTTCCTGTATTTTTCACAGGCTCAGTGGAAAATGCTTCGTCATGTCTATGAAGAAAACTAAAACAAATAATTGAGACATTTAAAACATCTAATTCCCACACAATTTATCACTATTGATTGAAAAACTTGTACATCAATATTACAATAACAACTATCTCTTACTTAAACTGACAGAAAATATCAGCATATTCCGTAGAAATTCCAACAGCCTGTAAAACTGTCACCCTGAATGTGAATTCTCTTCCTATAGCAAGATGATCAGGTATGTCCTCCTCTTTTAGATCGGAAGAAACCGAACTGTCGCCACGCCCTGAATCAGCATCACACTCTATAAGTTCATCAAGTTTAATAGGATCGATATTGTTATGACCCTCAATTATCCTATCTTCAATGTTATGAATATTTCTTTCAATAATAGCTAAAGAAACATTATGTTATAACAACGAATGTCATATATTATATTCCCATTCTATAAATTTACCTTTCGGAGTTGATTCAAACGCTATCCTGGCACTTTGACGGACCCCAACTTGATCGGAATTGTCTTCGTCCATTACAGCCTGGACGGCTACTTTCAGGTACCCTCTAACGTCTCCTTTTTCGCTAACAATAGCCACTTTATGTATTAATGTAATGGGATAAAGTAAATTGCTGAGATAAACAAAACCTCGGCCTACCATCCTAAACCAGGGAAACCTATCGTAGAATGGGTCTCCCCCTGTCAACGACTCGACATTGTAATCAGGTGATGTGGGAGACATTTCCGCTTCATTGTGATACATCTCACGCATCAACTCTAAGCGTTGCCTGAAATTACGCAGTCTTAAAGGTGTGTATAACTAGTCTAATATGGTGTGTTTATTTACAAAGGAATATTGTATACAAAATAATAAACAGAAATGTTAGGTTGGTGCCACCATGAGAAGAAAGAAGCTTGAAATTAAGGATAAAAATTAAAAACGAGGCTTCACAGTAAAAAGCAAGTGGAAGATAATCCAGCTAATTTACTTACACATAAATATTTTTACAGCGGAACTACAAATATTACAAAATAAATTTCATAAGCTGATTACTCAAATAGTACAAAAGTATAATGGTATAAAAATCAAAGAAAAGCCAAAAAAACATTCATGTTTCTCTTGTTCTAATTTTTTATATCAAAAATCCGCAAAAATTTTGAATTGATTAAACTCTTAATAAATTTAAATAACGCTTAGGTTTTATCAAGTAAATTAGCTTTCAAATGCGAAGTAATATGGCACTGGATTTTAATTTTATTTGTGTACATTCCAAAATCATTTGAAATATTTTATTTATGAATAAATTAATTGTTTATAATTTATTATATTCTTCATTGGTAGAAAAAATTTCAGTACAACTCGCATGTAAAGTTGATTTCAATTACGGGACAAAATGAAAGATTGTCAGAATTATAACATCTGAGAGATAAAAATAGCAGAGGGCATGTTTGAGGATAAACTATAGCATCTGATAAAGCAAAATATGTTACACTTTTGATTATTAAACCTATAAGTGAGAAGGATATATGACTACAGAAACTTTTTTTAATGATAAAGATAATATAAGATTCACTTTCACCTGGAATAAAATTAGACTTAGGTAAGTATATTTTGATATATAATCAACCAAAACCAAACTATTCTATGTCCATATATGTTATTCTGATATCAACATCTTTATAAAAAATTATTCTATACCCAAGGGCACCAATATATTCTAAATACACATACAATTAGTAGTTTTGTATAATCAAAAGAACTGTTTTATTTTATGTCTATGCAAACCTTGCTAAAGTTTAAACCACAGTGTTCCAAGTCAAAGCGACCTATCAGGTCACAGTATTATAGTCGTATGGACATAGAATAAATTGTTTCAAGTAATAATATGCTACTAGTGTGAGTCAATATTTTGTGATTCTGTGCTCTTTGAGGAGACAGGATCAGAATATCAACATCAGTGTCATGGAAATGTTTATGTTGACAGTTGGTAATATAATAGTAAGTTCAAGTTACAGCTTTTGATACTAGCCAAAGGATTAGTGCGATAGATGCACATGTTCTTGAATTACGTTTGATGTCAAAGTTAAGATAAATAAATAAAAAAAAACTATTAAAATCAAAGAAGATTTTAAATTGCTCCCAAAAGTCAATAGAATCAGGTGATTTTTCAAAAAACTGTTTATTTCTTCAAAATAAACATTATTCTAGTCCCTGTTTGATTAATTACTACTACTATCTTAAAATAAAATTTGGACATACAAATAAGAGGATTGCAAAAGTTTTTACTTAAATTTATTCTATGTTCAAGACCGTTTTATGTAACTTATTTTTTTTTTACTACAAGTGCATGTCTTCTGAAAATCATTTATTATTTATTATTTTGATACTAAAATATTCACTGAAAGTAGAAAAAATTCTGCTACACAAAGAATATATGTCGGTTCGGAATTTTCATAGTCCTAAGTTTTAAATATGCTCTCCTGTAAAATTTAATAAAATGGGCATAGAACAGTGTGGTTGTTAGACGACAATATGTAATGTTAAATTATTTTTAAATTTCTTAGTGACACTACAGACTTAGCAATTGTCAAACTCTAAATAATCTAAATTTACAGGGTGATCCACTTAAAATAAGTTATTCCATATTTTATTTTAGCAATTTATTTTAGAAAAAAATGTCAGATAAACTTGCACCAATTCTTATAGAAATTCAATTATAGAAGCTGATAAAAAAAATTATACAGGATTATATTCCAAAAATTAATAAAAAAAAGAACCGAGATATAGTGTTCAAAATATTGGTTTACAAGTAGAAAAATCAATTGAGGAAAATTATATAGTAGTCAGTAATGAATGAATTAAAAAGTAAGATTTGCCAAACATACTGTAACCTCTACTTTGGGTTGGCGTGGAAACACGTCACGTAGACAAACAAACTTTATTGTCACTCTTGATTACACAAGACTCTTTACTTTGACGTTTCAGTCATTCGCGTTTAACTGCTCAATATAAACTGATTGTGACGGCGAAATCGATCCGCTTATATAGGTTTTTAGAGTTCTCAAAGTTTCTGCGCTCTCGAGAACGTGTCAAGAAACAAATAGAATATAGCCTGGAATATTCCGGAAAACATCAAAATAAAAGTATTACAAAAATTATAAATTGTAACGCAAACAGAAACATAATTAACAAACTAAAAAGGTAAGTTAGCTTTCGTAACAATACCTTAATAAAATGTTACTGGTTAACTATGTACAGGGTGATAAAACTTCAAATTAATTCATAATTTAGACACCTTTAGTGAAAATGGTGTATAATCAAATTTAGACTTAATTTTTAGATATAGAAAGCCCTATAGTTACGCCCTGTGGCATAGTTATATTTCATTGTAATATTTCCTTCCTGAATTTTGAATAAATAATTTAATAGACCTATTATTTTTAACAGAAAAAGCTCTAGTTTCAAGATATTTTCACCTTCCAGCACTAACTTAATTTGACTTTCTCTTGAGAAGTCGATGCTAATGACAACAAAAAAATAATGTGACTTGTCTTCCATTCCTGAAAAATTGATAATCTTTTGTAGATTTTTTATAATATAATGAATTTACATATTTTAAAACAAGGGATATGATTTGTTTTTACACAGAAAGCATGTATCGGCAATGGATGATTAACGTGGAAAGTGGACCGGAGTGGTTTTATCGATTAATGAAATAAAATACCAATACCACATTACTTGCGACATTTAATAGATATCTGTAAAATGAGAAAGTATGTGGAAGCAAAAGTATTTACATGAAACGAACCAAAGAGGTGGTATACAGTGGCACCAACCTCGACGGTATTAAACTGGTTAGTGAGAAGCGTGATGGCGAAGATGGACACTGAGCCAGACATCTCAGTAGAGGTCGAGTAGAGTCTACACCAACTTCCGGACTTTGAATTTCTGGCACTTCTTCGTTATAGATTAGACGCATAATCTCCAATCTTTGACTTATGATTCGGAAAATATACAAGTAAGATATTTATTTATGTATTTAATCTGTAATATTACATTTTGCTAAAAGATTTTTAATTTTTGGAAGTTTAAATAAAGTAATATTACAGATATGAAACTTTGTGTAATGTGTACAATTCTGTTTTATGTGTGTTTGGACAATAACTGTAAAATATGTACTTTATCACATAATACAATATTTTATAAAATTTGTCAAATTGTTTGATAAAAGTTGTTTATAAGATAGACCAGTTACATACTCTAGAGAATTCCATATATTATCTAGGAGATAAGAAAAAAGTAGTTCAAATGATCCGGTCTTGATGTTTAAGAAATTATCGGCAAAAACCACATTTTAATATATCAATTCATTAAAGACAACATTTGTCATTTTTTATCGCTTTTACTCTCATAACGGAGTAAATATATTGGTTCCAATTTATGTCAAAAATCAAGACTGGAACATTATTAATCTCCTTGGCAAATACGAAAAATCTCAAAAGTGTCTAAATTAGACCACCACATACACAAAAAAAATAATATTTTAGAAAATGCGCTATGTCTCTCTTTTAATCATAAAAAACAAACTTTTTCATATTAATCATTTCATAGAAATATTCAGTATACATAGTTTTTTTGAACTGTCATCTTAAAATAAAATGATACCGATGTTAAAAACAATGAAAATAATGTCAATTAAAATAAATAATTAGGTATATTGTATATTGATTATGAAAAATGCTGTTGTCAAATGATTTGCATATGAAAATTGATATAATTAATGGGTAGGTTTTAAAAGTAACAGCTCCAAAAAGTGAATATTTTTCATAAAAAAATAAAAATAGAAAACATATTTTTAAGCATAGTGTTTTTACAGCTATAGTGATGATTTATTATTTGTGTTGTTAAGTATGTATATTTATTGCTTTGTGCCCTTAAAGATATTTGTTTTCTTACCGCAATTTATCCAACGACCAATAATGAGTGGCTCCGTTTTTAATATCTTGTACTTCAACTGCCACAATAGTTCTTGGAATTGTGGTGTCTTCATCCTGGTCATAATCTATAACAGGTCTGAGGTCTGGTGGTAGAGGTGAATATAGAGTGTCGGTAAGCAAAGTAAATTGGAACTGAACCTAAAACAGTACCATTAACATTTGATGTAATACAGTGGTAATAGGCTAAACAAGATTTATATTAAAAAGTAGTATAATATATAACCAAGTAGGCACTCTGATTCCATACTTATGATTTTTTTTTGTACATCGAGTATATGCAGTATATACTGTGTCGTTCTCTATACACAGCAATACAACTGTGAATACCATAAAGGCTCAATCAAACTAAAGTCCTGTGTTCTCTATCTTTGTTTATTGCATTAGAAAACTGTTTTTTCAGTGTGTGTAAATTGTGCATGTAAATACTTGATTTAGACGATGTTAGAAACGTCTATAGAATAGTCGTAGGCTGGGGTGCGACTCGTAATTTCTATAGCTATATTAAATTAAAAAGTAAATTAACTCAACCCTATTGTTTGATGTACAACAACTAAACTCTAATATTCGCAAAATTTACGAACCACTAGGTGGCGCTGTAAAATTCAAGACGTCGGATGTAGGGGTGATCAACAATTGTCACGGATGTTGTATTTTATGGAGTAACTATTTGTTTTAGGACTTATCAAAACGATTACTTTAAGTTTAATGTAAGACAAAATATATATGCACTATATATCGTGAATTCCTAGTATGTTGGTAACCTTTCAGATTCAGATATAATGGTTCTTGGGGGATCATGTGCAATTTCTAAAAGAAGGCGAGGCACATAATTGTGTCTGGGGTAGAACGCGAGAAGCCTCATGTTGTCAAAAGCCTGTGTTTACAACGCCTGTTTTAATTCATCCACTGCATGACATATCCATCTATTATTAAATGGAGAAAATTGGCAGTGTAATGTGTAACACAGATTTAAAAACATCCTTAAATAATTCACAACATAACCTTGTTATAATTACCTGGCATAAAATCCTCTAAAAGGAAAAATTTGCTCCATACATTCATGTGTTTAGTTATCGGTTTTCCGATTCTCAATTTAATTTTCCACTGCTTACAGAGCTTCAGGTCTACGGGAAGTTTATGCAGGGAAATATCAGTAAGTACAGTAATAGGAGCAGATTTTCTGAGATTCTGTGCAAATATTCTTGCGTATGTTTTGCATTCTTGTACATTTTTTATAACTAAATATCGTACAATCTCAATAAAGTTTGCAAAGTTACTAAAAAATACACAAAATTTCCACTACACCTACAAAACAAATTTGTGGATTGTTGTTCACCCCCACACTCGATTTATTACAAATTGTCTGCAGTTTTCTTCATTCAAGATAAAATTATACTACGGTAGTGCGTTGTAGTTCTCAGTTTATAATTGTGCTATAAAAAAGTGTATTAGTAAATCCAAAGGCAAAATTGTAGAAACATGAGGAAGGAAAGAAATCGAAGTCGTTGATGACGTAAAATACACCATTTGTACGAAAATTTTCTTCTTCAGAAATAAAATACCGACGGTAAAGAAAATTCAAGCTGTGACAGCTGAATATGAGAACATGCCTAAATTATCTGATACAGTTCTTAGAAGAACAATACATGATACAAATTTTTGGTATTTGTAACAAAATATCATAAACGCATGCGTGTTGAAAAAGACAAAATTGTAGTATGGGGAAGAGAATACTTAGAAAAACTAAAGGAATTTCATTCAGCTGGTAAAAAAATATATTAGATAGATGAAACATTGGTAAATAAAGGCTATTCCGTACCAAAAGTTTGGCAAGTATCGTTTAGAGTAAAAGAGAAGCATTTTTAGATGAATTTTAAAGACACCTTCTAGAAAAGAAAGAAGATTAATAATAAGAGATATTGGAAGTGATATGGGATTTTTAGAAAGTGGTTTGCATGTGTTTGAATGTTGTAGATTACCATGATTATATCAACAGTGCAGTATTTAAAAATTGTGTCAATCTATTTTATCATGTAGAGCAAGGAGGTTGCAACGAATCATAACAGAAAGGTTGATAACATCAGCATTTACAGAAACAAATATGAAGTGGATAAAATTAAAGAATATTGAATATACGTAATACAATGGATGAGATGGTCAAAGCTCGACCAATTCATATACTTCATTTACTGGCACACCACTGTGAATTAAACGCACCTTTAAATTAAGCGATATGCAATTGTTATTACATGAGGCTTAAGTGAAATGTAAATTGACATTGTATCTACTAAAATTAATAGATGTTATATAGCACTACTATTTTTATTGTCACTTTTGTATCTGGAGTTTTAATCTTGTAACCATGAGAACATTGCTATTCGTACATTTCGTCCGCCGCGCTAGTCCAGACGCTAACGAAGGTTAGTCTATGTTATGGTAAATAAAAATGGAACAAACATTTTACAACAGACAACAATCCAGCTAATAAATATGGTACCTTTTTCTTGAGCTCTACAGAGATGGCGTTGGCCTCTTTCAGGAAGATGGCGTTACCCCAGAGGTCATCTCGCAGAGATGTAAACTGGTGGTGTTTCCACTTCCTCCAAGCGTGCGCCGCCAGCTCAAACTGCTTCTCAGTCCAGTTGCACTCTGCGTCAAACAGAGGGTTCACTGCAAAAGCGCTCATCTCAATGTTAAAGCTAATTGAAGCAGTCATGCGCTTGACTTTATCTAAAGTCGGCAGAGAACTAGCCAGCCAGACAGGGGGTGCTTGTGTGAAAAAGCATCGCAATTTGTCTCTAGTAGGGGTACTACAGCGCTTTTATAAAAAAAGAGGAAAAATTATATTGCACTTAGAAAATAATGGTGCATATCCAATGTAGAGGTTTCCAATATTGAATTGGGTTTGATGAAAATGTACAATCCTGTAAAGTTTTGTATACGTAGTAATTCTAATTAATGTGACAAAGAAGCATGCAAAATTAAATTCAAATGAAAATGTATTATGTATATATTTGTAATACTCAATGAACCATTAGTTGGTTATACACAGAAACATGCCAATTTAATTACATAGCAAAATGATAGTTTCCCCACTTTCAATGCATAAAATACTAAATTTATATAGGTATAGGATGCATCGAATTTTCTGAAGGGATTTGGTTCAAATTTTATAGAAAAAGTTATGAAAGCAGTAGTTTCCTTCACTTTATGTTTCATAAATATGGTTCTTAGAAAAAGGCATTTTTGGTTTACCCTGTACATTACATAAAAATGTAATGCATACACACTTGTGTATAAATAATACATTCATTCGTATAAAAAATAAATTATTTACGTTTTAATTTTTTAGTATTTTTCATCCAAACAATGTATCAAAAATGACTTAGGTGTATAGCAACTCGGAGTTGATATATATTGTTTTAATTTATGGCTATGTGAAAATGCTTTAGCAGAACGATTTCCCGGTAAATATGTGCCAAATGCAGCTCTTCTGCGGTGTGCAGTGAGTGTAGTGTAATGCGAGGGAAACCTAATCGTGGAAAAGATGTAAGTCTAGGGTGTATTGCAGCAGTGTGGCATATTATACATGAGGCTCAATTATATTCGTTAATTTGTAGAAACTGGGTAAGACGAGCCAAAAATTTTGTTCTAACATCAGGTATGTCAAACTACTTTATTAATTAAAGCCACAAATTAATTCTATTATTAATAACAATAGCGGCAAAAGCAGTTGAATTATTTGCTGTATAAAATAGTTTTTATAAAATGTTATTTATTTCTTTCCTTGGGAATTTCTTTTTATTTTTTGTTCGGTTACCGATTGCATGCTTTGCCGCTATTTCAGGCTTTACAGTGGACCAGTTTTCAGTGCAGCGGAGAAGTGTATTTTTAAATCATTTTCGAACTGCCCTTTTTGATTTTATTTTAACAAAATTCTATTTTAAGAGTCACCTGTACATTCAACAAATTTTCTGAACCTCCCTGAATATTCAACATATAAAGATGGTGACAAAATTTAGTGAGCTAGCAATGAAAAGAGATGCTATTTCAACTTATTTTAATTAGTCATTTAAATTTTGGGGGTGCTAAAAATATCACTGTTACTTTTCAATCTGCTAGAGGTTGCTATAGTCACGACAAGAATTCAGACGACTTACGTCATACAAACAAATGAATAATTCATTATATTTTCATTAAAATATTTACAAAACTGCAATTGAGAGTAATAAAACTATATACTACATTAAATGTTTGCACTATATTGCACTAATTTGCAAAAAATTATTATTTTTAAAGCGACCAAATATCGAAAATTATGTCCATAATAAAAATAATTGCGTATCGTCTAAATTCTTCCCGTGACTATAGCTACCATCTTTATGTCACATTTTTTAAATTTTTGCAGTATATCATATGTCATGGTTAAGTTTGATTCTTGAAGTATGGCCCACTTATTTTCAGACACTCTGTACATTAAGTAATATAAGCTGATTAGGACAGTCAATAGCCTTTTGTGTAACACAAACTTTTTAAATTATTATATAATATGTAACATACATTTTAACCTCAAAAGTTAAGTTAAAAAATGTCATTTAGAGAAATAGTAGCTAGCAACCTCTAGCAGATTGCCAGAAACTAACAACAGTGACATGTTTAGTACCTTCAAAAATCAAATTTCCAAATTTTAATACAATACACTGTACTTTGACATTGACAAAGCTCTGGAAACATTTAAAATTTTAAAGAATTAAAATGCTATATCTCATAAAGTACACATGCAGTATTTAGAACTATTAAGTATTATTTTTCGATAACTATTTGTCTGTTCTTAAATTCCAATAATAAAACCAATATGTATGGTATTCTGAAAAAGCAACAAAAACTACACTTTTATCAAAAAAGTTACAGGATGGAAAATATTTAAGCATACTAAGTGAAAATCTCTAAAAATAACTTCTAGTTTAATTGTTAAACAATTTCAAAGTTGTTTATAAAAAGCCAAATTTTATTGACTTACCAAATATGTCCTCTTCATTATTAAAATCTTCAGGAGTATATGAGCTGTACATCGACATGGTCATACTCTGTTCTTCGACTTGTTTTTGCAGAGCATCGATTCTTGCTTCGTAATTCTTTAAAGAGTGATACGAAATAGAAACAATTACCTTAATCTTAGACTTAGGTGTTCAACAAAATTTAAAAATACTTACCTTCCTCTGTTCTTCGAAAAGCTGATCAGCCGTTTCCTTTTCCTTGCGATACTGTTCTTCCAGTGTCACCAATTTCTTCTCCATTTCAGCTTTCAGATCGACACCTTGCTTCTCCAACAGCTCAATTTGTGCGAAATTCCAGTCGACAATTTCCGACGTGGCCATATTTTTCTCCCGCATTTCTCTCGCTTCATCCGGGTGGTTGAATCTAAATACGTGATTTTTACCTAAAATAACCCTGGAACCGGTTTTTAAAAGTACAGGTTCAGTAACCTAAAAAACAAGAAAATCAGAAACAATTAGCGAAGCATAATTCATTTTCTTTTACCTCTCTACCGTTAACATAAATCAATGCTCCGTTTAGAGGCACCAATGTAACACGATTGTCCTTATTCTCAAAAACGCAGTGTTCTGATTTAATGTGAGATCCACACAGCTGTATGTCTTGTGGAATGTTAGCTTCAGCCGAACCTATCCTAGTTAATCCCCCCTAGAATTGAAATAAGGATATAAAGAGGACTGCCATTGACTTAAACAAACCAAAAGGTATACCGGACGTGAAAAATTTTTGAAAAAAAAAAATGGTTTTTAAGCGTTTGAATTGGCATTGGATAATCACACCCAGGGAACGGTATGCAATGTTGCCAAATTGTGCAGATTATCCAAGTTTTTCCTATTAAATTTAAATGATAATATTTAGAACCTATGTTGTGTAATTCATATTTGCTTGTTATATTCTAGTTTCAGTGAATTATTTTTTATTTAAGAATAATGTAATTTTTACGTTACCTTAATATAGTATATCAAACACTCTGACATAAATGGATCTTCATTCAAATTAACAAGATGAGGCGTACACTTTGGCGAAAACACACCAAGAGTGTCCCCATCTTCTTTGACCGCAACTCCCATTTCGGCAAATACGGCTTCTCTTTGAATTCTTATAGCTTCCGTTTTCTTCAGTTTTTCTTCCCAGGTTTCGTTTAATTCTACAAAACAAAAATTATGATCCGCATTTGAACGAATAATACAATATTGTACCTGCTATAAGTTTTTCGCTAGCTTGAAGCTGGTCTACAGCTTCTTCAGCTATGGTGGTAGATTGCGTCCTGGATCTTTCCTTTTCTTTATTATTTCTAGCAACGATATTGATATCTTGCACCCCTATAAAAATAAGTTATTTTAAAACAATTTACTGTATAGTATTGATAATGTAGAGTACATACTTTTATGAATCTTAAAAAAATGCTTAAAGCTCATAGAAAGACATTACAAATTTAGAAATAATGATTTGCCAATTTTATAGATACTTAGCAAAGCTTAAGCATTCACAATTTCTTAGGGCAAAATTAAACAAAGAAGAATTATATACTGTAACAACTGAGAAGCAAATTTAAATATGAGATGTCACGTTACAAATAATTCACTGGAATTTTATTTTTATGAATTAATTTTACTGTTTTATATTACGCATAGCATGGTTTGGCTAATAGTAGATTATTATACTATTACTATTATACTCTATTGCCCTTAAAAAATATCACTTATTTTTTGTATTATAATTTAATAATGTACATATACAAAGTGTTTCTGAAATAAGTATATTCCATCCTCCAGAAAAATAGAGAATGTGAAAATAAACGTTTTCATTAAACGAGTTGTGATCTAAAATGTCATATATTTTCAAAATAAAAAAATGATCAGATCAAGCAAACAGAAAATGTTGAAACTGACAGTTGTGTCATACATGGTAATATCAAAGAAGTTGCTTTGCAGTTAAAATTATTATTTTTTAAACACTTTTTTTAGGTACCTTTGGTAAGAAAATGTTATGAGAATTAAAATATTTACCATGAATTACTATTAGATAATTCTACGCAAACTGATCAAAATTATTATTATAAGCTAATAAGCAATGGATTATTGCACATCATATCTGCTAATTCTTGATTTAAACACAGCATTTAAAATAAATTAAATGAGACGCTTCCAAACTTGAATTACTTAATGCATTGGAAACAGTTAAATGAGTAATTATTTAATTACTTTTCTTAAACTTATAAAAAGTTAGGCCACAGGTGGCTTTATAAAAATTGTGTAGTTTCATGTCCTCTATTACCCCTTCGTAAAAACAGATATTTTAGAAACACTCTGTATATAAAATAACACATTTACTAACTTTTTATCCACAAATCAATCAAGAAATTAGTCTAATTATATCGGTACACAGAACACAAAAATTATTAAAATTAGCTGCTTCAATGAATCCAAAAAATAAAAATGATTACTGTAGTAACACTTCTAATTTATTGCAGTTGGAATTTTTACATTTACCAATTTGAACTTCAATAAAACCAATTACAATAACAGCAAACCGCAGATAATAACAAAACAATCATTTGTTAAATTGCAGAACCTGTAGTATTTTCAGTCTGTCGAATTACCTCGTTTCAGTCCTCACCCATAGCAGGGCATTTGACACAAATGTATAATTTGTTTAAACTTGTGCTTTTATATTTGCTGAAGTGTGTTCCTTTAATTATGTATCTTTTCTAAATTTATATATACTTTATTGTTTTTTAAAACGCTGGCACTGCATTTTCCATTCAAAGAAAAAATTCAATTGTTGTTAATATGTTAAAGTTTTTGCATCATTACATTTTGTAATGATGCAAAAAACATTTAGTTTCATATTTTTTATGTATCGAACTTAATAAAAATATTGCTGTAGAATTAAGAATATTGCTTATACTGCTGTAGTGTTAAATGAAATGCCAAATACTGAAATTTGTATGCTTTCCAAATAGTAGTCACCACATTATAGTAACAAAGTAAATGGTTACAGCATTATTTGTTCAAATATATAACTGTAATAATTAACATATACCTATATATAATCTCTAAAATATTTAAAACATACAACAATTTATTGAAACTATAGTCGGGTTTCAAAATAGTAGAGAGGGATTCATGTTATACACCCGCACACAATTTATAGTAGTCAACACAAACAAATGCTCGATTTTTCATTGTAAATGAATTACAATTTTGGAACTCAGGTATAGTAAATTTTTCACAATTAGACAATTTCTTGATCAATAAGTCACAAATAATTAGTAAATGTAAAATACATATGTGTACGTTCAGTGCACATGAAACACAAAATGTGCCAACTAACCTTAATCGAATAATAAACATTTTCTAAAGATCTCTTTTTGAAATAAATTATTTGATTTGTAGAGATAGAGGTGATGATGCTCATACATATCTACGGTACATTGTAATTTAATTTTGAGCAAAATTATACCTATACATGTGACACATGCTATATGATGCAAAGATACAAACACATTACAATGATCTTTACAATGTCTTACTACAAAATATTCTTAGGCCACCTATCTATACAAATATCGATAATGTTACGCTTTTCCTTAATTCACAGAAAATGTATAAATCTTACTTTGCCATATTTTTTATTACATTGTTTTACGCTTTTTTAGCCGCTCCTATTTTAACATCTTTTTAGTATAGGTGGTCTTTATCTAAATCACATAATTTAGTTAAAACACTACTACTAAAGTGGACTAACAACAGCATTTTCATCTGTTTCATCAAGTCCACATAATGATAATCCTGATGTTGCGTAAAAACAAAAAAAGCAATGATCGACACAGATACAGGGTGGCTGACATTCAGGCTGTAATGTACGTAACAGGTGCCAGAAGCCATTGTTGTTTTTCAAGCAGATACTTACTAGGAGGCTCCTTTTTCTCATACATAACTTTACCATCAGGGCCTGAGTAGCGGTAAAACCAAGTTTAAAATTACATCAGCCACCAGGATTTAAGAAACGGTACTTGGAATATTACACAAAATAGTAACTCTTTACCCAGAAATAACCTACACTATTTTTAAAATTCCAAGTAAAGAAATAATTTTAATAATCATTTATTCCTGAGTAGGAGAAACAGTTTTATTCTAAGCTATAACGTCAACAACTACGAAATATCTAGTAGAATAGGGAAAAGTAACTTCTTACCCTCATGAACTTCTATTCCTTCCTGTTTAAGTAACTCCCTGAGTTTCTGAATCTCTTCCTTAAGTTCTCTAATGAGTTTAGCATTAGCATCTTCATTAACGATAGCTTTGCATACAATTTGTTTAGCACGATCAGCGTACCTAAAGCAGAAAATTTTAGCTACGTTTTATTTCCTTGTGGTCTGCATTTGCACCTCAAAGTTGATAATGTCTCATCATAGTTGATATCTGCAGGTGATATCGCAGCTATCATAGCTGTTTTACTGTTCCCACCAAGGTTTTCTCTAAGAAGCCACGTTAAGACAGAATCTCTATATGGGATAAAATCCGCTTTTTTGGATTTTTTACTCTTAGATGCCTAAAAATAAAAGAAAAATGTTAATTCTAGGAATATATTTCAACACTTCTAAATTTCTACTTACAGACTGCAAGGGAAGCAATGAATGAAGAAATTTATGATTAATAAGAAATGTTTTTTTAGGTATATGTTTAAATTTTATAAACTTACTATTTCGGCTAATGCAGATATAACTTTTCCGAGAGTTGTAAGACTTTTATTAATGTTAGCCCCCTCTTTTAATCGTGTTCCTTTCGCCCCTGTCGAATCTGCCCTTTCAGATCCAGCCAGATCCACCAGGGATATTTTAGACACCTTTTCCGTACATAACTGTGTTGCTTCGTCAACCCTAAAATGATTGTGATTCAGTCATAATGTCATTAATTAATTTTAAGAGAAGATAGGAAAAAATTAGTATAATACAAAAACGCAATTAAAAAAATGTTTAAATGTGTGTAAAATTTACGCTGAAAAAGAAAATTTTCAAATCATTAAACTCCTTTTTAGACTGTTACTGACTGCTGGCAACCTCGATTCATTCAACGCTACTTCGCTACAATGCTCGAATTTTGAGATTTTATTGAAGCCACAGTGCAGTTAAATGTATCAAAACAACTTTGCAATTTATTATAGCTTCCACAAATCTGATGAATGGGTGAATATTTTGTTGTATTAATTCTAGATTTTGTACTGCCTAGAGCCAGGTCTAGGTATCCTCAAGTTAAGTATATGAGTACAATCTAAGAAATTATGCTGTATTTTATACAGAAATATTTGTTGAGCCATTACACAGCGTTTGGATAAACCTCGTCTTCCTTATAACATAAGAACTTTAGGAAGCGCCTTTGAAATATTATTATAACATCATATTAAAGAACAATATTCGAATTTTGATTTGACAATAGACTGATACAATAGTTTTTTAACATGAGTGAAAGGAAAATCATTTATATTACGAATTACAAAGCAAAGTTTTTTAAATTCATCGGAAATTATATTCTGATTATGAGGCATAAAAGATAATTTACTATCAACCATTGTCTAATTTACAAAATTCTATGGCACTATTTTTAAGAGTAAAAGTAAGAACATGGCATTTTTCATAATTAATTCTAACTTGTTAACCGAGCACCATGTATTTAAATTGTCAAGAGAATTCTGCAAATCAATACAATCATTAAAGTAATCAATTCTATTATATATTTTCATGTTATCTGCATACAAAAGACACTTATCATATATCAGTAACTATGTGATTTATAAATATGTTAAAAACTAATGGTCCAATGACCAAACCCTGTGGTACCCCTAATGGTGGTATAAACTGATGAGACTGTTGACCAGAAAATTCTACACGTTATTGACGACCCTCCAGGTAAAATTTGTAACATATGAGAAAAACTAATATTGTTTAATTTGCTAGTTGTAATACTGTATGATTTATAGAATAGATGTGATAGTACCGGCATGCAGTCATACTTCGTTTCTAATGTTAAAGCACTGTACTGAAAAAAGATACAGTGTCTTTTATTATTGACAGGTATTTTAAATTATTATTTGTGTTTCACAATATTTGCTTACCTTTGTTGTGTAAAAAATATAGTAAAAACAGCGTGTGATCTAGAACTGGTTTCATTCATGTTAGTAGCTGCGACAGTTCTAGCTTTATTGCCTTCATCAATAAGGTCGTGTATGTCTTGATAACTCATAACTGCTAATTTGCTCAGGTCTTCCACATACGGTCCCAAAAGCGGATGTTCTCTCACTCGTAGGTTACCCTTATTTTTTGGATTCAACAAATCCCTAACCCTCTCGCAGTATATTTCCATATAACTAACTTCTACCGAATACTTAATATCTGGAGAACTATTGTTACGTATCTTGTTAAATAAGTCTTTGCAAATTTGGGGGATTATTCCCTCTTGACCGTCTTCTTGTTTTCCCATCATAGTATATGACTTGCCCGCTCCCGTTTGCCCATAAGCAAAAATACAAACGTTGTAGCCGTCGAAGGAATGCTGCAACATTTCCTCACCTATATCCCTATATACTACAATTTGCGAGGAAAAATTTGGGTCGCTTTCCTAAAACAGTGTTAAGTTACAAAATATCAATGGGTGCTCTTTAACTTACTTCATGTGACCAATAGGAATAGTCGAAGTTGAAACTTTTTTGAGCATCTTTTGTGTTAGGTTCTGCTTTTGGGTTCGTGATTGCTGAAAGCCACGAAATATACACATTAAAGTTTAAAATTGTAGTATTCCTCTTCAATTTAAATTAAATTTATACAGGTTGTGTGAAAAGGACATGGCAATATTGTTAAAACCGAAAGAAAATTTAAAAATAAGTGGGATTTGCTTAATAAGTGCATGCCCTAGGGTCACTCGTTTTTGAGATATAGTGCGTGTAAGATACTTTTAGACATTAAAATTTTGGATGTAACTTTTTCAAAAAACGATATATTTGACACAGGTATGTTTTCGGTGGTGCTGAACATACTGGTGATTTTAGTTTGTTTGAACAAAATAGAGGGCACCAATTGCTAGCATTTTTGATCACATTTTATCCTTCACTTTTTTTAAGTTAGATTTTTTCTATTCAAAATCTCGTACACATGTAAAATTTCATTTTACACAAAAAAGGTACCTACTGTTGTTATTGATTCTCTAATTTGAATAGTAGTTTGTTCTAGCAAATATTTTAAACTTCTTAAAAAATTTTTCTGCTATGTGTTTGTAACGCACTACTGCATAATAATAATGGAAACTTATAACATTTTTCCACAGATAAATTCTCTCTAAAAACAACAATTGCACCCATGCCATTTACAGAAAAGTATAAGAACTTTTACAGAACATCTAACTGCAAAGGTACTCTTAATATACTCCTATAAAAGTCAACATCTGCACATTTGCACTGCTAGTATAAGTTTCCATTATTATTATGTAGTAGCGTGTAACAAACAGAGCAGATTTTTTTTAACAAGATTATAATATTTACTAACGAAACAAATTATTATTCAAATAAAAAAATAAACAATATAGGTACCGTAATTTCCGTCATACAAATATGTGATCAAATATGTTTAAAAAAATTACATCCAAAATTTGATTTTCTATAATTATCTTACACGCACTTATGTTTCAATGTTCTGTCAGTCTTAGTAATATTGCCATGTTTTTTTTGAAACACCCTGTATGTGACAATTATAAAATACAAAATGATAAAAATTTTTAAATGGGTTGTGTTGGAAACTACAGTCTAAGAAGATAAAAAAAAAACAGTTTATTTTTTAAATGATAAGACAAATGATCTTACTGATATTAAAAGCTCGATCAAAAAAGATCAAGAGCTCAAACAAGAAAGTTCTACTGGTGTTAATGTTTAAAAGTTAGATTAGACAACTATTAAGTAATACACAAAACTTATTGAATTTTAAATAAATAATTGACAATGCAATATTAATAATTTATAAACAAATGTTAATGTAATATTACCTACCTGTAGTGTTTCCACTCATTTGTATTATACATTTGCATTCCCTTGAACGTTCTCTATTGTTGAAGGGCCTTACTCTCACAGCTACTTTTACAGATGACATTTTGTTATATTATTATATCTGAAACTAAAGAGAGGAAAGTTAATATAAATATATATTACGGATATCTACTTTTATTACATTTATTGCAAAATACCTCTAATACTAATAATCTGTTGTCAACATTAATTCATAGAATAGACAGAAAAAACTGTAGGTTGTTTAGGAACGAAAATTAATTATTTCTACATCTGTTATTATGCACCATTTCATATGAATCACTCTGTATAAGCACAGTTTTATTAGAAACAAAGTTATGAACAATACTACAGCACCAATAGCAAGCAATAAACCATATTTAACTCTCTTTAGAAGTTTACCACAAAAGAAATAAGGAAATTAATATGTCAATAGCATTACATCTTCTTTTATTCAAGAAGCAATTTGTTAATTGATTACTTTGAGTATAAGCAATAAACTTATAAATAGTTATTTTCGTAGCCATATTTATGTATTTTTCTTTATTTTCTGTAAATTAAATATGGAAAAATCATTAAGGAAAAATAAAGAAATATTAATTATTAAATAATACTAATTGAAAATTAATCAATTAATCACTCTGTATACAGCCAGAAACTAACAATCATCAATTTCATCCACTTAAAAGAAACTGGGCTTGGTCTTGAAAATACATGAGTGACATAACATTAACATTTACTCGTGCACAAATTATAAAAACTTCCTCTTTAGTCAATTTAAAGAAAACTAAAAAAACCTTTTAAATGTAACAGTTTTAACGCCCTGTATTTCGAAATCGCAAATTTAAAATAACAATTTTTATATCAACAGCCCCATTACTTTTTCAAGGCCAACTCACAAATGTTTTAAAGCATAATTGGGACACCCTGTATAGTAATATGTAGTGTAAAAGAGAAAAAGAATACAAATGTTTGCTTGTCAAAATAACTGCAGTCCATAAAGACAAGTTTAGATGATTAGAATCGACATATCTACTAATTAGATAATAAACAATGATTTAAAGTTTGATATACAATGTGTTTAAGAAATGAAAATGTGATAAAAAGGTCATACAAATCAGATGTTTGTAGTTTAAAATTTCAAGTTCAACTCTCTCATTAACGATTTTATTTTTAAATAGTAAATATTACGAACAGGACTAAAATATCATTTATAACGTCATGTTACCAACACCTACACATATCCAACCGTTATTCAAATTCTCTGTGACATTTATTCTGAATCTCATCTAGTGAAATATTAGCAATACTGTCGCTAATTTCATCTCTCACTGATTTCGCATTATTCAAAATGAGAACATTGACAAAACCTATTGTATAAAAATTCATAATGGTCAAATCAGGACTGCGAAGTGGCCAAAAGTCCAAATCTTCGTAGTCATTTATAGTTACTGTCAAAAATACTGACTTCAGAACATTATGCTGAAAATTGTATATCTTTCTCATTTACCAAATGGTAACATATAATACTTTTGACGATAAATAGATATTAAGATATAAACCCAGACCACCCATGAGTCTTGGTTTCAACATTATAAATATTTATTTACGCTGTTATTTGAAACAAAATGTAAATTTACAGTGAACAAATGTTCAGTCGCGAACACTAGGCGTAAGGGTAGGCCGATGAGCGAAAGTCCAAACATCAAATTTATCTCAAAAAGTGCCTACGGTACGATATTATTGATCATAACAGTTCAAACAAAATAATTTTTATTCATATCGATAAATCAATCAATACATGGCAAAATGTTAACTTAAGCCTAAACCAATATGTTTCACAATCTATACAGGGTGTCCAGAAACTCTCTGACAAACGAAGACCGGAATTCCTCAGATAATCTGAAGACAATTTAACCCAATTCACCTAGTCCGAAAATGCTTCCTAAGGGAACTAGAGCTCTTTGAAGATGGCGCCTTGTAAATAGTTATATTTAAATACCTCCAGAACGCTTCTACTTAGAAAAACAAAAACTGGTACGCTTGTTTAGCCTTCAGAGATGAATCAATTCCATCAATTGCGAATTTCTAGTACCGGTGATAGGCGTCCGTTTTGGGTAGGTCAACGGTTATTTTAACGCATAACTTCTTTGTATTTAACTTTTAAGCATTTGTGACAATAGATTATTAAATTTTCATTTATACTAGTACTAAAATGTACTCTTACTTTAAGTCATTAGGATGCACCGTTTTCTAGAAAAATGGATTTGAAATTTTTCGTTTTCGTCATTAAAGTTCAATTTATATTTTTGCCCTAGTTGGCTCTGAACTGCCAACAAAAGTAAAACATACGCAATTGATGGAATCGATTCATCTATGAAGGCTAAACAAGCATACCAGTTTTGTTTTCTGAGTAGAAGCGTTCTGGAGGTATTTATAAAACTATTTACAAGGCGCCATCTTCAAAGAGCTCTAGTTCCCTTAGGAAGCATTTTTGGACTAAGTTAATTGGGTTAAATTGTCTTAAAATTATCTGAGGAATCTCCGGTCTTCGTTTGTCAGGAGAGTTTCTGGACACCCTGTATACTTTCCCTTTATATATCTACAATGGAATAGTCAAAACACAAAACACGCCTGCAGTAAGTAGCAACATAAAAAACGAAAATAATACCAGTACCAGTTAATGTCTCTATTATTTAAGGAGACATTATTTTTTAACATTATCCACCCGTCATAAATATCCTAGAATTACGTTTTGTGCAGTCTCCTGGGACACATTCTACGGTAACATCCACTTAACTTTCGCGTTTTGTAAACTCTCATATATAATTCTATGGACGAAAACTGTATATGCCGTCACAGAAGGATAAGGTGTAGCGCCTTGGGAGCATTAATACATAACAGTTTTACATGGATGTTCCACATGAGATATTTCTCTGAGGATATCATATTTAATATAATTGAAACAGCGCACACAATTAATTTAGAAAAATATATTCTAAATCTATCACGTACTTCGCGTACATTACACACAAAATAATTCAACCCAAAAGTATTAATTCTATAACAAAAATCACTAAAGAGTTCTTAATATTTGAGGATATATAAGAACACCTGAATAACATCTAAAGGTTACAGAAGACAAAGTATAGCTTAGCTTTTAATTTCGTTTAGTTTGTTTATAAAGAAGAATATATAAATAAAAAACACTAAGTGAATTATGGAATGAACACATTACATTACAAATTCAAAAGCAAAC
Source organism: Monochamus saltuarius (assembly GCA_025584915.1). Lineage (NCBI taxonomy): Eukaryota > Metazoa > Arthropoda > Insecta > Coleoptera > Cerambycidae > Monochamus > Monochamus saltuarius. The sequence goes on along the minus strand of CM046727.1, from coordinate 17,086,051 downwards.
AAAAACATATTTAGTTAAAATAAAATAAAATGTGAACAGTAGTTCTAAGACAAACAATTACTGTTGAAAAATCCCCGAATATTGTAAAATGCATTATGTAAAAGAAACTCCTATATTTGAAACTGGTACAATCATGTATTATGGTTACTGGAGCTTACGACTCTTCTTTGTAGAGGAAATACATCTACAGCAGAAGTAAAGCAACCCCAAATTAAAATAACATATATGATACAATACAGAACTTATCAACATTTGTGATGATTCAAATATATTTATGATTTAAAATATCTTTGGTTCAAATTTAAAGTTTGTTGAAAAGAAACCAGTTTTGGCTCATCAGCAATAGTTAAAACTTAGTAGGTAGTTCATTGACAGAGGTAAATCATTAACATATATTAGATATAAACAGGACCTAGAATTGAACCTTGTGGTATCCTTAGATTGATACCGAGACAAGTTGATGTAATATTATTATTGACAATTTATCTACAAGAATGGATTGCTTTAGTCAGATCTAGAAATCCTAGAATATACAAATTCTTTTTGTTCTCCACCTTACCTCGCCGACACTGTATAAAGGGAAAGTGACAGAGAAGGAAGTTCGAGTTTTACTGTTGTTTGTTTACGAGATGTGCTATGTAATTTTCTTACTAACTTATCCTTTTTATTTATGTCTTGGGACTGTGACAGGATATAGCTATTATTTGTGTTTTATTATACGTTCATTTTAGGTCCCCGACAGCAATATACATTCTTTTATTACGAATACGGTATTCTAAGAGAAAGAAGATGCAAGTGAGCTATTTTTTAGATATGCTAATTAAACTATCTCGGAAAATTATTGTTAAAACACTAGTATTCTGATCGTACTGCAAAAATTATGTAAATCATTAGTAGTAAAATCTGGTTATACGGGGTGTCCCTAAAATATCATGCCAAACTAAAACGAAAGACACAAAATGCCATTTCACAGTTTGCTGTTAACATAGGTCCGAAAACTCTTAGTACAAAAAAGTTACTTATGTTACGTTGCCAAACCAAAAGAAATATATTTTTGAAAATAATTCAACAAAGGCTAATCACTACTAATCAGAATTAAATTAAACTGGGTATAAATTTTTAGATTATCGACCGCAATAGTCAAGGCTTTTCCTCACTCACATTGGCAGAGACAAAGGGCGTCAATGAGGACTTTTTAATCTAAAAAAACTGTTCGGCATTGGTAATCTGAACCGTTTTCTAGAAAATTGGGACAATAGTTTTCATGTATTTCGTTGATAACATGTCTGAAAATGAAAAATATCGAAAATTTCTTTTAAATTATGTCTACTGTTATATTAAATATAATAATTATTAAAATATCCACAGAAACATAAAATAACAAATACAGAACAACTAATAACTCTAAAATGGTTAAATATAGGAATGTCGCATATCTGAAATCAGAAAAAAAGAATAATTCAAAATTTCAACAATATACAGGACGTTCCATTAAAAAATATATTATTGCTCTTGTATCCCTCAACTTCTGCACGCCATTGTGCTTCCATTAACTTCAGTTAGAGAAAACTTTTATTCAAAATGTTATTGTAGGTATCTAATATTTAAGGACGCTGTATTCTTGAAATAGCGTTTTCTATAAATAGAAGTAATTTTAGACATTTAAGAACTGAATAAAAGGAATGCTATCTCATGCCATCTGCGAATATTCAAAGATATTGCAGTAAAACGAATATATAACGACAGAAAATGGTCTAAATAACACATTTCTAGGTATATAAATCTTTCAAAATACGTATTTTTAAATTCAACTGCAATATAAATGTTGTTATAATATAAACTTACATAGTTCTGCATATAAAATTGTTCACTTTTGTTTACACATATTTGCAAATATTTGCTACAATGTAGGGTTAGAATAGTAAAATAATATGTGTCTTACAAATGCATTTTAAAAGTCATATATTATTTGAGGAGAATTTAAATAGTAAAAGTGGATAAACAAAACATCAATAATTTTAGTTTTGATATTGCTTTTGCTCTTCGTGTTTTATTTTTCTGATCATTTACGGCGAGAAATACCGAGATTTTAGGTTAGCACAAAATAAATATAGTTAAATCTGTACTTGATAGTTACAAGGGCTGAATGATACACATTTAATAACTGAACTATTTAAGGGTTTGTAAATAACAGAAATACTAATTTCCAGGATATCGAAGAAACAAGACATTTTAAGATAAGCAACACTTTTTTTTAAGAATTAATTCTTTCGAAAAAATATCAAATAAAAATTTACAGGCATAGTTAGGTGCATCCATGGCACAATGTATAAGAAATTAGAGGTAAATCAAGTCGTTCCTGAAATTCCTGAAAAAAAAATGAATAAGTACTTGACATTTCTTGTTTTCCCATATATTTTTTTATTACTAATAGGACATATACATATTGGTATACGCAAGTTCATCTACCTTTGTAGTTTGTTAATTATGCTTTGCTTTAAAATTTATAATTTTTGTAATACATTTTTTTTGACGTTTTCTAGAACATTCCAGGATATTTGGTTCTAGATGCGTTCTCGAAAACTTAGGAAACCCCGAGAACCTTAAAAACATATATAAGCGGATCGGTTTCGACTCATCAGTTCAATTTATGTTAAAAAGCCGAACGCGAGGGACATAAGTCAAAGTAAAGATCTGACAATTGGGAATTATTGTTGTGTAATCAAGAAGTAACAATAAAGTTTTCAAACTTGATGTATTTCAAGTCAACGTAGAGGTTACAATATATTATATTATGTGCTCTGCCTGTTGCAACTGAAAGGTGTATACATTTTCCAAGCCTACTAAACTAGATTAAACTTGAGTCAGCAAATTTCTTTAAGAGTAAAAAAACATTAATTTCATAATTTAATTTGGATATCACACAAATGATTATGATGCGTAAATGGTCTTTGTTTAAAAAGGTCACCCTGCGTACGTACTTTTCTTGAATCTACGAATTAGTATTTGATCTTTCGTGGCGTACCATCTACGTATACGTATAATTTTCTATTTTCATTTCCCAATGAGTTTTCTTGGCGCCGCGCCGCTTGTATGAATATGACTGAGCCTGGCGCCAGCTAATCAGAGGGCAAATCTAATATGCAAGTCACGCGATCGCTCGAACTTCGAGGGCGTCGTTTTCAGTCCTAATTTGTAACCGCAAAATCTTATAGCATTGGTAGGATGTCATTTTTCGGAAGGAAAATCAGGAAGTTTTGTTATCAATAAAATACAGATAATAGTGATATTATTCGTAAATTCGATGTCAGATAATTGCTTTCATGTCAATTTTGTCTTTTAATTTTATATTTTTTTTTCTTTTATAATAACTTCACATACAGAATGTTCTGTTGAACAGTTTCCCAGGACGATATCTAGAAAATTAATTAATAAAACTATTGCAGCTCATAGAAATTAATTAAATTTTAAATATAAACATTAGGTAACATTTGCTGTGAGCGACCTTCAAATATTTTGAGTTTTGTTTTGAAAATGGCATTGGATGGCAAAAAAATGGAAAACTTCATAAATTTTCAAAATTGTAAGAAAAAGCATTAACATATTTTAATAAAAATTCAACATTATATGTAGCTGTGCGCTATTTATCATAAAATATTTTTTTTTTGCAAAGGAAATACAGATTTTGACCGTATTCATTTTGATAAGTTATTTTTTATCTCAAATTTTAATTTAAATTTTCAATTTTTTCTTCACATATACAGAATGTTCTGTTTAAAAGTTGTCACTTTCAACATTTCGAAACTAGAAAAGATTATAGAAAGTATTGTCTAATTCATAAAAATGGAATCAAATTTGGGTACAAACGAGATTTATTTGCATGTTCTTGTACAATTAGTACCATTTTGTTTCCTTAAGAAGTTATAGGCCTTAGAAATTACTTTTTTATTTAACTGAAGCTTGTTTTAAAAAACTAATCATTTTTCAAAAATCTCTATCCATTTCCCAAAAATTCGAAAGAAATAATATAGTGGCACCGACGCTTAGAATGTCCTGTACATTTTATTTTTAAAATTTGTGCGCAATTACGCAACAAATAAAAGAATTATCGTAAAAAAAATAAATGAAAAAGTATTTTCTCAGGCATATAACTATTTAAGGTTGCAAAATTATACTAAGGTAAGTTCATTTAAATCACATTATTTTTCACCAAGGAAACTAGATTTAAAGTATAGCTCATTCTTTACTGAACACCCTGAATATTTGCTGTTAAAATACAATAGAATTTCTAAATTAAACCTAATAAGATATACATTTTTTAATCATTTTTAGAAATAAACCTGGGATAAAAAAAATAGTTATTCTTTAGTAAATCTAAAAACTTTACAGACAATCTCAATTTTATGGAGATACTTGGCTATTATATAGTTTCCGGTTTAAAGACTTCGTGTGTACAACTAGTCTCATGCCCTCTACATTTTTACAAAATCAATAAACCCACTACATCAATGATAATCAATAACGCTTTTAAGGTTAATACCCTTCACTGTCTGGTACAGAACAATATTGGCAAATTTATAAATAAGTTCAAATTCATTAGATTCACTTAGCTTCTGAAAAGAAAAAATACTCGGGAGAATAGAACTAATTAAATATGGAAATGAACAATTTCTAACATTCTAATTGCTATTTTAACAAATTGTCAACAATTATGATTTTTATATAAAAATTTTAGAGATAACAGTAACTTAATTTTATTTTATTATACAGGTGATTCATTTAAAAAAAAAACAATAAGCAGAACTTTGAAACATGATGCCAGTTTGTTATATAAATTTATCTATTTTGCAGTTATTGACTATAGGTTTTTCAATTTCTCTTTTATTATTGGCTCTTGAAATTTTTAAATAGCTGAGCTATGCGCCCATTTATTGTTCATAAAGTAAAGCGAAATGATATCTACCCTTTCCGCAATGGAATAAACCATAGTGTTTAATTTTCAAAAACACAATTAAATAAACTACCAACCAATGCTTCCATATAATATTAGAAAATAAATTTGGAATCTACTAATTTTACGTTCGTTGTGTATGTATAGTATTCATTTCAGTTTTTTACAATTGCTTTTTTTTACGAAAGTGATAACAAATGGCCAAAAACCAATGTAACCCAAGAAATACTAAATTTATACCATTGGCGTAGGTACTTAACTCGAATGAGTGACATTTTTACAGTTAATAATTAGTAACGTAATTGTTTGTACATAAGTTTCAACTTTAAAATCAAAATTCTTAAGTATCGAGCGGAATTATAAAATTTAAAGTCTGTTGTAAACAGAATAAATATTATTTAACCCCCAATGCCATTTAAATATTTTGGGGTGATGTTTACCATTGCTTGGGGGTGAAAGTGGCGGAATAAAAAATACCAGTAAAGAATGCCCCCCTTTAATCTAAAACCGACGGGTCTGAGCGTTTTTCTACAATCTTGACGCAGTTCCTGAAATGGCTCTGTTTCGTTTTCACCTGGCCACCCTGTATAATGAGGAGAGTTAGTAAGCTGAAAGCGGTATATGTCTGGTGTACAATGAATGACTTTTGCAGTTTTGCTATAAGTCTTTCAGGTGTTTACAGATATTTATTTTATAGTACCCCAGAAAGAACAAAATAAACTAAACTAATAACTTTTAACTTTCAACTAATTATTTTTTGTGTGTATTCTAATCCAGTTTTATTTTTTCTTAATGCAATGTTATTCTATACTATACTTCTACTAGAGAATAACGATAATAATTGTAGCATCAAGTACCTAATTGCCTAAATCAAATAAAACTTCATCTCATATTAAGTATATTAGTTTTCTTGATTTCAAGTAATTTGTATTCTTACAAAAATAATATCTGTACAAGATTGTAAGAATAAGTCAATCTTTCAATACAGTTTTTCTATACTTGAGAAATAGTGAAACTAAGCTAGTGTATTAATCTTGATAATAGTATAGTTTTTTCCTTGTACTTGAGTTAAAAATACGTATATTTTCTAAATAAAATATGCATACCTAAACTTTTTTATTTATCCAATCAATTAAAAAGGTAAGTACATGTTTGCCACATCACACGGAAAATATTTTAACTCGAATCGCCACGCTATATCAAAACGATATGACTAACTGATCAGCGCCGAAATGTACCAACACTTATCTGCAATTCTGCAAACGTGATAAAAATACCCGATGGGCATAGACGTTGCTGACTAATAATAGCTGGAAAATAATGAACATTACCTTTTCTCATAAGAGACTGATATATTCAAAATGCTAAACTGAAGGGATATCCTGTTGACATAAAACCGGGAATAAAAAAATACAAACTCTTATTGTTTTAAAAATACTAAATTTCCGTTTCTGCAAAAAGCATATAATAATATCTCTACCACCCATTCTAATTGCGAGGATTAGCGTAGAAACCGGAGACTTGCGCGGGAGATCAGGCGGCATATTACTGTTCAGTAGACCGCATTTGTATATTTTTTAAATAATGATGACCTTGACTAATTACTAAGTGTAAAAGTGTTGGAAAGAAATCACATATAAAACGAAAAAACTGCTCATTAATAAAAAAAACGCCACAAAAAATTTTGATTATTTTTTGGTTTATTGAGAAGAAATTCACTTAAATATAAATATAAGATAAATTTAATATAAGATAACCTGGTCAAATTTTCTAATTATTTTATTTCTACTATAAGCTATCAAAACATCATTTTAATTCGCCCAGTATAATAAATACTGTTATTATTTAGATAAATGGTTTTATAATATGACAAATAATATCAAAAGCTGCGAACATTTACAAACGTAATCACACGAAAATTTTGTTAAAATTGAGATAGGTATTACAAACTAATAAATAGTAAAAAAGAATAAATAATAGAACATATAGAACAAAGAAACAGAAATAAAATTAAAAGAATAAGTATTTTTTTCTAATTTAAGAATCAAATAAATAAAACTGGTTCATTTCCGTAAAATGTGAACACAACTCTAATACTTAAATAGCAGTAGAATTAGTGGTGGGTATCAAAAGTTAAATAATACTTAATAATAACTGAATTTGAATAGATAATTTCCAATACAAATTGTTTTATTGTTGAGTTCTCTCCGTAGATTACATGGTTTCTAAAAAAAATCCAAAAACCAGTATCAAGTATTTATTAGCAACAAATGGCCAATTATTTTGCTTCAATTTATCAATAATTGGAAGTACATACCTAATTATGGAATGGGTAAATGTATAATGTATGATTGCCTAAATGTGAATTTGTGCAAGACATTTAAATTATCTATTCTAATTTTCACCCAAGCGTCATTGTTACAAATGTGTTTAATTTTGTTTAATTTTTATACTTTTAATCGTTAGCGACAAAATTCAAGAAGCAGAAAAGTTTAATTTGAAAACGATCTATCTAAGTCTGTAAAAAGATTGTCTTAAGTTCAACCTTTCAAATAGTTCTTTGTTAAAGAGAAATGATTGATTTTTCCTGGAACTGTTCGGATGGAAATGTATGATAGTAAAAATGTCTCCCTGAAATCTAAGTGGACAGTCTTGTAGGGCTTTCCAAAACGAGCATTTCCCCATAAAAAAGTCCGGCAAAATCTCAATCTCGTGTTCCGTAGGGTAATTTTTGTGCGAAAAATCTAGTTTTTTCCATGCAAACCCATTTTTGGAGTCAAATTCCGCGAAAATGAAGACCCAAAGCGAAAATTGAGAAAGAGGGATCGATAGGCAATTTTATGACAAACATTTAAAAAAAATCAACTCAAACGGCGCAACCCTAAGGGGTGTACAGTAATTTGGGTGGCACAGTAGCGCTTTGCGCCACTGTGCGTCGTAGGGAAACCACAGAGTGTGAATATCGTCTATTGCGACTTTTATCTCTCAGAGAGCGATTTACGCCGAACTATTGCAAATCAGTGGTTTGAGGATGATCGATATGCGTACAATATATTGTCGAATACGAATTTTTGGCCTCTTGTCAGATAGCTTGGAACGAGATACCCCAAGAAGTTATTCGACAACCTTTTCAGATTTAACCTAGGCTTAACAATGGGTGTATTAGAAATCGTGGGTTCTCAACACACTATTGAACAAATTTTTGCAGTAAGTTCTCTGATCTAGCTGAAAATGAAGCCATTCAATAAATGGCCCTGAACCTGTGCACCAAAATTTATTAAAATCTAATGAACATATAGGTATAGTATATTTTAATAACATGAAAAACATTAGAAACTGTATGGCGTAATACATAAAACTGTCTTTTAAATTGTCATGGATTAGGCGCTAACTTTGGTACAAAATCATATAAAAACGTTAGTAACTTTACTTTTATCAAAAAATAATTCTGCACCGCATTTTTTCCCAAGCTATTTGCTTTTCTTATAGAAAACTCTGAACTGTTTACATATTTTATTACAACACTTCCCCAAGATAACAGAAATATAAGATTACATAATATTAAAGGAAATGTATCCAAAATAATATGTCACAATGTGAAAGTCTTTAGACTTTACCAAGTTTGCCAATTTTTAGATACCACACCATTATATCTTGATATGTGACCGGGACCTACATTTTCTCTAGATTTATGCTGAGATCTTTGTTAACTTTTCTTATGTAATCTGTTTTTTATTAGTAACTTTCGCTGAACTGCCAAAATCAATAATCCCACCCCAATTTATATCCAAGCCACTGACTCATCAAACTTTCAATGCAAATTAGGTCCATTCAGACCCTGTAAAGGCAAGAATTATTCACCATAAAGGGGAAGAGATGGATGCGTTAACCGAGGCAGGTATTTTGTTTAACGTTGATCCGAGGTGGAAACGATTACATGAAATTCAATAAGGATAATGGAAAGCCCGGGAATGGCTGAAAAGTAATAAAACCTCAATTGAATTCCGCGACAATCAAAACGGGTTGTCAAAAAATGAAAAATTCTACGTTTCATAGAACCTTTTTTTAATTAATTGAAATCTATTTAGATGCGTTATCGGTGGAACGGGATAAATATTATGGAATAGTTATTTATGATAAAGTGCTGAAAGTGATATTTTATTTTGTGAGACCTTCGAACAAAATCTTTTCTACAAATTAAAAGTACAAAGCAATGGATTTCCTACGTTGTTAAATTTATATCCTTTTGAAATCCAATTCCATGAAATTTATTTTTGCTAAGGTAATGAAAGTTCGATCGTTTGTTCACAAGTAACTTCAAATCTCGTGACATGGATTTTGTACATGGAAAGCGATTAAGGAAATTAATTTCTCCCGACGTAAATCCAAGAAGACTTTCGAGTTATTACCTAGTAAGTGAAAGCAACATGCAGAAGATTGTCCTAATTTTCGGTATTTGGAGCCTGTCGTCGCGAAGAACTGTGCAACTTCATTCAATAATATCGAAGATTTGGGAACATGACTAGTTGGATATGCCAGACACAAAAACTAATTTGCAAGGAACTTATACAGTGCTTTCGAAAAGTAACGAATAAATTCATTATTATTGAAATTGAGAAGTTTTCGAAAAAATCCCCCGTCACGTCGATTTTGTTTAAAAAAGGCACTTTTTGACATACGACCCACATTTGTGACGTCATCGTTGTTCGATATATGACGCCATCGACAATTTTTTTAAATAGCAACCTCCAATTTTGACCATGTCATTTGAAAGAGCGTATCATTCCACATACGCATCGTCAAAAATCATGGTTGCCTGACAGTAGCCTTAGCGACCGAGAATGTTTTTTATTGCTGTCAGATAAAAACTTGAAATCGTACTTTATTAAACAGTTTTGTTTTTTTTGTTTTTTGAGTTATATCTTTAGTTCTTATCTTTTGTTTGGCAGAAGCAGTGCGTTTGAAGTGTTCATTGAGTAGTAACTTTGTCATTTTATAAAAAAAATGGTTAAATCAACTGAACGAAAACGAATTGAAATTCTTTGCATGATCGGATTTGGAGACATGATGCGCACCCAAAAAGTAGTTGAATTGTTCAATGAAACTCACCCTGATCGACATCCCATTAGCCAAAGCATGGTAAGCAATATTGAGTCTAAATACCGTAACTTTGGACATGTTGGTGATCTTCCTAAATCTGGCCGACCATCAAAATCAGTAAATGATAAGCTTAATGTTTTGTTGGCAATATAAGAAAATCATCACTGAACACTTAACCATTGGCTTCTGATTTCAATATGGCAGCGTCCACAGTTCACAAAATTATGAAAAAAAGCAACGTATCATCCTTATAAGGTATGCCTTGTTCATAAGCTATCTGAAGACGACTTTGATCGGCGAAATCACTTTTGCGAGCAAATGCAAGAGCTGTTCAATAATGATAATTATTTCGTAAAAAACGTATTTTTTTTTGACGAGGCTACGGTTGTTTTAAACGGTCATGTCAATAGGCAAAACTGCCGTTATTGAGCTACCGAGAATCCCCGATGGATGACGGAGTATCACACTCACAGTCCCCAGAAAGTAAATGTGTGGTGCGGCATAGTCGACGGAAAAATTTTGGGTCCCTATTTCTTTGACGTCAACCTAATTGGTGCAAGATCTTTGGATTTTCTTCGAGACGATCTCATTCCTGAACTAATAACTTTATATCCAGATATAGAGGGACATGATCTTCCAAGAAATGGCATTTTCTTTCAACAAGATGGTGCACCTTCCCATTATGCAACACCTGTCCGTGCTTATTTAGATGAGCTGTTCCCGAATTGTTGGATAGGGAGAACGGGCTGGTTGAGTGGCCAGCCAGATCGCCTGATTTGACACTCCTAGATTATTTCTTGTGGGGACACTTAAAAAGAAAAGTATACGTTACTAGACCGTTAATTTAGATTATTTAAAAGCAATAATTCGTCACGAGATACATCGTATACCTCCTGAAGTTATTGATAATGTCCAAACAGAATTTATTAATCGTCTTGGCTACTGTCAGGCAGCCAACGGTGCACAATTTGAACATTTAATTTATTCGATTTTTTACATAATAGTAATCTATTATCATTTTCAGTATTGTGACAATTAAATTTTAAAATCTTCAAATATTATTTTCTTGAAATTTTTGTTATGTAACACCATAATTTTTCATGATGTGTATGTTGAATGACACGCTCTTTCAAATGGCATGGTCAAAATTGGGGGTTGCTATGACGATGACGTCACAAATATGGGTCATATGTCAAAAACTGCCTTTTTTAAAAACAAAATCAACGTGCCATGGGATTTTTTCGAAAACTTCTCAATTTCAAAAATAATGAATGTATCCGTTACTTTTCGAAAGCACTGTATTTATACCGTTATAAAAAGTACATAGTTCTTCATTCAGCGAACAGTAATCATTCAAGGATTCATAAAAAACATTAAGAATAATTGCGTCACGACTCCAGTTGGAATCAAGACATTCGGTATGATGCCGGCCCAATGTTGCTGAATTTCTAAATTTGCCTGGTTCTCACCTTTATACTGCACATTGCTTCCGACGATCTTCGACTAGTTTGTTGGCAGCTCTGGTGCTAATTTCTTTACAATTAAGAGAGGCTGTGGAAAGAAGTTCAGTACAGTAGCGGAGGGATATACATAAGGTTTGTTTCAACACAGCAAGAATCGATTCCAAACCGTCCAGAATTAGTTAGTCAGTTCAGTTGTTAATGTATTCTCGGCAAATGCAACGTAATATGGCGTTGGTCAAACATTTTTCACGGTTCTGAACCAGTTCTCGACGGCTGTTGAAACAGACCTATAGAAGACTCATTTCAAGCAAGAAGTGCATCGCAGGCGAAATTTTGTCCAAAACTTTCTTGGATAACATTCCTCCCTAACCCGGTATAAGGTTCAAGTTTAAGTTTTCAAGAAATAATTACTACTACAGCTAATAAGACCCGCCATGTAATTTCTTATTATAATTGTAGTTGTCTAACTATTAAGTGAATACATATTTCATTGATTAAACATTTCTTAATTGTTTTCTTTTTTCGCACCAACGCTAAAAGTAACTTTGTATTTAATTTGTAGACACTGACACCATGCCTTAAAATTATACTTCTACTGACGTTTGCCTAAAAACTAAATTATTACGCAATGGTAACGTATATATTACGTAGTGTCAGTTATGGATTCTGGAGTAATATGCGTAATGGTGTTCTAATCTATAATTTTACAGTGCTTCATCACGTCACTGTACGTGCGTGTAGCAGGATAATTATACACTTTCGCGCAAATATGGTTATGTCAACGACCATTCATATTAATAATGAGCCTTAACTAATTGTGGATGTGGAATTAATTATATGGATGCCTACTATTTTTATCTTGGGCTTATTCTTGCAGAAATTATAATAGTAGGTCTGTTATTTAATAACCTTGAGGTCTGTTCCCAAGATCCCTAAACAGAGAACGCTGACTAAAAATAATTAATTAATTAATAATTTGTATTTTGTGCTTTGTTTCGAATAATTTTATTAACTATATTTTGGTGTAAGCAGTGTAGTCTAAATTAGTATATACTTTATTAAATTGAAATAATAATAATAACATCTCTACCCCACATTCTAATCGCGAGGGTTAGCCCAGAAGTCGAAGGCTTGTCGGGGAGAAGGCCGCATTTGCGCCCAGGAACGACTTACGTTGGTAGGCTCTAGCCACCATTCACTACAGGAATGAGGGAAACTTGGAAACCTCATTAATTAGGGGAGTAGTCAAATGTCGACCGGTATCAATCTCCCACATTGTCCCAAGCTAACATTCTTCTACCGTACCATACCTGCAGATAGGGTGCTAATCCTCTCCACGAATATAACTGATATACAGTTTAGCGGCTGCGGGGCTCAAACCCACACCGGTTTAGCAACATCAATGTACTGTCGCCTTAAACCGCGCAACCACTGACTGACCGAAATAATTCATATCAATATATAAACATTTTTAATTGAGACTGCCCTCCATTTCAATGTTAAATGGCATGGGTATCTTGTCATACACCATTTTAAAGCTTATTGATTAAACTGCATAAGAATAATTAGTAACAATATTATTAAATAATGTTTCTACCCCTCATTCTAATTATGAGAATTAGCCCAGAAGTCGGGAGACTTGTGCGCCCAGGAACGACTTACGTTGGTAGGCCCTAACCAACATGCAGGAATGAGGAAAACCTCATTAATTAGGAGGGTGATCGAACAACAACCGGTATCAATCTCTAACATCCAAGCTAACGTTCTTCCAGCCTACCATATCCGCAGAGTGGGTGAAATTCCTCTCCACAAATGTAGCTGATCTACAAACACGAGTTGCTTACGCAGTGACGATTTGCGGTGCAGTCTCCTGCCGCTAGCCACGGGAAAGACAAATCGGAATAAAATCGGAAAGTACAATACCTATGATATTTTGGGTAGACAATGTCCCCCCTATTCGCCATCAGATCACTGGAAGTCAGGAAAGTTGGCAGGCTATTCAATGGCGCTTACTTCTTTTTCAGGTTATCTGACTTTGTTGAATAGTTTTACATTGAGATACCCGATACTGGCAATTTGCTCCATACATTTTCGGAAAGATTGAATAATATCTTAAGCATTTTCAACATTTAATAAAGTAACACTTCAGATCAGTTGAGTTACAGATTATTTTTTTTAGAATTATTGGATATTTCAACTTGTCAAATAATTTTCAAAATGGACGTGTTTCTAAATTAATTTACATTTTAAGTCAAAACTAAACAAATTTTCATAATTTACCCAACCTATCTATCATATTCAAAAAGTTAGATGGGCTTTGTAAAAAGCCTCTTAGTCCCTGCACTGCATACATATACAGAAATGCTGTTTATAAGCCTGTTGACACAGCTATACTGGTTCTGATTATGTTTTGTAGTCTCCCAGGGTCAATAAAGACTGTCTGCTGGATTTTGTTTTTCCACTATAACTGCGAACAGTCTCGAGTCACTGTTTCCACTACGACGGTGAAACCAATTGTAATGGAAATTTCTCTCTCGGATAGGACATATTTAAATGAAAATCGTAAACATCTAAGATAACAGTCCACCCACCCTCCTTTCTCTGGTCTATCAGTGAAGTTTTCCTGTAATAGTTGTGATAAATCAATGAAAAATCGGGAAAGATAATATCTACGAGTCATCCAGAATTACAAGAGTACTAAATTTTTACTAGACGTTTTTCTGGAAAAGATGTTTACCAAGAACAACTTTATAAACACGCTAATACATGTCCAACACCACAAATTCTGTGAAATTAACCTTCACATCAATGATGTTTATAATGGCAACGAGATCGAATCTTCAAAGATGGAAGATCAGATGTACACGATTTAGAATAGTAGATCTAGGATGTTTAAAATATATTCCAGAAAGAGATTTCACAATTAACAAATTATGAAGAACGTAGGGTATGATTAAAAGTACATAATAAATAACAGGGCAATTTGTAGACAATATACGTGAGCTACATTAAGGGGGCCGTTTGTATATGCATATTTCCAACGAATTTCATAGCTGTTTGTTGGAACAGTCATAAAAAAATCTGAGTAAGTCAGAAATATCTTTTCACTATGTCAATTATACAAGTTTTCTCCAGGTTGTATAATAGTTTCCAGGCTGACAAAATCATTTAGAATAAGAAAAAATTCATCATTTTCAACTGTTATGTTTTATAATAAAATATCCTCAATTTTACAAGTCAATTGCACATTGAAGAAATTGCTTACATTATAAACATTATCACACCTCGCAGAATTCTTTTAAAAAACTAGTAACATTGAATTGATGTAAATTATTAAGTATTTTTCACGGTGTCTGGAACACAGTGATAAGGTACATTTCACGATTATTCATGTTCTCTAGCGCATTTTCCCCCAAACAGTTAAAGGAAATTATTCAATTTCAGCATTATATTTTAATACTACGCTAATAAGAACCTTCACCTACTGGGTGAATTTTATTTGTGCATCTGTAAATACGATTCATTGTCCTTCAAACGCCATCCTTAAATTTATGTTTTAAATTGATCTTATACGAGATAATTAAGTTATATCAAATTAACATTATTTTGAACACTTATTATAACTACTTCAACTGCATTCTTGTTATGAGAAAAACTCTAAGCCATTCACTAAGTAAATTTAGGGGGGCTTGTAATTATTATGTAGAAATACCTGACAGGGTAGGTGTGTGACAGTGAATTATATTAAAAAATTGACCACTGTTAACAATATCTTTTATTATTTAGCAAAATATATTTCAGTAAAAATACAGTAAATATACAGGGTATTTTTTAAGTTAATTCCATAACTTCAGGTTCAGGTTGTTCTAGACCACTGTATCAAGTCTCAAGGATTTTGACTTCATTGAGTATTTCGGAATTTAGATATAGACAAATATATTTTATGATACAATTATACATACAGTAATTTACCATACAGCAAAATAAAGGCGAGGCTTAGCACTTGGAATTAAGATTTTTTATGATTCAATGCCCTAAGTACGTCCATAGGTCATTTTCAGCCTGCAAACTATTTCCATTGCAGAAAGTGACAATAATTAACAATGTGTATGCGCTGTGAAATAGTGTAATTCTCCATGATAATTTGGCACAACTAACTGTGAATATCTGCCAATAATAACAGAGCAAATATGGCTACTCTGTGCAGATAATTGAGCGCTCACTGACTGCTACTGCGTGCTGAATGCGACCACTGGAAAACCTTATAGTTTCAGAAACTCTGAATTCCCATAGAAAAAGAGGAAAGTCTGAATAAATATGGTATTATTTATAAAAAAGAAACCAAAAACCACATTGTAGTTCTCACCCTGTGTGTAGAAAGAGGATAACCGCCATATTACATACATTCCTGTAATGCTGTGGATGTATCCCTTCATCCCTATTTCAAATAAAAGGGACCCGGCCAAACCCTCTTTATATGACACAGGAGAATATATTGGGGAAGACAAGGACAGTTTTTGTAATTCCTTCCCCCTGATGGCCAATAATTTTAAAGGTAGGGTTTATGTAAAAAGCTAAAAAGAGGACATGTTTGTGGTCACATCTGACTGTGTTCATTAGTGTAATGTTGAATAAACAATATTTAACTTGTTGTGTAACCAAAGGGCAGTACACAGCTTAATTCCCTGAATAATTTATTAGAGTTTTGGGGATCACTTTTACTTTTAAAATGTTTAATTTATGATTTTGAAAATATATTATGTATATTAATAAAAACAGCCGTTTAATAGGTACGTAAGTATTAAAATAAAGTATAATTAAAAATAACGTTGTATAAAACATGGAACACAAAAAAAAGAATAATAAAAACAAATAGTATGCAAAAATATTTTCCAAATATCAATCCCTTAAAAATTTTACATGAAATACAACTTTTCATAAATTACTCAATAACTATTGAACTATACTTAATTTGTTTATAATAAAATTCCCTTCTAGTATGCAAATTGCATATACTATTGGCAATTAAAACTTTCGAACACACACTGATAAAAAAGTTAAAATTAGTTTTTATCAACCAAGAGTAGGTACATTTCCTAGCGCCCTCTTGCGTCTACAACAAAATTAAGTACGGATTCGGTTTTCTCGTCCCAAAAAACCCCGTAATCCGAATTTTCAAAACAATCCTTTGAAAACTTTCTAAGAATTTTAAGAATTTTGAATTCTAAATTTGAACTTTAACGCCCTGTAACTTTTTTATTAACCATAAATGGACCAAGGTAAGTTTAACTTAATCGCATTATTTTAATGCCAGGAATCTACTCTTGCTCTGTGTCCCATTAATTTCAGGACACTCTGTATTCAATATTTGATTAATTTAGAAAAAACTATGTATAACTTCCAAACTTTGAAGGGGGAACAGCAATAGTATAAAAAATGATAGGTACTGTTGTTTTTCTGAACTGTTGCACGCAGCATATTAATTAATAAACTTTGACGACAAAATAAACACAAAACCAAAACACTGACTAGTTCTATTCTTCGCGAGACAATTTTTCAAAAGAACATATTAATACTCCGCAAAATATGTACCCATTGTTCGGCTGTCACCATCAAACTCATATGGACATCTCGCGTATCCTGCAGCAACAATGAAGCCCGTGAAAACGAGATCCCATTCTGTAAAATAAATGTACTCCACATGCGAGAGCTGTCGGATAAATTAACTCCATCAGTGACAATATAGTCAGCGCCAGCTTGATAAGCCGTTTCGGCCCGTTAGACCCAGCACGGAGATTAATGAATGGAAAATGGATCGCGGATTATCCTGGATCCGGGTCTAAATTGTGCTCTATTTATTTTGAGCGTGGGCAACCAAGGATGCGACGGACGTGTGGGCCGGAGACTGCGGACAATCTATAAGCCGCCGCCAGGGGCTGGACGGATCAGTTTTGGAACGCCGAATAAATACAAATTATGGTGTCACGAGAGTGTAATTTCACGAAAAATAGTTATTCTCCTAACAAGTGCGTAATGTGACACTTTCCCGCACGCGACTGCCGTTGCGCGAACGATGCGAAGTGGAGTTAGGGCAAGCAGTCAAGGGCTTTTCACATGAGTTAGGAATATAATTTTATCTACAAGGTCATGAAAATAAAAAAAGTTCTTAAATCTGTATTGATACAAACGGTGAATACAAACACATTGAAATAATAATAATCCACGGTTATACTACTTAAGATATGAGAAAGGCCGTTTAGTCTTGAGTATGGAGTGCCTCCATCACAGAGTGGTATTGGGAAACGCTTGTAAAGTCATCAGGAGCTCGGACCCCCTCTTCTGCATGATCCAAGACCATGAGGCATCAGGGATAGCAGCGTTCTTGTATTAAGGCAACGTAAAGAGCAGCCGGTGAACTTAATGTCGTGTTCTATACTGAGTGGGAAAACGGGAAAATCCAGACTCTGTCATCGAGTAGGAACCTGCTCTGTTAAAAGCCCAGATTGAAGCTGCAGAAACGCGTCATCTTCTGCAGCTACATAATAATAAGCCAATGCATGGTCTCTTCTATCGCCATATAGAGGAGCTTGGCCTATCTAAAAAGTTGACGTTTGCCGTTTTGAGGTAAGCGGGGTTGAACTCTGAGACCGAAAGCCTGCCAAGATGGTGTAATTAACACTCGCGTCTATAGTAGTCGTGTCTTGGTTATCGAGGTACCTGATACTACATATATCATGTTAATGCATCTTCTGTTCGCCTGCCCGATATATGCGGCCACTGCCTATATCCAAAGCCACGACTCAGCCTTGCGGGTGTTGTACTAACATCTGCGACACTCGTATGAGATAGACGAGACACCAATACTGCCCTGTGCTCCGGGGGATATAAAATCCGCCGTGGGGAATGAGAAGTGCCGAATTATTATATTGGAACTACTCGTTCCCCACGCTCAGGCAAATTCATGCTAATAGGCCTGATGTAGTCGACCACCATCTTAGGACAATGTTTGTGATTGAGTTCTTGGCTCCTGCGGAGAATAACATTGTCCTAAAAGAGGAAAAAAAGGGGGAGATATCGTAATCTTCTCTCCGAGCTCCGTAGGCTCTATCCAGACCACTCTGTCAGAATTGTCGTGCTAATTATAGGAGTCCTGGGTGGAATGAGACATACACTGCTTTTCCGAAATTCGGCAAAAATCTTGGCCAGAAGAATGCAGAAGGCAATCGTCGAAAATTACCCAATTACAGGAAACATACAATCAGAAAAAATAACACTGAATCAAAGTACAAAAAAAAGTGAAATAAAGACGTGGATACATTAATTTTTTAATTATTACTAGATATGAGCGAATTATACTTTTCAATGTATCATAATTAATATCACAGACACTTGACACAATATTGAATACATTACACATATTATATATTGGTGATCTATGCATAATATTCGTACGACAACTAGGACAATAAAAACAAGTATTTCCACAAGAATTTGGCCGAGGAACCAAGAAACAAATTTTATTACCAAGAGACACATAGTTAATATTATAATATACTGAATTACATAATGTTTTGCCAATACAATTTCCTCTTTCATATAAAGAGACCACGTTGAACATATCTAATAAAATTCCGTTGTCATTACTTCTTTCAAGGTAAAACCTCTGGGACTTTTTTACGATATTATTTTGGTATATCCAAAAGAATAGTAATTTTCTAATGTTTGAGAAACAGTTCCGGTTTCGTATAAAAAATCCAAGTAATCTGTAAGCTGATTTAGTAATTTGATTAATATGGTTAGAAAAATTAAGTTTAGTATTAAATAAAACTCCAAGATCCTTCAATTTAGTACATCGTTCAAGAGTGTAATTGTTGATATTATATTCGAATATTATACAGGGTGTTTCAAAACAAAGGCGAAGTTTCAGGAGGTGATTTCTTGTTCAAAATAAAAGGTAGTTTGTTATATAAACGTTGGGTCACAAGTCAACCATTAGGGCGATATCGCGGTGCAAAGATGGCGGAAAAAGTGTTTTTATTGTTTTTCTCGGAAATGAAAAGCGTGGGAATGGTAAAATTTTGTGGAAGTGTTACCATCATCAAAAGACACTTGTGACATATTTTTTCACTTTTTGAAAATAATTGGAAAGGGTTGAAATAAACTACCCCTTTCAGTTTTTTTTAACTATACTTTCAAAAATCTTCCGTAACGACGTAGAAGAACATAAATTAGGTTGAGCCGATTTATTTAGAAACTTTTCTCTTACATTTTTGATAAAATTAACTGTTTGGAAGTTAAAAAATAAAATGTAAAGTATTGCACGTCAGGAAGAGGCAGTTTTACTACACCCATTATTAGGAAAAACTCTAGTTGGCTGCTGTCAATTTCCGGATGTTTCCATTGTTGCTTTGACAGATAGCAAATGATTTGTACTTCCCGGTGTCGGCCTGTATCAAAACTTCTTTTTTTGAATTTTCCGGATTCACATAGCCTTCGATGAAGCTTAGCAAATATACTGTGATGAAGAATTCTACGATTAGGATACGCTTCTGCATAAAGGCGACAAGAATGTAAGAAATTTCCATTTGCCCGGCCGCAGATATAGTGCATGTCTGTCATTTCTGCATTTGTGAAAATATCCGTTTTTGTTGTATTAACTTAATATTGAATCCCAACGTACTCCGCAATCAAACACATAACACAACGAAAGGCAAATTATCCGTAAACCACTCTCAAAATGTTGAAATAGTACTCAGTTTTCTAGAAATATCTGATAGCAACCAAATTCAAAAAATGTTTCTATTCTTTTTTAATTACTAGTCAAATCGAATAAAGTCAAGATAAAAGTTGTAATTCGTACAATTACCACTGATTTCAACTAAAGTAATTTTTATTTTATTGTTATTTACTTCTGTTTGGTGCAACTGTAGCTAACAATTAGTGGTTATTGAACAGTTTGCCACAGACTTATCTCCCAGAGTCGTATCAAAAGAATAAGTAACAATAAAATAAAAATCATTTGACATCTCCATGGAAGCGAATAAACACATTTTAAACTTGATTTACTTTTAATACAAGTGTACAGTGTTTCGAAACGTCAAAAATACGGAAGTGCGCTTATTATCTGCTTTATCAGTGTGAGATTTTTGGTTAGGCAAACTTAGTTTCAAAAATAACCCCTGATTGATTCTTTTGACGCAAGGGTTTATTCAATTAATCTTTATTTTTCAAAAGTGTAGTAAAACACCCAATTAAACTAATGATAAACTAGAATTATGCCAGAAATAAGTAGCTTGAGAGAATATGAAAATAATAAATATTAACAATAAAAACTGTATCTCCTGTACGAAGAATTGATTTTGATCATATCAACTGTATGTCAAACTTTAATCTAAAAGTTATCGATTTTATTTAGAAAAAGTTTATGAAAATTTCAACCGTCAGCCTTATTAATATTTGCTTTCCTATTTCTGCTTCTGTAAAATAAACGAGGTAAGGGTCAAGTTTCGTTTAAGGGAAATCAGCTATGAAAAATAAAATAATACAAATAGCAATCAGAGGCCTCTCTGAACACAGAAACATTAAAATTTTCCGCGGAAATGCGTCATTTCCATTAAAAAGGAAATTTTGTTGACTTTAGAAAAAGGAAAATCAGTTATATAAAAAATATTTTTTGCTGTAAATTATAGACATTTTTCTTAACACAGAAACGCAAAAATTTTCCCGCGGAAATGCGTCATTTTCATTACTTATATGAAAAAATGTAGAAAAGCAGGAAAATGTGACCAATTTTTTTTTGAATTCAAAACGTATTTCTGAACACAAAAATCCAAATCTGGTAAACGAAAATATAACAGAGAAAGTTTAGTTGAAGGTTCCTGGGTATTCGGAATGATTGCCGATAACTCAGAAGATTTAAGAATGGCAATTTACAATGGTAATTTATTTAGCAATAATTTTTTACAATATCTATGAGTGTTTGTGTGTCCTTTTTCATTTTTCATTTTTTCAAAATTTACTTTTCTCATTTTTGTTTTGTATTATTATTATTTTGCTTTGTATATTTTCTCAGTTTGACTTATGTAAATATTTATGTATACAAGGGTTAAGTGGCAGAGCACACTTAGTGTGAACTTCCTTGGGATTTCCAAATTAATTTTCTGTATTTGTATTGCATCTTGTTTTTCTAGTTGGAAATAAAGACATATTATTATTATTATTATCATTATTATTATTATTATTATTATTATTATTATTTATCCCGAAAATAAAAGGGATGCAGGCACGTTAATTCTCCTTTTGAAACAACATGTAGAGAGGGTCTATGTAGAGGGTATATTATCCATTCGGATATGTGGAAAGCGTATGAGAGATTCACTGAATATGGCATTAGACTGTTAACCATAGTGTTAAATTCGTTGCTGAAGACGGTACTCATACCCAACGGATCGAGTCGTCGTAGTCGGCTGCAAAAATTTTTTTTAAAACATATTCCACCGGACGAATTTGCAGACCGACTCTGTGAGTACTTGTGGATACGACATTGTTAGAAAAACAGTCTAGATCCGATGGAAGACCTCATTACTCAGTTTTTAAAAAATGCTACAAATCCAGTTACTCTTTATAACTTGAATAACATTCGTTTATTCACAAAACCCTAAAAAACATGAACATGTACATGATTTTCTCAATATTTTCCTTAAAAATAATTCCGCGAATAAAATTATATATTTATCATTAAAGCGCAAATTAGTAGTCAAATCAAATTATCTAATTAGGTATCATTTCTATAACAGATTTCCCTGATTCTAAAGTCGAAGGAAAATAGAAAATTTCGGTAAATTTTTACATTTTTACATCAAATCAAAGCCGCAATTCAATAAATTATGGAGGCAATTTTCAGTTAAAATATAAGAAAAATTCGAGTTTTCCGGAAAACGAAACATTTCCGCGGGAAAAGAAAATTGGTTATATACTAGTAATCTTGTGTAGAACCTTTCTATAGAACAATTTCTTTTACAACTGATTTCCCTTGAACGAAAGTTGGGCCGGGGGAAGATTTAAATCACTTTTAATACATATAATTTATTATAATTACTGCAAATATTAAGTAATTTTAAATAAAATTGAATATTTGAATAA
Source organism: Monochamus saltuarius (assembly GCA_025584915.1). Lineage (NCBI taxonomy): Eukaryota > Metazoa > Arthropoda > Insecta > Coleoptera > Cerambycidae > Monochamus > Monochamus saltuarius. The sequence continues at coordinate 17,063,395 of CM046727.1, read as the reverse complement.
CAAGTCACTATTGTAACAAGTTGAATGATAAAGTCTTAGTCTCCATACTTAGGGCATTATATAATAATAATATTAAGGTCTTACATTTTCTCTACGCATTGCGTGCTATGACATGCCAAGACGTACGTATATGTTTCAGCGTTCACATCAGTCTTCATTAAAGCTTAATGGATGAAACCCTTTTCAGAAGAAAATGTCGCCAGAACCATATATTTTACATAACAAAACCTCCGCCTCACATTATTATCGCTTCGCCGTCGCTTTTTGTATAATCCCAGACAGTTAAAATGTAACCGAAAAACTCGTTAATTTTCAAATTAGAAAAGATTCAATGGAAGTAAAACCGTCGTCAAAACTTCTATATTACAACAATTAAATGCAATAACAGCAGATTCATTACTTGATGATGAATAATGAGAAATAAAAAATTAAACAAACAAAATCTAGAATACGACACTGTAATGTAATTAAATTATTATGACGTCATCTACATTTTTTAACAGAACACCATATACATGGTACTTTTAAAAGTCCGTTTACTCAAAGGAATAATAAAGGACATGCAATTTCACAAACTTCTAAGCAACCTCTGACTTAAAATGTCATGTATTTCAAAAAGTTAAATAATAAATTTAGCCTGAATTGAGAAGTAAGCGTAAAACAGATCTTATCCAAATTTAAGAAACCTGAAATAAAAACAAAAACAAATAACGACAATTACGCCTCTGGTAAAAAGGAGCAACTTTTGAGAAAACATAAATAAAAGTTAAGTAGATACACATTAAATTTGAATAAAGTTTAATGTTGCTATTTAAAATGTAGTTTTATTACAAACTTATAACGTTTTCTGTTTCAAATACAAGGCTTTGGTACGGGTTTTAAAATAAACCATTTATTATTGTGGATATCCATGTTGTGCAAAAACTCTTCGTTTTTACCCGCCCCTAGAGAAACCATATTAATTTCTTTTTAGATTTTGAAAAAGAGTATACAAATTTATGGAATTGTGCCAAAAACCGTCATTAAGAAGTAACTTTTCACACAATGTATGTGGAAAAGGAAACGTTTTTGGATACTTCACTTTGTCTTATTTAAGATTTAAGGACGCTGCATTCTTGAAATAGTGTTTTCTACACATTTAGGAACAGAATAATATAGAGTTTAGCAAATAACAAGAATGTTATCTCATGCCACCTGCGAATATTCAAAGGTACCGAAGTAAAATCAATATATAACGTCAGAAAGCGATCTATCCAGCAAATTTTTAGGTACTGAAATCTTTCAAAATACATATTTTTTTAAATTCAACTTTAGATGTAAACATTGTTATAACATATACTTACATAGTTCTGCATATAAGATTGTTCACTTTTGTTTATAAGTATGTGAAAATAATTGTTAAAATGTAAATGTTAGAATAGCGAAATGTGTGTGATACAAATTAATTTTAAAAGTTATATTATTTGAGGAGAGTTTAAATAGTAAAAGTGGATAAACAAAACATCAGTAATTTTATTTTTGATATTACTTTTGCTCTACGTATTTTATTTTTCGAGATTCCAGTACCTAAAAAAACACCACAATTTTGATCATTTTACGGCGACCTTAAGAATCACCCTGTATTTATCTAATTCTTGTGTACTTGTACAAAATTCTTTATATAGTTTATCAAAAAAATATATCACATATCTGACCTTGAAGACAGACGCAGTAAAAAAATTGTCACGCTTTTATTATATTAGAATGTATGTGGTTAATAATATTTTTTTGCAAAACATGTTACCAAGACTGAATTAGCTTAAGAAATTGGATGATACCCTTGGTTTATTGCTGGTATTCGTGCATTGTTAACTTCAAATTATTTTACGTGTAATCATATTTTTAATATAACTTTTTCCTGATACCACATTTATTTATAAGAATTCTTTTATTATAATTTTTCACAAGTACATTAACCATTAGAAGTGTGTTAAACATAATAGTTCCAGCTTTTTATAAAAGTCTTACAAAAGACAGAATTTTCTTTCTCGTTGCAGGAATGAAAGCTGTATTTAACTAAATACGATTCAATTTTCCACAGGAAACAAATAATACGCAAAACAAATCTAATCCCTGTAAACCACACCGAATTTGCATAAAACTTATGATTAATGCAAACGCAACGAAGTTTACTGTAGCCACGTTTCCGCTTTATTTGCTGTTTTGCATAAAGTTTGCTGGTTTTCTTATAAAATGCTTAAGATGAACACATTTGGTCCTTTATATTCCGACCAATAAAACTGTAACCAGGCAAACACAATAAAAGGGGAACCAGTAATAGAATCAGCTTCGGAGACACATTTTATATTTGTTGTGGCTTATGGCAAATAATTAGCTACAGATTAGCTTTTAAAATTGAAAGTAATAAATTAAGAAAACTGATTGAATTGGCAGTATAAAAAAAAACAGACCAACTATTTTAGCTTGGCAGTTGAGAAAAAAAACGCAGACAATTTGAAAATGCTCTTGTACTTATTTAGGAGCGAATTCTTCTGAAGAAAACTCTTACCGTACCTTTGATTAAAAAAATATGTATAGATTATTCTATACATACTGGAAACACATGTTCATGCTTTAGAAATACCCTGTATAAAAAAAAACTGTTAGGTTTTTCCACTGAGCGTACACAACAGTTATTGCTTATTTTCTATTACCTATGTCTCACGTTATGTTGACTTTACACTTAAGTGTAAAAATTTTCACTAGGCAAAGCTCTTGAATAGTGTTGGCAATTTTATCTTCCCTTTTCTTGGTCTTGTCTTTGTCACCACTTTTACCAAATTCGTAATAAAGTTCCGTGTTTCTCATTTGTATTCCAGAGTTTCGCAAGAATCATTTATGAATCTTGCAAAATCGCGAGACAATAAATTTGAGGGAATCTCGCAAGACAAGACAAGACATGACTTACAAGATCCAGCAAGAACAATACTTTAAAGAAACCCTTCTCTTGTTGCCAGACAAGATTCTTTCAAATTTTGCAAGATTTCTTGTTTTGGTCAAAACTACTCTTGAATGTAACAGGTAGCAGAATCGATTGTTTCAATAGTCAGATGGATACACTAAGCAGCAAAAAAGTTCTGTCATTTAAAAGAAATATGATGTGCCATAAGTGGCGCCCTCTACTACTGACGTCAAAATTAGAAACAAATTTGGATTTCTCGTCCGCTAAAACCCGCGATTTACAAATTTTATGTAAATATTTGGATTTCTTGAAGTTATTTACAAATATCGAAAATAAAAATTTAACTTTAACACCCTGTAACTCCGTTAATAATCAGGTTTGGAAAAATGTTATAGAAAGATATAGCATTTATTTTCGGTCTAGAATTATCCCCTGAATTTTTTGCTCATCATTTCCGGACACCCTGTATATTATTAAAATTTGCTGTGGTACATATGCCACTGACCAGCGAAAGACAATGGACAAAAATCCTAGTAGTAAACGCAAGAAAAAGATGCATCTCTTGTATCAGTAAGTAGAATGTTATCCCTTTATAGTTAATTTGTTATAGTTGCTTATTTGCCCTTGCCCTCTTTTATATAGTTAAATATGCAGTTTGACTGCAACCTTACCGATTTTTAGCATCGTTTACAGTCCATTCGCTCACAATTTTTGGTCCTCCAAGCCGGATTCTAATTTGGATAGTTGGTCAGATAAAATGAATTCTAATTGTTCCAATTGCAAAATTACAGTTTGACAAAAATGTGGACTTATAGGTCATTTTATTACACGCATAAAAACATTTTTCGACTGTCAACAACACAAAAAATCTGTAAGTAATAAAAATATCTCATACCACTCCCTACTCCACATAATCCAAATAAGTGAACGTAGGAAATGAGAACTGATTAGATCCTCTCCTAAATCTTCTTAGGCCTTTAAATTGAACCGAATATTGCATTGAACCGTTTCAATGTGCTTTCGATTCCGTCCCACGCGAAATTATTGTACGTTATTAAATTATCTCCAACAATTTCACTTTATGGATTGTAATACTTGCTGACATTTAATTTAGAATCTCGGATATTACGAATTTGTTTGTTGACTCGATGGTATTAAAAAAGGAGTAATATAAACAGGGTAATTACTCAACAATGACTCATTCAGAGTGTTGGGTTACAGTTTCCTGTAAGATTGAAATGACGAAGTATATTCTCTAAAATTGGCAAGAACACTGCATTCTTTTAAAAACTTATCTCCCTTTAAAATATCACAGATACAAAAAAAGACACAAAAATTCCCCTAGACAGATGAATTTTGTTTTGTTGTTTTTCTTGTATTTGTTTTTCCTCAAGATAATTCAGAACATTCAAGAGATAATCTCATTTTCTAAATAACAACAGCCGAGGCAACAGCGATGTTTTGCCCACAAAATACCGCTTTGTTAATTTAGCCGACCATGTATCTCTAAATAAAAAAGTTACTCATATAATAGGATATATAAAATTACCACCCTACCCATTATTTAATACATTACAAAAATAATAACTTGCAGACATTACTTGAAAAAATAAAGTGGACATGGTAAATTTTTCTTAAAATTAAAATTTATGTAGGTAAGTAAAATATCATTAATACAGGGTATTTCAAAAGGGCATGGCAATATTACTGGAGTTATTAAAACATTGGAAAATAAGTTTGCTTGATAAATGTATGTCTTAGAACTACTCATTTTTGAGGCGCAGATGTAAGATAATTTTTGAAAATCAAATTTTGAATATAATTTTTTATATCACAACATATTTCACGAAAATTTGACACAGGTACGTTCTTGGTGATTCTGAACACGCTGGTGTATTCAGCTTTTCTGTACAAAGAAGAGGGCGCTTCTTATTGGAATTATATAAAATAGATCAATTTGATGGATCAAAAGAATTCATATATACGATGAACTTTAAATACAAATATTTTAACCAGCAGTACAGTTCACGGTGTAGAACATAATAGTCTGTTACAAAAAAAATTAGGAATAAAAAAGTCAAATTTTAAATAAATTTCGTGAGTTTTCAATCGGAAACTCACTGGGGACTGCTGATTCTACTCCGATTATTTTTAAGGTCACGGTTAAGTTTTTAAGGTAACGGTGAATGTGTATTTCACAGCGTTGACAGTGTTACACAAATGTCTTGGAATAGGCTTCAGCAAAGTTAAGTAGAATTTCTAGACATGCCAAAAAATGATTGAAATATGTTTATTTATGAAAATATTAATGCACACCTCCTCCTCTTTAACATTTCTATACGTTACAAATAAATTGAAAATATAAACCAGATTAACTACTCACAATCATAGTTATCCAGAATTTGGTCATTTTCCATTTTTACTGCACTCCAACTGATTTATCACAATATATACTATCGTTATCACTATCACTGATTATCACCGCTTAACAAATATACTTTTAGCATGTCAACCTTTTCACTGTTTGAATAATGCGCCATATTTTACTTAATCATACTGTATTTCACCAAAAATATTAATTAAATATACAAGACACTTAAGAGAAAAATACTGCCCCTGAAAATAATAAAACGATTTAAATACATCTTATACGTTAGTGTCGCAACTCTTAAAACAGATCAAGCAGTGCATTGCTTAAAAAAACCATTAGTTTCGTCCGGTTTCAGAAGATGCAAAAGTATCTCATATTAACTTTCAATTTATGTGTATCGAAAGTATCAAATCCTTGTCCACAAATATTACATGTTTTGTTTCCACTTGTACCTTGCCTTTGCCACAGGTTATTTTTTTGCCTTGAACCAGTACACCGCTCTCAACATAACCTCTTCGTCGACCTCACTGACTGTGACTATCAATCAGGAAAGGGCTGGTGCCGGACATTTCGCCTTCTGCCCGTGAGACGTACCTGTTACATGCGCCTAGACAGCAGCTCCTTTTCTTGCATGCGATTGACACTGCTTTTAAATATTTTATTTTGCTTTCTCTTGATATTGAACGTATACAAAAAGCTGGTTATTTTGTTCATGTTTTTGTGTATATTTTTAAAATCTCTTTCACTCACTACGAAAGTACGAAATGGTTAGCACTGACACGTTATTTCATAGTCTTTTTGTTATTCTTCATAAAATAATTTAAGGGGATAATTTGTGTATGTTTCACTTTAATAGAGTACAATGGTTTTAGCAACTTCAGCAGCAGCCTTCAGTATATCATATGGTTTATTAGATTACGTCAGTGGTCTATCTGGTCAGCGGACCTCAAAATGTGGGTATTTAAAAAAAATTATATCCGTAAATATTTGAAATTTAAAAAAAAATCAATTGACGCATCTACATGACGACCTATAACTGCAGTTAAAATATTTGTACTTATTTAAGGTTCATCATATATAGGAGTAAAGAACGCTTTAGCTACATGGTATGCACGATAGAAAAAGAACTATATTTGAAATTTCGTCCTATTTTGACTATTTACTGGTTCTAGGCTTCTCTCTATCTCACTTAACCTTTTAAAAATATCAAGAATTATTTTTTAATTAAATATTCCATTATTTTAGTTCGACATAAAAGTATTGGTTAGAGGAACCTAAAAAGATATTTATTCAATTCACGATACTGACTCAATTAACTGAAATAACGATTTCAAACAACAATTACAAAACTGTTCTAAATAAACATCATATATATATTTAGTTTAATTTTTTTAAAGAATGATTGTGTTACTGCTTTATCCCGTAACTGGGAATTTGCCTGTGGGATATCATTTTTAAATAAATAAACATTGTTAATCTAACGTTCGAAAAGATCAAATTTTTTGTGTTTGTCTTAACAGATTTTAAATGGTATAGTGCGCGCCAACATTTTTGGCAGGAGAAACGACGCCAGATGGACGTGTTTGAGAGAAACTCTCTTCCTTAACCCTCCGATCTACCAGTCCACCTCGACCGCTCTTGCGGCCGATGCCGACGGCTCTACTAAGGACCTCCTCTTGTCCTGGCTTACACCGTCGGTAAGGGTTTATCTTCTGGCGCTCTTCTGGTATTCTCCTCTTTCTTCGTCGACTGTTAATGTAGTTGATGCAATATATTATTAAAGAACCAAAAATTAAATACAGCGTACGCTAAACGTAACAAGCTACATCTAGCGGTCATTAGCTACTCCATGTCAAACGATCCATGTGCAATACAGATAACGGCAATGACTTACATTGGCCCAGTCATAATCGTTTCTGTCCGCTCGTTTATCGAGGACGACAGTGCCAAGTAAAAGGCTAGTTATTTGAATCAAAATTTCATAGTATTAAACTGAAGTAGCTTACACTTTAAAATTCAGTTTTTTTTTTGGTTGGAGAGAATTAATTAGAAATGTTTAATTTAATTTGAAATAACAGTTCATTTATTATCGCTGTAGTTTTATGTCAAACAGTAACGAAAAGAAAAAAAATACAGAAAAATCACTGAATTAAATCATCAGAAGTTGTGCCCAAATCAAAATAAAAGTTAATATGAAAGAATAACACGTAGATGGAACAAATTATGAGGCTAATTTAAAATCAAATAGTTGATAGTTTAAATAGTCAGCATAATTTTATTTTAATCATCTTTGTTTTATTTCAAGAAAAATGTTCTTGCGGCAACAATCAAAAATTTGACACCAAGAAAACTGTTGCTCCAAGACTTTGTCTTTTCTCAGTGTACCGAATATAACTTAGTTCATTTCCGAGAAAATAAAAAACCCACCAAAGTTGTACACCCAAAAATATTCCAAATCTAACGCTAAAATAAAAAAAATCATTTCATTCAATGTTTGCAATGTTGGCAGACATCTACCGAATATTTGATAATTTTCTTTGTCAGGCAAATCATAGGTATCCTTGACATGTTTTCCGGAATAAAGACTGCTTTTAATTTTCTGTTTACCATGACCTAATGCCGATCCGTTGAATATCACTTACAAATTCAATTTGTTTACCAAACAGTTCATTAATGGACCATGCACAAAAGCATAAGAGTTGTGGCGTTGTAGACATATTTTGCAATATATACGTACTTACGATTGCAATAGAATCGTGTGGAATGTTTCTTCCAAAAATTTAAGTAACAGTGGCTAAGGATGGCTCACACTGTATACAAATAATTATTTTCTATTTTAGTTCATAAAAATATATATAAGTAAAATTTCAAAATATATTTTCTGTTCCGGGCGCATTCGCCAAAATATGCAGTTTTACTGATCAGTTTTGTAACAAAAAATTTCGTGTAGATATTAATTATATATTCAATTTATTCGATTATTTCGTTTTTTAGGAACAAAAATATAGCTGTAAACATCGATTTTACATCCAAATCCTTTGTGTCGTTAAATACAAGTGTTATTTTCAGCTTACAAGGACATGATAGGTATCTATTTGAATAACTACACGTGTAGACACAATTTATATACATGTATAAAGTTGTATATTTAGCTTTAGGTACATTGTATACAAGATCGTATGCAACAAAAGTTGGCTATCTAATAGCAAAAACTAGGACAATGTAGTTGGTTGGCAGTAATTTGGATTTAGTTTAAAAATATTTAGATATACCAAAACTACATAAAAAGGTACAAACAAAATTTGAAAAATGTTTCTCATAATTGTAGTAAATTTAGCAAAATGATCAACATATGTAGCAACAAATACAATTTTCTACTGAGTGTTCAGTTAGCAACTGGCCAGATGTTAGATACCAATGCATACCAGAAAAAATTAGTAGCTCCAATAAAGCTTTGTCAAAATCATTTTTTCAGAGATACAGAATATTTAATTTGACACAATAAAATTTTTTTGAGGGATATCTTGACAACTAATTTTCTCGATATGTTTTTCTAATTTGACATGGAGAGTGCTACACGGATAAAAATTATTAGTTATACGGTGGATTGTTGGTTATGTATTGCCTAGGTCAACAGTGTGAAATAACACACTACAATGTAATATTACAACTCTAACTCTAAATTATAACTTATGAATATGTAGTTTTTCATAGTAAAACCATGTTTTTGTACACTTGAAATTTCGTATTTTTACATTGACGTATGATTTTTTACTGTATTAGAAAGGTTATATATCAAATTTCCTATAATTCCTATCAATGAAGTCATATGTATGCTCTCTGATACCAAACATCTAGGGATGCTAATGAACAATTTCACAGACAAAGCTATATTCAAAAATTATCTAAAAAATAATCTAGCTAAATTTACTAACCTGGTTTAATAAAAACATTCTATAAATATCTAAGTTCACATTTGAAACTGTGGGAACTCGAAAATTCAACCGCAATAGATGAGATTTGACCTATTTCTGCATTTTTAGGATTGCTTCTTCAGGTGGCCTTCTTTAAGTTGAGTTAAATATCTGACTATAAAAATTATTATACCAATAAATTAAAATTATTTGTAACCAAATATCGACAATGTCAAAAGTCAATGAATTTAAACCCTTGAGTATATACACCTATAGTCAAGGTTTAATCATGATAACGACCTACTTAATTAATAAAAGAAAATACCCTTTAAGTAATCTTTTTTTTATATATATTTAGGTATGATGTAAAATATACTATATTTTTATTAGTGTAATATGAGAGAAATATTAATTTATCAGAAAAACCTATATGTGTGTACACCCTGTATAAAAATTATTCTGAATAATATATGTATGAATAAAATTTCTATTGCTTCAATATATATGCAAAAATTTTTACTGAAAACTACACACATAATTTTACACGAAAAATTCAAAACAAAATTAAATATCCGAAATGAAACATATCTAGCTATGCCTAAGATTAGAATTAGTTTTTTCGTAGACGATTTTTATAACTGTTAATTAAACCCACATAGTTTTAAATATATACATGAATTAAAATATAAAATCCAAAGCGTTTGCAAATAAAAATTCAAAACATACGTTCAAAACACTGACAACCACAATTTTCCATAATCGCATTAAAATTGTTGCGCAATTTTACTCTGAGTGGTTAAAATCATATTTAAAATGACAAATTTGACATAAGAATGAGTAGAATGAATGAATAATATAATAGATGTAATCAGAATTATTAATAATTTTCAAGTATATTTTATGCTTGCAAGAAAAAAATTGAAAAGTATTCGCAGTGCACTAACAAATTTTTCAAAAAATGTATCAAATAATTACTACAAATCAATACATATAAAGTCGTCAAATGTGAACTGTGCAATGGTCAAATATGAATTGTGCAATGCTAATATTTTTCTGATACGTGGATTCTCAGTAAAAATATCTGCTTTTCATTTAAATAAGCAAATTAGAGCAACATTCGTAAATGGCAATTCCTAAATTTGCAGATATATGAATCCCATTTGAGTACTGGAATAACAAATATACATAATATGTACAATTTAGCTACTACTGAATAAATATTAAGTTATTAAACATATTTAAAATTGATAAATAAATTAGAACCAGTTCTATTGTCTTCAGTTTCTTGGGCAATTTCCGAAAAAACTTATTGCATCAAAAATTAGTAATGTCAAATGAATTTTATATAATGAAAATATAAAGAAATACTGTCAGAAATTGTATTGTGTGTTTTAAGATTACGATATTGGTCGTTCCAATCAGCTAGAATGTCATTTTGAATTAGACAAAAAGTAAACAAGTATATTACCGAAAGCCAAATTTGACATATGAATTCAATTTTCAGTGAAACCTTATATTTCGAAATGGTTTGCAATGACGAGTATCCATTATTGTTTGATTGGCAAAATCTTAGAATTATAATTACGAATTATGAAAATAAAAGTACTGTGTGGTAATTACTGGTACATCAACAAAGGAAAATTAATTCTCTTTCTTCAACGAATCAATATTTTAAGTAATATAACGAAAATATACCAAAAACAAGACTATAATAAAAAATATCTAAATAAGGACAAACACCAAACAATAATTATCTATAGATATAAAAAAACTGACAGATATTGAAAACATATATCTAATCTGGTAATAAGAAAATAAATGTTTAACTAACAACAAAAACCAAATTTTTATAGTAAGTACTTACAGATTTTTCAAACGTATCGATAAAGGGAAAGAAAGTTCCCTTGCCTTTGACGTACGCCGCAGACAGTCTACTAAGGGCTAGTACAGACGACGCCAAACCGCTGGCTAACGATACTGTAATCCCAACATGAGATGCATCTCCAATTCCACGAATTATTTTTGAACCCACTCTGCCCCCCTCAAAAAACAAACTAGGACCGCTCTAATTTAGGATATACACTAAACGATTCCGAACACGAAATCGTTAATTTCACCTTACAAAGGCCTTAACATCGTAAGGTTGCGAGAACACCTGCCACGGGAAAAATACCTTGAAATTTTATATTGATCGCCTTCTGATTCTCCAGGGACGTGTTTTTGTACGATACCAAATACTAAGACAACTCGTTAACAAAAAAATTACCATTTTGCTCTGCTCGAGAGAACACATTCTAATATTCGAAAGCAAAACAATATAATTCTATACAGATAAAACTTAAAAAATACCTTGTTAAATGGTGTACGCCAATCTACGTCGACTTGAACTGAGATTTGTCACAAAACCGAGTTAGGTGAGGACTGGCGAAACAACATTTTTCAGACTCATTTCGACTGAAATTCACTCGCGTTGAAAATTCCTGTATTTTCAGAACGGTTCTGACGTCCTGAAGTCCTGAAAGGGCCGCTTATGCGCAGTCGACGGCACGTGATCAAATCAATAGCGCTCTTCGCCAGCGGAGTCTTAATAGTGGATATGTCGAATCAATATGTTTATAGTTTGAAAAAAATGGCTTTGATTTTATTGTACTAACAAAAAAAAAATAGTTTATGGCATACGAGTTATGCGAATAAATATCTAAAGTTATTTTGGTATTCCAATGACTGTACTCATCGATTCTGTATAGACGATGTCTAGTATGCAATCATTAAATTAAAAATTTATTTAAATCGCATAAAGGGAATCGCAGAATTATTATTAGACAAATAATTTAGTTATTATCAAATATCTTAAACATGAGAAAATGGTAACCCCCAGTTATATAGAAAAAATGGACAAATAGCACCGCACCTACAAAGTTAGTGAATGACTCATCCTCAGTCCAATCTATAAGTTCTTCCTACACGGAAAAAAATGTAATTTCTAAGTATAATAATATGTATATGTAGTATATGTAGTTAGTTCTACACCGCGTACCCACTCATGGTCCCTTCTGTCGGGTTAGACAGACTAAACAGCTAGGATTATTCGTCGTATACCTTACCTATGGCACACTGATGAGAGCTAATAAGCTCGAAACCGGTATGTCTGGTGGGCTTCTGACGAATGACTCTAGCTGTTGCTATAGGTTTTCCAGGTGTAATTCAATGCTGGTCGGGGTATTAGCCCGCAGAGTAGTTGTTTCCTGGAATTCCGTGTTTGCAAAATATCGTTTCTCGCCGAACGCGATAAAGGTCGACAGCTTTCAATGGTGTCTACTGCATGTAGAACGCTTCGTGTCTGTGACATTTTCAGTCCGGCATGGAGTAGCGAATGGCCGATAGATGTAGTTAGTTCTACACGTCTACGCGTAGATACTATAATAATATCCATGTTTATATGTACAGAGTGTTAAAAAAAATAGTGTAAAATATTTAAGGAGGTAATAGTATGAACCAAAATAAGCAGAAAAGTCTTCATGAACATGGGTCCGCAAAGTAACGGTTGCGGAGATATGGACCACTATTCGTTTTTCAAACATTTTACTTTATTAGGAATAAACCGACAAAGGAAGCTTTTAACAAACAAAAAACAAAGTTACAGAAGATGTTCAAAGTGCCCTCCGTCCATGTCCAAGCAGGCACGACATCTTCGTCTCAACGATATTCGAACTCTTTTGAAAACACCCTCCTTGGTTTGGATTTCTTGACACTTTTGATTAATCCGTAACTGCAGCTCTTCCAGGCTATTTACAGGAGTACCATACATGCACTAATGTCTTCAAATATCCCCAAACAAAGACATCTAGAGAGTTCAGATCAGGCGATCTTGGAGGCCATAAAACAGGTCCAGCCTGATCTAGTAGTTTCAACATTTATATCACTGTAGTCTCTAGCCAGGCGATTTCAAATATCCGATTATTTATCGTATTAACTTTTTTGTGATGCAAGTATTTACAGTAGTTTTTCAAATATCAATTTGTTTTATGGTGAAGTGAACATGCTTTAGCAGAACGATTTCCCGGTAAACATGTGCCAAATGCTGCTCCTTTAACAACAGTGTGCAGTGAGTGGAAGTGTAGTGCAAACGCAGGCGTAACGCGAGAAATTTGCAACCGAAACGTGGAAGAGATGGAGGTCCAGGGCGCCTACGGCGTATTGCAGCAGTGTGGCATATCATACACAAGGCTCAATTATATCCGTACCATGTGCATTAGTACCAGGGAATTGAACGAGGAGGACCGGTACCATGGCCGCCACGATCTTCTGACTTTGGTTTCTTGTGGGGATATTTAAAAAATTACGCATATTGCACCGAAGTGGACACGATTGATGATTTACGCAAACGTATCATAGCTGCTGCCAATAACTTACAAGTTCAAAACGGACAAGAAGCAGAAACATTTGTGTTAGTTTGTAGAAACTGGGTAAGACAGGCACAAAATTTTGTTGTAACATATCAAACTATTTTACTAATTAAAACCACATTAAATATATTAATCATTAATAACAATAGCCGCAAAAGGAGTTGAATTTGCTGCATTAAAATAGGCGGTGTAAAATGTAATTTATTTCTTTCCTTGGGAATTTCTTTCAATTTTTTTGTCCGGTTGCCGATTATACACTGGACTAGTTTTCAGTGCTGTGCGGAAGTGTATTTTTAAATAATTTTAGAACTGCTCTTTTTGATTTGAGTCCTCTGTACTTTCAAAATTGTTTTAACTAAGTTTTAAATCACCCTGTATAAACAATGATAATATATAATTCAGTAATAAAGTATATTTTATATAAATATTTACATATTTTTGACATCCAAGCATTCTTATACTTAATTCAACACTTTTCTTTCTTAAAATGACTAAATTTAAGATTTATTTAAAGAATATTTTGTTAAAATATGAATAAAATGTTTACATATAAATTATAGGTCTATAGATTTCCACGAATTAAAATTATTAACATTTTGTAATAAATGTCATACTGTAAAGTTTAAAATGGTATCAATACAACATTTGATGATCATTATCAAAACTAGAGATACACAATTGTAGTATTATTTATTATAGATTGTATTGGCATGTGTGTGCACCGCAAGGTTTAGCATGTGGCCTCAAGATGTAAACGTTACATAATGTCTACACAGGTTCTCTTCCGTAGGATAAGTCATCGGTTGCCTCGCCACCAATTGTATATTGAAGAGAGCTATCAAGCTCAAAAGCGGTATATGTCTGGTATGCCGTTAATAAATGACTTTGACATTTTGCTATCAGTCTTTGTTTTCTTATATAAATTATTAAATACTACTGAGTGAGTAGTATTTAATTATTTATTATAAGGCGGGTAGAGTAGTAACTACTCTAGACAGGAATACAATATAGCAAGAATACTGAAATACTAATTATGTACTTCTGTATTGTTTTTTCTTAATGCAATGTTATTGTTCTCTTTATTGGAAATTACTTCAAATATTTCCAGTAATTCTTTCATTTCACTTAAAACTTCAAATAAAGAAAATATAACTTTATTTTGAGGATAACAATAATTATTGTTGACTCAAGTAATTCATATTATATAAATAAAACACAAGAATTCTTTAAATAAACATCTTTATCTCATATAAGTATAGTGTTCTTGATTTCAAGAATTTTTTATTCTTAAGTGAAGAATAATAATATATAATCTTATTATACAAGAATAAGTTAATCTTTCAGTAAAGTATTACTATATTTGAGGATTAGTAAAACTAAACTAACTTTGGGATAAGTTTATTAATCTTGATATTAGTATAGTTTTCTTTCCGTTTAGCAAAAAAAAAACAATTACGAATCTGATGTGAACAGACCTGACCAGACTGTTTTATCATAGACTAAAGATATTCTGGATTGTAGTTCTTTTTAATAGGATTTCATTGTATCTCGGAAACTATTATATTGGCACATTTTGTACACTATAGGTAATCCAGACAGATTCAGCTGTTAAATATACATACTGGTATTATTAACCTGAAATTATATATCAAAATAGTTGTATATCGTACATATTTCTTTTGTATTGGGACTAGCGAGTTTAGTTTATTTATATCTAGTTTAGGTAGCCAAGTCCAATTTTTTCCTGAAAAATTTGTTGTTAACCACTTACAACTGTCAAGAAAGCCTGCAAGCCATCAAACTAAATTTTACATTACTTTAATTCGTGGCATGTTCTTTTTGTACACGGCAAGTATTGATTTATCGAAAAAACTTATTCTTTTATTTCAACATTTGAATTATAAGTACTAAAAAATGGTTACTCTAACTATACATTTTATTATTTAGCAAAGGAAATGTTACCATTTCAGTAATCATACAATAAATATACAGAGTTTATTTCATAAGTTCAGGCAGTTATTCTGTGGCACATTTTAGACCCAAAAGTCTGAAACTATAAGAATTTTGTTACCAGTGACTGTTTCAGATTATTGTTTTTTTTTCCAAATATATTGAAAAAATTACTAATTTTGAAATTTAGAACGACTTTATCGTAGTGCAATAAATCGAAAATAACTAAAACTATTTATTTCACAAGAAATATATAAGAAGACATACCAAATTTCAAATACATTAGAAGTTCAAAAAAACATTGCACCAATTTTTATTTGTATGCGGAATAGCAAAAGCACAAAAAAACTAAAAACTTTTAAGCTAAATATATTTATTGGACAAATCCATATACATTCATTTACATGAAATGAATTGTTTTACGTACATATAAAATTTACAAAGCTTATTTTAAACTTCAACTAGTTTTGTCATTAGCCCAAATTTCATCAGGGTTAAATCAAATATCTATCTCCAGAGATATATGAATAAAATATTGTAACCTCGAAACGAATTTAGCGTAGAAACACGTCACGTAGACAAACAAACTTTATTGTCATTCTTGATTGTACAAGAGATATCCTTCGAACAAATTTCACAACTGTCAACGCTTTACTTTGACGTTTGTCAATAGCCTCCGACTGTTCAATTCAAACTAAACTGCAGCGGTGAGAATGATCCGCTTCTATAAGTTTTTAGAGTTCTAGAAATTTTCGGCGGTCTCGAGAATCAAATAGAATGTGGCCAAGAATGTTCCAGAAAACGTCAAAATAGAGGCATCATAAAAATTATAAATTCTACCATAAACAGAAACGTAATTTACAAAGTAACGAGGTAAGTGAGCTTCAATTATAAATTCTAACGTAAACAGGAACACAATTAACAAACCAAAACGTAGGTGAGCCTCCGTAACAATATATTTTTTAAATTTCAACATCTATCTCAAAACACTTATTTTATTTATTCAAGCTTCTATAATATACCATAAATATTCTAGTCATATTTTAAATATTTTTTATAACAAGTATCTGTTAAAAATGACAATTGATATAATTAATAAATTTAAATTTGGTGTGTGCAAATAATTTATTTATTCATTGTTCTTGTCTTTTATGTTCTACTTTTAAAATTTCATAGGATAACCGTCATTTGAAAACCTTGAAGAATTATAGTGAATTTCCTCAAGAGCACTTTTATCAAAAAATAGAAGACAATTTTAATATTTGTACTAAAAAAAATACTTTTCACCATTGGCATAGAAGTTTAAGAGGTTCAAGGGTAAAGAATTCCCATACCTACGTCACTGCCTTTAGTTCAACAAGTTATTCACGTCAATATATTTGATACAGGAAAGGCTTTTTCATGTTCTATATTTACCTAAAGCTAAGAACGATGAACCAGGAGTATTTACGCTCCAACTCATGTATTTTTTTTAAATTATGAAAGATCCTTTCAATGAGAGAATACTAGATAAATTAAACATTTTTCAAAAAGATACTGGTAAAAATATTTTCATTATCACTTGTCCCACAGCCCTTTCCTGAGAAATCTATTCCTCAGTTGAACCATTTAAACTTTAATGATCCTCAAAAAGAATATATTTTATTAAACAAACATTTTAATATGTTCTAGATAACTAGTTTAGAATTTCTCATAAAAAATGTTGAAAACCGATTAAAGAAAGAAAATTATGAACATTCTGAAAATTTATTAGCAACTTTACAGCTATGAATATTTCAAATGAAATTTTAGTAAATCCACTATTTAAAGGTACCTAAAAATAACTTCCTTTGACACCATGTCGAAATAGAGGAAAAGGGAATAAAACATATTCCCTTCCCCTTCCCCCTGGAAGCCTACCCTCTTTCAAAAGGTCTGCACACGCCAATGCTGCTAATAAATCTTTCAGAGACAAAAGCCGCTTTAAATATTAAAAATAATATTACAAGAATACAAAAGCGATGAAAAGACAAAACCCTTTTGAAACAAGTTTAACTCTCTTAAAATATGCAATTTTTCATCTAACAAATAACGAATGGTACATTCAGCAGCAGTGGGCGAAAGAAGAATTCCGTTCCGTGATTTATTTTCAGGAGACGAGGGGCTGGAAGGAACTAATTTTATTACTGTCTACTGAGTTGAATTTTACGAACTCGGATAGTAATTTCTCCCTAGTAATCAATGACAGATTCAATGACAAAGCAGTGGGAAAATAGTGCGTCATCTTAAGCAGACAAGCAGATTTAGAGCTTATATTCTTAGTCTAGAAAACAAAAATAAAAAAGAAACAAGTCGCGAATTAAAGGTATAATGCAAATGAACAAAGGTAAATAAATTTATATAAAAAGCCGAATATGGTACGCATGTTCAAATTTGAAATTCCGAATGTACAAAATATACTTTTATTATATGTATACGAGTACACATAGAAAAAAAATTGTTCATTCAGTTATAGTTATGTATCAAGGGAGTTATAAAAGGATGTTAATTATCGAAGGCAACAGATTATCGAATTGTTAATTTGCCCGAGATTATTAACATCCAATAACTCACGAGATAGATAAAGATTTTTATTTCATACTAATGAAATATGAAAACCAAATCTTATTGGTTTTCAAAATTAAATGAACGTTGTTTAATAATTAAAGGCATGATTACCATGGACATATCAACTGACAAGTTTAAAAATAAAAGTTTATCAAATTTAGTAATTTGTGAAAATGAATGAAAACCTGGAGAGAAGTGAATCGCACTACTACCAACAAAGTCGGAGCCAAAGTATAAAAAAGAATATGACAAATTCCTGCAGTGGCTGAAAGTTAACTGTATCGAAAACAAACATATAAGTGAAACTATAATGTTGGCTTACTTTCAAGAAATGGTATGTATTTATTCTTCC
Organism: Monochamus saltuarius; assembly: GCA_025584915.1. Taxonomy (NCBI): domain Eukaryota; kingdom Metazoa; phylum Arthropoda; class Insecta; order Coleoptera; family Cerambycidae; genus Monochamus; species Monochamus saltuarius. The sequence continues at coordinate 17,044,875 of CM046727.1, read as the reverse complement.
ACGTTTTAGTATAAGTGATATTGATTTATTTTTCTTACAGTCTGAATCGTACAGACTTAATTTCCTGTAGATAAAGTGGTCAATGTTAAAATCAATAATGACAATATATTATAACACAGATGGGAGAAAGTTTCATGAACTGGAAGCATTTCTCAAACGAAAAAGTAAAGGCTATGAGCCAAAAAAGTCTAAAGTATTTAGTCGGGATGACAATCTAAAACTTTTAAAGGATGCTTTAAAAATGCATCAAACTACAAGAATTACACATTTATTGCTCTATTGTACAGGTGGTTGATTCTGTGTTAGTTTGGGGGCTGTAGAGGTCAAGAACTTTTGAATATGAAGATTAATCATATTGAAGATAGGGACTCGGTTATGGTGGTTGACATTCCGGAAACTAAAATAGATATCCACAAGAAATTTACAATTGTGGAAGAAAACGAGTACTCTTCATTGGGTCTAGTAAGGAAGTATATGTCTTTGCGTCCGTCGGGTTCAGAAATTGTTTTTCTAATGTATCGCGAAAAGCTTTGCACAATTCGGCCCGTTGGGAAAAATACATTTGGAAAAATGCCAAGCAAAATTGCTAGTTTTTTGGGTTTGTCAGGTCCACAAGCTTTCACGGGTCAACAATGCAGGAGAAAATATGACGACATTGAAAAGACATGGTCGATGGCGAAGTTCAACGGTAGCAGAAGGGTAAACCTCATTAATTAGGGGCGTAGTCAAATGTCAACCGGTATCAATCTCTCACATTGACCCAAGCCAATATTCTTTCACCCTACCATACCCGCAGAGGGTGTCAATCCTCTCCACGAATATAGCTTATATACGGTCTACCGGCAGCGGGGCGCGAACCCACACCGATCCAGTCACCTCGATTCAAGTACTGACGCCTTAAACCGCGCGACCACTGACCGTTCAATTGAAAGAAAATTCGACAATTGTCGGTTTATTTTTGTAACTACATTAGAGGGAGTTAAGGATTTATAACTCCCAAGGAAGTTATAAACATGTTAATAGTTATAAACACATATAAACACATTTGGGCCCGTCATATCCAGTTTCTACGAACTAACACAAACGTTTCTGGTTCCTGTCCGGTTTGAACTAGTAAGTTATTGGCAGCAGCTATGATACGTTAGCGTAAATCATTAATAGTGTCCACTTTGACGCGAAACGGTCCTCCTTGAATCCATCGTACCTTGAACTTCATTAAGGTACTCCCGAACATTTTGTCGAGAATGAAGGCGAGCACTATCGTGCAAGACCCGCATTCAGAGTGGAACAGCTAAGGACACATCTTCCAAAAGTCCAGGCAGATCATTGAGATACTGAATTCTATATATTCAATTTGGTAATATAAATGATTCAATCAAAATCCCTGCCCAAACATTTACGGAAAAATGATATTGGAGATGATCTCGTTGAAACGCGTGCAAATGTTTAAAATCCCAAACATGAGTATTAGCTTCACCTCTGTAACATGATTAAAACAAATCTCACAAAAAGTGAACATTTTTCAAAAAAGCATCTGCATAATTTCATTGGCAGAATACTAAAAAACTGTATCATTTTTAAGAGAATTGAATTTTCAATATCAGCATTTTTTGTATTCAAATATATTTACATATTACTCTGAATATCATCCATATTCTAACTTGGTAATGCAATAAAGGCTTGAGAGTGGAACAATATTGGATTTTGAGAGCGTCCTAGCTTCTCACCAAGTTATGAAAAACGTTTTTCACGGTTTTAAAGCAGATGTGTGTATTTGAACGCGTTATGCGTATATCCAATCATCAGTTTCACAAACGTGACACAATTACTTGAAAGTCGGCCACCTGATTTCAGATTATAATAAAGTTGTACGTACCAAGTCGCGATTATAATGTGATATTAAAATTAAATTAGCATTTGTTGATAAAGTAAAAATGCGCAAAGTAGGTAATGACCTGAAAACTATTGTAGGTATGAGGGTAGGTTCGACGAATTTAGCAAAATGAAGCTACTCTAATTACTACATGAAAGTAATTCCATAATCTATATTTAAGTATAATAATATAATAAAAATTGTAAAGTTTATTCAAGTGCATTAGTGCATTCACTAACTATAGATTCCAAATATCCGATTACTTATCGTATTAACTTCTTTGTGATGCAAGTATTTACATTAGTTTTTCAAATATCAAAAATGGCTTACGTATAGCATCTCACAGTTGTGAAGTGAAAATGCTTTAGCAGAAAGATTATCCGATAAACATGTGCCAAATACAGTTACTTTTATAACGGTGTGTTGTGAGTGCAAGTATAGTATAGTGCAAACGCACGCGTGACGCGGGAAATTTGCAATCGGGTTGTGGAAGAGATGGAGGTCCAGGTCGTCCATGGCGTATTGCAGCAGTGTCACGTATCAAACACGAGGCTCAATTATATGTGTACAGCGTCCAAGCATTAATACCAGGAGATTGGATAAGGAGGACCGATACCACGGCCACCAGGATCTCCTGATTTTAAATCATTTGGACTTATTTTTGTGGGGATATTTAAAAATTGAAGTATATTGCACCGAAGTGGACACTTGATGATTTACACAACAGTATCATAGCTGCTGCCAATAACTTATAAGTTCAAAATAGTCAAAAAGCAGTAATGTTTGTGTTAGTTTGTAGAAGCTGGGTAAGAGGAGCTCAAAATTTATTTGTAACATCAGGTATGGCAAACTATTTTACTAATTATAGCCATCTATACCTTAATGATACGAAAATTAATTTTGTTAACGAAATCAAGGATTTGGGCGTTACTCTTAACCAAAAACTTATTTTTGATAGGCATATTGAAGTCATTGTTCAAAAATCTTTAAGAGTTCTTGGCTTTATATTTAGAACAACAAATTTTTTTTTATCACTACTCTTTTTTGATTCCAATGTATACAACAATGATTAGACCCATTTTAGAATATAGCTCCGGTGATTGGAATTCGGGCAGAAAAAGTTAAATCATTAGCTATGTCCATTATAATAATAATAACTTTATTTCGCATAAGCCATACAGGGTACGAACATCACAGGTAGATAAAACTTACAAAAATACAATATTACATATAACAGATCTAGACTAACAATATAATATACAAAGGAGCTTTGGTGGGATAAAACAAATCAGTAGCGTGTATCTAGAAATTCACTTAAAGTATATAAACTTCTGTTATAAAGGAAATCCAGAAATATATTTTTCATTTACTGCGGCAGTTTGTTGTAGACCGTGCTGCATGCATAATATGCACTCTTCTTAAAAAGAGATAATCTGTACTTGTCAACATAGATATTGGATGCAGATCTAGTATCATGATTATGAATTACAAGATGGAAACATATTTAAGTGTTTTTTCACTAACATACCTGCTTCATAGATGAAAATTGACGTAACTGTTAATATCTTTCTTGTTTTAAATAATGGTCTACATGAATCAAGTGGTTGGTATGAAAAAATTAGCCTTAATATCCTTTTTTGTAATATAAAAACTCTGTGTATGTCCTTCGACATTATAGATATACATAATAGGAATGGACATTATTTTACTTATGAAAATAATTTGTCTTTTTATAAATTGGATGCTTTTAGTTAAAGAAAAAATTTCTCGGATATATTTTTTGTTTATAAAATATTTAATAATTTAGTCAATTCAATATATTGCACGAATTTATTTTGCTTGAAATGCAGATCGTATCAAACTAGGTATAGGGAAGTTTCTTATCATAATAATGTTTATACAAATTATTTTTTAAATTCACCTTTAATTAAATGTATATGTTCTTGTAATGCATTGCGTCGATGTCAACTTATTTCATTCAAATTGCTCTTCCTTCAAAAAGTGTTTGAAAGACATCTTCTTCACAATCAGTTGCACTTCTTTATTACATTTATTTAATATATTTTTGTAATTTTTGTTGTGTTTATTATTGTTTCTAAATTGCTTCATTTTTTTGTACTCGCATTTTCAACCTGTCTTAGTTTATATAATCCTCTTTTTGTAAATTGTGTTACCCTGTTATTGGATAACTCTGTTTATTTGTTGGGTGGCCTTTTTTGTATAAATAAATAAATAATTAAAATCGTAAATTAATTCTATTAATAATTAATAACAATAGTGACAAAAGCAGTTCGCTTCCAGTTACGCCTTATCAGTTCCCAGTGCCGTGCGGAAGAGTATTTTTAAATCATTTTTGAACGGCTCTTTTTGATTTTATTTTTACAAAATTGTGTTTTTAGATAAATGTTCATTATTTGAAGTAATAAAAAAAAATAGAAATGTATTAATTCTAGTTACTTTGAAGTTGAAGAAAGATAATAAATAATAAGTTTTTTTTAACGACGTATTTAGTAAATTTTTGGTATCTTAATACAACGTAATTAAATTTTATTTTTATTATTTATTTATTTTGTAATATTTAATAATAAATCTTTTAAAAACTTTGATGAAACAATTCAATAACATACCAAAAATGATAATATCCATCAACTAAACATCCTAAAAACCTCACAACTGTGTAATTATAAAAAATTGAATATATTTCAGAACATTTTGATTAAGAGTAATTATTTAATTTTACCCGTAACATTTAGCACTGACCTTAACACGACGAGAGGTGTTAATGGCTTTAGAACAACAGAACTGTTTGATCAATACTCCAATAACCCAAATACTCAAAATGCTATTTGCAGAAATGCATTGCTTTCCTATTTCGTTTATTATCATTTATTTAAAAATCAATATTTCGTGGAACAAGTGATATTCCTGCTAAATAGTACATCCACGCTGAATGGTACATGTGCCAATTCCTGCTATCTGTACACAATTTGCTTATCTTGATGCACACTGTAGTCAGGGGTTTAAATATGTAACAAATACAATTAAACTGCTTTGTGGGCAAATATAGAATACAATTAACAACATTCAATTTTTTAGTATATAAATAAAGGTATTTAAATAAAAACTACTGACAAAAACAAAAATCTAATGGCTATCATTCTTTCATAATACTCGAATTAATAATTATATTAGTGATAACACTAGAAATATTTTTAGGTATTAATATTGTGTGAAACTAACTACTGGTTGAATTTTCGAGTTCCCACTATCAAAAGTGAAGTTAGATATTTATAGAGTGTTTTCATTAAACCAGGTTAGTAAATTTAGATAGATTAATTTCTTTAGATAATTATTGAATAGAGCTTTGTCTGTGGAATTGTTCATTAACATACCTAGATGTTTGGTATCAGAGAGCATACATATGACTTCACTTCATTGATAGGAATTTTGGAGATTTAATTTATATTAGCTTAAAATACCTTTCTAATACTGTAAAAAAATAGTAATATTGTCTGCAAACAATACAGTCAATAAAACTAACAATTTTTTTAGAATAACCTATATTAATTTTCTCCAGTAAACATTAATGAATTATGAAAGGAAAAGTAGCCAATTTATGTAACAATGGATGGTTATTATTATTATTATTTGACAATGGTCGATTTCTTCACTAAGGGCTGTTAATTTTGTATTTCTGTTAAAAATCAATATTTTTATGTTTTATATGCTCAGTTAACAGATTTTATAATTTTAATGTGTTTATTTTCTGAACTGTAATATTTTGTTACTCTAGTTTCTAAAACAGTTATTTATGCAACAAGTTCAAAAAGTAAGTGTTTATTGCACGCGACGTGAAATTGTCCAACGAGGCCGTCAGGCCGAGTAGGACAACACGTCGTTGCATACAATATTTTTGCTACGTTCATGCAAAAACCAAAAAATTTTATTTAGATGACACTAAGTCTAGAAAAATGTGACGTCGATTTGAAGGTTTATGTTTGTCATGATGACAAAATGCTGCAGTAGAATGACAGATGAGTGCAATAAAGAACCACTTTTCCACTAAATATAGTTCAATAAAGTATTGTTTTTTCATGAAAGTAGAAAAAGTTTTTAAATATTCGTATAGTTTTCTAAAATTATGAATAATTATTTAAAGTTTAGTATAGTTCTTTAAAATTTGCTCCTTTTATACTATATTTTAGCCTCGAAGATTTAAAACCAATAACAAAACATTGGCATAGCCGGCTATATAGAATAGTGGAATTTTGCTTTATATCCGATAAACACACCCCAGCTATAAATAAAATTTCTTTTTCAAATAACAAATTGATTTAATAATATCTATTTCATTATTGTCATTATTTCAACACTAAATTGATGCTGAGTATTAAATTTTACATAATAATTAACGCCGTTTTGACCAAAATTGCATAAGTAAAAGATTTGTCCTATTTTTAAAAAAGACCAATTTTAGCAAATTATTGGAAAATTGTTTTATACGAATATATGGCTTTTAATTTTATATCAATATACAGAATAAATTTAGTATATTTTAATCATTATTATTATTATTACAGACACTATGCTGTCGAAAATGGCAAATAGACAATTCTATAGGTTTGTAAAAAATTTTCTTTTAAAATTTTGTTTTTATAGCGTTGACGAGATTATGTTCTGTTCGTAATACCAATAGTCCATGCCATTTTTTCTTCTCTGTAATTGATTTAGTTTATAACTTTTACATAAACAAGGCATGCATGCATCTATATTATACTATTTATTTTTTCTGTTTTGATCTATTTTGACCTCAAATATACTTCTGTATATAACGTGGTAAATAAAAAGTAAGGTAAAGTATTATTATTATTCAATTTTACTCACTTTCTGCAGTACTATTTATCTCACAGAATATTACATATTCAGTACCGTGGATTCAGGTCTGTTAATGTATGCGCAAAGTCAGGTGTGCCTCAAGGTTCGTTCTTAGGACCGCTTTTGTATAATTTATTTATAAATGACATCAATCTGGATACTGAGAATAACACATTCTTGTATGCTGACGACTTAAAATTGTTCAGGTGTATCTGAAACATCGAAAACTGTTTGAAACTATCTGATCAACGATTGGTGTGACACAAATTCCTGCCCCTTAATATCAAGAAATGTTTTTGTATGTATTTTATTACAAAGTTAAATTTTACCTGTATTAATTTGCATATAATTTTATTATAATTGATATGGTATATTTGACAAAATTAACCGATTTAAGGATTTAGGTGTTTTGTTTGACTCTACCTAACTTTTGTTAATAATATTAATGTCATAATTAGCAGTGCCTATAAATATTTTGAATTTATCATTAGTTTTCGGTAAATCTTATTAAATTACTTTATTATTCACTGGCTATGATATTAATAAAATCAGCTTAGAATAGATTCAGAGGCAATATCTTAAATATTCAAGTTTCAATTCTATCAATCCGATCTATTAGCCAGGTTTCAACTAAGAGACTTAGCCCAAAGAAGGCTTTTTTTTCAGTTTTGTTTTTGTTTAAACTTGTAACTGATTGTAGGAAACTTCTATAATATTTAAATTTTAATATTTTAGGAGGTAGAACTCGCTGCAATCTTTTATTTTATTTGAAAACACCAAGGATAAATGTGCTTCAATTTGCTACAATAAATTTTACGTGTTCGAATTACCACCGTTATCACAGTCATCTTGATATTTTCTGCTCTTAGTATAAGAAGATATATCCTCAATAGTAGCTAAGTCATATTTCATATTGTTCTTCGACTTGTCTTTTTTTGTTCATCAGTGTGTTTTCAATGTATGTTTACTTATGTTAATGTAAATTGTATTGGTAATATTTTTGTCTAATCTGTATTATTTCTGCCTTGTAATTGGGCTGTACTGTATTGGTAGTATTTCCAAATAAATAAATCCATAAATAAATAATGGTATAATTAGCAATTTTTGTTCCGAATAAAAGTCAATATTGTTTAATTTTTTAGCACGTTTGGATGAAATAAGAAAATGGCTAATGCTAAACTTTAGGTTAACATTTACATATAAGTTAGATTCAGAAGCAAAGAAGTTACTCAATTAACGAGCGTTTTGTTCCAAAACTCCCTTTTTATCGCTGAACGGTTAAGAAAAGCGGAAAATGAAATCTGCGAAGGTTAAAAGCCTGCGAAGTTTTATCAGTGCGATTTCTAGAAGGCGTACAAATAAAATTTAAAAAGACCATTAGTTCAATAACCTTCTTTTCAGAAAACATAATAGAGCGTAAAGCAGCCTCAAGGGATAATAATTTTATTTTTCAGATAAATCGAGTAATATTTCTTTTCGTAATAATCGTTCATTTTCTGTTAAAAGTTTCGTATACTTAATAAATTAAGCAAGAACAAAGTTCGTATAAAAATGACAGCAACAATACATTTTTGTATTAAAATAGAAAACATGTAGGTATAAAACTTCATGCTACATATTTTAAATTATTATTAATTACTAATTAATTAATTAATCATTAATTACGTTAAACATTTTTTTCAAGTGTATGCATTCATATATAGAAAAAAATAAGCTTTTTGAGACAAGTAATATTTAACTACTTTATATACAGATTTGGAAAGTGAGGATCTTGATGGTGAATTGTGTTTTGCCGCTTGCGTATATTTGTGTCATGCTACACGCATAGTTCCACCACAGCGTGCTCCCACTCTGCGCATAAGGCAGTGTTGCCAGGTGGGAAAAATTCAGTGCATGAGAATAATTTCAAAATAGCACGAGGTTTGGAGAAAAAAGCATGAGATGGCTTAATTTATCAAAAAACACCTCTTGACACAGCTTAATTTTTAATTACTTTTGTAATGCCATTTTTATTTCATTAAAAAGCATTATGTTATGCTATTTTATCATAATATTACATTGTAAGTAGGTACTTACTTAAAAGTTATTAACTACGTAATCTTTCTAATTTATTTTATTGTTAGGCCGGGCGAACGTTGAGACGCAGTTGACGTAACGCAGGGTGACTCACGGGTCGTAAAATCTGTTGTTTCCAGAAAATGTAGGTACCCTTACGGAATAGAGTTAAGAATCACTGCAATACAGCGTGAATACAGCACACACACCGCATATCCGTCGACTGTCATACCCGTTTATGTATTCATCGCTAATTATTAAGAGAGCAGTCTACAATAAAGGACATTTCAAGTACCCAAATATTGTAGACACCTACCTCTATCTATTCAATTTTGCCCTCGATTTTGCCTTTATTTCTCGTTAGGTCTTTGTTTTGGTAGATTTCAAAGAGTAATTTTAATAATTTTATTATTTCTCTTTGTGTCTATTAAAAAGCATGAGATTTTGTAATCAAAATATGAGACCATGAGATTTCCTCGGAATGCATGAGACCTGACAACACTGGCATCGGTTGACCGGACAGTTAGATTTGCAATGGCGAATTGGCGTTGGCGATAGGGAACCGATTACCGTAGTAGTGGGGAATGCTAGACCAATGCACGGCGCCGCGCCACTTATACTTCGTACCTCCCCTGGGATAAAGGGGCAATTTCTACTTTCTCTGTAAAAATCCGCAATTTCCGAATCTGTATAATTAAGTAACTTGGTGTTTACTTTTATTTATTTCAATGAAACAATTTTTTACTTAGTTCAAGATTGTATTATGTTTGTATAAATGCAAATAAATTATATAAAGAGTGACCGTTTCTACTTAAAGTATGTCTGGAGAACAATGTGCATACCGCTTTATTTTCAACAGCAGTGGCATATGTAGGTAATTTGAGTAGTATAATATTTGAGGAATACAATAATTGAAGAAATATGTTGAAAGTCAAAATATGAACATAAATAGTACCTATGTTACCATAGATTAAGTATCTAGTAGTAGTTGACAACAAATAGGAATGATATGAAATCATAAAATTAATACTGTTTGAATGAATTTGTCGACATGCATATGTTGTATGACAAAAGTTAATAAAATTGTTTTGATATCTTGTGGCAATTACTATCTAATGTTATCAAGTTATATTGAAAATCATGTATTTTCTTTTCTTAACTTGTAAATATTCCTCATACACTTTTTTAAAAAATTGTTCGATTTGGTTTCTCTCCAAAATCTTTGCCTTCTTTGGTTTATAATTTATTCGTTCTACTTTCAAATATGAAGTAAGTTTACCATACTCCGAAATATCGGCTGCGCTCGATTGTTACTTTTTTCCGTGGATTAGAGGTTTAATTCCCTTATATAATTAACAACTATGAAGAAATTCCGACTAATAGATTTTTTCTTCAATTATACCCCTCAATTTAGCCGCATCTACGCAACTGCTATTGAAAATATATAAAACAATTTATGCGTTGTCAAGACATAGTTTATATTTAACATCCTGTATCTCGGCAACGCATCGTTAAGGAGAAAAAGTTAAATAAACTACACCCACTATTATTCTAAGAGGAACGTGTTCACCCAGGTTTTCTGAAGTAAAATGAGATGCCACTATATTTTTGCATATTTAAATATGCCTGAAAATTGAAGAAACGTAAAGGGTGTAAAAAGTTTACTTAAAAAAATCGACCTATCCTTTTAGAAAAGAATTATCTCCAATTTGCTTCACAATCGATGCGACTTTTATACCATCAATTTTGATCCCTCCATTAATATTACAAGGCAGTTTTGTCACTGCTGAATTTAGCTGTGTTACTTTATGGAGATAGAACGAATTTTCTTTTCACTTTGTAATAACCTTTACGTAATCAGAGAAGACACAGTTCCGGGCGTTTTAAGGGAAAATGCTTTTAGAATTTGTTCAGGAACCACCGACGAGAGAGCAATTTGTAGGAGCGATTATTAAAACCATTTACATTATTCTAAAAATCTAGAATGACAAAAATGTAATTGTAGGAGAGGAGGTTGAACTAGAAAATGAATATCTGAAAACATTTACTTATCCGCTTTTTTTAGGGTATTTTGATACACTGAAATTTTGAAATCCTTAAAAATTGTGTGTATAAACTCCTGCACTACAAGGGATTTATTTTTAATCGATGCGTTTCGAAGAACAATAAAACGAGTTGAATCTTCTGGAACACCTCGTATATCGAACATCTCTGGTTATTATGTGGCCACCGTTATCCAAGAGATTACGCATAATATAATACAATTTTCGATAATTTGCCGGATGCGCCAATGACAAACAAATATATTCTCCACGGATGCACAACATTATCAAAACCTTTATCGTTGCCATTGACAGCAAGGAATTTGGAAATATTTTAATACGTCTACAGTGTATAACAGACGTTATTCAACACCCTGTGACTTTTAAACGTATCATCCTTGAACTAAGGTAAGTTAACCCAAATTCAACTGATTTTATATCGAACATATTTGATTATTATGTAACCAATGTTATTCAAGAGGCTACACATAATAAAATACAATTTTCGATATTTTGCCGGATGCGCAAATGACAAATATTTTCTCCACGGATGCACAACATCATAAGCTTTATCATCAGTCATCACCACTGTCAACAAGAAATTTGAAAATATTTTAATATGTCAACAGTGTGCCACATACTTCATTTAACACCCTGTAAATTTTATATGAAACATTTTTAAGGCAAAGGTAAGTTTATTCAAATTCAATTGATTTGATATATGACCTGTGTTATCCGTAAAATAAAATTTTCGATATTTTACTGAATCCGACAATGACATTTAATATTTTTTTCAATGATGGAAAATATCAGGGCCCTTATTGTGACCATTATCAGAATGAAATATGGAAAGATTTGAATATATTTAAAGCGTAGGTATAACAAATTTTATTTAACACAATGAAATTTTTAAATAGAACTTTTTTAACTATGATTCACTTGACTCAAATGAGTGGACTTTATATCGGAGATCTGTGATTGTTACATCATCAGTATAATCCCAGAAGGCTATATATAATAAAATAAAATTTTCGATATTTTGCCGGATGCGCCAATGACAAAATATCAATTTTGTTTATCACCACTGTAAACAAAAAACCCTTAAAGACCGCCATTTCTTAAACGAAGCATATTTGAACTAAGATAAGTCGATTAAAATTTTATTGATTTTATATCAAACATATGTGCATGGTTACTATGTGACAAATTAATATATGAGATTATATTCAAATCTACAGTGTGTAACAGACTTTACTTAATACTTTTGTACCTCTAAAATCAAGCATATTTGGTATATTGACACAAATTTTTGGAAAATCCCTCTAACCCGTCAATTTTTATTTTCACTTATCCGCAATTACAGGGTGAAGCAAAACAAAAATTATGATATCATGGTCAACTTTTTTAAATGCATGGATGTTGAAAACAGGTCGTTTTGACAAAAAAAAAAATGATTGTTCAACCATTGACAACTACTGCCACGGAAATCGGAATAATATTTTTTTCTAAAAAAACCTAAGGGTTCTATATGATTCATCAATTATTGGAAAACGAAACAGTTTTAGTGAATTGTATAAAGCGATTGAAGTTTGTCTCGAAGAATTATAAAATATATACTTTTGTTTCACTTACAACCTCTTTGCATCATCACAAAACGAGTAGATCTACTACCACCGATTCCAATTGCCGAGTGCTTGTCCCATAGGCTTGTCCATAAATTAGATGCATGTCACTCAACCAATCTGACAATTTTGACAATTGTTGCAAATAACACATTTTTAACGGCATAAAAACGACTGTGCAGTATTCTGATTTATTATTTTAATGACGTGTTATACAAAAAACTTTTTTCTTCGAAATGACTAATTTTATCGAAACAAATGTACAGTACCTTTTTTAAAAAGGAACGACCAAACTATTTAAAAATTCAGTTTTCACCTCTATAAAATGACACCTGTCAAAATTCTGGACAGTGTAAAATATTTACTATGGTTTTATGACCTTTTATGGCCTACATAAAATATTAAAATTTCATTAATTTATGCACGTCAGTTCAAACTTAGAGCTGACAAGGTAAATCGCTGGGTAGGTACCCCTTAAGGACTCTGTATCTCTAATTTTTTAATGACAAATTAGGATTATTTTAATCTCCTCTATACACTCCCGTGAGTATGCCACATACTTGACAAGAAAGGAAACAATACGTATTCTAATAGATAACTTTAAATTAGAATTCTAAAATCACTTGGCAATTATAATCTATACTTAGGCACACTCCGCCTGTCTACCGTTACCTACAATTTAGCACGCCTCTCCACAAAGCCATACAAATAGCGTGAAACTTTACGAATCTGTGTAAGTAATTATTTTGCATTTAACCACCTTTCGACCACGTCTACTATGAGCACTGCTCAATATCATGTCTTTATGAACAGACACGTGTATCGTTTATCCATGGTTGATATCATAAAATATTATCTCTTTTAATATTCTTTTGCAATTTATCAGAGGTCAACAGATATTTCTTCTAAAATCAAGAATGGTGTTTGTTACATATACAAGAATCAATGAAGTATGGCCATGTAAAGAAATGAAAATACCTTTGAAATAGACGAAATATAATTTCATCTGTTAGTGAATCTGAGATTTGACGTAAAAAATGAAAATAGTCTGCAATGCACGTGGCATTATTTAAATTCATCTAATGAAGTGTTAAAGTGTTAATGCACAGCAAATTGTAGGGAAACATCGAGGGGTAAACCACTGCGGTATTTTAGTGTACACTGTACTATCATTTTTGAATTTTTTTTAGTATTGGAACATTTTGATATTTTTTTTAGTATTTTTCGGCATGCTTCTCGTCGAAGTATACTGTTTCGGGATGTTTTCGGCACGGGCATCAGTTTAGCTACCAATACTAAGTACACCGAGAGAAAGCTTTATAAAGATAGTTTCATAAAGTTTCTCCTATTACACATAAAAAATGTTGAGTAAATGTTCAATGTAAAAGTTAATTCAATTAATTTGGAAATATCTACAGATAATAAGTATACATCTTTTTACTTCAATAATATGCAGATTATCTCAAAATATAGTTCTTTTATTAAAAAATACTTACATATTTCGCAAACTTAGTGATTTAGAGGTTACAAAAAATATGTTTTATTTTATTATACAGTGCTTTCGAAAAGTATCGAATAAATTCATTATTTTTGAAATTGAGAAGTTTTAAAAAAAATCCCCTGGCACGTCGATTTTGTTTTAAAAAAAGGCACTTTTTGACATACGACCCATATTTGTGACGTCATCGTTGTTCGAGATATGACGTCTCGACAATTTTTTTAAATAGCAAAATGGCGCCTCAGTGGAAATCATTACTTTGTCCATAATTTGTTTTTCTTAATCTTCAAGATAGCTGGGATTACATCTGTCACATGTTATTGCATGCAGACAATCCAACTTTAGGTAATTCGTTTTCCTCGATCGTCACAGTCACTTTTCTCCTTTTACAACCCATTGTGTGAAAACATGCATATTTGTAAGCATATACAGATTCAGAAATTGCGGATCTTTACAGAGAAAGTAGAAATTGCCGCTTCATTCCAGAGAAGGTACGAACTTTAAGAGGGGCGGCGACGTGCATTGGTCTAGCATTCCCCACTACTACCATATCTAACTGTCCGGTCAACTGATGCCAGTGTTGTCAGGTCTCATGCTTTTGCATGAGATCTCATGCATTCTGAGGAAATCTCATGTTTTTTAATAGACACAAAAAGAAATAATAAAATTATTAAAATTACTCTTTGAAATCTACCAAAACAAAGACCTAACGAGAAATAAAGGCAAAATCGAGGGCAAAATTAAATAGATAGAGGTAGGTATCTACAATATTTGGGTACTTGAAATGTCCTTTATTGTAGACTGCTCTCTTAATAATTAGCAATGAATACATAAACGGGTATGACAGTCTACGGATATGCGGTGTGTGCGCTGTATTCACGCTGTATTGCAGTGATTCTTAACTCTATTCCGTAAGGGTACCTACATTTTCTGGAAACAACAGATTTTACGACCCGTGAGACCCTGCGTCACGTCAACTGCGCCTCAACGTTAGCCCGGCCTAACAATAAAATAAATTAGAAAGGTTACGTGGTTAATAACTTTTAAGTAAGTACCTGTAACTACATACTTACAATGTAATATTATGATAAAATAGCAGAACATAATGTTTTTTAATGAAATAAAAATGGCATTACAAAAGTAATTAAAAATTAAGCTGTGTCAAGAGGTGTTTGTTGATAAATTAAGTCATCTCATGCTTTGATATTATTCTCATGCACTGAATTTTTCCCACCTGGAAACACTGCTTGATGCCAACACGCTGTGGTCGAAGTATGCGTCTAGCATGACACAAATACACGCAAGCGGCAAAATACAATTCACCATCAAGATCCTCACTTTCCAAATCTGTATAGCAGTTTCATAAAAAAATATACATTTTATGGAATACTATATCTAATGAAGAATTCATTATTAACATGTTAAATAGGAATTGAGTTTTTAAAATTGTCGAAGAACAAGAACTGTATTTAGTTTATAACATTTTCAAAAATTGTTTCTCTGGCCAAGACAACTTTGTATTACGATGAAAATGTTAACTCGAAACAGGTTGAAGCTTGAATAATGAATTGTTTATAAAACTTATTAAAAATT
Organism: Monochamus saltuarius; assembly: GCA_025584915.1. NCBI lineage: Eukaryota > Metazoa > Arthropoda > Insecta > Coleoptera > Cerambycidae > Monochamus > Monochamus saltuarius. Next base: position 17,029,317 of record CM046727.1, on the reverse strand, counting down.
TTAAGAGGAATTTGAAAATGAAAAAATATACATTGCGTTCCATTCAAAAAATATTAAATTTGATGGACAATTGTTTCTGATTCTGTATTAACAAAAATATTTGTAAAATGTGCTATTTTTATTCCATTTAGCAATCCTGCACAGTTTCATTCGGAATCAACCCAGGAGGCTGTAATTGACATATTACATGACACAATAAATGGACACCAGGTATAAACGTGTGGTTATGTTATTTAAAATCAAAAGTATTACACCTAACTTAACTATGTTAAAAATGGCTAATGAATTGAATGAATTTCTAGGCTAACATAAAAATTTCATCTGGATGTTTCATTTGAATATACTCAAAAATGGAATATTCTTCCTTCTGAACAGCTCCGTTTAGAATATCAAAAAGCATCCTCGTTTTTAACGAGGTGAAATATAATACAAAAGGTTTTATCATGCGCATTCTAGGCAGCATTTTACTACAAGAGTAGGACTTTTATTGCACGTAAAAAGAGATGATTTTGTTAATCATATACACTACGGCTTCCAACCTCATATTTCTCTAGAATAAAACCAAATATTTTGGAATTCATTCGATAAATACTATTTAAGCAAACATAAATATATTATCTACTTATTATACAGAGTGTTAAAAAAGAATGTTATATATTATGTTATAAATATTTCAGGAGGTAATAGTATATATGAACCAAAATAAGCAGAAGTCTTAATAACATGTGTCCGCAAAGTAACGGTTGCCAAGATATGGACCACTATTCGTTTTTCAAACATTTTATTTTATTGGGAATAAACCGACAAAGGAAGCTTTTATCAAACAAAAAACAAAGTTACGGAAGATGTTCAAAGCGCCCTCCATCAATTTCCGAGCAAGCACGACATCTTCGTCTCAACGGTATTCGAACTCTTTCGAAAACACTCTCCTTGGATTGGATTTCTTGACACTTTTGATTAATCCGTAGCTGCAACTCTTCCAGGCTATTTACAGGAGTACCATACACTAATGTCTTCAAATATCCCCAAACAAAGAAATCTAGAGGGTTCAAATCTTGGAAGCTATAAAACAGGTAATGCAGCTACTTTTACAACGGTGTGCAGTCAGCGCAAGTGTAGTGCAAACGCTGGCGTGACTCGGGAAATTTGCAATAGAATCAATAGAATCGTGAAAGAGATGGAGGTCCAGGGCTCCACGGCGTATTGCAGCAGTATGGCGTATCATACACGAGGCTCAATTATATCCGTACCATGTACAGAGTGTCCAAGTATTAATACCAAGGGATTGGACGAGGAAGACCTGTACCATGGCCGCCACGATCTCCTGACTTTAAATCATTTGGACTTATTTTTGTGGGGATATTTAACAAATGAAGTATATATTGCACCGAAGTGCACGCTATTGATGATTTACGTAAACATGGCATAGCTGCTGTCAATAACTTACAAGTTCAAAACGGGCAAGAAGCAGAAACATTTGTGTTAGTTTGTATAAACTGGGTAAGGTGGATCTAAAATGTTGTAACATCAGGTACGTCAAACTATTTTACTAATTACAACCACAAATTAATTCTATTAAAAATTAATAACAACAGCGGGGCAAAAGCTGTTGAAATTGCTGTATAAATATAGGTGTTGTAAAGTGTTATTTATTTCTTTCCTTGGGAGTTTATTTCAATTTTTGTCCGGTCGCCGATTATACGCCTTTTAGAGTATTTATTTAAATCATTTTTGAATTACTTTTTGATTTTATTTTTACAAATTTGTCCCTTGTACATTCAAAAAAATTTTTTTGTGTTCTGATTCTTATCAACCGAAGATATTTTATTATGTTATTTACAGTCAAACCGCATAATATTTATAATTAAATTTGTCAGTCATAGTATTCGTATCTCTCCTATTACCAGATGTGAGATATTACTGACATGTGCATAAACTAATGTAACTAAGTTGTAGTCGCTATGTGTATTTAAAATTACTAAATGTATTGGTTGTTTTGTAATAATAATAATAATAAAATAATATCTCTACCCCTCATTCTAATCACGAGGATTAGCCCAGAAGTCGAAGACTTGTGCGGGAGAGGGGGCGGCATATTATTATTAAGCAGGCCGCATTTGCGCCCAGGAACGACTTACGTTGGTAGGCCCTAACCACCATTCAGTGCAGGAATGAGGGAAACCTGGAAAACCTCATTAATTAGGGGGTAGTCAAACGTCAACCGGTATCAATCTCTCACATTGACCCAAGCCAACATTCTTCCACCCTACCATACCCGCAGAGAGGGTGCCAATCCCTCCACGAATATAGCTTATATACGGTCTACCGGCTGCGGGGGTCGAACCCACAGCGATCCAGTCACCTCGATTCAAGTACTAACGCCTTAAACCGCGCGACCACTGACCGATCCAATGTTTTTAACAACCATGCCTCGTTTACCGTTAAAGACTTCATTTTCTATCAACTTACAGAAGCGTCACTTGGTAAATGATAAACAATGACGACAATTTTGCACGTCGAAATTATTTACTATTCTGAATAACTGTTTCAAATAACATTGTGTTGTATTTTCAGCGAAAATGGTACTTTACCTGAAATCAAAACAGTTTTTAAGGATTTCAACAAGGGATACCTTTTCCAGATAAAAATTAATGTGTCAACTATAACGATTCGGTTCTTGTCCTATTTATAGAAACATGAACATTATTACTAATTAACCATGTACTTAGTTGCTTAACAAGTATGTTTGTATATGTATGTTCTGCCTACGCTGCAGTTGTTGAAAATTGCAGGAATACATGTGTCCTATTTGGACCTAAAATCGAAAATATTTTGAAATTAAAGTTCACTATGACAGTATGTCAACATTTATTTTAAGATATCGTGCGTAAAAAATAATACAGATTCTAATTTCATTAAAATTCAAATTGTAAATACGCAAAAATCGCTCAATATGATGTATATCAAAAGAAAAAACAATAATTTCTACAAATGTTAAAACATACTTTAATCTATTATATGCTCATGTATGTACACTTATTCGTTGATTATATTAAAAAAGTCTACTTCTAACTGAACTAGTTCAAAATTAGTCGCGCAATGGATCAATCAAAGAAAAATTATGCAAAATATTTTTGTGACAGATTCTAAATGTTGTTATATTTTAATTCCTGCTAATTTCTAAATAGTTGAAAAGGAAAATTAAGTTAAATGAAAAAATTTTGAAGTATTTTTTTTACAGATGATTATTTTTACAGATCTTTTAATTTAACTGATATTACGTATATTTATTAAAGAAAATAATATAAACAATAAGCAGGGTAAACATTTCGAAATACGAAAAAAGTATGAGAAAAAAGTAGAAATTAAAAAAAATACATATATTACGAGAATAGTTGAATGTAGTATTTGGGAAACTTATATTATTGAAATGGAAACAATCTATATAAACTACTGCAGAGCTGGACAAGTATACCCATGTTTCAAAAGAATAGTTATATGAAAATATAATAAGGAAGTATTCTTTCCAGAAGAAAAATAAAATAAATTTAATTTGATAAAAATGAAAAACCTAATTCGTGTCATATTTTAAATAAAGTGACAGTAGGTATCGTGCCATCTTCAGGAAACATTTTTCAAAGTTCATTATTTAGCTAAATATTAACTTTACTTATTTAACTTCCAATAGTAATGGAAAAAGATACACAGGGTGTAACTTTTAAAGAGTGACCTCCCTGAGATTTTACATATATTGACCATTTTTTACAAATATTTCTGTTGTCAATATTGTTACTAAAATATTCATATTATAAAAAGCAATAATTTACGTTGCTGCTAAATACTTCATCTACCAAAATATTGTTCACGACATATACACGTTTTCCATTTTGGCTCCCATTGAAAAATTTTTCCGCAGACGCCTATGAAGAACTCTCTTATTTATTATGTTCACAAATACTAAACAAATATTTCAATTATTCGTATTTCCTAAAGTATGCCTAAAAATATATAAATTATAAATTAAGTATTTATTAGAATGAGAAAAATAATAAATGTTTTAAATAAGTAAATGAAAATTGAAATATACTATCGTATATGCAGTGAAATTGACTGATTTATTGTGATACATAAATAAATGTTTTCTAAAAGGATTCTTTCACAATCCTGGTACTTTAGAAAATTATTATTTTTATATGTATACCTAATGTAGGTATATGTATAATTTTATAACAAACCATAAATCTTATCTATTATATAAGGTACTTATATACTACTTATATAAATATCAGAATTATTAAGCAAGTTTGGTTTAATAAAAATCTCAATTAAACAAATAAAAGCAAAGAATCATATTACCAATTATTGATTCTTACAAAAAATTTATATTTAATTACCTTAAGCATTTTGCTAGGCTTTGGTACTAAATTAGAAGCAGTTTAAAATTACTACCTACCTACCTGAATCCTATTACCTACTGGTAGAATATTTATTCTTCCATGTCGTAGCGATATTTAACAATTAATTACACATAAATACAGAAATTCCAAAATATCCCCAATGAGTCATACCATCCCCACACAACCCTACTCGTGTGGGGGTTGTAAAATCAATGATCATGACCTAGCTTCAACCCCTGCGCGTTAAAATGTTAAAAATATAAACAGTTTTTGCAATGTATAATATGATAAAAATTGAGTAACCCCACACATAAAAACATTACACACATTTGCATATAAACAAGCATGTTTCCCATAAACAAATATAAATGACTAATTTACTATTATGACACTGATACAAAGAGCGCTTTGTTAAGAATTTTATATAACATTTATAATAATGATACGTAAAAATATAAATAAGTGTTTAAATTACATAAATAAATTTTAAAACTCACCTTATTGTCTTAATTCCGCTTGAAAAATCACTATTTTTGTCGCAGAAAACAATACTTTGACATTTCTACATGAAATCGATCTCACATGCGCATGGCCAGGAGTGTTTGGTTGCAAGTGCACAAGGCGCCAGACTTTCTGTAAACAGGACCGCACTTAGTGAATTTGTAAGTAAATTACCCAATAATAAATGTGAAACTGGTTTAATAATTCAATAAAAGGAACTTTTCCTCAGGTAAATTCCCATATAAAATTTTATATATATATATATATATATATATATATATATATTGATGCCTGTTAAGTTGTGACTTCCGCTATGTTGAAGAGGCGACCTGACTTCCACCCTTATTAAATACAATTATTGTCTCAAAATCATAACGCGTAATAAGGGGAGCCTTTATTATGGATCCATCAAAGAGGGGTAACAAGTATTTGTATTTAACTTGTGTCATATATAGATCAGTGCAAGATACCAAGTGACTTCGATTGGGTTATATAATTTGCCATATACAAGGTACCCTGTTACTTCCAGCAGTGATGCAAATTTTTGGAAGTCACTACGTTATGTCCAATAGAACATAAACAATAATATCTACTTACCCATAAATACGGGTGCTGCAGCAGAATTTTGCATTTTTTATCTGTAATCTGTATTGAGAGTGAGCAGAATTGAAGAAAGACATATATAAAGTAAGTATTTTACAATATGTTCGTAGGTACTGTTTTATTACTTTTAACTTTAGAAAATTCAATTACATACGTTTTAAATTTCAATTGTTGAGAAATCCGCATTTTTTATCATACGTTTATTGTGCGTTCATTATAAATTTGTAAATATGTCTCCCAAATTATAATTTTAGAAAACATTTACTTTTTTTTTTCAGATCACTATGATGTACCAAACGTTTACTTTCCTACTGGTTACCCTCTTTCTGGGCTATGGACCTTCTGAGGCAATAAACTTATTGCCCTGCACAGATAACCCCACGGCAGCTGACATACAAGAAGCGATACGAATTATTCAAGAGTCTACTCCACCTGGTTATACCTTTGTTGCTGTTGATCCGGAAGTAACATCCGGCCGAAATCCACATAGGTGGATTGGAAGATTTACTAGAAACGATGGGACGTATGAATGTGGCTGTACTTATCTCGTTTCCGTAAAAAGTGACTTTAAAAGGTATTGCCCAGCAGGAAGTGAAATTTCAAACATTCGTGTAAGGTGGTCTCCTAATGGACATGAAATTATCGTTGAATTTTTGGTTAATTGTTACTGTACTAAAGTACCTCGGCGAAGGAGACAAATTAATTTTTCAAAATCGTTGTAACTTTTCGGGATATACAAGAGAACATTCAATTTGTCACAAGTGAAGTTATAATGACTTACTGATCCCACACACCAAAACTAAACACTGAACCCGTACGTACATTCGTCTAACCAAGTTAGCATCATCCGGGCACTATTAAAACTTTTAATTTAGTCTTTAAAATTTAAAACTTTTAAAAGTTTTAATTATTCCCAGATTATGTTCACTTGCTTAGTGAAACATATGTCGGGTACTGTGCTCAGTTTTGGTGTTTGTGGAAAACTCAGTTCCTTATCTACCTCAATTAATTTTTTTAAATGTAACACATTATATACCTTGTATTGGTATACCTACTTACCTCATTATTTGTGAAAATATAAAAATATTTTAATGTAACATAAACTTTTTTTATTTGTACTAAGAAAACTCAATTAACACGGAATTGTATTTTGTGCATACACTCACCACTACCTGAAGTTGTCAATGTCAAAATTAATTTGTTAAATGTTTAGATAATTTATTTAGGTTGTCATGCATAACAAAATGTTTTTGAAGGTATCTAGTTAGGACTACGATATAATTATTATAAATTTTAATCGGTGTTGTAAATTTTATAATTTGATTTTAGTTAAATTTTTTTAACATTAAAATCATGTTCTAAAATTTACAATACTCAAATGGATGGTTATATCGTTGTCCTAACTGCCTCAAAACATTTTGTTATACATGACAATCTAGATAAATTATCAAAACATTTAACAAATTAATTTTGACATTAACAATTGTAGATAACGACATTAATTAAATAAATTTTCATAGTATAGTGGTGAGTGTAGGTATAAATCACTATACCTTTTCTAGCTCAAATGTTATAATTTTTGTATGTAACAAATTGTATACTTTGTATTTCACATCTACCTCATTTGTTAAAATATAAAAATTTAAGTTTAATGTAACTAATATAGTCCTTTCTTTACCTGTGCTAAGAAAACTCAATAAATACAGATTACAGATAATTAAGTATTTCATTTTATAAAGCAAGTTATTGTTTATAAAAATGTAAGAACAACTGTACCTTATAGTATTAAAACTGAAAATAGCATATTTTCTAAAATTTAATATTCTCTAATATTTTTACACAGAGAAAATCAAGAAAGAAATTAACATATTTTGAAATAGCTTAGATATATTAATCAATATTAATTTCACTATGACAATTGAGTATTAAAAATAGAAAGAAATAAAATCGTTAGCCTTTAACTAAGCTATCGCTTAAAAAGCAACAAGTTTAAAAAAATAGTTTCAAAGAAATCTACTGATATTTTCGTTTTGAGAATAAGAACATATTGTTTTCATGTGATATTTCTAATAAATAGTTTATTTCATTGAAATTATGAAAAATTGTGTTTAATATAAGACATTTTATATGACCTGTAGTTGAAATTTATATTAAATGTCATTTAGGTACACTAAATTTGGTAATAAATAATAACGGTAATCACTTTATGTCACATATTTTATTAATTGACAAAAACATAGTAACAAGTATATTATACAAGTATGTAAAAAAATAAGTATGGTATGACAAATAATAATATTTTATTTTATTAAGGTACCAATTTCAGGCTATATGTAAAATAAATTTACTAAATGCTAATAATACATATAATCTGGTCTTCATACCAAGATGCACAATAAATGAAAATTCTAGCTACATTAATTGCACATCATTTATTATTCAAAATTGTAAATTATTTATTTAGTTTAACAAGATGAAGTAAAATGACTACGTACATAAAAACATAAAAATAAATAATAGTTATTTTCAGATTCTAAGCTTTTGCTTGGATATGCTCAGGCATATTCAGATATAATCCCTGAATATATTTTGCTACTTATAACTGGTAATCATACAATCTTTACACCTTTGAGATATTTAAATTAAAAAATTATAGTTTTAATATCCATTACATTCTTGAAATGTTGCTCACTCTAGTAGTTAAGCCATGTTTTATACAGGGTGTTCCTTTGCAGAGATATCAAATAGAATAGAAAAATCAAGCGTTCCACATTTTTAAAGTGTTTTAAGTGATTTAATTTTAATTTGTTAATGAAAATTAAGTTATCTGCTTTTCTCTCTGAAATTATTTTTTTGACTAGGCAGAATTAAATTTTTAAAACATAACCAGATGTGGCAAAATACCCAATTAAATTGGCCAAATTGAAATATGCCACAAATAATGAATTACAGATAATATAAAAAAGCACATTCTAAAAACATTTTGGGGATTCAAAAATAAAGATAACCAAGATACCAATACATAACAAATTATTAGATGCACCCTGTATACTTAACAGACAATTTCATTAAATTACAGTTTGAAGTTCCACGCTTCAAAATAAAAAAATAAATTCCAGCATAATCCATTTTCGATAACCATTCTTCCTACAGCCATTTAGCAAGTTGCGGATAGCGGCCTCGATGCTTTAAAACTGTCACAACTTAATATACTCAAGTATATCAAATGGAAGTTTATACATTTTTTACTGGACCCATAAAAGTTTATCCAGAAACCGTGGATTGAAAATTCATTGGAATTGGTAGAGATTTTTGAACTGTCGCAATGTGATATACTTAAGTATATCACATGGAAGTCTTATCACTTGGAAGTCTGTAAAATTCTTGTTGAACGTCTTACAAAGTTTAGTTAGAAGAAAGTAGGACTGAAGTTTATTTAAATTAAAAAATATACGGATATGGGTATGAAGTGGGGGAATGCCTAATTACGGAAGAGCTAGACACTAAAACTATTTATATTTAATGGACTTATTTTTTTGATTTAAGTTTCATTAAATGTTGAATTTTCGCCTTAATTATTGGTATGCTTCTGTGTATTTTTGTTTCAGAAATAAATTTTTTTATCTCAGAAGATGATGGATAAGTTTCTGCTTCAATATGCCCTTTGAAATAGTTTCTCATTAATTTAATTTCCTTATCTGTCCAACTTTTTTTGTGGATAACAGGTTTCCTTCTAGTATGTAAGATTTCGATAGGAGCTGCATCTACAATATTTAAAACAATACATTATGTACAGGGTGAGCGAAACTCGATGTCTCGGCTCTATTGTAGGAAAGTGAAATACGATAGAGAAAATCTGAAAAGGGGTTATTAAATGGGGTTCAATTAGGTCCATTTTAAGCCAAATTTACATATTTTTTCAAATCTGGAAACTGAAGTAATGATGACATCGATTTTTTTTTCCGAGAAACATTAACCATATTTTTGCATATTTAAAAAGAGTTTATCTTTCTGAATAAGTTTTAAAAAGAAGAAAATTTTATATCTTTTTTGATTAAAAATTAGCCAATTTGTAAAAAACAAGTACTTATTATAAAAAAATGACAATCGTCACGATTTAAACAAGTAAGTATTAGCTTAATTCAATATTTCTTACCATTTTCGATAAATATTAATTCGAAAACTACCGTGCATACCTTTAAAAGTGATATATTTCTTCAATTTTCCAACATCAAATTTTGAAATCTAAAAAGTGTGTATAGTATGGAAAAAACGCATAAAGAAGGAAACAAAGTATATAGGCTATCCCTACAAATTTTCAATGATTCAATGTATTCTGGGCACATAACTATTTTTCTAGGGATATTTTAATATTCCACATAAACTAATAAAATGTCAACTTTTTTGTTGTGCGTGAAAATTTCAAATTTCAACCATCAATTTACCCATTGACTGATGCATCTTTGATGTTTGTTTCCAAATGGTACGTGTTTAAATCATGTCGATTACAAATTTTTGATAATACTTTTTATTACAAATTGGCTTATAATTTTTTAACGAAAGAAGATATCATATTTTCTTCTTTATAAAACGTATTCAGAAAAATTAACTCTTAAAATATGCAAAAAATATGGGTATGTTTCTGGAAAAAAAATATTCGATGACGTCATTTCATTACTTCAGTTTCCAGATTTCGAAAAATATATAAATTAGGCTTAAAATGGACCTTAGTCAATCCCATTTAGTAACCTCTTTTCAGATTTTTCTATCGTGTTTCCTTTATTACAATAGAGCCGAGACATCGAGTTTCGCTCACCCTGTACATTGCAATCAACTATGTTAAATTTAAGTAGGATGCATAGTTTAAATGCATAAAACATATTTCGAATTTAATGATAGTACGGTGTCTTAAAGAAGTGGAAAGTTTAAAATACGTTAATTTACCTTGGGGTTCTACAGTTTCACATGCGGGTATTCCAGCATTCAATTCCAACGTTTCAATTTGCTGACTACTTTCAGTTAAACCTGAAATAAACATAATATAGAAAAGTTTGGTTGTAGTATTTAGCAATATTATTTATATGTATTCAAAGTACTTTTAAGTAAATTAAATTTCATTTATACATAAAAATATACCTTCTATTTCGGTTTCATCTTCCAAAGGATTGACTTGTAATATGTTATTTGAATTTTGTTCATTGTTTAAAATGACCCTGAACCTTAAACATTCTCAACTTTATATATGTTTCGAAATTTTGTTAAAATCTTACCATCATCTTTATCACCATTTTCTTCAGCATATTCTGTATTAGGATCTATATCTATTTCTGCCAAAGACCTCCCTTTATATTCACTTGGATCAAGCCCTTTTTCCATCATTAACAACATTTTTGAAACTTTTGCCGTTTGGTATATATCGACTGGAAGTCTACGAATATATTTTATAAAAAAAAACTACTTAGAGACATCCTACTAGACATATAGTCACAATTTGACATATAGATTTTAATACAACTTACTTTTATAAAAAGAAATAGAAAACAAAACTTACTCATAGAATTCATCATGCGTCTTTTGGGTGTGCCCCATGAAATCTGCAAATTGTTTAATGTCACCTTTTGTTAAGTTAAGGATTTGCATGACAGTAGCGATTTGTTTTCGTAATTTGTTACTGGTAAACGCTTGTGGATTATGCAACTGAATTTTTTTGGTAAGACATCTAATTGCCACATCCCCCTTCCCCCACTTTATTGTACTTCCTGGCATTGCAAAAACGTATTCATTATCAGATTCAATATATTTAGCTCTATTTTTTAGCAATATTTCAATGTAATCTTGTATAACCTCGGGTACTAATATGACAACAGCTCTAGAGCCCTTTCCACAATTTAGCACCCTTTTATATTTTTTCGTTAAAATTTGTTCAGTTTCCGTTAATACGTTATCAAAATCACTAAAACAGTTTTTCTCTCAAATCGATAATCTTTAATTTTTAAAAACTGGACATCTCCAATTCTTCTCCGGTTGAAGACAATTAAGAGAGACAAAACGCATTGTACCAACTCTTTATAAACATTTTCATCACCTTCATTATTCAAAAATAATTGTTTGCAAATATTTGCAATCTTTAGAGTTTCTTCTCTGAATTTCTTTATGTCACTAACCAAAGGCAGAAGTAACGGTCTATTCCAACGTTTTTCCTGCAAATCTTTATTTGCAAGTGATCCTAGTTCCGTATTCCACCGGGATTCGACCAATCTTTTGAAATTTTTTACATTTTCTACCCATTGTTTGCTCTCTACAGCAGAATGGCATTTAAAACCTCTGCTTTCTTTTAAAATAAGATGGTGCAGTTCATCACATACTAATTTTAATGACGTACCCAAATGCATCGCAAGACTTGGAGCTTTAAATGTTTTTTAAAGGATCATACCCTGTAATAATTCGTACGGCCGCTATAACTTCATCAAAATATCTTGGATGAAGTACATCTTTAAGATTCAATTTTTCATCATTCACAATTTTCCTGAAACTAATTAACAATCGAGACAGCTCTCGCATGCGTGTACTGCATGCATATGCCATGCGTTCCCGTTTATGCTTTTTCAAATATGAGTTACCAAAATTTGCTATGAGTAAATCTTTTTTTGCTTCGAAAGAAATGTCATCACCTTTCATTACATCGAAAACCTATAACAAGATAATTAAAAAAAATTATTAATGACTAATACGAGCCCTAACAACTAAATGTTCGGACGACAGTTTATTTTTTCCAAATATATTCAGTTTCCATTTTGAATTCAATTAGAATTTATTCTGCTGGAACTATACCAATTATTGTCATAAAACAAAAGTTATAATCTTTTCAGAACAATGTTTATTCCAAACATAAATTATTTCTTTAAATATCTAACAACAAACTACAAAATAAAGTGACAAGTAAATGTTCGGACAATCTTAATTAAAGAACGTTCTTAGGGAAATTAATAGGATGTAACGTCCCCTTTGGCATCTATTACCGCCTTGATCCTCTTTGGCATAGTATCCAAGATTTACAATATTGTGGGGTAAATGCATTCCAAATTTCTTGGATTTTGGCCTTAAGTGCTGGAATTGATCGCTGGGGGCTATTTCTTAAGGATCTTTTCATGTGATACCATAGTGTTTCGATGACATTTAAGTCGGGACTACTCGAGGGCCAGGACAAGACACTAATGTGATTGTCCCCAAACCATTTTTTGGTACTCTTAGCTGTATGGCAGGATGCCCCATCCTGCTGAAATATGAAATTCCCATGTTCATAAAGCTCCATCGTACTTGGCAACAAGTTTCTTTCCAAAATGCCTTGATATTTTTGGGCATTTATGGTGCCATCTACAAACTCAAGCCTGCCTACACCATTAGTGGACATGCAGCCCCAAATCATAACACCCTGTGGGAACTTTACTGTACGCTTAATACAATCTTTATGAAATGCTTCAGATTTCGTTCTTATCACCCGTTTCCGAAAATCGCCAACACAAACATCAAACTTGGATTCATCACTAAAAATAATTTTAGCCCAGTCTTCTTTGGTCCATTGTACTTTAGATTTTGCCCAAATAAGACGTTTTCTCTTTTGTCAGTGTCAGTGTCAGTGTGTCAGTGAGCAGTGGCTTTTCTTTGGCCTAAAAATGTGAATTGCTTTAAAGTGCGCTGAGCTAATTATTACAATTTTTTGTATTTCAATCACAAATAATATTTACTTTATAAAATCCATATCCAGCTTTGTGTATCCACTGTCTGCAACATTCCCTTGAAACATTTAAATCTGCTTCTTCATTCCATCGTGTTTGAATATCCCGTACCGTACTCCTTCTTTGTTGCTTGCAAATTTTAACAAGAACCCTTTTTTTCCTTTCTGTTACTATCCTTGGTCGCCCAGAACTTTTGCCGCGGACATCAAAGGATCCCGTTTCCCCATACGCTTTTGTTACCTCTCCCACGGTCGATTTGGCAATATTGAGGTCTTTTGATATTTTTCCCATAGTTTTTCCGTTGGCATATTGTCTTATTATGATTTCACGCACTTTTTATCAGTAGCAACTCCGCGAGCCATTTTGTTCGCGAATGCACTATTGCTAATGTCATAAAAATATATTAATTTTGCCATGGTGACAGATGGCATTTTTTTTCCAGAGCTTGCTTGTATTTCATTGATGAAAAGAATCTTTGTCCGGACATTAAGTTGTCAGCAAATTTCGTTAAATAAACATTTTAACTATTTGCCAAAGCCAGCAAATCGATAATTATTAAAATTATGAATGATTTATTGGTCAAAACACTTAATTTAATAATTAAGTTTATGTAGATTTTTTAAATTCCAGATGTAGTACTCAAAAACAATTTTTAATTATAAATATAATAGTCCGTCCGAACATTTAGTTGTTAGGGCTCGTATACGGGATGTTCCCAAATTACGCCGCTAAAATGATACTGAAAATTACTTGAGTAAAAATAAGTCGAATTAACTAAACTTGTCTTAGTCCAAAAATGTTAAATAACAGAGCAACAGGGCGGCAAAGCTAAAGTTTGATTTTCAATATTCTCTAATAGATATGTACAGGATGGTCCATTTTCGATGGGAATCCAGGGTATTTCAGAACCTATTAGAGATATGACAAATCTGACAACACGTTCTCGAGCTCGATTTTCATGGCAAACTCGACCGTCAAGTCAGAAATTTGCCATCTTTTTTTGTTTGGTAGTTACAGGGCGTTTATTGTTTTTGTAACATTTTGGAACATGTCTATATCTCAGCTATTAAATAAGTTAGGGTTAAAGTGAAAACTGCCCAAGACTAATTTTTTGACGTAGAATTGAATGCCGATATTACATTTTTGATAGACCATAAGGTTACTGAGCTACAGAGCAAACTTTTTGTATTATATTATATTTTTTTAAATGGAAATCATAGTTGGATATGGCCTAAAAACATGTAGATTTTTTTTTGCTTTCTAACGATATATCATATGCTATACTTATTTTTACAAACACAGGAGATACGGGATGTTTTATGCATAAAAGGCATCCTTTACATTGTAATATAGCTGGCTTTGGAAAAGCACACTACAACTGTAATTCTTATTCGGACTGACAGGTGACCTTACATAAGTCATGTCTGTTGTAAAAATATTAAGGCGAAAAAGACCGATGCCATATACCTTCGCATCAAAAACATTTTCCTCCAAAATTTGTGCTATTATATACATTTTTGAAGATGTTACAAGAGAATATTGAAAATCACATAATAGCTCTGTTATTATAAACTTTTGAAGTAAGATAAGTTTATTTAAATCGACTTATAAAAATGAGTAAAAACTCAAATAATCTTCAGTACAATTTTGAAAGCGCAATGAGGACACCCTGTATAATCAATATTAGAAGTAACTCAATCGAATAATGAATATACAGTAGAGTTTAGCTTACCTGTTCTTTTACATTTAATTGTGAAATTACATTAGTAATATCAGCTGCACAAGCTGTAAGTGTGTGAGAACGTGAAGTATGATTTATCTTTTTTCCTTTCATTAAAGTTTCATTAGCAGTGAAAACAATACATGTTTTTATATGACGTTTCAAATAGAATCTATGAAATAGTCCTTTACAATAAGCACACGGAATAAATTCACTATCTTCCTCTGGAGTTTTATAACGTTGTCGATTTGGCCTTACTGTTCCTTGAATATACAAATTAAAATTGGTATCATTTCTTAATTGAGCGAAAGCTTGTCTCCTTTCTTTACTATTTTTTGGATATTGAAGAATATTTTTTACCTCAGCTTCATCTTCGTGTCTTCGAATTATATGTCGCATGAAATTCTTTGTGGCTATATCTTGCACACAAAACTTACAATGCATATTTTTTTTTCCTGCAGTTCTTTGAATCTAAAATTGACCAAATTTTGAAGAAATAATGTTATTTTGATACATGTGTCTAGAATAACTAAGTTCAACAACATTTATTTGCTAAAAACAATTTGTTAATAAAAAAATCTAGACATTTCATTAAAGGTAGTTTAGAAAATACTATTTTTTAAAGGTGAAAGAAATACTTTTTATCACTGAGTAATTTAAACACTTAATATGTGCTATTATAAATTATTACTACGTAATATGTATATATGTATTCAATAGATTTTTCATTTCAAATATTTTAACATTTTGTTCAAGCAATAACGTCTTATTTTTCTAATTGAATATTTATATTTTATTACATTATTAGTCACACAATTTAAAAATAGGTCCTTCCAGACGTATCACCAAATAATCTAATGCTGAGAATAGCAATTTCTACCACAGCACTAAGGTACCCAATGACAAATTTTTTCAAGGGTATCGAATTGATAGTCTATACATTAATATCCACATTTTGCATATATAGCATTTCTGAACAGAGTTTATGGTTTGCTAGTTTGCCGGGCGTTTAACAGAAAATGTCAATTTTAAGTAAACTTCAAATTGATAAACAAGCACTAGCTACTTTTTTAAGCAACTGTTTATGTAAAATTTAGTAAAAAATCAGCTCATTTTTTAGTTTTAGACCATTACATGTTTTAACGTACAGTGTGATCGATTTAACTAAAGAAATGAGTTTTTCTAGGAAACGTCTGAGAATAATAATTTTTTTAAAAAGGATAGTTTTTATTTACTTTTACTAGAAGATGGAGTACTTGTCGGCACTGGGCGTCTAGACGCTTCAAAACTTGTTTTCAGCATCATACATATTTTATTATGGCACTATAAAGATATTTTAATTTTGAAGATTTTTCTGTGTACATACATATACATTTAACGATTTTTTCTGTTTAATTAGAAAATTATGGGCAACTCATAAATTGCTATATAGTCAGAAGATATACAAAAACAGGTAATATTGCTAGGGGTAAACATTGAAAAATAAGTGAACTTTGCTTAATACAGATATGTCCTAAGGCTCCTCCTTTTTTAGTTACAGGACATTGAAGTTTAAATTTAAAAAGTTATATTATCCCTTGTAACCCCTACACCAAATACAATTTCTTTACCAAACTTGGGAAACATTTTTAAAAGTTCATGAGATAAGTAAATATGGTAAGAACCATAGTTTAGCTATTTGCAGTGGCATGCGGCAGGCATGGCGGCTCCATTAAACCTTCACAAATTGCTCAACACTGCTTAAATTTCAATTTAAGTGGCACTTTGAATTTATCAGTTTTTTAACATGAATTGTGTATTTTTGCTAGACTTCTCTTAACTTACTTAATTTTCGAGATATTAGAACTTAAAGGCAAAGGAGTTATACATATTACACACAAAAAATCATATTTCAGCGCCCTGTACCTCAAAGAGTAGGAGTCTTGAGACATATGTCTATAAAGCAAACTGCTATGTTCTATCACCCCTATCAATATTGCCAGGTTTTTAAATACCTTGTATATTTTCTGACTATGTTTTGCTTTTTACGAGTTCCCATAACTTTTTAAATAATGTAAATATAAAAGAATGTTATACAGAAAAAATACTCAAAATTAAAAAATCTTGGCACCACCTTAATAAAATATGTAAGTTCTGGAAACAAATGCTGGAAAGATAATTATTGTATCTTCTAGTAAAAGTAAGTAAGTAAAGCGTAAACCTTTTTAAAATAATTTATAATATTCAGCGGTTTCCTAGAAAACTCATTCCTTCAGTTAAATCGATCTCCAAACACGGTTCGAATTATTATCATTTTGCTAAAAAACGTTTTAATGACCGAAATTGGAAAGTATTCAGTTTTATGACTTTATATGAGATGTGTGTCACAAATCATACCTACCTTATTTACTTTAGGGCCTATAGGAGCAGATACCTCAGAAATAATTTCAGTTTCATTCTGACATATATTTATTTGTTCTGATCGAGATTCTGAAAGACTGCTTTCGGATGATTCACTGGAACTTTTACTAGCATATTCATTAACATCAAAATCTTTATCATTTTGATCATCATCAATGCTATCCTCTGAGTCGCTATTTGATTTAAATTCATAAACATCTAATGGTTTTGTATGTGTATTCTTTAATATCTAGAAATGGTACCAGAGTTTATGAAAATCTAATATTATTATGTACTTATACCGGATGTCCCGAATTGCAGGTACCTAACATTAACAGGTGATAGAACTTTTTAAAATAAGAAGAAAAGTTAATATAAACATAGGTAGCGCAATGCTTAGTTTTCGAGATACATTTCGGGGACCTATTAAACATTTCAAATAATAAACGATTTTAAATTAGTGATTTAATTATTAAAGATTTTTTAATTTATTACAAATCTGAAACTTGATACAATTATTATTTAATTCGTGCCGTATTTCTGAAAAGAAAACTTGTAAGTTTTTTTTGTAAAGAACCCTATGATTAGGAGGGGTCCGACCCCTTTGTCCCCTCTCCCTCCCCGTACAGCTATGATCTTGAAACTAAGTTCATGGAATAACACATTTAATTTCCAATCATTTATGTCTCTTAGCATTTTTTACTTAAATCTTAATTTGGAGATTTTCTACATTCCGTTAGTCCATGTTACGAATTATTTACGAGATTACCTACTCGTATTTGCCAATAAGTGCACTGAATTGGCTTACCCCAGAAAATTGAATATCACGAAAATTGTATTAATTTTCGACAAACATGGGCCAAGGAAATGTAAAGTATCTAACAAATTAAACTTTAATTCAAAATATGTTAATAGAGTTTGGAAATGAAATTTGCTATTGCATGACCTTATAAGCATTTCCCGTCATTAATGTTTATATGAACGTTTATTCTTCTTTTAAAAAGTTTTATCAGTTGTTAAAGTTAGGCACGTGCAATTTGAGACACCCTGTATGTCTAAATTATTAGGTTCAAAATAAGTATAACTTGAGTAAAAGTATAACCTACTGTGGCTTTTGATGTCGAAGGTTTGTCTAAATCTTCCAAGTCATTACTTTGTGAATGTGTTAAATAACACACAGAACAAGTTGACAGAGAACATGAACTTGGTGATACTATCTCTGTGTTAGAACAGCTATCTACTTTTTCATCGACGTTAGTTAGTTTATTCTCGTTCGAAGTCGTTTGTCCATCATTGTTAAGGCAGTAATTATGTTCAGTAAAGTTATTTTCATTTAGCCAATCCTAAAAGAAATTAATAAAAGGTATCAAAATTTTGTGTTTTCTGATAATAAACTGTTTTACGGATCATCCACCTAAAATTCTACTTGCCTTTCTAGGATTTTAAGATCTCAATTTTTAATGCATATTTTATACACATGGTTTTTGGAAAATAGTTATTATCGAAAAAATAAAATAAAATGTTTGTAGATAGTAGATGTAGCTTTCAAAAGGCCAAGATTAATCTGAATGCCGGAAATGAACCTCAATTATTGTTATTCAAAGTTAGTCTTATTGCTAGATAACTTAAATGCAAGATGTTTTCTACGTTCTTATACTTACAAGTATTTTATGAGAACTGTCGTATTCATTTATATTTAACTCCTGTCTTTTTCAAACGCGTCTTCACTGGGTATAGGGGCCGATACGTCCGTATCATTTTCAACTAAAAAAAGTGAGTTTACTTTTAACAACGTAGGTATATACTTACTTAAAATAAATTAAAAAACATTTCAGAGACCTTGACGTGAGACTTGATTCAATTTGAGATCTTGTAATTTACAAAACGCTAAATACTTACAGGCTGTTTCAAGACGACCATCAGTTAGCCGGATCTCAAAAATTACTTGGACTCTATTCATGAAAATTTGTCTGCAGGGCTTTTCGGGTAAACTGAATTTAATAATTGTTTTTAAATAGAACTATCTGTATATTATTGCAATTTCGGATACCACGTTTAAAAGAAAATAGATGATGCTATGTTGGTTTGGATTATTTACACTTAAGAAACAGTTGAAGCTTGAGTATAAAATTGATGTCAAATTGAAATAAATTTTTTGAGTTTATGAAAAATGCTTTTGCTGTTAATTTAATACTTTGTAGACAGTAAGTAAAATATTATTTAATAATCAATAATTTTTTGGTTCAACTGTTAAAAAACAGGACATTTTTAATCAGTACAGATACGCAAATTAACCATTTTTTTACGCAAAAATTTTTTTTTCCACAATCGCGTCCTTTTGTTTACCTTTTTCACGACGTTTATTTATAAATATGCCAATACGGTAAGTTATACAGGGTGTCCCATAAGCAACACAGGATCAAAAAGATACTGCGGCATTCTTTGACTCAAAACAATACCATCTGACGTAACTTTTATTAAGAAAAAATAAAAGTTCTTGTCTCGAAAAAAATTATGGTTTATGTAATATCTGGAGAATGTTACTATATGGATTTTAATGAAACCTGTTCCCCATGCAATTAATTGTTAAAATTTTGACCGTCGGACAATGGAATATATTCCTTTTGGAATAGTTCTCTAATGAAGAAATGACCAATATATTTTTTCTAAGAACGTTTTTAAGTTGATATCATCGTTTACTAGGATATTCGCAGTTATTGTTAAAATTGTTAAATAGCAAGGAAACAAAAGATTTTTTTGCGTAAAAACTATGAAAGCTAAAATATTTTACAAAGAGGACGAAAAATCTCAAAAAATGTTTAGTGCATAGACTTAAAAATGAATTGATTCTAACGACGAAATAAAAAGTTCTCGTTATTTCTATATCAAGACACTCGAGAATTTACCACTTTGCCAACGCGGATGGATGCCGTAGCTTCATTAAAATCCATATTAATATATTCTCCAGATATTACAAAAAACATTTTTTTTGAAGAACTTTGACCATGAACAGCAGAAGAGTCAGACATTTTTTATTAATAAAAGTTTGGTTAGATCGTGTTCTTTTAAGCCAAAGAATGTTGTAGTGCCCTTCAGGTCATGTGCTTACGGGACACTCTGTATAGTATGAAATTGGCATACCAGTTCTTATCTTCACTAAGCCGCTTCAATAGATCAATATAAATAGCTTAGAGGGTTGAACAAAAAAACTGTATACCTATTTGGTGTGCGAAATTAGTGTTTTATGTTATGGTCCATTCAAATAAATTTTTTGTCTGGACCAAAAATTGACATTCTCAGATGTCATTAAAAAATTGATTTTGTGAACTTAATATAACAATAATTATTAATTATCATAGGTTTTTTTTAATATTTAAATAATATAGAAATTAGTTATACAACAATTTAATATACACATTAACTGATAAGTAAGTTTCTGCGTAAATATTATTACAAATTAAGATGCAGATAGAGAAAAAAATATAAAAACTAAACCTACCTTTTTGAATTAAACTTACCTGTTCCAAATACCATATTTAAAATTTTACGACCTCTCGAACACATTTTGAGAAAGGAAGGAACAACGCTACTACAACAACCCACAACTCACATAAGAATATATTGAAAAATTAATAAACTTGCGAATTTATAGATACCGCATAATACGTTGCGATGTTGTCAAATCGCATAGCATTAATAACACGTGAGTGCTATGGAAGTCACTTAATTCAGCTCGTAACCACGTTGTAGACGACACTAGCGCCGATCATATATCATGGAACTAAAATAAAATTCTACGGATATATTGTGATCAAAATCACTTCCTCCTTAATTTTTAATATGATCTGCGTAGTGCCATCTACTTTCAGTTCCTGCACAAAACAATGCAATACGTAGTGACTTCCGAAAACGGAAGTCACTCCGTCATATATGAAGTGACAAGGTATATTGAGTCTCCGATTTGGAAGTGACAACGTACCTAGGATATATATATATATATATATATATATATATAAAAGTCAGGTAATTATTTACAACAGCGTAAAACTCTCCAATCTTAAAAAATGACTACCCTCCTATTTTCGAGGGTGCTGATCACGAATTTGAAGTCAGACATCGGGGGTCGCATGTAGTTTTCGAAAAAAAAAATTAAAATTGTAACCTCTATCTAATACATTACATTAGGTTGAAATTGCAATATAACTATAACTAAAACATTTAAAGAAATGAGCAGAAGCACATGCAAATATGATAAAAGTTATGTTTCACAGTTTGACTAATGTTCATATCATAAATGGTTTAGGTTGAAAACTCTTTGGTCACGAATATAGGGTGTTCATCTGTATTTTGACACCTAAAGAATTTATACATAATATATACTAACAACAGTAAGAATAACAACAAACTAATATATATAACAAAAAATAAATAAATTCGAAAATTTCAGAGTATGCATTTAATAGTTGGCTTTGAAAAACAGATAAAGTAAAGAATTTTGTTTTAAATAATATCACAAACTGGCACAAAGTGACGATTAACAAAGCAATCAAATTTTAATTGTATGAAATAAGATGCTCTACACAGCATCGATCTTTCAATGCATAAAGTGATTCGTTTCTCTAACATTCTAAATCTTCTCTAAAAAAAGAACTCTACCTCCTTTAGGAAACATTGTTGAATAATATGATTTATGTCAAATTGATATGAAATCATCTCTATAATTTGATGTCTTCCTTTGTCTATTTAGTTTCGAACACCCTGTATGTCAAACCATATTTTACTGTAATTCTGAAAAATATGACGTTGGCTTTTTTGTACATTTTTTGACATTTATTTGTATATTTTATTGAATCCAAAATATACTATACAGGAACAGTTTTAAAAATTTTATATAATTTATTAAATTATTATAATAAACCATCTATCTAGCTCTTAAAACATTAACGAACACCCTGTACAATAAAACCATTCAAAATTTCAAATTCACAATGACAGGTAAAGATCCAGCAGAACAGCTGAATGTGATGCCACTCTTGTGTCACAAAATATATTGTTGTTACTGACTCCTTGTTGTCATTGCCTGGAAAAATTATTTGTCAGTATCACAGTATACATATCACAGTACTTGATTAGTATACTGTGGTCAGTATAAAGTAATTTTTGTCTCTAGTAGATAGAAATTAATTTTGATAACATTGATGCATGCATAACCTTTTTTACTTATCCTGAATCTGCATGTATACTATCCGTATATACAGGGTGATTCAGAACATATCTAAAAAAAATTGTTGAATGTACAAGGGAATCATAAAGAACAGTTCAAAAATGATTACAAAGTACACTTCTGCACAGAAACTGGTCCACTGTAAAACCTGATAAAGCATGCAATCGGCGACCGGACAAAGAATTAAGGAAAGAAATAAATAACATTTTATAACACCTATTGTAGCAAAATCAACTGATTTTGCCGTTATTGTTATTTAATTATTAATTTGTGGTTTTAATTATAAAATATTTTGACATACCTAATGTTACAACAAAATTTTGGGCCCGTCTTACCCAGTTTGTGTAAATTACACAAATGTTTCTGCTTCTTGTCCATTTTGAACTTGTAAGTTTTTAGCAACAGCTATGATACGTTTGTATAAATCATCAATGGTGTCCAATTCGGTGTGACACACTTCATTTTTAAAATATCCCCACAAAAAAGAAGTTCAAATGATTTAGTCAGGAGATCGTGGCGGCCATGGTATCGGTTCTAATCGTCGTATCCCTTTGTATTAATGCTTGAACACGCTGTACATAGTATGGATAAAATTGAGCCTCTATCTCTTCCACGATTTTGTTTCACTTCACCATAAATTAAAATAATATCCATCAACTCCGAGTTGCTATACACGTAAGACATGTTTGGCACTAATTTAAACACTCGCATCGCAAAAATGTTCATATCTAATAGAAGTAATCGGATTTCAATATTCGAAATTGCCTGGCAATGTAAAGGTTGAAAATAATACTTCAACAATTTTTTACTTGCAAACTTTAAGGATTTTACAAGAAATTTGTGTACGATATTATAATTCCATTTTTCACAATGCATCTATTCCTAAATTTGTTTAGATAGGTTGTGAATCACCCTGTATAATTAAACAAATATACGTGTTAAAGTTCATGTACGACTAAAAATGAATAATTTAATAAATATGTATTGTTTCCATCTTAGGTAGTCTTGTAAAAGAAAATTAATTTTTGTTTTAATTTAAATCGAATGTTTCCATCAGATGCTACTACAAAATTGTACAAAATTAAAAGCAGAGTGGGGTAGATAGGTAAACGTTTCCATAAATACAAAAAAAAAACATGTACATGTAGGATGAGGGTTTTATTTGAGACTTGAGGAACTTAATATTTTTCATAATGCAACCAGGAAAAAAAGTCCTATAACCTATAATTTTATACTTTATTTTATTCTATTTATAAAACAATTCCACTTACCTTTTGCGGTTTACAGCAGACAAAAATACAGTTGAAAGAAAAAATATCTTTATTCGACAAAAGCTAATAACGAACACTTGTAGTGCCTTTATTAACTTTATTATATCGGGGAAACAGCTTCATATAATGAGAAATAAAAAATGAAACAAACATGCAGTTTAGAGCTATACAGTTTTCTTCTTAAAATGGTACCTGATTTACTAGAAATAACTTAACAATTCAATTACTTAGTATATTACACTCAAAACTTTGACTGTTTTTGTTTCAATACAGCTTGCACGCATTTCGCCATAGTGGGAGATGCTCTGCTGATTGCGTCGGTCATGAAATAATCCTGAAGTTCCTTCAGTTTAACATCGATCGGGGTGCAGTTGTCTAATTGGGTCTTTATTTTCTAAAAATATATAAAAATATTTTTTGTACTTAATTTATTTTATAAGGATTTTTATTTGTGGTTTTAAAGCTATTACAAGGTTGGTTCTAAAGATGTCCAGGCCAAAATGCTCCTTAGACGACACTGATCCTCTGAGATGTCCCATACTAATCTCTGTAACCAGTTCTGCAAACATTTCACTGGCATCTTCAATAGTAACTCAGACAAATGTCTCTTAGTCATGGTAAAGTGTGGAGTTGCCACCGAACAAACATTTTACATTATTGTCTGCGACCAGTTACAGATCCTACTATGGAACATTTTGGAGTACCTAGGTACCACTGTTATCTGAAGAGCAATTCCAGCAATATCAACCTTAGAATCAACAATATGAAGTTTACTTAACTTGATGTGTAAATAGTATTATAAAACATCTTTTTTAAAGAAACTGAAGCTGAGGAAATAATACAGGGTATTCCAGAAAAATAAACGTTAGGTCTCATTTGAAGGTAGTGTCAAAATTTAGTTTAAACTTTGTTTATGGTGGACCAATTTTGACACATTTAGATATTTCCCTATTTTTTTTTATATAGTGTTTCCTAATTGCGTGCAGAAAATCCAGGGCTGTATTCTATAGTTGAAAGGTTAATTTTGTTAAATAAGCATAATGTCCCAAGGGCATCGTTTCGGAGATATGTTTTCCAAAGTATTTTTTTTTTTGTAATTCAACTGTTTTTATAATTTACTTTATTTTATTTTTTATCATCATATATTTAATATATCTGATGTATAGACAAAAAAACATACGAGTGGTGTCGTAAAATAATGGAAATATAACTTCTAATACAAAAATCAACAAAGGATATTTTATACAGATTTCAAAAATCGAAAAATATATAAGGTGTTTAATCTAAATATATTTAATTTTGACAGTTATAGAAGAAAAGAAAAAACACGTGCACCACTAGGTTCTATAGAAAAAAACTATCTAGCAATTGTTTTTTTTTATGAAAATCAAAGAAATTAGTAAAAATTGAAAAAGGCCTTGTATCTCCTAAACAAATGAAAAATCAAGTTCATTATTTGACTTTTCTCAAAAATAAAGCTCACAATTTCAAAACATCTTTTTTTCTTTCTTTTTAGAAAATAGAAGAAATTCCTTGTCAGCACTGTTGTATAATTTTGATACCAAAAAAAATCAAAACATTAACAGGGGACATGGTTGTTCACCATAGATTTATTAGTAAAAAGAGATGTAATTGTTTACATTTATTTATTCTGAAGCAATCAGAGATTTTCATTTTACTTATCAGGTCGACTGGAAGGTTTTATATGAAGATTGTGTTTCAGCAATTGCCATAAATTAAATAATGAATTCTAGCACAAATACCATATAGTAACAACTATATGCTAACACTTCTTTGCATCAAAGTAATAATATATGATGATTTATTAAATACGTTTATTTCCATTTGCCATTCCATACTAAAAAAATGTAGAGGAAGTATCACAGTGTTGCTAATTCTTCTATGTATGTATTCAATGATACACCCGTCCTGCCACTACATACAGGGTGAGTCTGTCATAATGTCATTAATTTCAACCACGTATTCGGGAGGCCTAATAAAGGCAGAAAATCGAAAAAAAAAATATTTTACTCGACCTTTAAAAAACAAATCACCCTATAAAAATCAGTAACACGACGCTCCTGGTACGCTACAAACTTTCTGATGGCGCACCCGACGAAAATCTATTGCCACAGACTTGCCGTATTAACCATGGATGCCACATTTACATACATAATATCGTCTAACACATCAGCGTGTTATTCAAATTTACCTCCATTTAGCACTCTGCATTTCCCGCATTTCTTCCCCCTCAAATTTGTAGATCATGTCACACATTTGGAGGGGGGATGGAGAGAATACAAGCAGTAAGCAGTAGTTTGTTTATTTCGGTCTAACCTCACGTATTTGGCGTAAATTCACAACGTATAATTTTACAAATTCGAATATGTGGAAATGGTAGTGTTATACGAAGAATGTTTACGAAAATGCGACTGAATTTTATTAATAAAGTGCTATGGACAGATAAATGCAGTTATACTTATGTGGGCTGTAAACAGGTTAGTATCATACTACTTAAAAACAATACATTTCTAGGCTAGATGTACGTAACTAAAAATTGTACATCTGGTTATGTGTGTTAATTGTACTTACGAGTAATACTAAAAATTCATATTTATTTGTAAAACGTAGTGAAAACGTAATATCAAAATTATTAAACTGTAATAACCTAACATTCGAAAACATTTACTTATTATCTACATTTGTTTTTATTAACAAATAAATCAATATTTAAGGAAAATTCATTCATGTATCTAGATTAAAAAACTAGGTAATTAGGTTATTGACCTAATAATACGGTAAGGCAAGGTCAAGATTAACTCTCGATAACTTAGATTAGCAGCGTGCCATTTTGGTCTTGGACAGTTTTCTGTCGACAACACGATGGTTTTTTATGATGTACTTAGTATTTAAACACGAAACACTTTTCAGCTTCTCAATAATTTACCCATTGGGTATAGGTTTTTTATGTAATGTACGTAAATGGTTTATTACTCGGTTTATTATTAGACACGTTGGAGTTTTGTTGCAGTCATAACAGCTACATTTGCTCAGAGAAAAATCGACACGCGAGTGTACGGGTATCATTTGATTGGGCCGTATTTTCTACGGGAAAACCTGAGTGGACCGTGTTACTTGCAATTTTTAATAGAATTATTTGATTTTATTGGGTATTTTAAATTATTATTGGCTGAAGTTGAACTGAGCAAGAAAAAATGATATTATAAAATAGTCAGTACAACCGTTTATTTGTGATGTCTAAAACCTAGGTGGGTAGGTACTATATAGAAAAATATTACAACTTGACAACATTGCATCAGGTCGATATCGAGTTGAACTGTGAGCTGTAACCGACCAAGGCTGTGACCGGTCAGTGACAGTCTGAAAAGGGGATTTAAATAATGATTTGAAAATATTTTTTTTCAGCGTAAATATGCATTTAGATTTTTTTTTAATCACGTATTCGCATTATACTCATTATTCCCTATCTCCTCTTAAAATTAATGACATTATGACTGACTCACCCTGTATAGTAAGCCTCGGTGTACAATGTTGCAGTGTTTTTTAATAAAACTTTTATTAAAACTATTAAGAAAATGATGTGTCAGTGTCGAGTGTGTGGAAAATTGAGTTCTTCTCATCCTCAATTGTCTTTACATAATGTTTGATACAAATCAAATGGCAATTTATGAATGAACATTTCGGTGTCCTTTTGCTTATAAGTCTATGGTGTTAACCCATTGACTTTGACACCCTTTATGTTGAAAGAGAGACATCTAAATGCAAATTGGTCTAAGGAAAATGCTATTATATTAGCATTCATCATGGTTCCTTAGATCCATGATGAATGCCTTGATCTACATTTTTTCGTAACACCCTATATAAGACAGCAGAAAGCAAATTGTTCCTAGAATACTGTTTGGCACAACTGGACATCTAACACACACACACACACAAATCTGTTTTATTGGATTCCAGTTACAAGAAATTTAGGGAAAGCTAGGACATAATTACAAACTTACTTGCGCTAATTGCTCTGCCTGTTTAAAATAGTTCGCCTCTTCAGCAGATCCATATCTCGTCAAGTGTGGCGCTACTTCTTCCAGCCTATCACGAATTTCGTTCAAGTTATCATAAGGTAATTTAGCTTCGACTATCTCAGAAAGTGCCCTGATTATCTTCCAGTCTTCTCTTGCCCTTCCAGGTGCTGTTACGGCGACTAAAGTTTCTTGCGCCCTTCCTTCAGTATTTACGTAAGTTGCTTGCTTCTCGGTATATGCTGCACCAGGTAGAACTGCGTCAGCAATGGAAGCTCCGTGATCACCGTGATGACCTATCGAGAATTAAATAGAAATACAGAGTGATTTTAAAAGTAGGACATCAGTTTTAACTGATGACAGTAGGCATTAAAATAAATCATTTTACAAAATATTTCCCTAACAAATGTATTTTTATAACTGAGTTTAATGTTATTGCCTATTTTGAAGCCGACTCTGTAATAAAACCCTGACCAAACGGTTGTTTCATGCATGTTGGTCGTTACATCATTGACGATATGTAACAAGATGGCACGCAGTTGTTGTTGAATGTCACACTTCCTTTGGGTAACCCTACTAACTTTAAACTTCCATTCCAACTGAAGCAACGTATTATACGTGTTAGAAAAGAATCCTGTTATGGTTAAAATTTTGGTGTTTTGTAGTGTGTGCATTGTATAATTTTGTGTTAAACGTAATTTGCTGACACAGTGATATAACAATGGCCCAAATTGTATATATACAGGTACACTGGGAAACATGGATACAATTTTGAACATTTATCGTAAGTGTACAGGGGACTGGCCTACATAATTTAAAAATGTAAAAATAGATGAATTATACATGATTTTCTATATTAACGTTTCATTGGGCTATATTTTGCTTATCACTTATTCTTCGAATAAGTAGGCGTATGCTAAAATTTTACTACTCCATTTTGAAAATCACCCTATATATTGATGTCCATTTACAATTTTTTTTTCTAAGGTTAATCTAATATGACAATCTTGTTTGAAGTTCAAAAAACTAACAATTTGTGAGAAACCCAACATTTAAACTTTATAGGCATTGTGAATCTCATTTATTTTATGACGTGCTTTGAAAACAATACAAGGCGTATGCTAAAATTTTACTACTCCATTTTGAAAATCACCCTATATATTGATGTCAATTTACAATTTTGTTTTCTAAGGTTAATCTAATATGACAATCTTGTTTGAAGTTCAAAAAACTAACAATTTGTGAGAAACCCAACATTTAAACTTTATAGGCATTGTGAATCTCATTTATTTTATGACGTGCTTTGAAAATAATAATTGACTGATAGCTACTGTAGTATTACCTGAACAGTTCCGCAATTAAAATCGTTCTAGTATTAAAAAAATTGTCTGGGTGGAAGTTATACTTATTTGGCCATTCTCATACACCCATTCGCACGTACAAAAAAAAAATTCTTAAAAAAAAAATCTTAAAAAAAACACTCATACGTACAAAAAAAAATTTTAAAAAAAAAAATATATATATATTATTATTATATTAGTTCTTAAAAATTTGTTCTTCCAAATTTGTTCTTCCTTTTGAGCGTGACGCGGTTTCTCGACCAACATCCCATCCCAATGTGTCTAACGGGCGCAAAGAAGTATAACTTCAAAAAGTTAGTCAAAAAACGAACAACACAACAAACAATAACTTCAAGGTAACATAGCTCCATTAATACTGACTTAAAATAAATGTTATATGAACTTGGCCCAATATTTTTTCGAGTACTAGCACCCTCTCAACCTTCCTCAGAGTTTCCGGACACCCTGTCTAACAAACTATAATCATATAATTTCATACACTGGGATGTTTCTGTTTTTTTTTTAAATTTCTTTTAGAAAAAATAGCATAAAAATTTCATTAACTAGAGAAATATATTATCTAGGTATTAGATGAAACAAATGATTCCCAAATATTTTGTTGTACTCTAAAAAAATCTGAAATTTACCTTGGTAAATCACGAAGCAATCTTTAGGTAGATCCGCTTTATCAATAGCGCCTTCATCGGCGCCAATCAAAAACAGGACTTTCAAATTCCCTTCTCTAATTCTGTCTATTCCTGGAGTATAGCCAATATCAAAGGCTGCTACCTAAAATAAGATATATTTGAGTCAAACAAGAAGAAACAATTAGATTTATTTACCTGACTAGCAACTTTATGCAAGATGTTGAGGACTTTCCACTCCTTATTCTCACTAGCTGTGTTAAGAGCCAGAGTTTGAATTGTTGACAAAATAGCAGCACCGTCTGGTCTTTCCAGTACCTCTGATCCTACGATTATTAAAGGTTTCTTGGCCGATTTTAATTTGCTGCTGAATTGATGGCGTCCGCCGACAATTTCTTTGAGTACACTTGTATCGTCTCCCAAGTGTTCATATTCGTAACGTAAATCAACTTCTGGACCAATCAAAGCCACCTAGCAAATAATATTATATTACAATTTAAATTTTCATATATTTTTTGGTCAGTGAAGTCAAGTACCCTTTCTATTTCAAAAAGTCAAACTTTGACAAAAATTCAGAATATGTTTGGTATAATTACTATGTTATATGATATGTGACAAGATGGTGTGCAGTCGTTGAATGTCACATTTCCTTTGGGTAACTTTACTAACCTTAAAATTCCATTTCAACCGGACCAACGTATTATACGTGTTAGAAATGAATCGTGTATATCGAATATAACAATAGTCCAAACTATATATATATACAGGTACACTGGGAAACACAATCCAGAATAATAAGTTACATCTTTTTAAGTAGCCTTTAAAACAATCAAATGGATACAAATCTGGAGAATACAAAGACAGCTAAAGGACTTCTTCGTCTTATATATCCATATATGATTTTTTGAATTATTATTTCTTGCAAAGAAGACATGTTATCCTCGATTTCAAACAAATGCATTCATTGTACAATCGAATATTTCTTTTTTATAGAGTTTAATTTAAAAAAGTGTAATAAGCAAAATTAATATAGAGTTAAATATTTCTCCAAATAAAAACTGGCCAAAATGAAAACCATAATTTCAATATACAGATTTGGAAAGTGAGGATCTTGATGGTGAATTGTATTTTGCCGCTTGCGTGTATTTGTGTCATGCTACACGCATACTTCGACCACAGCGTGTTGGTATCAAGCAGTGTTGCCAGGTGGGAAAAATTCAGTGCATGAGAATAATTTCAAAGAAGCATGAGGTTTGGAGAAAAAAGCATGAGATGGCTTAATTTATCAAAAAACACCTCTTGACACAGCTTAATTTTTAATTACTTTTGTAATGCCATTTTTATTTCATTCAAAATCATTATGTTCTGCTATTTTATCATAATATTACATTGTAAGTAGGTAGTTACAGGTACTTACTTAAAAGTTATTAACCACGTAACCTTTCTAATTTATTTTATTGTTAGGCCGGGCGAACGTTGAGGCGCAGTTGACGTGACGCAGGGTGACTCACGGGTCATAAAATCTGTTGTTTCCAGAAAATGTAGAGAATCACTGCAATACAGCGTGAATACAGCACACACACAGCATATCCGTACTGTCATACCCGTTTATGTATTCATTGCTAATTATTAAGAGAGCAGCCTACAATAAAGGACATTTCAAGTACCCAAATATTGTAGATACCTACCTCTATCTATTCAATTTTGCCTCGATTTTGGCTTTATTTCTCGTTAGGTCCTTGTTTTGGTAGATTTCAAAGTATATTTAATAATTTTATTATTTCTTTTGTGTCTATTAAAAGCATGAGATTTTGTAATCAAAATATGAGAGCATGAGATTTCCTCGGAATGCATGAGATCTGACAACACTGGCATCAGTTGACCGGACAGTTAGATTTGCAATGGTGAATTGGCGTTGGCGATACGGAACCGATTACCGTAGTAGTGGGGAATGCTAGACCAATGCACGTCGCCGCCCCTCTTAAAGTTCGTACCTTCCTTGGGATGAAGCGGCAATTTCTACTTTCTCTGTAAAGATCCGCAATTTCCGAATCTGTATGAAGATGTGGTCTCTACCGCTCAATTTTTCTCAAACATCAAGTCAGTTTAACTACACTGTGTCTATGAAGAGATTTTGCAAAGTTAATGAAATCGGCACACTTCATACAACAAAACGATGGCGAAGAATAAAGCAATAATCAGAATTTTGTAATATAGTTTATATCTACATACCTGGAGTTCATTGTGTACCCAGCCCTTTCTAAGCCTTGAGTTCAAAAGAGGTGCCTCGAGCCTAGGATTGGTACCTACTAAAAGCACCAAATCCGCTTCTTCAGCACCAGCTATTTTATTATTCAATAAGTAGCTCGACCTAAGATCGGTACCAGATCCATCTAAGGGGAATGTATGTTCGGTACATAGAGCTTCAGATCCCAGTCTATTAAGAAGGTCTTTGACAGCTATAAGGACCTCTGCGTCCGCCAAGCCACCAGCAATAGCTCCAATTTGTGGCCCTACAAGACATTAAGAGTGGTAATAAATTAAAACACTGATTCCTCGCAATATTTCTCACCCGCGTTTTTAATAACTTTAGCGACAGTTAAAAGCGCGGCCTCCCAATCGACTGGTTTTAATTCGCCGTTGCAATCTCTAATCATCGGTGTGACAAGTCTTTGTCTCTTAAGACCGTCATAGGCAAATCTGGATTTATCGGCTAACCTAAATATTAAAAAATAATAATCAATAACAAAATCTATAATAATAATAACAATACAAATAAATCATAGTCATTGTAATGGACCAATTATCGGTTAAACTAAACAACATTTGCATAAAAGAATATATCCTCATAAATATGGCACAACTACAAAAAATATTAATTTTATCGTCCTTATCTACACATGCCATAGAAAATAATTCTAAATTTGATTTTAATAAAAGTCAAATTCTTAACAGTGAATGTAATTTTCAAAAATTTCATACTTGAAATTATAAAAAGAGAATTATCTTAAGAACGCAACTGACTGACATATTTTGATTTAATTAATTGATCAAATAAATACTATAAGTTGTATCTGTATTTTTAATATTAAAAAATATATATTTCATATTTTTATATTTGTTTTATTTGAAATGGAAAAAATTCAAACATTTCAATCCTTTTCCTTGTTTGGTTCTTATTAGTTATTAACTGTATCAATATTTACTTCAAATTTAGTAGAGTAGATTAAATCAAAGATTTACAAATCGGTCAGAAAGATCTATGTACATATATTTATTAAGCTATTTTCAAAAATTTTAATTTAAGAATAATTGAAGTCAAAAAGAGAAAACAATTGATCAGTAGTTTTAAAGATGACTAGATCAAATCAAAGATTTACAAGTCGGTCAGGAAATCTATATTTATGAAGCTATTTTGAAAAATTTTAAAATTGAAGAAATAAAAAGAAAATAATAGAAGAGTATTTTTAAAGATGAGTAGATCAAATGTACAAAGAAAATGACGAATATCCCATGTAGGTATGTATCAGAGAAAGTATCATTTGAGTTTTCAGCATTTAGTTACTCACCATTCCTCGTTTATTTCCTCATTAGTTCTTGGCACTATTCTCATGACTTCGCCTGTTCTGGTGGAAACAATAATATTTGATCCTACGGCATCTAAAACATCGATAGAATCTATTTTACGAATTTCCCAAGGTCTAGCAGTGAAGCTATAGGGTTTGCTAGTCAAAGCTCCTACTGGGCATAAATCTATTATATTTCCTGACAATTCGGACATGAACAATTTTTCTACATACGTGCCCACTTGCATGTCATTTCCACGACCAGTGGTACCTAACAACAAAAAATTATTTTAAACATACATCATTTCATATAACAGTGTTAGACCAACCTAAATCATCGACACCAGCAACTTCTGAAGCAAATCTTATGCACCTTGTACAATGGATGCATCTTGTCATTATAGTTTTGACAAGGGGTCCAATGTCTTTATCTTCAACGGCACGTTTTCCAGAGAAATCAATATCAACAAACCTGGAACGATCTGAACCAAAAGCCATACTCTGATCTTGAAGATCACATTCACCACCTTGATCACAAATAGGGCAATCTAGAGGATGGTTTACTAACAAAAATTCCATTATGCCTTCCCGAGCCTTTCGAGTCATTTCAGAATCGGTTTTTACACGCCAACCTAGAAGTATTTACATATAATTTCCAAAAATTAAATTGAACCATATCAAATGTTATTGTTTAAATTATACCTTTCATCACAGGCATAGCACAAGCCGCAACTGGTTTTGGCGACTTCTCTACTTCAACAAGGCACATCCTACAATTTCCAGCAACAGCCAGGCGTTCATGGTAACAAAACCTTGGTATTTCTATTCCAATTAAAGCAGCCGCTTGTAATACTGTTGTACCAGGTTCTACATAAACAGGTTTATCGTCGATAAACACCTCTATTTTTTCGGGCTTCTTCACTTCGTTGCTTTGACTTCTTGTAGCCACACATACATGTTTGGGGCTCAATTTTGCCCCGTTCAGAATTTTACCAAATGTTATACGCAGCATTCTAAAATTGTTCAGGGAAATATGTCTTTTAGTTATATTACATAATAATCGCTTATCTAACCTAACTTATTTACAAAGCAATTTTAAAAGATAGCTATAAGTTGCCTAAATAATATTTTCGTATAATAGGAGGAATTTCTAAAGTACCTGAGCTATTTTGTTAAATAAATAAAATAATATTTTAGATTATAAATACATGTTGACGTTTGACACCACTGACATTACTCCTTTCAGTCTATTTTTTACCGACAGCGACAAGTCACCAGTCACTGCATACTGCATATTTTGTGGTCACTGCCGTCACTGGCACCAGTTGCCAGTTGGTAGCAGATAGAACTAATAGTCGCTAAAATCCACGGATTTCTTAAATTATCCGTGCTAAAATCACTAAAGTTATAGTGATTTACATAGGTTATGCATCAAATTACATAGGCAATAAATCAGTTTGATAAATAACGAAATATTTATAATTACACTATAATCAATATAAAGACGAACAGATTTAAATATCTATCAAACGATTCTTTATTTCAGAAACTCAACCGTGATGTGATTCAGGGATGTGCAAAAGTAGGTCAAATGTATGTTCTCCAAAAATCGTTCAAGGCGCCGGAAATCTGACTTTGACAGATCTCAAGTCAACCTAAAAATTCTCTCTTATCCGGTCCACTCCTAGAAGAAGGTTCGTTTGAAGTCGTTTTGAACAAATATCTCGATCAATAACTATAAAATGGCTTTTGGAGATTTAAAAACCGACAAAGGTGTCAAAGAACTCAATACCTTCCTCGAGGATAAAAGTTACATCAGTGGGTGTGTATTTTCATAAATATTTCGATGTGCAAAATTTTTTACTTCTATTTTTATTACTAGATACTCCGTCAGTCAAGGAGATGTGGACGCATTTAGCCAGTTACCAAAAGCACCAGCTGCAAACTTTCCCCATGCTCTTCGTTGGTACAACCACATCAAGTCGTTCTCGCCCGAGGAACTGAAACAGTCTGGCATCTCCGCTGCATCTCCACTAAAAACAGGCACTACAACAACTGCTCCAGCTCCTGCTGCCGATGACGATGATGACGTTGATCTTTTCGCCTCAGATGATGAAGAAGATGCAGAGGCAGCCAAAGTGCGAGAAGAAAGACTTAAGGCTTATGCTGAAAAGAAGTCGAAGAAACCTGAACTTATTGCCAAGTCTAGTATCGTTCTTGATGTGAAACCCTGGGATGACGAAACAGATATGAAAGAACTGGAAAAGGCCGCTAGAAGTATTGAAATGGATGGTTTGATTTGGGGAGCTTCTAAACTTGTCCCTGTCGGGTATGGTATTCACAAACTTCAAGTCATGTGTGTCGTTGAAGATGCTAAGGTTTCTGTCGACGAACTTGTGGAAAAGATTCAGGAATTTGAGGATTATGTTCAGTCTGTGGATATTGCTGCATTCAATAAAATTTAATATGTTCTCTTTTATGTTCATTTAATAAAGTGTTATTTTGCAGATTTTAATACTTTGTGTTTTACTTATTTCTAATTATAAAGTATCAATTAGATTATATTATAACTTTTATATAAGTAGTACTATAATTAGGTTCCTCAAAATTTTGTGGGTATTAATATTTATTAATATAATTTTGCAATGACCTAGAATGCAATTTTTAAATATATACGCACCATGTAAAATATATCCATTTAATAAAAAATCTTAATAGTTTACATATATATTCTTATAATCTAATTGTATGCACATATTTTATTTATATTTTTGTAATGTTCTATATAATCTCAAATTGTCACAATTAATTACTACTGGAGCAATTTCCACCTTAACAGTTGGTGCGTAAAAGGACTGCTGTTCTGTACTTTGCCTTGGTGTAAGGAAATCCGAGAGAACCGGTTCCACATCCTTTTGAGGAAGAGGAGGTCTTGATGGTGGACGCTGAGGCTGAACTCTTCTACATGCTAATGGAATTAAGTCTTTATAAACTGGCTTGTCATAAGGAAAATTTACTTTCTTTGTAACCTGGAAGAAACTTATTATGAGATACTTAATAGCAACAACTAAATAGTTACCTTTTCATCAACCGTTAGTTTTTGGTCAACGTCAGAACAACTCTTTGTTTTTCTTGGTTTTACAACATTGTCAATTTTTTTGGATATTTGTAACGTTGAATAAAGTTCAGGTAAATTTAAATTGGTTTCGCTAACCTCACATCTTTTCTCTATAGGTTTGTCGGGTTTTTTCTGTGGGGCAATACTTTCGATAGATGTTTTTTTTAAAGATGTTTTGGAATCCTCTATAATTACTTTGCTCTTTGAAATAGGTTTTTCTGTATTTCTCACTAGAATTTTCTTACATTCTGTTTTCCTCTGTTTATTCATTGTTACTAAGTTAGCTAATAAGTAATACCTAACTTCCAAACTATTTATTCTATATTCTTGCTTTTATTAAGTTACAAACTAACATCAAGGTATTTAAAAAAACCACTAAACTCGCTTCGCATAACCTCAAAATTTTAAATTTGACCCGCTTTTAAAGAAAGTGTCTATCGTATCGGTCCACGGTCCACACTCTACACTGCAATCTACACTTCCATATTGCCCAGGACCGGCTCTAGGGAGTAGGCATTGTAAGCGATGGCCTATGGCTGCACGTTCAGGGGGGCGGTAAAATTATGAGAAATTTAAATATCTACATTTGAAGTAATAACACACATTTGAAAAAGAAAAAACGCGAAAAAAAATAATAGCAATCCTCCATAAAATTCGATGCAAATTTTAGAGATTGTTTAAGAGACTGTTTAATAAAACATAAACCTAAATTTTCCACTACAGTATTCGTGCCCGTATAGTGTGGTGCGGTACCTAGAAGGTGGAAAAATGCTGATGATGTGATGACAAAGGACAGCGGGAAAGTTAAGCTTTATGTCCACTTGCAAGTAACTTTGAGATTTACTTGCAATAGATTTATAGAAATAGCTTTAAAGTCAATGTTGCTTGCTAGAGCAGTTGCTGTTGCACTTACACTAGTAGCAAAGTACTTTCGGGACGACTTTTATAGATTTTCTGATAGCAAAGCTTTTATGACCGTAAACAATTATATGACCAATGGTTATAAATGTCGTAAATAAACCAAAATTATTATTGTTGTTTTTTGAAAATGCAATGGTTTAAACCATGCTGACTAATACTATTATGTTTTTCTATAAATGATTTCATTCTGTATAATATCTAAAATCCAAATGACGACTATACAGAGTGTCTGTGAAAGGTTGGGAAATCTCGGAGCTAGAGATACTGGTGACTAAAAAAGTCGAATGAGCCAAATATGCCTTATCCGAATGTTGCTGGTTTCAAAAATACAGGGCGTTCAATGCTAGAATTTTATTATGAAATATCTCAATAACATATTGAAACCTATCGGATTATTAAAAAAAATGGCACAATTATGTTTTTTGGCACGGTAAATAAGAATTTTTAACTAATTTTGACGTCATTAGTAGAGGGCGCTTTATGGCATATCACATTTTTTTTAAATGGCAGAACTTTTTTGCTGCTTATAGTATTCATCTGACTATAAAAACAATCCATTTTCCTACATGTTGTATCTGCAAAAGGTATACTTACTCTGTTGAAGTCGTTAGGAGTAACAGTTTTCGAAATCATCCTATTTGAAATACTCCGGTTTGTTTTTAAGTAGGTAGTAAAAGTATTTTATGAATTTAGGGTATTCATGAATTCTGAGGATATTGTACTTCTACATGCAATAAATTTAACTCAAATTGCTTAATATCATATTTTTAATTTCACTTTCTTTCATAGTTATCTAACTTAAACTTACAATCTTAAAACACATAAGTACAAAAAACATACGTAGGCTACATAATCTTGCACCACAAATATACAACTCCACTGAATAAGATAGGAAAGCTAACATTTATTTTATATACACACAATCTACTCTTTGATGCCGGGTTCGGGTATCTAAACAGAGCTCAAACAGCATAGTAAATATGTATTACCCCACTGCCTCTTTCGGTAATAGCCTACGGTAATGATGATTCGTCGTTTTTGACGTCAAATTTTCAAGTTAAATTAAATGCACTTTTCAAATTTAACATTTTAATTGGCATTCTTTAGACCTATATTTTTACTTTTAAATGTATTTTAAAAAATATAAATATTAATCCACACATTGTAAATATTAAGCATCATATTCATATATGAAAACTTGGATATGTGAATGTTGTATTCAGGAAGTATACAATCATAAATACTTTTTTAACGCAGTATTCCTGTATTCATACCTAATAGCTTTCGCCGTGTAA
Organism: Monochamus saltuarius; assembly: GCA_025584915.1. Lineage (NCBI taxonomy): Eukaryota > Metazoa > Arthropoda > Insecta > Coleoptera > Cerambycidae > Monochamus > Monochamus saltuarius. The sequence continues at coordinate 16,990,565 of CM046727.1, read as the reverse complement.
TAGTCAGTATTGGATATTTTTAAGAAAGCATTATGAAATTAAAGAAAATATCTGGAGACATTTACTATATTCATTGAGTAGGTAATTCTTCACTCAATGCTATAATTAATGCTGCAAAACGTAGATATTATGTACAAGTTGTGCAAAATATGTCATCATATACTTTAACCTTTATCAATACAAAAAATGCTGTATTAGCAGTGCTAGGCATACAAATATTTAAATGTTATATACCGTACAGTAATTTGCAAAATTTCATTGCAGCATGTTTAATTCAATAAAAAAGCGTATGAATAATTAACAGGAATAAACAGAATAGCATGGAAAAAATATTTTATATATTATGTGCCTTTATTGCAACAGGAAATTGTTGGAGCCTAAATTTTTTTGGAATAAATGAAAACTATTACGTTTCTAGTATCGCGATATACAGGGCGAGAGCTTTCTTGGCGCTACCTAGAAGCATTTGTCATAATAATGCTAGCAATCCCACAGTAGTTGAAGTGCCTTGGACGGGTAATTCTAGATATCCGACATCAAATCATTTTAGGTAGGTGGTATTATTTTTTTTTCTAAAATTAGTTTTGCTATTATAATTTTCAAATAATATATGTAAATTCCTTAAAACTGTAATAAAATAGCTTATACATATCTAGTTCGCTATATTTTATTATATTTATAAAGTTAAGTGTTTCACACTGGATTTTTTTAATAAAAAATAAATCATTTTTAACAAATAAAGACCTATAAAAAGTAAACAAACAATGATACCATGAGCATGTAAATAATAAACGAATCATATTTGTTAAAAAAATCACAAAAATGAAACTAGAACTTAGTTACGGGTTGAACTCTAATGTAACAGAAGTCTTCTTTCATTTTTAACAAATCCATCTAGTACTTTTGCTGCCAATAAATTAATTTCTCTGTACCGGGTGTTGGAGGTTTGACTGCCATAATTATATCAGGTTATACTATACATTAGAATAAAATATCCTATTGTATAGTTTAACCGTTTTAGAGAGAAAAAAAAATCAAAATATCGGGTTTGGTGTGTAAAAGTTCAGTTAATTTAGCAATCACTTAGTAATTTTCTACATATATTATAAAATGCAATGTTTACTACCTACCTCTGTTATTTACTTTTAGTAATATCATAATTTTTTTTAATAATAACAGTTCTAAGGTACATGTTCAGCTGCTTGACATCAAAAGTGAAATATTTATAATCTTTATCTAATTACCTACATACTTATATTATAAGCGTAAATTGTCGAAATTAAATCAGACAAATTATCAGCAATTTATTAAGTATAAACGTACAAAGTGGTCCGGAATAGGGTACGGCATTATTTTATTGTTGATTTTTCGAAGAAAAAGTTATCTTGTTTTGCTTATCTTGGCATTAGCAGTAGATCATTAAAGAAATCAAACATTCAAGATGTAACATTTTTTCTTAAACAAAGTGCCTACATTTTTATTTTCATTTTTCTAAAACAATTTGTTTAACAAAGTTATTCGAAAGCTGATATGACTAAATACGAGGGTTTAGTTCAGGGATTTAGAATAAAGATACATACTTAAATAAAAAAGTGTACTGTGCTTTAACATTACAAGATAATCTAAATGGATGATAGCAACAAATACTTAACAGGTTATTTTTTCTTTAGATTTAAAATATTGCAACAATGTTGAAGATAAGCTATTTTACTTGGTGTAAAAATAATTAAGTCTCTAATTGAAAAATAGTAGTGATTGAGTTTATACAGTATGCGCCAAAAGTATGGAATAAATTCAATAAAAACGAAACAATTATTTTTTGGGAAAAATCCTCGAACAGGTCGATTTTTAATTTAAAAAATACATATTTTAGCGTAAAATGCGATTTTCAAATGTCATTTGTTTTCGAGTAATGACGTCATCGATTTTTTTTTAAATGGCAACACCCTTGATTCTGAAAGATCGTTTAATTCTCTATCAGACAGTACTAAAATTTTGCCCTCTTACATAGGAAAGTTTTCGAGTAAATGACGATTGAATGTTAGAAAACGTAAATCAATTAAAATAAAGCAAAAACGTTATCAAGTTTAGTTTTTCGAATTCCATAGTTCTTTTATGGATCACGTAGGTGAAAATCTTTGCAAAGTGTCATTGTCACACCGACTATCTAATAAATATTGTAAGCGATGTAGAAATTATTATCCAATTTAAAGTATTATGGCACATTTAACTGTTACTCAAAGAATTGAAATTTTAATTCTTATCGGATGCGGGAATACGACTAGAACTCAGCAGGAAGTTTGCGATTTATTTAATGAAAAATATCCAGATCGCCCTATCAGCCAATCAACAGTCAGTAAGGTAGAGTCTAAATTTAGAGAAACTGGCAATGTTGTAAATATTCCAAAACCTGGACGTCCAAGCATTAATGAAAATCAGAAACAGAACATTTTGATAAGTATGGTGGATAATCCTCATATGTCTTCCCGATTGGTTGCATTAAACAATGACACTAGTCAGAACACAGTGCTACGTATCTTGAGGATGGAAAAATATCATCCCTACAAAATTCAACTTGTGCAATAACTCAATGAAGATGATCCCGATCGCCGCTTACACTTTTGCGAAATTCTAATGGATTTATGTCAAGGAAATAGAAATTTACACCGGCAAATACTTTTTTCAGATGAGGCCACATTTTGTCTGAATGGTACAGTAAACCGTCAAACTTGCAGATATTGGAGTCGGGAAAATCCTCATTGGATGGCAGAGGCACATACCCAACCCTCAGAAATTAAATGTGTGGGCTGGAATAGTTGACGACAAAATAGTAGGGCCTTTCTTCTGTGAAGGAACCCTTACAGGACAAAGTTATTTAGAGTTTCTAGAAAATGACCTTGTTCCAGCCCTTGCAGTAATTTTTCCTAACGATAATGACCCTGACATTCCTGACGATATATATGGTTTCAGCAAGACGGTGCACCTCCGCACGATGCGCGCCCTGTACGAGATTTTTTGGACAACTGTTTTCCTGGGAGGTGGATCGGCAGACGCGGACCGATAGAATGGCCTGAAAGATCGCCAGATCTTACACCTCTTGACTATTTTTATGGGGATACTTGAAGTCAAAAGTGTACATTAATAAACCACGTAATTTAGAAAAACTTCAAAAGTTACCCCAGAAATCATTCATAATGTGCAAGAAGAATTTCTTCACAGACTTGCGCATTGTCAAGAAGTTGGTGGATGGAAATTCGAACATTTAATTTAAGTATAAAATTTAATCAATTTTATTTTATTTTACATACCTCAGAATTGTTACTTTTTATGGATAAAATTTACGTTTTCTAACATTCAATCGTCATTTACTCGAAAACTTTCCTATGTAAGAGGCAAAATTTTAGGACTGTCTGATAGAGAATTAAACGATCTTTCAGAATAAAGGAAAAAAAATATGGTGTTGCCATTTAAAAAAATCGATGACGTCATTACTCGAAAACAAATGACATTTGAAAATCGCATTTTACGCTAAAATATGTATTTTTTAAATTAAAAATCGAGCTGTTCGAGGATTTTTCCCAAAAAATAATTGTTTCGTTTTTATTGAATTTATTCCATACTTTTGGCGTATACTGTATAAAGTATTTTAAGTAAAAAGTCTTTGAGGGAGAGCAAACCTTGAAATATATTCCAGTTTGTTATATTCATTTTTTATTTTGCGGCTTTGTGAAAGACAAATGGGTGTTAGATATTTCAAAAAAAAACTTTGGATTTTTTAGTATAGTTATCAAAGTAGAAGGGACCCCATCACCCATCCAATATGTAAACCATATTTGGTGAGTGAGCTAATATGTAAGCCATATCTCCAGTTAAAATTAGGCCTACAATGATGACAATATCCCAGACTTGAATTATTTTGCATATTCTATTTTAAAGGTTCAATATACTGGAATACCAACAGTGGAGAAAATGCAACGATATACAGGACGCAGTATCTCTAGATATGGAACCAAAGAAACCTAAGCTTTGGATTTTGGATAAAGGCAACGAATTTTGCCATCCGAAAATTTTATCTTACAACGTAATCTTTAACACTGTGTCTGAAATAAGCGAATTGAAAGATGTGCCTGGAGAAAATTTAAATGTTATTACAGTTGATCCTGAACAAACAAGTTTTGGTTGCAGGATATACATAGGAAATGCAGGTGAATTGCAATTAATAAGATAAGACATTTTTTGGATATCTGCTCGGTTAATAGGTTATTTACTTTTATTTTTACGATTATCACTGAATAGGTTTCAATGTGGCAAAAACATATTTGATATACCTATACAGGGTGTTCTGTGACAAACTTCAGCAGGTTAATGTCAAACGTTATTTCTTATATGAACATAGGACTTATTCGTTTTTGTTTAGGCATTACAAGCATTTAAAAATATACAAGGTGTAACAGTAGTAAGTATTCAAAACTTGTGAGCTTGTAAAACAAGTCGAAAAATTACGAAAACCTTAGTACAACTTTTGTCAGTGGCGGCTCCTAAGGGAGATACGCTCACTTAAAAGGGTAACCTCAGCAACAGTTTTTAATGCGTAACATCAAAACGGTTCAACATTAAGTCTCGAACTTTTGGTGAGATATTAACCTTGACGTGTTTAATAAGTTTCATAAAATAGATTTCAAAATTTTCTACAGGGGCGTGAAAAAATGCAAGACTCATCGACTAATTTAATCATATCTTTTTAGTAGTTAAATTTTTGACATTTCTGTTAACTGTCAGACTAGTTGTTTTTTCCATGGCACACTGCAATTAATTTTTGTGGGTATGTATTGGATGTTAAATGTGGGTCACGTTAGGAATGATTGAAATCGAATTTACTGAAAAACGGTACATCCTATTGAAGTTTAACAAGAGTACATTTTTTATGTTAAATACTTAATATTTTAATATTTTGGAGTGAGAAACTAGAAAAAATTAACTACAAAAAAGATATGATTAAATTTGTACCAGAGCCTTGCATTTTCTTACGCCCCTGTAGAAAATTTTGAAATGTAGTTAATGAGACTTATTAAGCACTTCAGGGTTAATATCTCACCAAAATTTCATGACTTAATGTTGAACCGTTTAGATGTTACGCATTAAAAACTGTTTCTGAGGTTACCCCTTTAAGTGAGCGTATCTCCCTTAGGAGCCGCCACTGACAAAAGTTGTACTAAGGTTTTCGTAATTTTTTGACTTGTTTTACAAGCTCACAAGTTTTGAATACTTACTACTGTTACACCTTGTATAATTTCTTATTGCAATCAAAGTAGCTTGATAAATTAAAATGATAGTTGCTGTCACAATAATTATTATTTGTGTTTAAAGTTTAAGCATTAGTTAACCTTTATTAACCAAATTAACAAATTTTAAGACTATAAAAATTGTTCAAAATGTTAAACCATAAGCTCGAATGTAAGTCTCACATGGCTGGACTAAAGATTCCGTCACTCGACGGAGATCATTTCTTATCTGGTTAGTTGCTTCCCATAAATAAAAGTCCAATGGATTTAGATCTGGGAAGCGCGGTAGACATGCTATTCGATCTTGTTAACCTATTTGTTTACTCGAGAAATAATCATTTACCCAAGCAGTTACTTTTGTTTCTCACTATATGGTGGTGCACCATCGTGCTGATACCACATATTTTGAACATTAAGACCTACGTCATCAATGCAATCAAAAAGGTTGTTTTATATATACTATGCAAATAAATGCATTTTTTAATTAGCACTTTAACGCTAAGTGTCAAATGAACTAACAAAATGAGACAAATAATAATTACCTATTGATATAGCAACCATCATTGTTATTTATTAGGCTACTTTGAAATACGAGTATAAACTTATATTTTTTAAAATGCTTATAACTGTTAAACAAAAACGAATCGGACCTATGTTCGTATAAGAAAAATGTTTTTTTTAAATTTAAAGCTAGTGGCGTACTAATATTTTTTTTACTAAAACACTAGGGACCCCTATTTTCTCAACCACAGTGTCAAATAATTTATAAAAACTTTAAGGGTAAAACTTCATCACTTACAGATAAAAATCGAAAAACTATTTTTTTTTTGGGAAACAACCTGCTGTATCTCAAAAAGTAAACATTTAGTTTGGTTAGAAAATTAACATTATTTTTTATTGTATTAGTTTTTGACTTGTGATGAAAAAAGTGAACCACCTTGTAGATATAGTATTATATTGCAGGTGACAATTCGATTTTGGTATTCTCGTCAGACAACTTAAAATGGTGGAAATTAACTTTACGGGAAATGAATAACTTCGCTTTTTCCATCAATGCAGATTATTTGGCTATTTCAAAAACTGATCCAGTTATGTATATTACTGGAAGAAACAGTTTGGAGTTGTTTTCAATAAATTTAGATGATATTAGAAATATGGAAGCACCATTATTCTACGAAGGAGCTGTAAGTAGAAAAAGTTAGTATTGAAATCTTATTTCATTGTTTGTTTTTGCAGAACATTCCCATGACAGTTAATATTACCTTAGTGGGTCAAAAATTGGGTATGTCTATGGGGTTAGAAACGGATTTCAAATCTGGATTATGTTATTACATGGTTAGAGATTACGTCGTTGTAAGATGGTTAACTGGGTAAGATCAAAACTTTAATGTTTAGTTCGGCCTAAATTTCAAATTAAAGAAAACATATAAGTGGAAGCTCATCTCATATACTCGTAAGTGGAAGTATATTAATAATAATAATAATAATATCTCTACCCCTCATTCTAATCACAGGGATTAGCCCAGAAGTCGGAGACTTGTGCGGGAGAGGGGTCGGCATATTATTATTAAGCAGGCCGCATTTGCGCCCAGAAACGACTTACGTTGGTAGGCCCTAACCACTATTCAGTGCAGGAATGAGGAAAACCTGGAAAACCTCATTAATTAGGGGGGTAGTTAAATATCAACCGGCATCAATCTCTCACATTGACCCAAGCTAACATTATTCCACCCTACCATACCCACAGAGAGGGTTGTTGATATTTTAATTTAAATTTAAACACTCCTTTTTGCAGCTGGGCTCGAACCAACTCCGTCTAGTCACCTCGATTCAAGTACTAAAGCCTTAAACCGCGCGACCACTGACCGATAATATTTGTTTTATATTTTTTCTGTATGTTTTATTTGTTCTATATGTTTGGTACCATCGATTCTATTAGGGGCTTGTTAGGTGACTAAACTTGAAATCAAGTTATTAAATAAATATCAATCAAACAATTAATTGATATAAGAAGTTAAAGAATAAACATAAAAAATCTTGCCTCTGAAAAATAATAAAGATTGGAAGATTATGCTTTCAAAAAATATCTGCTTATACATTATTTGGAACAAAAGATTGTATCAAACTAATAAAAATAATTAAAAAAACAACATACATTTTGATCAGGAAACCATCTGAAAATTTTTGTTGCGGAAAAATGATAACCTGTATAAAAGTTTGCATAATTTTCCGGCGATCAAACGATAGATTGCGTTTTCTTTACTCGACTGAATAAATAAATATTGTTATTTTGACGATGGGAAAGCTATTTGTGATATGTTCCGATTAGACGACTTTCATTAATTTTCACTGGTATCAGGAAATGTCGATACAATGTAAATTAATATCATGCGAAATATTTGGTTCATTAGCAAGCTAATTAAAATAATTTTTTAGTAATCTCATTTCCTCATGCAGTATGGAAATTACTTATTGAATAAATTCAATAATTTGATATATGTAAATATTGCAGAAAAGCCGAAACAGGCAAACTAGTGATTTTTGTGGCGCTTAATTTTATTTTATATACCTGTGATATCACCACGTATTTTTTTAATGGAACAATATATTTTTTGGCGTGTTCCTTCAAAGAGGTTTTGTGGACGTAATTATAAGTTTTATCCACGACGATACAAAGGGGGCCATTAATAATGGACCATAGAGCTGGAGCGACAACTTTGGGACAAAATATGATGTATTATAGCTAAATATGTCTTAGTAATATGTTGCTGTGGAAAAAGATACAGAATGTAGTTTAAAATATATTTTTTTTGTAATAATTCAAGTACGGCTGAACCGATTGTCACCAAATGTGGTAGGGAAATATTTTTTATGAAAATGAATCATAATTTATGTATTAAATTAGCTTCAGCCATAGACACAATCTTATCCGGATGTCATTCGTGACAAGTGCCTAAAAGTAAAAATGAAGCATTAAAAACAATGAACATATATTTATTATAAATTTTAAACGTACAAGTACTTGTAGTGGGAATGAATAAATTGCTAGTAGTAGCAATATTGCTAGCTTCTGCTTCTGTGTGAAGTTCTTTTAATTTCTTATTTGGTGTATATCTTTCTGATCTATGCCGTTAGCTATTTCGTAGTTCTGGAAAAATTGAATTTTCGGCAACTGAACTTGATCACCAACCTTCATGTCGCTTGAAAAGTGTCATGTCCGCTCCAGAATCTGCCAACATTGTTGCAGAGCTGCGCTGGAAGCTATGGCCAGTGTATTTATTGGCGGTGGAAAGTCCAAGGAATTCCGCTCTTTCTTTGGCATACCTTCAATTGTATTGATTCCAACTGGCGGGGTACAGCATTTACTACTTCGATATGTCAATAAAAATCGTTGATGTGAAGTTTTGCGTACTACCATCTATTGACCTCTCAGTAATCGTAAACATTCTTGGAACATGGGTTTTTGTGTTCGAAATTTTGACAATAGTAAATGACTGACAATCTTTTATGGCATCTACAGTCAAAAATGTCATTTCTTGGCTAACCGGAATCCTTAAAAAAATAATAACCGATCCAATAAAATCGGCTTGAAAAAATGTGAATATTCCCATTTGTGTCTGTGATGGGCTGGTTGAGAGTAAAATGGATATATTGAATTCATCGGCAGTATCACAAAATACGGACTCTTCATTTTTAAAACAATTTAACAATAAGTAATTAATTAATTAATTAATTAATAACTGAATTCTGCTTGCCTCAATCGTATTTGACCCCCTAATTTATTATTTTATTTTATTAGATTGCATGTTAGAATATTACATCTTTTGATAGCAAAAACAACAAATTAAATCAAGTCACCTCAGATACTGTTTATAGTAGCTAAACAAAATCTAATTAGAATTGACATCTGTCAACTGCAGCGTTTATTGGATCGGTTATTATTTTTTTCTCTCGGAAAGTTGAAGGAATAAAGTATTGAAATTATATATTTTTGAATTCAGCAAGTTAAGCTCTACAAGAATCCGATGAAAAAATATAGGGGTTCTATTTAAAAAAATATCCGATGACGCCATCACGTGAAAACAAATGAACGTCGGAAATGCGTTGGTATACTCGCGTCAAGAATTTAGACGTCTTACGTCATGGTTGACATTAGGCGATTGTTTTTATTGTCAACGTAATTTTCGATATTTGGTGGCGTTAAAAACAACAATATTTTGCAATTTAGTGCAATATATAATGCAAAAAAGTGTAGTATATAGTTTTATTACTCTCAGTTGCAGTTTCTTAAATATTTTGATTAACATATAATGAATTATTCATTTGTTCGTATGACGTAAGTTGTCTGAATTCTTGACGCGAGTATATAGAAAAAAGAGTCTTTTTAAAAAGCAAAATCGACGGGTCCGAGGAAATTTCATGAAACTTCGTTGTTTTAGAAATAATGAATTTATTCCATACCTTTCTTCCACACTGTATAATAAGTACTTTACCTTATTCTTGTTGTACTCGTAGGTTACCCATGGAAGCAGAATACCATCAAGTTTTGACCCAGTCTTATGAAAAGCTCCCATTCGTCTCTGACTTGTTTACCGATTCTCAGCATGGACTATGGGCTTTGGTAAATCCATTGTCTTTAGAAGACTGTCTTGAAGTAAATACGATTCCAGAAAATGTTCCCAAATTGGAAACCAGAGTTATAAAAATTATGAAATATAATAAACTTTTAGATGACATAGAAGTACTTAAGTAATATAATGTTAATGAATTGACTGTTGAATTAAAATAAAGATTTAGTAAGTAACTGGTAAATAAATTATTTTATAAATAATATAGTGGGTAATGGATTGGTACAGCAAAGTAAATAATTATTCAAATAAGAAGGAAATGGGGTTTGCTCAATAAACGTAATAGCCACTCATTTTTGAAATAAAGTGCTTGTAAAATATTTTCAAAAAATAAATTTTGGATGTGACTTATTTAAAGCACAAAATACAGGGTGTTGTAAAATGTTGTTCAAAGAATCCTAGAGTAGATTTTATATCTAGAAATACGAAAAAAATCCTATCAGGCTAAGTCTGCAAATGTTTTATTTTCGAAATACAGGCTTCAAAAAATGTTCAGCACATGATTCAGAAGTATTGCAAGATGATGTATTGTCATTATCGTGAAGAATTTTTGACGTAGCTTTCGGCAACGGTCTAGGATTTCCATCCTCCATGCCTATTTAGCCTTAGCGCATCTACACGTCTATTCGCTAGAAGGGTGGCTGAAGTAGGGCAAAACGAATGACCGGTATAATTTGTAGGAATTTGTAGTTTTAAATACTCGGCTATCTTCGACGATCACTGTCCATTTGTTCCTTTGCCCACTATCTGGTTGTAGCACCTTCCATTGCTTCAGATTTTCTGTTTGCTGACCGCAAGTTGATGTACTTGCGGTAAATTTCTAAATAATGAATATTTTCATTCTGTCTGTTTGTAACGGAGTAAATATTCGCTGAATATTTGTTTTTGTTTGCTGAATTTTTGTAACCATATTTTGTTGATCGTCAATATCCTGAATGGTCATATTGTATAATTCTTCCCTTCTACATGCTCTCGAGATTCCTAATATCAATGCTACCTAAAATGCAAAATGATATTTGGCACCTATACATGTAAAATCATCCAAATTTACTTTATGAATTAGGTATCTGTCATCTGGTGCCTCAATTAGGAACCGGGACATGTCTTTCTTAGTAAATACACTGGCTTTTGCCATTTGAGATAGCCAATTAATGTCGAAATTTGGAAATGTCAAGCAAATCATAAGAATTGTAGTACTTTTTAACATTGAATATTCTGCCCATAAGCTTCCTGGAGCTTTAAATTTTTCATTCCTTTGGACAAAGTACGCCACTATAACTTAAATATGTTGGTTTTTGTCTCACATCATTTCTTGAAAATCTTGTACTTATGTATTTTCATATCGCTCCCTTGATTTCTCAGGAATTAATGTGGAACATCCAACACTCCAAGCTTCTTCTAACTCTGCATCTGAAGATGAGTCGCTCGTTTTACAAATACTTGCTCATTTTAATTCCAGTAAATCCAACAACGCATCATAATATTTGAGAACTACCAATTATTGATAAATAACACTATAGCTATGACTATCAGTTCCAGAATTGTCAATTTCGTCAATTAAGAAAGCCGTGACAACAATAACATCACTAGGTTTCAAAAAAACCTGCTCCGCAAATTTATTCAAAAACGTTATTTTTTACATTACATGAAAAATCAAATGACTTCATTTTCAGTTATTACGATCGTGCAATAGTTATTTTTGCAACAAGTGCAAAAAGTAAGCGTTTATTGCACGCGACGTGAAGTTGTCCTACGAGGCCGAGTAGGACAACACGTCGAGTGCAATAAGCACTTTTTGTACGAGTTGCATACAATATTTTTTCTACGTTCATGCAAAAACCAAAAAATGTTATTTAGATGACACTAAGTCTAGAAAAATGTGACGTCGATGTGAAGGTTTATGTTTGTCATGACAAAACGCTGCAGTAGAATGACAGATGAGTGCAATAAAGAACCACTTTTTCCACTAAATATAGTTCAATAAAGTATTGTTTTTTGCATGAACGTAGAAAAAAATATTATAAGCATCACGAAAGTAAGAGTTATACCGTTTTCAGACAAAAATGTTTGAAAATTGATTGGATTAAAAATACTTATAATTAAATAAGTTGCTTAAGGCTACAAGTACAAATAATTTTAGACACTTGAATTGACTAATATGGAACGTAGCAAATGACAGGAATGTTATCTGATACCACCTGCGAATATTCAAAGGTACCGAAGTAAAACGAATATGTAACGACAGAAAACGTCCTAACCAACAAATTTTTAGGTACCAACATAAACTTACATAGTTCTGTAATTAGTAGTGTTCACTTTTGTTTATAAGTATGTGAAAATCTTTGTTAAAATGTGGAGTTAGAATAGTAAAATAATATGCGTCTTACAATCGCTTTTTAAATTTTATTTGAAGATAATTTAAATAGTAAAAGTGGATAAACAAAACATCATCATTTTATTTTTGATACAACTTTTATTCTGCATATTTCGAGATTTCTGTACCTATAAACACCACCAATTTGAGAAATACGGCGACCTCAATTAAATAATAAGAGCTTGGTATGAAAGTAATGAATATTTTAAAATTTTATACACGGTAATGTAAACTTTCTACAATTTTCTTGGTTTTACTAATTAATGACCTCTGACATGAAACTTTGACTTAACAGCATCTAAAGAATTTTGTCTCCCTGTGCATGACCAAAATGGCGTGACTGCTGCTCATTTTTAATGCTTCGTCCATTAAGAAACCACTTTAGACGGCAGTCAAGAAACGAGCTAAGCCCTAAATACATTTTATAAATCATTTAAGAGTTTGAGAGAACGACTACACTATATAATTTATTTTTTTACTATCGTATCATTTACAAATATTTTGTGACTGAGAGTGTCGTTGGTACCACCTTTCCCTATTTTATTTCTAAAAGTTTTTTAAGACGGCCCCCTTTTGAATTATTAAAGTAGCGCCAGGAAATTTCTATTATAAAATGGCTAATAGCATACAATTTTCCTTCAGTCATGTACATATCCCTTTGTTTGCTATTGTACGGTCTACTTAGTAACTGCGAATATGAAAGTGATTTTAGTTCACCGCAAATTTTTGCTTCATAGTTACTACAATTTCGTATTTGATCAAAATACTAACAAAACTACTTGTACTATTTTCTATTTACTTTTGTACTTACATTTATTTGGTGGATGGAGCAAAAATCTGACAAAAACAATAGATAAAATTATATATGGAATCCTATTGCAGATAACATGTGCTTTTGAATTATGGAAAAAAAGTGTCAGCCAAAGGTGTAATATCGTCAAACTATGGAAAATTCTAGTTGTGGGTTGCCTACTTTATTTTTATTGTAGTACCTGCTACTTAAACATCAATTTGATATTTGAATTCAAATTGAATTTAACATTCTCTTTAAATTTTAAACTGCATACGTTGCTCGTTTTGAATGTAAATGTATCATATGACTACAAAGCTTTGAATTGTAATTTGAGCAATATCGAATATAACGCAGGTTTTTCTATGTTGTCACCTAAGTATGATTTTTGCTGTGGATGTACGCCATTCTGTTATTACGGCTTAATTCTAAGGTAAGTAAATTTTGGAGTTGCAAACCAAAAAATAATACTAAAAACATAGTTTATTTTATTTATTCATCACACAATCAATAATAGATAGGTAGCTAAATTAGACACAAACATTAAATTTTATTTCAAAAAAGTAATGTGAATATTAAAATAGTTATTTATGCAACAAGTGCAAAAAGTAAGTGTTTATTGACGCGACGTGAAATTGTCCAACGAAGCCGTCAGGCCGAGTAGGACAACACGTCGAGTGCAATAAGCACTTTTTGTACGAGTTGCATACAATATTTTTTCTACGTTTATGCAAAAACCAAAAAATGTTATTTAGATGACACTAAGTCTAGAAAAATGTGACGTCGATTTGAAGGTTTATGTTTGTCATGATGACAAAACGCTGCAGTAGAATGACAGATGAGTGCAATAAAGAACCACTTTTTTCACTAAATATAGTTCAATAAAGTATTGTTTTTTGCATGAACGTAGAAAAAACCTATTATTTATTTATTTATTTGCACTTGACATCTTGACACAAAACAAAGTAATAAATATATTACAGAAACGCATACCTATTTTTCTCTTAAAAATCACTTCATTATTATTAATAATATTATTTTGGCTTGACAAGCAGCAGCTAGTTCAAATCCCAGAGAAGAAAAACCAACCTTTCAAACAAATATTTCTATAGTTTTTTTTATTAGGAATCAATTGATTATGTAAATTATTTAACCAATAAAATCCAAACTATCTTCCATATTTATCAAGAACTTCATAAACATGGTTTTTCTACTTTGTAAAGGCGAAGGGTCAAATTTAAACGTGGATTTTATTTAAACCTTTCCGTGTAGGTTTATTCAGATATGTTTATGAAGTTCTAGGTAAGTAACGAAGTAACAGTCGTAATACCAACAACAAGACCCAAAATCAATATATGGGCCTTGGATATATCGATAGCGGGTCTACTATTTGAAGTTTGACCAAATGACCCTATTATTCGTTTTTTTATTTTTGGTCAAAATCAAACATTTTTCTTTACATAACTTTCTTAATAAATGCGTATTCTGTTAACTAGAAAACAAAAGAACCACTTATCAAATTTGAAAATAGTTTTTGAGTGTCATTTCGTATCGTGACTTAAATTCAACCGTAGGAAAAGTATAATGTAAGACACACGCGAAAAGCATTTCTCACTCCTGGGACTTGTTGCACTCGTCTGAGGCTCGTGCACAAACTGTCGCACTGTCTGTGAAAAATATTCTATTCGGTATTTGTTATACAATATACTATTCACGATTAGTTACTATATTTATATACTCCAGATTGTAAAGGAATACAGACATATTTCTAATTAAAATATTTTTCAGATTCTGCGTGAGTACGAGCTGCTAATGTAACTGTTCAAGGACAAAAAACTGCCACTATCGTCCACTCCTTCACTAAATCACCTGAATAATTACGTATTGTGAAATAAATAATTGCACCTTAGTATCTGATGTATTTCCAACATGGAATTTCGATATGGAAACTATAATTTGTAAATTTTTAGAGTAAAAAATTAAAACAATTTTTTTTTAATCAAGATTTTTCTGTGCCTAGTGAACCCCTTTATTGTGCTCCACCTTTGGAAACACCTGCGGTTTTCAACTTAAAATATTCAGTTAACAAGAAAGCTCAACTATTAATTCTTTAACAAAACAGAAATAATCCATCAATTTCAGAAATTAAATATCAGGATATAGTTATAAAGGAAGAAAAGAAATTGTATCTCATTTTAATAGATATTTTAATGATGTTTCAAAAAAGGTGGAAACTAATTCAGTTGACAACACTTTATATACATTTTTTAATGCAAATACGATATATCCTACAATGTTTATTGAGCCCACCAGTGAAGCAGAAATATATAATTTGGTAAGAAATTTAAAAAAATCAAATTCTTCTGGTGAAGATGGTATTAATTCCAATATTTTAAAATGTAGCATTGATTATATATTGAAACCATTAGTTTACTTATTAAATCTTTCATTGTCTCAAGGGTGTTCCCAGAGGTATTAAAAACTTCTAAAATTAAACCTCTCTATAAAAGAACGATCCTACCAATGTTGAGAACAATAGGCCTGTATCTCTGTTATCTACACTCTCTAAAATATTAGAAAAGGTTATTTCTAATAGAATCATATCTTTTTGTCCAAATTTAATATAATATTACATGATGCCCAGCATGGGTTTAGAAGTTCCAAAAGCACAGAGACAGTCACATAGGGTTTCTTAGAGCTGATAATTTAGAAAATGGGAAAAAAACTGTTGGTCTTTTTATGGACTTAAGTAAGGCCTTTAAGTTAGTTGATCACTAACTCTTATTAACAAAATTGAATTCTTATGGTTTGAGGGCCTTGTTAATGATTTAATTGGAAGTTATCTTGATAACAGATTTCAGTTTGTTGAAATAAACAATATTAAATCAGATAAATTGAAAATTAATTGTGGTGTTCCCCAAGGATCTGTGTTGGGACCTCTATTGTTCATTCTATTTGTAAATGATTTGCCGTTGACTGTTAGTAATCCTGAGTTGATTATGTATGCTGATGATAACACGTATTTAAGCGCTAGAAATAATATAGCAGATACCTACTATCACGGATATTCAAAATAAGTTGGTTGTATTTAGCAATTGGTTTCTAAGCAACAAGTTGTTTCTAAATATGAGTAAAACTGTTTTTATTAATTTTACACCTAAAACTAAAGAAAGAAGTCAATCATTTCTTGTTAAGGTAGATGGAACATCAGTTATGCAGGTAGACAATGTAAAGTTTTTGGGAATACACTTGGATAATAATCTTAATTGGGATACTCATATTAATAGTATTTGTAAAAAATTGTCATCTAAATGCTACTGCTTATATAGACTAAAATGTATAAGTAGTAGAGAAATTTTATTATCATTTTATTACGCACAGATCTACTCCAGAATTCAATATTGTATTGAATTTTGGGGTGCTTCTGTTAACTATAGTTTTTAAATTACAGAAAAGAGCTATTAGGTCAATTATGGGCGTATCTAAGTTAACATCTAGTAGACAATATTTTAAAAACTTAAACTGCTTACACTACCTTGTGGGACTTTATATTTTTAGCACTCGTCTGAGGCTCGTGCACAAACTGTTACTAAGGTTAATTCAAATATTATTTTTCATTCATATAATACAAGGAGAAAATATACTATGTTTTCCAATGCATAAATTGTCGTTAACTGAGAAAAATCCACTTTATATGGGCATTCAACTGTATAATAATCTGCCACTTCAGATTAGACAGATAACAAATTTTATTCTTATAGAAGGAAGGTTAAAGATTATCTTATGCTAAACTGCTTTTACAGTATAACTGAATATTTAAATGTTTAGAATGTATTGTGTTTTATTATTATTGTTATGTACGAGTATGTATATATTTTTAATATGTTTTGTATTTTTATATGATGTATTTTGAAGACTTATCCTACCTATGCCATTTGTATGGTCTTTTGGATTAATATATTATTATTATTATTATTAATTGGGACAGATATTTTAAAAAATTTTCTACTTACTGATAAAATTTTTCATTGAGTATATTTTTATTCTGGGAAATTCAGTGTTGTGTATATAAAATTAAATACAAAGGCGTTGACAAAGGGAAACAAAACATATCATTAATGGCGCCTATAAAAATATAGGGGTTGGATATATGAATTTATTATAATGGGGTATGTTAAGAAGACTATCATTAAGAATGTATTTACGTTGACGCCATATTTTCAAATAAAACTCATACACTGTTATCAAATTAAATTAGATGAATAAAACTAGTGTATTTTTCGTAATATTCTTTACTTAATGTAATATAGATGAGATTTTAGACTTATTACATTTGAGTTAAAAAATATTTAACGAAAATAAATCAATTATTCTTTTCATGTTACATTTTTTGTTTTATTTTAAAATTTTTCATAAACAAATATTCCTTTCCTATACATAGTGTTTTATCTTTAAAATAGTGTTGTAAGTTCAGAGTTACAGCAACATGAATAATACTTCAATACAATAAAAATGTCATTGTTATAATTTATGACAAATTTAATTTCATATTTTGTGTAGCAGTACTTTTTTAACTTATTGCGATGCGCTTTGCTATATTTTAAGTCGTTTTTATCCGACTTTAATCTGGTCCGCATCATAATGCTGAAAATTTTTAATTAACATTCGCTCATTCACCATTTTTAACAATATTTTGAAGTTTTCTATTCTTCGAAATGCTGAATCCAAATCCAAATATCTTCCTAAAGGATCAATATTTAATTTCTAGAATATAATTTTGCAAAAAATGTGATCTTGACTTTTGTCTATTGTTTTATTTGTTTGCTGTATTTTAGTATAGATACTCGTGTTTTATTTGAATTTCATATTTGTAAAAGAGTTAAACCTTATTCTTGGTTATATACTGATAATAATTATTATTTGTAATATTACATATTGATATCGCCTAGGTCAAAAGTGTGAAATAACACACCAAAATGCAATGCTACATAATTGTGGTGAAAAAAATACTATTTGCAGTATTACTAGTTCTGTGTAAAATTCATATGTAACTTTCCATTTCTTTTGTATTACTACCTGGGTTTTACTAACTCAACTATATGTAATTTTTACGTAAGATTTATATTTATTTTTCCAATTTCATTGTATAACTCAACTCATATTGTACCTGCCCTGTAATCTGCCTTGCAATGTGAAAGTGAAATTAATATCATTAAGAAGCTTACACATTATAATATCAACAAAAATAGTAGCTTTGTATTCGTACAATTCTTTTTGCAAGAAAATTCCTTAGTATTTAATTTTGAATATTAATTATTAATGCAGTTTAAAAGTAATTAAAATAAATAAAGCAAGGTACTAGATAATTTTGAAAATACCTAGATATAACACTCTCCCAACCCAGCATGGTTTCTTCCAAAAAATTCGACTCTTGTCTTCTGGAATTAACTGACGCCTAGATCAATAATTTAGATAATCACTGCCTGGTAGACGTTGTATGCCAAAATATTGGCTGGCACACAAACTTAATCATTTGGGAATTCAATCAAATCTTCTAAAATGTATTGAAGCTTTTTTTAAATAATCGTTAATATTCTGTGCGAGTAGGTTAAGATTCCTCATAAATACCGGTGTTCCTCAAGGCTCCGTGTTTGGTCCAATTTTATTTATTATATATGTGACATGTACTATCATATAAACTGTGACCATTCTTTTTACACTGATTGTAAAATCTATGTCGATCTACTAGTCAACCAAAATCAGTTATAAAAAGATATGTCGCGTGTTGAATAGTTTTGTTCAGACTAGTCGATTCCTTTAAATCAAGAAAAGTATACTATATTACACCAATTAAAACATTTAAGAAATTGTTTAAGTCTCTAATTCGATCTCTGTTCAACTTTTGGCAGAGGTTCAACGAAGGTCGACGAAGATGGCAAAGAATTTGTGTCACTTATTCTACCACGATCCTGAATTGCATAATTTGCTTATGCTTAAGTGACACTAGATTACGTGGACGTGTTAAAACTGTCGAAGGAGAATTTTAAGGCATGTGTGCTTCAAAATTTTCTTATTAACAGAGTGTTTGATCATAACCTCGTATAAAATATTTCCTGGGAATTGGTCAACATAAAAAAACTATAGTTTAAAATACTATGCAATCATAGAAATTTATTATTACGATCGTTTCGGGATAGCACCCATCGTCAGGTAATAGACATTTAAAAAAAAAATTTGTTTACATATTTATATCAATACCTTTGTGCACTTTCAACATTGATTTTAGCATTGAACATTTTATCCACGTCAAAGAGACAGCAAACCGCTTCTCCACATGAAAAAGATAGTCTCTTCTGTCTCTCCTTCTCCTATGCCCCTTTTTTCGTCAGTTATGGAATTCCACCAATTCCTTCTCCGACATACTTTTGCTTTTCGCTGGTATCAGACGTAATGTTGCTTCTTAATGGATTTCGGCCGGAATGAAGAAATTCTCCGCATTCTCACGTTGACAAATAAACAAACGCATGTCATAGAAACGATTCTAAGAGTTTCTAGTATTCAGCTAACAATCAATATTATTAATTGAAATAAATTTATAAAATATGACGTTTTTCAAAATTATAATTTTTCACTTACTCTCACACGACTTTGACTCTTTTAATGACAGGTTTTGGCCGTGGTCGTTACCATGTGATGTGATTGTTTGCAAATTCACAATGCATGATGTAAATACACTCTTGTGAATATGTATTTTTTCGGAGTATGAAATTGTTAGGACATTTAATAAAAAACTTTATTTCTGAAGAAATATGTATTTCTATTTTATTTACTTACCCAGAGTTTCTTGTAGTATCTATTTTCTATGGACTGTACTGTTTCGTGATCCCGTAAATGAAATAATTGTATGGATATTACATTCTAAATAAATAAATAATTATAAAAATTACACATTTACTTTTGCTGACCACTTCAATTATAATGAAGAGGTGTTCATAATTTGAATATACAATAAGTATTTCAACATAAATAAAATATTATGATATTCCTCAGGAGTTTTAATATTAATACCTAGATAATATTCCTTACATATCCAAATATGAAATTAAGGGAAATAAAAATTGTATTGTATTGTCAATCTTCTTTCATTCCATAACAGTATTAAGATGAAGATGTTTCAACTGAAAGAATACCTCCACTACAATCTGGTGATAATGAAATATCTGGGGCTTTGGCCAAAAAAAGATTACACGTCTGACAAATTTTACTTGGTCTACACAATCACTGTGAATGGATTTTTCAATTTTGCAATGAGCGTTGGCCTTACAGGATACGTTTTGACGTCGTCAAATCTTCTAGAAGACGTTATTGGTGCGGGATATTTCATTCTTGGTATCATGGCCACCGCTAAAACTTTTTTCATAATGAAATACAACCAAATGTTCAAGCTGTTGGTAAACAAGGAGATTCATAAAACTGTAAACGTAGTACTGAACGACGACCAAAATAATATTTTATGTGACTATGTGGGTATTTGGAAAAGAATACATCTGAATTATAACTACCTCTCTGCTGTCATTTTTATTAACTATGTCATTATGCCAATTTTTAGCAAAACTCCTTATACCTTACCACTTAACTGTTGGTACCCCTTCGATTACAAGAAGCCTATAATTTACGAAATCGTTTTCTTTCATCAAAGTGTAAGCGCTCTAATTGATGTGTTTATTAATTTGAATGGAGCGACACTGGCAGCTGGATTCTTAGCCTATTTGTCTGCTGAATGTGATGTATTAGGTGACTTACTAAGAAATTTGAACAGGGGATCTGTGATGAAGGAAATCAGTTTAGATACGGACAGACTCAAGATTTGTGTTGAGTATCATAAAAAAATCGTACAGTAAGTATATTGGGCCCAATATGTATGAAATAATTTTTTACAAAAAATTTGATCTTCTTGACATGTTGCACGTCCCCATAATTTACCATTCTGAACAACTTTTTCAAGCAAAAGTTTGCTGTATTTTCAGTAGAAAAGGCACTTTACCTGAAACGATAACAGTTATCAGTCGGTGCACTGAATATTTCAAATAGGATTGTTGTGAAAACTGTTACACCTAACGACTTCAACAAGGTATACCTTTTTTAGATACAACAGGTAGGAGAATCTATTGTTTTAATAGAGAGATGGATATACAAAATAGCAAAAAAGTTCTGCCATTTAAAAGAAACATGCTGTGACATAAGTGGCGCCCTCTATTAGTGACGTCAAAATTAGTTAAAAATTCTTATTTGCCGTGCGAAGAAACATAATTGTGCCATTTTTTTTAAATACTCCAACAGGTTTCAAAGTTTTTTCATATATTTTCAGGTATTAACAATATTGTGTGAAACTAACTACTCTGTGGGCTAGAGCCCCAACCAACGTTGAATTACACCCACAATATCTACCCATATATTCTTTATTATTAGCTTTTGTAACATTTTTTACTGTTTAAGAAAGGTATTTTAAGCTAATATATATCAAATCTCTTACAATTCCTATCAATAAAGTCATATGTATGCTAATGAACAATTCCACAGACAAAGCTCTATTTAATAATTATCTAAAGATATTAATCTATCTAAATTTACTAACCTGGTTTAATGGAAACACTCTATATATATTAACCTCTGAATTGGGAACTCGAAATTCAACCACAATAAATGAGATCTGACCTATTTCTGCATTTTTAGGATTGTTTCACACAATATTGTTAATACCTGAAAATATATGAAAAAACTATACATAAAAGGTAATTTTTTTAAATTTATTTTAGTAGGTCGTTATGACAGTTAATCAGTTTGACATTGTCGACATTTAATTTCATTTTGACATTGTCGACATTTAATTTCAAATAATTTTAATTTATTGCTATAATAATTTTTATAGTTAGATATTTGACTCAACTTAAAGGAGGCCACCTGATGAAGCAATCCTAAAAATACAGAAATAGGTCAGATCTCATTTATTGTGGTTGAACTGTCAAGTTTGTAACTTGTACTTTTATGTAGCACTGATCACTATTATTATTAATTTCGAGTTCCCACTCCAGAGGTTAATATATATAGAGTATTCCATTAAACCAGGTTAGTAAATTTAGATAGATTAATTTCTTTAGATAATTATTGAATAGAGCTTTGTCTGTGGAATTGTTCTTTAGCATACCTAGATGTTTGGTATCAGAGAACATACATATGACTTCATTGATAGGAATTGTAGGAGATTTGATATATATTAGCTTAAAATACCTTTCTTAAACAGTAAAAAAGGTTTCAAAGTTATTGAGATATTTCAAAATAAAATTCTAGCATTGAACACCCTGTATTTTTTAAACCAGCAACATTCGGATAAGGCATATTTGGCTCAGTCGCCATATTTTGGTGTGTTGTATCTCCAGTTCAGAGATTGCCCATTCTTAATAAATCACCCTGTATTTTAAGAACGTATGTACCGATTGTTTTAAAAATTTGTAGTCTTATGTTTTTTGAGGTGGCAATTAAGAATGGAAAACAGTGTTGACATCACGACTAGGGGGCGCTAGTTATACTGTACTGTCGATGTAAAAATATGTCTCACTTTTTGTATTTTACACTTTTGAATTTTTTAATTAGAAACCATTGAACTACTTTCAATTCTAAATAGAAAAGGTATACCTGTTACAAATCGATACACTCAACCGTTTTCGAGAAACAGACGATTTAAGTTTATGAAAGAACTTTTAATGGGATTTATCTAAATCTATCGCTAATTTTAGTTACAATCTAGAATATATCTTGTTTCAATTTTATGAAAAACTTGTTAGCTGTAAATTTGTTAATAAATTAGTTCCTTTGTAATATTTAGAATAATTCCTTGAAGCATTTATTGAGTATAAAACTAAATATAAAACCTTGTTATACGTATTTCTAACAGTTTTTTGGAATTAGAACGTAAGTAACTACAAATGTATTAAAATTGTTTTAGGTACTCCAAACTTGTTGAATCGTACTTCAGTAACTATTTATTAATCCAATTTACATCATCGTGTGTCTCAACTGCTCTTATTATGACTAGTTTGAGTATGGTAAGTGATGATATTATGTTTAGCAACATTTATTAACATTAACATTTTCCAATATCATGGGTAGATTTTTCACATTTAAATCGGCAATTTGAATTTGTTACTTAACTCATTGATTCAATTTTAAATAATTATTTAATATTTTCAATATTCGACTAAAAAAATAAGACAAAAATTATTATATATTTCTTCTAATAACAAAAAAGTATTAGTCAATAAAAAATTAAATATCAAGTTATTATTGAGCTAAGATTTGTATCGATATTCATCTATATACATGTATCAGTATATCAATTAACTTTAGTTACTTATATATGCATAAGTCTGAGGTATGATAAAAGCTTTGTTCGCACAGAACTCAGAGATTAGTTTGAAGCTGTCAGAAATATTCGACAAACTATTTCGACATAGGTAATTCTTAACATACACTGAAAACGCACTCACAATATAACAAGTCGAAGATTTCCAACACTTTGAAACCAATCCATGACGCTTGTGAGAACATACCTCAAGTGTTCACATTAAAAAAGGGTAATCTTAAATGTCTCACGAAATATCGAACAATTTTCTATAATAGCATGTTCAGCTATTATTTTTAAATGAAAAAGAAACATCAAAAATATAGATGGTGGCAAAGCATATTTGTGAAAAAATATACAAATTACCTTCTCTTGTCTACGACGATGTGCAGTTATTCAGTTATTTACCTGTATGTTAACTATGGTTTATTTCATAATTTTTAGAACCATGAGATTAACCTGAACTTTTGGTTTCTGAGCGTTTTGCAGTTGGGTGTTTGGGCAGATTTATATATTTATTGTTGGTACGGAAACGAAGTCACGGAGAAGGTAGGTAATTTAAACAATAGCTATTTGTATAACAAGAGAGTAAAGTACATAATGCATAATATACGGATCGTATATCCATGGGAGGAAATGGCACTTAGGTCCTGTGTAATACATACGATTATTTCTACGACTATTCACAGCGTGTTACATTGGTTTTACTTATATTTTATTACATTTTCTTATGCATGACAATGAAACAACCAAATATGTTAAAATGTCATAATAGGTATTTAGATAAGTAAATATTGTTAAAAATCAAAGTACATGGAACGTTGCTAAGGTTGCTTCTTGTTTACAAAATAAACAAACTTTCCAAAACTTTATAATAATATATTGGGAAGATGAAGTTCCTCAAAATATTCTGGAAGAAGCAAACGTGGTTTCGTTCTATTACCGTTAAAGTCGTGAAAAATATGAAAAAGAGTACCAGTTATTTAAATGTTGAATGCAGACTAGGCAAATAAGAAAAATATGTAGTCCTATTTTACTTTTCCAAAAAATGCGCCGATTTGAAGCCTTCAACATTATGGAGCAAATACAGCATGTTACGATATACACTCCAAATTAAACACAATATTGACATTAAATTTCCCAAATTAGTAGGTAGCTTTTTTAAAAGCGACATCTGTTGGATATAAAGCCAAGAAATCCAATACTTTTTCAAAGTAGGATATCAGTAAGTAATTTGCATTATTCGAATGGCTATACTGGACACAGGTTCCGCCGTACTTCAGCTACGTTATTAGGCTCTGCTGGAAGTCATATTCTCACTCTAAAAAGACACGGGGGATGGCGATCAAACGCAGTAGCGAAGAGTACTTAGATGAAATTGTGAGATAGCCACTCAAATAATTAAGGGAGAAAGTACTACTTCAAGTACCAAAAAACGTTGTCTTATTTTTGAAAATTTTGTTTCTACCACAAGTAGGTACTTCATCGACGACCACGAATTTGGAAAATAACAAACAGGAACTCCTCTCCACCAGCAGAGCCAATATTTCATCAGGGGGAATTTTCATTAGTAATTTAACTAATTGTACCATCAATTTTAGCAATATTTAGTTATTGATGTTAATTTAAACCTTAATTTAAATTGTTTTCAATTTTTATAAATAAAAATAAGTAATAAAAAATATGTTTGAAAGGAAAGCATTGTTATACATTTTTAGGAAGTTTGCGTATCAATACAAAGTATTTTCCTCCCGATGTATTAAAAGCACTACTTTCCTTCCTGAAATGAGAGAGTAAAATAGTATTTTCCATGTAGGGAGTAGAACATTTGTATACACTTGTTTATATTTATAAGAATATAGTATGGTAAAAATATTTATAGATATACTTAATTAGGAAACTTTTGCATCGGTTTTGATTAAATGTCCAAATTAGTTTCATTATATTTTCTATAATTTTATTTTCTCCTCAACTATACATTGATATTCAATTGTATAATAGGTAATTATAGTACGTAACTAAGCTGCTGGCCACTCGAACTTACACATAGAGATTTTTAGGCAAAATTTAAAGTTCAATATTTTCAATAAGAATGCAAATTTTTTAACGCGGCTTGCAAATTTTAAGAGCTAGTTTTTTTCGGATTAAGCTGCATGACGTATATTTATCGTATAACCATAGGTTTATTATATACGGGGTGATCAATGAAGTCATGTAGAAAATCAAAAAGTTTGTATGAGCGAAATTTCCGCAAAACATTTTTTTAGTCGTTGCAATATGGTTCGTTACTAAGGTAACATCAATATCTCAAGAAGTTTTTGTCAGTTTTTGGATTAAGGCCCTTAGGCCTTGTACACACTATTCAACATAAAATTTGGGTAGCAAAACTAGCAAAATTTTTAAAATGCTAGCACTTGACATTGGATTGACGGTTCTTGATGATTTTTGCAGATTAGGAATTATTATTTCACGTAGATTTTCTATGGTTTAAACATAAAAACAACTTGAGGTGAGAATTTATTTTTACAAAAACTTAAATAATGCCAAACCTTAGCGCGCGTCGTACCCTACGTTTTTGTTTATTATCGACCCGGTATAATGTGTAAATTTCAACCCTCAAATAAAATGCTTAGACCATAGAAAATCTACGTGAAATAAGGATTCCAAATCTGCAAAAATCAAAGTTATAGCATTTTAAAAATTTTGCTACCCAAATTTTATGTTGAGTAGTGTGTACAAGGCCTAAGGGCCTTAATCCCAAAAATTGACAAAAACGTCTAGAGATATTGATGTTATCTTAGTAACGAACCATATTGCAACGACCAAAAAATTTTTTTTGCGGAAATTTCACTCATACAAACTTTTTGATTTTTTGCATGACTTCATTGATCACCCCGTATATAATAAACCTATGGTTCTACGATAGATATACGTCATGCAGCTTAATCCGAAAAAAGTAGCTCTTAAAATTTGCAAGCCGCGTTACAAGATTTGCATTCCTGTTGAAAATATTGAACTTTAAATTTTGCCTAAAAATCTCAGCAGTTTAGTTTAGGTTGTGACAATAAATCTCACAAAATTTGAAAACGTCTTGGCGTCAAATGGTTGGTCGTTTGGCAGTCGTTATAAAGTACAGAAACGACCAGTTTTTACATAATACGTTATAAATAATGGAAGAAATAGGCAAAACAGAATCGGAACTCTTTCAGTCAAGTGGTAGTTTCGGTTCAGCAAAACTGCATCTAGAATCAATACACTTCGATTTTAAAATAATGTTATACGTTGAATGTCTTTAAATATATTATGCACCTACAATAGAAATGCAATATCTATGTTCACTACCCCTTCTTTATTTGCAAGACTTCTCGCCTTGCCTCGCAAGACATTTCTCTTGAAAATCTTGTCTGACAATTCGAGCTGTCATATCTGGTCTTGATTTTGTCTGCAAGACCAAAACAATACCAAGAAAAAGCAAAACAAGATTGCCAACACTAATAACAAAATTTATTCTAATTCCAGAGTAAGAACATTCCATACGCAGCTTTCGAGTCAAATTGGGTATCTGCTTCAAAAGGATATAAGAAGGATTTATTGTTTTTCATATGTAGAACTCAAAAACCTATAAAGATATATGCTGTTAATTTCTTCGAACTGTCTTTAAGTACATTTATTGGTGTAAGTATACTTGTTTTTCATACAGAATATTGTTAAAGAAAGTACCCAGCTAACAATTTCTTGTTCTGTAAACATTGTAAGAACGTTTCCGGAGCAAATTATATAGAGCAATGTTTGTTCTAAGAACATTTTCAAAACATTCTTACAACACTTATACCATAAAAATGGGCACCGTTCTATAGAACCTTTTAGTTCTTTAAGCAGTTCTGTAAAGCTTGCAGGAAATAATTATAGAAGTCTTAAAGAATTTTTATAACACAGTTACAAAGCAATCTCATAAAAATTCTATAGCATTTCGCTATACAATTTTTGTGTTGCATGGTATTATATTTAAAGAACTTTAAAATCGTTTAATTGTATCTTTTAAAAACAAAATGTTCCTCTATCGCACATATTAGAAATAATCTGGACGGGCCAATAAGAACCAATAAGATGGGCCTAATCAGCCTGCATAGGAGTACTTGCTTACATCATTACGAATTGCTTAGTTTGTTTGTCCATCAAGGAGCAGTACATTTTAATGCGGAAAAAGTTTTGTCGTGAAATATGTGGTACATAATGGTAATTTTTTGACGCGCCCTCAGTTAACCTTATATTTCCTATATGATGCTGGAAATTTAATAAAAAAAAATGTTTTCTAAATTGATGAATTTAACAACCAACTGTACATAAAATAGTCAGAAAGTAAGTATATCCATATTATTGATATCATTTCACCTATTTATATTGTACATATTTTTAATTAAGATTTTTTTTCCTTCTTCACAATATGGCGACAGAAAGAAAGGCTTCATCTTGTACTTCCAATGGATTCTCACTAATATGACAATTTTGTGTCGATTGCAATGATTATAGAGCAAATATGCTTCGTAAGCAACTACTTAATATTCACAGTGTTGTCATATTTTATTGTGGTAATTTCACTTATTTAATAAATCTATTAAAATTCTTTAACTTCAACATCTAAAAGTGAAAATGTTTAAGGTTTGGAATGGTCTAAATTAAATGTTACTAAATTTATATAAGAAAATCAATTTCTCTTAGCAATCAAATAAATCTTATCTATCGTAATGAAATTTTCTTTCTGCAAGCAGATAATAATTTTTACAAGTCACGACTATGTTATACAAATTTCCCCATTATACTTTGATCAAAATATTTCGTACTATTACAGGCAGGCCTCGTCAGATGGGGATATGGGAAACCTACATATATAAAAAATGATAGTTCTATAGCGTTTCTTTATGGAACAAAAAGGCTTTTGTTACTTATTTACTCTATAATGATTTTATAACAGCTGTATTATTATTCTCTACAACTGCTTTAAAGAGCTTTTTCTCTTAAGTTCGATAGCAGCTTCCATATTTGTAATTTGTTTTCCGCAGCAGAATTGTAACTTAACAACGCCTTATACAACAGTTCTATAATTAAACTATAAGCGACATTACGGAATAATTTTATAAGAATGTCACAGGAGATGGTATAATTCTATAAAGCAGTATATTGCATCGGTTTTACAGTAATTTGATTCTATAAGCACAGTTGCTGTAAAATTGTAGGGCTACATTAGCAGTTATCTTATAAGTGCTCTATAAATTATGCTCTAAGAACGTTCTTGAAACAAATTTAAAACACAATTCAGTTTGTGAAGGCAAAATAGTCTCATGTGCCACATTAATGCAACAATTTAGTATTCTAAATCCAACTATAAAATATTAACAGAATATAAAAGTCCTATTACTCTAAATTTATAGAACTACTTTGCTAGCTGGGTAAGTCAAGTAAAAATAGCGTCAAAGCCATCGCTTTCAAATCGATGAACATCCTGTGTATAGTACTTGTTCGAGCCTTCTTTCTTTTATAATTTTTTAAGGGCTTATTCAAGGTGATGGGGGGAACCCTCAATATTCAAAAGTGGTGTTTAGGGGGTAAAAGTGAACAAAAAAGCCAAATAAACATTTGATCGAATATCAACGGTTACTAAGATAGCAATGAAATTTTTTTATTTATTTTTGCGAAAGCTTTTATTACGTGATATTTTATTTTAAGCAGGTCATGCATTCTAAACCAACCTCAAATTAGTGATTACTAATTGTCACATTTATTTTGACGTTTGTGATTTAAACGCTCATTTTATAACTGTCGCATTTACTTTTACCTGTGCGTTGGTTTAGTCGGTATTGTACATACATAATTTCGTAATGCCTACCACATTTAGTCATCGAGAATATGCTGATATTATTTTTATTTATGGGTATTGCAACGGTAGCGCTAATAGTGCAGTTGCTAATTGTCGACGTCACTTCCCGAACAGACGAGTGCCAGAGAGAAAAGTATTCCAGATAGTCTTCAACAATGCACGTGAAACTGGAATATTTCCCAGTGTGAGAATTACATCTGAGAGGCAAGCTGGTTCTGGTCTAGCAGTGGAAGAAGAAATTCTAAATATGGTAGAACGTAGGCACATTGCAACCCGTCTCTAAATTAATCAAGCTACAGCATGGGAAGTCATTCACAAAAATGGTTCAAAATCTTTCCATATTCAGCGCTTTCAGAATCTTCAGGACGGTGATAATGATTTGTGGATACATTTCTACAACTGGATAAACGTAGACCTTGCACTTTACAAGTACATTTTGCTCACTGATGGGGGCTCACTCGTGATGGAGATAACTGTCACAATAGACATCGTTGGTTAGATGAAAACCGCACGCCACGGTGGAAAGTAACTTTCAGCATCGGTTTAGCATTAACGTGTGGTGTGGTACGATTAATAATCAATTATTTGGACCAGTTGTGCAAGATGATCGTCTTAGTGGAGCTAAACATGTAGAATTTTTAGAAAATAATTTGACAGATCTACTGGACAATGTTCCATTGGATATTAGGCAAAACATGTACTTTCAGCATGATGGTGCCCCTGCCCATTTTAGTAGCGTTGTGATTAATCATCTTAACAATCGCTTTCCACAACGCTGTATTGGCTGAGGTGGTTTCCAAAATTGGCCACCAAGGTTACCAGATTTGAATCCCCTTGATTACTGCCTTTGGGGATGGTTTAAATTATTAGTATAGATAACAAAAGTGAACACAAGAGAGGCGCTATTAGATCGGATTGTCAATTGTGCAGCACTCATAACAGAAAATCACCGTGCTACACGTGCAATATACAAACGAGCTGATGTATGCATCGAGGCGTACGGTGATATATTTGAAAATTGAATTCATTAATTTCGGTTTATTAGATCTTTAATCAATGTTATAATTTATAATACCTAAAGAATAAACACCTTTCTCTACTGATGCATTATAATAATTAACTCGGGTAAAACCCTCAGACACCCCTTTGGAATATTGGGGGTTCCTCCTCAATATCTGACCAAAAGCAACAAAAAACTCGAAAAAAATATGTAAAACGAATCGTTTCTCTACAAATACAATTTAAAAATAAAACTACAACTGCAATAGAACGTAAAACTGTGTTACGAAATTATAAACTAAGGTACGTTTATAGTTAAGTAAAAGCTCTTGTAACGTAATTTGCCTGCAATTTGTATTTTGTATCAGTTTTAATGAAGTAAACAATTGAAGTTTCCAGCAAATCCTAAAAATTGTAACATTCTACAATATTGTAGTGTGACAGCTGCTGTTATTAACCTAAAAGTAATATTAGGATTGTTTGATACTTGTGAGTGTACATAAACAAAAATGGAACAATTTCTAGTAACCTTGAGCAGCAAATTTGGGCAAAACTCTCTTAAAATAAGTCATTTTGAATGCTTGTAACTATTTAAGTACACTCAAATTATTCGGGATCACCCTGTAAAAACATGTTTAACTATTTTTATTCTTAAAATGCGCTGGTAAATTAATGACAGTTAATTCCAGTTATCCTGTACAACATTTGTTATATTTACTACATAATAAGCTCGCTTTAAGGCTGGGATTTTGTATACATATTTTTACCGTCTAACAGAGCTTCAAGCGAGGACACAGAACTCCAAAAAAATTGAAATAATTTGTTATTATTATATATCAACGTATTCACAAAGGTTCCCGCTAGTATGAGATAATTTTCATTATGAATAATTAAAATAAATGTTAAAATACCTCAATTTTAGCCACACAGTTACTACACCAATATGTCACAATTACGGCAAAATTACGGCAAAATTCTCACAGCCACAGCCACCACATTACTTCACTCACTAGCCAGGACATTAGGACAACTTGTGTTTCCCTTTCAGATTAATATTTATTGCTAATTTTACATTTTTTGTCCTCGAGTAAAAACATAACATATATCACGGCTTCCATTTTTATGTACGTCAAAATGCACGATAAACTTCAGAGAACCGTGCGGTTCGGGCCTATACGGGTTGTATACTGTCTCATAGGTCTGATTGATTCGTCGTTTCGCTCACTCAGGCTGTGCAATTCCTTTTCTACAAAATCCCCGCCTTAATATTTAAAACTTAGTTGATGCACTATTTTGTGTAAATAACATTAGCAGTATCTCTAATCTAGAAATAGCAATTATTAAAATAACTACATTTTTTTTTCAGATATTGCGAACGGCATATTCTTACTTTATGTTATTAAGCCAGCTATCTAAGGATGAGTAATGCGAATACATATTTTTCCTCTATATATTTAATTGAACTTAATAATTTTGATTAATATTTGCACTTCAATTCTAACACCGATTAATGTAAATGTTGCATGCACACAGGAAATACAATTTTGCATATCACCTGAGTATATAAATCAAACCTTTCCCCACTGAAAAAATCATTTAATATTAGTTCGAAATATGTATCCATTTTCTTTATTACTTTTTATTAGTTCCTGTACGTTTATTATTTACTTGTGGCAGAATTTAAACTTTTTTCTCTCCTCATTCTCTTAAAAAAAAAACACAAAAAATAATTATTGATGTAAATGCAGATGAAATTTTAATATTTGAAATTTCAAGACTATTTCTCTATTGAATTTCTTTTTATGAACGCTGTCAACTGGAATTAAAACGAAATTAATACGCTACCAACTTTAACTTTATTGTATTCATTGTGGGTGGGCCATCAGCCCTACCCAAAACTATATTATTATTTTTTTATGTATAATTATCTGCGGTTTATAAATCACCGCTACTTGTTAGCCGAAAGGCAGACATTCGATACCGATTTTATGTCTCTTGAAGTCATAAAATTAATCACGATATTTAATACCTAAAAAGAAAAAAAATGCTACATTGAGTAAAGAATACAAATTCTAAGTCACCAAATTGGTACTGAGTGAAACATATTATTTGATTATTACTTAATAAAGACATTAAAAATAAATAAACTATGTTTATTTAAGCGTAAACCACGTAGTTTTTGCTTTAATAAAGGACAGGTTTTAAGTTTCAGTTAAATTTAGGTATTTATTTGATTTTTTAAATTAATTTAAATGTAAAAATCATGAATATTTAAAAATAAACAGGGAGACACGCTATACTGTGCTGTATTTCGATGCAACTTCATCTCTGTACATAGTACTTTTATCGCAGTACGCCTAACTTTAAATGACGCTTATGGGTGATTCAGTTATTAATGAATAAACTTCAAGGATAAGTAGAATTTTGAAAAATAATGGCAGTTTATTATATAATAGTTATAATTGTGTAGCTTTATAAGGAAGATACAGGGTGTTAAAATTTGAATAAAAAATTTGGCATTTTGAGCAATTCTAATTTGTAGGTGTTGTGTTGATAGTTAATGTAATTTGCAGTATTTTATTTTAGTTAAATTGTAGCTACTTATTAAATGTATGTATTGCGAACCGGTTTAATTTTTTTTTATAACTACTTATCTGAAAATTATTAATTTTCCTTTAGCTCTAGCGCAATTTTTTAACTAATAGAAAACTTAATTTAATCATAGGTACACATTTTCTCGTTTCGGGTATCATTTACCAGAGGCGTAGCTAGGCGTGGGCGAAGCGGCCCCTCGCCCACGGCCTCGCACTTAAAGGGGCCTCGCGCGAGGCCCCCTTGGGGGTGATTTTAAACCGAACGCCATGAACTCTAAATAGTACGAATAGCACCCTAAAAGATCTTACTAAAAATAAGCTTTACCACACGTACTAGAATTAATTTGCACACCCTGATGCATGTGCTCTATTATCGACGTATTTTTCAGTATTGAAAAGGTTACAAAAAATATTTATTTTTAACATTTAAACACCTCTAATTATGAAATTTTCAGATCATCCAGACTTCACTACTTTAACTAGTTTCATCATAAATGAATAATTTTGTAAACAAACTTTCTGATTTTTCACCATTCTTTTCTTTAAAATATACAGAGTGACATTGAAAAAACTACAATGCATAGTATCACGCGATAGAGGACGAAAAAATAATAAAAAAAGTTATATACACTAATGTCCGATCGCCTTTTGTTTTAAAATACAGCAAATAAAATTTTTTTGCAAATTTTAAATTTTTTTAATATTTCCCAATTATACGAAAATATTTGAACCAAAATTGATACACACTGTGACCTTGCATGTAGCTATTATGTGTCACAATATTCAGTTCATTCAGCATCCAATGGTGGAAGAGAAGGGCCTCGCTGATGCGACTTCGCCCACGTCTAGATTAGTCCACGCTACGCCACTGTCATTTACTATCAAATAATATTACTAATAATTATTAAGTTATTTCCCGACAGGAACAATGAAATAACTGAAAATGGTCAACTTTAACATTAGACAGGGCGATACAACTTTTTTTCCTAAATTAAATATACGAACTGCCCATATCTTCGCCACTAGTTGTTCAAAGTGCTTGATATTTTTACATTTTATGACACCTTAACTAACTACACTATGTACCAAGTATGACTTAAATAACTCCATTACTTCAGTAATTATACAAAGAAATAATTTTTTTCTCTAAAAATCTCCAAAATTATAATATATTAAACAGTGTTTTAGAAAGGTAACCAATAAATTCATGGTACGTCGATTTTGTTTTTAAAAAAGGCACTTTTTGACATACGACCCACATTTGTGACGTTGTAGTTGTTCAAGATATGACGTCATCGAACATTTTTTTAAATAGCATCCCCCAATTTTGACCACGCCATTTGAAAGAGCGTGACATTCTACATACATACATCATGAAAAATTAGGGTGTTATATAACAAAAATTTCAAGAAAATAATATTTGAAGATTTTAAAATTTAATTTTCACAATACTGTGCACCTCCCCATTATTCACCACTTCTCCGTGCTTATTTAGATGAGCTATTCCCGAATCGTTGGATAGGGAGAAGGGGGCCGATTGAGTGGCCAGCCAGATCGCCTGATTTGACACCCCTACATTATTTCTTGTGGGGATACTTATAAAGCAAAGTATATGTTACTAGACCAGTTAATTTAGAAGATTTAAAAGCAAGAATTCGTCACGAGATACATCGTATACCTCCTGAAGTTATTGATATATAATGTCCAAAAAGAATTTATTAATCGCTTTGGCTACTGTCAGGCAGCCAACGGTGCACAATTTGAACATTTAATTTAGTCGATTTTTTACATAATCATTATCATTTTCAGTATATATCCTAATTTAAAATTAATCTGTTTAAAAGCATGTGGACAATTATGAGGAGGTTGCCCTTAAAGATTTTGTATATGTTAAAGGTAAAATTAGTTTTCACATAGAACAGTATCGCAAACATTTTCTTGATTTGCTACTGAACGAAGGATTTTCTTTTATGGTGTGCATGATGTTCCATTTGGTTTTTAAATATAGGCTTGCGCCGATCTACAACTTCCATGCTAATTATTCTTTGTCCCAGGTTTTATTATAAATTTCCATCTCTTACGATCTCTACAAAACAACCTTCAATATATTTCGTTTAATATGATATCACGCTTCAAGTCAATTCTTCACTTTCAATCCAATACTCATGTTCATGTACTTTGCTATTTATGTATATTATTTATAAAAATACATTAATTTTGACATCCCCCAATAGATAAGTAAATTTTATAAAAAAAAAACTCCATGCCCGGATACATGCATGTAACAATGGAAATGACGGTTTACGGTTTATATAAAAGAGAATATAAAAGGATATGGCGCCTAAATGAACACTCACTATATTTCTACCGTTTATAATTTTTTATTATTACTTTTTTAATTTTACTAACCACATGATCTTATTATGTGCACTCATAGCCAAGGACGAATAATTTCCGTTAAAATTACTACTGTCATACACTCCCGCAAAACCACAAAAAATAAATTATGCATTTTGAAATTACATATCATATAATAAGACATGGACAGCTCGCACAAGTTCATGGTTGTTATGGATACGTTTTCCATTTCAGTTAATGATAATGCTACTTCTAGTTTTTTTTAGAAAAATGTAACATTTTACATATGTAGCCTAATCCCTGCTTGCCTCTTGCAGAAATGATATTCTTCATTTAGAATTTGTTAGGAAAAAACGTTTTTGAAAATGGTCATTTTATAACTAGGATGATATCTGATACATCAACACACTTTATAGACTATTAGTTGGGTAAAATAATTTAAAACCAATCTGACCAATAAATAAACTAGGTCACCTAAAATTTTGCCAAAGTTTATTAAGTACTTTATATACCTACTTTTTATTTATCTATGGATTTAGTTAGATGAATTCTTTGTCAAGTTTACAAAATGTTGGTGCCGGCTAAGACATGCCGGCACCAACAAGCATGATAGTACAATGCAATCTTTTCTGCATTAACTTTAAAACGCCTTGCAGATAGCAAGAAGGCCCACAACTGTAAAATGTCTAGAAGGCTAAAACCCATTTTTTGCGAATCAAATATTATTTGATAGTTGTCATACTTCTCCAGAAAGTGGCATTTAAAAGAGACCGTATAATGTTTAAATTTTCTATGCTAAAAATTGATTACACAAATTGCAACAAGAACTAACCAAAACATAGAACATAACAAAAAACGAGAACGACTTTAAAGTCAGTTTTTTCAGTACCGAGTACTGTTCTCTCTGGCTCAGATGACAGTAGCCCTTCTTCTAGACAGCGACTCCTGATACGTGTGCTTAACTCATCCTAAACGTGTTCTATAGGATTTATATCCGGGCTACGAGCAGACCAATTGAGTTGTACAATTCCAACTACCTCTAATACCGCATTCACACTATCGGCAAGACATCTCGGCGAGAGCAGGCGAGAGGGCTATAGCGAACGCAATACTCGACGAGGGCTCCATCCACACTCTCATGCTTGACCGGTCTCGGACTGTCTCGCTGAGAGTGTGGATGTAGCATTAAAGTATGGGCCTTTTTGATAATTCTGCAGAACGTTTTAAATTTAATGCTGAAAACATGATTTGCGCTGCCATGTATATCTCAGCCGGCACCAGTATTTCTCTAAACTTACCAAGTCTTTTGTAAACTCAACGAAAATATCTACAACTTGACAAAAGAATTATCTAAATCAATAAAGAAATAAAGAAACTATAATACATTTTCGGAGGCACATTTCTTT
This sequence comes from Monochamus saltuarius, assembly GCA_025584915.1. Classification (NCBI taxonomy): domain Eukaryota; kingdom Metazoa; phylum Arthropoda; class Insecta; order Coleoptera; family Cerambycidae; genus Monochamus; species Monochamus saltuarius. The sequence continues at coordinate 16,953,860 of CM046727.1, read as the reverse complement.
TGCTGGTAAGTGTGACTTTATTTTGTTGCTGGATTTTTTCTTAATAATAAGATAAAATATCGTCGATTATGTTTCCTTTTGCTCCTGTTTACTCGTATATTTATTATATTATATTTATTAAATGAAGTACCCTATTGCGTTACATAACACTTTTCAGTACAGTAATATACGGTTTGCCACTTACAAACTAAAAGAATGATCCATAAACGTATCTAATTTATTAAAAATAATTGTTCACTACTAGGCAACAGAAACATTTTTTATTATTAGCTTTTTGTTTGCTTTTACTCTATGTTCCGTACACATACACGTACACCGTATTTGTAATGTTTTGCATTTTAAACAACGCAATCTATAGTCGACGGGACAAGTCCGCACCCGAGCCGTTGACTACATTGAACTAATAAACTTTTATGCTCATGTACTCCATTAGGTACCAATATCAAGAAATACTTTGTTTAAAATATGAAAATAAGTTAGCCAATTTAATTATTAATATATTTCTATAACACGAATCTTCAAGTGTTTTTCTTTTATACGTCATAGATCTATTTTTATATTTATCTTTTTTTTTTGTTAAAGAGATATTATTAAGGTAACAAATTTGTTAATATTTTAAAGAAATTTTATTATACGTTCTTATAAAATACATCTTAAATATAACAAAATTAACACATATGCATAAAAACTAATAAGTCTTACTGGTTTACACAGCTTATCATCAGGGCTACCCTTTGGGAAGCTCCACAACCAACAGTGTTTTGAATAAAATCAGGGAAATTACTTTCCAATACTCTAACCCTATGCCTGCTTACATCTGGAATAACATGCGTGGCGAGGTAGCACTCTGGAGACTTGTACACAAGTTCGTAGCCCTTGAAAGAACTTCCCACCTCCCACCTGTACACCTCCGGTTTGCCTTCGAATCTGAAGAACAACCCCGATCCAAGATCGGTTCCGAGAACAACCACTTTACCCCCTTTGCTTCCAAGATCTTTGATTTTCCCATCTGTGCGACCAGATCTCAAATATTTCGTGCATATTTTGTAAATCCTACTTCCAGACAAGTAGGTAAACGTTAAATAGTTTTCATAGCCCGCTTTGTGTATCAAAGCGATGTATAAGACGTCTCTTCTAGAAGAGGCCACAGCCCTGGGCAAAACTACCCTGTAGCCACGATTTCCTGCTACATCAAAGACCAAGATGGACCTAGTAGCAGCGTCACTCACGTAAACAAAAGGTCTTCCATTAGGGGCATACTCTACTGCGATGTACTGCAGCCTGGAAGCTTGGCCAATCAGTCCTGAGAGGTCTATAGTTTTGACTTTCTTTCCTGTCAAGACGTTGAGAGCTATGACCTTAGGTGGAGCCCTACGAATGGGCTGAGTTAAAGTGTTGACAACTCCAGTATCCAGAACCCACAGGATGTTATTTTCATCCAAATACAAATCCACTACGTTTTGAAGAGTGCTGGACTCACCTTCTTCCTGAGACGCCCAGCAGGGGAAGGGTAGTAGCACTGCTTCACACCCTTTTTGTTTGAAACTAACTTTGGCCAAAGTTACTGGAACGCCGGGTTTATATCTGGGTAAGGCCAAGTAGACTTCGTCTTTATAGATTTGGCCTCTCGTGGCAATAACGTTCTTGGGTATGTAACGACCTGATGACTTATAGATAGATTGTGTAGCACTGTTGGGCCACTCGAATGGGCCTCCAGTCCATTCTATGAGATCACACGAGTTTTGTGCATCAACGTATAAGCTTGCCAGTACCGCCACCACAAGTCCCTTGAGAATCATTATTCTGAAAGTGAAAACAAAAGTTTTAAGAAGATAATTGGGGTAATTAGTTTTTTTTTAACGTACCTTGTATGGAAATAAGAATATAGTAATATGTGGAATTGATGTATACTTGTCTATATATATTCAAATCATTGTTTAAATTTGTAAGGTCGCCTGAAGAGTAAAACGTGCTGTAGCGCAATTTGGTAGTGTCTCTCTTTCCCTTTTGAATGAAATGACCTAGTTCTAATGTTATACTTGAAGGATTTAGTGAGGTCAAAAGATTAAATATTATACCAATGTTACATTTTAGGCAAAACGTGCAATTTTAAATAAAATCTATATTCTTGTCATATGTGTTTTTTTATTTGGAAAGATTGTTTTTACAAAGCATTTATGTCTAATTACAAGAAATTATTAATGTATATTAATCTTTAAATAATATAGTAAGGTATAGGGTGATCTCACGTAAATGTTAGATTCGACTGTAACTTTGTTATTTTAGGAGATATAGGAAAATTTAAACATATATTTATTGACTAATTTTTCACAAGGATTTCAATTTTTTTGTCACAAAAATAATCGAGCATCGCACTACTGAGATATTGATATCAGCTTGTTTTTTCTTTCGAAACACCTTATATATTATTACATGTTTTAATTATCCACTTCTTTTCTCATTGTATTAATATAAACATGTAATGGGTTATCTTTTATTGTTCGCGAGATACTGATGATTAAGTAATTTCATAATTAAAATTTTATTTTTTTGTTATAAATAATGCAAAACTATATTTGAATTCATTTTATGGATGATTGTTGGTTATTATATTACCTAGGTCAATAGTGTGAAATAATACACCAGAATGTAATATTACAACTCTAATGGACAATTACTATTTGAAGTGTAACAGTTCTGTACCGTGATTCACAACATATATTAAAAAAAACTGGCAATAAATGCGTCATAAAAATGGAGTTAATATCGTAAAAAAATTGTATTTTCAACCTCTACTAGAAATCCGATTATTTATAATATTAACGTTGTTCTGATGCGACTGTTTACACTACTTTTTCAAGTGTCAAACATGGCTTAAGTGTATAGCAACTCGGAGTAGATGGACATTGTTTTAATTTATAATAATAATAGATTTTAGACTTTACGGTGAAGTGCAAATGCTTTAGCAGAACGATTTTCCGGTAAACACGTGTCAAATGGAGATATTTCTACTGGGGTGTGCAGTGAGTGCAAGTGTAGTGCAACGTGGGCGTGCCAGAACAAATTTGCAAGCTTATCGTAGGAGATATGGAGATCCAGAGCGTCCACAGTGTATTTCAGCAGTGCGGCGTATCATACACGAGCCTCAATTATATCTGCACCATGTACAGGATGTCCAATCATTAGTACCAATGGATTGGGCGAGAAGGGCTGATGCTATGGCCACTATGATGCTTTGAACTTTTTATATTTAAAAAAAAATCTATCGCACCGAAGTGTTCACTATTAATGATTTACGCAAACGTATCATAGCCGCCTGCCAATAACTTACTAGTTCAAAATGGACAAGAAGCAGAAACATTTGTGTTAGTTTGTAGAAACTGGGTAAGGCGGGTCCAAAATGTTGTTATTGTATCATCAGGTATGTCAAACTATTTTATTTAAAACTACAAATTAATTCTATTAATAACTAATAACAATATCTGCAAAAACAGTTGAATTTGCTGTATAAAATATGTGTTATAATAAAATGTAAACAAACTGCCCTTTTTGATTTTTATTTACAAAATTGTATTTGTAAGGGTCTTTTGTACTTAGATTAGTTCTAAATCACCCTGTACAATTTTCATATGTAACTTTCCGGTTTTTTTTGCATTAACCTTGGGTTTTACTAACATTACTATGCGTTGCAGCATTTCCAGGGTTATTGCTACCTCATTTGTAAATTTAAATTCAACATAAAATAAAGGGGAAGCAATACTTCTGTCTCTATGATACACTATACATGCAATGACATTGGGGTTTTCAAAGCTATTGTTTTCTAAAAGTATAATGAATATGTAAGTATATAGGATGATTAGGGGGAATCTCCAATATTCGAAACGGGTATTCAGAGGGCAAAAGTGAATAAAAAAGTCTAATACACGTATGGTCGAATATCAACGGTTAATAATTATTGTAATGCAATCACGAGTGAATTGAGTCTCATCAGTGAACAAAATATTTGTAAAGTGTATGGTTTGCTTGTATCCGATTGCAAAAATGTAACGGCAAATCGTTATCACCGTCCTGAAGATTCTGGAAGCGCTGAATATGGAAAGGTTTTAAACCATTTTTGAGAATGACTTCCTATGCCTCAGTTTGATTCATTTTGAGACGGGTTGCAATACGCGTTGTACAGTGCCTTCATAAATGATTGCAAGCCACGTGACCAGAACTGTGATTCTCGAAGAACAACTCGTATGCAAATAGATTTTTGTGTCTCTCAATGGCCGTAGCGAGGAAAGGATATTCTCATATGAATTGCTCTGCGATTGATTTGAAAATCTCGACCCTGATCACGTGGCTTGTAATCATTTATGAAGGCACTGTACTTACACCCGGGCTACGTTCTACCATATTTAGAATTTTTTCTTCAATTGCTAGACCAGGAGCAGCTTGCCTCTCAGACTAATTTTCAAACTGGGAAACATTCCAGTTTCACGTACATTGTTGAAGACTGTCTGGAATATATTTCTATCTGGCACTCTTCTGTTCGGGAAGCGACGTCTATATTCAGCAACTTCACGATTAGCGCTACCGTTGCAATACTCATAAATAAAAAAAATATCAGCATTTTCTCGATGACTAAATGTGGCAGGCATTACGAAATTATGTGTGTACAATACTGACTAAACAAACGCACATGTGAAATTAAATGCGACAGTTATAAAATAAGCGTTTAAATTACAAAAGTCAAAATAAATGTGACAATTAGTGATCACTAATGCGAGTTTATATAAATTGTGTCATTTGGCAGAAAAGAGGTAATTCTATTGTATTTACCTAGAATTCTTACGGTACCGTATTTATTTGGTATTTTCTACAGTAATACGTGGTATGAACAATGTATTACTACTGTTGCTTTTATCAGTGTAATTATTTGATCTCGATAATCTGAATTGTTTCCAAAATGGTATAAATTATATTATCAGTAATTTAAGTTTTAAATTTTTCGTATTTTTAAGAGCTATATCACCAAACATAGTTGGTGAGAAATTTGAGACACCCTGTATAAAACAATACTACAAAGGATATGCTCTCTTAATAGTTATTTATACAACAAGTGCAAAAAGTAAGCTTTTATTGCACGCGACGTGAAGTTGTCCTACGAGGCCGTCAGGACAACACGTCGAGAGCAATAAGCACTTTTTGTACGAGTTGCATACAATATTTTTTCTACGTTACACGTTAAACCAAAAAATGTTATTTAGATGACACTAAGTCTAGAAAAATGTGACGTCGATTTGAAGGTTTATGTTTGTCATGATGACAAAACGCTGCAGCAGAATGACAGATGAGTGCAATAAAATGTTTATTGCTCTAGGGCAACAAAGAACCACTTTTGCCACTAAATATAGTTCAATAAAGTATTGTTTTTTGCACGAACGTAGAAAAAAATCATTAAATTAATTCATAACAATGCTTTTGCAACGTCGATTTATTTTTCGCAATAAATTGAAGATAAGGTGACGATTTAATTAATATTTATAAAAACATAATTAAGTATTAACAGTATTTGCACAATAATATGAACAACGTTTTCCTAATAGTTGCTTAATTGTCGATAATGCTACCATATTATTATCTCTTCCGTAAGCAAAATACAACAATGGGCCTTATTAACAATACATAGAATTTAGATTATTATTATTAAATATTATAATAGGGGGTTTATGAAATTATTTTGATGTTGCAAGAAGGATTTCTTATATTTATATAAATAGGACAGATTGTAGATGGCGAAATAAACACAGTATTAAAATAATTTCTTACGTTTCAGCTGTCACGGAAAGATCATAGATAACAGAGAAAGCGTTATAGGCGAAAATTGTAAAAACCCAGATTTATAAAACATACATTCAAAATATAGTCATTCTAACAAAATAAAATATAAAACATTGTTGTATAAAAATAACAATTAGAATGTATCTAATTTGCTTGCTTATATTTATTTTTACACAGCAAATTAATTTATTATATTTTGTATAAGTTGACCCTCAGTTTATTTATATATCAGACAAAAAATGTGTTATTGTTAACTATTTAAGTTCTTAAATCGTATTCATCGTACACATATAAAATGATAGATTAGTTTACTTGATATACATAATTTAATACAATAACTGAAGCATTGCTAATATAAAAATTGAACAATTCCTCAAACTTCAAATATTTATTGATTGAACATTAAACAACGTAAACCAAATTTGAGTGCTATGATCATAAATATTCTATAGATTTATGAAAATAATATACAGGATGTTAAAAAAAGAGTGTAAAATATTTCAGGAGGTAATAGTATGAACCAAAATACGCAGAAAAGTCTTAATAAACATGGGTCCGCAAAGTAACGGGTGCGGAGATATGGACCACTATTCGTTTTTCAAACATTTTATTTTATTAGGAATAAACCGACAAAGAAAGCTTTTAACAAACAGAAAGCAAAGTTACAGAAGATGTTCAAAGTGCCCTCCGTCCATTTCCAATCAGGCACCACATCTTCGTCTCAACGATATTCAAACTCTTTCGAAAACATCCTCCCTGGTTTGGATTTCTTGACACATTTGATTAATCCGTAGTGCAGCTCTTCCAGGCTATTACAGGAGTACCATACACTAATGTCTTCAAATATCCCCAAACAAAGAAATCTAGAGGGTTCAGATCAGGCGATCTTGGAGGCCATAAAACAGGTCCGGCCCTTCCTTCCCATCTATGTGGATGGGTAGGAAGCTATCAAGTTCAAACAATAATACGTAAGAAGAATTTTTTTCTTATCATATTACAATTGCGATTGTATAATATCGCCTTTCCTAGTATTCTATTACAACACAATTTTCAATGACACTTGCAATATAGTTGATATACAGGATGTTTTTCTTAAAATGAGCCAAAGAATCACACCCTTCATTTTCCAACACATATTTTGAAACACTCTGTATACTTATGTATTTGTGTACACGGTACCCAATACGTATGGAATAGTATTTATAACTTTAAAAAACCACCCAGTATAAAAAAAGGTTGAGACAAATATTTTTTAGTTGATTTTTTGCAGCCATTGACAACCTTAAGTTTGTGTCAAAATCACAAATACTGTTGTTATGGCAATCAATTTTGATATTTTAAATGACACCACTGTTTCCTGTCCTTATTAGTGTTTTTTTGCATAGGTATGTAAAACGTGTATATGATTGCATTATAAAAATTTTGAAAAAACCTAGTATTTTAGTAAAAATCTGAATTCAAAGTCAACTTGCCACCATGACATAACAAAGTTATAATAGAGAAATAGCTGTTGAACGCTCTCCGTGCGAAAATAGTTCATGATTCCGTTGGGACAGAAAAAGTTGCAGGCTTCGATTTGTGTCTTTTTGCAAACATACTATTAATTGAATTCGTTCTGAACGTGTAAATGAACTATTTTATACACTGTCATACTGCATTTTTATGGTGTTGACAAATTTTCACTAGATATTGTCCTGTTTACGGTAAAGCTCTAGAATTCAAATTTTTGCATTTTTACTGGATATCTACATATTCCGTGTACCGTTTCAATATCTAAAAAAAATAATTGTTGTTTAATACATATTTGTATTCAAAAATATTTTTTTTGTTTCGAAGAAAACATGTGGTGACACGTAAGGTAATTCACACTGTGTATATAATAAAAAAATGTTTATAATAAATAGGTAGGTAGATGTACATTTTCACTAGAGAGTAAGTCAGTATTTTTAAATTAGTATTTACCTGACAATAGCTGTGACATGTTTCAACAAAAGTAAAAGTATATTTTTTTAGTTATTAAAACATACACCAATTAGTAAATTGCAATTCATATGTCTAACCTTGATAGACTAACTTATGTTCGCATTTTTACAATAGAGACAGGGATAATTTTTGAAAAGTAGTTAGTTTGTACCGGATTATAGTTATTTAGTGGCCACCTTTTTCATTATCACTGTACATTATTAATGTTGCATCTCTGTAAGAAAATGTTATGAATCAATGCTTAATTATAAAGAAAAGGTGGGGACACAAGACATATTCAAATTTATTCAAATTGAATGGAGAAAAAATCAGTAAGAGCTTTGATAACTTAAAGAGAATATTGATTTATGATCAAAACACAAAGTACGTTGACACATATTAAAGGTGCAATCATTCACCTGCTCATATAAAACTGAATCGACACTTTTAATTTTCAAGGTTAGGAGGTCTGTAAAACCTAAATATTATGTTATTAACTTGGGCATGTGCTTCATTAAAAACAATATTGGATCGTGATATATAAAATTGAAACAGGTCAAATTCTAGTACTCGTTCCCCTTTGCTGTCCAAGGCTTGAGAGGTAATTCGGTTTTAAAACAAATATTTTACTAACATACTAAATTTGCCACACTAATATTTATTTCTATCTATGAGTTTGCCTGCTGTATAGTTTTATTTGCAATTACATAATTCTTTCGTAGGTGCCACTATGGGGATGTATTCTACTATTTGCCTAGCAGCGGCCTTATATGCTGCAGCATATGGGCAGAGCTGCACCAGGAACATAGTCCCAGATCTAAGTTACAAATTAACAGGCAATGACATTGCCTTTCCATGTGATAGTACCAAAAACATTTATAAAAGTACAGGCCGTTACGTCCCCAAGAACATAATAGCTACCAGAATGCAGATTTACAAAGATCAGGCCATCATCGCTCTACCCAGATACAAGCATGGAGTACCTTTTACATTAGCAACGTTTTCTTTGAAATCTAAAGCCTGCAAAGCCACATTAACACCATTCCCGTGCTGGGATATTCAAGAGGAAGGTAACTGTGATGCTTTACAAAGCGCTGTGGACATCTCCATCGATCCCTCGGAGACTCTCTGGGTTCTGGATAATGGTTTGGTGAACACTTTGGAACAACCAGTACGTCGCTGCCCACCGAAGATTGTGGGTATCGATCTGAAGACAGGTTTGGTGGTTAAAGTGATTAGTCTGGATTCTTTCGTAACTCGTGAAAGTCGTCTTCAGTATTTGATAGCTGATTACACTAAAGCTGGTATTCCATATGCGTATGTTGCTGATGGGGGAGCAGGAGCTATAATTGTATTTAATCTATCAGACGGTACTGGGTACAGAGTGGTGCTGCCTAAAGCTGCTGGTGGAGGTCTCACAGAATCTTGCTCTAAGGACGTATTGTATATCCAGCTTGTGAGGAAACCATGCGGTAACAAACTCTACTTTACATACCTTTCAAACCCGAGGTTGTTCTGCATCAAAACTGAATATCTGCAAAGCGGTGAAGCTTCCGGAGCAGTCATCGACGTTGGGCCCAAACCTCTGTGTCAGAAAATCGTACTGTTGGGTACTGATAACGGAGCTGGGATCTTCTTCAGGTATAAAGGGGAGTCAGATATTTTTATATGGAACAGTGAGACTAGTTTCAAGACCGACAACTTCATCTTGGTGCAGAAAGGCGACGATTGTAGACTGGCTACTGAGGTTGTTCCTGGATATAAGAAGCTTATGTGGGCTATTGAGAGTAATTTCCACGATTACGTTCTTAATACTAGTGGATGTCTTGGACCCTCAATGGCTGTTCATCCCCTTATCAAAGCTTGCGATTAGGTGGTGTTGTTAGATAAGGTGTTATAACTGTGATTGCTTGATTTTATAATAAATTATTTCTATGTTACCCGTACGTGAAGTTTGTATTACTTAATCCTATGATTTATTTTCTATGAGATATGTAATACTAATAAGATAAAAGCTTGCAAAACTGAATTTCTTGGTTGCATAGTAAATAATCATTTTTTTTTGTATTTGATAAGGATGAGTAAATAATTGAATAAATGTATTTATATTTTTTGTTATATACTAATAAAAAGTACGCTGCTAAAAAATTATTTATAATATTACACGGTAGATTGTCGATTATTTATTTCCTAGATCAATAATGTGAAATAAGATACCAGAATGTAATGTTACAACTCTGATGAACAATTACCTACCTACTATTTGAAATGTAAAATAGGTACTCCTACCAGTTATATACAGGGTGGTATGTATGTAATGGCTCATGGAGACATACTAGACTTCAAAATATTACAATTTAAGTCAACTTGCCTTAATAAAATGTTGATAATAAAAATGAAACAGGGTGTCAAAGTTGGAATTTATAAAATGATGTGTAATAATTACAGAATCAACTTAAATGTATCAACTTAAAAATTTAGAAACAGATGTTTTTGGATATGAGAAATCATAATTTGTCTATTTATATTATTTATATCGGTCAGTGGTCGCGCGGGTCAAGGCGTCAGTACTTGAATCGAGGTGACTAGATCGCTGTGGGTTCGACCCCCGCAGCCGGTAGACCGTATATAAGCTATATTCATGGAGAGATTAGCACCCTCTCTGCGGGTATGGTAGGGTCAGTTGGCTTGGGTCAATGTGAGAGATTGATACCGGTTGACATTTGACTACCCCCCCTAATTAATGAGGTTTTTCAAGTTTCCCTCATTCCTGCACTGAATGGTGGTTAGGGCCTACCAACGTAAGTCGTTCCTGGGCGCAAATGAGGCCTGCTTAATAATAGTATGCAGCCCCCTTTCCCGCACAAGTCTTCGACTTTTGGGCTAATCCTCGTGATTAGAATGAGGGGTAGATATATTAATATTATTATTATATTATTTCGACGTATTTCTTAGAGGGCGCTACATTTGTTATATTTGTCACGTAAATGAGAGCGTAACTTTTTTTACCCTAACGTTTTCACGTTTTCTATTAAAACATATTAAACCTAGATTGTTTTTAAATAAAATAGGTATACTTGTCATTGTACCCTGTACACAAAGTACACTGAAAAAAATTATTTGTAATATTACACGATGGATTGTCGATTTATTGCCTAGATTAATAATGTGAAATAATACACCAGAATATACCTAATGTTACAACTCTGATGAATAATTACTATTTGAAGTGTAAAATAAATAAATTCCAACTTTGACACCCTGTATCTTTTTTATTATCAACTTTTACAGTTCAAATAGTAATTGTTTATCAGAGTTGTAACATTCATTTTGTGTATTATTTGATATTATTGACTTCCCATTTCTTTTGAATTTTGCTAACTCTACTATGCAATTTTCATATAAGATTAAATTATTATACAAAAAAGCGATCACAAGTATGTGTTCTTAAGAGTGGGCAATGGTAGACACATTCGTCAAACTTACGGTCGCGGAAGGGGGGTAGGTATCACCGGTAGGCATGTCCTTAGAAGCAATAAATTATCTGGGCAGCAGTAAAAAATGACACACGCTCGACAGAGTCGAACTCGGACTTAAGCAGACGGCGTTACAGTTAGGCAAAATAGGTATATCGGGTATATCACTGTATCATATTTTAGAATTACGAATAGGAACAGTCCGTGGCGTCGCGTGGACTGTTAAAATTAATAATGCTTAACATATTGTTCCAATTCATGACCATTTTAATATTAGCTCAGTTGTAACACTATATATTATTTGTTACTAACATCAAATAATTTGACAAATATAATGAAAATTATATACTGTTACTCATAAAATACAGGGCGTCCCTGAAATGCATATACCAGTGAATCACACTATATTCTTAAGATCAAAATGCGACGAAAAAGGGACACTTACGTCTAAGTGCGTGGCGTAAAAAACGTGGTTGCAAAAAAAAAGAGTAAGTACGGGCAAAATAAATACTATAATATTGCTTTCGGATTTAGTAATATAATTAAATACGAGTATATTCTGAAGAAGTAGCACAAATGATACCAGTGAATCTACTGCTAAAAAGAACACGTTTGCATAAAAATTACCATAGCACCTCTTAAAAGATAGGTAATTTGAATACCTACTAAAAACGATATGAAAGTAAAATTTTCAATACTAATGCATGTGCAATAGTTTTTCGAAAATGTCTGCCCTTAAGGGGTTGATATAAGCTTCCCCTCATTTCTTTTTTGCTACTTATCGTTATAATGAGAATGATAATGAATTTAATTTTTCTGTTAAACGGTTAGTATTAAAGCGAAAAAGCAAGAGAAATAAACCAGGCTATCCGATACATTAAGAGATTCTCATTTCAACATATTCCAAGGAGCAAAAATTTTCGAAAAAATTATTGAAAAGTTGCACATGCATTGGTAGAAAATTTGTGTAAAATTATACATACTATACATACTATTATACCTTTTTCGGTTTTCAAATTCCATATTTTTTTGGAAAATGAGGGGCTCTGTCTCCTAAGGAGTGAACATTTGAAGGTCATTTTTATCCAAAACGTGTTCTTTTTAGTTGAAGATTCACCGGTACCATTTGTGCTACTTATGTATATAAATCATTATAATAACATGTACATAATGTAAATGTATGTATCATGTACAATACATAGTAAATTTTAATCATAACTTCTACAGTTATTTTCAATTTAGTATAAATTCCCACCATCGTATTTATACAGAGTGTTACGCATAAGAACCAACACAGAGCAGGTGTATATAGGGGGTCACAAAATATTTCAATTTAACTAAATAGGCCTTCCAAGTGGGGTCAAATATTTTGAAAAAAAACCTATTATTTCTAAATTACTTTAACTTGGAATAATCAAATTTGGTAGGTACGTGATTTAAGTTTATAATTGGTATTCTTTGACAATGAATTCAAGTAATTTGAAACACACAAGGTGTTCATTGATTTTACATTAATCGAATTTGAAAAGAAGAATGATAATATCTCACGCAGAATTTTATTTGAAACACTTTTTTACTCTTGTTAAATTTAAAAAAACTTTGAAGATTTCAAGAAAAAATGCATTAATTAAAATAAGATTTTAATAGTGTTTATTAGAAGCAATCAAAAAATCAGTAGACAGTAATAAAACTATGCAACTTTATATATAGGTATGTTTGGTTAAATTTCAATATTTTGGAACCCCTAGATCACGCCGTACATGCACCTACTCTATGTCTATTCTTATGCGGAACACTCTATATACAAAGAATATTCTTTACAAAAATATTTGAACTATCAAGAAATAAATCAATAAAACAGCTATAAATTAATAATAATTATTCGTGCAAATTTGCATTGTCCACTTTTGTCAATTTAATTTTTGAACCATATCTATGATATTCAATATTACATGGCTAAATAATCAGTTATTAAATGACAATTATTACTATAGAATCTCCATACTTATTATTTTATTGGACTATTGAAATTTTTGTGAAAAGCTAAATACTAGAAAAATAAAAAATGTGTATTTATAAACTTTTAAAATCAATTCACTTCCTTATTCAATAATAATTGATTTCTGTAAGCAACAAAACAGTGATGAAGATAGTTATTTATTTTTGTGTGGCTGCTTCTTTTCAATTCATAAGTATATATTCTTGTGGAAAATATAAATTATGAAGCATTATGGTTAATTTATATTACATACAATATTAATTATTATATGTATAGACAAATAAAAAGAAATAGTACATAAATACCGAATTATTGCCGAATTATTATTACCGAATTGCGAATTTTACCACAAACATGATAATATAATTGTAAAATTCACGTAAAATTCGCGAGATAAGCGTAAACGGGCGCCGCCGGCTCTGATACCACTAGATTCCAAGTCTGCAATCCAGAATAGTGGGGAGAGCTAAACCGTTTAACAAGATTATTAGAGATATCTCTGGATTCATAGGATAAAAAATTAAACAACTCATGATTTAGAATCTGCAATATATTGCTGAAGTCCGATTTCACTGTTTTCCTGTATATGGTTTGTCTAATAGACGTAATTAAATAAAATAGTTTAAAACTGGTGCTCGGCGCCATCTATACGAATTTTATTAAACTACATAGGTGCAAAATTATTTATTTGATTTTAAAAAAAACTCGTTGATATAAAGTAAATAAAAAAATAAAGGAATTAATCCTTGAATAGTAGTGCAAGTCCGAAATTTGTTAGATTTTCATTATTTATCTCCGGTGCATAAAAAAAAAATCATTAAATTTGGCATCTATATCAGGTACCATTGCCCACTCTTAAGAGTAACATAAAGATAAATTTAACTCCTCACCATATCGCGTTGCCACGTGATAAAGTGCAAACAATTTTATTGGACGTTCTTACATTTTGTTTGCAAATTCACAATACATTATGTAAATCCACATCATGCACTTGTGAATACGTATTTTTATTTTTTTTTTGTAGTATAACCGTACTTTAGAGCGCAAGAAATGCAATTTTACAACATCGTTCTGACATATTTTGAATCAAAATTATGTCACTTGGTGTAAACTGTATTAACCTTGTCTAATTTTGCAGTACAGTATGTATTTGGTATTTTTATAGTAATATGGTGTGTACAACAACATTTTCTCATTTTTATCAGTGTAATTTAATCGATTCTATTAGTGTAACATGATAAATAAAAACAAGATGACGTTTGTGTATTATGTTAATTATTTTCTTACATATTTTTTATTACCTTGTAAATTTGAATAAGATATTACTAATTAACTCGATTAGTCATGGGTATAGTAATTAATTAAAACAGTAAAAATTGTGCTTACATACTGTAAACAATTATAGTCGAGTCAAGAATTCAGACGTCTTACGTCACGGCTGACGTTACACATTTGTTTTTATTGTCAGCGTCATTTTCGATATTTTGTCGCGTTAAAAACGATATTTTTTTGCAAATTAGTGCAATATATAATGCAAACTTTTAGTGTAGTATATAGTTTTATTACTATCAGTTGCAGTTTCTTAAATATTTTGATGATAATATAATGAATTATTCATTTGTTCGTATGACATAAGTCGTCTGAATACTTGTCGCGAGTATTCCTATACATGTAGGAGATAACCTGAAGTATACCGGGTGGGCCATTGAACATTCATATTAAATTGGTAAATGTGTACACGTTTCAGTGTTATTTGTATTGAAGATGCAGATTTCACACATTAACATGTTAATTTTTTTTATGTATGTAATATATAGTATTTACATAATTATGATGTTAAGATTGATAATAAAAAAGACATTTTACTTTATATAGTTTTATTAAAAAAATATAATTCCAGTTCAAATAAAAATTAATCAAGTTTTCTACCAAAATATTTTAATAAATAACTTAAAAACAAATCATATTCTAGTAAATCAAAAAACTAAACAAAAAATATATTAAACATATAAAACTAAGCTCTCAGATCGGATTAGGAAGGAAAAAATTAGGATTAGCTTTAGCTTTGTCATAACTATTAGCAATATATTTGTTATAGTTTTATTTTGCAATTTCTATGATCGAACCTCAATTTAAATTTAAATATTCTCTTTGAACACCGCCAACCAAAATGGACTACTGTATGCTGGCATAGCTGACATATTACAGCTGCGCATTAGTACACAATCAGGAGAATGAAATGGTTTAGTCCTAACAGATTTACTGATAAATATTAAACAGTATATTTTCGATAATCCTAATGACTTTGTGAAAAATATTACATAATCTATGAAACTCTATGGAGGCATTGTAAAATCACCAAATGACCTTAGTAAATTTTTGATTTACGAAATACAGACACTTTTGAAAGCGATAAGAAGGTGTTTTTAATATTTAGATATAAAAAGGAAAGAACAATTTGCTCTTTATAATAATGTCGTCTTTGTGTATCAATTAACTTTTTTTTCAACTATTTATAAACTTTTGAGTGCGTGTTTAGAGCTCCTTGAGTAGGTTTTAAAAAAGCGTCGGCATCTTTTACCTTTAATAGTTAATGCATAGAAAATAATTATAGGATATTGGTTCCCTTACAAAACTATTACAATTTTGCACGTGTAGGTAGGACATAAATAATTATGCTACCTGCTATAGTAGGTACAGAGTAAATAACAGGGGATTTTATACTTATTATTAATATGTACAAATTTCATTGTACAAATAAAAATTTTTACAAGTAAAAAGTGTAGGTAAGTAATTGTGATGCTGATTTTTAAAAGAGTTATACTTAACATATAGGTAGCTTGGCTTGAATTATTTGCATATATTGTTTAAAAATAGCTTATTGCGTATAATATTTTGGTCGGTCAGTGGTGGCGCGGTTTAAGGCGTCAGTGCTTGAATCGATGTGGCTAGAATGCTGTGGGTTCAAGTCCCGCAAACGATTACATAAAAGGTAAATATTATTTAAGTAGGTATTTGTGGTGTTTAATTTAAAATTCATTGACAGGTTAGTCACTTTTGACTTGTCGATATTTAATTTCAAATAATTTTAATTTATTGGTATAATAGTTTTTATAGTTAGATGTTTGACTCAACTTAAAGGAAGCCAGCTGAAGAAGCAATCCTAAAAATGCAGAAATAGGTCAGATCTCATATATTGTGGTTTTCGAGTTCCCACAGTTTCAAAAGTGAGCTTAGATATTTATAGAGTGTTTTCAATAAACAGGTTAGTAAATTTAGCTAGATTAATTTTTTGTCTGTGGAATTGTTCATTAGCATACTAGATGTTTGGTATCAGAGAGCATACATAATGACTTGAATGATAGGAATTGTAGGAGATTTGATTTATATTAGCTTAAAATACCTTTCTAATACAGTAAAAAATGTTAGAAAAGCTAATAATAAAGAAAATATGGGTAGGTATTGTGGGTGCAATTCAACGCTGGTCGGGGCTTTAGTTCGCAGATTAGTTAGTTTCACACAATATTGTTAATACCTAAAAATATATAAAAAAATATTATTATTGTTATTATATTATCGTCATGGTGATGATAATGATAAACACGACAATGATATATGCAAAGTTCATATTTTGCGTATTATTCATATCGTATGCATCTTTTTTAATATTTGCATATACTCTACTAGCATGTTGTGCATAAAATCCATCAAATTGAAATAAGTACCGTGGAGTGGGGTTACTTTCATTTCCAGGGCGACTTTGATATAAACATCGGCGATGATAATTTATTTGTATTGTTATGACATTTCTTAAGATATTACGCAAATAGCGGCATGTGGCAGCTCCGCATAGTCAGCGCGATCATGTACTAGAGAATTAATCTTCTGTAGTTTACACGCACTCTTTTTCGACGGTGTATTTTTGACGTGTTTTGAAGACGTAATAACTTTGGAGCTAGAGGAAAGACGGAAACTAGTGTTGAGCTAATTGACAGTCCTTATTATATAAGCATGCCAGATCTTTAAAGTGGCCAAAATAGAATAAATTTCCATGGTAAACATGGCGGAAAATTTAAACATTGGGTCGTGGGGTAACTTTGATCTGGGTGGTGGGGCAACTTTAGCAATTACCAAAGTAACCCCTTATCCAATGTTAAGTTAAAAATGTTAAATGTTAAGTTTTCAATGGTAAATGTTATATTTTTATATTTATATAAACAATAAAGCAATATAAAAGACTTCATCTGCAGAATATACGATACATTTTCAATTTTCGGTGTTTTATTGCAATTTTGGGCCATTTTTTCCTAGCCAGTTAATATGGTTTATTCAGCATATATATTTTCATAATTGCTGGAATTATTGGGGTTACTTCCGAATATAACTAAAATAAGAGGTGTGATCAAAGCAGCCCCACTCGGAGTTTAACTTTGTTTTGGTCTTCAAGAATTAATTTCACAAAAACTATAATTATTTTTAACAGAACGACTGCACGAATGGATACCTTGAAAGAAAACCGATGTTTATGTTATTTTTGTTAGAAATTTGAGGGTATAACAAACGAGATATCCTTTTACAAATTAAAATTTGTATCAAAGTAACCCCACTCCACGGTACATTTTATTGTCGGGATATAAAGAGTCAGGGATAATTATCTGAGAGATTTATTAGCCCTGTTAGCAGAATAGTTGGATCGTCAGGCGCAGGTAATGCCCGCATAAGGTTGAAAATGCATTGTTTTAGTTGAAATGCACGACTGGAAAATTTAATCTGGCATTGTGCGAACAAAGGTATTACTCAGATAATAAAAATAAAATATTGGTAAATTATGTGACTGTAAGTCCATGTAAGCAGATAATCCATTTCTACATTTCATTTCTGTTTCTGCTTTTGAAGTTATCACGTCGATGGTGTTTTATGTCTAAATTAAGTTGTATTTTATGTTTCTTTTTAAGTAAAACAATAAATTTGCATTTTTCAAACATTTGTTTAACATTTCAATATTTTGTGCATATTTTTAAGAATTTTTTTATGTACAAATGTCGAGTAGGTTATATTTAAGTGTTATTGTTTGCAACTGAGAAGATTGTATGCAGTTGGTATCAATAAATACAAATGTACATACCTGTTCAATATCATGTAACTTTTTTCGTCATATGACGAGTATTAATTAAAAACGAAATTCATTGTACATATATATTTTAATATGGCTTATAGCATTGGTTGTAATATTTCGAAAGAAAAAATAATAGTAAAAAATGAGATGAGCCATATTGTCATTTAAAATTTTACACATGAACTTCCTAACTAGAGAAGATAGAATAGGCACGTTGCCCTTCCTCTTAATGGGTTTCAATAACTGAGGTGGTTTATTTCATGATTTTGCTTTATTTCTAATATTTAAATTATTTCTTCAATCAGTTACAGATACTAGTACAGAACGTCTCAGAGAATCACCATTGTTTGAGGAATGTAGTGTAGTACCAACAATAGAAACCGAAGTAAATACGTGGGTGGTTTCAGATGTTCTGATAGCGGGCCTCTCCCATACACCGTAGCCCAAAAACAACAAGGGAAAGTCAAATATTTCCAGCTAATGTTAAAGAAGTGCACATTATATCTGCAACTGGCTGCGACCAGTTACCTAATTCACGGCACGACAACCAAAAATACTATAATAGATTGAACATTTCTTCCATCTGAAGTTCCTAATTCTTTTTCAAAAGGAAATATGTTGTCTTTTAAAAATATTTTGTGACAAAATAAGTGTAAATGTACAAACAACAACATAATTTCATTGAATGAATTCTTAAAAGAGTAATACTACTTCTCTACTAACTGGTAATGGTAATAAAATGTTTCACAAATGTAATTTAATCAAGTATTTATAATGTCGGATCATGAATGACTTGCTACTGTGAATGAACTGATTAACAATATTGCATCAGTGTTGAAACAGATTCTTAGATATAATATTGGCTCACCTAATTACCTTCATATTTGTGGTAAGCAACAACCAGATGATCTTGATCTATGATCTTATTTTGCTGTAAAAGAATGAGAGGCGGTTTTATGTTACGGACGAATATTTCATTTAATAATCGGGCTATTTATACATAGAAGTGCTAAGTGGACGAATTAATTATAACAATTTACCTAAACAAATGAGTTTTAAGTAATGGGTAAAGTAGATTGTTATACGAGTATTAATTATGATATCAGTTTTGAACTTTCGTATTACATTTATTGAATTACAAATTTCATATGTTTGCTGATAGTACTACATGCAAAAATATACAAATTTTTGTAAATGATTTACTATTTAGCTTTGTTTGAAGAACGATTAGAAACCATCTTTTTCAAAGAAAGATCATTCGAAGAACACCAAATCACCGACACTAATAAATTTGGTATGCCTAGAAGGAAAAAGACTAGTTTCTAATACATTGTAAATTATCAAAATAATTTACGATTCAATACATTTTTGGTTTGGTGCATGGGCTTCAGTACAGAACGTATAAGTTCTGTTATATTTAACCAGAATTTTAGAAATGCTTATTTATTTGTTATATGGGTAGTTAAATTTTACAAATACTTGTAATTATTATATCAAATACCAAATTTGTATTATATGCCTACAATAACATTCTCTGTATTATTCTATCTTTCTATTATTTTAATATACAACGATCTACGGATATCATTGTTAATATAGTATAAATATATATTCCAGGAAACAAGTGTTAAAAATTAGGGGTAGTAAAATGCATGAAATTATTGTGCCTGAATATATACCGGGTGTACGTTTTTATTGAGTACGCCATTAATTCAAACTAAGTTTGACTTTACTTTTAGTAACATATACGACATTTAAAAACATATTCTATAGACTGGTCTTGTTACAAATGGAACACCTTGTATATTTTTCAATTTTTGGGTTTTTCGTGGAATTTTAAACATATTTCATTTAACCTTCCTTTGCTTTAACATAAACTTACATAGTCATGCATATAAGGTTGTTCACTTTTGTTATAAGTATGTGTGGCTAGAATGGCAAAATAATGTGTATCTTACAAACGATTTTTAA
The DNA here is from genome assembly GCA_025584915.1 of Monochamus saltuarius. NCBI lineage: Eukaryota > Metazoa > Arthropoda > Insecta > Coleoptera > Cerambycidae > Monochamus > Monochamus saltuarius. The sequence goes on along the minus strand of CM046727.1, from coordinate 16,933,510 downwards.
AAGTTGTTATTTTATTTGAGAGGAATTTAAATACACACAATGTCAAAAGTGTTGGACTCCCCTCATTCCTGTTAAAGAAATTTTGTTGTCAGAAAAACCAAGTACATTTATAAAAGCATATTGTTTTCTGAATCTTTTTTTATGAAAAGAATATGTTCCATAAACTGAGTACTTAGAAAATAAAAAACCAGCAAATGTGTGACATTATTGACAAAATTTATTAAATCAAAAAGAAGTAACAAAGCAAGTTCTCGACTGGAATAATAGTCGGTATGAGCTCCACCACGTTCCAATAGCATATTGGCACGTCTGTGCATTAATATAATCAAGTGTTTAACAATCTCTTGCGGACTATTGTTCCATTCCTCTTCTGTCGCTACGAATAACTCATCTGCAGTCTGAAGTGGACGGATATGGCTATGAATGGCTCTAGCAACAAAATCCCACATGTTTTCAACAGGATTCATGTCAGGAAAGTTGGCTGGGCAATCTAATCTATTGATATGTCCTGCTTCAAGTGTCTCCTGAATCCTTCTTGAGCGTTGTCGTCCATAAACACAAAATTTTCACCTAATTCACTATGTAGGGGGTAGATAATGGGCGTAATAACTTGTTCGATATAAATTTGACTGGTCATATTCTATGGTATGCGAATTAATAGGGTGCGGCGGTTGAACATTATTCCATCCCAAAACTTTACGGTCCCCCCTTCATACGGAGCAACTTCCTGGAGAAAATGAAGTCGCTATTGACGACATGGTTCTCTCCAGACTCTTTGTCGATTGTCATCAGTAACCAGTCCAATTCTGGTTTCGTCTGTAAATAAGACCCACCGCCACTGGCGTAAAAGCCAATCTCTATGCTTGCGCGCCCACTGAAGACGGGCAGCACGATGCCTTGGAAGTAGAGTGGGGACCCATAATGGTCTTCTAGCACGTCTGGAGTTGTCTTCGAATAGTAGGTGTCGATATAAGACGGCGAAATGTACCTTGAAAGTAGGCCCTGAGAACTGAAGCTGAAGATGTGCAGTGTCTACGGACATATTGCACCAAATACCGATCCTCCCTTTGATTAGATACTCAAAGACGTCCACTACTTGGTCTATTTTCCACGGTATCAAATTCTTCATATCTGTGTACTATTCGTACAACAGATGATCGGAATGCCCAAAATGTTCGATATCTGATTATTAGAATGTCCTGCATCGTGTAAAGCAGTCATTCTTGCTCGGGTAAACGCAGAAATTTCATGTTCTGGCATTATAATGTACAAAAATTCAAAGAAACACTAGGCTTAATACACTGCCAAACTGACTAAATTTGTAAAAACATTAGTAATAAAGTAAAGGTTCATGGTCTGCAATTTTGTATTGTCTTTTCTGTTCCCTAAGTACATGTACTTTCTTACCACATTAAGAAAAACCACTAGGTTTAATCTAATCATTTTATATAGTATAGGGGGTCCAAGACTTTTGACGTGTGTAGTAAAAGTATATAAATCAAAACATCAAGAATTTTATTTTTGATATTACTTTTATTTTATTTTTCAAGATTTCTGTACCTAAAATACCACAAATTTGACTGAGAAACTAAATATGTTCCGTGTTATTAATTAATAAATATTGTATATCGTAAAATAAAAATGTAGATTAAGGTCGCCGTATTTCTCGATGTAAAATGATCAAATTTGTACTGTTTTTAACGAAATTTCAAAAAATAAAAAAACAGAAAGTATTATTAAAAATAAAATTATTGATATTTTGTTAATCCACTTTTACTATTTAAATTATCCTCAAATAATATAATAATTTTTAGAATGTACTTGTATGACACATTATTTTACTATTCTAACCTTACATTTTAATAATTATTTTCTCATACTTATAAACAAAAGTGAACAATTTTATATGCAGAACTATGTAAGGCTATGTTATAACAATATTTACAACTACAGCTGAATTTAAAAAATACGTATTTCGAAAGCTTTCTGTACCTAAAATGTTTTGATTAAACCGCTTTCTAGCGTTATATATTCGTTATACTTGGATACCTTTAAATATTCGCAGATGGCATGAAATAACATTTCTTTTATTTGTTAAACTTTATATTATTCAGTTCTTAAATGTCCAAAATTACTTATATTTGTAGAAAACACTATTTAAATAATACACCCTTAAGACTATTGGGAAATTATCATCACACTTTAGAATTGCGTTCATAAAAGATTTCAAATAAGTTTTTGAAATAATTTTTCTTTCAATGATATACTCGTACATGTATGTTAGGCATAATTTATTTACTATTGTATATTGTAATTGTATTATTTACATTTTTTTAAATTAAATTTATTGTGCAATTAATAAAAACGTTTTGTCAGTAAGAACCTACATTTGCAAGCAGAAGGTGATTTGAGCGGTTTAAATTTAATTTAGGTTGACATTTCTCGTGGAGGTTAGAATAGGTACGTATAACGTTATATTTATTTTTCTCTATATACGGGCATAAAAAGTTTTGATATCATTAGAATAAAAAGTTTCCACTGGCAATTGTTTATTTGCACAAGGTGTGACGTGGTTTATAATTTTTAAGTGTTCCTTGAATCAAGGTTAATTGATATTAATCTAGATCAGCATTACATGAATATTTCCGTCTTTGTGGGCGAAAGGGAATGATAACACCATAATTATTACTTAATATTTAATCACGAATCACTTTATAAGCAGAAGTAATCTACACTTTTCGAAAATGCTGCTTAATGCTGATGATTAATTAGTTATTAATTTGTATATGAGAAATTTTACGTTTATGGCGGTCAAGATCCAGACGACTTTGCGATTGACATCCTCAAATTTAACAATCTAGCGTCAGTTTATAGTTATTTATGTATCAAGGGAGTTATGAGGATGTTAATTATCGAGGAATTGTTAATTAGCCCGAGATTATTAACATCCAATGACTCACATGATATATAACAATTTTTATTTAATACTAAATATAAAATCCTGATAGCTGATCTAGTAATCTTATTTTACAAAATATTATCACACAGAAGGGATTATATTACAACTGATAAGCTTTTTCTAACTCCCAATCCTTTTTATAAAAATTATTCGTCAAAAGATTGGTTAAAAATATTGTTAATGAATGTTTTAAGTGGACGAAAATATAAGCTGAAGAAATTCGGGTGGACAAATAAAAGATATATGTAATCATCACTTCAGCCGTTGAGTGAGAAATTAGAAAGAGGCACAACCTTAATGGTGAAATGCGTATTCGATCTACAAGTTTAACACCCTGTATCTTGAAAACAAGGGCTCTAATAGAAAATATCTATAGGGCAAAATGATTTTAAAGTCGGACAAGAAATAAAGGCTTTCATGTTTGACGTTTCGTTATGTTTTACAGTAGGGGTTTTTTGGGCCAGAGATTTGTCCGTCTTTCGAGAACTGTTTTAACGACTGTCAATTTTGAGTGTTCAGTGTGATTCAATGGTTTAACAAGCAAAGAAAACCTCCGTGAACAATAAGTTGCCGATAAATTGACGAATCTTAGAACCAAAGAGCTGCTATTACCTAATAATAGTATCTAGGGCCCAAAAGTGGATACGCATTTTGCCATAGGGTTGCACCTCTATCTATAATTTATCACTCAACGCTTCAGCGCAGTATCAAATTTAGCTTAATTTGGGGTGTTAATGAACAAGAATTAATTAAGATCATCTATAAAACCTTATTCATAACAACAATCATAACTCAGATGTTGTAACTAATCTCTGAAATAAATCTTTGGATAACAAGTCAATGTCAACAGCTCATTTCAAATCAGCACCTACAAGAGAATCATTAATAGTATATGTCAATCAGGCAAATTAATTGTGTTTTCAATAATTGTTCACTTTAAAATTTATTATTAATACACATTCATTGTCTTTTGTTTCTGTACTTTTAAATAAAGGTTAAATTAAATTTTAAAGTTATTCTATGCATGCAATTGTCTTGACAAATACAACTCCAGCTCAGATTTTGAGCCTGATATTGTCGCAACAGTTGTTGTTAAATTTTCACAACAATAGATACTTGGAAACAAATATGTATAAAAAATAACTGGCTAAATATTGTCAGATCTGAGTGTCGATCGCAGTGCTCTCTGGATCTGGATGACATACGAACGTCAAAATTTGTAGCTAAATGTGAAGCCTAATACTTTGATAGAGAAGCTTATAATAATAATTAGTAGTTACACTATTCTTAAGTTGATTTATTAATATTTGAAATTTAATTTTCTAATAAATCACAGGTCTACCAATAGAGATTTTTTTTGTACAATAATCTTGTTTTTGTAGGCGTCTGTAAATGAATTAACAATGATTCAGGCCTTTACGAAAATATATAAAATGTAAATAGGAATTCGTATAGATTACAATGTTGTCGTACGTTACAATTTTAAGGATTTTCTGGGGAACTTCTATTGTTTACTTTATTAATACTGATACAAAAAACAAATTACGTTACAAGAGCTTTTACTTAACCTTAGTTTGGATTTTTTTTTTATTGTCTTTGGTCAGATATACTATGTATTTAATTTGGAATCATTCAATGACACGTAGAAATTAAAAAACATTCACAGCTATCACAATATTTATATTAATCTTTATATAAAGAATAATATGCAAAACCTATAATTAAATACCGATTGCTTAATTGTTTTTTATCTGCGATAGAAATAAATAGATGTTTAATTCCATTGAGTCAGAATAGTATAAACAGAAAATTCTACAGGCGCAGAATCGCTCTGTCAGTATACTTACGTAAATAGATCACCAAATGGTACGCTTGTGATTATTTGTGTCATAGATGTTGATTTTTGAAATACTATATTAGTATAATCGTATGACGGTGGATACGAGGTGAATTGTATGCAAACAAGCTTGACAACTTTTAAAAGAACGCATTTTTTATAGCAAATTAGTTTGTACTTACTTTGTACTTTCGTTCGTTACTCGATATATCGTGGTGAAACCTTGCATCTATTGTACGAATGCAGTGAAATATGAGAACCTGAATAACAAACAATTTTCGTATCAAGTTGAATGAGAGTGAAATGTTAGATTTTTAAAAGTTGTTGTAATGAGAACTACCAACTAATAAATACCTCTGAAATGTGATATTGTAAAGTTTTTTTGTATGCGCATAAAGGCATATTGTAAATGGCTACGGAGAACGTAAAAGTAGAATTAAGAACAAAACAAATCAAGGATTTCTTTGCTATTATCATATTGATTTTATAAAATCTTTCACTGTCCCTTTTCCTAACTGTTAAATGGAGCAAATAAAGAGGGACCATTTTTTAAATAATTCTAATGTGCATGAATTTTCCTGTCAGCAAGACAATTACCCACAGTAACCATAATGTCATATCTCATATCAATACATTTATTTGTAATATATAAATATTTAAAATGTACATAACAGCAGAAATAGTGCTTCAACAATAGTTTCAAAATTTGTCAATATTAATGAGAAAATTGCAACAGATTATTTACAATATGTGGCACGTGCTTATATTAATGCTTCTAGGTATATCTTAGTCAGTTTTTAAAATATGTAGAAGTAATTTTTATATTAATAATATAATCATTCTAATCACGAAGATTAGTCCAGAAGTCGAAGATTTGTGCGGGAGAGGAGGCGGCATATTATTATTAAGCAGGCCGCATTTGCGTCCAGGAGTGACTTACGTTAGTAGGCCCTATATAGTCACCATTCAGTGTAGAGATGAGGGAAAATTTGGAAAACTTCATTAATTAGGATGGAATTAAACAGTTTCTTAACTGTGCACCTCTTGGTGCAATGATTGTTAGAATGTTCCTGTTTTCCTGTTCCTGTTGATGAAATAATTTCGGATCTTGAGGGCATATTTTCTGAATCCAAGGGAATATCCTCGCTTTCGTCTAGAATTTTCACAACCGTTCGTTTCTTGTTTTCAGTAGAAGTTTCGATGTAGCCTGCAGCGGCATAATTAGACTTTCAGCCACCATGTCTTTTTTTTACTCAAATTAGTTTTGGCACATTTATACCAAGAGGTTGTTTGGTACATTTACCAGCTTTATATTGAAGAAATAAACGAACATTATCACAGCTTTCATTTCTTAATTTGACGTATTTATTTTATTACCAGTTCTACTAAATTCAAGCCATCAATATTTCCAGATGTTATAAAAAAACTCTCTAGACACATTTTTTTGGGATTGGGTATAATGACTTCGAAGCATAGTGCTTCATTTTTCACATGTTTTATTTATTTATTTATTTAATAAATCCTTACCTTACAGGTATACACCCAATTACAAAGAGTAAAAAATAGAAGATTCTAAGAATTAATCGAATGGTACAAAAAAACAAGCATAGTAAAATAAAAAAAACTTAACTTATCTTAACTAAAAACAACAAAAATACAACGAAGAAAAAACAAGTATACAAAAACTATAAACAAGAGGAGAACGCACAACAATCAAGGTAGAGAGGTAAACATGAAGTTGAATAAATACAAATAACGTAATAATCAAACATATAAAATGAATTTGAACAAAATGAAATGAACCAAAAAAAATGCCAGAGTTTTCAGTGCAATAATGTTCTAGAGATGGTTGACAAAGAACAACTGAAAATATCCAAATTATTTTCTCTGTTGTACATATCGCATATTGAATATAACGGAGAGAATTTCAAAACATTTATCCTCGGCGTTGGTAAATAAAAGACACTAACATATCTTTGATTGACTCTAGGTACATATAAATTCAATCTCGATAAAATATCTGAGCAGTCAACAGAGTTATTAACTATGTTGTATATCATTCATTACCAACATGAAGTATGCCCTTCTTTTTTGAGGGAAGAAGAATTACACCTTCTTAGCAATTCGTCATGTGGAAAGCCTTGTTCTGGATAAAAACCGACATTAAAAGTCGAATACTTTAAAAATGTTCGCTATATTTTTTCTAAGATCTCAGTGAGAACATTATAGCCTGGAGCCCATACTACTGGAGCATATTCTAACTTAGATCTCACATATGACGTATAAAGAGTCTTAATTGCATCACTATTTGTAAAATCCCGTGTACATCGGACAATAAAACTAAAAGATTTCGAAGCTTCAGAAATAACTGCATTTACGTGAGGATAAAACGATAATTTGCTGTCAAATAGAACGCCAAGGTCTCTGAACATGTCCACTAGCAAAATAGGAACGGTTTTTAGTGAGTAGAGATAAGAAATTGGCGTTGATTTTTTAGTGAACGACATTGCATTTTTGTACGTTTAGATAAATATGGTTTGTAATACACCATTCACTAATTATAATTCAAGACACTCGATCCCTTTATTATACAAATTAGCATCATCAGCATATAATAAAAGGTTAGTACCCAGTCTGCAGCCAATATCATTGATAAACAAATTGAATAACAGAGGACCCAATGCCGAACCCTGGGGTACACCTGATGTAGCAATATATTGGGCTGATCTGAAGCCATGAATCTCAACATATTGAGTACGACCGTCGAGATAAAACCGAAATAATGCTATTAAATCGTCAGAGAGGCCAAATTGTGACAGCTTCTTTATCAAAAAGCAGTGGGCTAAGCCAGGGGTCGGCAACCTGCGGCCCTTTGTAACTTTTTGCGCGGCCCGCCAAAGCACCAATATTATTTATTTTTAATAATATTTATACTATTGTCTGAAGCTATTTATTTGTGGCATAATTTTAGTTTTTCTTTAGTTTTATTGGGTTTTTGCCACACTTCTGAAAAAATAAAGATTAATAATTAAATAAGCCCTCGATATTAAGAAAGGTGTTGTTAAATGTTTATATGATAGAGCAAAATTAATTTCATCAAACAATGATTTTTAATAACGAACTAAAATTAATTAAAAATGATTTAATAAATAATGAAAAACCTCCAAAAAATGATGATAGAACTTTCAAAAATATTACAGATAAAACGAACACTTTAAGACAAATAAAAGAAATTAATTATACAATAAAAATTCCATACATTCCTATATTATCAGAAAAGTTAAGAAGAATCGGTAATAAATTTAATATTCGAACAGTTTTTCAGACAACTAATACTTTACGATCATTTTTGTCTAAAACGCGTCCAAAAAATGATATACAAAATTCAAAACATTGCATCTACAGTATACCTACCTTGTGAATGCAATAAACATTATGTTGAAGAAACGTCTCGGCCTACGAATGTTAGAGTTGAGGAACATAAATAAAAAGACGGGAATTTGAAAAATCCAAAATTTGTAAACACGCTTTGGAAAACGGTCATTTGATTCAATGGGGTTCGGCAAAAGTTTTAGAGAAGGGAGATAATGCAACAAAAGGAATTAAAATAAACCGCGATTATTTTGTTAAACACGGAGATAAAGTGTGTGTCAAACTGTTCAGTAAACATTTATCATTGTTGGCTACAGTGGTATCAAGAAGAAGTAAGCAACAATAAAATAAAATTCATCTCTATGGAAGCAGATAACCAAATTTTAAACTGTTAAACTTGACATACGTTTAATATTTTCACTACTATTTTGAGAACGAAAACAGAGAGTTTTTCGAAACGTCAATAATACGAAAGTGCGCGATAGTAACGTGATTTTTGTTATTTTTTACTTATCTGCTTTTTTCAGTGTGAAATTTTTTGGTTAGGCAAACTTAGTTCTAAAAAATAACCCTTGACTGATCCGTTTGGCGCAACGGCTTATTTAATTGATCTTTATTATTTTTCTAGAAGTGTGGCAAATACCCAATAAAACTAAAGAAAAAATATTTATACTCGTATATGATATAAAAGCACTATTTATGTTTCATTTGAATGTGCGGCCCGCATAAAAAGTTTTATTTTGAAAATGGCCCTCCGTCCGAAAAAGGTTGCCGACCCCTGGTCGCTTTAGTGAAATCTAAATATATTCGTCCATTTGATGACCGCCGTCCAATGATACAGCAATATCATGTGTAACAATCATAAGATTTGTTGTCGTAGACCTACCTTTATAGAAACCATGCTGAAAAGGTGAAAGTTGATTTTTTGTTAAAGGAAAAATTGAGTCTTGAAGCAAAAATTCAAAAATTTTGCAAAAATTTTATATGATGGATACCGGTCTATAGTTAGTAACATCAGATCTGTCACCATTTTTATGTAACGGGCTGACTTTACATATAGCTTAAAATAAATATTGATTACAAAACTTTTTTTACTAAAAAACATATTTTTAATAAAGCTACTTTCATGAGCACAAATTCGTCATCGTCGTTTGTATCCTTCTGATTTTCGCATCGAGATATTTTTTTAAGTGACATTTCTGTTCTTATCATTGAGTAATAACACCAAAGAGATGAAGACGTATTGTGTTTGTTGTTGTGATGTGATTTTCATAATTTGTTGAAATATACTAAGTTAGTTATATATTTTTTTCTTTACACCATTTTTATTAGCGACCAAATGCTTGTTCGTATTTCTTCCGAGACATATTTGTAACGAAGTTGGAAATTCGTTACTTTTCAATATTGATAAAACTCAAGTACTTCGATTCTGTACTGCCCAAAAAAATTGCGACATTTTGGATTTACAAATCAATAGTACTCCTCTGTCTACTGACACTAAATGCGTAAAATTTTTGGGACTAAATTTGGACGTCAACCTTAATTGGAAGGATAATTGTATATCAATCATTTCGAAGTTGTCCTCTATTGCATATCTGTTTAGAAATATTAGAACAGTTCTTAACACTGATCAACTTCTTTGCTTATATTATGCTCAAGTGGAATCTCGACTGAGATACGGTGTTTGTTTCTGGAGTGGCTCCACTCTTTCCACTGATGTTTTTGTTGCACAAAACGAGTTTTAAGATGTATGTTTGGTGTCTCTAGTTCCTATTCTTGTAGGAATATATTTAGAAAATTTAGATTGCTTACTTTGCCAGGTATTTATATTTTTGAAATATGTATGTATGTTTTTAAAAACAAAGAAAATTTATCAAAAATGATATATATCACTGCGTAAATACTAGACAAAAACATAATTTTCATGTGCCTTACGCCAGATTAAATATTACTATGCGTTCGCCAAATTTTATAGGACCCAAAATATTTAATTGTTTACCTGACGAAGTAAGAAATATAAATAGTGAATTTTTATTTAAGATTAGATTGAAGCAATATTTAGTGGATCGATGTTTGTACTCCACATCAGAATATTCTCCATGTTCTTTGTAATTTGTATTTGTTTTGACTATTCCTATACATGTACTTCGTGTCTATGAGGAAAATAAAATTATTATTATTATTATTATTATTATTATTATTATTATTATTATTAACAGCTATATTTATATCATAGCAACGGTAACATTTTCTTAACAGACGATTTTTACTACTAGAATATAAATTAGGTATGTATAATAGTACTAAAAATCTAAATCCCACTTATTACATTTTTCACGAATAAATGTTGCATTAGTGGGCATATTTTACGACTGTTGAATTTGATTACACAAATGACACAAGGTTGTCCACTACATAAGTACTAAGAATTTTAAATTATTTTGTGTAAAAATTAAAAGAAGTTGGGGAAATTTTAACTATTTATTTGCAATGTACATTTACATTCATTTTCTACAAACTCTGCCTGCAACTTGCTCACAATCCCTACGTTTTTCGAAATTGTTTGTAGTACCTCTACATCCTCCATAAACAAATTTGACGCAGCCTTGTTCAGCGTTGTCCCAATAGTAACGAATCAAATAGGCATTACACGTAGGACCTTCCAAGACAGGTGGTACAGTACAGTCTGAAATGTTACATATACTAAATTACATATATTAAATTTGATGCAAAATTAATTAATTATAGCACAGAAACGTTTTTGTTATGTTTCATGAAATTACTAGAAATATCGAACATAAGTGAAACACAGGGTTTTTGGCTGTTTCACGCAGATACTGCAGGTATAATTCAATGCCGGTCGGGGCATTAGCCCGCGGAGTAGTTGTTTCCTGTAGTATCATTTATAGATTTAATGGCGCATCGCCCGGGGCGAGAGGTCTGCGGTCAAGTACCTACGATATTGTAGGTCGCTTTCTGCAAGTCGAGCCGCTTAGGCCGAGCAGGAAGTAGCAGACCAGTTACATCTCACCTGCACTCGATTTATATGTGAAACTACATATGAAGGAACAGCCAGTTCAATTGTCGGTCATCTCACCTATGGCATACTGATGAGGGCTAACAAGCCCGAAACCGGTCTATGTCTGGTGGAGTGGTCGACAAGGGTTCTTGGCTGTTTCACACAGATACTGCAGGTATAATTCAATGCCGGTCGGGGTATTAGCCCGCGGAGTAGTTGTTTCCTGCAGTATCATTTATAGAGCCTATAGTAGTGACTAGTGTAAATCTACCATATACTAGATTCATTGCAACAATACACTAAAATCAATTCTTTTGATGAATTATAAACTGGAATTGTTTGTCTATCGAAATTATTAAAATGAATTGTGTTTCTATAGTTACTACAAAAGAGTTCTGGTGATATTTTCTGTCCTTCTTTGCACAAACTAAAAAATATTTTAAACAAATCCTTTCAAATAAAAGTGATGGAAAATGAGTTATGTTTTACTTTATCATTACCAAAAGAAGGGTAAGTTGGTGCTATATTCATAACCATTAGAATAATAAATGGTTGGTATATCTTTCAACATCCATTGTTTAATATAGGTAAGTATTTAAATTGTGCAAAGTCATGCATCTTTCACTATTTTTAATGCAGTAGTATTTATGATCCGGTTTGTTAAGTTCTGTATACTATGTATTAAACAAAATCATAAATATTTCTACTACAAATTTTACTAATTCTATATGGCAAACACCTTTTGTAGTAGCGATAACTGTATGTTATACTTTGCAGTTTATAGAAAGAAGTGACACTTTAAAATCAAAAAATGCATGTCACTTTGGTCCGTCTCCTCTATGCTTTTATACTACTCATTATGTACAGGGTGTTCGTTTATATTTTGACGTCTAGGTATAGAGTTTATTTTAAGAATTTAAAAAATGTTTGTACTATCTTTTGCACTCAATAAAACAATCAATTGATTGTTAGAAAATTTAGAACAAATCAGCTTCAACTTTTTAATAACTCTGTGTGCTTTTTGTATAATATTATAAAGAGCTAAGATTTGATAATTATATCCCAAATAGTAAGAGGTATATGGCCAAACAATTGTGCCATTTATATACTTCAATCTACCATGGTTCCTCATACTGTTTTGCTCTGGTTTGGTAACTGGAATCCGCCAGCAAATTTCTTATTCATGCCAGCTAATCGACACAAACATCCCATTTATTTACATGCATTGGCTCGATTTTTAGTAAAACACATTCCCTCAGAAAGTGACGTAAATTCTCATGAGAAAATGCAAATCTGTTTTTCTTGACCATCCTCATTGTAGTTTTTTTCCCATAAAAAATGGAGAATTATTTCACATGTTGTTTTGCTAAAGGAATATACAGTTTCAAGGATTCTAAATGATTGTACACATAGATAATAATATACTCAGACGGTTTTTAAGTGGAACGAAGTCCCCCTCGAATTTATTTCACCGTATTCGGGAATCGAGGCTCAGGTGTGTTATTTTTATTTAGACTTACAGCAGGTTACTTCTCGTAAAACAGTTGCAAAGGAACCGTACGTTGGGATACGTAGTTAGAAGCAGAGTCATATTACTACGTTCATTTTGACGGCATAAAAAGTATTCTACAGCGACTATACTCAAGTCTCGACTCAAGTGATTCTACTTCCATTTTATATTCTCAATGGATACTTAATGGTCCTAAAATGTGCGAAAATTTAGTATATATACATTTTAATTATTGACAAATACCTTCAGCTATTCACCGTCGTGACAGCATCAGGATATTCAATAAATAACGCAATAAATAATATTTCTCATTTACGATAGTTTATTTCCCAGTTATAAGGACCTAGTACTGAACGTGTGAAGAAAAATTTTATAGCGTTTTGCAGAACAATCCAGGATTTGTTGACTTAATACCATATAGTAGATCTTTTTGATGACAAAGCATTAGATTTTTCTGAACCCACCCTAAATGTGCCATCCATGAAAAATTATGTATACTTTAAATATGCTCCAATAACCTCTGTGAACGCGTTGAACACACGTTTTTGAAACCGAAATGGATTATTAGTGACAAACACTACAGCCTAACACCTCAACATTGACAGCAGCTGCTGGTTATTCAATGTTATTACAGTACTACAAGTGAATAATTGGATTGGTGGATATTATAAATTGCCAGTACAAGGTAACATGTCGATTTTAACTTTTTGTAGGTATACAGAATCGGAAATTGCGGATCTTTACAGAGAAAGTAGAAATGGCCGCTTCATCCCAGCGAAGGTACGGAATATAAGTGGCGCGGTAGTATAATAGAAAACTAAATTTTATTTGTATATCTGCCCTATTCTTCTCAAAATCCTTTTATTGCATTTAAAATGCTGACGTGTATTAATTTATTTGGAAAGAGTAACGAATAAAACACGGCGTGAATAAGATCTTTAAATTTTGAATGTCCATTTAGCGCGTCTACAATCTCCGATAACGGCCGATGGTAGGCGAGAGCTAACGAGAGCCGCGCAACAAAAACGGTATCCTCACAGATTACAGACCTCAATCCGGTCACCTGATGCCAGTGTTGCCAGGTCTCATGCTTTGACATGAGATCTCATGCATTACGAGGAAATCTCATGCTCTCATATTTTGATTACAAAATCTCATGCTTTTTAATAGACACAAAAAGTTATAATAAAATTATTAAAATTACTCTTTGAAATCTACCAAAACAAAGACCTAACGAGAAATGAAGGCAAAATCGAGGGCAAAATTAAATAGATAGAGGTAGGTATCTACAATATTTGGGTACTTGAAATGTCCTTTATTGTAGACTGCTCTCTTAATAATTAGCAATGAATACATAAACGGGTATGACAGTCGACGGATATGCGGTGTGTGTGCTGTATTCACGCTGTATTGCAGTGATTCTTAACTCTATTCCGTAAGGGTACCTACATTACAACAGATTTTACGACCCTGCGTCACGTCAACTGCTCCTCAACGTTCGCCCGGCCTAACAATAAAATAAAATAGAAAGGTTACGTGGTTAATAACTTTTAAGTAAGCACCTGTAAGTACCTACGTACAATGTAATATAATGATAAAATAGCATAACATAATGCTTTTTAATGAAATAAAAATGGCATTACAAAAGTAATTAAAAATTAAGATGGGTCAAGAGGTGTTTTTTGATAAATTAAGCCATCTCATGCTTTTTTTTCAAACCTCATGCTATTTTGAAATTATTCTCATGCACTGAATTTTTCCCACCTGGCAACACTGCCTTATGCGAACAGTGGAAGCACGCTGTGGTGGAAGTATGCGTGTAGCATGACACAGATACACGCAAGCGGCAAAACACAATTCACCATCAAGATCCTCACTTTCCAAATGTGTATGTTTGCACCTCGGCTTCTACAAGCAAAAACTTCGTCCTAAGTGCGCCCCTGATAATGACGTCATCTGCGAACGAAGTGCGGGTTTTAGTTATGTCTCTAAAATTCTGCACACCAATGTATTTCCATTAACTTATTAAAAGGGTTGAGTTACAGTCCCACAACTGTTATTCGAAACTTGATTTTGTATCTCTAATAGTAACGATAATAAAGGATGAAGTAAATTTGTCACAGAATTTGCCCCGATCGCCCCTACACGATACTGGTAAACAAACAAAATAACGCCGTGTATCTAGGCGCGACTGAAATATTGAGAATAGACGAGAATCGTACGAGAAATGGATCTAGAGATGCCAGAAAATACCTGGAATATTTGTTTGGTCTATCAAAGAAGAATAAACGGTAGAGTCTAGTCAGTTTTGAAATTAGAGTCTTGAGTTACAGTTTTAAATTGGAGTGTTTAGTTGGAGTGTAGAGTTCCAAAGTGAAATAGTGTTTAGTTGAGTTGTAATTAGTATTCAGTAGTGTACAGAGTAGTTAATAAAGATAAGTGATTAATTAACGGATTGTTTTTCTGGTAAAAGAAAAGGTCGGGTTGGGATATATACACATTGTCGTTTAAATCATTAACAAGTAATAAATCCCAATAAACATCTACAGAATTACTTGTGAAGTGAAAAATTATGTAAGCACCACGAACTATTTCATATTATGTATTTTAGATATAGATCCATCAATTCTTATTCCATATTATTGCGTCATAGGGAAAGTAAAGGACCTAATTTGCTGCCGTCTAGTAATTAAAGTTTATTAATAGTTATTTTGAAAACTTCAATTTATTTCGCATTTTATTATGTTGAAAACACGAATATTGCCTATTTTTAAATAGTTATATTTTCACTTGGAAATTACCTTGGACAATTTATTTCATGTTTAAAAGTTGACACCATTAAGGAACAAAATAATTATTAGTCAGTGACAATGATTCTTTGTAATGCAATTTCAATTCATTTTATTTGGACCAAAGATTACAAGCACCTCCTCTTCACATTTTACCTTGTCAACGTATTAGTTATACACACCTCAAAAATAAGTATACTAACGCAAATTTTAAAAGATCGGAACCTTCGCTTTAAAAAAGCCTAAAATAATATTAATTTTTATGTATTTTGTTGTATTTCTATTGTCTGTTTTTTAATAATAAAATTTTAAACCACATCATTTCATAATAGTGCTATAATCAAAGCGATTAGTGAGCTAAACAAAATATAAACGTCTTTGTTAAAAGTAACAATATAGTACAAAACAATGAGAATGTAAAAAATAGGGCGTACTTAAAGGAAATCCCGATTTTTTATTAAATATTTACTAGTATATTAAATTTACTTCTAAAAATCAATCAGAAAAAAGTTCTGGGTCAAACTTTTTATTTTTTCCATTTCGCGTTCCATTTTCAATTTCTATATTCACTTCAATTTATTGTTTTTTTTTTCAATAATAATCTTAAAACACTACGATCTTCAAATGGCTTGTTTTCACATTAAATCAATAGGTATATACAAATCACAAAATGTTTTAAACCTATTTAGGTATTATTATATTATAATTTTACTTTAAATGTAACACTGTAATTTTAGCTTTTGCATAAAATAGATTCCTATGTACTCTTCAATATTAAATATAAATATATGTTAAGGAAATGATTCTAGCTATTAAAAATAATTTAAAATAAGAAATCTAAACAATACCAACTAGAAAATCAGACCTACCTTCTTAGTCAACTATTTATGTAACTGCAAATACAATTTTCCTTTGACGGAAAATAATTATTACTTACCTGATTCAGAAAATGGTTGTACGTCTTCACAGAAGGCATTTGCAATAAAAATTGCAAACAACAAGAATGACAAATTTAGTTTCTGCATTGTGTAGACACCGTTTATACTTATTAAGCATCTATAATTTGTCTTTATATACATACAAGAAATGCAAATTTAAAGATAATATAATATGGAAAAAACGTATTCGTATATATAATTATTTAAATATGATAACAGTATGTAACAGTTTAACCATAACATTTTATATATAGAAATTTATATTATTTAAGACATAGTGGTGATAACAATGTAGTAGAATTAACATTTCATATTTTGAACGAGGAAAATTAAGAAGGTGTACTTAAACTTAACAATATAGGGTGTTCTACAAGATCTATTACAAACTTTAGCAGTTTCGTTTTTATTTAAAGCATTTTAAAAAATATAATTTAATATTTCAATCAAAGCGACCTAATAAATAAAGGAAAATATAATGTTTCTATTAAATAACTTGGTATGCCATGAGAAAACAATTGTCCTTAGTTTCAATAGCAACCGTAAATATAGATCAACTGACAAACTATACGTTCCAATCTTAGTTAAAGCGTACTTTTATTAGACGTTTATTTAAAAAAGAATCAACGCTGCATTTACACAAATGAAGCAAGAATTTTTATTAGGAGTTACTACACGTGAAATGAGAAGATGAGCACAGCACTGTATAAGAAATAGAGGGTCACATTTTGAAAACGAAAGATAATTATTATAGTACTGATTATTATCTGCATTTACTATGTTCATAATTGTAAAATTAATACACATAATTATTTCCTCTTGCACTTTAAATTAGCTTTTAAGGATTGGACAATTGAAATAAATATTTAGCGTTTTGAAAGAAACTTTTCATAAGAACTGAAAGAGCATTGCTTAGGTGAGTTTTTAATAATATCTGAATAAACATACACAAAGGTTTAAATAACAAAGTAGAACAACATGTTTATGAAGTTCTAGGTAAGTAACGAAGCCACTTTGTATTTTATTGGTTAAATAATTTTAATAATTCATTCATTCCTAATAAAAAAAAGTATAGAAATATTTGTTATAAAAAGGTTTGTTTTTCTTCTACACTTCAATAATTATAGAAAAGCACGGTTAAATTAAAAATATTAAAAAATTGATTATCACAAAAATTGTGTCACGTGGTATATAGGTATGTTTGTTTCAGTCGACTCGAAATCACCTTATTGTAGCGACTTGCAAGACACCCTGTATAAATCAGACGACACCTTTAAAAATAAGTAGAAACTGTAGCGATATCAGTCATTTGGTAAAAGAATTATAGAAATACGATCTCTTCCCAAACGGGAAGCAACTCAATACAAATTTTTGCAAAATTGCAGCAGTTACTGTAATAAGAAAACGGGGTTGCAATACACTACTAGTAGCTTTTTTAGCAAAATTGTTTTATTATGACAATCAACAAACTCTATACCTAGTATTTAATTTTAGTTTTCCGTATTTTTTCTTTAAATATTACCGCTGTATATTTCCAAAACTAAAAGTCGCAAACACACGCTCCTATATTTTTTTTATAATTTGGAATGTTGAATTCTCCGTAAAGTCTGACCAAGATTTTAGTTTCACTGCTTTCCAAAAAGTGTTTTGCATTTCACTTAGAAACTAGTTTGACATGAAACCTAATATGAGTTCATTGTGAACAACAATCTCTTAATATAAAATAAAATATTCCTTCGTCAGTATTTTACTTTTTATTATGATGTGTTCTTTTATAATCTTTCCATTTTGATTAGTGTTACGTGAGAAGAGTACCGAATACTAATAGGTTCTAATGCTATAAGTAAAAAGTTAAATGTTTTTTGGGTCACACAAAGCAGTTTTACTTTTTATGTTTTTTAAATAGAGCGTGAAAAAGCGGATTTCTGTGGAATTACGTAATGATGGCAGAAAAACCATCTAAGTGTCATGATAAAAAATACCTATTTGTATACAAGGTGATTTAAAAAAAAATGGGAATAGATCCGTCATGAAAATAAAATCAATATCATAAAAATAATTTTATAAAATCCTCATAGTCCAAGAAAAAATTGCCTATTGAAATTGTATTTTGAGTCTTTACTTCGCTGGCTACTGTAGTCTGTAGTGCCATCGGAATGCAGGCGATTTCGAATACTAAAATCCGATTTTAGGATTGACGTTTTTGTGATAGTTTTTACATTAGTTTTTTAAGCGTTAACATAAATAGCAACTCGAAGTTGATGGATATCATTTTAATATATGATGAGGTAAGACAAAATGCTTTAGCAGCTTTTCGTCTCTACGTAGAACAATTTCACGGTGTACATGTGCCAAATGCAGTAGTGCAACGCGGGCGTTACACGGGTAACTTATAACTGAATCGTGGAAGAGATGAAGGTCTTGTGCTGTAATAGGTAATAAGTAAACTATTTTCTCTTCAACCGTCACAAACTACCTACTCATCTTGCCCGCTTTTAGAGATATCTATTTCATTTAAATTTGGCACAATTTTCCCTTCTCATATCGGATGCTTATGACTACAATCTGATATTATTACGTAAAATTATTTGTTGTTTGTCATGTATCATGAAAAACTTTCTAACACTCGAATTAGGGGTCCCAAAGTGGTGCCATAAATTCTTAAGGTATTTATTGAAAAGTAAAGAATCGTTGAAGGTATAGGTTGCTAAATTTTGATACGGAGGGGTTTTTAACGAAGCTGAAAAATCCGTTAAAAATAATAAACATTTTTGAAAACATATTATTCCCGTTTTTGATCCTACATGCAACGCCAATTACTAAATTTACACTTTACAATTGTTGGTTTGTAAGCATGCATAAACTGCCAAAAATTGAGAACAATTGAATGAGAAGTGGACGAGTATTAAAATAATTTTACCAATTCACCATTAAAAAACTGAATAATTCTCAAGGAAAAAAATATTTTTTTATTTATTATCTATATGTACTATAACACATTAATATCAAGCTTTACATACTTAAAGAGAGTTGAAGTTTTTAACACACATTATTTTAGTTATGTATGAACAAATTCTTAGATGTTTCATGATGTAAGTACTATTTCGAATAAGAGCTAGCTCTAGGAGCTGTCTAAGTAAGTTGGTCTAATATAAATAACATTTTGATCCTAGAGATATCTATGGACCCAAGTTCTTTCAACCTTTCTAGAACATCCTGTTAATACCCTTGATGTATTTGGGTTTTGTATCTATACGCTCATTAAAATCTCCACTAGATACAGCTACATTAGTAGGTACTTTTAGAAGAAATAATTTAAAATATTTTGAAATTTTGGTTATACCTACATCTGACAGAGACATTAATGGAACACTTTTTTTCAGAAAAAACTGCCCTGAGAATTGACTAGTTGGTGTTTCCACTTGTCGGCTAAAACATTGATCTGATAACAAAAATGAATATAAATAACATTACTTAATCCCCATTAAATTTAGATTTTTGTATCTGAGAGAAGTTTACAAGTTTTTATGTACTATGCAGACATTACATCACAATATTTAACAAATGCTAAGCAAATTTTGTTGTTTTCAAATATTTATATCTACGGCAAAATTGTTAACTTTGCAGATACGACGAAAGCTATTAGAATAGTGGAATTTTTAAAAACTATCGAAAAGTAGTAATAGCATCCCCTAACAATGATTGTATGGGTTTTCAATATTTGTATTATTTTATTGTTTTAGTAATTATACCTAAGTTAGGTAGATATATTGATTTGTTTTACTTGTCAAATAGTTTACTAAACATTTCTAACAATCATAAAAAGTAAAGAACTAAACTATCAATACAAAAGACGCCAAATTCATTGTTGTTTTTCACAACCTGCTTTTTCATGATACAAAATATTTATAATGTCGATGTCCAGTTCTTAACGCATCATATAGGTAACCACTATTTTCAGTGGATTTTACACAGAACTGAAGCATTCTAAGGATTTTATTTATTACTCGCCAATTGAATTACGAGAAGATTTGTGGAATCGTGTATTACGAATAAATGTAACGTTATAAGAAGCAATTATCATTTATTAGACAGAATAAATTTCAAATTTCGGCAAAGAAAAAAATTATCTTTTAGAGAAAATGGATTGAACAAATTTTTTAGTTTTAATTTTATTTTATAGCTTATTACTGTCTGTCTGTCTGTCTATTTGAAAGACAAAGCTTACTACTGACTTTTTGATTTTTTCTAATAAACATGTTTTAAATTAAATTCTGCGGGTGATATTATAATTCTTTTTAAATTCGATCAATGGAAAAAAAAATTGGTACAATTTTAGGAGTGACTCATCCTCAATGAACACCTTATAGTGTTTCAATTTACTTGAACTCATATTCAAAGAAGACCAGTAATAAAACTATAATTTTGTTATCTGGGGTTTCTGGGGATGCTAAATGCTTTAGACTTATTAATTTTTGGCTATATCATATAAAGCGTTCACTGCAGTACTGCGGGAACATTTTACGTTTTAACTTTTTTGAGGATAATCTTTATGCCCCTTTTATCACTTGACATAATGGCAAATTTTGTTCAAAATGAACAAAAGTGCCAAAATTTACCCGTTTTCGACAAAAACCAGGCAGTAAAATTTTATGAAATAAGTAACGCGAGTAAAATGTTCTCCTTTGGAACATAGCATTATTATAGAAAATATTTACACAAATTTTCTTTAGTCATATATCAATGTATAAAAAAAAAATGAGAAAAGGAGGAATGATTTCCATGCTCCTTAAAATCGCCTTCCATATTTTAATAAGGATGGCCCTCAATGAACTCCTTATAGTGTTTCAATTTACTTGAACTCATATTCAAAGAAGATCAGTAATAAAGCTATAAAATAAAATTAAAACTTAAAGAATTGTTCAATATAAGCACCATTTTCTCTGAAATAGAAATTTACTGTAATAAATCACATTTGTTGAGGTCTGGTCATCGTGGTGGCCAATTTTGAGGACAATTATTTCCTCGTCCTAACCATTTATTTGGAAAATTAAAATTCAAAATGTATCTACCAGTAGCACATAAACCAAAACTCTAGTCTAACTTACAACGGTAAATCTTCGATTAAATCAGGAAAAATATTTTCCAAATTCCAAATAACTTTCGTCATTTAAGCGATTTGGGAAAATAACTGGTCCAATCAAATAACGGTCCAAACATTTATCTTAAACTCTCGTTGAAAATGTCTAGGAGTTATATGGGTTTACATCCTAATATTCATGAAAGTTGCGAACATTCGTAATTCCTCTACGAGTGAAATAAGCCTCACCAGTGAAAATAATTTTCTTGTGAAAATTAATATCCTTATGCAAAATAAACTCGCAAAAGGTCGATCAAATCTTTTTGATAGTGATGCAGATGTAGTAGATTATGTTTAAGGATTCGATGTATAGAAGTTCTTGATAATCCAGTTTCTCGAGATAAACGTTTAGTACTTATTTGCAGTTCATTTTCAACTGTTTGCAAAATATTTTCTTCATCTTGTATCCTTATTATACTAGTACGTTCTCGGATATTATTGAAGAACTTTCCTGTTTCTTGAGCCCGTTTTTAAACATTAGAGAATGTTTCTCTAAGGAGAATCACTGGAAAGTAACATGTCAACTTGTTCGATGAATGTCAATTTTTCAGTAAACAGTAGCAGAAATAAAATAAATTTATTACCAACTGTCAAATATATAATTTTATTTGCCATTTAATTTATACAAACTGTTAATTCTTTCTTCGTAACGATAAGTACGCAATTTGTTAACACGCAGCTATGTAAGCGTGAATGGAAGTAAGAGTAGATACATAATCAATCAAGATAATTAAACTACATATTCGTATACCTACTGGTAAGTCGGGCTGAAATTCGTAAATAAGACAAATTCCGCCCGGTTCAGGATTTTGGCAAGGCAGCTAGTGCTAAGGTCGCCGAAGAGTAGTGACGGCGTGCCGGCAGCTGCCCAAAGTGGCGGGTGTGACCAGAATGGGGGCTCGTCGAGGTCGGGTTTGAAGTAGGGTATAGGGAAAGTGCTCCAGAAGCCGAGACATGCCTGCCAATATTGCCAAATAGTTTATAAAACACACAATGCTTGCACGGAACTAGTGCACTGTTCGGTGGCCTGGTACACGCAATTTTGATCGCTGCGCGGTGTTGGGTGTAGTGCGTTGCGCTCGTGAGGTTTTTGGCGGGTTCCGGTTGGATTTTCAAAAGTAAGTCTATTAGGCAGTCATATTATTTTTTATAATTTTGTAGAAACGTTATGTAGAAATATTTCTCATGAATGAACAAGTTGATGTTTTCTGTGTAACTGAAACTTGGTGTAGTGATGCAGATATGGTTTTTGTAAATATCGATTTAAAGTTGCAATTTATTGGAGCAGAATAAATTTTTTGCATGGTGGTGTCTTAATATTGGTTAAAAATAAATTACATTTTAAGCTAATGACTGTTCGAAATTTAATGTTGATAAAATATTTGAATGTGTAGGAATGAATATTAAAAAGGGCAATGAAAATCTAATCACATTATCTGATTGTAGAAGCCCATATAGTTGTCTCAATCTTTTATTTGCCAATTTAGAGTAATGCTTACAAGTATTTACTAATTTTAATGATATTTTGTTAGATAAACATGTAATTCACAAAGGATTATCTGATCACTCAGCACAGAAAATTATGTTTTCATGTGGAAATTGTACCAAAAGTATTTGTTATAAGGGTAGATCTTTTTCAGAAAGAAAAAAATATATACATTGTTACATGTTATTTTGCAGATGAAAGATGAAATGATCTTTATAATACCGATGATGATGTAAATGTAAAATTTTCTATTTTCTTCAATATATTTACATATTATTATGATTTTTTGTACAAAACATGGATTACTTTAGGAATTAGAACATCGATATAGAATAACTGTCAGATGTCAGATGTTTAACGACAAATTAATATTAAATTTTGTACATAAATCAAAAATAATATGGAATATAATACAAATTGCAAATGAATATAATTAATTTTTTGTAAATATTGCAAATAATTTAGTGAGACAATATGATTAAATAAGTATTTTATGCCCGTTTGCACGGAAGTTAGTACCTAAGCATTACTTAAAAATAAGACATGATTAAGTAAGCTTTTTCTATTGCACCATACGTTAAGATCTTTTAAGTATGAAAACAGATGCTTAAATTTAAGCATGTGTTTGACAGTGACTTATTTAATTTAAACAGAGTTGGAATGTGCGCAAAACAAACACAAAAATTTAAAAAACGCGGAAAGTGCAAATATAGTGGTCAATATTAATTAGTGTATTATTAAAGTAGTTGTAAAAAAAGTATAATGGATATTCGAGTAAATTTGAAGATGATTTGGATATTTTGGAAATTATAGATTTTGGATTGCCGAAAATAAATTATACGAGATCTGATCATTTCCATTCAATGGACGAATTGAATGAAGATGATTTGGCCACTAATACTAACCACAGAGAAAATAAAATAAATTATTATTATTTTTAGTTTGTCTCTGATATTAACTAGTCTTGATCAACATCAACAACAACCATACCTATATACAACAAAAACAAACACCATAGACATGACATCACACCGAAATCTAACCTTATTTCCATGTAACAAACTGAAGAAAAACGGAAAGAACTAAAATACCTAACATAAAGTAATGAAAGTTACTAGATTTGTGCGTTGTTGCCAATACAAAGACGTACTTTACTAAGTATGGTTTATAATGCGTCGGTGCAATACTCTAAAAAAATAAGCATAACTTAACTATAAGAACTACTTTATTAAGTTGTTCTTAATATAATGTCGGTGCAAAGGGGCATCAGACACTAGAGAAATGTACCCTGATAAAACAATATTTTTAAATGAAGTCTCAGAAATTATATCTATGTATAATTCAAGAATTAAAAAATACGGGTTGTCACAATATATCAGTAATGAAAAAATGTGCAATACCACTGTGCACACCTATGACATATTTAACAAATTTATATGTATAAACAATGGCTGCTTTTGTAATAATTTAAAAATATCTAAAGTATTTACACTTTTTAAGAAAGGAAATCTAGAGTTAATTGGAAACTATAGAATATATCTTTATCTATATTTTTGAAAATTATAGAAAATGCTATTAGTAAAAGGATAATAATTTTTTTGGAAAAATAATAATCTAATATCTAAAAATCAGAATGGGTTTAGAAGAAATAAACCTGCTATTACGACATTGTTAAATATTTTTGATATGCAAATAACGACATAATAGCCTTATTTATTCATTTGTCAGAAGCGTTCGATTGTATAAACCATTCATTACTTCTAAATAAAATTGAGCGATATAGTATTAGAGGACTGTGTTTCGATTTATTGGGAGATTTTTTTAACAAACAGAAAATAATTTGTTCAATTTACTGATGAAAGCTCAAAGCAACTACCTGTAACAATTGGTATCCCACAAGGAAGTGTATTAGGTCCTCTGCTGTTTCTGTTGTACTGCAATGATTTAGAAAATTATATATCAACTTCTTATACTGCATTTGCAGATGACATAACAGTGTTAGCTTACCATAAGCAACACATAGATATGACAGCAGTGATAACTGTAAATCTTAGGAATATACAAGAATATAAAAAAAAATCCTCTTGTAATGAATCAAGAAAAAGCTTACATATTACAAATTCATCCTCTACGTTCTAATTATACTTGTAGTCCATTGCTATCATTGCATGGGAAATATATCGAAGAAATTACTAGTTTTATGCTTTTAGGATTACATATAGACATGCAATTGTCGTGGAAAAATCATGTTGATTATGTGTGTCAAAAATGTACGAGTATATATTTTGCTTTAAGGAGGCTACACTACATTGCTGGTCAAGATGTTGGATGACTATTTTATCATTCAAATTTCGAATCTATAATTCGTAATGCAATACTTTTTTGGGGAAATTCTACAGATTCTGATATTTTTACTACAAAAACGTGCCATAACAAATATGTTTGGATTAAAGTATTCTGAATCGTGTAGATCTACCTTTGTGGTAAAAGAAATATTAACGCCTTGTTTGTATGTGTTTGAAATTTTGAAATTTGTCAAACAAAATATTTTCAATTTTAATTTGCAAAATGAATTTCATGGTTATCTTACAAGATTGAAACAAATTTACAATATGACATCCACAGAATGGAACTATATGTCAAATCCATCCATTCATTGTAAGAGGTTGAAAAAACTACCCTTAAGATTTATTCCATACGAATTTTTTTTTCTTATTGCTCTCTTAATATTTAAAAAACGTTTAAAAAATTGTTTCGTAAAATTGTTGTTTTTCAATCAGTTAGGTACATGGCATCATAGGGTAGAATTTTAATCTTCAATTTATCTAGTAGGCGACCCTCCCGTTGATGTTCTGTAATGGAGTTGTTATAATTAATGCTTAATTTTATTAAATATATGAAAAAAACAAACAAATTATTAAAAAGTAATAGAAAATAAATTTAATGTTATTAATACCAACAATTAAGTTGCCATTATTATAAAATGTCAGGTGACAGCTGCCTACTAGATAAATTACAGTTCGATTAAACTATTCTACCTTATGCCAATCATGTCATGTAATTGATTCTATATAATTTTTGGCTCATAAATCATTAATTTTTATCTTTTTATTTAGAATGAAATCTGAAATGAATTTTTAAATGGTAGACAGCAACCAGGAAAAAAGTTACGTATGAAACAAGTCGTTGGGTGGCTTTTTCTACCCCTACAACAGTAGAGAAAAATCAACAAATTGTTTGCTGAGTGCAAAAATTGTCTAATTAATTTCATTTCTGTCACTTTTTTGACGTCTAAAAATTTTAACGCTATCTTTAAGGGGTTGTTATTTGTCACCCCTTATTTACACGCTGTATATCTATGACATGTATAAAGCACCGTAGTCAGTTGTGTATTACAGATATAAAATTACAATTTTAATAACAATTGCAACATAAAAATGTAACTTAAAAAGGTGCCATTTCTATGAAAAAAATTACATTGCCTCAATATTTTTTTCATTTAGCATAGCTAGAATATCTTCTACTAAGTGTGATGTTTTATATACTTAAATTATAAATGTTATATCAAGTTTCTCTTGATGAATGAAGATTTATGTTAAGGAAGACCAAATAAACTCTTGTATGTGATATTAGTATTGTTAGTATTTAGTAGTGCATGTCACCATGAAAACCATTTTATTGTCTTAGTAAGTAAAACTATATAAAATAAGCAAAGTGAGTAAATTGTTCTCTTTTTCAACAAGACATTATTATCGAAAACACCACAAAAAAAATTTCGTTAGTCATCTATGATTGTATAAAAAAATGAGGAAAGTGGGAACAGCTTCCATGATTTTGACAAATCTTAGCTTGGAAATACAGGATGTTCCTTAAAGTTTTCTACCAGATTTCAAGGATAGCTTGGGTTTGATATTTACTTTAGTATGAATTTGCTTCCTTAAAACATTCTTAAACATTCACAGTAGGTGTTGATTTTTGAATGGGGATAAGTTGATCAAAATCGAAAAAAAAAACAACAAATTTTATTGTATGCTTTGCAAAAGAGTAAATATTCCAAAATACTCCATAACAGTGAACTTCACCACATGCAACAATTACTTCTTTTACAGTAAATATATCAAGGTTTCGAAAACAACAAAATAATGAAGACAATAGAATACTATTTGGTATTCTATGTTTTACGTAAAAAGTAAGATTTTATGTATATAAATATCTATATATAAAAATGACCGAGTTGCTTAAATAAAATATGTTTGAAAGCACCCAACTATTCAAGGAAACAAAATTGCAGTTAGTGCAATTGCATTTAATTTTACAAAAATAAATAAATAAATGATAATATAAAATCAATATTAACTATCAGCCGGAAACATTGCAAGTGCTACGTCAGAGAATTGTAGAAGAATGCCGATTAATAACTGCGGATGTCTTTAATAATGTTCGAACAGAATTTGAAAACAGACTGTATTATTGTTTGGAAGTTAACGGGGGTCATTTTGAGCAATTCATCAAATAAATCTGATTTATTATTTGCTTCAGCTTTTTATTTCATTTCTGACTTTTTTGTAAACTGATACACATCAATAACAATTAGGTAATGCGGTCATGTGTAGTAGATGAAAATCTTATTAGTGGTGGGCATTTGTGTAGAAATTACTACGCGTAAGTTGGTTTGTCATCTTTTCGTTTGTAACCAATAATTCTGTCAAATCTCAACCGATTTCTAAAAACGGTACGTCACTGTATTCGCAATGAAAAGGCCTTTAATACGATGTGCCACAAGTGGGGTAGTTGCATTTGAAATTTTTAAGTTGGGGTTGCTAGGCATTAGGGGGATGAACATATCGAGTTGGCTTGACTGTCAAAAAAGCTCCCCCCAAAAAAACAATCGACGGGTCTCGGCGAATTTTGAAATATTATTCGGTTTTCCAATTATAGGGGGGGTCAAATTTTCGTTGGGATACCCTGTATATATGTTATTTGAATTATATCTACTTTTTCCAATGTGTTTTCTCAAAACTTTTTATTTATAAAATTTCCGCTTTGGTTTGATGCTCTTTAAATCTATTTTCAATTCTTCGATACTACTGCTTACGTATACATGTAAAAAAGTATGAGGAAGTAATTAATAATTATTGTTATAGTTTCTACAAAGTACCTAAGCGTATATAATAAGAAATACTTCAGTGGAATTAAAGGGCGTTTTCACATAACATTTTATTAGTTACATTTTAATTTATATTAAAAAATCAATGTTATTACATTCGCATACAATAGAATTTCTTAGGTTTTTTCTTTTTTATAATTTCCACTTAAATCTTTGTGTACGACGTGCCATGTGAATATAGTGAAGGTTTAAGAAAATTCTTAAGGAAATATCTATAATAAACAATTGTTCTAATGCAAGTAACAAATGTGCATATGTTTACTTTTAGTATGCGATTTGTAATAATAATAATTAATTAGTCGTTCATTTTTGACAGTTAACATTTGCTGTTTATTTGTCAATGCAAGTTTCAATTTTATATAGTGTATAGGATATTAGAAAATATGATAGATCAACAACTTTTTTTACGTAGACTTTTTCGATAAAAATTTTCTTAAAAACTATGTTTACACCTTCTGAGATGTGATAGAGTAAATTCACTTAAAAATCATCTAATATATCATTTAAAAGGAGTACATTTTTAATTAAGGCTGATTTATTTAGAAACTTAATTATGTATTAAAATGTATGCGTAAGCTTTCATCATTATGTAAATTTAACAATTTTTAATTGATTACTTGTTGATACGTTTTTTTAGTTAAGATATAATCTGAGCTACCTTACTCTATGGTGACTCACTAATATCTACTTTATGCACGACCACTATAAGGTTTGTTTTAGCAGCAGTTGAAAACTGTTTGGAATCAGAAATGTCCGTCCAACTATTTATTGCGTCAAATTCAAGGGTAACGCGTTCTCAACTTAACTGGTCGAATATTTCTGACAGTTTCCAAACTACTCAGTGGACAAAAGCCCCAACCTGCGTTGAATTACACCCACAATATCTACCCATATATTCCTTATTATTAGCTTTTGTAACATTTTTTACTGTTTAAGAAAGGTATTTTAAGCTAATATGTATCAAATCTCCTACAATTCCTATCAATGAAGTCATATGTATGTTCTCTGATACCAAACATCTAGGTATGCTAATGAACATCCACAGACAAAACTCTAATCAATAATTATCTAAAAAATTTAATATATTTACTAACCTCTGGAGTGGGAACTCGAAATTCAACCACAATAATTGAGATCTCACTTATTTCTGCGTTTTATTAGGATCGCTTCATCAGGTGGCCTCCTTTAACTTGAGTCAAATATCTAACTATAAAGATGATTATACCAATAAATTAGAATTATTTGAAATTGAATGTCAAAATGAAATATCGACAACGTCAAACTGATTAACTGTCAATGAATATCATAACAACCTACTAAAATAAATAAAAATTAATAAAAATTTTACCTTTTATTTTTATTTATTTATTTTATAGCATTTTATTTAGAATTATTATTATTAACATTAATATTTATCTCAAAAACAATCTTGTCATTTTGACAGAGATCATTTAAATTTAGTCGTTAAGGAGTTGATGAAGGACTGGAGGGGCTCACAACTTCGCAAGATAGGATTTTTTCAGCAATTGCTATCTTGCTGAACAGTGAATATAACTTTCCGCTACCGTAGTCGATTTCCAACTCTTCACAGCGGTAATTTTATCTCCAGAATTGGCCAGTAATGTTGCCGAAAAACACCTCATTCCATGTCCGTTAAAACTGTCTGAATTAGGGAGCCCAAGACATGCAACAACTTTTGAAAACGTTGTCAAAATGTAGGTATGTTGTGTAGTACATTTTCCAGCCACATATCGCAAGATAATCTCCTACCGGCATTTTAGGTCACAGATTGATGTATTTTCGACACATTTCTACAGCATTGACTAAAAAAACTTCTTTCATGATCGTGAAACTTCTTGAAATCTTTGTTTTCGTATCCGGAATGGGTACGTATAGGTAACTGCATTTGTCTTGGACATGGGTGATATCCAAAATCAAAGTTCAAAATGAAACGCTCAACAAATAAATTGAAATGTTAAAATCGTGTATTTTCTAGCTTAACTTGTAAATATTCCTCATCCGGTGCTTTTTTCTAAAATTCTACGATTTGATTTCTCTTCAGTATATTTACCTTCTTTGGTTTATAATTTCTTGATTTTACTTTCAAATATGGAGTACCACACTTTGAAATATCAATATTTTTGTGCATTTTCAATTTTAGAATGGAATATTTTATCCACAGCCAAGAGGCAGCAAACCTTTTCTCCACATTGAAAAAGTAGGATAGCAGCATCTCTTATCTAATTGCTTCTTCTCCTATGCCCCCTATTTTGCCAGTTATCGAATTCTACCAATTCCTTCTCGTATACACTTTTGCTCTTCGTTGGTAATAAACGTAACGTTGCTTCTTGAGCTTCTTGTTGGATTTCAGCCGGAATGAATTCTCAGCATTCTCACTATTTTTTTGTGTCGATTTTGCAAACTTTTATTGACAAATCCTCTCAAAAAATGTAACTCTTAGCTGCGCGTTCAGTGTTAATTTTTTTTTCGTAAATTAAAGGCTTGTTAATCTAATATATAAAATTCTCGTGTCACAGTGTTAGACGGCATACTCCTTGCAACGGCTTGACCGATTTTTATGAAATTTTATATGTATATTCGGTAGGTCTGAGAATCGGTCGTAATCTACTTTTCATACCCCTAAGTGTTAAGGGTGGTCCACCCCAAACATTTTTTTTATTTATTGGACAAAAGTTTTTATTTTAATTTTTTATGATGTGGCATTAAAAAATACATACATAATTTTCACCCTTCTATGACAAAACCACTATTTTTTAAAAGCCATTTTAGTAATTTAATCATTTTTAACTCTGGTCGATAACTGATCGATATTATTATCACTAGATCAGTTATCCCCGCCAGGTGTCTACCGGTGTCACTTCTCACCAGAAACCTAGAAAAAATATAGATAGCATCGGTTCATGATATAGGTCACGTGACAGGTGCCGCGTTTTCTAGAGACCTAAGGTCCAGAAATTTGATATTTTATTTGCTTTATGTTGACGGTTGTGCAAATATGATGGCTGCATTGCAATATTAAATTAACTAACTTGCTGTCATTTTAAATGTCATTAAAAAATGTGACATGAATGTGACCAATCACAGTAAACAAATGAGATTCACACTACAATACAATCAACGTAAATTGGCATAAAAACCAAGTTTTAGCGATTCTGGACCTTTTAGGGCAGCCATGAATTAGCGTCTACACGTCTACATTTTTTCTACGTTTGTGCTTATCACCCAGTAAACAGCACGGAGTAGGGATGAGAACGAAGCCGACTACTAAAATATTCACTAGAAATAATTCATATGGCAAAACAACGTTTATCCTTATATAATTAATAACTATTATTTTATTTCATGTGATAGATAAAACAGATTATATATCTACTCAGTATTGTATTACACTATTACAGTATAATATAATAATAAAAACAATTTTATTATTCTATGGATACTACACGCAAACACCATGACTGAAAATTGTGAGGTCAGTCGATAGTTTTTAATTAGAACATTTAAAAATATAATATTTTAGAATAACAATAAGTACAAGAACAGTAATTTTAACATTTTTTGTAATTCAAAGGAAGGACTTAACAATTTGCATCTAAGAAATGCGAAATGTCTTTACACGATATTTTAATTGATTTGATTACCAAGACCAACACCAAACACCATTATCCGTTAAAATAACACTAAATTATAGAAAAAGTCCATATTACTCGACAAGGTCGGCTTTATTGTGAAAAATTTTTACTGTTTGTAATGTAGACACCGTGGCATTGATTTTCGACGGCTTATTCGTGATTACGTATGTTTTTTAGGGTTTTAATTACAGCTTATTAGCATGAAAGTACAAAGGCGCCAGTCGTAACAGTTTTGTTCAGATCAACTCTTCAACTACTGACATATTATTTTCTTTTCATCAATGTTAAATAGGATCAGCCATAAACGTTCTTTTTTTTAACTTGTAAAAATATTATAAAAGGCAACGATCGTTAAACCAGCTTTCACTTGCATAAACTCTGAAATAAGATTATAAATTATCTGATATCAGGTTACAAAATGTAGCAAATTATATAATTACTTTACCAACTCCTAGATTATCTGATTTGGATAATCTTCTAACCTATCAATAATGACCTACTGAGGTGTAGGTTACTTACCATACTCTTGACATCATTGTAAAAAGCTGTTTAATAGGTAAAATTAAAAGATTGTCGACTAACAAAGGACTGCAATAAATTGTTAAGTATAGACTTTATCGCTATAATCTATTGATACCCAATTCTGTTATTTTCATGACAAACAAAAAAACATATTTTGAAACGGAAAGTAGAAAAGCTTTTGGAATGTTAAAAAAGTGAGAGTGTATGTGATTTAAAATTAAGTAAAAATAAGATACAAACCCTGATTGAAACATTCATACCAATTAATTATCTATCATATGCACATCTTAAAAGACTTACACCAAGAAAGAAAACTGCCAGATTTACTCAAGAACTGTTACATTAACAAACGGCGTTTATATATGGCGAACTGAAAAACTACTTCACTTAACTTTTTAAAAATGTCAACAAAAAAAAATAGAAGTATTGGTTATAGGAACCTAAAAATGTATTTATTCAATCCACGATTTTGATTCTATTAACTGAAATAAAGATTTCAAACAACAATTACGAAACTGTTCTATATAAACATCATATTGTTAATCTAACGTTCGAAAAAATTACATTTTGTGTTTGTCTTAACAGTTTTTAAATGTTATAGTGCGCGCCAATATTCTTGACATAATAAATGACGTCAGATGTGAGGGGGCGTCGAGAGAGAATATTCTTGACAAATAAATAAATAAATCGTCGGATGTGGGGGGACTAGAGAGATTATCTCTCTTCACCCTCACTTGCGCGGTGAATCGGACGGCCAGACGTCATGTAGAGGTGGACCTCCGGGCTTCTTTCTCCTATCAGTCTCAATTGCGCTTGCGACCGATACTGATGGCTCTACTAGGGATATTCTCCTGTCTCCTGTCCTGGCAAGTCCTCTCAATAAGGGTTTATCTTTTAGCTTTAGTTTGCGTGAAATGTTAGAAGCTACATCTAGCGGTCATTACCTACTCCTTGTCGGACGAAGCACGTGCAGTACAAATAACGGCAATGGCTTTCATTAATCAACAAAAATATATCGTGGAGGTTTTCGATAACCGTGTCTACATTCCAAAAGTTATCGTTTTTACTGTTGAATACAGCAGCTAAGACTGATACACGCTGTCCCACGTGTGTAATTTCTGTGACTAAAATGAAAACTGTTCAACAAGAAGGTGTAACTTCTAGATGATGGAAGTACAATCACGTTTAAAAAGTGCTCTGCAGGCGCTTTATCCTGTTTGACGTCCGCAAAATCCCAAAATTTTACATTTTTCTAGATGCTGTATATTCTGACATTAAAGTATCATTGGCACTAAATGATGGAGAAATTGAATTATAGAATCAATTAAACCAACAAGACCAGTATTAGGAGAAGTAACAAATGCAGAACAAAAAAATCATCAGCCAAAATTTTACAACACGAACAAAACTAACTTTTCAGGATCTTGGTTCGTTATTCCACCTTATCTTGCTCTTCTTCGATGATACCCTTTAAAATTGAGTTGTTGAATTCTTCTTTTTCAAACTACATAGGTTCTTCAGACTTGGAATAACAAAACTAGCTTATATCGAAGTTTCATTTGATTCATTTATTAAAGAGCAACAACTTGAATATAGTAAAAATCCTAAGAACGTATGCATTAACTGAAAAGTGTAGAGTACGTGACATACAAGTTACTTATGTCAGTAATAAAATGGAAAGTAACTAATCATGCAACAGTGGTATGGCAACACTTTTAATTATAAAATAAATTAAATCAGTTCCAACGATCAATGGCACAAGGCTAACGCATCCGTCGATGACCCGGAGTAATGGGTTCAAATCACCGGACACTAGCACAGTGGTCAGTTGCATTTAGAGGAAATAGCAATTATTATGCCAGCGAACAAGGTCAATGAGTCGATGGAAGATACAGTTTCCATTTATTAAATATATTGGTTTCTTTTATTGTTGTATTGAAAGTTGCCTTGAGCTAGCGTCAAGAGATAGTAGTGATATATATACAGCGTGAACCTTAAATAAGTACAAATATTTTAATCAGCAGTACAGTTCACTGTGTAGAACACATAATTAATAGTTTTTTTTTATACAAAAAAAATCAGGAATAAAAAATCAAATTTTAAATAAATTTCGTGATTTTTCAATAGAAAACTTGTTGAGGACCGCTGATCCGGGACTCATGGTGGATGTGAATTCCACAGCGCTGCCAGTGTTACACTAATGTATTCGAATAGGCTCCAACAAAGTTAACTAGAATTTTTAAACATGAATGATTGAAATATGATTATTTATGAAAATATTAATGGCAATCTCCTCCCCTTTGCCATTCCTATACCTCACCAATAAATTGAAAATATAAACGAGATTCTCTACTCACAATCATATTTATCCAGAATTTGTTCATTATCCATTTTTACTACACTGAAACTGATTTATCACAATACGTTATCGTTAATACTATCACTGATTATCACTACTTGACAAATATGCTTTTAATATGTCAATCTTTTTACTCTTTGAATAATGCGCCATATTTTATTTAATCACACTGTACTTCACGAAAAATATTAATTAAATACACAAGAGAAAAACACTGCTCGTGAAAATAATAAGACGATTTAAATACGTTTTATACGTAAGTGCAGAAACTCTTAAAACAGATGCGTCAAGCAGTGTATTACTTAAAGAAACCAGTAGTTTAGTTCGGTTTCAGAATATGCAAAAGAATCACATATTAACTTTCAATTTACGTGCATTGAAATTAACAAATCCATTTCCACAAATATTACATGTTTTGTTTCCATTTGTAACTTGCCATAGCTTATTCCTTTGCACTGGACCATACTTGTGCACTGGTATCAACATAACCTCTTTGTCGATCTCAACTATCAATCCTAGAGAGTGGGGCTGGTACGGGACATTTCACCTACTGCTCGTGACATCTACCTTTTATCTGTGCCTACGGCACTAGTTTCTTTTTTGCATGCGATTGATACTGCTTTTAAATATTTTACTTTGCCTTCTCTTGATATTAAACGCATACATCGAGCTAGATATTTTGTTATTCCATGTTCCTAACTTCCTAAACGGTTTAATTAACAGTATCGAACTTGCGGAAATTCATATTTTAATAGTTTATAATAATTTTACTTTACTTATCGTTAAAAACCAGTGTTTCTAAATTAGAAACTACCGCACAAATTGAATTTACGTTAAAGAATTATTTAACTTACAGACGATATGGCAACCTCGCCTTCAGTAAATCATATGGTTTATTTTATGAGGTTATGTCAGTGGTCTATCTGGTCAGCGGTCCTCAAAATGTGGGTATTTTTGTAAAATATTTGAAATTTTAAAAATGACTTTCACTAGACTTATCTATATGACGAACTACACCTGCAGTTAAAATATTTGTACTTATTTAAGGTTCACCCTGTATATATCTTCCTCAACAGTATCATATTACTGCTGGTTGGTCATTATACTTAGGTGCCTTATAAATATGCTCCATTTTGTTTGCTAATTCCGTAGATTAAAATAAGAAAAAAAATCTAAAAGTTATGTATAGCAATAGTGGAGCGCGGATTATTAACAGGACCATAGTCAGTTTCATATGTTTACACAAAATATGTCGCAATAGTACTATTACCAAATAATAAGGTTAAGTCGAGGATAAAATACTTATATAATTTAAGATAACACATAAAAATGACAACACTTACCCGACAAACCTTAGTGTTTTCTTGGCATATTGAAGGTAGTTAAAACCTATCATTACGTGCTTTTCTAAGTTTTCTGTAGGAAAACGACGATGTCTATCACTTAATATTAACTTGTATAAAAAAGTACCTACTATTAAGTTTACGAATCAAGCTTTGTTATGTTACCATTCACATGGTTACTGTCAAAACTTTGTCAAACAAACCTATAAATATAAAAAGCGCTTTTCAAAATGATTGTTTCTGATGGAAGTTTACCCTGAGATATAGAAGCAGCGATCTCAAGTTTACTTCCGATAAAATTCAAGGCGCGGTATGAGTTGGAGTACCAAAAATTTGAAGACTGGTGCAAAGCTAACAAGGTAAAGGTAATATCTGAGAAAATCCTTTTGGCTTATTTTATCCGAAAATCAACACTCCCAGAAACCATCCATACCGTGGACTCACTACTCGATGTTGAGAACTATGATTTCAGTTAAGGAAAATCAAGATATAAGCAGATTTTCTCTATTAATACTAATAGTATTTTTTAAAAGAAGTTCAGGTGATTACAAGGCCTAAAAGTTCAGAATTTTTAGAAAAAGTATGTTTCTAACTACTGCAAATGCTGACACATATTTACTCATGAAGGTTGCTATGATAATCGGCATTTTTGACGCCTGTAGCAGCGAAGAATTAGCTAAGCTAATGTTGGATCATATTCAATACAGTGACCTCTATATAAAAAGTGAGATTCTATGCACGAAAACAAAAATTGCCTGAAAATTTGTTATACCAGAAGGAAATGTGGTAGGAATCAACGGTTTAAATATTTTACGAAAATATGCGGAACTTCAGCTCCATTTCATTTACTTCAGGTATACAAATTTCTAAATGTAAAAAGTATATTATTAATGCTTATAATAAACCTTAGGTTTTATAATATTTTTTTTTATAATAAATAAATCATTCTTTTAAAAAGCGGGGTTTTAGTTAACAGAAAAATGTTAATTAAAACGTTATTTTTGTCATTACAGCTTTAGTGCTGTAAAGGCATCTATTACAGCACTAGTGCTGTCACAAGTGCTGCATAAATTATGTTGATGTTTACCTCACTCTGGCCTGCTAAAAAAATATAAAATAATGCATTATTTTAATGACTGTTTTTGTTAATGATGAACTTTTACTGTATTAGATAGGTATTTTAAACTAATATAAATCAAATCTGCTACAATTCCTATCAATGAAGTTATATGTATGCTCTCTCATACCAAACATCTATAGGTATGCTAATGAAAAATTCCACAGACAAAGCTCTATTCATTAATTATCTAAAAAAATGAATCTAGCTAAATTTACTAATCTGGTTTAATAAAAACACTCTACTACAGTAAAAAATCTGCAATAGCTAATAAAGAATATATAGGTAGATATTG
Organism: Monochamus saltuarius; assembly: GCA_025584915.1. NCBI lineage: Eukaryota > Metazoa > Arthropoda > Insecta > Coleoptera > Cerambycidae > Monochamus > Monochamus saltuarius. The sequence continues at coordinate 16,896,007 of CM046727.1, read as the reverse complement.
TGGGTGTAATTCAATGCTGGTCGGGGCTTTAGTACGCAAAGTAGTTAGTTTCACACAATATTGTTAATACCTAATAAAAATGTATATAAAAGAGTTTAAGATGGTAAAAATAACTTCTTACCAGAAATAACCTTAAATCAAATAATTAAATGATACAAACAGCAAGATGATGCCCACTACTCTCATTCAAATTCAGGATTTTTGGATAAGAAGTTATGGTCACTTCGAAGTTCCGATTTTACTGTTGTGAATATTTATTTCTGGGGGACTTTGAATTAGTTAATGAATAATGATTTCAAAAATATTGAAAAACCAATCGTACTGCGACTTTTACATCTCATACGTCGGTTATTATGCATTTCCTCATTCCTTTCTAAAAAGCTTTTCCTATTTAGTTGATCTTCTATTATTGAAAAAGTTCTTGTGGTAATACTTGTCAAACATACTTTGTCTATACGTACGATTCCCTTTTTTAAATTGCATAGGTAGTTCATCTTAACAGATAAATATTTAAAAAATAAGTCTGAGTAATTGATATTAATTTATTTAATTCCCTAATTATAATAAACAAGAAATAAACAATGCTGTAGTTTGGCCAATTAAACATACTTATCCATGTAAACTGAATTAGTAGCATAAAGTTTAGTAAAGTCCTAAAACTAATTACCTATCTATATTCAGAACCTTGGTGTACATTATATACAGGATATCCCATCCAAGCGGTGAAGGATCCAGTTTTTATCAAATAATTAAAAATAATGAACGTGGGTTATTCCTTGTGTGTAAGTAACTTTTTCAATGTGTAATCTTACCTTGACCGTATGTTAGTTTATTACTTTTATGCCACTGTTACTATTTTCACATGTTGTACGCAGTTTTTTGTAGAACAAAATTAAGAAACTAATGCTGCCAAAATAATTCAAAATATGTTGGTGCCTATATTTTTGCTAAAAACAAAGAACGAATATAACTACACATAAACATAACATAAACAATGCCCTACTGTTTCTTTTTGTTATAATTTTATAGGTACTTCTTGATAAGCACTTTGCATGTATATTGAACACCGTATCATACTAAAATGTAATGGTTATTTAAATGTTGCTGCTCTATTGCTATTTAAATTTGAATGTGTGTTTGTATCTGAACATATGTATTATATTATCATTTACTGCTACTAACACTACAGTGTGAAAATTCGATTTACTTCTTTGAACTTTTTTTAAAAAAAGTGTTTAATCTACAGTGTGTCCACGGATGGAGTTGACAAGAGGAGAAACTCTTTTGTTTTTGACTTTATCGAAAAATGTCACTCTTTATAAAAAGTTTTGCTTCTCGAAAAAATGAGATTCCCATAGAAGCGTCTTAGATCAGATATATAGGGTGCTCATAAATTAATAAACAAGAAAATACTGAAGAGAAAAGTACCATTATTTATTATTGTATACAACATTTTTATAAAACAAATCTGTTTATAACTTCAAATAGAGTCCCAATACAAATTTTAAAATCAAAATTTTAATTTTAACATTTACTCTACCTCTACCTCCCACCTGAACACATTTTTCCGCTAACTTAATAAATTTTTCGAATAGTTAGCGGCTCATTCAGTTCATGTATTCCTTGGCGTATGTGCTCTTTTAATATTTCCCTATCATGTGGCAAACCATTCTAATAAATGTTTTGTTTTAGGACACCTTGGAGAAAAAAGGCAAGGGGTGTAAGGTTAGAATTGGGCCAAATCTTCCTGTGAGCAGGACAGCCGTCCTGTTGCCAAAACATTTTGGAAACATTTGGTTTATCATTTTTAAATATTTAAGAGCCAGAAGTACGCAATAACCTGTTTTGGCAACAGGAGAGCTGTCCTGCTCTTTTTACAGCCTTGCTCAGACAATGGCGAAAGGTGGATAGGAAGATTTGGCCCATTATCCTGCTAGACCACCTGACCTTACGCACCTTGACTTTTTTCCTAAAACAAAAGGTTTTTCATGTTCTCTAGCACGGTTTTTATGTTCTCTCTCCCCATGGATAGTTAATACGGTGTACATATTTTGAATAAAAGTTGTATACTTGAATTTTATTTAATTATTAGTTTGTCTGTTAAAATTTAAAGTGTCTTAAGAGTAATTATAATTTAAATTTTAATTAAAAATAGGTTTTTGAATATCTGCCCTTCAGGAAGTTGCTTGTTGGGTCATTTTATGATATCTATACAAATAATTTAATTTGATTAGTAAGTTCATTATGCGACAATTCAGGTTTTGCTGTCAAGAGAAAATAAGGATTTCCGTGCATATTAATAACGTGTTAATATTTGTGAAATTTCGTGTAAGCTTGTTAAATACATTACACAAGTCGAAACGAAAGTAATGCAGAATTTTTATGTTTCTGACCTAGATGAAATTGGTAGTGGTAAAACATGTAATTAATCTCATTGACAAAGAAATCATTGCTGGGTTTCAGCGAAAATGTCTTAATATAGTAATATAAAACACGTAAAGTAAGTAGTCTTGTATTGCTGTTATGGGATGAATGTAAATATAATAATTATGGAAAATAGTACGTAATTATTCTAAATGCATGAAAAAGTGTAATTAATTGTAAATAATTTTCGACTGAAGTAACTTGTAAACACGTAATAACGTATTTAGTTTCGAAATTATGTTTTAATTATATAATAATTTCTGTGTTAATATTTCTATTACGGAAGATTTAATGAAAATATTCAATTACCATTTTCAGCTCTTACACTTGTGTTGTTTCTGGTGTTTAAGGGCGCCATATTTTTTAATTTTCTACAATACAAATAATTATAGACATTTAAGAACTAAATAATATATAGCTTAGCCAATAACAGGAATATTATCTCAAAGTCTTGTCCCCGCCCCCCTGAAATTGGTAAATGATTCGTAGGATGTCTTTGGGAAAAAACAGGTCGATTTTTGTTTTCGAAATAACCTGTTAACTTAACAGTTATGGTTATGGTGGTACTTCCGGTTTTCCAGGAAATGAGTCAGAAGATATGACACAATATCTGTCAAACCTTGAAAGAAATTCAAAACAAGAAAAACTTCTCGTTGGACTGATTAAAATATTTAACAATACGTATGATTTATTTTTTCCTTTATAATACTAGAGCGATTTTTATGATAATTTGACATGTTTGTAAAACTATTTCTCAGAAACAGTTGAAGATAGGTATAGGATATGCTTATTAAAATATGCTTGGAATTTTCAGTAGAATCCAAATATCCAATAATATACAGGGCGTTCCATTTAAAAAAATATAAGTTAGGTTAAGATCTCTCAAAATCGTTGGTCTTTTGTTTTGTTTTTCAAATAAGAAAAAACTTGCTAGTCCACTATGCAATATGGTTTTTGCTTCATTCCGATATCTTTAAAAACAGAAAAGTTACAGCTGATCAAAATGTTATCAAAGTTAATGAAACGCATACATGTCCCATCACCATTCTAACACAGTGTGATAGAATGTCATTCTAACCCAGTATGCTGGAATGACATGTATTACAATCAAATTTTTAGTTGTGGAACGTGCACTTTCTAAAATCGTGTTGGAGAAAAGACACTTATAATCCGAATAAAACATGCTATTTCTTCTCCAACCAAAATCCCTCATTTAATTATTTTGCTTTGAGACTATTAAAACCAAAGTTGGATAATAAAGCAAAGTAAGGGTTGAGTGAGAAATTATAGATAGAGGCGCAACCTTAATGGCGAAATGCGTATACGATCTACAAGTTTAACACCCTGTATCTTGACAACAAAGAAAATATCTATAGGGCAAAATGTATTTAAAGTCGGACAAGAAATAAAGGCCTTCATGTTTGACGTTCCGTTATGTTACACCGTGTTTTACAGTAGGGGTTTTTTGGGCCCGAGATTTGTCCGTCTGTCGAGAACTGTTGTTAACTACAGTCAATTAAGAGTGTTCTGTGTGATTCAATGGTTTAACAAGCAAAGAAAATCTCTGTAAACAATAAGTTGTCGATAAATTGACGAATCTTAGAACCAAAGAGCTGCTATTACCTAATACTATCTCGGGCCCAAAAGTATATACGCATTTTGCCATAAGGTTGCGCCTCTATCTATAATTTCTCACTCAACGGTAGGATATATGGATGTAGTCACGTATACTTTGTCAAACATTAGTCTCCAGTTTCTTTATAGGTAGTCCTAATATTTAGGGTTGCAAGTGCATGCCGTTCTGATGAATTAGTCAATTGAATGTAAAATTCGCCAATTTCCAATTCCAAAACCAAGAGACCACGTTCTTTTACTGTGCTGGGAGACAATTATTTAAACTTTTATCGAAAATATGTAGCTTTCCGTCCACCCGGATTGGTAGAACGTCGATTATTTCTCAGATATGTTACTGGAAAGTGTCATCGAATGGTGGTCGGTATTCATAAACTCAGTGCCGAGTACAGTGGGCACGCCTTGACGAATGTCTGCTACCCTTTTAGTTGACGGCAGTGGTGACCTCACTTCTCTTAAAAGACACGGAGAATGGAGATCAAACACTATGGCGGAAAGCTATATTGAAGGCTCACTTTTGAATAAAGAAAATATTGTGAAAAGAATACTGAAAGTTGATAGTGGTAATGATAAACCAAGCACCGTTGTCATTTCTGATTTCACAATATCTGAAAATAATATAACTATTAATGAAAACGTGTTGGACTGCTTTGAGAATTGCTCCAAGAATGAGGGTAGTGGCAGTTTCAGTGGTTTAATTAATTTTAATATTTGTTCAAACTGTGTATTCAATTTTAATGTGGACAAACAATAACGTAAATATTGTTGAATAAACTTTTATAAATTAAAACTTGATTAACACTTTTAATCCTTAGCTCCAGCTTTAGCTTCTAGGATTAAAAGTTAATACCTACCTACTTTTATTGCCAAGAAACTTTTTTTTCTCAATAAAAAAATGTTAACCTTAGTGTCCTGACAGTAAAAAAATGTCATAGATTTGTGACGGTTGGAGAAAAAATTATTATAATGCAACAAGTAAGGAATTCAGACAATATTACTAGGATATTAAGATATTGTATATTTTCTGTCTTGACGAAAATTTAAAAATTACGTCATGCCCAAGCAACAGCTTCTTTTAAGATTATAACATGAGCATATACGAACTTGCACTCGTGCAACAAATTTCGCGCGACCTAAAAAAATTGGTAATTGATTAAAGAGCATGTCTGTGCAATATACGAACAGGATCTGTGCCTCGAAATGGATATTATCCAGTAACTAATTAACAATTTTTTTTATGGGATAATAGGCGAGTCTTCGACGCAATAATAGATATATTTTTCAAAATTTTGTTTGGATTAAACAGAATAATAAACTTGCTACGTATTTTAAAGAATTTAATCTGGGATTATGAACGTTTAACAACAATTTCGTTTTTCGTTCTCTTGATTCAACTATTTACCATATGTGAAAAAATATAAAATTTACTCTTTTGCTAGAGATGTCACTTGGCAAAAAAGCAGATAAAAAATGACAAAATGCTAGGTATCTCTCTCATTTTCAGTACATTTTCGTCCTCAAAACTGACATATTACTCAGAATAGACAAAAATGACGTCGCACTATAAGCCAAACACTACAAAATGGATATAAAAGATAAAGACAATTAAATTATTGTGTAGAACAATCTCATAAGTATGTTTTTATAGTCTAATTATGCTTAGCACTGCACTTAGGTGCGGTAAATACTTTTTAAACAAAAAAGCACATTTCCAACATTCACTTTCTGATCATTCGATTGTTATTAAACTTCCATTATATAATAAATCTACTTATGATGCTGTTTATATCTTAGAGTTACGATTGCAGCTACTGCAAAACAATCATTTTGTATTTCTAATTGTTATGGTTCGAATGAAGATAGAAAAAAATATTTAGCCTAAAGAGCTAAGCGTTGTTTAATTTTTAAAACAAGAGTTGATTATTTCGTATGAATGTTTTCAAAGGAACCGAATGTGGTCGGATTTAACGACTTGAATTATTGTATGCACTTAACATACAAAATATATTTCCTTCAGTCGAAATAATTCCGTAATAAAAATAAATATAAGAATAGAGAAAGTTGAGTTTTAAAATATACATATCTATTTGCTTATTGTCATATTATAGTGCTTTCCGTATAAAAAGTGATATTTATCTTTTATAAGTGAGGATACGTATAATTTTAAACAAATATAAACCAGTTATGCATAATTTAATACTGGAAAATTACTTCCATAAATGGCACATTATCTCTTTGAACATAGTGAAATTTGTGTAAAACCTAGAAAAACTTAACAAGCAATTAAAAGGAAAGTAAAGTAAGGCAAGTACAGTAACGTTAGTGGAATATGTTATCTAGAAGTTTAGCATATCCACATGTATACAGGGTGTTCAGCATAAAAACCCACACTGCGCAGGTGCAGGGGGTCCCAAAATATTGCAATTTAACCAAACATACCTAGATACAAAGTTGCACGGAGACAGAGTTACAGGCCTTTAAAGTTTAGGTTTAGTTTATTATTGGTCTTCTCTGACTTGTAATTCAAAAAATAGGTAGTAATTATTAACAATTTTAACGAGATTTAACAACAGATAGGATTTTAACTTTTTTTATCAATTTGGCGAGTAAAATTTACAAAAACTGTTCAAAATTACGTTCGCGGACTTCAATGCACGCATTACATCTTCAAATCATGTTTCTTTCTGCCGCTGCGGCTTCACCCCTATCGGTCAACTCTTCGATATTATTGACATGGATTTCATAAACGATGCATTTCAGATGTCCCCATCCGGCGGTTCGATTCGTCGTTCTCCGGATGTTCTCTTGAGGTCTTGCACTTGCAAAATGTGAGGGTGTCTCATCATATTGTTAATTATTACTACCTATTTTTTGAATTACAAAAGATTTTGGAAACGTTAGTAAAATGTTTGTTTTTGTTCATAGAAAGTCATTTTTATTGAAAACGGTTGACTTTAGAGCAATGAACCAAGAGAACTATTTTTGTGTAAAATTCATTGGCGCTTCAGAATTTGCTGTCAAATGTCAATTTTTCCAGTGGCGTAAAAGTTATGGGGAAAAAACCCTTCCGATACCTTAAAATCTCCACCACTGGCACGTCCAATAAATTCGAGAAGGGTGCGAAAAGTAGCTATTAATAGTGGTAATGTGTTTACAAAACCTCAGTCCTGTAGTTCAAACGGTTCCTAAGAAATTGAAAAAAAAAAACTAAACAAAAATAAGTTTTTACACCGTGTATCTCAAAACGAAAGCCCGGAGAGAAAAATGGAAGAGGAAAAAAATGTTTCTTTTTTCAAGAGGAATTTACAGTTTTTCCTTGCAACACTTATTTAGGAACACCCTGTATATTGCACTAAATTGCAAAAAAAAATATTGTTTTTAACGCGACCAAATATCGAAAATTACGTTGACAAAAAAAAACAATTGCCTAACGTCAGTCATGGCATGTAAGACGTCAGACGACAAAATTATACCAAGCTTTTTTTCCATTGATCGAATTTAAAAAGAAGGATGTCCCGCGCAGAATTTAATTTAACACATCTTTACTCTTGTTAAATTTAAAAAAACTTGAAGGATTTCAAGAAAAAATGCAAAAACAAGGTTTTAATAGTGTTTATTAGAACAAATCAAAAAGTCAGTAGTAGGCTTTGTCTTTAAAATTTGACACTTAGTAATAAAACACTATTTTATTTCTGCTAATGTGTGTTGTTGAAAATGGCTGGAAAAGTTACATTCAGAGGACAAGTAGACATGTGACTTGTGCTAGGCGTCTGTGAAGGAAACTGTAGAAGTGTGGAAGAATATCGTAGGAGATTTTCAAATTGAGTGATTCCCCATAGAGCGGGTCACAGACGAACGTACATGTGTGCAAACATCAACGCGCATTCATCTACGCGCAAACAAAAACGCCTGTCTATGGACACAATAACGTCACGTACATGATTGCGCGGTGAAGAAGTGCGTCGTACTTGTCAACCTGGTTTTCCAGAAAACATGTGCGTGCGCTGTTGAATGCACGTTGATGTTCGACTGTGTGGCAAACAACTACGTTATTTGACACACACAGTCACGGCGTTCTTCAGTGACGTAGAAGGTAGTTATAATTATTTAAATTAATAATTATTATTTAATTAGTTAAATTAGTATATATTTAAATTAATAATAATTATTTGATTAGTAAATAAGTATATGGCATTTATAAATTATAGTTTTATTTACAGAGTGAAAATGTCGAACTTACGAAATTTAAAACGAGATTTTTTAAGACATTTCATTGACTTATATATCGGACCCGGGGTGCGGAACCTTTGCTGCCTCCCTAGCAGCATTCTAATAATCAAATAATGGAGTAATAAAATAAATATCGAAATATACATTAATAGTAATAAAAATAAATGTATTTTTCTTCAACAATTAACAAAACCACAACTAAAAATTAGATTGTAATACATGTCATTCCAGCATACTGTGTTAGAATGACATTCTATCACACTGTGTTAACATGTTATTCTAACATACTGTGATGGAATATGTACAAATAAGCAACTTTTATGATTTCTAAAATCTTGTGAGAGAAAGTATAGTCTAAAACACGTTTAGAATACTTTAGACTACAAACTTTTCGCTTGTGTGGAATATATGCCATTCTACAACTTGTAGAATATACTATTTCTGGCCTTTCTTTTGCAAATTCCTCAACCAAGTCAGATATATCTAGGTTTTGATAGTTATTAGAGGTAAATGAGAAAGTCTGTCTTGTGTCATCCTACAACGCATCCTAAATCTTGAGAAAGAGCCAGAGGCTACCGTTACAGGTATGGTTAATAATGTTTTCAAAGCTATGAACACGTTGGGGCATATATTTATTAAGTCATTTTTGAATAAATATTCTAAAACTGCTAGGGGGGTAATTTCTGGGTTAATATATATAAGTTATGTTTCAATTAATTACCCGAGGTAGAAAATAATAGATAGTGACTAATTCACAGCACATGAATCAGTACGAGAGGTGAGGGTTGCACTGGTTGCAGAGAACAAGCTTTTATAGGCTTGCCACTTGAAAAGGGTTTAAAGCACATACAATGACCAAAAATAAGTTGACGTCGAGTGAACCCCACACTTTAACAAGTCAACTGAGAAGAAAGTACTTATTTATAGTAAGGGAATCTGATCTAACTGACAAAAATGTAAAGGGGGAAGATATATTTTGACAGGGAGTGTGCAGTTTAGCTTGACTGACGTCTGCTTCTAACCAACGGTCATTTGCCGCCCCCTAGATCGTAGCGCCCGGGTGCCATGCACCCCTTGCACCCACGGGTTGTCGCGACCCTGTCGGACCCATCCTTGTTTATGGAAAACTAAGTGAAAAGACTACCTCAACAAAAATAAGAAAAATACAGCTTATCAGATTTTACTTGAAAAGTTAAAAGTTGTACAACCTGAACCGCTCAAAAATACAGTCATACAAAAGATTAACAGTTTGCGTGGTGGATTCAGAAGAGATTTAAAAAAAGACTCGAACAGATCTGGTGCTGGAGCAGACGAAATATTATATGTACCGACATTATGGTACTATGGTACTTTAATGCAATTTGTTGCAGTCCATTTACTAGGACTTTTTTGTTTTTTCTTATTTTTTGTGTCACAATAATCGCGCACGCCACTGCAATGAAATGCAATTCTTTCGTCATTGTTTTACGAAGATTGTGCGAACGTGTATGTTGTTTACTGCGAACTGATGTGTTAATACATGAATCAACGTTTGTGACCATTAAGCGGGTCACAGACGAACGTACATGTATGCAAACATCAACGCGCATTCATCTACGCGCAAACAACAACGCCTGTCTATGGGCATAATAACGTCACGTACATGATTGCGCGGTGAAGAAGTGCGTCGTACTTGTCAACCTGGTTTTCCAGAAAACATGTGCGTGCGCTGATGAATGTACGTTGATGTTCGACTGTGTGTGGCAAACAACTACGTTATTTGACACACACAGTCACGGCGTTCTTCAGTGACGTAGAAGGTAGTTATAATTATTTAAATTAATAATTATTATTTAATTAGTTAAATTAGTTTATATTTAAATTAATAATAATTATTTGATTAGTAAATAAGTATATGGCATTTATAAATTATAGTTTTATTTACAGAGTGAAAATGTCGGACTTACGAAATTTAAAACGAGATTTTTTAAGACATTTCATTGACTTATATATCGGACCCGGGGTGCGGAACCTTTGCTGCCTCCCTAGCAGCATTCTAATAATCAAGTAATGGAGTAATAAAATAAATATCGAAATATACATTAATAGTAATAAAAATAAATGTATTTTTCTTCAACAATTAACAAAAATAAACAATATTTAAAAAAACAAGAGCTAAGAATAGGAACTTGAATAGTCTTCATAAGTAACACAAAACTGAATATATTTATAATATAAAATACATGTGTAAAAATAACAAGAACACATAAAATGATGCGCAGTTTGATCAGTACTGACTTCATTTAAATAGTAGGTATCTTGTCATTCAAAAATAATTTTCTTTAACACGATTTTATAAAGTACACATTCCACAACTAAAAATTAGATTGTAATACATGTCATTCCAACATACCTGTGTTAGAATAACATTCTATCACACTGTATTAGCATGTTATTCTAACATACTGTGATGGAATATGTACAAATAAGCAACTTTTTTATGATTTCTAAAATCTTATTAGAGAAAGTATAGTCTAAAACACGTTTAGAATAGGTACTTTAGACTACAAACTTTTCGCTTGTGTGGAATATATGCCATTCTACAACTTGTTGTAGAATATACTATTTCTGGCCTTTCTTTTTGCAAATTCCTCAACCAGATATATCTACGTTTTTGATAGTTATTATAGCTAAATGAGAAAGTCTATCTTATGTCATCCTACAACACATCCTAAATTTTGAGAAAGAGTCAGAGGCTACCGTTACAGGTATGGTTAACAATGTTTTCAAAGCTCTGAACACGTTGGGGCATATATGTATTAAGTCATTTTTGAATAAATATTCTAAAACTGCTAGGGGGGTAATTTCTGGGTTAATATATATAAGTTATGTTGTCAATTACTTACCCGAGGTAGAAAATAATAGATAGTGACTAATTCACAGCACATGAATCAGTACGAGAGGTGAGGGTTGCACTGGTTGCAGAGAACAAGCTTTTATAGGCTTGCCACTTGAATACAATGACCAAAAATAAGTTGACGTCGAGTGAACCCCACACTTTAACAAGTCAACTGAGAAGAAAGTACTTATTTATAGTAAGGGAATCTGATCTAACTGACAAAAAATGTAAAAAGGGGAAGATATATTTTGACAGGGAGTGTGCAGTTTAGTTTGACTGACGTCTGCTTCTAACCAACGGTCATTTGCCGCCCCCTAGATTGTAGCGCCCAGGTGCCTTGCACCCCTTGCACCCACGGGTTGTCGCGGCCCTGTCGGACCCCGGATAAACAAGGGTTTATGGAAAACTAAGTGAAAAGACTACCTCAACAAAAATAAGAAAAATACAGCTTATCAGATTTTACTTGAAAAGTTAAAAGTTGTACAACCTGAACCGCTCAAAAATACAGTCATACAAAAGATTAACAGTTTGCGTGGTGGATTCAGAAGAGATTTAAAAAAGTTAAAGACTCGAACAGATCTGGTGCTGGAGCAGAGGACATATTATATGTACCGACATTATGGTACTATCCTTTAATGCAAATTGTTGCAGACCATTTACTAGGGCTTTTTTATTTTTTCTTATTTTTTGTGTCACAATAATCGCGCACGCCACTGCAATGAAATGCAATTCTTTCGTCATTGTTTTACGAAGATTGTGCGAACGTGTATGTTGTTTACTGCGAACTGATGTGTTAATACATGAATCAACGTTTGTGACCAATACACTGTCATGCTGATGCGCGAGGTAGATGAATGCGCGTTGATGTATTAATTCATATATGTTCGTCTGTGCCCAGCCATACACTGTCATGCTGATGCGCGAGGTAGATGAATGCGCGTTGATGTATTAATTCATATATGTTCGTCTGTGCCCAGCCTAGAAAAACATTTTCTAATGTTGAAATACGGACTCGGGAGACAGGAAAGCTTTTCAATAATATATATCCGAGACTATCCTAGTGTAATAAGAGAATACAAGATGAAGAAATTATTTTGCAAACATAATCTACTACATTTATATCCCATTCAAAAAGTGCAAGAGCTCAAGATTTCAATCTACGGGTGACCTTTTGCGAGTTTATCTTGCATTAGGATATTAATTTTCATAAGAATTATTTTCACTGATGGGGCTTGTTTCACTCGTATAGGAATTTCAAATGTTCACTCATAAATATTCCGATGTAAACCTTATCACTAGTTTACATCAAGTTTTTTTGAAGGATTTCTTCGGGATGTGATGATGTTTATAATGTCGTGTACAATTTTCACAATATGCACTTGACATGTAAAATTCAAGAAATAAAACAGAACAAGTGAAAATAATACTTTTTTCTTATTGTTGAAAACTCTCATACAACCTGGAGAAAACTTGTATAATTGACACAGTGAAGGGATATTCTTTCTAATTTACTTAGATTGTTTTTAGACTGTCTCAATAAACAGCTATGAAATTCATTGAAAATTTGCGTATAAAATCGGCCTAAAGTACCTATACAAGTTATCCGTCGAGCGATCAGTAAAATTTAATTTAATGGTTACCTGTATCGTATGCATTTGTGTGTTTTGATTATAAAATGTGAAGCGTTTGGAGAGTATTCTTTTATGTTTGTGGAAATGCAAATAAACCATGCACCATATAAAGAGAAATTAGTGTCAGTCTGATATGAATCTCGTTCTCCTTTTCATGTAAGAATTTGTGAAAATGTCAAATAAGTAAGTAATATGTAAGTAAAACATGACATGGCATTTAATTACAAACAAGTAAATTTTTCATTTGTAAAGTATGCTGCATATATATGGGTTATTTAGTGAACAGCAATTTTGTTTTTGCAATATAGCACTCTTTCAAAGCATCTTTTGAGCTACTTTTAGTTTTGAGTAGTAATTTCTACTGGGTAGTGGAACAACTAAAAAATATTGAAAGTACCCAGTTTAAAACAAGTTACCCTTTATTTTAAAGAGTACCAATAGATGGTGTAGCACCATATAATATGATTTAGATATAAACTATTTAAAAAAAAATCATTTTTAAATTATTTTGCCATAATAAGCAGACATTTCACAATTAATAGCCAACTAATTTATTTGAAATAATTAATAAATATTAAATTTTCCTCAACTTTCACTACATCGGCTTTCTTGTTCTATGTAATAGAAATAGAGATTAGGTAATTAAAAAAAATCAATAAACCCAACAGAATAATACAGCAAAAAAAAATAAAAAAGCAGCCACTACTACTACTACTAAACTAATGTAACATTTTTACTACCTTTAAAGTCCATAAAACTAATCGGATAATTGTCTAATTTATTTACAAATAAATTATATACATTTTTTTTATATGTATGTAGGTATGCGTTTTTGTATTCAATTCGTTGTAATTTCATATTTAATTGTTCTTGAACAACATGATCATTTTTTAATGAGTTGAATAACAATGCTAATTCCTAAATTTAGAAACTATGAAGCCCTTTTACAATGGAGAAGTAGAGGCTTTTATTAAAAAAAACATCATTAACAACATTATAAAAAATGTTTGTCAATACTCTAAAACGAAAAGGATCCTGATATTACCAATGCTTGATACATTTTCTCACCTGCAGTACAACATAATTACTGGCTTGGTTTCCAAACTTAAGGCCTCTAGGTTTTATTTGTGGAAGTAATATTTTCAATCTTTTATTAAATATATAACTAATGTCTTTCTAATACTAAAAAATTATTTTTGGAAAAAGATATTTGGGTGGTACCTACCGTTTAGAAATACAAATAAAAAATGATCTTCCCTCCCCTCCTTAAACAACTGAATTTAAATTTGCAGGAAAATAAAATCCTTTAAAAATGTAAACTCGGTGTCCCGTCGTTTCTCGTTTTTTCGTTTTTCGTCCCTAAAAGGTTGGGACAGCATTTTGCCACATAAAGTATAGCTGAAAATAAGTCGACTTAACTAAACTTGCCTTAGTCCAAAAGTTGATAATCACGGAGCTACAGGGGGTCAAAAGTTAAAAAATAAATCGGGTTCTCCTTAATAACTTTCGACTGTTTCACGTTAATTTCACGAAATTTTATATCCAGGGGTTTCCTGAGATGGCAAATTCAATTTTATTGTCCATATCTTCTAGAGGGCGCCACCGGCGATGATTTCAAAACATTTAAACCGTTACAACTTTTTTGTTCCACCCTGTATATTATTTTGGACTAGAAAAATCTCTTCCCCAGTCTTTTACAGTTAAGAAAGGTTACCTTATTGAAGCCGCTTGGAGCAACGGTTTCCGAGAAAAACACATCTTTTAGGGACACCCTGTATATTTTATAAAATAGAATTTAGTGATCACCCCTACACCGATTGTTGGTTGTACAAGTTGCATAAAGTGTGGGCCGCTTAATGTATTAATTGTTCCATATAATGTAAAAATAAACCTTTTATTTAATCAGACTGAAAATTAATGGTTGGGTATTTGGTTTGGAACCAGTGCCATAGAAAGAAAACACACACACACACACTGACATAAGTAATTGCCTCATTTGAAAGTAAGAATTGCATTAGCGAAAAAATCACTATTTACATTCAATATATTAATTGTAAACTAGTTTATTTTTGCCATGTAATTGTGTGAATGGTTGAAAAATTTCGTGCATAGTGAACTCACACATACGTATGCAAGTTTTGAACATCATCACCATTGCATATAATACAAAATATTTTTATTTAGACAAGTAGTGCTTAACTCAAAAAAAGTTATAGGATGGCAATATTAATTTAAAAAGTAATAATGAATTTAGATAGATAGATACATTTATCTTGAATTTTTCTATATTGTTTACACCTGTGGTAAAACAATTTTATTTTAGGACTACTCTTTTTTGACATCTGTAAAGCCTAAGTTTATACCTATCACAATTATTATAATTATTCATCTACTTTCTAGACAATGCACAAGCAGTGCAAATTTTCTAATCTAATAATTAAGGTATTTCGGTAACATAATAAATTTATAAATTCCACTTCATGCTATGACTTCATAATACTTAGCAACAAATGATTCAAGAATTAGCCAATAGAATATATGTTTAATAAAATACGTAGATAAATTCAATTACAAACTACGAATGGTTTGTTATTAGCACTTTGGTTAAAAATAAATAGGTACCGGGTGTCCCAGCTAGGATATATAAAACAAGCAATATTTCATCGTTAAGGTATAGGTAGATATTGATAAAATGGTTCAATTTTGACTACAGAAATTAGTTAATTGAGACAAGAAATCTCGCAGAATTTGAACAAATGTTGTCTTGCAAAATAAGACAAGAGTTTCTTTAAAGTCTTGTTCTTGCTCGATGTTGTAAGATCATGTTTTGTCTTGTTTTGATATAAATAATATGATGATATGCCTTCTTATATGACAGGTTTGATCATAGTATTCTACTGAAAAAACTTCAACAGGCTGGTTTGTCTTCCTCACTGTTAACTTTCATCTATAGTTATTTAAACAACAGGTAACAATTTGTTGAGTACCATGGCGTCAGGTTTGTCGAAATTCAAGCTATTTCTGGCGCACCTCAAGGCTCTATTCGTGATCCCCTTCTGTTTCCCTTATTTATTAATGACATTGTAAAAGACTTGAGCGTCGACATCTTACTCTATGCCGATGAAGGCAAAATTTTGTACCTCATACATTCCATATCTGACTGTATTACATTACAGAATAATCTTTAAAAAATTAAAGAATGTTGTGATGGAAATAGGCTTCCCCTTAATAGCAAAAAATGTAGTCTGTATAAATAATAGTAAAAATATAGTATGTAGTCAGAAAAAAGAATCCTATTTTATATGCATACAGTATAGATGGTATCACATTAGATCGTCCTGAATATGTCAAAGACCTAGAGTTACTTTTGACAGAACATTAACTTTTAATTCCCATGTCGAATCAGTTATTCAAGCTTTCTACAAAAATGTGGGCTTCGTTATTAGAAACTTCAAGGGTTTCACCGATATTAATATACAGTATATTTTTAACATTTTTTAAAATATGTATCTTATACAGTTGATAAATTTTATCCGCACATCAGCATTCCTCAGAAGTCATAATATATTAATATCCAAATTTTCTACAGAAAGTCTTGAAGTACGTAGGCAAAAACAAGCTACGTTATTTATCTTCAAAATTTTGAAATACTATACAGACTATTCTCCAATATTAGAAAAGCTAACGTATGCCTTGCCACGTACCTTCTCTAAATATATGAAGACGTTCTATTTTCCCATTCCGAGAACTAATATCTTAAAGTTTTCTCCGGTGCATTTCAGCAGTCATACCTTTAATGATTTGCAAAGCAAGGTTGATTTATTTTTTACAATTTCAAATAAAATAAGAAATATTAAAATTATTTAGAATATAGAATTTGACATTCAATTTTAAATTGTATTGCTATTTCATTGTGTTGATTTGTAGATTTTACATTTTTCTTATGTTTTTTTTTTAAATTTGTGCGTTGTGCTTATGTAATGTGGTAGTTCCCATTCTGTAATTGGTAACTGACTGTTGGATAGTGTAATTCTAAAATAAAATAATGGTCGAAATAGGCAAAACAGCATCTGAGCTCTTTGAGTTAAGTGGCAGTGAATTTAGTTCAGAAGATTTAGACTCAATAAACTCTGATTTTAAAACTAATTTTATATATTGGATAAGCTTTAAATTAAGTATATACGATAGAAATGTATTACTTTTTCAGTTAAGTTTCACTTAAATATTACCCCTTCTTATATTTTGCAAGACACCGCAGCAATATTTCTTGTATTGTCTCACAATACTTTTTTTAAATTTTTGTCTTGTCTTGCAGACCAAAACAACGTCAAGAAAAATCAAAACAAGAGTACCAACACTGAACACAATCTCCATTAAAGCTGTGCCTGATTTTTAAAGAACATCCTGTATAGGCAAACCTACTTCAAAGCTTATAAGTAAGAGATTTGTGGCTGTGATTCTACTAATAGTGCCTTCGTTTTGTGGTTTTAAACAAACGTTACTTTTATTTTGCCACCCACTGAAATTGCTTCACATGAAAGCCATAATTGGTTTATATAACAGTTAGGATATCACAAAAAGTTTAAAAAATAATGGACTTCATAATAAATTGTATCCACGGTTAATATATTTTTTAATAGAACTGCTCAACAGTGTTTTTGTATTGTATGTTTAGGTTGTTACGGTTTGTTTTATTTTTATAGACAATAAATTAATAGATTTTAATAAAGTAGCATAATTTAGAAAATTAATGAATTAATGAACGCTTTACTAATGAGTCAACTCATAAAGGTTCATATTAAAATTGCGGCCCTGTATACTAAAATATATTTTGGATACATTTAATTGTTCGCACTTTTATTGACGAGAGGTCACTTTTGCGCGGGGATTTCTTTGGCGGGTCGCTCGTTGAACAAAGAATCGAGTCCATTTTTCCGAACCCATTTTTAAGTGCTGTGAAGCCATAAATTAACGCTATATGCGGAGTTAATTGGTGATAATTTGGGACGATAATTAATTTGGCATTTGTGTTGCCAGTGATTATAACAACTTGTGTTGGATTTATCCCAAATTCCGGAAAACGAAGGAGTTTTAACTGTTACCTACGAGGCCGCCCAAGAACCAAGATATTAAAAATCTCTTTGCTTAACAATATGATTTTTTCTTGTTGATCAATATATTTATACGCTTAATTTTAAATTTAGGCCTCTAATTGTATCCTGTCAGTCGCCTGCCTGTATGAGTTTCCTGTCTATTCTTCAGTGTTACCAGATCAAACACACAATTAACCACTAAGGCGACCTGTACCTTGTCGTCCATCCCCTAGTTCTTCCAAACGGAGGAGTTCTTATTGAGGACGCTAATAGTCCGAGGGCCTGCCGTTTTGGAGCCGATCGGAAAGTGCAGTTCTTCAAAAATGACCAGATAAGATTTGTTTAAGGTATCTTGCCGTCTTGCACCTTGTATAGTCAGATTTAGTATTAAAATCGTCATATTAGATTAATTTCCGAGAGTATTTGAGGCACCAATTTAAAAATTTTACTAAAATTACTATCTAGTGTTTTCTACTTTATTGTCTAATATTTATAACGTTATTTTCATCACCGTAACACCACCTAATAATTATAAAATATACATTAGCATCTTACATACTGTACACCGACCTATAGTACTATAGAAAGGGTTTTAATTAATATTATTATCATTTATACTAAGTATTTACATATCGTTCCGTAGAGGGGCGTATAAATGTTGGGTTACTGAATCCCTAATTTTGTGTCAGTAAACATTGCTAATTCCGTGGTTTATGAGTATCACTTAGTACCTTTTTCCCGTTTTTTTTGTTATTTGCACTGTTAAGGTAAAAATAAGCCAGCACCTCTCTTCAGCCCTCTTGTACACTGTCCACCGGGTTGTAAAACGGGTGGCGCCTTATAAGTTTCTACAGCATCACAACCCATGCCTGTCTCCACTGAGCTAGGGCCAACCCTACCGCTGAAGAGAGCCTGAACCCCGGATTTAGTTATCCACAATTTAAATTCTTTTATTGCCACCCACAAGCACGTAACAAGGCCAGTCTCCAAAAGCGGATTTAAAAAATCTACTTAGTCATTGTGTATTTCCCTTTAAATTCGTGCTTTTACAGTATGTAGACAACACAAAGAAATCTAAACATTTCCTAACAAATTTTATGACCGCAACTACTCAGAATTATTCCGTGGTAGCACTCATACTTGTCTAGAATGCACACATAAAAAGTAAAAGTGTTCTTCATTCCTCCCATAAAACATGCAAAGTCATCTAGAAAAGAAATAAAAACATTTCTTCACGGTTGCGTAGCACAGTAAATTCGTGGTTTTAATAGTAAAACTGTTGTTTTCCAATAACAATAGGGGTTAACATACCAATTAGTTGTTAAGTGTGTTTGATATGCAATGCAGGAATATGTCCGGTAAATTATTGTTAACGATTGACCTGGGAAAAACGCGATACACTTTACGTGCACGTCAAAATAATTGATAAAATATAACCAATAACTTGTTTGGTTGATCAGAAGTGTATTATTTGTTTAATCATAATTAATTCATTAAATACATTCAGGCAGATATCATATTAAGGTACAGGAATTACTTTTATAAACAGAACAGTTCGGTTTATCAAATACCGAAAATGATCTTTACTAACTACAATATTTCTCAATTCCAATCCAATGTTAGCGATGTGTGCAACAGGTTTTGTGATGATGATAAATTATTAGTTTCTATTCTCAAAGTCTTACTTTTCCCTTGATTTAATAGCAAAACATTATTTTAATTATTTATCACAAAAACTTCAACAACAGAAAAATTAAAAGATAGAGATATGCATAGGGAAGTATGATATGAAAGAGTTTCTGATTGTTCCATTTAGAATGAAAAGTCACCAAAATCAAAATCAAAGCTTTTAAAGTATTTATAATAATTGAGCTCTATCGTTTAAATATCAATACTTTAATTTGCACGACTTAAAAAATAAACAATTTTTATTGAAAAAGCAATTTTCTTAGATATAATTGAAATATCTCGAAGAGATATAAGAAGATTAGATATAAGGAAGCTTGATAAAAGTTCCCTTAACATTTCACGTTGAATCTAAATATGCAAAATTATGCAAGGTTATATAAAATAAGTGGATGGAGATTTCCCGTATAACCGCAAGTGCTACAAGAATGGCATTATTTTATTTTTCTACGTTTATGCAAAAAACAAAACTTTATTGAACTATATCTATTTAGTGGAAAAAGTGGTTCTTTATTGCACTAGTGCAATAAAATGTTTATTGCATTCATCTGTCACTCTACAATAGCGTTTTGTCATCATGACAAACATAAACGTTCAAATCGATGTCACATTTTCCTAGACTTAGTGTCATCTAAATAACAAATTTTGATTTTTGCAAGAACGTAAAAAAAATATTGTATGCAACTCGTACAAAAAGTGCTTATTGCAATAAACACTTACTGTTTGTACTTGTTGCATAAATAACTATTTTCTATGTTCATGCAAAAAGCAAAACTTTATTGAACCATATTTAGTGGAAAAAGTGGTTCTTTATTAAATTCATCTGACATTCTACTACAGCGTTTTGCCATCATGACAAACATAAACATTTAAATCGATGTCATATTTTCCTACACTTGGTATCATCTAAATAAAACATTTTTTGGTTTTTACACGAACGTAGAAAAAATATTGTATGCAACTTGTACAAAAAGTGCCTATTGCACTCGACGTGTTGTCCTACTCAGCCTTACGGCCTAAATTATCAAAATTGAAATCGAAGTAGTCGCTGAAATATTCCAATGGGCCGTCACGGTAAGATAAACTGTATTTATTAAATCAGTTTGAACTAAACTTTTGAAACAGATGCATGCGCAAAATAGAGTAGAATAAATTTGGATATTCTTAACCTGTTACTTAACCTTGATTCTGGAAAATTTACATTTTTCTATTCTGTTGTTTAGGAATGAACTGAACATCATTGAAAGTGTAAGTACATAAACTTTCAGTTATGCTTATTTCCTTGGCATTTGATATTTAGCATTTAAAGGCACATCCCAGTCAAGCCCATTTAAACTGACAGAAGGCGTAGGTACATAAGCATTTAATAATTATTAGTTATTTACTTTTTTCATCTACTTACTATTAAGTGGTACTATTATGGTAGATGATTTAAATATCGCAGTGGCACGGAACTATTCTTCAGATTGAAGATAACAAAGAAACGTGCTTAATTCAGCTGATTGTAATAAAAATCGTTGCTAGAATAAAGATCCGTTTTTGCAACAATGCGATTGTTTTGATGATTTATTACAATAATATAATAATTCAACTTTTATGTAGGTTCTTAAATCGTGATGTTTCAGAATATTTTCAGTGAATGAATTAGTTACAATTGCTGGTACACGTAATGATATTTATTTGTACTAGCAACATTCACCGTATTCATTTTAGTTATAATATTATTAATTAGACGATTACACCGGCACACAAAATAAAAAAAGTGGTCGGTGCTTTTGACGGGCACTTATCTATATGTATTTTGATGCACATGCATAAAGCTAGATAGGTCTGGTCAAACGTATAGACCACCTTTTTTTGTGAGTGCCGGTGTTATTCTAATATTTACAAAGTATTCATACAGCTTCACCTGGGTATAATTATTTGTTACGTATAGAGGTGCGTAAAGCACGTTGTTGACATGAAATGTTTCTATAAGTAGCATGCATCAATTTTTCTGTTAAAACATTTCTTGAAAAAAAATGAGCGGCTTGTACATATCTATAATTTAAAGGAAAATCGATTAGAATTGACCACAGAAATAGTACACCTAAAGAAATGACTGACTTATTCTGCTCTCTATGGGTTATGATTCCCATACTAATTTAACGAAAATTAATTATACAGGGTGTCCGGAAAAAACGTGTACAACGGAAGACCACAGACTCCTGGGTATAAAATATGCCGATTTAGCCCAATTTACTTATTTCCAAAATTGCTTCGTTTCGCCGCTAGGGAGTGCCAAAGTTCGCGAAAATTTTTTGTTTATTTCGAATATCTCGAAAACGACTTGATCGATGTTAACCATTTTTGGGCTACGCAGTTATAAGTCTAACCGACACTTTTTAACGTTATTTAAAATCTTTTGAAGTCATTAGAAATATAAGAAAATCATGTGTCATGCAAATATAAGCACATATTTTTAACCGCCTGTATAATTATTCTGTTTTTTCTATTAGTAGCTGACTTTATTTATAAACTTTTTTATACTTTAAGAATTTTGAATAGATGAGTAGTTTAGGCAGAAAATATTTTTCGTATGTCAACAATATCAGCATTCGTTCTGCAACAAATAACGAAAATTCCAAAATTCATTTATATTCTATTTAATAAATACGAGATAATAAGATTAATATAGCAAATAAAAAAAGTTATGATCTCGTTACAATAAATGCTCAGTATGTCTCGTACGCAATAAGTAATCCGTTTTACGGTTTTACGAAGTTGTAGTGCTCTCCATGGATTACCTCGTAAAATTTTAACTGCGTCTTGGATTCACCTAAATTATTAACTGCGTAGGCATATACTTTACAAAAAATGATCGCTAGGAGGTAAGTCTGGTGCTCGAGGTGGCCATTTTATAGGAGCATCGTTTTCTCTTCCAATCCGCCTGTTAGGATACAGATTACGTAAATACTGACTAACGGGTATTGTAAAATGGGGGGTGCACCATCGAGCATAAACCATATGTTACGACGAAGTAGTAACGGTAAATCGTCCAATAAATTAAGTAAAAAATTTAAATAGTTGACTCCATTTAATCGATGTGGAAACACAACCGGGCCAATAATAAAGTTGTCTATAATTTCCGTCCACACGTTTACTCTGAATTCATATTGAAAATGTCTTATTTTCAGTACAGTGTGGATTTTCATCAGTATAAACGTGTTTGTTATGGATATTAATAATTCCTGACCTAGCAAAATATGCTTCATCTGTAAATAAAATGTTTTTGCTGAAATTAATATCATGGACTCTTTGATCTTGTATAAAATTACACAATGCTAAACGTTTTTCAGGGTCAATTGGTTGATGAACCGGTGATAAACCGATTGTGGTACGGATGTAGTTACTGCTCCTTCAAAACATCATGAACTATGGTTTTTGGTTTCCTATTTCTTGTCCAATGCGCCTTGCACCAATTTTTGGGTTCTCTTCTATCTTATCTACGATTTGTTCCTCCACCTTTATAGTTTTCGTGGTACGTTGACGCCCTTGAACCGTATTCATTTGGTTGAAGAACCAAATTCGCGAAGTCGCCTTTCGATGTTGGCAAAGTTTGATGATTTGACACTCGTCGATGAGGGAATCTGTCCATGTAGACCCTAACACTTTTGCGGCTGTTATCTTGACAAACTCCATAAACCAAAAGCATATCTACTTGTTCGGAATATGTATTGAAGTTGATACTTAAAATATCAGAGCGTACTTCTGGTACTCCGTTATTTGTTGCAGAACGAATTGTTGACATACGAAAAATAGTTTTTCTGCCTAAACTACTCATCTGTTCAAAATTATGAAAGTGTAAAAAAAGTTTCTAAATAAAGTCAACTACTAATAGAAACAAACTGAGAGTAATTGAACATGTGGTTAAAAAAATATGTGCTTATATTTGCATGATACATGATTTTTCTTATATTTCTAATGACTGCAAAAGATTTTAAATAATGTCAAAAAGTGTCGGTTAGACTTATAACTGCGTAGCCCAAAAATGGTTAACATCGATCAAGTCGTTTTCGAGATATTCGGAATAAACAAAAAATTTTCGCGAACTTTGGCGCTCCCTAGCGGCGAAACGAAGCAATTTTGGAAATAAGTAAATTGGGCTAAATCGGCTTATTTTATACCCAGGAGTCTGTGGTCTTCCGTTGTACACGTCTTTTCCGGACACCCTGTATATTTCCGAAATTGTTTTTTGTTTGACGCATATCGGATTAATAGCTAACTAATTCGTCAAAATATATAAGGTATCCGGGAAAATGTGGGAAATCTCTCGGGTGCAGATAGAACATGAAAAAATAAGATGACAAGTTCTTAGATAATGTTTTCCTACAGGCCCTCCCTACGGAGATATGTGTCCCTGAAGGACGCCGCTGGAAATCGGTTTTTCTTGAATAACTTTTAAAGTACTCAATATAATTTAATAAAAATTTAATGTCATGAACACTAAGGACTTCGTGAAATAATATCCTTGAAACATATTTAGCGTTATTAGTTTACCAGGGGCGAGCTAAGCTTTACAAATTAATGACCAAATTTTGAACACCCTGTATGATAAAGACTTTAAAATAATAAAATTGGGTAGCTTCAACCTTAAACTAAAACAAGGTACTCGTGTCTATTGTTGAGAAAATTAACCGGTATTCAGGATGTATGACTCAGACTCTAGTGATACTGAAAATTCTGAAATAGAAATGAGGCAGAAGCTGTTTTATGTATATTGATTTCTCAGAAATCGAAAAAATTGTACCAAAAAACTTAAAACTTAAAAGGTTTATCAAAGAGACAGATGATGATGTACATATTGGAGCCTGTAGGAGAGAAGAGATGGGGATGCTGTTATCTTCTTCTAATGTTGAAGTTATACGAAGTGAATAAGAAACTATATGTACACCTAATGTCCAATTATCCGATTTGAAAGATTGTGTTATTAATATTTATAATAAATACTTATATAATTTAAAATTCAGTTATTTTATTTTGCTTACTAACATGTGCCTAAAAGTCTGCCTCTTCGATAATCTAAAATGGCAATCGAAATGTCATTATTATGCAACAATTTTACCAAAAAGCTATTGAGAATTTTAATTTCTTTACAATGGTCAAATGTTATTATCGTGTTAAGTACAGGCATTCAATAAATAAATGTAAATGCTATTTGAAATCAAATATTAAGTATGTACTCCTAAACGTTTTTACCCTGTAATACACACTTGTTCAATATTGTGGACATATATTTCGAAAGACACATGAAAAAAATCATATAGGAAACGATACTATTTCGACACTATTGTAACATTGGGTTTGTTGACAAAGTAGATATTAATTTTAGTCTTCATAAGGAACCTAACTACAGCGACCGCACGCATGGTTTATATCGTAAATAAGTTAATGGCGTGAAGTGAACTTGTAAATTAGATTTCTCACTAAGACTTCACAATATTTTTTGAAACATAACCTTCGAGAAAACAATTTTGACAACCTTCACCAACCTTTAAACACGACTGTTCTCTGTTTTTGAACTGTTGAGGTTATTATGAATATAAATTGTAAAAATTATAAAATACATGGTGTAACACTACAGTTTGTAAAAATGAGGGAACGTTTTTCTCGTTCAAATGTATGAATATGCTCTCTCTATATTTTTTATTCCTTTAATAAGTACGTCTACAAGATCATTGCTATTAAAAAATTCATTCGAATCATGCAACCGAAAAATATTTTAGGGGAGTGTTCTAGTTCTGAATGAATCACCAGTGGCGCAACCATTTTGATGAAGAGAAGAGGGATGTGGTACATGGGAAAATCTTGTAAAATGTAGTGGTTTAATTTTTCTATGATCCTATCCTATCTTTACTATAAAAAAATAAATAACTTGCATACAGAAAACAAATAACAGTTTTAGGTAATACTTGTATAAATATCGATACAGGGTGTTCTACAACCTCTATGACAAACTTTGGCAGATCGTAACTGGGTTAACATTTTTTCTTAATTAGTGTTATTCGTTGCAATCAAACAAAATTCATAAACAAAATCAATTATTTAAATATAGGGTGCTACATTTTGTACTAGACAAATTTAAGGAACATGATGACATATCAATATGTCTATGTTCTTTTCAATTTTTTTTTTGTAATTTTGTTTTGTTGTCATTTTGTTATTGTTATTCCTGACCATAAAACATATTACAAGTTTAAAATATGTGTACATGTATTCCTAAGGTCTATAGATCCGTAATCATTGACTCCATGTGTATTATTATAACTTTTTATTCAGAATACCTCAGGATAACCTCCTTAGGTCATTCTTTCTTAAGTTTGTCCAGCATGTCATGCAATTTGACTTACGAATGGTCTAAATCTAAATATTTGCCAAAATATATATATACTTATTTAATAATAACATTATTTTGTCCTCTGGTTCTCTTTGATTGTCTCGATAATGAGCACGAATAGGGAAAGCGTGTGGCAAATTTTCCAGTTGCAATTTTGTGTGACAAATTTCAGTTCTATGAACTGTTTTAGAAACGTTGTTTCTAAAAATAGTTTTTTCAAGGATATTTATTATTTTATGGTCTAGTAGTGTCACTCATTGATCAAATCCGTGAGAAATGGAGGAAATTTGCAAGTTCATTCACTATTCATTATAAAACTATCACTGTGATGATATTCACAATTTTCGAACCATACTATACACGAAACTTGTTTAATTTTCCACTGGAAGCACATGAACGTTTGCATCGTGTTGGACTTCCATAGCAAGGCTGTCTCCAAAATCAATGATTAAGCGGAATGAATTGGTTTTGAAGATTGAAGAGGATGTCTTTTCAATCTTCAAAGGTAAAAGATAGAATAATTTTCTAAGTAGTTTTATACAAGGTGTTCTACAAGATCTATGGCAGATGGTAGATGGGTTAATATCAAACATTTGTTCTTATATGAACATAGATCCGATTCGTTTTTATTTAGAAGTTACACGTCTTTTAAAAATATAATTTCATATTTTAGCGTTATTAAAAAAAATTATTGATATATCCTATATTTATCACGAATTGTTGCTATAACAATAATTATTATTTGTGTCATTTTATTTATTCATTTGACACATAGCGTTAAAATGCTATATAAAAACTGCGTTTATTTACAACTGAAGAGTATCTAGATATTGCCTTTGTATACGAGTATTCCACTGGTAACGCCAGACAAGCAGCCTGAGAATACCGACAAAGATACCCAAATAGACATCAACTTGTCCTGACACTCTTTAGTGCATGATTTCGTAGACTTCGAGAAGAAGGTAATCCCGCTCCGAGGCCATTCGTCCTACTTAAGTGAATGTACAATGTGAAGAAGATAAATGGCGTCGAGATATACGTGGCCTGCTACTTCCTGCTCGGCCTAAGCGGCTCGACTTGCAGGAAGTGACCTACATTGCAGCAGGTACTTAAATGCAGACCTCTCGCCCTGGGCGACGCGCCATTAAATCTATAAATGATACTGCAGGAAACCACTACTAAGCGGACTAATGCCCCGACCGGTATTGAATTACACCTACAGTATCTGTGTGAACAGCCAAGCACCCTTGTTGTATGGCATGCTGATGAGGGCTAACAAGCCCGAAACCGGTCTATGTCTAGAGGGGTGGCTGACAAAAGACTCTTGGCTGTTCACACAGATACTGCAGGTGTAATTCAATGCCGGTCGCGGGCATTAGTTCGCGGAGTAGTGGCTTCTTGCAGTATCATTTTATAGATATAAATTCTGCCATTGACAACTCTTCAATTAGTGTTAGACGTATAGCAAGTAATCTTCATCAATCAACAGAGAAGTTTTACGTGCTGGGCATTCCTCAGTGATTAGAATTTTGTCGTTAGTTGCTTCAACAACATGCACAAAGTGATAGATTCATTTCGGTTGTCATGTGGCTTGATAAAGCGTGCTTTACTAGGGACGGCATAAATAATAATCATAATAAACATATCTGGTCATTACAAAATCTTCATGCTATTACATCAAGTCGATTTCAGCAATGTTTCACTGTCAACGCCTGTGGTAGCATTTTCAACAATAATTTACTGCCTGCATAGTTTTAAATGATCGTTTAAATGCAGATCTGTATAGAACTTGCTTGGAAAGCAATATATTTGATTTCATTGACGACGTAGAGCTTTCAAAATATGTGGTATCAGCACGATGGCGTATCATCACATAGAGGAAAACAAGTAACTGCTTGGTTGAATGTTCATTTTGTGAATAAATGAATAGGTCCACAAGTTCCAGTAGCATGGCCACCGCGTTCACCAGATCTAACTTCTTTGACCTTTAATTTATGGAGGCATATTAAGCAGTTTGTCTACCATGTTGAAATCACTACCCGTAAGCAGTTACTTGAAAATTCAGGATGCAGCTATACTCGCGTCAAGAAATTCAGACGTCTTACGTCACGGCTGACGTTACACATTTGTTTTTATTGTCATCATAATTTTCGATATTTGGTCGCGTTAAAAACAATAATTTTTTGCAGTTTAGTGCAATATATAGTTTTATTACTATCAGTTGCAGTTTCTTAAATATTTTGATAAAAATATAATGAATTATTCATTTGTTCGTATGACGTAAGTCGTCTGAATTCTTGTCGCGAGTATAGCCAGATAAGAAGTGATCGAAATCTCACCCGTTGAGTGACGGAATCTTTAGTTTGCCGAAGTGAGGCTTTTATAGTCTAGCCGAGGGTGGACATTTTAAATAATTTTTATAGTCCTAAGAAGTTAATTTAATTAATTAAGGTTAACTTAAACTATAAACATATTGTGAAGAGGATTGGTACCCTCTCTACGGATATGGTAGAGTTATATAACGTTGGCTTGGATCAATGTGAGAGAATGATACCGGTCGGCGTTTGACCATCCCCTTAATTAATGACATTTTCTAGGTTTCCTGCATTCCTGCACTGAATAGTGGTTAGGCAATACCAACATAAGTCGTTCCGGGGAACAAATGCCGCCTACTTAATAGTGATATGCCGTCATCTCTCACGCACAAGTCTCCTGCTTGTGAGCTAATCCTGGTGATTATAATGAGGGATAGATATATTATTATTTTTATAACTATTAGTATTATGTATTTTTTTGTCAGATAATAGGTATGTTTTGTTTATTTAAGGAGGAAATAAATTTTGAACTCAATAAAAATAGTACGATCTTATAGACATTAATCCAACAAATATTACATTATTTTATGAAACATTTTTTTTTATGATCTTAGTATTACATCTTACTGAAAACTGTATTTTCATTTGAACAGATTTGGACATACTTTTACAAACTTCACGCTTTTATTATTATTCTTATACTTGTTTACGTATAGTAGTGTGACATAAAATTTTTATTTGGGCATGCGAAATAAATGAGTGCAGGAACAAGTCAGTACGTAACGATTTAATAATATAAAATCAGTTATAACATAAGTAAACGGTATTACAAACTGTACTCATCAATAATAATGATATAAATGTAGTTCACTGTCAATAATTTCATTTCCCATGACAATTAAGTGTCACTAATTACTACTTCATGGAATAATTAAATAGGAATAACTTTACTAATAATCGTGTATTGTCACGTTGTTGTGTGCCAACATGACATATTTTTCACCGGGCTGCAGCGATTGCCCTCTTGACCTTGCTCTGAAAAAGCTCCTATGGTGTTTACCATAATATTACTACAATGAATCTTACACGGTACAGGAACAATGCAGTGAATAAGAATTTCGTAACATCTAGTCACGGTCTCGCGGCACTTTCTGAATTTGGCAATGAACTTAGATTTTACTCCTATAATTACAACAAAACGAGTTATGTGTAGCCTACATTTTATATAAAGTCTTATATAAGATTTAATTACAATTGAATAAAGAAGAAAGATTATTGACTTGGTATTCGTCCATTATTAAATTATGTGATTCGACCTTTATAATTAATATAATTTGGATTATAATATATGCAGGTTCCATTTGGCCGTATTTTTAACAAAGCAACAACATACCTACATCCGTGCGTTCAATCGTAATGATCGAACATTTGCTACACCTAAACAGGTGAATGTTAAAATTTAAATGGAATTAATATCTATGTTCATATTATTTATTCGATATTTTGATCTGAATTCGATACAAAACATTTTTGTAATTAAACCTAAAAGTTTCTGATCTTTTATTCAGAATAAAAAGCGAACTACACGTATACCATCTAACATGTTCCTAAATGATCAGAATTTTGATAATCCTCTTCAGATAGCCACTTGTTTGTAGACTTTACTGAAGTAGCCAATAATTTAGATGTATGTACCCTATAATAACAATCAAGTTTTTAATGTAGAATTTACCGAGATCGTAATTCTATCAAGAGATTGAAAAATAAAATTACTTGTGGCGATGATCTAATTCCTAGTTTTTTAATTAATGACTGTTCTGGCGTATTATTTACTCCACTTCTCATCTTATCGACAATCGACATATAGCCATTTTGTCAAACTTTGGTTTTTGAAATGCCATTATATGCATATCTATATTAATTTCAGTACTCGTATGTCGGTTCGGTGCAAGTCGTTGTACTGTAACTAACTTAGTTGACTTTACTCAATTTTTCTCAGATCATATTGATAGTAAAGGCCAAGTAGTTGTAATATATACAGATTTTGAGAAGGCTTTTGAGAAGGCTTTTGATAAGGTAAATCACTCTATATTATTACAGAAATTGAAATCATTTGGATTCTATGATTCTTTGCTACTTCTTACAAAATTGTATCTTGAGCGTTGAGTTGTATGTATCAAATAATGGAAACCGTTCTAATATTTTTAGGGCCGCTCCTGTTTATTCTTTATATAAATGATTTGTCGTTAACTTTGCAATGTAATCATCTTGATTAACTGTTATAATGACTGTCAAGAGCTTGCTAGAGCTTTTGAATATAATATAGGTGTAGTGTAAAGAAAACAAGGTTTCTATAAATATTGATAAATGTAGAGTTTGCTCTATCAGTTTAAAAAAAAACACGTATTATTTCATTTATAATATATATTCAAAGCCATTGCACGCATCAGTAATATTAAAAACTTAGGGGTAATACTTGATATTAAACTCTCATTTTCCGAACATAATATCCACAGTCTTTTAAAATGTAAGAAACAGGGGACGTCTACTATTTTTTAAATTATTATTTTCCACATTGCTACTTGCGTCTACGTTAATGTAAATGCTGCTCACTTAAATTTGTAGCCAACAGCAAAATATTTTAAAAAGTTTAGCATTCCTCATATTTGATAATTTTTTACTTTATTGATTGATACTTCATTCAAGAAAATCTTGAATTAGTTTAACATATTTACAATAAAACAAAAGACTGCTAAAGCTAATTTTAAAAAAATATATGGCTAAAATATTGATGATGAAAGAATGTATATAAAAATATATATGAAAAATAGTAGCACAAATGGTCTGTAGCAAATTTAATTTTTCAAAAAATTTTAATTAATACCATGTTTAGATATTTTACTATAACGTAAAAAAATTTACGATAGGTAGGTATTTTAGAAACGAAACACTTTCGATTAATAAAAAATTATTATTTTACTTTGGTAAAATAATTGTAATTATAGTTACATAAGTAACATAAGTGTTTTAAAATAAAAAAATAGTATGCGATGGCCGGGAATCGAACCCGGATCAACTGCTTGGAAGGCAACTATGCTGACCATTACACCACCATCGCACTTGTCGTATGTATCGTGCGACCACATCTGTCGTTTAACATGTAATACATATTGCTGTATTGTTGGTTGCTTAACTACTTATTGGAGGCGAATATTCTTATACAGTAAATAAAATAAAATTTTATATTTAACTATAATTATATTGGTTATATTGGTTCTAATTAGAAAGCGAAAGTCTCTGACAATAAAACAGAAGTAATAAGTGTATGCATAACCTATTGCAATAACAAGGGAACCCTTTAAAACGAATTTGACGACTTGTTTTGAATTGGTAACGTATCGTAATCTTTCAACTTCTGAAATTAGTTCTTAATTGTTCCTCTTATTAATAGACGTCTAATAATGATCAGAGTCACTCAGAACCTGCAGTAGTTCAAAAACTGTTTTGGAGGAGTGCCATTATTATTTTAATAGATTTTACACCAATATGTGCCAGATAGAGAAACTGTGTAGTTTAATGTGATACCATTATTTTCACATAGCTACTTAGAGTAGTATTTGAGTTTATTCGGTTTTCAACATTTTTATACACACTGTATATTCATAAAATCTAATCATATGAGCTTCATTAATTACTTTTCTGATTGCAAAGTTTGATGAAATGACGAACCAAAAACTTTTAAGCAAAAAGCTTTGACTAACAAAGCTAATTTGCACAAAGTTTTGTATCTTATATTACTAAATTGAACTCATTTTGCAGATCCGGTCACACGATGAACTTTATAGGACCTCTAATATTATTTTCTTGCTTTGCTGGGGGATATAGCACGCAGCTAGAAGTACTGAACCAATGGACTCTATTAAATTTTGATCTACCATTTGAATACAGTTATGAAGACATAAGGTAAGCAAATGCAAATAAAAGAAAGTAAAATTAACATATATTCAATATCCCGCAGATACAAAAAGACAACAAAATTAACACATATTTACTATTTTGCAGATAAAGCTAGCATGAAATGTATAACAAAAACAAGGATAATAGACCTTGGTCTTTGTCTGTTTTAATAATACAGAACGCATATTTGATCAAAACCAAGATTATTTTAATATATTATTTCTTATAGATACATTATAGTAACACGCAAACCTTGTTTACATCCGCACAAAATTTTTGAAGGTGTACAAAAGATTAAGAAATTTAATGGATTAAACACTAGATATATGTATAAATTTGTTATCCTAAATTGCAACTATTAAAATAGTATAGTACGGTTTTTACCCTAGCTACCCTAACCTGTTACAGAAATGTATGTAATAATAAAACAATCATATATATCTTTTTTGCAATTTAACATTCTTCAATGGTTTCAGTATGTGTTTCATTGCTATGAATAGGTTGGATATATACAGGGTGTCCCATAGTTATTGTGACAAAATGATAGGGGTTGTAGAGGGCATAAATTGCATAAGCAATTTTGCCTTATAAACTCCTGTCTGGAAATATGCCGTTTGGCTACAGCAAAAAAAAAAAGAAAAATTTTAAAAAGTACCAGTTTATTGAAAGAACTTAGAGTAATTGTTCAAAGTGTTCTCCACGTTGCTCAGTGCACAGCTGGGCACGATTCTTCATTGATTGGCAAACTCTATGGTATATCCCCGGTATGTCCTGAACCTGTGCGGACGCGGCCAGCACTCTTTCCATTAGCTCTTATTGGTTGGGAGCAGGCGTCACATACAAAAAAGCTTTTAGATGGCCCCAGAGAAAATAATCCAAGGGGTTTAAATCGGGAGACCGCGCAGGCCAATGCGCAAGGCCACCTCGGCCTATCCACCTGTTAGAAAATATTTCATTCAAATAGTGCCGCACTGGCAAAGCAAAGTGGGCTGAGGCGCCATCGTGTTGAAATCACATGTTAGCTCTTATGTCCAGTGTGTCCTTTAATAGTTCTGGTAGCACATGCTGAAGGAATTGAGCATAAACGTGT
This sequence comes from Monochamus saltuarius, assembly GCA_025584915.1. Classification (NCBI taxonomy): domain Eukaryota; kingdom Metazoa; phylum Arthropoda; class Insecta; order Coleoptera; family Cerambycidae; genus Monochamus; species Monochamus saltuarius. The sequence goes on along the minus strand of CM046727.1, from coordinate 16,862,695 downwards.
CCATTCAAATGTGGTGGGAGCAAATATGGCCCGATGATCTGCTCGCCCACAATGCCGGCCCAGATGATAATTACAAACTGATGTTGGTCTCTACGGAGGGCTACGACATGGGGGTTATTTTCATTCTAAATGTGATTATTAGGGCTATTAAAATAACTATCCCTTGTAAAACAGGCCTCGTCAGTAAGCAAAACGTAGCGACCCTCAACTCCTGCTGCAACCAGCAACGACAAAAACGGCGACGCGGCAAATGGTCCTCCAGACCCATGGCTTGGACTTATAATAGGCGGTACGGGTGTAGTTGTTGATTCTGGAGAACCCGCCAAACAGTACTTCGTGCGCCCCCTTATTATGTGCAATGGCACGCACACTGGTGGATGGATTGGCCTCTACATGGTGCAGAACCTTTTCTTCAAACTCTACTGTCCGCAAGGCAAAGGGCCGCCCAGGGGGCACCTGCGCTGTATCAGCTAAATGACATATTTCCGGAGAGAGTTTTATAATGTAAAATTGCTTATTTTCATGCCCTTTACGACCCCTATCAATTTGTCGTAATAATTCCTTTCAAAATATTTGATTACAATAAATTAGTGATTGTTTTAGCTGATTTTGTAGAGGGATGTATAGCTGAACGTGTCACAAGAATAATGAAAAGCAATCAAATAAACTGACAACAACGATTGACAATTAAAATGATAGAAACCTACTAAGAAGTACCGTTCGAAGAATCATACAGGACAGAGACGTGTGTGAAGAGTGTACTTTTCTGCATGATTTTTGTTACATTATACAGTAGGTCTATCGTATTGTTGTGACAATGCTTGTGTCCAACGTAATTCAGCGGATGCAGCGAAAAAGTTTGCGCTAGAGTGTTGTCAAGATGCTTATGAGTACCGCTCGATACAGCTTACCGTCTAACAGTAAATAACAGTAAAGCTGCTACGACGCTGAATTACGCTGGACACAAGTAACCATCGATAAAAAAAATCCTGTCGATTTCATAACTACGTGCAGTTTTGATTGTTAATAATTTTTGAGAAAAGCTTTCAAATTTTCAATCAGTTTAGATTGAAAATTGAGTATAATTTATTTTTCACTTCTTTTCGTCGTATACTACCAAAAATGAGTGAGGAATCTCTCAATGATCTTCCGACAGAGATATTGGAAGCTGCTGCTGAATGATGTAAGTAATGCATTAATTCCTGCAAATCAAGAATTGACCAATAGCACATGGAGAAGAGCATCTTTAGAAGAAGAGGTATTTTTGGCCTATTTCCACGATATTGCAAAACGTAACTCTCCGTTAAATCTATGGTTAAATTATTCGATGCTGAAACTATATTTCAAAGCAAAGAAGAACATTGACATTGGAGAATTCCTCAAGGTAAGAGTATATTTGAAGAAATCAAATGTAGGTTACAGGCCGAAAAGCCAAATTGTCTGTGTCTGTCGCCACGAAGAACTAGCAAATATGACGATCTATGTTATAGAAGACAAAGGGGGTGTGCTTATTATTGCCATACCAATCACGAAAACCAATGTTTTAAGAATATTTGTGGTGAACAACGAATAAATATGTCGATATATATCGAAGTTATGCTATTTTGCGTTCTAGAGATACCCCGCACGATCGATATTTGTTATTCTATAAACGGGGTAAATGTACTAAGCAATGTGTGGGTATCAATGGCTTCGGGAAAATGCCATCTAACATCGTTGGTTATTTAGGCCTCCTAAACTACAAAGCATATACAGGACATTGTTTTCGGCGCTCTTCTGCCACATGATTAGCCAACTCCGGGACCAATATGTCAAACATAAAGCGGCATGGTGGGTGGTCCACAGCGGTAGGAAAGTCATACATTGAGGTGTGTTTGGATAACAAAAACAAAATAGCCCACAGCATTTTCAAAGCATCAAATCCTTCATCAAAACTTCAAAAGAACCGTGCTGAAGCACGTAGTCCGTCAACAGTAACAGTAAGATTTGTGACTGACTAATAGTATCTAGCAGCTACTCCCCCATCACTGAAGCTACAAGCCAATCCTGTTGCACATACTTTGTCAACAGTAAATTCTACGACTGAAGAACATTCTCAAACCGCTATTGCCTCATCCCTGAATTTACAAAATGCCACAAATGGTACATTTTAACATGTATTTCATTAACATATTCGATTAGTTTAAATAACTGCTTAATAATTACTTGTTAATGTTATAAAATGGTAATTAAAATAAACTGTTTCACCTGAATAGAACTGTCATGATCGTAGAAAAATATTATACGTAACACGTGAGGAAGTGTCTTTTCCGCACTCAATTGCTTTATTGCTTACCGTTAGGTAAATAGCTATTGTACGAAAACTAGATATTTCGGGATTTGTGTCGAAACAAAACAGTCTTCTTTAGAACAGAGCTATCCAAAACATTTTTTCAAGATATTTAAATAGTAAAATTTTTACTTTTACTACTATTTGTGAGGTTACAGCGAGTGGAATAACTCAGGAAAATATCCCATGAAAAATTAAAGTGTTCCAATACCTACTTTTAAAAGGCTGTAAGTTCTTAGAGGAGGCTAAAATATATATTATTTTATATACCTATAAAACACCCCCTCTAAAATCGACTTATGTAACTTAATTTGATGGCAATTAAAAAAAATGTATGTAACAACTTAACACCGTTTAAACAAAGTAAAAGTTAACAGCGACTTGGAACAAAATAAATATTATCTACAGCTCTACCAGGAAAAATTACTGATAAAAAGTTAATGCGTAAGCAATTATTTTATGTGGAATAACGATTTATATTCTTTTCCAATTACTAACTACGTACATACCTACTTATTTTCATAACATCAATTGTTTTTTAGATAAGAAAATATAATTTCGTTTTCACAAATATTTTGTACGTTTTCTATAAAACAATATTTTCGAGTTATCAATATTTTTATCGAGTTTCTAGATTCAATTCTACATCTAGTTATGTATTGCAGTTGCCAACTGCTCGTACTAAATACTTACGGCACCCCCTTTTCATCAAATGATTACTAACTACCAATTGTATGAAGATCGACTTGATATATTTTTTCACTCAATTAATTTTATTAAATCTCTGTTTATTTAGCTGTCTGTTTTTTGTAAGACACTTTTATTTGTGTTTTTTTTTCTTTATTGTTTATGTTTGTTAATTACTGTTCGCTTGTTATTTAATTTTGTCACGGGTTTCGTAACCCAACGTTTTCTACTATTTATTAACTACTATGTACACTACTGAATACTAATTACAACTCACTAAACACTATTTCACATTGAAACTCCAGGAAATTCAACTAAACTCCAGAATTTCCAACTAAACACTCAGTACCACAGACTCAAGACTGACTCACTCGGCCGTTTATTCTTCTTTTATAGACCAAGCGAATATTCCAGATATTTTCTAACAGCTCTATTCTATTTCTTGAACGATTCTCGTCTATTCTCAATTTTCCAGTCGGGCCTCGATACACGGCGTATTTTGTTTACCAGCATCGCGTAGAGGCGATAGGGGCAATCTAGCATTTTGCGATACCACAGTTGTCGAATTGGATGCGAGTGGGGCAAATTCTGTGATAATATTTTGTTCTTATTCTAGTTATTTCTCTGCCTCTGTTTATTTTTTTTTCCTTGTCCTGTAACTGGGATTCGTCCCGTTGAACACTGTATTTAAATAAATAAATAATATTACTTATTACATTATTTATACCACTAATGGAACAAAGATACAATTGATTTGTTTTTAAACGATCTAAGGACAGTGAGTGGTGCAATTAAGAGGAATGTCCAGTAGTATGTGCCTGCCTTTCCAGAAGGTGTTCAACTTATTTGAGGAAGCAAATGGAACGGTGCAGCAACAGTATTATATTGTGTTATTATCAGTTATTCAATAAATTTCTTTGTAACTTTGCTCAATTATTAACCCTTCACCCCCTTGTAGAATTAAATCCTAGTTGCGTTACTGTCTAAAAGTTTATAACTAACTTTAAATGATCAAATCTTTTTCCAACACGGCAACATTGTCTACAATCTGATCAATTTACAGCATTTATACTATTTACTAAACAATTTATTGATATTGTCCTTTTGTCTTTTTGTTTAACCTGACTTCAATTACACACGCACGACATATTAAACTGCAGACTCTGATATCAGACTGTACTTCCCTGAAAGTTTTTCGTATACTGTATCTTAATATTACCTCAGAGTAGATTTGAGTTTGGTCTTCCAGATATCTTACATTTTTGCAGAAAAATTTTCAGCTATCATATCCCTGGGACTGACGAGATACTTTTATGGCAGTCGAAAGCACCAAGCAACATGCTTGAGAAACTTGACATACAATTATGAGAGGGATATTCGGTCAGAATATTGTTTTTCTATTATAGAAGATATATTACCATGCATGGTACTTATGATATTATTGTGGTTTTATGGTCTGGTTTTATAGAAATTGGATTCGGCTTATGTGTGATCTATAAATGTAGTCATGTGTTTGAACATGATGAATAATAAATATATCTCCCATGTTATTCAAGTATAGTAATCTACAAAGCTGTTAGTAATTTTAAAACAAATATTTCTTTCAAGACGTGTAATAAAAACGATATAAACAAAGCAATTTAAAAATATTGTTTTACCATACAATGCAAAGAAAGTTGCTTTCGAAAAATTACCACAATACAATTTGACGATGTTTTGCATACCTAATTTATGGTATCCACTTTAAAGATGATCTCTTTTTTTTCAAAATTTTAAGTATGTATATCTATAATCTATACATATAGGGAAGTATTATTAACTTTTTATTCTTCAATTATAACAGCTGCAAAATAGATATTTTAAAAACTCATTACACGAATTTCAAATAAAAAAATACTTTTTCATATATGAACGTAGAAACGTGTTTCTTGAAAACAACAATAATTTACGGCTATCATTCCCACGTTTTAGCTGTTATCGTTTATTATTATTAACGAGGTAATAATAAAGTAACATTTATCTGTGACATGAGCTAATACACATTAGTATTTCAATATGTATTATTAATATGTATATTCATTAGAGTGAATATTATGTAGTCTTTGTAACCAATGAAATATAAAAGTAGCCAAATATATTTAAAATATATTTGTATCAAAGGCTGAAACTTGAAAATCCACTCTAACAATGATACGACAGTGCTAAAGTAATATTTGAAAAATATAATAATTGTTCGTCATCAGTCAGAAAGAGCAGCAGCAACTACGAAATGTAGAGAAATTTTTAAAGAAGAATTACTTAAATACGCGGTATATTTTAAAGAAAATTTCAAAGAATAATTATTTGTTGACAATAATCAAAATGTATCATTTATTCATTAAGACAGTGGCATACTAATTTTTATTGTAAATAAAAGAAAAGTGCCACAAGGTTTCTACGCTACTGGTAATAATATTTAAACATTAGACCGAAGATATGCCATTACAACCTAGAACTATTGTATGTTTATAACTAAACATTTCCGAGTAAATAAGGTAAACATCTAGGTATGCTAATGAGCAATTCCACAGACAAAGCTGTATTCAATAATTATCTACATTAAAAATTAATCTGTCTTAGGATTGTTTCTTCTGGTGGCCTCCTTTAAGCTGCCAAATATCTAACTACAAAAAGTATTATATAAATTAAAATTAATTGAAATTAAATATCGACAATGCCAAAAGTGATGTTGATCTGTCAAGAAATATAAATTAAAGACATGACATTCATCTACTTTATTCAAAATTCTACCCTTTTTTAGAAATTAACTACTCTGCGGACTTAAGCCCCGACCAGCGTTGAATTACACCCTCAATATGTACCCATATATTCTTTATTATTAGCTCTTGTAAATTTTTTGATGTATTTTGAAGGTATTTAAGCTAATATGTCAAATTTCTATCAATGAAGTCATACGTAATCGGATTATTTCAAAAACGGTTACTCCAACCGACTTCGGCAAGGTATACCTTTTTCAAATAAATCAGGTAGGAGAATCGATTGTTTCGATAGTCAGATGGATACACCAACCTGCAAAAAAGTTCTACCATTTAAAAGAAACATGGTCGTGCCACAAGTGGCGCCTTCTACTAGTGACGTCAAAATTAGAAACACATTTCAATTTCTCGCCCGCAAAATTTTATGTAAATATTTGAATTTTTTATGAAGGTATCTACAAATCTCGAAATCAAAATTTTAACTTTGGCACCCTGTATCTTTTTTATTATGCGACTTGGAATATAGGTACTTATGTTAGGTTAAATCGAATTGTTTTCACCTAAGCAATCTGTGGTCTTTTTTTTGCTACTTCATTTTAAAACACCCTGTATATGCAATCGTAAATATGCAGAAATAGGTCAGATCTCATTTATTGTGACAGAATTTTCAAGTTCCCATAGTTTCAAAACTGACCTTAACTGAATATTATAGAATATCTTTGTAGGAAATTTAACTTAGATTATTTTTTACTGTAGATAATTATTGAATACAGCTTTGTTTATGGAATTGTTCATTAGCATACCCAGATGTTTCGTATCAGAGAGCATACATATAAGTACACATGAGTAGATATTGTGACTGGATTAAACGCTGGTCGAGGTTTTAGTCCTCAGAGTAGTTTGTTTCACACAATATTGTTAAAAGGCACTCAATAAAAGAAATTTATATAACACTAAATATGATTTGACGTTTATTTGCAATACTAATTTTTGTTTCACACTCGATATGGCAAACGATTTCCTCGAAATACAAAATAAATATAATCAGTTCCTACTTTGACAATAATTTTATTTCAGATTAGAAAACACCGTCTTCACCGGCTTCGAAGTAACGAGCAATCGTATATTCCTCGCCACGCCGAGGTTGCGTGCCGGAGTTCCTGCCACTCTTTCGTCCATCCCCCGAAATACACCCGCTGGATCCAGCCCCGTCCTAAAGGCTTTTCCGGATTGGTCTATGCACGGAACCATTCGAGGGGATGTCAACTGCACCGGACTTATATCCGTTTATAGGATCAGGGCGGACTCCTGTAACAGGTTGTGGGTAGGTCTTCATTGAAATAGTACAGTTTTATCGAGTTTTTTCTTTCCTCAGTAATCGGACAAGATTGTGTGAGACAAAAAATCGTTTCTATTTCGACAAGTAAGCCTGTGCTTCCGGTTTACTTGTCTGATGCCACGCCACGCCAAAGAGTAGTTATTTCTACTCTTTGGCCACGCCATGCCTAGCGACGTCATGTGACATATGTACTCTGTGTGTACACTGTTACCACGCCATACGATGCCTCGTTACGTTACATTTTATCACTGGCACTAGTTAATGCATAATACAATTTCTGTGTTTCAAAAAGGCAGTGGCCAAAAATTTGGGACATCTTCGTTCTCTGCTACCTATTCGAGTCGTATGGCAGCGTGCGTACAGTTTATGACTCAATGCAAAACTGGAAATAAATTCATGGAACCAGCGGAATGGGGTTGGAAACGCACTATCAACTGCCAATAACCACTGAAAAATAAGCATTACTCAGATAATCTCTTGTAATTGTGTGCCAGGGCAATTGTGGCTTTCGTAAGCTTGAACTGAGCTGTTCGATCACAAGTCGGATTCGCAACACGTCGAATGGCGTCGCATAGCGTGGCGTGGTGTAGGGTCACAACAATGTGCACACGATGTATAAAAATACAAGAATATACGGTGCCCGATCCTTCTGATGTTGCATCACCTGGCGTGGCATCAGAGCAATGTGCCCCCGGCTTTAAGTTGCTTGCATGACAATTACATGGCACTAATTTACGATAATAATCAATAAACTTTATGCGTTATGCTTAGTGGAAATTATCTATAAATAGGCAGATCCATAGCTTGTGTTAGAATTCAGAATAATAAGTTACAGGCTGATTAAGTTAAAAAATACTACTATTTTTAAATTAAAGTGTAATATATTCTTCTGAAACGGATATGCATCATTTTTTTGTTCGGTAATCTGCAATGTTACAATTTTGTCGACAGCTTTATGATTGGTTTGATGCAATTCATTTTTTAAATTTTTTTATAGTCATAATAGTTATTTACAATATAAGTTTAATAAAACAGTATAGTAATATGCATTTACAACAAGAATATTGTACAAAATTGTATCTACTTTAATTTAATAACACGAACAAAATATATATATTTGGCAAAAAGTGTCAGATGACGCAAAAAGAGCTGAATGATTCAATGCACAGAAAAAGTACCTGTTATTAAGTTTACGGATCGCCATAAATATAAAAAACGCTTTTTCAAATGATGATTCTGATGTAAGTTTACCCTCTGATATAGACGCAGCGGTCTCGAGTATAGTTCCGACAAAATCCAAAGCGCGGTCTGAAGTACCAAAAGATTGAAGATTCGTGCAAAACTAACAAGCTAAAGGAGAGGTATCTGAGGAAATCCTTTTGCTTATTTATTCGGAGAGCAACGCTCCCAGAAACCATCTATACTATAGACTCGCTACTCAATGTTAAGAACTATGATTCAGTTAAGAAAAATCAAGATATAAGCAGATTTTCTCAACTAATCGCATTTTTGAAAAATGTTCAGGGGTTACAAGGCCAAAAAGTCCAGAATTTTTACAAAGAAAGAAGCATATAAGTTTCTAAGTACTGCAGATGATGAAACATATTTACTCATGAAGATTGCTATGATAATCGGCAGTTTTGGGGCCATCATCGCGAAGAATTATAATAAGGTAATGTTGAATCATATTCAATGCAATTACCTCTATATAAAAATTGTGATTCCATGCACGAAAACAAAAATTGCTTTAGAATTTGTTACAATAGAAGGAAATGTGACAGGTATCAACTGTTTAAATATTTTTCGAAAATATGCTGAACTTCGTCCTCCTAATGCAACTTGCAGGTAGTTTGTAGGTTCTATAGACAAGGAAAATGTATCTCCCAGCCTGTCGTAGTTGGGATTGAATAATCCTGAAGAATACACTGGATATCATTTTAGATGGTCCTCAGGATTGAGATGCAGACATATCTGCATAAGATGTTAAACCGTCATGGGAGCTGAATATTTTCTTCAGAAGCAGAAGGTTATGTTGATAATTCTTTAAAGAATAAGAAATAGATAACAAAGAAGATCATGGGGTCAACACGGATTTAACGATTGGAAATTCAAACTTAAACAGCTCCATCACATCTATTTCTGATATACAAATTGCTAATTGTTAAAAGTGTATTATTCATGTTTAATATAAAGGTTTTATAATAATTTTTGTAATGATAAATAATTATTTTAACGAGATTTTATTTAACAGAGAAATGAAAATAATAAACGTTTGATTTTTATTACAGCACTAGTGCTGTAAGGACATCTACTTATACTTAATTATATTCCTACTACTAAATGAAAATAGATAAATCATTTCGTAATGAATTACTTTTTTTTTAAATTTGTACATTGTACTGCATGTTACAATTACCTTAAGCGTAATATAATAAACAAAAGTCACTGAAAACTTCACTTACGACTAGTCTTATTTTAATAGATTTCGAAAATGCGCACCACCGACTCCCAAGCAGTATAGTTGAAACATTGTTCAAAATGTTCCCCTATAAAAAAGTCTAATCTATTCTTGAAATTTTTTGTTTAAACATTTTTTCACAAGTGTCGCATAATGTGAAGAACCTCGTCTTGTTCGGGATAGTAACAATCGCCTTGCTGAAACACGTCAGCTAATGCAGTATTAGTAGTGTTTTCCAATAGATCCAAATTCATTTTTCTCTAAAATAGATCGGTTTCTAGTTATTGCCTAAAATAATTTAATTTTTTGACTTCGGTTTTTTATAACTTCTAAACCGATAAGTGATTATAAAGCAAACTTGTAATATTTTTATTCCTCTACATTTTTTGACATATGCAAGCATGCACACACCGCTTGCAGACATGAAATCACCCTGTATGAAGAATAAAATAAAATACCTCTTTTATTCGCCCTATCGATGAAAACATTAACATTGTTTTTGAAATTTTCGTTCTAAAACTTACATCCGTTGAAATTTTTAACTAAGATTCATGCCACAATAATGTATTTCACCAAAAGTGTACTTTATAAATTAGAATAAAAATTGTATTCAATTCAACCTAAATTATAATACATTTATTGTAGCAAAAAAAATTTGCGACAGTTGTCTTTAAATGTTATTTGAATAAACAATGAATAAAACATAATTTGTGGTATATATTTCAACTGAACAGTGGTCCAGAATATCTGTTATTGTATTGCCTTACGTTGAGTAAAGAAATGGTAGTAATAATAACACCGACGCGTCTTATAATGATAATTAATGATACGGAAATGAATAATTGTGTATACTTACCTTATCCATGTTTCTAGTTTTTACAAATTTAGAAGTTCGTAAAGAAACATTATGCATTACACGATTTTGTTAGTAAATATTTTGATATTTTGAAAATAGAATGATTTTGCAAATATTTTTAATACGATAATGCTAAAAACATTTTTTATGATGTTAGGTATATGGAAATAAATACTGTCATAACAAAGTATCTGCATAGAAAACAAGATAAAATAATTCCCCTGTTTACTAAAATAATAGAAAAAGTTAATTACGAAATGGGTACTCTAAAAATATATGTCGTATTACTATCTACCATAAAAATGTAATTGCTTATTTTTAACTTAAATCTAATAAGAATAAACAGACTAAGCAATTGAAGTAGAATGGTACTTTACGTAAATGAAAACAATGAATAAAGTATTTTATCTACAATCACCTTATAATCGGATTTTACACACATATTTATTTATTTATTTATTTATTTATTTGTTTGCGATACTTACAGGACAAGCCCAAAAATAGTATCCACTAAGATAATATAAAGGTTATTTTATATATAATAGTACACAATAATATAAGTAGAGAAGTAAGAATAACATATTTAAATTAATATTCTAAATAAAGTACACAAGAGAAGAAAGAAAAAAGTGCATTTTGCAACTAACAAAAATAAACATTACTATACTAAGCAAAGTGAATGAATATAGAACATGATAAATATTTAGTTTTCTATGTTACATAAGATCTTTCTTTAATTTGCTTTTAATGGCAGCGTACGAAATTGTTTGAAAGTCGACATTAGAACAGTAGCGGTTCGCCAATCTCATCATTCTACAAGAAGGTGCATTTTGTGAGTTATTTGTTTCCCTAAAAGGGATATATTTAAAGAGATAGGTGAATATTTGAGGAGCATCAATAGCATTAGTGACTAGTTTATACATAAATAGGAGATCATTTAAAATTCTCCCCTCTCTAACTTAAAATTGTGTCTCACAGCGTCTAGATCAGCGGCAACTAAATTATAATTATACTATAAGCAAGGCACTTTAAGAATTTCTGTTGAACAGTTTCAATTCTCTGAATATATGAAGAATAAGTACATAGAATTCTAAATTGTAGATGCAAAATTTATTCTGCTATAAATATATGCATAATATAAGTGTAAATATGAGTTAACATTTCTAAAAGGTCTCGTCTGTCGATTTATAGGTAAAGCCTAACAACTGAAAGCATATAAACCGTCTAAAGTGATACTTCATCCACTAGTGGAATAAAGTAACTTTATTTCGCTAATAGAGTAATGAAATAGTTATTTATGCAAAAGTACAAAAAGTAAGTGTTTATTGTATGTGACGTGAAATTGTTCAACGAGGCCGTCAGGCCGAGTAGGAGAACACGTCGAGTGCAATAGACACATTTTGTTGCATACAATATTTTTTCTACGTTTATGCAAAAACCAAAAAATGTTTTATTTAGATGACACTAAGTGTAGGAAAATATGACGTCGATTTAAACGTTTATATTTGTCATGATGACAAAACGCTGCAGTAGAATGACAGATGAATGCAATAAACATTTCATTGCACTAGTGCAATAGAGAACCACTTTTTCCATAAAATATAGTTCAATAAAGTTTTCTTTTTTGCATGAACGTAGACAAAACTAATAAACCTATAATAAATCAAATTTAATTTATTAAATTAACATTAACATTTACACTTATAATAATATACATTTTGTTTGATCACATTTAACTTCCTTTTCATTAATAACAACCCTTGTAGCATTGTGCTGTAACTATGGATAAAAAGTTGTATTGCATTCGTGTTTTAATTGCCTTTTATCCACGTAAGAATTTTAAACGCTTGAACTAAGGTCTCGCATTTAAACAGTCTTGCAATCAATTTTCGTACAATCAGTAATGAAGTTATACGTACCTGTATGTAATTATTATATTCTTTGACACCAAATGAGCATTTTTATTTAACATTTTTTTCTATTACATTTTCTAAATTATTTTGAAGTTTTAGTGCGATCTGAAATAAATTATAATTTTCTGACGCCTGAGAACATGGATTCGCGTAAACCGCTGTGTGAGGTCACTACCTCCCACAGAATGCTGAGTTGCGCTCGTTACCGCTTACTTGCATTTGGAATACGAAGCGTAGGAGGGCCGTTGGCGTCGCACAGTGGCGCAAAGCGCTACTGTGCAACCCAAATTACTGTACACCTCTTAGGGTTGGGCCGTTTGAGTTGATTTTTTTTTAAATATTTGTCATAAAATTGCCTATCGATCCCTCTTTCTCAATTTTAGCTTTGGGTCTTCATTTTCAAGGAATTTGACTCCAAAAATGGGTTTGCATGGAAAAAACTAGATTTTTCGCACAAAAATTACCCCACGGAACACGAGATTGAGATTTTGCCGGATTTTCTTATGGGGAAATGCTCCTCTTGGAAAGCCCTACAAGACTGTCCACTTAGATTTCGGGAAGAAATTTTCACTATCATACATTTCCATCCTAACAGTTGCAGGAAAAATCAATAATTTCTCATTAACAAAGAACTATTGTATCCAAAATGGCCACTTTTGTTAAGAAATTGAATTCCCAAAATCATTTATGGAACCTTTCTGACCTTTTTCAGAATTACGGGAAAATTCGGTAAATCTCTGTATGTAGTCATTTTGGTGAATGTTAAAAAATGTGTCCAAAAATTCTGAAAACATTTTTGCGGATTCCTTGAATGTGTACAAATAATTTTTGTGAGATGAGATTTTTTCCAATACTTTCCCAGTTTTCAGTAGAACGATTTCTGACATGTGAAAATTTTTGGATGATTGTGGCCATTTTAAGAGCAACGGAAAATTTCTCACCGAAATTTAAGTGGACAGTCTTGTAGGGCTTTCCAAGACCAGCATTCCCCTATAAATAGGTCCGGCAAAATCTCAATCGTGTTCCGTAGGGTCATTTGTGTGCGAAAAATCTAGTTTTTTCCATGCGAACCCATTTTTGGAGTCAAATTCCGCGAAAATTAAGACCCAAAGCGAAAATTGAGAAAGAGGGATCGATAGGGAATTCTATAACAAACATTTAAAAAAAAAAATCCCTCAAACGGCCCAACCCTAAGTGGTGTACAGTAGCTTTGCGCCACTGTGCGTCGTTAGGATTGCAGTTATTATTTCAGTTATGAAAAATTCAAATATTGAAAGTAGTATTAGAGACACTAAACAAAACAGATATTGTATTGCACCAAAATGTCCAGGTACAATGATTAAATACCCAGATAAATTATTTATTAATTTACCCCGCAATCCCAATACGCAAAAAAGTTGGCAAAAACAGTGAAGTGCGAAATATCTTCGACCTAAAACTAATAAATATGTGTTATATAGTAACACTTATAACAAAATCAGTGTAATAATTATTTATAATACTTTTGTAGAATTTATTTCTGATTTTTAGTTTAATTATGATTAAATTCTTAGGTGCATACGTGCCTTGAAAACTGAACAACGTTCCTACGTATTAAGTAGATAGCTAATAAGTTTTTTTAATATCGAGCTTAATTTTTGGTTTTACAAGGTGGCGAAATAAAAGAAATCAAACTACTAAATTCTAATAAAGCTATTGAATAAAATTGAAGGTTTGCATACACACCCTGAAAGATTTGAAAGGACTGGCTAATAAGTATATAACAAAATAAATGTTTTGTTTTGTTGTATCATTTTATTATTGATTTTGTAATATAATAAATATATTTTAGTATCTATCTAAAACCTATCTAAATTGTTTGAACAACCTAGCTGTTTTTAACGATTTGGTTTTAGAACTGACCGTTGCATTTTTACACCTCTCATTTCAGCACTTACAAATTGTGCTAGATTATTTCTTATTTTAAATATTTACTGGATTCAGCGTTGTCTATTGGGTTGGTTCTTTAGCATGTCTAGAAGTTGTACTAAACTTATTTGAAGTAGACATTTACAATAAAGTTAAAGAACCTCTTGTCTTCCTCCAAATATTTGGTAAAGTGTTTTTTGACAGTATGAAATTAAACAATGTGTGAAGCGGTGCACAAAGTACTCCAGAACAGTCTTGAATGAGATAATAATTTAATGGTCAAGTCATTATATTCTTCAATCTGATAATATAATGACATATTTTTAAAATTCTGTTTATGCAAAAAAGCTTGAATTAATTAAAACATAATAGAATCAAGTTAACTAACACACTAACACATTAAAATATACACACAAGTATAATTTTCAATTGTTTATAAAATTAAGTATACATACATATTTACTTTATTTAATAACTATCTGTCTGGCACGATTATGTTTAATTTGCGTAAAACTAATCGGATTAAATCAAATAATAAATTAATTATTATATGAATACATGAATTTTCCGTCATAGTTAGGAAACACTTAATTAATTATAATGTGTGCGTTTTAATTGATAGTCATCGTGATTTATTAGATTACCGATTTTATCGCCGTTAATATTCCGGTTTTCATTTTACAAGAATTTTTCTGTTAATCAATTGTTTGACTCACTTCTATTTTTAATAAATGATACAAACGTAATTTTGCAGAAGAACAACTTACTTTTTTATTAATTATGTTTTATTACGTACAATGTCGTGTAGACTACAATAGATTTTTTCCTTGGATCTAATTATTTTTATTGGAATATATTGCGTTTTGGTTTCCCTGCAGCATTTAATTTACATATTTTGTTTTTTAAAACTGATGTTTTTATTCATTATAAAATCACTACAGGATGATTGAATATTTGCCAATGTGATTGAAATAAAATGGATAAGACGTAGCTATTTTTTACAGAAACATTAACCACATGGTATTTTACAATTAACTAGTCTAATGTAAGATAAGTGAATATAATACTTTGACATGCGGTGACGGAGTGTTGAAATTTAAGAATAATTTCAGATTTTGAAAAATGCCTCTAAAGAGATATTAAGCTGAATGATGAAACTTGTGTCAAGGATTTATCTAATCAAGAGCAAATATCTGCTAAATTCTTATATAAATACGTCAAGAGGAGCTATCGGAAGTTGCTGGATTAAGAACTCCAAAAATTCAATACAGGGTGTTAAAAAAAAGTGTAAAATATTTAAGGAGGTAATAGTATGAACCAAAATAAGCAGAAAAGTCTTAATAGACATGGGTCCGCAAAGTAACGGTTGAGGAGATATGGACCACTATTCGTTTTTCAAAGATTTTATTTTATTAGGAATAAACCGACAAAGGAAGCTTTTAACAAACAAAAAACAAGGTTACAGAATATGTTCAAAGTGCCCTTCGTCCATTTCCAAGCAGGCACGACATCTTCGTCTCAACGATATTCGAACTCTTTCGAAAACACCCTCCTTGGTTTGGATTTCTTGACACTTTTGATTAATTCGTAGCTGCAGCTCTTCCAGGCTATTTACAGGAGTACCATACACTAATGTCTTCAAATATCCCCAAACAAAGAAATCTAGAGGGTTCAGATCAGGCGATCTTGGAGGCCATAAAACAGGTCCGGCCCTTCCTACCCATCTATGTGGAAAAGTTGGGTGTAAATGCTCTCTAACGGCCATGGAAAAATGAGCTGGAGCACCATCATGCTGTGTATGAGTTCCTTTGAATCAGAGGCAACAAATGTGGTGGTTTCGAAAGAGTTCGAATATCGTTGAGACGAAGATGTCGTACCTGCTTGGAAATGGACGGAGGGCACTTTGAACATCTTCTGTAAGTTTGTTTTTTGTTTGTTAAAAGCTTCCATTGTCGGTTTATTCCTAATAAAATAAAATGTTTGAAAGACGAATAGTGGTCCATATCTCCGCAACTGTTACTTTGCGGACCCATGTTTATTAAGACTTTTCTGCTTATTTTGGTTCATACTATCACCTCCTGAATTTTACACTCTTTTTTAACACCGTGTATAATTGGACATTTTAGAAATGCTATTACCTCATCACTTGTGTGTTATTTAACAAATTGATTGTTTTTCAGTTGTGTAATGGTAATGGTTAAAATAATTAACACAATTCAGTTTTAGTCAATTATTATGAGAAACTAACAATCTATTAGCTATTAAAGGTGTCTAGAACAAGTCATAATAATAAAAATGTTTAATTTAATTTAAGTAAGCTGTAATAAATACCCATTAACATTACGTTAAAGGTTTTAGATTCTGGAGTTATGACATCTCTAGACGACTTCACAAGGGTATGTAACCCCAAATTGGTGGTGTTTGATCTAAGAACGGACCAGATAGTACGTACTGTGATTTTTCCAAGACAAGTGCTTCGACCATCTTCCCTTCTGACGAATTTGGTAATAGATGAAGACGTTCAAGGAAGATGTGATTCAGCTTTCGTATACATGTCGGATACAGCGTCTCCAGGTAAAGGAATATATACCATAACTAGATTAGATATTAGATTATGTACAGCATGACATCAAAATTGGTGATTTTCTCTTCCCTGTTATCTATTGAGAGATGACACTATTACAAAGAAAAATAATAAAAACTGAAAAATTAGGAATAATAAGAAAACTTATACATTTTGAGATTTAAAAATTGAGAAAATTGGAAAGACCGATTTTGTCTTTTGTATAAAATTGTTACACAATCGACACAGAAAAAATAGGCTTTTTTATTGTTAGTTATCTTTCGAGATATAAAAAATTTATAAGAATAAAAGCTATAGGGATGTTTAAACAATTTTTAACATAAGTATCACGAATACCATTAACTTGCAAATATTTTTATTTATTGTTAAGATATATCTACTATTACTACAGCAAGCGCTGTGTATATAGCATTTTTGAAAAAGTAAGAATACACTGTTTTTCTACAATTATAGAAAAAAAATAGTACGAAATGTTAAATAAGTCAATTTAATTAAGAATATGAATTTGGTCAAATGAATAATTTTATTTTCCATATCACAATTTTATTTTGCAATCTATCTCTGTTCATTACTCCTTTATTTTTTAAACAATTTGTTGCTCTCACTGGATATTATTGTTTCTAAAAGTTAGTTGCCAAATTAACATCATTTTTATAATTTCGAGTATTTTTCTAAAGCTACTATATAAAACTATATATATAGCGCAATTTTTCATATACTTAAATTAAAATTATAAAGCTATACCTCCTCCATATGAACTCAAAAAATAAGATATGCATACTAATAATTCTATGACCTTTATCTTTATGTTAAAATAAATATTTATTATATTATGTCAAACATGTAGAATAATGCATATATGTATTTAAAACTATTTCATTCATTAGATGACATTGATATACTCGCGTCAAGAATTCAGACGACTTACGTCATACGAACAAATGAATAATTCATTATATTTTCATCAAAATATTTAAGAAACTGCAACTGATAGTAATAAAACTATATACTACACTAAAAGTTTGCATTATATATTGCACTAAATTGTCAAAAATGATTGTTTTTAATGCGGCCAAACATCGAAAATTACGTTGACAGTAAAAACAAATGTGTAACGTCAACCGTGACGTAAGACGTCTGAATTCTTGACGCGAGTATATATCAAAATGATACATCATTAGTTTCTATTATTAGAATGTAATACTACAACCTTTACATTTTTTTCAAAATTAAGTGGTTATTGCGTTTTTAATTAAGGTCTCTATTAATTTCATACTATTATAAGTACTGTATTATACGACAGCAAAACAATAGGCTCATAGGAGGGTATATTTATTGATAGGATAATTTCTATATAAATAAAAGAAATATGTACCTAGATTTTTAATAATTTATTGAATTTTACAAAAATATGAAAAATTTCTTAGAAAATGATCAACCCTCTAAATAAGTACAATACAGTTTTACACCTAAATCCAGAGATAAATTAATAGAGAAAATTTAATAGGATTATACTCTTATAAGCTTCTTATTCTTATAAAGAAACATTGTTTGCACTTCTTAAAGTATCGGATATTAGTTGAAACGGACAATTTTCTGTTTTGTAATATTTTATAGAATAATAATATTACATATTCAGCAATTGACTTATGATATATACAGGGTATTTCGAAAATAGTTGAAGAAAATAAAACAGTGAATCCTTTAACCGATATTAGAGGGGGTGTTTCATATAAAAAAAAATAATTTTAGCATCCCCTGAGAAGTTGCATCTCTTTAAATGTTTCCATATTTTTTTAAGTATCAGCTGAGATGCTGGCTTTTATTTTTTATATTTGTTCTACGAAAACTAGAAGATAATTCGTAACTTGTGTAGAGATGAAAAAATTTGATTTGAATAGGACTATTCCAAGAATTCTTTTTCCACAAAATTTTAAAGTATGAGAAAATTCTGATAATAAAGATAAAAGGGGAGTATATTCACCCCCTTAACATCAGGTGACAACGAGTATAATAGGTCAGGAAAGTGACATTTCAATATAACTGCATCAATGTAAAATGCAATGGAAATTGGAAAGGTTAATTTAAACCGATTTTAAAATAGCCGATGGAAACTAGATAACAATACCCATTTTTAAAGGGCTGTAACTGTTTAGGGATGCTTAAACGAATTTTTTTGAAATGCACCCCTAAAATGGGCTCAGAGATCCACTGTTTCATTTTCCTCACCTATTTACGTAACATCATGTGTATACCCTCAATTTCCGTTTTCCTTTAATCATTCTATAATTATTTAGGTCTTGTGGTATATGACGGTTTGAAGGACCAAGCTTGGAGAATAATGCACCCAGCCTTCTTTCCTGATCCAGACTTCTCGGATTACAGTGTTGGTGGAGAGTCATTCACCCTAATGGATGGTGTAGTAGGCCTAGCACACTCACCCACATTAGCGACACTTTATTTCCAACCTTTGGCAACTGATAGGTGAGCAGACATTTAAGATATGACTTCTAATCATGATAAACCTTTTCAGTCACATATTTTATTCTCTAACTTTTAAGTGAATTATGTTTGCCCGATCAAAAGGTAAACTGCAAGAAATGAAGTGATAAGTCAGTTTTATATTTGTTTCAAAGAATAGCAAACAATAATGTCACACCAAAAAAAAATGGTCAATAACAATCCTTGACTGATTCTTTGGCGAATCATTTGTTAAGTCACTTGCAATTTTTTACATAGGTATGGCAAAATAACTGAAAAAAAAAAGAAAAATCTGTTATATTGTATTTAAAAAGAATAAGAAAAATATATGTAACAATGTAAAATAATGTTTATTTAAAACTTATTAAACAGAATAGAATGCAAAATCAAAACAGTTAATATACTAAAAGCAATTAAATGCAGTTACAAGGAAGTCAAGCTATTGCAAAGTTTCCGTTTTCTTTCCAATTACCAATAAAAAAATAATATATTTTCCAAAGAAATGAAAGAACTGATGGTTAATCGGTTAATCCTACAGTTATAAAACAGTTGGAAAACGTATTTTCTGTATCTATTTTATGGTTACAACGAAACAATCATAAAATATAATTATGTAGGTAAGTACTTAATTTGTGACGCAAAATGGCGCCTCACGATTTCTTCGTGAACAATATGGGGATTCCTCACGAAAGTAACGACAGCATTGTTTTCATCTTCTGCGGCTTGTGGTTAACCAAATCGAGGCTGGCTTTCCAATGCATCCATATACCTACTATTTGGTCAAAATACTGATAATTTTTATTTATCAGAATTTACCGAGTCAAAGCCACTACGGTTTAGTATGTTTAAAGTGTTCCTTAGTTTTGTTCGAACTGTTTTTCTTTGCGATTTGCTGTTCATGCTAGAAGCTTTGTCAGATCAAGAAAAAGTAACAAATAAACCTGCATAAAGTATGTGCTTCAATCTTATGAACGAGTCTTGGGCTTTTTTTTTCAAGAAAATATTAATGGTGAAAACTGAATCTGTATCTATTATCGTTTTCGAGCTACAAAGCAAAATCGAGTGATACCGAAGAATGCCCTGTAGCTCGAAAACGGTAATAGAAAGAGGTGCGGTTTTCGCCATTGATATTTGGAAAAAAGGGCCCAAAACTGTTTATCAGATTTGATTTATCTATGACAGAACTGTTTGCAACCCTCAAACACATACCAATTTACCCTATACAATGACATGAAGGCTTCCAACTTAACACGTATACTGATTTTAGAGGGGTGAGCCGGTGGACTAATAAAAATTTTAGGAACCATCAACGATTCAAATCTGTCAATATCTTTTATTTTGTCTAGGCATATGTGCAACGGACACGCAGTTAACTTATCATAATTTAAATAAAATGATACTGATTTGGGCTTCCAATCTTTATGTTACGTCAAGTGGTTGTTGCCTTTATTCGAAAATGGGTCAGTTTTTATGTTTATTTCATCTACCAAAAAAAAAAAAAAACAATAATAGAGGTTTATCCGATAACTATTTCTGATTCTCCAAAAATTGGAATGATGCTGTTTAATATTTTTGCAAGTAGCGATGATGTTGTTTGGACTAATAAATATTACTTACAAGTTCCATGACTTTAAACAAACAATTAAGGTTCCCTGAACGTTGTGGCAACTATTATAGCTACTTGAAAGTGACTGCAACTTTGAAGTAAAATTTTAGTAACATGAGTTAGTCGCTGCTGCGATTATCTGCCACTGTCAAGTTTTGTAAACTTAAATGTCGTTTCAATGGTAATTAAGATATCCTTTAGACTAGGAGAACTACTTACGTAACTGTAAAGTAACCAATAGCAGTCGGAAATACGTAGCAGTCACTGTGACTTTGTTACCTGAAGTTATTGAAAGAAAGTATCAAATTTGGTGGCAATTACGAAATAGTTAATCTTTGAAGATTCCAATCTCAGTTAGTGTTACTTTGATGTTAGTTGAGATCTAAGTAAACTATTTCTAATGAAAACTTTTATGACTCCTCAGTTTTTTCGTAACTCATCAGCCCATTGTTTTTATTCAAATAAACGTTAACTGTTAAAAATTTTATATTGATTTTACGTATCCTTCGCTTTTAAAACTAACACTAACTGATTAATTATTGGATATGTAACCATGAAAGTGGTGTATACCACAGAATAACCTCAAAGAGGTATACAAAACTTATTTGGAAACGATGCATCTAAGCTTATTCCCAGCTGAAATATTTTTAAAATTATACCCGATGATAGATAGTTGGTTTGTAATTAAACCTTCGTTTCAGCACGCGGTGTAGAAAAGCTACATCTGGCGGCCATTTGCTTTTCCACGCCGGACTGAAAAGCCACAGACAGGAAGCTTTCTTCATAACAGTAGACACCATTGAACGCTATCGAGCTCTATCGCAATTAGGCGATAACGATATTATCGGTTACCTCACCAATGACATACTGATGAGAGCTAATACGGAATATGTCTGGTGGGCTGCTGACTAATGACTTTGGCTGTTTGCTATCGATTTTCTAGGTGTAATTTAATGCTCGCCTGGGTATTAGCCCGCAGAGTAGTTGTTTCCTGGAATTTCGTGTTTTGCAAAATACTGTTCATTTCAGTTTGAAATAAATTTAATTGAAATATACAATTACAAAAAAATACAATTTCGTTTAGTTAGTTAATAAAAGTATTTATTACATTTCAGACTATTCAGCATCCCTACAACAGCACTGACCAAAGGTCCACCGGTCGAATTTGAACAAATGCCAGTTTCGCTTGTTGGTAAAAAATCATCCCAAGGTCTGGGACTTACAATAAGTCTTACCGATGACACTCTATTCTTTAGTCCGTTGGCTGAAACAGCAGTAGCTACTTGGAACCCAGTGACAGGCCGACAAAGGTAAAAGGAAATAATTTTCCTTTTTTTAGTTCTAGAATAGAATGGAGTTTCACACCTAGTTTAGAGGAGCTAAAAATATTTTACAGAACAACGAAGAGGATAGCATCAAGATTTTATTAGCAATTTAAGTTATTGATTTTTTAATTCAGAATGGATTATGTCTATTGATTTGTATTTACATACATTCAGCATGTTTAAACTAATTAACCCCTCCAGAATTAAAAATATTGAAAGGTAAAATCGTTTTGGAAAAATAATGACTAAAAGTTCAAAAACTTTTTTAACATAGCGCTTTCAAGGTGCACAGTGTTATTTCTTTAAAGGGAATTTAATTAAAAAAACTTAAAATAAAGGTATCGAAAAAGATATTCGAATTGAATATCACGTACCTACATGTTTCGAGAAAAATTAAGGTAAAGTTCTTTAGTCCTGTAACAGTTATTTATATAAGAAATCCTTAAAATAGACCGTTAGAAAAATAATCTGATGTGTGTGGATGAGTTTTAGTGCAAACTAGATATCTTGTACATATATTTTTTAAAATCTTGGACATATTTTTGATTGTTTGCTTTTTCAGACTGCTTGCCTATGACCCAGAGAGGCTACAATTCCCTGCAGAACTGAGGTGGTTAAATGACGGCAGCGTATGGTTATTAAGTACAAGATTTCAGAAGTTCTTCAAGAGAACCATTTCACCGTCAGAAATAAATTTAAGAATTGTCAGAATTCCGCCAAGAAATCAGATTTCACGAGGTGTAAATAATCATTTGTTTTATTAAAATTTGTCTCACGTTATATTATGTAGATATACCTGTTAAGATACCGTTATCTACCTTCTAACTATCTATTCTATGTAGTATATATGTATATTCCTGAATAAGTTAAGCCTGCCAAAAACGTAGACATGTAGTTCAATTTTATTCAGTATTTTCATTTAGCCACTTCTATGTAAAACCAAATTATTGTAATTTAAATTCTAGCTCATAGTTTCCTTTATAATGCTTTTTTTATAATACTCTATTATAATAAAATAAATTGAATATAGAGAAAAATCAATCATCTACAGTAAAATATTTTTATCTATAAAATTTCTGATTAATCTAAAAATTTGTAGTAGTAAGAGTGAAATACATCTAAATATATCAATAAAACTAAATAATATCTAAGTTATTATAAAATGAGATAGTTAATATTAATAAGTAACTATAAAGATAACTTCATTGCACATTTTCGATTGCCTTGTTCTAGACACAATTTATCGATTTCACATGCTTATTGCCATAGAATGAAACATTATTGAAAAAACCTGGTTGGTATTTTATTTTTGTACAAATCCGCTATTGAAATGGCAATTTAATTGAAAATGGCAATAAAATAAAATAAATTTGGCGAATAATTGTAACGTATTCGACTATACCTGTGCCCTTCTCCCTTTATTTAGTGGAAAGACACATGTGTAAGAATTGTTTAGAGCTAAGTTATATTAAATAATGAATGGTAAATATCATCTCTTCTCTATTTTAAATATAAGTTGAGAACTTGATTACAATAATAAGATTACTTGATATGTCATAATTTAAATAATACCCAGTTATTAAAATAGAAAAAAAATTATGCGATTTAGATAAAAAAAAAATTTCTTTCAAATATATAGCTATTGCAGTTTTTTCAGTTATTCAATTTTATTAATATTACTATACGAGTATCTATAGTCTAATGACATAAGGTATACACTACAAAATATATGTTGAAAAACACGATATTTCACATTTTCCTATTGGTTATAATTTATAATATATCTAAGGGGCTTAAATTTAATATTTATGACAATGTATTTACTTTTTATGTTTCTGCAAATACTTTTATGTTGAGTTTGTAAGGATAATAATTAGCATGTATAAGTTAAACACCATGCTATTCATTTGCGTTGATTATGTTCTAGTAACATCGTAAATAATTTTTTTATATAGTTATATTTATTGTCTTTAAATGACCACTTCTTTGAAAAACCAATTACACAAACTATAAATATCTACAGTATTTTGTTATAAGGATGTTTATAATGTAGGTGAAACATAAATACACATACTTTACAGTATTTATTTTTAATTAATTAATAAATTAATGTATTGGCAACTATGCCAGATTTTTCTAATTTTTATATTTTTATACCAGTATATGTGCAGTAGTATGTCATGGAAACGTTTTATATGTTAAAATATTACTAGTCGAGTAATAATTATTGTAGTTATGGAATTTGGTATTGAAAATCATAATATTTTTATAATACGTTTTTATATCTAAATTTTAAAATATAAATAAAAAATATTAATTAATAGTTTTATTTATACAGTAGGTGTTATCTTTCCTAAATATTCTATTCTATTCCTTCTATATAAAATTTGTGACGCTTTGTTTATCCATATTACTATTTAAATCCTACTCAATCAAAAAAATTACTTTTAAAAAGCACACATTATTTTGCTATTCTAATCCCATATTTTAACAATTATTTTCACATACTTATGAACAAAAGTGAACAATCTTGTAAGCAGAACTATGTAAGTTTATATTAAACAATATTTACATCTAGTTAAATTTAATAAAATACGTGTTTTGAAAAATCTCTGAGTACTTAAAACTTTGGTTTTAATATTTTGATTTGGCTAAATCAAAATATTAATGAAACTGAAAAACAAAAACATCTATTTTGTTTTATCTTACTGTTTTGCGGGTTTGATATATAAACTATACCATGATTTGCACATAATGGAAAATCCTCTCAAAATTCAAGTACAAAAGATAAGAAAATCCTTAGAATATTGCTTACAACCGGGTTTGGGAAGTCTCAAATATTATTTGTTCTGTATCAGGAAACTAATATTTAATTTGCTTAGTACATTTTTGGGTAATGCACAAATTACTCTGAAATACCGTAATGGAATATTTGACTAAGCGGTCTCTAAAATGTCTCTATAAAACTGTAAATCTTAATTAAAAAAGTCACAATTCTTCCACTAATACCACCAAATAAATTTATATTTAATACAAATTTAGCATATTTGTAGGTACCGATGAATTTGAAGATGAATTTATTTAATTGTATTTAAGATTTGAGAGGTACTTAAATAATCTTAAAGTTTATATTCTTTTTTGTTATAACCAATGCAAATACATTTTTGCGAAATCGTAAAATTAATTTTCAAACGAAATATTGCTTATATAAAAATGACGAAATACAGAAAAATTATAAGGAATTTATGTTCTTTGTTGTCATTTTCTAATATCTATCATTTTTTATTATTATTTTAAATGTTGATACATACATACGACCATATGAAATTTTAACATGGATAGCTCCAGTTGCTCGTGTAGAATATAAGACGGTAATAAGTATTGAAATAATTAATTTTTCTACGTTCATGCAAAAAAACAAAACTGTATTGAACTATATTTAGTGGAAAAAGTGGTTCTTTATTACACTAGTGCAATAAAATCATCTGTCATTCTACTACAGCGTTTTGTCATCATGACAAACATAAACGTTCAAATTAACGTCATATTTTCTTTCAGTTAGTGTCATATAAATAAAACATTTTTTTGTTTTTCATGAACGTAGAAAAAATATTGTATGGAACCCGTACAAAAGGTGCTTATTGCACTTGACATGTCGTCCTACTCGGCCTGACGGCCTCGTTGGACACGTCGCGTGCAATAAACACTTACTTTTTGTACTTGTTGCATAAATAACTATTAAGTTTTACAAAATGGTGTGACATCTGTCACAAATCGACGAAACTCGTGAAAAAGTTCAAATTATTTGGACCGGATTTTACAGCCACCAACTGTTAATAAAAAACGGCTATTTATTATACTTATCTAATATTTTAATAATAGACTTAAAATTTAAACTTCATTCAAGTATATAAGTATTAATTTAGGTATAAAATATATTTGATTTAAATATTTACATATTCTTACTTACAGAGTAAGAATGCTAGGACGTCAGCATTCTTACACTTTATTCAACACTTTCTTTATTAAAATAACACTAAATTGAGGATTTACCTGAATAATATTAATTATAGATTTTTCTTGCTTAAATTTCAGATTTATGATTTGCACGAGTTAAAATTATTAATATTATTTATTTCAAATATTTGCAGTGTTTCTTTCAAGCCACTTCAAATAAAGAAAATATAAAGACTAATTTTCTGACACATTTTCTGGATGTAAGTAATTTTTTTTTTCATTTTTAAAAATAAAACTAGAAGGCCGCGACTGGCAGAAATTGTTTTCTCTTTTGACGGATTTTAAAAATTGTACCAAAAAATTCATAAAAAAATTCTTAATTAAAAAATCAATAGGGTTCGCCCTTTTACATTTGAAAAAAATAAGTTTTTAAGGAAATACAATAAATATAAATTTTTAGTGGTAATGACGAAAAATATACAAAAATATTCAAATTTATAATTTTTCCCATAATTACAAACAAAACAGAAAACAATTTCTGCCACTCGTGGCCTTCTAGTTTTGTTTTAAAAAATGAAAAAAAAAATCAAGAAAATGTGTCAGAAAATTGGTCCTACCACACGTAAAATGATCGGCTGATTCCAAAAATGTCAATAAATACAGGGTGTCCCATTGAAATATATAAATTTACGGTCATTTCCGGTCAAACCCTATTTGACATGAAATCCGAAATGACCTCAAAAAATTCATTGCACCATCTAGTATAAACCCACACAATTTCAAATTTTTATTAGCAGTTATAAAAAAGCTACAGCCTGCTCCCACTTTACGTTGTCACCATGTATATTTGCGATATAGGCAACCAACTTATCCATTTTTTAATATATTTTTTAAACAATGGTTTAGATGAGATATAAGTGGTCTGCTTACTTCCTGCTCGGCCTAAGCGGCTTGACTTACAGGAAGCGACCTACATTGCAGCAGGTACTTAATGCAAACCTCTCGCCCTGGGCGACGAGCCATTAAAACTGTAAATGATACTGCAGGAAACAACTATCTCACCTGCACTCAATTTATATGGGAACATACATATGAAGGAACAGCCAGTTCAATTGTCGGTCATTTCACCTATGGTATACTGATGAGGGCTAACAAGCCCGAAACCGGTCTATGTCTGGTGGTGTGTCCGAAAAGGGTTCTTGGCTGTACACACACATACTGCAGGAGTACCTAATTCAGTGCCGGTCAGGGCATTAGTCCGCGGAGTAGTTGTTTCCTGCAGTATCATTTACACATAGGTTTAGATTTAATTTGTTTCAGTTCAGGGATGAGAATATAAACATTTAGGTCCTAGATATAAATAAGTTTTTTAGTAATACTTTTATCAGGCTTTACATAACAGGGTATGTTTCATTACACTTGTATCTTGTGTTATATTTCCGAATTTGCTAAAATGTTGTGAACATTCTTTAAGAAATAGGTACAATTGCCTAATATCCAATATTTGGCTCTCTTCATTCAACATAACCTTTAAAACATACCGTTGAATTACTTCTAAGTTCGAGGGTTCAATATACTAGTCTGATATGCCGCTTCCCATACAATAATACTATGTATATGTACTAATACATTTTGAAACTATACTTTCGTGTACTATGTCTAGTTTTTTCTATTATATTATTTTGAATATTTAGAAATACTCGTATATATTAAAACATTAGTAAAACACAAGACCATAAAATATTTATCATAATGTGTTAAAATTTGTAATTTATAATACCTAGTTAACACCAAAACATATCAAAGCATACCATGGTAATTATACCAACTAATATAATCGTAAATATTATTTCAGGTCGTACAACCACGCCAAACCGGGA
This sequence comes from Monochamus saltuarius, assembly GCA_025584915.1. Taxonomy (NCBI): domain Eukaryota; kingdom Metazoa; phylum Arthropoda; class Insecta; order Coleoptera; family Cerambycidae; genus Monochamus; species Monochamus saltuarius. Next base: position 16,834,616 of record CM046727.1, on the reverse strand, counting down.
TGAATAAATAATAATTATTCATGAATTCTGCATAAAAAATTCGCATGTGAAGGAGCTAATCACGTTTACCTATGCTAATTTAAAAATAACCGTTTTATTTCCGCCTTCATGCCTTGTGTAAACAGTTGTGATAAATTTTATTCAAAATTTACATTGCTTTTTGATTTCCAAAAACAGAATTATTTTAACTTCTATATATGGAAGTGAAAGACTGACTCCAATTTGTTACAACATTTTTTTATTATACTTTAACAAAAATCTGAGAAAAAAAAATTTGGAACTGAAAAAATTGTGGCACGAATCAGCAAATAGAGCCGAAATTGAAAAAGATGAAGAATTTGTCTGTAATTATTTATTTGTAGCATTACTTGACATTACATTCAACTATAGTAATAAATCATCTATTATCATTCGAAAAATGGTATCATTAGCTTCTAATAATCTAGGTTTTGTCATAAGAAACTCACGAGGCTTCACCGATCATCATGTTTTACTTTCTCTATTTAATTATTTTATAAAGTCTAAACTCGATTCTGCTAGGTTGGTTTGGTATCCAGGATATCTACAACTAGTGTATTGAACATATATGGAGAAGATTTCTGAAATATCTTTCTTATATATTGAACTACCCTACCACAGGTGCACCTCAGAACGATCTTCTCAAAAGATGTTTCGTCGTAAGCAACAAGTTTTTTATATAAAATTATTAATAACCAATATTTCTGAGATTTTGTCATATCTAAACAACCTGTATTAGAAAGGTATTTTAAGCTAATATAAATCAAATCTCCTACAATTCCTATCAATGAAGGCATATGTATGTTCTCTGATACCAAACATCTAGGTATATGTCTGGTGTGCCACCGACGAATGACTTTAGCTGTTGCTAGAGGTTTTTCAGGTGTAAGTCAATGACGGTCGGAGCATTAGCCTGTAGAGTAGTTGTTTCCTGGAATTCCGTGTTTGCAACATACCATTATCGCATTTTCCCATAGAGATCGCTAGCTTTCAATGGTTTCTACGGCGATGTAGAACACTTCTTGTCTGTGGCTTTCAATTCGGCATGGAGTAGCGAATGGCAGTTAGAGGTAGTTCTACTACTGTGCGTTAGAAAATCAAGTTTATTTTATTTTTTAACGATAACATAAGCCCGTTTTTTGACATAAGGAATATTTTACATGGAATAATTAATTTTGAGGCTTTATTTCTATTTTCTGAAAAAAATACTGGCTAAAATTTGTTCTTTTTCGATTTTTTACATTTTCTGTGGATTATTCATAGGCATTTAACATAATTTATAATGTAAGTGGTACTTTGATCAAAGTTTTTCTTTTAACCAGACCTCAAACTATTAGACTTTTTTTGGGGGTTCTAAAAGACACTATAAGCGACAGTGGTAAATAAGTAAGAACAAGATAAAACCTCATTTCTGTCCGTTTCTCACTCTTTAAAACGGATTCAACGATTTGTTTTGAACTGCTGAAGTATTGGTAATGAAATCAACTTTCATCATCAATTCTTAATTATTTCCACTCACCAATAGTGATCTAATACAATTTCAACTGAGAACTTCCAGTAGTCTCAAAATTGATTTCAGGGAGTACTATTATTATTGCGATAGGTATTTCATTATATTATATGCTTTCAAGTACGTCTGTATAAATACTTGTATATGTTTTTTGTATTTAATACTGTTTTAGGTCTATTGTCCATGTTGTTGTTTATTACCAGCTTCAAAATATGCTTATTTCATTTACCTAAATTACCAAAAATGTCAAAGAACATGTTTACAATAATAATCCTTAATACATATCTAGTAGCTCTAATTTCACTTGACTGGTGATACTGATAGGTATACTTCTTTAGATAGAACTTGAAACAGTATCCTTGTGATATAAAATACTTCTCATAGAATCGAATTATGTAGGTGAATTTAGAAATTATATGCATTTTGCGAAACATATCTGAATAAATAAAATATATTTTTATTTTCTATAGAAGAATATGATTTTTTGAAAAACTTAGTTCGCTCTGTATTGCTTAGTTCGAATATTATTATTTTGCAGTATCTGCTATACAGGGTGTTATATAAGCTCTACCAGAAAGTTTGACAGATAATAGCAAGGTTAATGTTAAACATTTTTCCTTATTTGAACATAGGTTCGATAAGTTTTTGTGTATAAGATCATATATCAAAAAAGTAGCCTGAAAATTGTTTAAAATGTTCACTCTCGGCTCAAACCCAAACTTAACATCGCAAACTAAAAATTCCGTCACTCGATGGATGACATTTAAATCATTTGTTATCTGTTTAACTGTATGCTGAATTATTTCAAGTAATTGCTGACAAGTAGTGATTTCAACATGGCAGACAACCTGCTTCATATGTCCATAAATAAAAGTCCAAAAGAATTATCATTTAACCAAACAGTTACTTGTCTCCCTATGTGGTGGTGTACCATCGTGCTGATGCAACATATTTTGAACTATGCCCTACCTCATCAATAAAATCAAAGAGATTATTTTCCAAGAAAGTTATATACAGATCTGCATTTAAACTATCATTTAAAATATGTACAAACAGTAAATTATTGTTGAAATTTCTACACTGAAATGTTGCTGAAATCGTTTTGATCTATTGCATAGGGATGCATTTGTAACGCTCAGATATGTTCATTGGCTGGGCACAGACGAACATATATGAATTAAAACATCAACGCGCATTCATCTACCTCGCGCATCAGCATGACAGTGTATTGGTCACAAACGTTGATTCATGTATTAACACATCAGTTCGCAGTAAACAACATACACGTTCGCACAATCTTCTTAAAACAAAGACGAAAGAATTGCATTTCATTGCAGTGGCGTGCGCGATTATTGTGACACAAAAAATAAGAAAAAATAAAAAAAGTCCTAGTAAATGGTCTGCAACAATTTGCATTAAAGGATAGTACCATAATGTCGGTACATATAATATGTCGTCTGCTCCAGCACCAGATCTGTTCGAGTCTTTAACTTTTTTAAATCTCTTCTGAATCCACCACGCAAACTGTTAATCTTTTGTATGACTGTATTTTTGAGCGGTTCAGGTTGTACAACTTTTAACTTTTCAAGTAAAATCTGATAAGCTGTATTTTTCTTATTTTTGTTGAGGTAGTCTTTTCACTTAGTTTTCCATAAACCCTTGTTTATCCGGGGTCCGACAGGGCCGCAACAACCCGTGGGTGCAAGGGGTGCATGGCACCCGGGCGCTACGATCTAGGGGGCGGCAAATGACCGTTGGTTAGAAGCAGACGTCAGTCAAGCTAAACTGCACACTCCCTGTCAAAATATATCTTCCCCTTTTTACATTTTTTGTCAGTTAGATCAGATTCCCTTACTATAAATAAGTACTTTCTTCTCAGTTGACTTGTTAAAGTGTGAGGTTCACTCGACGTCAACTTATTTTTGGTCATTGTATGTGCTTTAAACCCTTTTCAAGTGGCAAGCCTATAAAAGCTTGTTCTCTGCAACCAGTGCAACCCTCACCTCTCGTACTGATTCATGTGCTGTGAGTTAGTCACTATCTATTATTTTCTACCTCAGGTAATTAATTGACAACATAACTTATATATATTAACCCAGAAATTACCCCCCTAGCAGTTTTAGAATATTTATTCAAAAATGACTTAATAAATATATGCCCCAACGTGTTCATAGCTTTGAAAACATTGTTAACCATACCTGTAACGGTAGCCTCTGACTCTTTCTCAAAATTTAGGATGCGTTGTAGGATGACATAAGATAGACTTTCTCATTTAGCTATAATAACTATCAAAAAACGTAGATATATCTGGTTGAGGAATTTGCAAAAAGAAAGGCCAGAAATAGTATATTCTACAACAAGTTGTAGTATTCAGTATTGTGTTACTTATGAAGACTATTCAAGTTCCTATTCTTAGCTCTTGTTTTTTTAAATATTGTTTATTTTTTGTTAATTGTTGAAGAAAAATACATTTATTTTTATTACTATTAATGTATATTTCGATATTTATTTTATTACTCCATTACTTGATTATTAGAATGCTGCTAGGGAGGCAGCAAAGGTTCCGCACCCCGGGTCCGATATATAAGTCAATGAAATGTCTTAAAAAATCTCGTTTTAAATTTCGTAAGTCCGACATTTTCACTCTGTAAATAAAACTATAATTTATAAATGCTACCTTCTACGTCACTGAAGGACGCCGTGACTGTGTGTGTCAAATAACGTAGTTGTTTGCCACACACAGTCGAACATCAACGTACATTCATCAGCGCACGCACATGTTTTCTGGAAAACCAGGTTGACAAGTAAAGCGGGTCACAGACGAACGTACATGTATGCAAACATCAACGCGCATTCATCTACGCGCAAACAACAACGCCTGTCTATGGCTGGGCACAGACGAACATATATGAATTAATACATCAACGCGCATTCATCTACCTCGCACATCAGCATGACAGTGTATTGGTCACAAACGTTGATTCATGTATTAACACATCAGTTCGCAGTAAACAACATACACGTTCGCACAATCTTCGTAAAACAATGACGAAAGAATTGCATTTCATTGCAGTGGCGTGCGCGATTATTGTGACACAAAAAATAAGAAAAAATAAAAAAGCCCTAGTAAATGGTCTGCAACAATTTGCATTAAAGGATAGTACCATAATGTCGGTACATATAATATGTCCTCTGCTCCAGCACCAGATCTGTTCCAGTCTTTAACTTTTTTAAATCTCTTCTGAACCCACCACGCAAACTGTTAATCTTTTGTATGACTGTATTTTTGAGCGGTTCAGGTTGTACAACTTTTAACTTTTCAAGTAAAATCTGATAAGCTGTATTTTTCTTATTTTTGTTGAGGTAGTCTTTTCACTTAGTTTTCCATAAACCCTTGTTTATCCGGGGTCCGACAGGGCCGCGACAACCCGTGGGTGCAAGGGGTGCATGGCACCCGGGCGCTACGATCTAGGAGGCGGCAAATGACCGTTGGTTAGAAGCAGACGTCAGTCAAGCTAAACTGCACACTCCCTGTCAAAATATATCTTCCCCTTTTTACATTTTTGTCAGTTAGATCAGATTCCTTACTATAAATAAGTACTTTCTTCTCAGTTGACTTGTTAAAGTGTGAGGTTCACTCGACGTCAACTTATTTTTGGTCATTGTATGTGCTTTAAACCCTTTTCAAGTGGCAAGCCTATAAAAGCTTGTTCTCTGCAACCAGTGCAACCCTCACCTCTCGTATTGATTCATGTGCTGTGAATTAGTCACTATCTATTATTTTCTACCTCGGGTAATTAATTGACAACATAACTTATATATATTAACCCAGAAATTACCCCCTAGCAGTTTTAGAATATTTATTCAAAAATGACTTAATAAATATATGCCCCAACGTGTTCATAGCTTTGAAAACATTGTTAACCATACCTGTAACGGTAGCCTCTGACTCTTTCTCAAAATTTAGGATGCGTTGTAGGATGACACAAGACAGACTTTCTCATTTAGCTATAATAACTATCAAAAAACCTAGATATATCTGACTTGGTTGAGGAATTTGCAAAAGAAAGGCCAGAAATAGTATATTCTACAAGTTGTAGAATGGCATATATTCCACACAAGCGAAAAGTTTGTAGTCTAAAGTATTCTAAACGTGTTTTAGACTATACTTTCTCTAATAAGATTTTAGAAATCATAAAAAAGTTGCTTATTTGTACATATTCCATCACAGTATGTTAGAATAACATGTTAACACAGTGTGATAGAATGTCATTCTAACACAGTATGCTGGAATGACATGTATTACAATCTAATTTTTAGTTGTGGAATGTGTACTTTATAAAATCGTGTTAAAGAAAATTATTTTTTGAATGACAAGATACCGACTATTTAAATGAAGTCAGTACTGATCAAACTGCGCATCGTTTTATGTGTTCTTGTTATTTTTACACATGTATTTTATATTATAAATATATTCAGTTTTGTGTTACTTATGAAGACTATTCAAGTTCCTATTCTTAACTCTTGTTTTTAAATATTGTTTATTTTTGTTAATTGTTGAAGAAAAATACATTTATTTTTATTACTATTAATGTATATTTCGATATTTATTTTATTACTCCATTACTTGATTATTAGAATGCTGCTAGGGAGGCAGCAAAGGTTCCGCACCCCGGGTCCGATATATAAGTCAATGAAATGTCTTAAAAAATCTCGTTTTAAATTTCGTAAGTCCGACATTTTCACTCTGTAAATAAAACTATAATTTATAAATGCCATATACTTATTTACTAATCAAATAATTATTATTAATTTAAATATAAACTAATTTAACTAATTAAATAATAATTATTAATTTAAATAATTATAACTACCTTCTACGTCACTGAAGAACGCCGTGACTGTGTGTGTCAAATAACGTAGTTGTTTGCCACACACAGTCGAACATCAACGTACATTCATCAGCGCACGCACATGTTTTCTGGAAAACCAGGTTGACAAGTACGACGCACTTCTTCACCGCGCAATCATGTACGTGACGTTATTATGCCCATAGACAGGCGTTGTTGTTTGCGCGTAGATGAATGCGCGTTGATGTTTGCATACATGTACGTTCGTCTGTGACCCGCTTATGGGCATAATAACGTCACGTACATGATTGCGCGGTGAAGAAGTGCGTCGTACTTGTCAACCTGGTTTTCCAGAAAACATGTGCGTGCGCTGATGAATGTACGTTGATGTTCGACTGTGTGTGGCAAACAACTACGTTATTTGACACACAGTCACGGCGTTCTTCAGTGACGTAGAAGGTAGTTATAATTATTTAAATTAATAATTATTATTTAATTAGTTAAATTAGTTTATATTTAAATTAATAATAATTATTTGATTAGTAAATAAGTATATGGCATTTATAAATTATAGTTTTATTTACAGAGTGAAAATGTCGGACTTACGAAATTTAAAACGAGATTTTTTAAGACATTTCATTGACTTATATATCGGACCCGGGGTGCGGAACCTTTGCTGCCTCCCTAGCAGCATTCTAATAATCAAGTAATGGAGTAATAAAATAAATATCGAAATATACATTAATAGTAATAAAATAAATGTATTTTCTTCAACAATTAACAAAAATAAACAATATTTAAAAAACAAGAGCTAAGAATAGGAACTTGAATAGTCTTCATAAGTAACACAAAACTGAATATATTTATAATATAAAATACATGTAAAAATAACACATAAAATGATGCGCAGTTTGATCAGTACTGACTTCATTTAAATAGTAGGTATTTTGTCATTCAAAATAATTTTCTTTAACAGGATTTTATAAAGTACACATTCCACAACTAAAAATTAGATTGTAATACATGTCATTCCAGCATACTGTGTTAGAATGACATTCTATCACACTGTATTAGCATGTTATTCTAACATACTGTGATGGAATATGTACAAATAAGCAACTTTTTTATGATTTCTAAAATCTTATTAGAGAAAGTATAGTCTAAAACACGTTTAGAATAGGTACTTTAGACTACAAACTTTTCGCTTGTGTGGAATATATGCCATTCTACAACTTGTTGTAGAATATACTATTTCTGGCCTTTCTTTGCAAATTCCTCAACCAGATATATCTACGTTTTTGATAGTTATTATAGCTAAATGAGAAAGTCTATCTTATGTCATCCTACAACGCATCCTAAATTTTGAGAAAGAGTCAGAGGCTACCGTTACAGGTATGGTTAACAATGTTTTCAAAGCTATGAACACGTTAGCATATATTTATTAAGTCATTTTGAATAAATATTCTAAAACTGCTAGGGTAATTTCTGGGTTAATATATATAAGTTATGTTGTCAATTAATTACCCGAGGTAGAAAATAATAGATAGTGACTAATTCACAGCACATGAATCAGTACGAGGTGAGGGTTGCACTGGTTGCAGAGAACAAGCTTTTATAGGCTTGCCACTTGAAAAGGGTGTAAAGCACATACAATGACCAAAAATAAGTTGACGTCGAGTGAACCCCACACTTTAACAAGTTAACTGAGAAGAAAGTACTTATTTATAGTAAGGGAATCTGATCTAACTGACAAAAAATGTAAAAGGGGAAGATATATTTTGACAGGGAGTGTGCAGTTTAGCTTGACTGACGTCTGCTTCTAACCAACGGTCATTTGCCGCCCCTAGATCGTTGCGCCCGGGTGCCATGCACCCTTGCACCCACGGGTTGTCGCGGCCCTGTCGGACCCCGGATAAACAAGGGTTTATGGAAAGACTACCTCGACAAAAATAAGAAAAATACAGCTTATCAGATTTTACTTGAATAGTTAAAAGTTGTACAACCTGAACCGCTCAAAAATACAAAAGATTAACAGTTTGCGTGGTGGATTCAGAAGAGATTTAAAAAAGTTAAAGGCTAACAGATCTGGTGCTGGAGCAGAGGACATATTATATGTACCGACATTATGGTACTATCCTTTAATGCAAATTGTTGCAGACCATTTACTAGGGCTTTTTTATTTTTTCTTATTTTTTGTGTCACAATAATCGCGCACGCCACTGCAATGAAATGCAATTCTTTCGTCATTGTTTTACGAAGATTGTGCGAACGTATATGGCTGGGCACAGACGAACATATATGAATTAATACATCAACGCGCATTCATCTACCTCGCGCATCAGCATGACAGTGTATTGGTCACAAACGTTGATTCATGTATTAACACATCAGTTCGCAGTAAACAACATACACGTTCGCACAATCTTCGTAAAACAATGACGGAAGAATTGAATTTCATTGCAGTGGCGTGCGCGATTATTGTGACACAAAAAATAAGAAAAAATAAAAAAGCCCTAGTAAATTTTCTGCAAAAATTTGCATTCAAGGATAGTAACATAAGGTCGTTACAGATAATAAGTCCTCTGCTCCAGCACCAGATCTGTTCGAGTCTTTAACTTTTTAAATCTCTTCTGAATCCACCACGCAAACTGTTAATCTTTTGTATGACTGTATTTTTGAGCGGTTGAGGTTTTACATCTTTTAACTTTTCAAGTAAAATCTGATAAGCTGTATTTTTCTTATTTTTGTTGAGGTAGTCTTTCACTTAGTTTTCCATAAACAAGGATGGATCCGAAGGGCCGAGACAACCCGTGCCTGCAAGGGTGCATGGCACCCGGGCGCTACGATCTAGGGGCGGCAAATGACCGTTGGTTAGAAGCAGACGTCAGTCAAGCTAAACTGCACACTCCCTGTCAAAATATATCTTCCCCCTTTTACATTTTTGTCAGTTAGATCAGATTCCCTTACTATAAATAAGTACTTTCTTCTCAGTTGACTTGTTAAAGTGTGGGGTTCACTCGACGTCAACTTATTTTTGGTCATTGTATGTGCTTTAAACCCTTTTCAAGTGGCAAGCCTATAAAAGCTTGTTCTCTGCAACCAGTGCAACCCTCACCTCTCGTACTGATTCATGTGCTGTGAATTAGTCACTATCTATTATTTTCTACCTCAGGTAATTAATTGACAACATAACTTATATATATTAACCCAGAAATTACCCCCCTAGCAGTTTTAGAATATTTATTCAAAAATGACTTAATAAATATATGCCCCAACGTGTTCATAGCTTTGAAAACATTGTTAACCATACATACCTGTAACGGTAGCCTCTTTCTCAAAATTTAGGATGCGTTGTAGGATGACATAAGATAGACTTTCTCATTTAGCTATAATAACTATCAAAAAACGTAGATATATCTGGTTGAGGAATTTGCAAAAAGAAAGGCCAGAAATAGTATATTCTACAACAAGTTGTAGAATGGCATATATTCCACACAAGCGAAAAGTTTGTAGTCTAAAGTACCTATTCTAAACGTGTTTTAGACTATACTTTCTCTAATAAGATTTTAGAAATCATAAAAAAGTTGCTTATTTGTACATATTCCATCACAGTATGTTAGAATAACATGCTAATACAGTGTGATAGAATGTCATTCTAACACAGTATGCTGGAATGACATGTATTACAATCTAATTTTTAGTTGTGGAATGTGTACTTTATAAAATCGTGTTAAAGAAAATTATTTTTTGAATGACAAGATACCTACTATTTAAATGAAGTCAGTACTGATCAAACTGCGCATCATTTTATGTGTTCTTGTTATTTTTACACATGTATTTTATATTATAAATATATTCAGTTTTGTGTTACTTATGAAGACTATTCAAGTTCCTATTCTTAGCTCTTGTTTTTTTAAATATTGTTTATTTTTTGTTAATTGTTGAAGAAAAATACATTTATTTTTATTACTATTAATGTATATTTCGATATTTATTTTATTACTCCATTATTTGATTATTAGAATGCTGCTAGGGAGGCAGCAAAGGTTCCGCACCCCGGGTCCGATATATAAGTCAATGAAATGTCTTAAAAAATCTCGTTTAAAATTTCGTAAGTCCGACATTTTCACTCTGTAAATAAAACTATAATTTATAAATGCCATATACTTATTTACTAATCAAATAATTATTATTAATTTAAATATAAACTAATTTAACTAATTAAATAATAATTATTAATTTAAATAATTATAACTACCTTCTACGTCACTGAAGAACGCCGTGACTGTGTGTGTCAAATAACGTAGTTGTTTGCCACACACAGTCGAACATCAACGTACATTCATCAGCGCACGCACATGTTTTCTGGAAAACCAGGTTGACAAGTACGACGCACTTCTTCACCGCACAATCATGTACGTGACGTTATTATGCCCATAGACAGGCGTTGTTGTTTGCGCGTAGATGAATGCGCGTTGATGTTTGCATACATGTACGTTCGTCTGTGACCCGCTTATCTCTTCTCGAAGTCTACGAAATGAAGATCTAAAGACTGTGATTTCGATTTGGGTAATTTTGGCGGTATACTTGGGCTGCTTGACTGACATCCCCATTGGAATACCCGTTTAGAAAGACAATATCTGCATACTTTTCAGTTGCAAATAAATGCATCTTTTATTTAGCACGTTAACGCTAACTGTCAAATGAATTAACAAAATGACACAAATAATAATTATAACAATAAATTTTATTTATCAGGCTTCTTGGAAATATGAAATTATATTTTTTAAAATACTTGGGAACTTCTACACTGCCAAAGTCTGTCATAAAACGTAGAACACCCTGTTTATTATTTTGCAGTATCTGCTATATACATATAACTTCAGCAAGTTTTTGTTTCAGCATTGAAAATATTGATTGTAGTGGATCATGTTTTCTGCAAATATAATATAAAAACGCCGTACCAATGCAGTTCAAATACTTAATATTGGATGGACAATCCATAAAATTTTGTTATTTGTCTAGAAGAAAATTTATTGACTCAGAAATTATTCCCTTATACGTATTTATTTTTGTTCGTTTGCTTCTATATTATCGGAACCACAGTGACGCAGCTGAAATTTTGTAAAGAATTACAATCTATATGCACTACGTGACTTATTAAGGAATAAATAGAAGGCGGAAAGAACATTGGAATTTCTATTAACCAGAGAGAAATTATAAATATTAGCTCTGTGGTAACGACTATTTACAGATTTACAAAATCATATGTTTGTTTTCAAGGACGGATATAAAAGGTGGAACAGAGAGAATTTTTGTTTTACCAGAAACTTTTATGTACGTATAACTATTTTGTTTGATTTGTTCTCGAATACACTTCTCTAGTATACTCACTTCTACCTCTAATTGGTTTTCATTAAAAAAATTGTTTTGATTTGAAGTTACTTTGAATTGACGTTCACTTCTATGTAAAAGATAGCTCGCATAGGGTTAGAATAAAGTAGATAACAAATGTGTCAATCAAAGGATATTTCAGCATGTATATCGTGAAGACAGAAATGTCAATATAGGTAATGAACGCATACATTTTTGTAGATGATAGGATTAACCTTTGCAATATACAGGATGGCTCACATAAAACCACTACGCCTCAAAATGTACCATCATGATGTTTAGCCCGCGCTGTCGGCCTATTAGAATGGAGTACAGACTACTCTCTAGCAAACGGAGAGTATTAAAGATCTAGGGGTAACTTTTGATCACAGGCTGGAGTTCATAAAAGTCTGGGTTTTGTTATCAGAAACAAAAGAATTTAAAAACTCCTTTGTCTCTTATATACCGTTTTTGTGGGACCGAAGATAGAATATGCCAGTTTGGTCTGGAGCCGTATTTATGCTAACCATATCAGCAGCATTGAAAAGATGCAGCGCCATTTTTTAAATCGGCTACATTTGTTCTGATGGTGTCTATCCACCAACGGGTTTCCTCCTAGAAACGTTTTGGAATGAGCAGATATTCCTCTTCTATAAACAAGACACGGCATTTGATGCACCAGCAACCATAGTGGCATAATTATAAATTAATTAAATGGAAGTCTGGAAGAAGCATGGAAACACAGGGTTACAAGCGCAGTCACCGAATCTGGCACCACTTGATCTTTTCTTGGGAATTTAAAAATAAAAATAGTAGGAACTTTACGAAATAGTTTTTATAACAATTTAATTTGAAATAACAGAAAAGTGCAAAATAAAAAAATGACAATGTCATGTTGTGTTCAAAAACAACTACATTTTCAATCGCCACTATATGTTAGCATTAGAATGCCACGTCGTTTGGAAATTAGTGCTGCTAAAAATTAAGAACAAAATTTGATATTTCCAAGTTTTAAATTTTGCACTTTTTCTTACATTACAAATTAAATTGTTATGCAAACTATTATGCAAAGTTGTTGCCATCAAACGTATGTTGGCATCACTGTCAACTGCTTTGCTTTGGAAAAATTTCACCTAATCTATTAATTGACGCATCTAGAAGCTTCTCTTCCTTAAAACATTCAGATAATTTATTTCCATTATCAAGTTATCAAGCCATGGCATATGTGAGCTACCCTGTAGAATGTGTTAATATTTATTAACTGGGCAAACCTGAACTTGACCGCATCATGGCAATTACTGTAATTAATATGTAGTCAGAACCGGCTTCAGAAAATAAATATAGGAATTATTTAATAATAATAATATTATTATTAGTTATCTAACATGTAGAATATGAAGGGAAATTATCTAATAAAGAAAGTTACTTATCTTAGACTTCTAATGATAATTTTCATATTACTCTTTTATTAATAATAATCGAGGGGTGTTTCGCGATCGGCAGTGGTGTACAAAATAGCAGCAGTGAATACGGAAGTTAAAGCAATGTTTGCATTGATTAGGTAGTTGAAGGCATTCAATAGGTGAACGGCAGTGGACGATATTGTCGGCAGTGTTTTAGGCAGTTACAGCAGTGACACCGTAATTGTCGAAAATGATCGCAGTTTTGCGGCATTAAACTAGTAAATAACGACAGTGATATACAGGGTGTCCGGAAATGATGAGCAAACAATTCAGGGGATAGTTCTAGACTGAAAATAAATAATACCTCTTTCTATAACATTTTTTTCAAAACTGATTATAAATGGAGTTACAGGGTATTAAAGTTAAAATTTTATTTTCGATATTTGTAAATAACTTCATAAGAAATCCAAATATTTACATAATATTTGTAAATCCGAGGTTTTTGCGGACGAGAAATTCAATTATGTTTCTAATTTTGACGTCACTAGTAGAGGGCGCCACTTGTGGCACACCATGTTTCTTTTAAATGGTAGAAAAATGTGTAAGACACCCGAGTCAGAAAATGGACAAGTCCATAAAAAAAATCTTTACAGTGCTTTCGAAAAGTAACGAATAAATTCATTATTCTTGAAATTGAGAAGTTTTCGAAAAAATCCCCTGGAACGTCGTTTTAGTTTTTTAAAAAGGCACTTTTTGACATACGACCCATATTTGTGACGTCATCGACAATTTTTTTAAATAGTAACCCCCAATTTTGACCATGCCATTTGAAAGTGCGTGTCATTCTACATACATACATCATGAAAAATTATGGTGATACATAAAAAAAAATTCAAGAAAATAATGTTTGAAGATTTTAAAATTTAATATTCACAATACTGAAAATGATAATGATTATGTAAAAAATCAACTAAATTAAATGTTCAAATTGTGCACCGTTGGCTGCCTGACAGTAGCCAAGACGGTTCTAAATTAACAAGTGCCTTTTTTAAAAACAAAATCGACGTGCCAGAGAATTTTTTCGAAAACTTCTCAATTTCAAAAATAATGAATTTTTTTCGTTACTTTTCGAAAGCACTGTATGTGGAAACAAAGTGATAATCATCAAACTCAAGTTATTAAAATTAATAATTAAGTAAGTAGCTCCGCGGTGTAGAACTAACTACATCTATCGGCCGTTCGCTACTCCATGCCGGACTGAAAATGTCGCAGGCACGAAGCGTTCTACATGCAGTAGACACCATTGAAAGCTGTCGACCTTTATCGCGATCGGCGAGAAACGATATTTTGCAAACACGGAATTCCAGGAAACAACTACTCTGCGGGCTAATGCCCCGACCAGCATTGAATTACACCTGAAAAACCTATAGCAACAGCTAGAGTCATTCGTCAGACGCCCACCAGACATATACCGGTTTCGAGCTTATTGGCTCTCATCAGTATGCCATAGGTGAGGTATCTGACGAATAACCCTAGCTGCTTTCGTCTGTCTAACCCGACAGAAGGGACCATGAGTACGCGGTGTAGAACTAACTACATCTATCGGCCGTTCGCTACTCCATGCCGGACTGAAAATGTCGCAGGCACGAAGCGTTCTACATGCAGTAGACACCATTGAAAGCTGTCGACCTTTATCGCGATCGGCGAGAAACGATATTTTGCAAACACGGAATTCCAGGAAACAACTACTCTGCGGGCTAATGCCCTGACCAGCATTGAATTACACCTGAAAACCTATAGCAACAGCTAGAGTCATTCGTCAGACGCCCACCAGACATATACCGGTTTCGAGCTTATTAGCTCTCATCAGTATGCCATAGGTGAGGTATCTGACGAATAACCCTAGCTGCTTTCGTCTGTCTAACCCGACAGAAGGGACCATGAGTACGCGGTGTAGAACTAACTACATCTATCGGCCGTTCGCTACTCCATGCCGGACTGAAAATGTCGCAGGCACGAAGCGTTCTACATGCAGTAGACACCATTGAAAGCTGTCGACCTTTATCGCGATCGGCGAGAAACGATATTTTGCAAACACGGAATTCCAGGAAACAACTACTCTGCGGGCTAATGCCCCGACCAGCATTGAATTACACCTGAAAAACCTATAGCAACAGCTAGAGTCATTCGTCAGACGCCCACCAGACATATACCGGTTTCGAGCTTATTAGCTCTCATCAGTATGCCATAGGTGAGGTATCTGACGAATAACCCTAGCTGCTTTCGTCTGTCTAACCCGACAGAAGGGACCATGAGTACGCGGTGTAGAACTAACTACATCTATCGGCCGTTCGCTACTCCATGCCGGACTGAAAATGTCGCAGGCACGAAGCGTTCTACATGCAGTAGACACCATTGAAAGCTGTCGACCTTTATCGCGATCGGCGAGAAACGATATTTTGCAAACACGGAATTCCAGGAAACAACTACTCTGCGGGCTAATGCCCCGACCAGCATTGAATTACACCTGGAAAACCTATAGCAACAGCTAGAGTCATTCGTCAGACGCCCACCAGACATATACCGGTTTCGAGCTTATTGGCTCTCATCAGTATGCCATAGGTGAGGCATCTGACGAATAACCCTAGCTGCTTTCGTCTGTCTAACCCGACAGAAGGGACCATGAGTACGCGGTGTAGAACTAACTACATCTATCGGCCGTTCGCTACTCCATGCCGGACTGAAAATGTCGCAGGCACGAAGCGTTCTACATGCAGTAGACACCATTGAAAGCTGTCGACCTTTATCGCAATCGGCGAGAAACGATATTTTGCAAACACGGAATTCCAGGAAACAACTACTCTGCGGGCTAATGCCCCGACCAGCATTGAATTACACCTGGAAAACCTATAGCAACAGCTAGAGTCATTCGTCAGACGCCCACCAGACATATACCGGTTTCGAGCTTATTAGCTCTCATCAGTATGCCATAGGTGAGGCATCTGACGAATAATCCTAGCTGCTTTCGTCTGTCTAACCCGACAGAAGGGACCATGAGTACGCGGTGTAGAACTAACTACATCTATCGGCCGTTCGCTACTCCGTGTTTGCAAAATATCGTTTCTCGCCGATCGCGATAAAGGTCGACAGCTTTCAATGGTGTCTACTGCATGTAGAACGCTTCGTGCCTGCGACATTTTCAGTCCGGCATGGAGTAGCGAACGGCCGATAGATGTAGTTAGTTCTACACCGCGTACTCATGGTCCCTTCTGTCGGGTTAGACAGACGAAAGCAGCTAGTTATTCGTCAGATGCCTCACCTATGGCATACTGATGAGAGCCAATAAGCTCGAAACCGGTATATGTCTGGTGGGCGTCTGACGAATGACTCTAGCTGTTGCTATAGGTTTTCCAGGTGTAATTCAATGCTGGTCGGGGCATTAGCCCGCAGAGTAGTTGTTTCCTGGAATTCCGTGTTTGTAAGTAAGTAGCGGTTATGCATACATAGTTTTAATCAGTTAATAGTTTTTTTTATTGGCAGTATAGCATATTAGCCAATGCATATCTAATTAATAATTTTGTACTTTATTTTTTTGTTAACAAGTTTTGTAAAAAAGTATGCATATAATTATTATTAGCACACAATATATATGTGGTGACCAACATTAACAGAATGATGATCGACACTGTCGGCATTGAGGTAGTGTCCCTGGGCATTTAGGCAGTACCTAGGGTATTTGTGTAATAATGGTAATTTTTAAAGAGCACTGGCTAAAACTGGCAGTGGTGTACAAATTTTTAATACGTGAAACACCCCTCGATAATAACTGTTTAATACTACCATATTTGCATTTCTTGGAATTCATAAAATTGTAAATATTACCCAGGCGATTTTGCAATAATCTTGGAAATTTGTAATTTTATTTTGTTCTTTTGTATGTTCCTTTCTATGTTTTGCAATTGAATCACTTATTACAGAAACCACCTAAGTCACATTTTGACAATTTTCAGGAACTGAAAAAACGTTTTATAAATTTATCTGAACATTTCGAATAAAACTGGAGCTTAAGATCGAAAGTTTACACTAAAGTAAGAATGTATGATAAACAAATGCATTATAACCATTTACGAAACTTTTAAATAAAAATAAAAAAATGAATTTAGGTTGTGTCTGAAATTAAGTAAAATGATTTGAATGTCTCCTCCATTTATTTAAGCAGCTAAAAAAAAAAATTGGTTTGTGGTATTGGCATTGGGTCCTTATATGCCCTTTGACTGGGAAATTTCATGTTTTTGGAAGAGAAACATTGAAAATACTCGATATTACATCATCAATGTATTCCCTAGTCCGAATACAGCCCGACATACAAGCGCTGCAAACAAAATGGTGAAATTTGGACATATTATATTTCGGGTCCAGTCCTCAATATTACACAATTGTTTACACTGTAGTACGCGTTAGTTCTACTCCGAGCACAGGGTTTAAAGAGTTTCAAAACCGGTCCTGTCCAACTGGCCTTGATCCCGTCACATTCCGTTGTAACTTTCATTGTGTTTTTCTGTGCTCCAGAGCGCGGGTCGCCAAGACAGAATAATTTGCTTAACAAGGAGTTCTGCAATTTATTATTGTCGTTTGCAATAATTGTAAGTATATAATACTGTAATATTAACATTTTTAGCATTCTCTTTAGTCTGCTATGAGTAAACATAAATAAAAGTCTCATAAGAGACAAAAGCCCATCGCCAAGCGATCGGCTTCTTAGACACAATGGATTCTGTGAATCAAAACATTATCAGCGAGATAATAAAGCAGTTGGATGAAGTAGTAGAACGGTAGGTATGCTAGTTTTCATTTATTTTCTAGATAGGTCGAGGGGCCATATTGCCGGCAACAAAGCAAAAAGAAGCGCTAGCCGACACACCTTGTCTAGTCACGTAGACGAAATTGTACAGGACCGGCTGGCAGCATGGATTTTAATCTAGACACTGATGCATGTAGCATCTATTCTG
The DNA here is from genome assembly GCA_025584915.1 of Monochamus saltuarius. Lineage (NCBI taxonomy): Eukaryota > Metazoa > Arthropoda > Insecta > Coleoptera > Cerambycidae > Monochamus > Monochamus saltuarius. The sequence goes on along the minus strand of CM046727.1, from coordinate 16,816,453 downwards.
CTTATAAAGTGAACGAAGAACCGGGTGTACTGGTTATTCGCAACAATAATATATTATCATCTTTGCCGGATGATATATGTATTACACGATGGATGTGGACGATCGCTTGTCAATTACCCAAGATGGTACAGGGCCCGCTTTAAGAGCGGATTTTAATCTAGACACTGATGCATGTAGCATCTATTCTGCTTATAAAGTGAACGAAGAACCGGGTGTACTGGTTATTCGCAACAATAATATATTATCATCTTTGCCGGATGATATATGTATTACATGATGGATGTGGACGATCGCTTGTCAATTACCCAAGATGGTACAGGGCCCGCTTTAAGAACGGATTTTAATCTAGACACTGATGCATGTAGCATCTATTCTGCTTATAAAGTGAACGAAGAACCGGGTGTACTGGTTATTCGCAACAATAATATATTATCATCTTTGCCGGATGATATATGTATTACATGATGGATGTGGACGATCGCTTGTCAATTACCCAAGATGGTACAGGGCCCGCTTTAAGAACGGATTTTAATCTAGACACTGATGCATGTAGCATCTATTCTGCTAATAAAGTGAACGAAGAACCGGGTGTACTGGTTATTCGCAACAATAATATATTATCATCTTTGCCGGATGATATATGTATTACACGATGCATGTGGACAATCGCTTGTCAATTGCCCAAGATGGTACAGGGCCCGCTTTAAGAGCGGATTTTAATCTAGACACTGATGCATGTAGCATCTATTCTGCTAATAAAGTGAACGAAGAACTGGGTGTACTGGTTATTCGCAACAATAAGATATTATCATCTTTGTTGGATGATATATATATATTACACGATGCATGTGGACGATCGCTTGTCAATTGCCCAAGATGGTACAGGGCCCGCTATAAGCGCGGATTTTAATCTAGACACTGATGCATGTAGCATCTATTCTGCTAATAAATAAAGTGAAAGAACCAGGTGCACTGGTTATTAACAACAATGAGATATTACAATCTTTGTCGAACGATATTCTCAATATCACACAATGTACGTGGACGATCGCTTGTCAATTATCCAAGATTGTACATGACCGGCTTTAATCTCGAATTTTAATCTAGATACTGATGCATGTAGCATCTATTGTACTAATAAATAAAGTGAATGAAGAACCAGGTGTACTGGCTATTCACAACGATGAGATATTACCGTCCTTGCTGGATGATATTCTCAATATCATGGGAGACAATCCCAAAAAAGACAAAGATACCGATTTTTCATTACATAAATAAATCATCCTAAGATGGCGAGCTATTCTTTAAAACGGACTTAAAAGAAAGACCCTGTAGGTCTTCTCGGTAATTATAAAATTTCAATAAACCTTACAAATGTAAGTTCTCCCAAATTAAAGCAGGAGATAATGATCGCCTCATAAAAATACTACCCCATTACTGATTGATTCATCTCATGTAGAGATTCAGAATCAACTAAGGAAAGGGTTATGTACTTTGAGAAAAAGTGTTTCCACTGTTCTAAATAATCTTGACAAAAAAAAAAAAAAAAAAAACTGATTTGCTTTCATCCTTATGGGATTTAGGGAGAATTTTTTTTTATCGTGTTTCTACGACGAAGGACGTAATAATACCGACATTAAAAAATATCAAGATTATTTCTGATGCGTGCTTACCTCAGCTGAATATCCTTTTGGGTCAGTTCAGCCTGGGAAATTAAAGTTTGTGAAAACCTTATAAAACGTTAGCAAAGAATTTCTGTTACCCAGCACCATCAATTATTCTGCCATTCTAACAAAAAGGGGCACCACTGTTAATAGTTTTCCCACAAAAAATCGTGTTTAAAATGCCCAACACCCGGCATGTCAAGCGGGGCGGGGGTTGTAACCAATAATTAAAAAGCACATTTGCGATAGAAGTAGAAATAGAATCAGTAAGTATTCTTTTCTATGCAGGTCGTTTACAAATATTTTAATGACCAATGGCTAACCAGGTGTGACAGCTCGATTGTCTTGGATTCGTTGCTAGGATATAAATTAAAAAAAAAAAAAAAAAAAATATTTGTCAAATTTAATGGCTTGCTAACCTCTGCTTGCCTCGCTGTGAAGTCTAGCTTCATGTACACAGAAAATTATATCATTCAAAATATATAACCCTAAAAGCTAACCTTGGAAATTATTCAACAATAATGCCTATTTCCTGAGATATAATTTTAGATTTGCAGTGGTGGCTAGAACAGTTACACTTGTTGCAATGATCTAGTGACGCCAGTTTATCTGATTGCTGCAGAGATAGCGCACACGGATGGTGGACTTTAGTTCGTGCAGTTAAAAATGAGTTCTTGGAATTTCAAGATATATTTTTGAACTGAAATGTTTTTGCCGACAATATGCGGCTATATGGGAAATTGTTAGATTCTAACAAGAATTGACAATACAACATGTCATGTCAACATGTGTAGTGTATCAAACTAAATGCCTTATTAAGAATATATCTGACAATGAGGCGAAGCCAGCAGTTTGTGGATATTTGCATCTTACATTTACTCTCGTGATAATATCTGAGACTGAGTGATCTATTCATTCAGAGATTTTCAATGATATTTCGAGTCGGATTATAGAAATTGATTTATTAGCTTCAAGCAATAATTATAAATATTCAAGATATATCTCCTGGCTATGGGATCCTGGACTAAAAGCCAGATGTATTTACGGTTAATTAAAACATCTCGGTTTGTATGCCATCATTTTGCATTTATTCTACGAGTATTGTAGAATTTTTTTACGGGAAACTTGACAGGTATCCTTATCGTTCCCCCGTGGAAATGGCAATTTATTATTCACAAAACTAGTAATTACCGATCTTTTAGTTTTTGATCCAAAAGTGATCTTGTATTGTGTCCTGTTTGGCGAAACAGTGCTCAACTTACCTCATTCATTACTTCAAGAAAACTAGAAGACAATCAACACATCAAAAGATTCTCGAAAGATGTTTCTAGACATTGACCACCTTAACCCTGGTATAATTTTACATTGAATCTACAGCAGATGCTGAAATACTGAGAGGATTCCTGTGAATCTACCCTCGAATTTCTTTCGAGTAAGTTAGTAATCATATTGGCTCTCACTTAAGGCGAAATCATTTGCTTCAATATTGACAATACTCATCCCGGACTAAGTTAAAACATCTAGTCCTAATTCATCTCAGCCTTGCTTAGGGTTACCTTAGCTAACCCCAACTTATGTGTATAAACGTCAATTGAGAAATACCTGACTGTTACACAAACCCTACGCAACAGCTTCTTTGATTTACATTAGATGTACTAATGTTACATTTTCTTCCTTCCTAGTTTATAATAACTTACATGTAAAGTTGCATTTCAGTTATTGTTAATGTATGAAATCAACACTTTGTGGTGTTTGTGGCTTATTAAATTAAACAAAGCCACTACACTTATTACTAAGTTTTACGGCAAATTTCTTTAAACATCTACAGTGTAAACAATTGTGTAATATTGAGGACTGGACCCGAAATATAATTTACTGATCAAAAGAACTTACCTGAAGTTCGATCATAATTATATGAGGGTCCAGTCCGAAAATATTACACACCCGCCCGTCCCTTAGTTCCCCTGCCGTAAAACATAAACACTTTAAACAATGAAAGTTACAACGGAATGTGACGGGATCAAGGCCAGTTGGACAGGACCGGTTTTGAAACTCTTTAAACCCTGTGCTCGGAGTAGAACTAACGCGTACTACAGTGTAAACAATTGTGTAATATTTTCGGACTGGACCCTCATATAATTATGATCGAACTTCAGGTAAGTTCTTTTGATCAGTAAATTAAAAATAAATAATTTCTAATAAAATATTGTAATGGGATTGACTGTTTCACGCCTTTATAAAATACGCCACTGATCAAAACAATATTGAAAATTTATCTCTTTATTAGTAGGATGCTTATACCAAGTTTCGTGTCTTTACATTCCCCATGTTAAAGGAAAAAAAAATAAAATGTGAATGTCAACCCCCTTCATTAAGAGGGTGCAACTTTCATATAAGGTATTTTTACTTCAATCGTCTTATTTTTGGTTCTACATGCACTGGTACCATTTTTGCTACTTCATTTAAAAGCACCCTGTATAAGGATGTTTGGTACTTATTTTTATAAGAAGAATACTCTTTAAAGTTTGTACATTTCATTTTAGGACACTCAGTTCTGAAGAATATTAACATATCCATATGAATTTATCAATATTATACCACATTTCTGGTGAACTGTGACCTAAGATTCGCAATAAGTAATTATCCAGCGATTATAAAAAGAATCTCTAGAACCAGTCTTCTCTCGTATGTAGGAACGTAGTAGCTAGTGTTGATAAACTGTGGTGTAAACTGAGTTTATCCATTTCAGAGTTTGCAGGGCCACCGGTGGTCTAATGATTAGTATAAAAACTAAGCGGGCTGTCGCGTGCAGTTGAAATATAGGTATAGTGCGTCTAGGAGCAGATGTATTGTTGTTTTGTGCTTTTGTAGTGGGACAGCGTCAATCGCGAAAATGTTTAAAGGTGAGTGCTCTTGAACTTGAACCATATTTTAGAGGTTGTTGAGATTTCAATTGATTATTAACTGAATATGAGTGGATGTTAATAATTTTTAACCTTGAAGTTTGATGTTTCTTCCGCTGTTTACCAAAACCGTATCTGAATAAAGGTCATTAGTATTTTGAAAATAAAACAAGTTGGTTTTCAAAGCACGTAGTGAAGTGGGTAATATAATGACGCACATTTATATTTTTTATGAGACTGTTTTTACTTGTGGAATTTTACATTAGACTAAACTAGTTTACGATTTTAATTTCTTTACAGGTAGCAAAATACTCAATTAAATAAAGAAAAAATTGAAACTATATGACAAAATTAAATTTACCTTATCACACACTAGATAATTTTAGACTTTCATTATAAGTATACTGCAAAAACGCTATAGAGGTTCAAAAAAATTTAATTGTAAAAATCCAGGAGCGTATTCTGGTTTTTGTTACATAAACTGACTTTTAAAATTTGTTTTGACATGCTGCAGCTGGACCTTGGCTGCCCTAAGACCACATTTATATAACAAAAAAACCCTTAATTTTTACCACAGAATACTCCCCTGAATGTGTGACCTTTATTTAAAAAACGTCCTGTAAATTACTTACCAGTAATGATATATAAAAAATACTTAAATAGGATTTACTTGAATACTTAAAAATGTAGTTTTTTTGACAACTTTGTGCCTTTTATTAACACTTTCATTGTTACTAATATTTTTAGTATAAATTTGTGACTAATATTATCATAAATTTGATTATTTAATCCTAAGTGTTCATAATATAACGTATCTAATTAATTTTGCAAAATCTTAATCTATAATTCCCAGTCGGTCGAGTAAGTACAAATTATGGGAAGACCCACGATCACATTTTTTTATATTAAGAATAATGGCTTATAAAGTGCTTAGTAATGTTGACATCTGTATTAAGAATAATTGGTCAATATAGTAAAATAGTATTTTTTCTTCGTTTTGTTCAGAGCGACATGAATAAACATTTAGGTATGTTTTTATTTAGTTGTTTTACTCAATAACACGCTATTCACAATTCAACAATAACGCTGATTTTAGTATAATTTAATACTAATTTGTCCATTTTATTACATAAATTGCGAATATCTATAATTTAATATGAATGTTTTGTCATTAATAAATGTCGAGGTTTCTACATGTTTATATTTGGACATATTTTAATCAGATTTGAAATAACAGTTTTCTGAATAAAATATACATAACAGATCGATACCATGACAGCTACATTTTTTCATATAAGTAAATATGTTTTCATAGGGAACATAATGCAGTAACAACGATACATGGCAATCTAATCTATATTTAAAGATAATAATATATTTAAACTGCATTTAAGTGTATATGTTCAGTAATAATTTTCTTTATATATTTAGGATGTTTTTTTTTATATTCAAGCATTCTTTTACTTAATTAAACACTTTGCTTTCTTAAAATAAGACTAAGTTTAAGATTTACTTAGAGAATAATATTTTGTTAAAATATAGAATGGGTTATTTTCAACAATAATTGTTGATTCAAGTAGTTCATGTTATCTAAATATGTAGAACAAAACAGACACAACTTTATCTCATTTTAAGTATAGTAGTAAATGATGAGAAGAAAGAATATATACTCTTTCAATAAAGAATTGCTTAGAGTTAGAATAAGAATATTAATCTTGAAATTACTATAGCTTTATTTCCGTGTACCTACTTACTAATGAAGATGATGATTATTAATGAACTACACACAACGTCAAAGGTCTTAGACTCCCTCTCATTCTTGTTAAAGAAATTTTTTTGTCAGAAAAACCAAATACATTTATAAAAGTATATTGTTTTCTTAATCTTTTTTCTGTGAAAAAAATATGTTCGATAAACTGACTACTTTGAAAATTAAAAACCAGGAAATGTGTGACATTTTTGACAAAATGTATTAATTCAAAAAGAAGTAACAAAGCAAGTTCTCTACTTGATTAATAGTCTGTATGATCACCACGTTCCAATAGCATATTGACACGTCTGTGCATTGAGATAATCAAGCGGTTAACAATCTCTTGCGGAATATTGTTACATTCCTCTTGTGCCGCCACGACTAACTCATCTGCAGTCTGCAGAGATGGAGGAATATGATTATGAATGTCTCTAGCAACGAAATCCCATATGTTCTCAATAGGATTTATGTCAGGAGAGTTGGCTGGCCAATGTTATCTTATCTATGTCCTGCTTCGAGTGTCTCTTGAACCCTTCTTGCGCGATGTGGTCGAGCGTTGTCGTCCTTAAATACAAAATTTTCACCTAATTCATTACGTAGGGGGTAGATAATGGGCGTAATAACTTGTTGGATGTAAATTTGACTGGTCATATTCTGTAGTATGCGAATTAATGGGGTGCTGTTGACGATCTGGTTCTCTCCAGATGCTTTGTCGATTGTCATTATTAGTTACCAGCCCAATTCTGGTTTCGTATGTAAATAAGACCCACCGTCACTGTCGTAAAAGTCAACCCCTATGCTCTACTAATCTCTAATCATGACACGCTATTGATTTGGATTGTGGTGATCGTAATATCTTCGCTACGTACAAAAAAAAATCACGCAAGTCGCACAATCGAGTCAAATGTTACAGGAGTGTTCCGGGTCAAATTTGAACACACTTTTCCATCAGCGTATGCATAATTTTATTGTGAAGATTAGTTAAGTCAAATCGTTTAAAGGTAGTCTCTACACATATATCTTAATTTATGTTTTTACGAAGGAATTTGTGTTAGACATTAACAATCATCTCATTAGAATTCAAATAAAGGACCACCTAATCTCAAGAGGAACTAGGTAATGCGTTATTCCGCATTAGTAACCTAATGTGTACGTTTGACCTCATTTTCATAAATTGTATATATATATCCATATTTCTAATTCAACAGCTTTTGACAAATTATGCAGAGTTGGTGTGACGTAACGTGATTGATTATTTAATTATTCAATTTAAATGTTTACGTCTTAGGTGTTATATTTTTTACTGTAAATGACGTTTTTGGAGACAGAATGATTAATTTGGTTTTGTTAAACCTTACTAAAAATAAAATATATTGGGTGATGTTGTTGCCGTTTGATCAAAAAGAGAAAATTTGATGAAATTCTTACTAAATTAAGTTACATATAGAGTGAATGTAATTTGTTATTACACACCCACTAACTTTATATATTTTATTACCGATAAGTATTTAAAGTTTCCAAATCCTACTTCTAATTAATTTGTTGTACTTTTTAACCTCTAACAAAGACTCCTTACAAAAACAAAAAAAAAACAGTGATATGTAGGTAGCATTATTTTTCAAAATGGAATATCCTGTAATTTATTCTATAACTTGAAATTATATTCTGAATATGACATTACTTTTATTTTACGTGCTAGGAACAATATGAAATAAATTATCAGTATGAATAATTTTTCGAAATTTCCTGACCTCTCTGATTTCCAGTTCAAAAAATTGTTTTCCTGTCTTTTTATATTCAATTTGAGTAAATGCGTAGGAACATCAAAATTATTTTTTCAATATTTATTAGATAAACTGTAAAACGCTGAAGTTACATAGTTTCGATAAATAAATATTTTTAAAATATTTAAATTGGCATCAGAAGTTTGCTGTATGATCAATTTCTCCCCCTGTTTGACTACTCTAACTTAATTGGTCGTAAATTCTCTTCTTCCCCGATATTCAGAGATGTAATGACAGAGTGTAAAATTTTAAAAAAATAGATTTTTTTAATGCATTTTTTTAACAGCAGGAAGAGGAAGGAGTAGTAACATTCGTGTGTTGTATAGTATTTTATGTGATACTGTCTTTATAAACCTTTTTAGAATGAATAGAAAGTTATAATTATTAAAATTAAAAAAGTATTAGTTCTATAAATGATACTGCAGGAAACAACTACTCCGCGGGCTAATGCCCCGACCGGCATTGAATTATACCTGCAGTATCTGTGTGAAACAGAGCCAAGAACCCTTGTCGGCCACTCCACCAGACATAGACCGGTTTCGGGCTTGTTAGCCCTCATCAGTATGCCATAGGTGAGATGACCGACAATTGAACTGGCTGTTCCTTCATATGTAGTTTCACATATAAATCGAGTGTATTAGTTGCCAATCATTTGATTGTTATTGTCAAATAAAATACATTTTCCATTCTTTTGTATTATGAAAATGTCGAGATTTTAAATAAATCGTAACAATTAATCCAGAATAAATCATATTACAAATAGAAGTACATCCATTTCTATAGATCGCTAAAAGTATTAATATAACAGTTGCTAAGCAATACACATTATGGTATCAGATACTGTAATGTTTTTTGCATTTTTTGTAAATGTTGTTATAGTTGCGGCAAGAATTCTGACGTCTTCCGACTGACGTTACACAATTGTTTTTATTTGTCAACATAATTTTCGATATTTGGTCACGTAAAAACCATAATTTTTTGCAATTTAGTGCAAGATATAATGCAAACATTTAGTATATAGTTTTATTAATCGCTGTTTCTTAAATATTTTGTTGAAAATAAAGTGAATTATGCATTTGTTCGTATGACGTAAGTCGTCTGAATTCTTGCCGTGTGTATATTTAGTACATTGAGAAAAATAAAAATGGCCTAATTTATAATTTGAGGTAAATTTAAATTATAAAATGAAATACAGGGTATGATATTGTTATCGCCAAATCTCGATAGAGGTCGAGAGCATTCAATGTTATCTACTGCTTCTTCCAGCATGGATTAGGTGGTGGTTTGAAAATGCAGGGTGTTGCACTGAAACTAATTATCCTACATGTTGTTCCTCTGTTGTTTTACTTTTAATGAGAGCAGTGTTCTTTGAAGAGTTGAAAATACCACAAGGAATTACAAAGGAAATATTAATAAATATTTATATGCCTTAATTGGTGTGTAATGGAAATTCTTCCACACTGAATATTCTTTGACATCAAGTATGCTGACAAAATAAGTCTATAGATTTGCTGTTAATAATTAATGATTTATTTTATTAAATATGAGGTGTTGTTAAAAATAGAGTACTACCATACTAGCTAATTTAAATAGGTTGAATTGACATGACACATACATCAAACTAAATAAAAAAGATACAGTTCAGAATAAGGGCGTCAAGAATATGGATAATTACTGTAACAAATATTCAGATGTATATTTCAGATACGTTAAATTAATGAATTGACGAAAATGGTGCTACAAACATATTGTTTATGCGACCTTTACAAATCGAAATTGGTGTTTGATTTGGTATTTCCGACCACTATTGATAATGCAAATAGCAGTGTATAAGCACAGTAACCCAGATATTTGTGTGTCATATTTCACCGATACAGAGCGAGAGAATACAGAGACAAATTAATTATATACAGGGTGGTCCGTAATTATATGTCACAAAGCCTTTACTGTAATGGCTATGGAAAATGGAAAATATTTTCTCAATAAACTTTCCGTCGGTGGGGGGTCTATTTATTAACTATAAAAATTATTATACCAATAAATTAAAGTTAAATATCGACAATGTCAAAAGTGACTTTAACCTGCCAATGAATTTTAAATTTAATATGATTCAACTTAAAGGAGGCCACCTGAAGAAGCAATCCTAGAAATGCAGAAATAGGTCAGATCTCATCTATTGTGGTTGAATTTTTGGGTTTTCACAGTTTCAAAAGTGAACTTAGATATTTATAGAATGTTTTCATTAAACCAGCTTAGTAGATATAGCTAGATTAATTTTTATTTTAGATAATTATTTAATAGAGCTTTGTCTGTGGAATTGTTCATTAGCATACCCGAGATGTTTGGTATCAGAGAGCATACATATGACTTCATTGATAGAAATTGTAGGAGAGTTGATATATATTAGCTTAACATAACTAAACACTTCTATATTTTAATGTAACATTTAAAGATCCTAGTGCGTATTGTTCTTACTATGTTTATGTGTTTCGTTGATTTTCTCTTGTAAAATATGTGTCCTTTAAATGAATTTTCATCTGTTTGGAAATAGTAGTTGTGGAACAAGAATTCTGGCTTACTTTGGTAACCTGTCCATCCGGAGCTAGGAATAGGTGCGTGAACAGCAGTCATGGGGTCTTTCAAGGTCATGTTCGAAGAAGTTCTTGGAGGTCGCAGCCGTGGCCAATCACCAGCGAGTGATGAAGAAGGGACATGGGATCCATTAATGACCAAAGACTCTTTGTGATCGTTATCGGGCAGGATTTAATGTCAGAGGAGATATCTGAATAAGAAATAAAAATGGGTGCTTGGTCATTGTTATCAGACAAAAGCCATTTTCAGCATCCCCCATCCCTCTGTCGTTATCATCACACTCTACACATGCAACATTCCACTTTTCCTGATTCAGATGTTCCCTCTCACACTAAATCCTCCTTGGCATAGACAACGATCATTAAGGCCCTCTTGTCATTGATGATGGAGCCCACCTCCCTTCTTCACCATCCTCCGGTCAATGGTCACAGCTACGACCTCCAGGAATTTCTTCGGGCATAACTTTGAAAAATAGCGTCCCCATGACTGCTATCAACACACCTACTCCTAGTTCCAGATGGACAGGTTACCAAAGTGAAGCAGAACTCTCCTTCCACAACTACTGACAATAAAGATTATTATTATTAGACATATTTTAAAATACACAAATCACGTCACTTAAATCCAGTACCATCTATAAACGAGTAACTAAGAAGTAGTATTCTACTTTGGAACATAGATCCATTTAATTTACATATTATTGAGATTCAGACATAGACCCGTTGTCGCATAAAATTTCAATATTTACTGAATTGGTCCTTAAATCCTTTATAAGTTATAATATTCTATTTTTTTGCAGTGTAATTAAAAAGTAACATCTCAAAGAAAAAGTTATTCGAATTTTGATAGTAGGTAGCTATATTTGTCATAAATATTTTTCTTTGTCCAAGGTGTTTTGTTTTGCTATTAGCACCACCTACCCTCGATTTTTTAAATGGAATACAATGGATATTTTATTTTATCAGTGTATAATTTAAATTAATGAAGATACTGTAATATATACTTTATATGAAAATTGGTAGAAGATAATTTATTGTAGATGTGACAGTAGGTATCTACAGTAGAAAACATTTTTGGAGAATACACTATCAAAAACGTGTGGTTTATGATATTTCTCTTTAAAATTAATGTGAAGAGATAGTTACTGTCGATTGCAAAATTTAGATATTCTTTCATAAAATATTAATGCGTAGGTATTTTTTTTAAATACACATAATAGATTATAATAAAGTATAAAAAAATTATGATTCCTGATTTTAATTAAATGCAAATTAGAAGCACAATAACAAATGTTTACATAATATGATATATAAAAAAACGTGTTATGTAATGTATTTTAAATAAAAGATCAAATACAATTTGTAAATGAACGAAGGAAATGTTTTTGTGTATTAAAAAAACAGTAGTAAATTTGATATTTTCAAGGTAGGTTCTTTACCTTTAAATACACACCCATTAAATGTATCATGACAAAAATTGTTATTTATTTAGACATAGGTATCTAATACGTTGGTATAGATATCGTCATTTATATTACAACGATTTTACATTACTAAATAATATTATTAATTTTAATAATGAAAACTGCACTCCACTGGACTAAATATAATTTAAACTACTTTAATCTTATAAAAATTATGTATAACTGTTTAGGTTAATCTTGTAATTTTTAGAATTGTAAAGTTTAAAAGATAACTGACAATTGATGAATCAATAAATTCTATTAGGCAAAATTTTGCAGCTATATTTTGTTTAAAAGCGCATATTTATAGGCAATATGCGCAGCAATAATTATCACTAAATTTTTATTCTCTTACAAATATATTATACTGTATGTATCTTAACCATATTAAAAATTTGTAATTTTTAAATAAAAAAATCCACTTTTATTATTTGCATGACATTTTTGTTCTACATAATAATAGATAAGTTATTATAATTTAAAGCATCTTAGTCGTATGTATTTACATGTAAAGTTCAATTTTTTTTTCAATAAATGTCAGTAAAAGTATAATTTTTAAGCATGTTGTCAGTGTCTAGGAATTGGTGTCTGTCTCTTAATTATCGGAGTAGTACCAGAGTCTTCCAACAAACTAGCCGAAAGTCGTCGGAAGTAATGTCCAGTATAAAGGTGAGAATCAGGCAAATTTAGAAATTCGGCAATATGGGCAGGAATCTTACCAAATATGTTGATTCCAACTGGAGTCATGGCACATCAATTTTAAATGTATTTTATGATTAGTGTCCGCTGGACGAAATGCTATGTACATAATATTATACCAGTAATAACTAAAGTTTGTTGCACATTACCTGTTGTATCAGGTACATGCACAATTAGTGAAGTTTCCAAATTTTCGATATTATTGTATGTCAAATTGCACAATTCTTGGCGACGAGATGCTCCAAATGCATAAAAAACTACGGCAACCTTCTGCATGAGATATGTTTCATCATGTGTTCCTGCGAGAAATTTGTCGATTTGTTCCTTGGTCAATAGTTTCGACCATTTCGGTCGATATCCTTTGCCCTTTGGCTTCAAAAGAGCAACAAACTTGTAATATTTGCTTATGTCCTGATCCTTTCCGATCCGAGAACGAGTCGGACAATTTGAAAGGTAGGTTTTTGATACAGTCAGATTTTTTCCACCACACGGAGAAAACGCTATCCTACTCCCAATTATATGCCTATTCAACTAATCACACACTAGGCTCAGTATTCCTCGGACATAACTTCATTCGGTTCGAATATAACCTTGTTATTGAAAACTAAAATTAAGCTGTCGTTGTTTTAATTATAAGCTTCTTTTGAAAATCATTAACGATTCAATGGAATACTATCATTCTTTACTCTATTAGCAATTATTGTTTTAAAAATAAACTGTCATTCGGTCAATTATAAGATATTTTTGACCAAAGTTGTAATATTTTTGAAAAATATATATTTATCTACTGTTTTAATGATAGATTATCATTGTCTGCAATATATAGGATATTATGAAATGTATAGGTTTTTATATTTGTCCCATTTACATGAAGTTCTCGATGCAATTAGAACTTTGTTTTTATTTAATTATAACAATTAGTTGTTTCAATAAGATATATTAATTTTAAAATTAGTTACTATACAGGGTGTACCGGAAGTAATTGGAAATTATGAAAACGTGGAGTCTTTATGCAATTTTAAGGACGGTATTTCACACAAAATTTTCTTATCCGAACCTCACTTAAAATATTACAGCCCCTTTTCGGTAGGGGTGCAAATCAAGTTGTTTAAAGTTTTTCTCAAAAATGGAAGTAAATAGAAAAACGAACAAAAACGTAGCACTAATAAAATTGCACTATATAATTAGATTCCTTTTTTATGGAAAAAGAAGGCATTAGGAGGTACATTTTTTATTTTGTTCAATTCCACTCTTTTTATTCTCAAAAACCTAGGAACTATACAATATTTTTTAGTTACCTATTTTGAATATTTTTAGGTCTTATAAAATTTCCATATCTGCTTTAGGCTGGAAATACAGTAGCGGACGGCACGCCGTCACTCGCTCGTGTCTATTGTTCTTATTGAAAGCGAACGAGACGCGGCGTGCGGCCCGTATTGTGCCACCCCTCGTCTATTTCCAGCCTGACTAAAAATAAAATAGAAATCAGAATTCATAAGAACAAATACAATAGACGTACCACCTCACATTGTCTTTGTGGAATATCCAGATGAAAGTGTTATTTCATTAGTGCTAAATTCCTGCAAAAATTTGTTTTCCTATTTGCATCATTTTGAAAAAATTAGCACCCCTTTTCGGATAAAAATTTCTTATGAACTACCTGTCTCCCTATAGATTGCCTAAGGCTCCCAGTTTCATTTTTCTATTCATTTCCGACATATCCTATAAATTCAATTGTAAATATACTTATAATTTATTAATTTTTGTGGATTAGAAAACATTAAAAAGCATTTGAATGACAAAAATTTTATTAGTTTTAAATTTTGCAGTACATAGAAAATACATCAATAAAAAAACAAAAATATATTATGTACTACAGTACACCACATCATTCTGATGCAGCCGTAGAATGGCTGCATAATATGGCGGTAAAAAAACAATATTTATAAAAAAACTTAAATAATATAATTATTCATGATTGCCATGAGGTTTAATTATTAGAAAAATTGTCTGGTGCTACTAGATTTAAATTGTTTAAAGAATGAACAACTTTAGGAGAACAACAATTAATAAAATCTAGTTGAGCAGATATGTATTTATTAGTAAATTTGATTATATGAGCTTTATAGTGATCACTTATTCCCTCCACTTCTAATTTTTCACATATTATATAAATTATCTTCGTATTCTCCTGTAACACTAAAATATGTTTAATAATAGCATACTCATTTTCAAAATTGATAACATGAGATATATTAAATTTTATTCCATTTTTCTCATACCATTTGACCTCGAAGAAGTTGTTTTTGTAATAATTAATATCAACATTGTTTTCAAATTCATAACTTGAATAATCGGCTGATTGAAATGTTGGTTTACTTAAAGAAATACGATCCTCCAAACCAGTTTCCGAAATACATCTGCAAGCAAATTGCATTTGACATTTTTAGCTATAGTTAAAGGAATATTTTTACGAGTTTGTACACTATTTGCAACTTTTTTAATTCTCGGTGTTTTGCCTCAAATCGAAAACTGGATATTTTACACAGAGGTCCAACTTTTCTAACAATAGAGGGATAGTGTAGTAAAAATGATGTTTTGGTTTAAGGTTATTATCTGGAAATAATTGTACCAAAGATTGAAGATATTTCGAAATTATATTTTTAAATGTTCTACGGTAGTCCAACTAATTTGAGGCTTTAAAACTAAGTCAGTAATTTCCAGCAAATTTGTATACAACGCCCAAACAGGATCATCATGTGGAACAAAATCCCCTATTATAAACCTGAAATTTTTGACAAAATAACTCATTTCTGCAGCAGAGAAAATGATCATACCTTTATCTAGGTGATCTTGTTTAATATCTGGAGGATAGTTCTTCTCCAAGTTATCAAAATGAAAATATCGAAGCCTTGAATTAAGTGTATTAATAGAAAAAAATTCTGTTTTATAAAATAGTTTATGAACAATGCCATATCGTACCTATGAATTCCTTCAAATAAATCGTGCATTATATCTACAGACTGATTGTCATAAACATGAAAATATTGTAATTCATTCCAGATACAAATATCCTTTATTCCGAATGTTTTGTTGGATAAGTGGCATTCGTAATCAGCTCTACTACGCTCGTCAGATTCGTAAAGTTGTGTTTGATGTTTTGTTATAGATTTATGGGATGTACAAAATCGACAGAAGTAATTTGCAGAAAAACTCTCAACGAAACCAAATACGGAATTTAGTCCTAGGTTGTCACCTACAATTAGAGTAACAATAAAAAAATTTTAATTTTTGATTGTCAAGTTCAATTTCAAGTCCATTTTGTTCTAATTTTTAAGGTCTTCCAATAAACAATTAAAAACCACTTTATTGCCAAATTCGCTTCTCTCAATACTATGAAATAGTAATGTTAAGAATATGTTTTCCAATCTGCTAATATATTCCGGAGGAATTGAGGCTACTGTAAAGTATACAGCTCCGACTTTGTAAATACCTGCGTGACTACCTAGGGATTGGACGTTTCAAAGTCATCAAAATATATGAGCAGAGGAAGTGTTGTCTCCTTGGTAGATTGAAGAATTTCTTCCCACAGGCTACCATTTAAAATATTTGATAAAATTGTTCCTTCACATCTGCTATTTTTGAAATGTAACTGTTTTCATGATAATTTAAAATTTTTTAACACTCCCGGAATTTTTAAAACCTTTGAAGTGTTTGGGATGGTGGTATGAAAGTACAAGTGCGATTTTTAGAACTAATGATGTTTCATTATTTTTCTGGAAACAGTTTCTGATGAACCAATAATTACTGGAATCGGTGTTATATATTTAGTGGATTGTTCTAATAGTTTAAGTCTTTTATAGTCAGAATTAACTGTATTAAAACTTAATAATATTTTGTCAATTAAAGTGCTTGCTTTTTCTAAACAATTATTAGTTAGCTCACTATTAATAGTAGTACGACTGTTCAACAGAAATTCCTTCAGTATATCAAAAATCCAAAATTTAGAAATTCCTCAAACCAATTAATAGTTTTGAATAAAACTACGAGGAATTGCTAGCTCCATATTTAATTTAGCCATTAATTCCAAAACCGCCTTACATAGGACAACAGTAAATTCATCAGATTTTTCAGTAATATTAAAAGAAAATACCCCTCAAATTCGTTACTACTGGTAGAAGGCTTATTTTCTTTTATAGTTATTTGTGAAATGTTATGTGATTTTTCAATGGTATCAACTTTAATGTTATCTACTGAATTGTGAGTAGCAATATGTTTTTAAAATTATCCCTTCTTGTAAACGATCGGTTACAAATTGGACATTCATAGTTATATCTCATATTATGTGCATATTCTAAATGATGGACGAGCAAATTTAAACCACCGATAATCTTATTACAATAATTACACCTCATGGCATCCATTTTTCTCTAATCTAAAATGTTTAACAAATCGGATATATTTAAAGTATTAGTATCTGATGGGATAGGAATATCATATATTACTTTTTGAATCAGTAACCAAATGTACTCCGATTGTATTGGGTACTTTATATTCAAGGAGAAGAAACATTTAAATAGCAAATCTAATCCTTTTAGTACACTTTGAACATGAAAGTGTAATTTGTCTATTACTATGTAGGTATTACGAATATCACAAATCTGTGGCCCTTCCACAAGCAGGTAGGGTTGAACTTGGCGGTGTATTTTTCGTTTTTCAGCTTTTTAATCTGATTTTCTATTTTAAGATCTATGTCGCCAGGAGCCTGCAATTAATTTTTGTTTATAAACAATAATAATACATTTTCTTTGTGGATGCTTATTATAATTATGGAGTTTTTGTATATAAAACTTTGACAAGTAATATTAGAATTTTGAAATTCAATACAACCTGATAATAGTTTCATTTTATCTAATTAAAGAACAAGTTACTAGTAAACTCAAAACATAAAAAACAATGGAAACGTTCAACACTAGATAATAAACATAATACTTCTAAAAAACACAAAAACTTACATTGACATGCACAATTATACCTTCTACGGACTCGTTCGTGGTAAATTTCAATGATCTCTACCCACTTTGGCCCTGCTCTTTGGAGGAATTATCCTTGGTAACACTGATATTTGTAAGAATATTTTTGAATCTAAAATAGAATAAAGGATTAAAAATAGGAATACATTTTTGTCGTTTGTTGTAACCTATTTTATTTTACTCAACAACAGAAAATACTGATGTATTTCAAAAATCAGTGATACCTATTTTCAAAAATATAACTAGTTACCTTCAGTAAGGTTTTCTGAATTTTCTTCAAGAATGTTAAGAAAATCCTGTAAAGTAGTATCTCTCGTATTAATTTCTGCACATTTTTTCTGGGTTAATATACGTTCAAAAACAAGTTCCATTTAGACAGTAACATTAATTCCTTTCCAGGATGAAGGTATTTAAAATCAGCTTCAATCTACAACAAAAATTTTTTCCATTTATATGTTTTAATAAAAATGTTGGAATATATTATAATTAGGTGTGGACAGATCGGAAGTATTTGTATAAGGCAATATACATATTTATATATAGATTATTAAATAGGTATTTACATTTTAATACTTGATTTTTATTATTTTTCAAATTTTAGGGTATTAAGGTAACGTAAGACATGAATAATATAATACCTATATATTCCCAAAAATTCTATTGATGTAATATCGATGTTTATTGAGATCCTTCATTAAATGTTTCCAAAGTGATGTTCAAATAACAATTGTGTATACATTTTAGGATGTATCTAGTACATATGTAGGTATAGAATTTTGAGAATAGATCATTATTTGTTTATCTCTTACATTAGCTCAACATTTTAAAATCTTTACTATAGATTTTATAACATACCAGGCTACCAGCTCTTGGATCTCCAATAATAGGCCAGTGTAATATATATTCAGACACAGTGTTAATTGAATTACTGTCGCGTCGACGTTCGAAAGTATTTTTCCATCGTATTAAAACTTCATCCCATGGCTCACGATGATGTCTGAGCCACAAAATGTCATTTTGTTCATCTAAAATATTTTAAATTTACCTTTACTGCTTAATGTTACCTACGACTTCTAATTGTAAAGTTAATTAAGATCATCCAATACAAGATATAAATAAATATATATTCTTAAGACAAATGAAAATATGTATTACCTTCAGTTACTTCCTGGCTTTTTTGGTATCGGTGCGATCAATACTACTACGGCGTTTACGCATAAAACATTTATCCGGACTATGAGCAATTATATTATGAGCTTTATACACCAATTTTCCTTTGGCTTGCATCATTGCGTTTCTTGTGGTTTTTCCATGTTTATAATATATTTCGCTTATTTCGTTTGGAAATAAACTCAAAATTTTTGAGCATAAAATGTTATATTGACTGTGAGTTAGTCGACTGAAAAAACATTTAAATATATCTATGTATACACCATATAGTATGCAAACTTACTGCTTAAGAATATATGTATATAAATGAGTCATTATTATATCTACTAATTTATTTCTCAACGAATCATTTAGAGGATCGTTTTGATTATAAAAATTTTGAATTCTTGACCCATGGGGCGATACGTCAAGCAGGGTTTTTAAATCAAAATTAGGAAAATTATTTTTTGGATCTTGTCGCTTAAAAATTCGTCAATACCATAGAATGATACTGTTCTGTTTTCAGTGGGAATAACAAACTGTTCTTCATTGCTTGTATTGCTGCTTGAAGCACCCGGGGAATTTATTATGATTTGATCCAGTGTCTAAAAAATAATTAAAAAAAGGAATTTTATAGACACATATAGATTAGAAACTGTGAGGTTGGTAATCAATTGGAAATATCACAAACTGAAATGCTTACCACAACAGGTAGATCTGATAAATCATAAGTAGTTTTATAATTTTCAAGGAATTTTAAAAACGAATGCGGATCCCAATTTTCGGTATTAATTCCTTGACTAAATCTGGAGTCGGATCATTTAGGTTTTCTATACCTATTTGATTTTCTAAAAAAAATAATATACTTAATAAAGAAAAGTATTTATATAAATATTTAAATTTAATTAATTTTTCAAAAATGTACACTGTCCACTCAGTAACTATGCTACTGGAGTATATTTTTAATTCACGAGTACATAGATAAATAGTTCAAATATTGTTAATCATCTTTTCCTATATAGGTAAGTGTTTAAGGTTACGGATTAAAAAAAATGAAAATATTTTTAAAACTATAACATCCTGTAACTCCTTTATTAACCTTTGAATAAAAATGATTATACTCATAACAAACCCCATTTATTTTCATCAATGTCCGTGAAGTTTGGCCAAACTTATCATTAACACACTGCATTTAAGTATATACATATACTTAAGGGCGCCGTATTCTTGAAATAGTGTTTTTTACAAATACAAAAATTTTAGACATTTAAAAACTGAATAATATAGAGTTTAGCAAGCATCAGAATTGAGATAACATCACCTGCGAATTATTTAAAGTAGGTATCGAAGTAAAACGAATATACATATATAACGAAAGAAAGCGGTCTAACCAGCAAATATTTATGTACAGAAATCTTTCAAAATACGTAATTTTTAAAATTTAACTGCAGTAGTAAAAATTATTCTTATAATATAAACTAACATATTACATAGTTCTGCATATAAGATTGTTCACTTTTGTTTATAAGTATGTGAGAATAATTATTAAAATGTGGGGTTAGAAGAACGAAATAATGTGTGTCTTACAAACGCTTCTTAAGAATTATTATTTTATTTAAAATGAATTTGAATAGAAAACTGTAAATGTTTATCCAAAACATTCAGGACTTTATTTTTGATATTACTTTTGCTATACGTGTTTTATATTTCGAGATTTCTGTACCTAACAACCACCACAAATTTGATTATTTTACAGCGAGAGATACGGCGACCTTAAACTTTCCTAATATTGGATTCTTGTGCACTTACCTTCGATTTCAAAATACCATAACATTATTACTATTTATTTGTTAACTAGTGCTACTTGTCAATACTTACCGGCAAACACAGGAATCAACTCCTTTAGATTTTGAGCATTTAGTAAATCCTCCATTTTAGATGTACCTGAACACAAATGAAATTGTATGCTTTTACAAAACGTTATGAGAACGTATTAGACAATTACAATACAGCGCGAGACACGTGATAGCGGGTACCGGCTATGCTAGCAAAGCGGCGATGGATGATGGCGCGATTCTTTACCTATTTATTTCAACAATAGCAATCATTGAATCAGAAGTCGATATATTTGAAGTAATAAGAGTTACACTTCTCTTAAGAATACTACGTATTAATGATAAAGTATTACTCTTTATTATATTTTAAAATTGAATGGATAAATATTTTATTGATGAAAATAAAAGAATTATTTCAATAAATCCCAAATAATTCTTTGATCAATTTTTAAATTTTTTATTGAATTAGCAATAATTATGTTTTATGTAATCATCATAGTTAATTAAATCAATTTTGCAAATATTTAGTCTCTAATGGAAAGTATATTTTTAACTCAAAATTAAATATTTTATTGCACGTATTATATGCAAATAAATCAACTATAATTAATATTAAGTGAAACTAATGGTTGCCAAGTATACGTATTTCATTGAAAATACTATATAATTTTTTTCCGTGCACAAATGGCCAAACTTAAAGTGCGCATGCTGTCCCTCTGAACGCGTTTGTTTCGGAAAAGTACAGCAGGATAACTAGTAAGTAAAGTTATATATGTAAATCATATTAAATTGGGCAGATAACCTTAAAAGATAAGTACGTAATACATGATCTGTAACTTTTTTAAACATATTCGTCAGCATTCTGGCCATAATTATTTGAAAAAAGGTCATGATAAAAATCACAATATTTCTGCCTTTAAAAAGCTTTATAAAATTAGTACCTACGTTTGAATCATAAATTATTATAAGATGGTCTTCACCTGTTCTTTCTAATGTACCAAATTGCTCGTACCTATTTATATGTTTGTTATATCTAACTGTAATCAAACTTGATATATTTTGTACAATAAGGCTACAATGAAAATCGACTTCTAAAAAACTGCAAATAACTCGTTAGAGGCATATCGAGATAAATTTTATCCAAACAATTTATTTTGACCTCCGCCGTATAAATCTAGATGCCACCCTGAAGATGTCAAGTTCTTCCACTAATCTTTGAGCATCTTCTCTGCAGTTATTCAAGTCGATTCTGTTTGAACAGAGCATTATTATTTGTAGTTATTTGAAAGAGATCTGGTTATCTGATGAGATTTTTAGATAGCTTCTATTATTCTGTTTAATAAATTTTATGATCTGTCACTATAACAAGTTCTTCTTATTGAATCCTGTTATTTCAGCAAACTGATTTCAGTAATTACTATCAAATTGCAAGGATTGTATTTATAATTAAAATGACTGTAAATCCTGAATTAATTTATTTTTAAATTAGTTTATTTGAGGAAATTATAAATATCCTTAATCAGTAGGTACCTTACCATAAAATTTCTAGTAAAAAAAAACAAAAAATATAATAAACTTGTAGACATAACTTCATACTGTAATTTGCTTAATAAACGTGTGTTTTAAAGTAATTCACTTTTTAAATACAGGGCGTGCAAAACAACTTTAGAACATCAAATTTTAGATGCAATTTTTTTAAAGTCCAAAATGCTTTAGCCAAATTAGTTCTCTTGTACAAATTAGAGTGCGCTAGTTGTTAGCATTTTACATTTTATTCTGTATAATAGTTTTTTGCATTTTCCTCAAAAATGGTGCATTATTATCGGTCTGATCGGTCAGTGGTCGCGCGGTTTAAGGCGTCAGTACTTGAATCGAGGTGACTGGATCGCTGTGGGTTCGACCCCTGCAGCCGGTAGACCGTATATAAGCTATATTCGTGGAGAGATTGGCACCCTCTCTGCGGGTATGGTAGGGTGGAAGAATGTTGACTTGGATCAGTGTAAGAGATTGATACCGGTTGGCATTTGACTACCCCCCTAATTAATGAGGTTTTCCAGGTTTCCCTCATTCCTGCACTGAATGGTGGTTAGGGCCTACCAACGTAAGTCGTTCCTGGGCGCAAATGCGGCCTGCTTAATAATAATATGCCGCCCCCTCTCCCGCACAAGTCTTCGACTTCTGGGCTAATCCTCGTGATTAGAATGAGGGGTAGAGATATTATTATTATTATATTATTATTATTATTAACAAATTTATTAAGATCACCTTTCTTGTGTAAAATGAAATTTTACATAATATCACTTGACCTAGAAATGAACTTAAAAAAATTGCTCTGCTTTATACAGAAATACTGACAACCCTAGCGTTCCCAATTTTAATTAAAAAAATATATATATGAAAAGTTAATTAAATATATATTTTAATAATCATAATACAAAGCGTGTTTCTCGAAGATTTTTTCAACTATTTACAAAAAATGGTATCCTCTTTTGTGATGACAAATATGAGCTCATTTTAGCACATCTTCCATGACCTTTCGTAAAATTTCTTGAGAAATCCCCAAAATCTCTCATCTAATATTCACTCTAAGTTGTTCCAAGCACTGCGGCTTGTTTACATAACCCGAAAGAAAATAATCTGAAGCAGTGTGACCTGGAGATCCTGTGAGCCATCTCAAGCCTTCGTTTCTCGAAATTAATCGATTCGGGAAATGTGTCTTCAAAAGAACAATAATTGTGGCTCTGGCAGTATGGGTAGTGGCACCATCTTGTTGAAGCTAGTAATAATAATAATAATAATATCTCTACCCCTCATTCTAATCACAGGGATTATCCCAGAAGTCGGAGACTTGTGCGGGAGAGGGGGCGGCATATTATTATTAAGCAGGCCGCATTTGCGCCCAGGAATGACTTACGTTGGTAGACCCTAACCACTATTTAGTGCAGGAATGAGGGAAACCTGGAAAACCTCATTAATTAGGGGGGTGGTCAAATATCAACCGGCATCAATCTCTCACATTGACCTAAGCTAACATTATTCCACCCTACCATACCCACAGTAGTAGTGTTGATCTTCTTCTTGACGTCATAAAAAAAGTTTTGAAGCATTTCCCTGTGCCAATTTCCTTTTATTGATAGTGTGTGACTTGCTACTTCATCTTGGATTATTCTTTGGACTGAAATTGTACACCATCTCTAATCTTTTCGCTATGAAGAGGCCTTTGGTGAATTAATTGTGGATTCTCTGTACCCCAATACCGCGAATTTGGCTTGTTTACAAAACGACAGAGGTGAAAAGGTCATCCAAAATTTGTTTACAAAACCTTCCTCTACGTCTGAACGATTTAATATTGCTTGGCTGCATTCTAGATGTACATTAACTCTTGTGGAATCAGATATTGCACCAGCTGAAGTTTAGACGGATGCATGTGGAGAGGCCTTTGACGAATTAATTGTAGATTCTCTGTACCCCAGTACCGCAAATTTTGCTGGTTTACAGAGCCTCCTAGGTGAAAGTGTGCCTCGTCTGCCATATACAATTTGTTCTATGCTCTATTCCAGACGCGTATTAAGGTTTTGTGGACTCAGTTGTTGTACAAGCTGAATTTTATACGGATGCATGTGGAGATCTTGGAACGTCTTCGTGTTGAACTTGTTAGTGTTTCATGAACACTTTTATGCGCACGTTGAAGATTTTCAACGGATCTTGCGCCCTACTCACGTCTCATATTGATTCTATCTCTTCAAATTTGGCAACAAGTTGCAATACCGTATGGTTAGGACTATATCTAACGTTAAAATATAGATTTCTCTGGGTAGAAATAATGCTACTTCCTTTTTCCAAATAAACTATCACTATTCTTTCTGCAGGCGTGGCTCGTGCCATATCGACACTCCTATTTATTTTAATCTAACAAAGAGACACTCAATAAATATTAGTTCCAGAAAGAGTTATTGAAATTAAAATTGGTGGAGGTAGTTTTGCTCCACCCTGTATTTACTATAAACAAGTACACTTGGATATTGGATTTGTTGTTATTTGTGTATCAGAAGCATAATAAACACATGAGGATATTACATCAATGACATTTTGGGAATTTCCCTGGCCTGTTCGCTGACCATATCGAACGATAAGGTCCCACAGACGCATAATTGAGATGGCCATTCCCCGTGATGATATGGTTATAAAGTATGATATCACCGACAAGTTTTTGACCTACAACATTGTAATCTCGTCAGATAAAATTTAAAACAGTTTTTACTGTGTTTCTACAAGATGTCGGTCGGTTATTTCTAAAAGTATCAGTTTGAAGTAAATATTGAAATCAGATTTTCTTTTCAAATACACTGAAGAAAACAGGTTTTTATTGAATATCGAAATATAGAGTGTTTATTAGATACATGCGTTCCTTCAACAGGGTTCCCAGTGCTTTTGAAAACTTGAATTCCCTGACTTTCCAGGGTTTTCCATACCTAAAGATGAATGTTTTCCCTGACCACTGATATGAAATAAGTTCTTCAATATGTATGTATTTAGCAAACACAAAGATATATAGTATACAGGGTTAACTATGACTAAGTACAAATATTTTAGGAAGGGATAGAGAATATTTAAGAATTAAGAGATAATTAAGAATTAACCGAATCACCCTTCAACAAAATTCCAAACTTATTTATAAAGCGAAAACTATTTTTTTTCGAAATTATATTAAATCCTTATTTAACGCCGCCTATGCGATTCAGAGTAGGCAACTAGCAACACGTTGTGGCAACACGACGGTAAAATTCTCCGTCAATTCCGTCATGTCATAATTTAATTCTTGTGTTTATCATGTGTTTACGTTGTAGTTTTGTGTTCTTCTTCAGCGTTAGTGCCTTTTTAAATTTTTAAACGTTTTATAGTTATTAAATAAAGAAATCTGTGTCGGGTGCAGATATTTTCCCACAATATAGTTTGTCGGTTTGTTTTTCTTGGTTATGGGAGAAGACTGCCACGGGTACATTAAAAGTTTTCTGTTATCTATTCCTTTCGTTCGATTTTGTTAGAATAGATAAGTATTTTATCTAACTGTACCTACGGGAAGTGTGTTTTATCGGTAGTGAGTGCTTGTGATGGATGAAAATGTAGTTTTGCCAGTTTGTAATGAAATGAAAAACGAATGCAAAATAGTGGGGCTAAGTACTGGATTAACTTTTTCCTATCTATCAGGTATTTTACTAGTAAGATAATTTTTGTCTTTTCTACATTTAGAAATGCTGCAAGAAACGACCATGGTAGTAGATATTGTTGACAAGTAGTTTAGTCTTTTACATATGCGTTTCAAAATTACAACTATCTGCTTTTATTCACACATTTATTTTGTGAATTCTTAAACCATTGTGTTATTTATTACATGTCAACACTTATCTGTGTATGTTTCTACTATGTACGGTATGTTAGATATATATATTTTTTTCTTGATGATTTTATAATATGACTGTAAACTTTTTCTGACGTGTGTAAACACTTTTGTGTATGTAACACTAATAAATATCTATCTATCTATCTATCAAGTGTAAGCTTTATCTATGGATCTAAGCCATCTCAGTCCATACTTATCATAAGCGCCGGCTTCCAGTAGGAAAAAAGGGTGTTGCCCCATTTTTTAAATATCGAGCTAACAGTCTGAAATAATTTTTTTTATGTTGTATCTAGTGACCTTTCATAAATTATTGATGTTGTTTCTTGGTCTGGTGATAGGTCAATTTCAAGTAGAAAACCCAATTTTTTTTTTATTCTTCAGATGACTTAAATATAACCCGAAACGTAGGCAATATGTAAAAAATTGGTTTTTCTACTTGAAATTGACCTACTAGTCTAAGATCCGGCTGCAAAATTACTACATTCATAATGTAGTTAACCGAGATTTAATTTTTATGTAATTTTATAAATGGAGGAACCCATTTCTCATGAGGTGCCAATTAAAAAGTGCCCGCGATTATTATTAATTAAAATATTATTAATTGGCTTTTCGTGAAACATATCGTTCACGTCCTATGAAAATAAAGCATATTCTACTTCACGGCAATGTATTTAAGGACTTTGAAAAGGCACAGTTGCCATTGATCACTTAGCCGTAATCTCTCCGCAGCCAGGTGTAAACAGGTATAATTTTGTTAAATTTTTACGTTCATGGCGTATATTCATTTCAATTGTGCCACATTAAAGCTAATTTTTTCTGTACGTGATGTAACATGTCTGCCTATAAAAAATAAGCCGCAAATAGGAGTTGCCTGCCGTTAAAGATGCTAGGTACCTAATTAAAATAAAGTGACAGAGAGTGAGCGTGCAACGTTGTTAGACGAGGATGCTAAAGGCCAACTATGCACATTTTTTAAGCTACTGCGCTGAAGCATTTATTGTTATTCTAACCACACTAACTAAATTATTCATGGTATTACGCAATAGGCATAAAATACAAAGAGCACACACCAATTAACAGTTCTACACAAAAGCACAACATTCTACTTATTATCATATGTCAAGTTTCAAGTTGTTTGTCCTACAGCCGCCATTTTTAAAGCGATTTGACAGCAAAGTGACAGCACGTTGGATTGCTCTATACGCATCAGTGTTTATTGTTGTTGTTTTATTAATATTGACATACTACTATTTCAGTTAATGCAAACTCTGACTTTGAATAAGCGAGAAAAAACGTAATAATATAAGCTTTTATAATTTTGTAATTAATTTTTTTGCCTAACACTAATTTGTATGAATAGTTGATTATTTTGTAACTCATAATTACTATTATCAATTTACTTTAATTAATTTGACTATACTCGCGACAAGATTTCAGACGACTTACGCCATACGAATAAATGAATAATTCATTATATTTTCATCAAAATATTTAAGAAACTGCAACTGATAGTAATAAAACTATATACATACTACACTAAAAGTTTGCATTATATATTGCACTAAATTGCAAAAAATGATTGTTTTTAATACGACCAAATATCGAAAATTACGGTGACAATAAAAACAAATGTGTAACGTCAGCCGTGACGTAAGACGTCTGAATTCTTGACGCGAGTATACACTGAAAACATCAATAAAATCAAACATTTGCTTAAACACGGCCTACATAATAAATTACGTAGTTACGTAAGTAACCAAAATATTATTTTTCATAATAATTTTTGATATTATTTTATCTATTTAATATTTTTTGGAGTATTTAAATTGAGTAGCTCTTAATACTACTTAGATCGTTGGTTGAGGACCCTATCTATTGAGGCATGCGCAGTAGCTTATAAAACCCGTACAGTTGGCACGCTCACTCTCTGTCACTTTATTTTAATTAGGTACCGCATCTTTAACGGCAGGCAACTCCTATTTGCGGCTTGTTTTTTATAGGCAGACATGTTACATCACGTACAGAAAAATTAGCTTTAATGTGGCACAATTGAAATGAATATACGCCATGAACGTAAAAATTTAACAAAATTATACCTGTTTACACCTGGCTGCGGAGAGATTACGGCTAAGTGATCAATGGCAACTGTGCCTTTTCAAAGTCCTTAAATACATTGCCGTGAAGTAGAATATGCTTTATTTTCATAGGACGTGAACGATATGTTTCACGAAAAGCCAATTAATAATATTTTAATTAATAATAATCGCGGGCACTTTTTAATTGGCAACTCATGAGAAATGGGTTCCTCCATTTATAAAATTACATAAAAATTAAATCTCGGTTAACTACATTATGAATGTAGTAATTTTGCAGCCGGATCCCGTACTATATCACCAGACCAAGAAACAACATCAATAATTTTTTATTGTCTTTTAGGCCTTTCTGAGTACCTGGTTAAAATGTTTGTACTTAGTTACTAAATCGGTTCTATTTGATCACAGGAAGCTACGTTTAAGCTGGGTCCCATTACTTTCCGGACACCCTGTATACTGCGATCATATAAAGAACTTTTGTAGGAGAAGGGTTTCGTAATTTACAAAAAAAGTTTCAAAAGCTGTAATAATAAAAATGTCCGCCTCTCCTCGGGATTTTCAAATTTGCTTCCTTAATTTTTGCAAATTTTTTTTTTATGCAAATTAATATTGGTTCGTTACACGTCTTTTACGGCTGCGTTCCGCGTTTGCTAGAATGTAGAATAAGCGAACGGTCCGGTCCCTGACTTCCAGGTTTTCCAGGGTAACCTTGAACGAGCATGTGAAAAAAAAATTAAGCAACATGGAAGTAATGAGCCATGTGTTCCAGAAAATAAATGAAGAAGTGTTGCTTACGACTTAGGCCATAATTAAACTGTAATAAATAATTAACACTAGAAATAACGTCGGATTTGAAAACAAAAATATGGATCATAGTGCTGTATTGTTGTTTCAAGCTTGCAAGAGAATACTGATATATGTCAGTCGATGACTTTAAGTTGTTATAAATATTATATAAGAAATTTTGTGGGATTGACTCCTAAGGTCTATTAGTTCTTGGCGTTAGCAAGTAAAATGTATCAGCATGTCTTGGGGCTGCCCTAGGAACATGAAAATTTACTATATTTTATGACTCACCACAATCAGTCAGATTATTTAATAATTTAAACACATATATTAAGTAAGCAATACTACGTCTGTCTTCTAAATTAACTAAATCTAATATAACAGAAAACTTCTGTTAATATAATTTATAATCAAATAATACTTCCAGATGACTAAAAGTTGGAGTTCTCTCTACGAAATGATTATTATTAATGTGATAATATCATGCTGCTTAGTAGCAAATGATACATTTTTATACTTTCCAGGATTTACAAATTAATTGTTTACTCTACACCCTTCACAAATTAAATCTATGTGAAGCAAGACTCATTAATATCGGATCTTTTGCAAAATATATTCAGGTCATCGACGTATAGCAAACAATTTACATTCAGATTACTAACAATATGATTTATAAATAAAACAAATAGTAGTGGGCCTAAAACGAACCTTGAAGGCTCCTGGCCCAACAAACAATTAAAGTTAAAATTACGTTAACTTGACCTCTGAATTGGTCAAAAACTTTTCATGACCAATTCCATATAAGGGAAGTTTACCTATATATTCGTTGGCCTTTTTCCTTATGTGGGGAAAAAAACTAAAGTAATATGGAAGTTAATAATTGGTCGGCAAGAATTTTATTCCAATAAGATAATTGGACCTAAAAGAAATACGGACCAATTTTATGTTAAAATTTCGAAATATAAAAGACATTATTACCAAAATATACCCTAATTATGCCCTTTATATGACATAGTTTTGCCAGAGAGAGACAACATTATATGTTTGATTTTATATATTCTAATAGCGAACAGGGATAGGAAGAAAAAGAAAGACTACCTATGTCAGGCTACTAAGCTACAAGTAGAGTAGGAGTTAGTATATTTATAGATATTTAGATTTTAATATAATAAAGTCTGTATTTTTGGTTTCCATTCATCAAATTGTACAACCCAGGAATTTTTTTGTATAATGTGATGACCAAATGTTCATAAAAATAACGCGCCTTATAAATACACATTTTTATTATAGCTCCTTAATAATATTACTATACTGAAAAATAACCTAAAATAAAAACTGAATGTACTTCGTGATAAAATGTGTTTAATAATCTTTCGTCATAAATGTATTAACTAATATTATCTGTATTAACATAATTTTAATGAGTAATCAATTAGAAATAATGAACAAAACATTTAGTGTTTATTACAACATGGCCGCTCAAACAAAATCAACTTTGAAGTCAATTTGTCTGTAAGTTTTAACCTATAGGGCAGATTGCCTATGCCAATGTTGACGTCACAGGAAAATATTAACTTTGTGGTTGAAATTTACTCCAAATGAAGATATTTTATGGTAATTTATTACCAATTAAATTATTACTAGGTACCTACATATAAAATTCTACTCATGGATTTATTTGTGATTGAAAATTCAAATTAAAGCCAATAATATTATGTATGCGTAATAACAAAAACAAAATAAATATTTTCTAACGGAATTCAATTCGAATTTCAATTCACATGCACTACTGAATTCATGTGACATGATAACAGTCATAAGAATACTTATAATATGAAGTGTATATATTATCATTAGATTGATTTAATATGCAGTGTTGGCTTAAATTCGCTTTTTACAACTCTCTAATATTGTGTAGGGCTTAGTTTTCACTGCAGATTGACAAAACACAAAACAACTTCTACGCGCTATTACATGAAGATATGTCGGAATACATATAACAAGAAGCTTGTTCCCTAAAAGATTTTTATAAGACACACTTACGTCGAAGTATTATTAATAAGTAAATTTGTACCATAATATGGAACAATATTTCTATTAGGTTAATTGAAATGGTCAAATATTCTTTAGAAGTTATCAACAAAGTTGAAAATAGGATTATATTGTAATAAAAATAGAACTTAACCAATTCAAGGATTTAATAGGGCAAAATAACTAGTTATTACCTTATTTTTAACTACTAGTTGAAGACAAAATAAGTTTTACAATTTCGTAATAAATATGTAAATATTTACCTATTGTAATAATTTAAAAAATCCTTGGATATTGAAGACAGATTTCTAGGCGAAATTAAGTAAATATAAATATAAGAATATTGTCGATTTGTCGAGTGAGTGAAGTACGCATATTTTGTGCTCCTTGTTTATTACAGTTTCTTTATACTAATATTAGTGCAAGTGTCCTGGAAATTTTTCTCACAAGTCTTGTAATAAATCTGTACTTGTTATTGGTTAGCAAGCCAACTAACAACTTAACTAATAAGTGCATATTGAGAGCTCCTGTAAGCACGTTCCAGTTATTGTCTTATCAGCTCTGTTAGCAAAAAATTCAGACATGCCCAGTTCCTGTGCTAACTGTTTGAAGACGATGAGCGATCGTGAATCGACTTTGCAGTGTGACGGCTGTAAGCGGCCACTACACATGGATTGTACCGGACTGTCATCATCCGATCGTGTAACGAGACAGAAAGTTCGCGGATTGAGCATTCTCTGTAACAGTTGCACTTCTAATTTAAATATCCTTGGTGATATCAAGAAGGTCATTTATGAGCTTAAATCTGATATTCACAAAACAATAGATGATTTTAAGAACCTTATGCAAAATAAAATAGATGATTGTTATAATCATCTTACACACGAAATTGCGGCTTTACAAACCAAAATAGTAAACATTGAAACTTTTAATTCGGTTGATATTACTGATAAAATAGCAAGCGAGGCAGTGGAACGAATGTCTCGCAGTAAGAATATATTGATTAGAGGCGCACCAGAGACTGTCGGTGATACTCAAACAAAAAAAGACGCTGACAAAAATATAATTAAAGAGATCTTGGATACTGTAGGATGTGAGGCTGAACCAATTACCTTCTTTAGAATTGGCAAACCAACTCCACAATTTCCTCGTATGCTAAAGGTAGTTTTTCCATCCGAATCGCAGGCTAAATATATTCTCAAAAATAAGAAAAAGCTTTTAGAAAATCGTTCAACCAGTGCTTTAAAGATATTAGACGATAAAACGCCTGTTCAACAGCAACACCTCAAAGAATTGCGAAGTGAACTTGATACTCGACTTCAAAATGGTGAGAAAGATCTAACTATTAAATATATTCATGGCTCTCCTAAGATTGTAACATTTCGTCAATAACACACCAGCTTCCCAAGTCTCCTCCTTACCATGTTTAACTGATTGGTTCCTTCTGTATACAAATCTAGATTCCATTCAGGCCAAATACAATGAACTTTTATGTACAGTACAACTACTTAAACCAGATATAATTTTGTTAAGCGAAACCTGGCTTAAACCTAAAATTCCTGACTCGTTAATTAATATTCAAGATTATACTATTTTCCGATCTGACAGGGAAATTCGAAGAGGTGGCGGTGTTTGTATATATTTGGCAAATGCTATACTTAAAAACTTTTCTGTATCTACTGTGGACATAACTATCTCTAATATTGATCTAATTTCTCTCAAATTGAAGAAACAGTCTGTGCAAATTCATATTACCTGTGTTTACCGTCCTGGTGACTCTTCCCTTGATGATAATATCAGTTTACTCGAAAAACTTGACGAATTGTCATGCCTTGAGAATTCTGTTATTGTTGGAGATTTTAATTTTCCGGATATAACATGGCCAATTACAATTATTCCTGATCTGGCTAACATAAAGCACCTTTTATGGATTTCGTTCTAAACTCAAATCTAACGCAGTTAATAAATGAGCCCACTCGCTTTCGTCAAAACAACGAGCCGTCAACACTCGACCTCGTTTTTACTAACGATGTTCGGCTGATTTCATCCGTAGAAGTTTCTTCTCCTATTGGAATATCTGATCACTGTGTGATTACAGCCCATATTCAATTTAATACAGAGCCCATGTTTAAACGAGATAATTATACTATTTTCGAAGTAACTGATTTTGTTACATTAAATCATTGCTTGGCTTTAACTGACTGGGATAACGCTCTAGGTGATAACTGTTTATTGATGTGGGATAATTTTCTTAACATTACAAAGAAGTTCTTGTCAGATAATACTAGACAGCGAAAAATTTTTCGTAATAAATTAAAACCATGGATTGACTACGAAGTGTCACAAATGATAAAACATAAAAGAAACCTTTGGAGAAAATATAAGCGTTCTAACCAAGTTGAAGACTTCGTAACTCATAGAAGATTCTCAAATACTCTAAAGCTGCACTTGAGTGCATCCCGGCAGTCTTATGAAGAAGCAATAGTCAATAGTGGAAACACTAAAAAATTCTATAAATATATTCGTTCTCTTCTAAGGTGTCCATTCCCTTACTGCAGAGACATGATGGTAGCCTTTGCACATCCAACTATGACTCAGCAGAAATGTTTGCTCTGTCCTTTTCTAAATCTTTCACAGACGAGCCGCAGTACGATACATTTCCACAACTGGCTGCCCCATGGGTACAATCATCACTCAGTGACATTTATTTTACACCAGATAAAGTAAAACGTCAAATGACTCTTCTTCGAAGTTACTCATCACCGGGCTTGGATGGTTTATCTTCCTTCTTCTTAAAGAAATGTGCCGAAACTCTATGTTATCCTTTATCCAAAATAATGAATGCCTCATTTACTCAATGCTCTATACCGCCAGCCTGGAACTTGCATCTGTTACACCGATTTTCAAGAAAGGCAATAAACTCGATGCCAATAACTACCGCCCAATCAGTCTGCTGCCGATTGTATGTAAAATAATGGAGTCTATTGTTAAAGAACATATGTCTGATTTTTTGTTGCGTTTGAACATTGTTCCACATCAACAACATGGTTTTGTAAAAGGTCGTTCCACTATAACAAACTTATTACATTGTGTAAATGACTGGTCTAGAGCTCTAGACAACAGAGCCCCTACGGACATTATTTATCTGGATTTCTCTAGAGCTTTTGACAGAGTTCCCAAACGGAGACTTCTCTATAAGTTAAATCATCTAGGTATTCGTGGTAACCTGAATAGATGGATAACTGACTTCCTTGACGACAGATTTTTTAAGGTTAGAGTTGGTCAAGATTATTCTGAGGTAAGACCAGTTACAAGTGGAGTCCCACAAGGCTCCGTTCTTGGCCCGCTATTATTTGTTATTTATGCAAGTGACATTCAATATCTTTCCACAAGCTCGTTGTCGTTCTACGCTGATGACACTAAAATATACGCTGATCCCACGACCGATTACCAAAACCTTCAAAATGACATCGATACGTTGCAGATTTGGTGTACTGACTGGCTTATTCCTTTGAACGTAGATAAGTGTGTTGTACTGCATGTTGGTAGAAACAATCCAAATTCTCCGTACTTTATTAATGGACGGCTACTGAAAAGTGTGTCATCACATAACGACCTTGGAGTAATAGTAAATAGTAGTCTTACGTGGAGTGATCATATCGCCACTGTGTGTAAACGTGCGAACACTAAACTGTTTTTATTTCGAAAAGCTTTTTCAAATTTATCTTTTGATACGTGCTGCAGACTCTACAAAAGCTATGTGCGTCCCATACTAGAATACGCGGGACCAGTGTGGTGTCCTGATCTCATCAGGGACCAAGATATGTTGGAAAAAGTTCAACGTGGAGCTACTAGATTATCCCTTGGTCCTGTTCGGCCGTCCTATCACGATAGATTAATATCTGCAGATCTCACGACATTTCATCAACGACGTCTTCGTGGTGATTTAATATTAACTTACCGTATTTTAAAATTCAATTTTGGCAACTTAGGCACAGCTTTTCCACTCAATACAGACATTCGTCTTCGTGGACATTCTTTAAAACTTAAGAAGGAGAACTTCAAAACGCGTACCAGACAACATTTTCTGAGCAACAGAGTCTTCGACACTTGGAATTCATTACCTCAGGACATAGTAGATTCGCCAACAGTGTACTTATTCAAGAATAGAATTGACAGTTATCTATTTAACAATTAGGTTAGTTTCTGTGGATGCAAAATTTATTTATGTTATTTTTCTTTTCTCTTTTCTTATTGTACTTTAAAACTTTTGTTATTCTTTTGTACTTATATTAGGATAATATGTGTAACTTCATCTATTTTCTTCTTTGTGAGCACAATAGGACAGTAGTCCTCTGCTCTTCTATAATTTGTAATAATAATAATAATAATAATAATAAATTATAACTTCGTCTTACACGTTATTGGAATGTTAGCATTTGAAAACATAGAATAGGTAAACAATATGTAATTTCGAACTGTATAAATTGACATATATTTTATTTTACTTGGAAGGCATTATATTACTCTTAGTTAACAAATTTTTGACTAAAATTTTGGTATTATAAGATTTTATAACATTGAAGACTATTTATATGGAGAAAAGTAGTAAATCTTGATCAACTCAGGATTTTTTTACTTGTGTAGTAGTCTATTAGGCTTAAATGTTAGTTGGGGGAGGACTTCAACAGATTTAAAATCACGATACGTAACATGCTGGATTCTATTAAATAGTTTCTAATTAAGTGTTAGTTATAAATATGTAATACCCTGTATACAACTGTGTAATATTTTACACAATGGCAGTAGAAATAAAATTATAAAAAAGTAATATGCAAATAAAGTCGTTTAGAAGTGGACACACCTGGCTTTCTAAGTGCCTAATTTTTTAAAAAATAATAATAGGATATTCCAATGTAAATAATATTAAAAACATTCAGTATCAACTATCCTGGGAAATTCCTTGTTTTAAGTGGAAATATCTCAGAAATAAAGAATGCTGCTTTCGTTTTTTCCATAGCTAATGCATTGCATATGTTACTTTATTTTTATATAAGTCATTGAACTCATGGTTAATGCATTGTGATATAAATGTTCTGCCAAATTGAATATATTTTTTACTTTAGAAATGCACTAATCCAATAATATAGTTGCTACTAAGAATAAATAGATAAAAACTATATACAGTTTATAAATTATGTAATAAATTACAACGGACGGTAACTATAGCAAAAATATGAAATACATGCACATACCTTCTAAAATGTGTTATAAGGGAGTTACAGCTAAGTCTCTTACATAATAATAATAATAACAATAATAACAATGTTTATTTACCATAATAAATAAGTACAACAGAAAAGTAATAGTATAGGTAAATCAACACAAAAGAGACCTACAAAGGAAAAACTGTACGTCAGTTTAATAACACTAAAATACTTACATCATTAACACATTGCATCATACATGATATACAATTATAAACATAAATTGTCTATAAACATACACATACACATCTCACATATGCACACAACAAACACATGAATATACAAAATATAAATAAATAAACTTGCATACATTAAAATTTACATATCTAAAATAAAAAGTATTAAAAATAAAAATAAAATAGCAATAAAAAACAATAAACTAAACAAGTTGAGTTTTACTTGTTTCTTCCCATTGCAAGTTATAGCAATATTTACATCTACAGTTAAACATAAAAATTACGTATTTTAAAAGATTTCTGTACCTTAAATTGTATTAGTAAGACCGCTTTCTAACCTTATATATCAGTTTTACTTCAATACCTTTGAAAATTCGCAGGTGGCATAAGATATCATTCCTGTTATTTGCGAAACTCTACATTATTCATTTCTTAAAATTTATAAAATTATTTGTCTTTGTAAAAAACACTGCTTCCTTGAATAAAAACAAGGTGATTTAAGTCAACTTACATTAGAACAATTTTGCTTCCTCGATAAGTTATAAGTCTGAGAAAATATATATATTTTTTATTTTCTTACGTCAATTTTTTTATTTTTTATATATTTTTAGGTAATAACAATATTGGTGAAACTAACTAGTCTGTGTAGTCTGTGGACAAAAGCCCTAACCAGCGTTGAATTACACCCACAATATCTACTCATATATTCTTTATTATTAGCTTTTGTAACATTTTTTTACTTACTATTTGAAAAGTACTCTAAGCAATATACAATGTATATCAAATTTTTTACAATTCCTATCAATGAAGTCATATGTATGTTCTCTGATACCAAACATATAGGTATGCAAATGAACAATTTCACAGACAAAGCTCTAATCAATAATTATCTAAAAAAGGTAATCTAGCTAAATTTATAAACCTGGTTTAATGAAAACACTCTATAAATATCTAGGTTCCTTCTTGAAAATGTGGAAACTCGAAAATTCAACCACAATAGATAAGATCTGACCCATTTCTGCATTTCTAGGAGGCCACCTGATGAAGCAATCCTAACATTTTTTATTTCAAATTGAATCCTCTACAATTTTAGTCCAGTAATTTTTTGCTGTAAAATCAAAAATAACAAAGATATTAAAGAAAAACAATCAAAATTTTTGGAGAAAATTTCTTTTGGACGCCATAATTTATTTATTTTTTTATTTAGGAAAAAATGACATTAGAGCATTTTTGTAAAGTGGTTTTCAGCGAAGAATTTTTATTATATAGTTTTTTTATTATATTCATTAGTTTGGGTTTTACAGCGCTGGGAAGTGAACACTAATTTTCCGTACTGATAAGTATAAACTTATATCAATGATATGGCATAGTTTTTAATTATTTTGATAATAATGTTTTTTATTATAGACATTTCAATATTGTTATGCTCTGATGTCATTTTTTTTTTAAATAAAAAAATAAATAAATTTTGATTGTTTTTCTTTAATATCTTTGTTATTTTTGATTTTACAACAAAAAGTCAGTAGACTAAAATTGTAGAGGATTCAATTTGCAATAAAAAATGTTTTAATAACCATACATAATATGTATGACCAATAGTTTACTTGATAAATGCTAAAAACAATTTAACCCTTTTCCAAGATGGCGGCCGAAGTTGGAGGGTTGTGACCCCACAAACTTCAAGTTAAGCATTTTGAACCCCAAAATAATGTAACATTTCGATGGACTACGGCATATTTCTGCTCCATTTTATGCACGCGTATTCTATCAGTTGTCGCCAGTTTCGGTCAGGTGTCGCTTTTTCGGAAAGCGTGTCGCCAAGCTGTAAAGCCATCGCGACATAATTGAAAACGCGAGAGCAACTAAACGAGCGTAAAATGCATAAAAAATGTAGTAACTCTGTTCAGGGT
Organism: Monochamus saltuarius; assembly: GCA_025584915.1. Lineage (NCBI taxonomy): Eukaryota > Metazoa > Arthropoda > Insecta > Coleoptera > Cerambycidae > Monochamus > Monochamus saltuarius. The sequence goes on along the minus strand of CM046727.1, from coordinate 16,777,918 downwards.
ATCCTGAAACGCGGCGTTTTTGTCAACTCCGCGTTGAGAGGAGAAAAGCGCGTGCATAAAAGGCGTTTTTATGCAAAGCGCTCTTTGTCGCAAATCCAGTGGCTCTGTCTGTCAAGAATAGTTTTAGCACAGTTTGTTTTAGTTTTAGTTTAGCTGTTGATCAAGCGGGAGATGGATGCAATGGGCGCAATTGATATTGAAATATTTATTGATACCGTCAGAGCAAATCCTGTTATATGGGATTCATCATCAGAATGTTATCCATTTTAATGTACTTCACTGACTACTGTGTGGCATGAAACTGGCGACAACTGATAGAATACGCGTGCATAAAATGGAGCAAACATAATATGCCGCGTTTTTCTCAATTTCGCGTTGAGTGGAGAAAAACGCGTGCATAAAGGGGGTCTGAAGCTATTAGAACTTCAATTTTTTTTCTCGGAAACTATAGAGATTTGACAAAAATTTTCTTTACGATATTGACTCCATTTGTCATGACGCATCTATTCCCAAATTTTTTTAGATAAGTTCTTAATCACCCTGTATAATTGGAACTGGGTCAACTTTTGCCTCCTGCAGCTGTAGTTACTTGAAATGCTACTTGAATCTAACAATAAAAATCTTTGACTTTCCAAAAGTGTTCCTGTCTATACCTATTATACGTTATTGAACTTGACTTTGACAAAATTATGAACTCGTTATGCAATAATGTCAGTAGTTAATTAATATAATGGACTTTTTTATATAGTAACCGGTTATTCAATAAACGTATATCACATGCGCTAAATCCTCAACAATATTTAGTTGTGCGGTTCTTTGAAACTAGTGCAAAAAATTGATGAATGTATTACGTAAACATCTATTTTATGAATGGACAGAAGCACATACACCTTTGGTAGTATCCACAATGATACTTCTCGGAAGTAAAATTATTGGTGAATCCCGAACCGGAATTGACACTTCCACATTGACCGACATCAGAATTCTTAACATCCTGCTATACATTTTGCTATGAAATTATATGCGGTTGATGCACATAAGGATGATAATCATGGAAAGTGGTAAGGGCTCAAAGTTGTTTAACATTCTCTTAAAAGGAATGAAAGAGTTATTAAAAAACGTGAAAATTGAATGTAGCATCCATAAGAAAAAATTGACAATCAACAAAAATGTTTTAAGCTTTAAAAAAATTCTAGTATACAAGGTGATTCAGAACATATCTAGGGGAATAGATCGGATTTTTGTAAAATCCTTATAGTTTCCAAGTAAAAAATTATTGAACTAGTATTTTCAACCTTTACAATGCTATAGTCTGTTTGGAAATGAAATAGAGTAATAAAACCCCGAGATAAGAACCGGCCATTGTCGTAGTAATATTTCGTTTCAGGTAATTATCGGGTAACACTAATGCTAACATGTAATGGGTGTACATAAGTATATTTTACTGGATACATCATAGGGCAGGAGCCAGTGTATTGTGACCATAGACCTTATAAATCATGGACCGGCCCTAGAAAGAAAGGTCCGGTGTCCTGATGTGTACAAGAGGGACGAAGCTAGTCCGGGCAAAAACAGATGTTCTATGACAGAAAAATATATAAACATAACCTGACAAAACCTTTCCTGTTAATATTGTTAATGATTTGTGTGCCTTTTGTGATTTAGTTGGGTGTAGACTGTTTATTAGCAATAGTTTTTAAAAACTCATAAACCATGGTGGAGTCGGTCTGTCACCGTAAATGTCATACGTCTGTCATTTACGGTTTTTGTTTTTTTCGGCCAATGATCTGTGGGTTTTTGCCCGGAGTAGCTCTATCTCTGTCGCACATATCTGAGCATCAACGATTTGTATAGGCAGAAAACGGTTTTGGGCGCGTCCATGATTTATAAGGTCTATGATTGTGATACATCAATCCAGTCTTAGAACTGAATATACGAAGACGTGCTAGTGCAATAGAGTAAAATTCGACTTGTGTTTAGTGACTATTGTGCCAGTGGATATAATATTGTTTGGGTAAAATGTCGAGCTTATCAGATTACGTACCTGCTAAATGCGTGAAAAGATGTGTGCTGTCTCGGAATAAGAAGATTATTATATTAAATGTATTTAATGCATTGAAACACCAAAGTCCTACTAGGGATTGGAAAATCGACTATCTACAGACTTTTAAAGGAAACAAAAAATGAACAAGATACTGTAAATCCCCCAAAATCATCTACAGGGAGGTCAAAAGTCGTTATAGGTGATTTCTTCAAAAATGTCATTCGCAGAAAAGTACACTAACTTTACTTTAGAAAAGAAATACCAACGCTAAACAAAATTTTAAGTGAACTTTTAGGGGACAACGATTTGCCAAAAATCAGTAGAAGCAAATAATGGGCCGTCTTACGAGAGATGAATTTTTGCTGGGAAAAGCAGAACAGGAAGTCAGTTCTTATCGATAAAGATGAAATTATTTGTTGGCCAAGAGCTTACTTAAGACCAATTAGAAAATTCCGTGACGAAAGTAGGAATATTTATTATCTAGACGAAACTTGGGTCAACGAGGGATATACTGTAATAAAAGTATGGCAAGATAAGCATTTTTGGATGGACTTTCAACAGGGTTCAAGGCACTTTCAGGTAAGGGGCGAAAATTAATAGTGACACATATAGGTAGTGCCAGTGGTTTTATAGATGGCGGTTTAATTTTATTTGAATCTAAAAATACAGGTGACTATCACGAAGACAGGAACGCAGATGTTTTCGAAGAGTATTTTTGACAGATGTTGGATCTTATTCCTCCGGGGTCTGTAATTGTCATGAATAATGTCAGTTACCATTCACGGCAGACCGAGCGGCCGTTTACGACTGGTTGGAGGAAAGCCGATATAATTCAATGGTTATCCGGGAAAAACATTTCTTTTGAAACAAATATGGTGAAAAAGGAACTTTTGACACTTGTCAATCTTAATAAAGATAAAAAAAATATGTTATCGATGAAATGGTAACAAATCGCCAAATAACGGTACTACGGTTACCACCTTATCACTGTGAACCTAACCCAATCAAATCGGTCTGGGAGCAGATAAAAGGAGATGTAGCGCGAAATAATACGACGTTTAAATTAAGTGACGTGAAAATTTTGTTAAAAAATTCCTTGGAACGAGTAACTGCAGATAACAGGCAAACATGTAGACATGATGTACAAAAAGAAGAGGAGAAAATGTGGGAACTCGATAATTTAATTGACGTTACTGTGGAACCTATCGTTATCAATCTAGGAGACGAAGATAATTTATCAGAATATTCAGAGGATGAGTTTTAATATACCTATTTTTTTATTTTCTTTATTGTATATTTATAGAACATTACATTTACTCACCATAATTTGAATTTTCAAAGTACATATATTTTATTGTCTGAAGCTATTTATTTGTGGAATAACAGTCTATTCATTAAATTTAAATAAATATTTTGATAATAATATTGAATAATTTTACTCGAATTACTAAAAATCCTCTTAACCCGGTATGATGCTTAAAGTTGCCTCATGTTTTGAAATGCTGTTTTTATATTGTTTACTTATTAAGAGAAATGGACCGAGAAATTGAAGCGGCGCATAGACAAAGACGGATTGCCGCGGAGTAAATTTTAGCTACCTGCTACAATTTAGTACGGTTCGATCACACAAAGTTTTTTAAAAGTACACCTCATCTATACCGATAACACATAATATAAAAATATTGAATATAAGCACCAGTACTACATTTATTTATTTATTTACGATTTGCATACATAATGAGCTTTTATTACTCTCTTTCAGACTATAGGCTACTGTAGTCTCTAGACAGGCGATTCCGAATATTAAAATCCGATTAGTTTTTCAAGTGTCAAAAATGGCTTACGTGGATAACAATTAGGAGTTAATGAATATCGCTTTAATTTATGGAGATGCGAAGATGCTTTAGCAGAACGATTTCCCGATAAACATGTGCCAATGCAGCTACTTTTACCGCGGCGTACACGTAGTGTAAGTGTAGTGCAACGCCAGAGAAATTTTAAACCGAATCGTGGAAGAGAATGAGGACCAGGACGTCCACGGCGTATTGCAGCAGTGTGGCGTATCATACACGAGGCTCAATTATATCCATATCATGTAGAGCGTGTCCAAGGATTAGGCGAGGAGGACCGGTACCATGGCCGCCACGATCTCCTGACTTTAAATCATTTGGACTTATTTTTGTGGGGATATTTAAAAAATGCAGTGGATACTTACTATTGATGATTTACGGAAACATATCATAGTTGTTGCTAATAAATTACGAGTTCAAAACGGACAAGAAGCAAAATCATTTGTGTTAGTTTGTAGAAACTGCGTAAGACGGGCCCAAAATTTTGTTTTTAACATCAACGGCAAAATCAGTTGAATTTGCTGTATAAAATATTTGTTATAAAAATGATATTTATTTCTTTCCTTGGAAATTTCTTTCCGTTTTTTGTCCATCGCCGATTGCGTGCTTGGCACCTTCTCAGGTTTTACAGTGCACCAGTTTCCAGTGCCGTGCAGTGTATTTTCAAATCATTTTCGAACTGAACTTTTTGATTTTTTTTTACAAAATTGTATTTGTAAAAGTTTCCTGTACATTTAAAAAATATTTTTAGATTCTGAATCACCCTGTATGCCATGCAAATTTCCAGTTCGTTTGAAATGGTTTCCTGGTTCATAAATGGTCTCTGTTTGATGCAGTTAGGTGTTGACGTAAGCATTATGCCCTAATGGGCCATCTAGTTTATCTATTTGCAAGGTAATCTAGGAAAACAAGAAACCCGTTTTCTTCCAAATCCACAGTAAACATGATTCCATTTACTCATAGAACTTATCGCTAAAAATGATTCGTCTGATAGACACACGCTTCTACCAAATTCTAACCTTTGATTTGGTAGAGACAAAACCCTCATAGTTTATTTAATTCAATTGAATCTAGAAAGTTACTTTATACACAATAATTATTTAAAAATATTTGTTTGTTATATACTTAATGTCACTGAAATTATCAGTATCATAATTATTATGTTTTCAATGTTTGAAGGCACTTTGTGTTTTTATACTAATTATAATTTAGTGCCAAGTGATAACTGTACGGATATATTACGGCGTATATCGTTATCAATGGAAAGACAGTTGTCGCTCATTGAAATTTTTTTGATACGTATTATTAGAAAGTTAATATAATAATACGATGTGTGTTAAGAATAATATTCATTAATATTGAAAAAATTAAAACCCAAAATACATACTTCTATTTATCCCTATTTTGTAATTGGCTGACTATTGTCATGATTATATTTAAAATCTTCACCAGAGGGAAAATTTAAATAGTTTGTACATATTTTTTTCAATATTATATAATTTTCCACAGTTTTTTTTTAAGACATTGTCGATTAATTTGTTTATTATTGTTTATTTTTATGTTTGTTACTGTTTATTTTCCAATGTTATTCAATTAAAGACATTTATCAATTACTTAATTGGTGAATATAATTATTTTATTAATATTATTTTCAGAATTATTAAAGTGAATTAATTCATGAAGCAAATTTTTATAATAATGTAAAACATAACGCTACATCAGTTTTATCAATTTAACGTTTTTTTACAATTCCCCAAATATCAAGTAGCAATTATTATATATCATTATAAAGAAATAAGGCCCTTGAAGAAAGAAACCTAAAAATAAACATAGAAGAACAAAGGCGATGGTAATACGAAAAGAGGAATGGTCCATAGACATAAGACTAAAAGAAATAAATATAGAGCAGGTGGAATCATTTAAATATCTAGGAGTCAAAATTCATAGAAGTGGAATAAATGAGGCGGAAATTAGCTATAAAATAGAAAGTGCAACGAAATTGTTCTATGCACTAAATAATACTTTCATAAGAAAAAGAGAGATTTCAATGAACACAAAACTAATAGTGCCCAATAATATCTTTAAAGCAATATTGACGTATGGAACTGAAACTTGGATACAAACAAAACGAAATAAAATACAAGTCACAGAAATGAAATATTTAAGACGAGTTGGGGTAATTAGCAAAAGAGAGAAAATAAGAAATGAAATAATACGAGAGCAATTACAAGTAAAATCAATCCTAACTAATACAGAAAGACAGCAACTAAAATGGTTTGGGCATATGACGAGAATGGACGCAGAAAAACCGAAAAGGATTCGTCAAACAAAAGCAAAAGGAAAGTGGCTCAAAAGATTATGGACTCAAGCAGTGACAAAAGAATTAAAGAAAAGAGGAACAAACTGGCATAAGAAATTAATTTAGGAAAGGAAATGCTAGAAGTTAGGTACATCTAGCTGTTAATTTTACAATAAAATGAAGTTATATACAGGGTGATTCAGAATTTATCTCAAATAATTTGTGAACATATGTGTCATGAAAAATGGAGTCAATATCGTAAAATAAATTTTTGTAAAATTCTTATAGTTTCAGAAAAAACAATTGAAGTTCTAGTAGTTTCAACCTTTACATTGTGAGGCGGTGTGATTTCAATGACATTGTATTCTGTACTAATATTTATTATTGCTTGCCGTTGGTTAGCACCCACAATGTTATACCGTGAGTCGATGTTTATGACTGACTGGTTACAAATTTGTGACTGTGCCGTCGTACCCATACTCTAGGTAGTTATTTGAAGGGTCTCTTAAAACAACTGTGCTTCTTAGTTTTCACCATGAAGAACCCTAAGTAAGATTTATGTATACGCCGGTCATGTATCTACTTATATAATATTTACAAAACATGATATCTACATTTAGCACTTAAAAACAGACTGTGAAATTTAACACAGAACTAACGAAAAGATTAAGTGAATTTATATATAGAAAGAAATATTTTAACTTATACAGTGTGTACAGAAATATGTGAGTGCAGAACTAATGAAAATATGAAGTAAATATATACAAAAATAAATGTGTTAGTTTATACAGGGTGTATAGAAATATATGAGCCGCCACAACATCACTGAGCTACTGTTGTCTGTAGTCAGGAGATTCAAATATACGATTACTTATCGTATTAATTTTTTTGTGATGCAAGTATTTACAATAGTTTTTCAAATATCAAAAATGGTCTATAGCAACTCGCAGTTGACGGATATCGTTTCAATTTATGGTGAAGTGAAAATGCTTTAGCAGAACGATTTCCCGATAAATATGTGCCAAATGCAGCTACTTTTACAACGGTGTGTAGTGAGTGCAAGTGTAGTGAAAACGCTGACATGGCACGGGACATTTGGACTTATTTTTGTGGGAATATTAAAAAAGTTAAGTATATTGTACCGAAGTGGGTACTATTGATGATTACATATTCAAGTTCAAAACGGATAAGAAGCAGAAACATTTGTGTTTGTAGAAACTGGGTAAAACGGGCCCAAAATGTTGTAACATCAGGTATGTAAAACTATTTTACTAATTAAAACCATATCACTATAATAGCGGCGATAAAAGCAGTTGGATTTGCTGTATAAAAATAAGTATTGTAAAATTTAATTTATTTCTTTCCTTAGAAATTTTTTAAATTTTTTGTCCGGTTACCGATTATACGCCTTGTCAGGTTATACAGTGAACCACTTTCCAGTGCCATACGGAAAAGTTTTTTAGATCATTTTTGAACTGCTCTTTATGATTTTACTGTTACAAAATTGTATTTTTCACCCTGTATACGCAGTTTTACTGTACCGTTTCATCGATTACAATACAATTAAATATAAATTCAATTGTGTTTCCTTCAGTTAGAACATTATCTTGTTCTCGGAAAATTATATAATACACCTTTCCCACACAATTACTATAAATTAGCCTTTACCCCAATAGATACAGATTCTCATCGTTGCGAATCAACTCAATTAATGTTTACTAGATGTTCTTCGAACAACACGCTATAATGCTTATATGCATATAACATACACATGAGCGTAACCATTTACAAAAAAAAAAACAATGGTTAATGCGCATGCAATTCTAACAAACAGATATTCCCATAATTTTAAAGTTCAATATATTTCATTCAAGAGTAGGTATCGTAATACTGACCTACCTTGAAGTTTGATTCAAGATGTCATTTAGTAAACAACTCAACAAAAATATTCCTGAACCAGTTTATGAAAATTTGTTCAACTTTTGAAACTATCTGCATGGTCAATGGTACGCTACACGTAACAGTCCATCGTGCAGCGAAAGTTAATTATTTAAACTTAATTAAATAAACTCAACAAGCAAGCTTCAGCAATGGCAAGTTAACTAATTATCATGGATAAAATATACACCTCATCACTGTAGAATAATTTATAAACATTGGTCGTTTTCGATCTACATACAGGGTGAGGTATATTTTTATTCCTTATAGTAGTATATAGGGTGATGTTTGATTTTGGTTTTGCTGCATAATTAACCTATTCTGTGTATACTATATACAGGGTGTCCGGAAAGTAATGGAACCCAGCTTATGCATAGCTTCCTGTGATCAAATAGAACCGATTTAGACAGACTTAGCTCCAAAAGTGTCCCGTTTAGAAGTTATAGGGCTTCAATTCTTATTATGGGTATAATTAATAAACGAAACGTACAATCCTGTTGAAATTTGGTACAGTCATGTTTTAGATAAGTACAAGCATTGCGAAGGAGTGACTGAAAAGTATGATGGAGAAATTAATTTTACTATACATATTCCATGTTGAAATAATGCACCGTTTTCGATAAAAACGCTTCATTTTGACAAGTGATTACTTGATCGAATTATACAATTTGTTTCTAAGTATTTTAATGTGCGGAAACTCATAAACGCGTTTTTACCGAAAACGGAGCATTGCATCAATATGGACCAGGTATAGCTTTTCTACGTAAAATTAATTTCTCCATCAATCTTCAGTCAAGAATATCAGAATATGACCAGCAGAAGGAATTACAAAAAAACTGCCAAGTGCGCCCTCTACCATATGCGGCACTACTTACTCCTCATAATATAATAATAATAATATCTCTACCCCTCATTCTAATCGCAGGGATTAGCCCAGAAGTCGGAGACTTGTGGGTAGGCCCTAACCACTATTCAGTGCAGGAATGAGGAAAACCTGGAAAACCTCATTAATTAGGGGGGTAGTCAAATATCAACCGGCATCAATCTCTCACATTGACCCAAGCCAACATTATTCCACCCTACCATACCCACAGAGAGGGTGCCAATCCTCTCCACGAATATAGCTTATATACGGTCTACCGGCAGCTGGGCTCGAACCAACTCCGTCTAGTCACCTCGATTCAAGTACTAACGCCTTAAACCGCGCAACCACTGACCGATCCAATCCGATCATAATGCTTGTTTTTATCTAAAACATAATTGTACCAAATTTCAACATGATTGGACGTTTTGTTACTTAATAATTACAAGAACAAGAATACATTTGTTTTACTTTGAAGCCCTGTAACTTCTAAACAAAGCACTTTTGGACTAAGCTAAGTTTGTCTAATTCGGTTCTACTTGATCACACACTATGTTTAAGCTGGGTCCCACTAATTTCCGGACGCTCTGTATTGTATCATTTAAACATTCTGTTACAGTTATTTGAAATACATTCGATTGAGATATGAGCTCAACTTTTTTATGTTTATATGAAACACACATTTTTGTACAACTGTAACCACAACAAATATTTTAAGAGGGGATAGAGAAAAATAAGAATTAATCAGTCTCCATCATGACAGCTAGCAACACTAAACGGTAACATTCGTTGTCATAATTGAAATCTTATGTATTTGCGATTGATTTTGTGTATTCCTTCAGTTTGTACTGTCTTATATCCCTATATCATATCTTTTTCCAATTTTAAACGTTTTATAGTAATTAAATAAGTGAACTTGTGTCGGGTCCAGATATTTTCCTATAATACAGGGTGTTAAAAAAAGAGTGTAGAATATTTCAGGAGGTAATTGTATGAACCAAAATAAGCAGAAAAGCCTTAATAAACATGGGTCCCAAAGTAACGGTTGCGGAGATATGGACCACTATTCGTTTTTCAAACATTTTATTTTATTAGGAATAAACCGACAAGGGAAGTATTAACAAACAAAAAACAAAGTTACAGAAGATGTTCAAAGTGCCCTCCGTCCATTTCCAAGCAGGCACGACATCTTCGTCTCAACAATATTCGAACTCTTGGAGGCCATAAAACAGGTCCGGCCCTTCCTACCCATCTATGTGGAAAAGTTTGGTGTAAATGCTCTCTAACGGCTATGGAAAAATGAGCTGGAGCACCATCATGCTGGAACCACATTTGTTGCCTCTGATTCAAAGGAATGTCTTCCAAAAACTCATACAGTGTGTTCTGCAGAAAGTTGAGGTAAGCAGCGCCTGTTAATCGGTTTGGTAAAACAACAGGACCTAGAAACCTGTCACCTACAATACCCATCCAAATGTTTAATGAAAAACATGCCTGATGTCCAGATTCTATTAGAGCATGAGGATTTTCGTCGGCCCAAATATGCGTATTGTGAAAATTAAACACTCCATTTCTTGTGAACCCGGTCTCATCAGTAAAAAGAATGTTTGCAAGAAAACGAGGGTCTTCAGCATCATGACGTAGAAACCAGCGGCAAAAAACCAAACGTGCTTGATGATCATTTATTGGATTTAAAGCCTGTACTCGTTGCACATGATATGGATAAAGCAGTTGCTCGTGAAGGATTCTCCAAACAAGAGGACCACTAATTCCTACCTCGGCTGATATTCTCCGCACACTCGTACCTGGATTCTGCTCTACCACTGTTTGCTCAAGGAACCGGTATCACGCAATCTTTGGTGAATTCTTCCAAACATGCGTTGTGAAGGAATCTGGCGATTTGGATAAGCGCCAACATACAGACGTCGCGCTTCGATGGCGTTTCCATTAGCACGACCATACATGAAATGCATGTCTGTTAATTCTGCATTAGAGTAACCAGCCATAGCAAAAGAAAACTTGTGCACCGAGAACAACTGTCAAATACGTACTGTTTATTTCACTAAACATCAACCAATTATTATAAGAAAATACACAACGTTTTTGCAACATAAAAAAGGGACTAAAAAACATAAAACATTTCATTTCTCCGCAAGCGTTACTTTGCGGCCCTATGTTTAATGAGACTTTTGCTTATTTTGGTTCATACTATTACCTCCTGAAATATTTTACACTCTTTTTTTAACATTTTTAACTGTATAGTTCGCCGGTTTGTTTTTCTAGGTTATCGAACAAGACTACCGTGGGTGCATTAAAAGTTTTCTATTATCTATTAGTATACCTGTCGTTCGTTTTTCTTATAATAAATGAGCATTTTATTTAACTGTATGTGAAGTGTGTTTTGTTGTTAGTGGGTAATCGTGACGGACTTGTAATGAGTGAAAATGTAATTTTGACAGTTTGAAATGAAAGAAAGAAAAACGAATGCAAAATACTGCACCTAACCGGATTAACTGTTACCTATTTATTATTAATAAAAATGGACATTCTCATCGTTCGACATTTGGAAACACTGTAAAATACAATTGCATGGTAGTTGACAGATCTCGGATAAGAGGGGATTTTGCCCCATTTTATAAATATCAAGCTAACATTCTGAAATTACTTGTCTTGTCTTGTAGACCTTGTAGAAGTCTTTAATAAAAATATCAAACAATCCATATTATTTTTCATAGATGCTTTGTCTAAGAGTATCGAAAATTATTATGTTCTTGAATAAAACAGAAGGAACCTGATGGCACCTGATGGTACCTTTTCACTGTCCGAATGTAAATTTGAAACACCATGTGGAACTGTTCTAAAAACAAATAAGTTACTTAAACAACACTGTCATTTATTTATTTTCTCAAGCTTTATACATTATTCCACAGGCAAGAATATGGAAGTCTACCCTGTACGTAAAAAAAATGTCTGACCAACCTAATAAACAAACTAAATAAAATATGTTATAAAAATTACAAACCCAATGAAACCTTTAGTATTTAAGCACGCGCAAGAAACAGTTTCATTGACTTCAATTTTTTTGCTCCAATCAGTTATTGAGTCAATGGAAATATTTCTTTCTAGAATCTTACTATTGCTCCCAAAGAAAATGTAAAGTTTTTATAATTAAATAAACATAGGTATGTACTTAAAACGTTGAGTAATTTATAAATATTTTGCTTTAACTTAATGCTTGCCATTATGCGAAATTATCAATTGTATTTATTTATTTATTTATTTAATCACTTAGGCTGTTATAGAACAGATGTGAATGTCATACAATTCTTACAATAATTAGAAGATAATGTAAAGTTAAAAGAATACATATAAAACATAGTCGACAAAAAACATAGTAGACAAAAAACAAAGATTAAAATTCATTGTAAGAATAAACACATTTTTCCAATAAAAGCTGTTTAAGATTCGACCTAAATTTGATAAAGTTGTTGGTGTTTTTGATCGTATTAGGCAGTCTGTTAAAGAAACCAATGCCGGAGTAATACGGCGATTTTTCTAAGAGAGTTGTATTGTGGTGAGGTATAGTCAGCAGATCTTCATGGCGGGTGTCATAGTTATGATAACTAGCGGTTGTTTTGAATTTGGTAATATTGAGTTTAATATATTTTAATAAAAAAAAGATAGATGGAAGGGACTGTTAAAATTTTGTACTTTACAAAAGAATGTTTGCAAGAAGTAGTGGGAGCAATATTAAAGATCAATTTTATAATACGTTTCTGGCAAACAAAAACACGCTGCAAGTTTTTTGCTCTCCCCCATAATATAATATTATAAGAGATATGACAATATGCCATGGAGTAATAGACATTTAATAAAGCTTCTGTACTTAACGTCTCCTTCAGTTTACGGATGTATTTATGTTATTAAGTTTTTTGCAAACTTCATCGATTTGGTTGTCCCAGCTCAGTTTTGTGTCTAATATTATGCCCAAAAATTTTGTGTTTTGGCTAAAAGGAATTGAGGTGTTATTGAAATGTAACTGAGTATCATCCGGTATTGATTTTCTCCGAAAAATATATATATATATATACACACCGTCTTATCAATATTTAGTATTAAATTATTTTTGTTACAGTAGTCCCCGAATTCACGCATAACGGTATTTGAGCTGTCAAGGAGTTCCACAAGGTTCGATGCTGAGATCTCAAAAGAGTTGTCGTTCGCAAACATAGTTATGTTACCTTTAGAGATAGATGATGGTAAATCATTCACAAAGAGTAAAAAGATCAGTGGACCCAGCACAGAGCCCTGGGGAACGCCAAGACCTAAGGCCTGTTCTTTAGATACACATTTATCGATTTTTACCCGAAGAGATCGATGTGTTAGATAAGACATAATCCAATTTAACGAATACCAATCTTAGAAAGTTTTTCTTCAACAAAAGACAAATTAAGTGAGTCGAAAGCGCGCGATAGGTCAAAGAATAAACCTATGACGAGCTTTCCCTTGTCCAATTCATCATAAACAAATTGCAAAAACTGGATGGTAGCTGTGTCAGTGGATCGATTTTTTTTTTATCAAACATTTATTCAGGCAGAAGATGTATAATTGAATTTCTTGACTTTAAAAATGAGTCTTCTGTGTAATTTATTAAATTATTAGGTACGTTTATTAATGTCCTTTTCAGCGAATTCCATTCTGAGTGCTGGGGAATCAGTTGTAAAAGTACTAGTAAATAGTAAAATTGTTAGTTATTACTGCGTCAGGTATTACATAAATTGTGATTTATAACAATAACATATAACTTGTTACTATGATTGATCTGGAAGCAAATAATTCAGATGCTTAAATTGCACCTGTTGTTGACCTTGCATACATACTCGTTGTGAAACCGTTCCTCAATGACTACAATAAAAACTACTACATTATCATTATCGAGGTGAAACTTACGCGATGCCAGGGTCGCACTTACTTTATCTGCAATTTTGATCTTTCTTTAAATATCAGTTACTCAAATGATGAATGAGCAATTTGAGGCTGTTGTAAATTTAAGTGGTGTTAACAGTTGCTGATTAAGCTAGCGCGGTGCCTGTAGCAAATGTTGAACGAGATGCTCTCGAACAACCTTTTGTCGATTTTATGTGGGCAAATGTAGAGATAACACAGATAACAAATCAATGCCTTCATTAAAGCGTATTCAATGTTCATTAAGGTGAGGTTATTTATACGATCTTGACCGATTGCGTTCCTTCCTCATTTCTTATGCGATTTAATATAGAAAAAGGACGTTCTCCGCTGCAGTTAGTAATCATCAAAGATGAATAATTGAGTATGACTATTTTTTCATTTTTTGGAAAACGCGATTCTGATTAATTTTCCATTAAAAGTTTATAGAGTTGCAGTTCCAAAGTGTCGCGATTTTTCTTGTCAATAGCAGCAGCCACATCTGTTTTTAAATGCCAGGCTAGGTGCAAGCACATTATAACCGTATGACCTCCTTTATATTTTCCATCTTTGCTCACCTGGTATCTCTTATCGCCTGATTCTATTTGAACGTAAGCAGTTACTCAGTACTTTTTTAGTTCCAAATTTACAAAGGTATTATCAATTATTTTCAGAAACAGGACGCTATAATAGGACGCCCGTTTATTTTGTTCTCATTAAGTTTTAAATCCTAGTTTATTCGTATCAAACCATATGATTTAGGACATCTTAGAAACTAGATTTTTTTCTAAGAAAATTGATGCAAGTTGCATCGAAATCGGATCATTATACGGTTATTTTCCGATTTTTAAAAAATCTATGCCAATGGTAAATTGAATAGACATTACAATAGAAACTAACATAGATTAAGCTAAAAACTTTATATTTTGATTTTTTTCGGATTTCTTACTTGAACCAGCGAGTAATCAAAATCGGCAAAATTCCCCTCAAACTTTTCCACAGAGTTGCAACTTGGTCACCACATAACACTATTTAATCAATTCTGCTTCGATTTAGATAACAATCGCAGACCTAATTCAGTACTTCGCTTGAAACGGAAGGTAGAAGGAGGTGCCCCCACTTTATCAAGTTGTACACCCGACAATTAGAATGACTTTTTAGTAGTTATTATGTCAGTCAAGTAAACATTTTACCAACAAAATCGCCCGTGATTAGTGCGAATGTTCCTTCAAGGCTGAGACAAATTGGGACCCGTAAACGACAGATTTGTACCAGACCGCGTAACGGATCGTGGTAACAATAGCTTTCGTTAGCTCAGGTCGGATAAGCGCCGGGAAACGTTAAAATGTGTCTCACGTAGTGCAAAGGTTAGTTTAGATTTGTCTTACCTCACCACCTTATGTGTAAAGCCCATGATACTTAAATTACCGTTCAAATATAATATAGTGACCCTGCATTTTTTCCACGCATAATTTCTTTTTTTATATAAACCAAATATCAGTTATTTAGAAAAGCTGGTATAAGAAATAAACTATATTTAAGATTGCAAAATCTCTCTGGTTTAGAATTGCCACTTACCATATAACTTGATATATTTAGTAAAAACGTATTGTTTTTCCTTCAGTTTCTTTTAAGATATTATGCCGAGTAATTTAATTTATTACAATTTAATCCACCATTACTACTTATATTAAAAACTAGATTGTACAGATCTTGTTGTGGTAATTAGTACTCTTAATTCGCTTACTATTTCCTATAGATAGTAGTAGAGGAAAGTAGCCTAATACCGGATAGGTTTTCAAAATCAGCCATATGCCCACATTTATTGTAATAGTTATATTAATAGGGTTGTAGACGATTATATACATAACGGAAAATATGAATTTCGATAAAAAAAACCTCCGATTTCTAAATTCTAATAATAAAACAATTTTTGTTCCCAGTATTTTAAATACCTCTTTTTATTATATGAACACAATTAGAAACCTTAAAACCATTCAAAAGTGTATTAATTTCTTATTTCACTTCGTTTATTTATTTTTTCTTTCTTCTGGTGGCTCTGATATTACGTTCTTTGAATTCTAGTCCTACCTCTGTGATTGATTTGTCAAATTAAGTTATCCTATGATAAAATAAAAGTCATGTTAATTAACGAATATGCAACTTGAGCCTTTTCTAATGTTCCCCCGTTTCTGCTATGCTTAAATAATATTTCTCCTGTTTGTCAATTTTCTCCAATTAATATCTTAATACGTAGGTATTATCTTCTCTTCCTAGACTTTATTATTCTTCAGCTTTGTATTATATTGCCTGTTTTGATTCTACTTTTGAACTATTTATTATTATGTATTTCTCTTCAGGAACAGATCTAAAAACTTCTTTTTCTTATTTTTTCCCCAAATTCTCTATTCTAATCAACAATTTGTTTTTTTCTTTCATCGTCTATATACCGTCACTCCAGTTATTGAATATTTATAATTTTTTCTAAATTTATATTTTATTTATATTAATGAAATCCCATTTTTATTTTTTCTGTTTACCATCAACATTTTGTTAAATTTATTCTATTTAATTTTCATTTTATTTCCTGTCTTGATAATGATATCTTCTCCTTTAAACAACATTTCCCTTATTTTCTTATTTAAATCTACTTGTCAGTGTCAAAATTCTACTTAATTATTTAATACAAATTCTGATTTCCATTAAAAATTTTAATTTAATTTTGAACATTACAATATCCACATAATTTTTGCATTGTGTAAGAAAATTTAAGTACTTACCTAAATATGGAAAATAAAAACTGGCAAATTTTGCAGTTAAAGGAATGGTATACTCGCGGCAAGAATTCAGACGTTTTACGTCATGGCTGACGTTATGCAATTGTTTTCATTGTCAACGTAATTTTCGACATTTGGTCGCGTTAAAAACAATATTTTTTTGCAATTTAGTGCAACATATAATTTCAAGAAAACTTGAAAACCCTCTGCTTGTAAGCATTGTTCATTGTGTAATAAAATATTCATTATGTGCAACCCCTTTTGAGATCTCAGGAGATCACTCACTATTTCACTCTTTTATTGCGGAAATTTCGTTTCAAATAATTTTCTATAACCGCCACTGCATGTTACGAAAAAACTCTTTCCTTATAATGAAAAAAATTTCATAGCTATTTTGTTTGAGATACACCTGATATGTAGACACACTAAGCAAAATTGAGAAAATATTCCTCGTTTGACATTATAGATAGCGGTCCAGGTTTTACTTGCGAAAAAAAATATTATTGCATTTTTGACGTATTTGTAAATCGACACAAGTAGTTTTGTACTTCTTTAAGATAAATCAATAGCCAGGGTCAAATATTCTTAGAGATCTTTCAGGAAATCAAGTTTCTATTCTAATTTTATCACCCTGTATTTTATACTTAAAAGATATCACTCAGTAATTTTTTTTTCTGGACCACTCTGTATAGCATTTTTTATTATTTATTTATAATTTACTATTTTGGTCAATATGTTACGTGGTGCATCTACAACTTTGTACGTCACCAAACAAGAAACCAGATTTTGTTTGCATTTATGCGATGCTTGCGTAGGTCAGTCTGAGCTTACCTTAGAAGTGCCTCAGTTGACTTAATTATGATTATCTTTTCTAAATTTCATTTTAAACACATAATCTAACAGCTTTTTTGTAAAAACGGCAAATAAATACTTGAATACATAACCAATTTGAACATGACTGTTCCTTGTTTATATAAAAAGCGATCGACATTCATTCAACGTTTCATTGTTTACAGTTGAATATTTAACATTCGCACTAATCATGAGACGCATAGTCCTACTGTTTAGTGTTTTTATCGTAACTGCATTTACGTATGCCGATGGTTACCTGAGGACTAAAAGTCCCATCGGATTCGACGAAGAATTTGAGAATAGCGTCCAAAAAGGTATGTAAAAAACAAGATATCTACAGTTATGTAAATAATTTGATTCGTAAAAGTATTTTAATACATATCTAATTATTTTTTAAATAGAATGAGCATGCAAACTGTTTTTTTAACAATATAAATCAAAACTTAGTACTGAAACTGTTACACATAAACATTTGTAATTATGTATTTTAATTTTTTTAATAATAATTTATTTTAGTTCTTAAACAGTAAAATGCCAAATTGCAAAAATGTCATCTACATACCTCCACGAGGCATTAGGTTTTTTATTTATATTTTGAATATAGTTTTCTTCAAAAAAATCCATAAAAATATTACTTAAAATTGGTGATAATGATGAGCTCATTGCCATTCCAAAATTTTGTCTATAAAATTCATTGTTTAGTTGAAAATATGTTGTCTTTATACACAGCCTTATATTCCCATTCCATTCCATTATACATTCTAAGTTTAATTTTGTCAAATTGATATATTTTTCCAGTTTATTTTTAATGATACTCAGTGTATTATATACTGGTACGTTAGTGAATAAACTACGTCAAAACTCACCATTAAATGATTATTATTAAAATTATTTGAGGAAAAAATCTTTTCTAAAAGATGTTTGCCATTTCTAATACAAGAATCGGATTGTCCAAATACTTTGTAACAAATATTTTGTTATTTGTTGCAAGGCAAATTTATAGAACTAACTATAACTAAGAGGTATATCACGTTTGTAAATTTTTAGTAAACCATAAAAATACTAAACAAACTAACTAACTAATTAAACAATGAAATTCACTGATGTTTTTATAAAAAAAATGAAAATTTTGTAAAAGAAAGAGTTTATAGAAATCAAACTCACACCAACAGATATTTAAATTTTAGAAATAACCATCACATTGATATAAAGAAAGATGTTGTTAAATGTTTATATGATAGAGCAATATTAATTTCATCAAACAACGACATTTTTAACAACGAACTAAAAGTTATTAAAAATATTTTAATAAATAATGAATACCCCTTCAAATTTTGTTGATAGGACATTCAAAAATATTACAGATAAAACGAACACTTCAAGACAAATAAGAGAAACCAATCATTCAACAAAAATTTCATACATTTTTTTCTTTTGGTAAACGTACACCTTTATATTTAATTTGTATAAAAATATGTTACCAAAATATAATACATTAAGACATACAGTATCATTTCTCTTGAAATAGCCAGAATTTTGTAAAAATAACATATTGAAACACCAAATATCAACTGCACCCATATAAATTATCGAAACCATTAAATTTTTATTTAGGATTAGCTGCTATCTTATGTAAGAGCTCACTACAGATTTTCCTTTTTGTTCTTAAGTGCTAATAATAATGCAGGGTGTCCTATAAGCTATATGCCAAAATTTGGAAGATGGGTTAATGTCACAAATTTTTTCTTATATAATATGAAGATACATCCGATTTGTTTTTATTTAGAAGTTACAAGCATTTTAGAAAATATAATTTCATATTTCAGTCAAAGTAGCCCGATAAATTATGGTTGCTATAATAATAATTATTATTTGTGTTAGTTTGTTTATTCATTTGACACGTTGAAGTGCTAAATAAAAAATGCATGTATTTCCTTACAACTGATGAGTATGCAGATGTCTTTGTATTTGGGCATTCCAATGGGAACGCTAGACAAGCAGTCCGAGCATACCGACGAATATACCCAAATAGACATCAACTTACCCGCACAGTCTTCAGTGCACTATTTCGTAGACCTCGGGAAGGTAATCTCGGTCAAAAAAATAAAACTTCGTCCTACTGAAGTAGGACAAAATGAAGAAGATATAATAGAAGCTATCATTGACAACTTTTCAATTAGTGTATAGCGAGTAATCTTCATTTATCACCGAATTTTGTACGGCGTGTATTGAACAGTTATGTTATGTTATATGTATAAGGGTACGTTTACATCTGACACTTGTGTCCCGATATATGTGTCAAGCATCAGATATATATCGGTAGTGACTGTTTACATTACAGACAGAAGTAACTATACATTTATATCATGGAGATGTGTATGAAACTTCTCGTCGCTATATGTGTACGAACCGTTTATACATATGTATTAAGAAAATACACTTGTGTCATACACATCAATTCATAGTAGAAAACCAAAGTTCAATCGTGCCACGATGACTATCGAAATAAAAAATTGCTACCCGTGTAATTGCCCTGGATATGGAAAAATCGTTCAGTGTAGTTTTGGGAATGATTTTTGAAACGTGATGAATTAGATGTCTATAAATTAGCTAATTTCGGAACTAACTGGCGAGAATCCGCAACAATTCCCAAATTATTTGAGAATGACACCAACTCAATTTGAAAAGCTTGTTTGTAAAATAAATAAGGAAGATACCAAATTCAGGAAAACTATTAGCGTAGCAGAAAAAGATTAGCTGTATCTACCTATACCCAGTTAAAAACACTGATAATATAGATATATACAGGGTATCTCACAATAAGCGTGCATTAGACGTATTTAGGAAATGATAGAAACCTGAATATTCGTTTCTAGGAGTTTTCAATACTGCTAAGTTGAAATATAATATTTACCATAACTTGGCGGTAGTACCGGAACTAGACGTCAATTCGTTAACTTTAAACGAAAAATAGTATTTTTATTTCATTTTCAGATTATATCTGCAATTTTAAATCAACTTTATTAAATATACCATATGTCCAAGCTCAATAGTTTTTGAATTATTTTGTTTCCTTAATTTGTTCTTTTTTCATCATGACTGAATTATTCAGTCTCCCAGGTACCTAACGACTTAAAAAGTAATAATTTTGTGAGTGAAATGACAGAGTTACATGTAGAATCTGAATGGTAAATAAAAAATACATGTTCCATTCAAAATAAGCGAGTTGACGTATAATGAAAATATTTTGCATCAATTCAGCAGTGTTGAAAGGAAAACAAAATCCTCTATAAAAGAAATTTCAGATTTCTATCATTTACGTCTAATGCACACTTGTTTTGATACATCCTGTATACATGTCTAGTTTTATTTGTGTACAAATAAATTAGAAACGGTTTTCTTCAAGATAATCTAACAATTTTTTTGTTTGTTTTAAATGTCTTCAAAATCAGCTTCTTCTGATCCTACCATGGTTTTTAAGATGGCGATGAAAGTTCTGCTATCATTCCTTTATACCTCTGAATTTCAATAAAAACGTTTAGCAATTTTTTTATTTAAAATTTTTTAAGTTGTTAATCTGGTGAACCCCTCAAAATTTAGTATGTGAAATTTGAATAAAAACTATACATAGTGTTTTCTTCTACACGATCTTAAAGTTTTATTAGTGTATAAATCTGTAAAAATGGTTTTCTTCGAGAACAAATATTTGTTTGTTTTAAATGGCATCGAAAATCGCTTCTTTTGATCCTATTACGGATTTTAAGATGGCGACCGGAGGCATGCTATTTTTACACCTTCGACATTCAATATAAACGCTCAGAGATATTTTTTGAATAAGTGGTGCTAATCAGGACCCCTCAAACCCCTATGTGTGAATTTTTAGCAAAAACTATACATAATGTTTTCATTCGTATACAGCTCCGTAAAAATTTATTCTTCGAGATAATCCAACAAATATTTTTTCGTTTTAAATATCTATATCTAAGTTGAGTATAATATTGAATTTGAATGGTACTAAATCATATTTAATTTTCAGATATATAGTTTTTTATTCCCAGAAGCATTTTTTCATAAACTGTTGAATATAAACAAATGAATTTTGCCAGAAACATTTACTTAAAAAAAGATAATTTACTGGAATATTTCCATGTTCCTGGTTTGTTGTAAGGGGTGAAATAAACTACCCCTTCCATGTTTATTTTCCAAACATTCTTATAGGTACTTAAAAATTTCTTAAATTAAGAATTTTTCTTTGGACTTCACTTTATCTTTATTTGACTTTCTGTTAACATGCCAGAGTTCAGGTTCGTGGTATAAATTAATCGGTTCATCAATATCGCGTTTTACCGACTCTTTTTTATCATTGTTTTTGAATTGCTGCCGACACTTTCACAAAAGTAGACGACTAGTCAACTAGAGCAATTTCTGTCAGGCGAGTGCGAATATGAAAATAATATGTTTTTACATCTAATCGCATAGGTCGATACATATCGCAGACGCTTGATACATATAACTCTGACAGAAATGTTCGCGCTGTTTAGATTAAATGCGATTTCTGTCCGACAGAGAATGAAAAATCGTTCAGTATGGATTTGAGAGTTGATTTTGAGAAGAAGAAAAAAAATGACTTGCTTATAGTCAATTAATTGATCCAACTCAGTGTGGAAGATACAGTGTAATTTAAAATTTTTTTGGAGATGTAACCAGCTTAGTTTGAAAGGCTTATTTGGAAAACAGTCATATAGTTAAGGTTTACTGTGATATAAATTAATCTATTCATCAATATCGCCTTTTATCCATTATTTTTTTCACTCAATATTAATAATTTGCAGCCGACACTGCCACAAAAGTAGACGGTTACGTCAGATACACTAATTTCTGTCAGGCGATTCCGAATAGGTGTTTACATCTAACCGTATAGATGTGTCGGTACATATCGCAGGAGCTTGAAGCATATCTATCCGACAAAAATTCGCCCCTGTTTACATTAGGTATAGCTTCTATCCGACATATATATATATCGAGCAATTAATGTCAGATGTAAACGTACCCTAAGCGTTACAAGCTGGTCAGCGATTAGGACTTGGTGATTACCTCAACAACATGCATAAAATAATAAGATTCACTTCACTTGTCATGTGGTCTGATAAAGGGTGTTTTACTAGATATATTAATAAAGGTTAACTAATGTTTGTACGTACTCTAAACACAAATAATAATTATTGCTATAGCAACCATAATTTTTATTTATCAGACTACTTTGACATACGAAATTATATTTTTTAAAATGCTTGTAACTTCTAAACAAAAACGAGATGGACCTACGTTCATATAGGAAATTTTTTTTGATATTAACCGAGCTACCATATGCAGAGTTTGTAATAGAGCTTATAGAACACCCTGTATAAAAAAACATTAAATTCATTTTGAGAATAAAAATTGAAAAACGTGATAATTAATTGATCTTATTCTGCTGCCAAATTATTTAATTAGATTTAAAAAGCTGAGATGCACGTTTTATGTAATAGTATTACGACAATAACAGCTATGTAACAAAGAAAACTGCTCGCTAGATAGTATCTATTATAAATACAAATTCCTTATAGCATCAAGGTTATTTCCTTTTACTTCTTTATTGATAAGATTACTTTAACTTAATTTATAGTATTTGTTATGAAAATACTAATTTACTATAATTTAATTTACAGCAGGTAGGTATAATAATTATATATTTGCTAACCTAACGACTTGTTAGATTATCCTCTTACTTATTATTTTATACTATTAACAACATGATTGTCTTAGTTTTGAACATTTGTAAAACAAAATTTGCAAATAATCAAAAATATTTGAAAAATACAAATTTATTGTTTCACTTAGAAATGAACATGAAATACAACTTCACTTAAACACAAAACACAGTCGACGTAGTAATAAGAACAATCAGAAATAAAATATAAGAATGGATTATTTGCCTACTCAAGCGACCTATCACAACACCAGAATCAGGTTTTCAGCCGTCAGGTGCATGCGCGTTCCAAATAAAACAATGCATATTTAACCTTATGCGGGCTTTAAAAATATATTATCTTTTACCACTGCATAGGAAAGCCTTGGACTGATTGCAACAGCAAATATGTCGACTTTTATTTAGATCTGACAAGTCGTTTTATAATAATTTGACACTATATTTTAGAAACAAGTGTTTTGTATATTGCTACGAAAAGTAATCCCATTTATAAACATACTTGAAGTTATTTATTTATGTATACTTTTTACAGAACTCCAGATACCGTAAATGTTTACATTTACACACATTTTAGGTTAGATCTCCGAGCCAATACGCATGCTTCTAAGCAGCAGTGAAAATGTCTGCTAATTCATGACTTAAATAAGACATTTTTAAGTAAAAAAGTAAATCAATCGACAGGTGACGAGATCCGACCGTGCCGTTAACTACACTGAGCCTGAATTTGACCTAATTATGAGGCTTTACAAACACAGATTGCTTAATGTTTATTTCCATGCCCTATTTATTTCTTTGAAAGAACACCTTGTAAAATTTAAATTATTATTATAAATGTACCTACATTAGCCTAAAATGGCTTAAACATTTTTGTTTTATTATTACTATTTTATATTGTTACCTAGAAATCGACATTTTTTTCTGGATGTTAAGTCCCAAAGAAAAAATAATATGCTAATTAATTTATAATTATCTATAATTACATCGTAATGTAATACAAAGGACTCGAATTAATTGGAAACATATTTTATTTGAATTTCATGAAATTATTTTTATTATGAACATTGTTTATATAAGCAATTCCTGGGAAAATATATATTATCAGTAACAAGATTATGTTATCTTTATAGTAATAAGTAGAAGAATATTAATTTTATTTATTTATACAACTAGAGTTGCATCTAATGGAAAATTTAAATTTTCCCATAAACTATTATTCATTTTAAGAGTTCTATTTATAGCCTTATTTTTCCTCATTAAGGCATTCAATTTTCCAAGTGTTTCATATAATAAATTTTAGTACTTGAAGAATTTATTTGTTTAGTTGTTCACTTTCCTCAATATTCTACGTTATGATTTCTTTAAGTTTAACGCCAATTAATGATTTAATTAAATTTTATACAGATTTCGATTAATTTTACACTATGCACGTGTAAAAGCTCTGCAAGCTGGTAATATTAGACTTATTTAATTATTGTTAAATATACACAATTACAAACGATTGCATTACATTTCGTAAGCTTGATTTACATGTAAAATCTAAATTAAATTTTATATAATACAATTACACTTGGATTTCGGCGAAAGTTTAATTAAAAACGCGTGCCACTTACATTTATTTTGACAAATTGCTGTAGTAAACTGGCAGTCGCATGAAAAGTTTTGATATTCAACAAATAACTGTTCATTGTGAGGTATAATGAATTTCTGATGAATACTTGGAAAAGACTTTATCTTATGTAATGCTTTCTTATTGATCAAGAACCAGTTTTGATAAATTTGTGCAACAGCTGATAATGTTTATGCTTGAACATTAATTGATTGAACACTGCCAATCTGCAACAGTTGAAGATATTATCTAATTTATTTAAATTACTTGATATAAAAGCAATAACACCTTTCCCGCCTACTCAAGAGTCTGAGAACTGACACTCATTCGCTTACTGATATATATTTTTTTAAATCTCACTGTTCACAATTAACTACTCTTTACATGGAATATTGGTTAAATTTGCAAACGTTCACATCAAGTAAATAAATATACTAGGACTAGCATTTGTCAGTCAAAATGATGTAAAACGAGTTAGTCTAGTATGCATTCTAAAATTATTTTATTCATGGAACTGAGGACAGCCTAACATTTAAATATTTATTTAAAATTACCTACTATGCATATTCCAGTGTTTTAAAAATAGAGAGTGATCCATTTAGCACTTAGACGAGGAAGAAGATGACTTTCATAAGCGTGCCACGTTAGAAGGGTTTAAAGAACACAAAATTCCCAAAAATAAGTTGACGTTGAGTGAATCTAGCACTGTAATAGTTTATATTTACCCGTAGATTGCCGTCCTTTTAGACAGTCAAGTTTACCACCACCCAGTTACACCTGATGCGCACTCCGCGGGTACCACACTTAACACATATTATACTGCAATGTTTACATACATACTAACTGGTTACTAGCACTGTCACTATGACGGTCACATATTAACAGTTATTTTTGGCTATTATAGAGTGCATTATACATTACAACCACAGCACCAGGTTCCATATGTGGCAATACTTTTGTATGGTACTGTATGGCACACTTGTTAATGCATATTTCAACAGCATCACTTACACTCATTTTTTGGACTCGAGCCCTAATTCCCGAATAAAAACCTATAATCCCTAAGTAATAGGTAACAATTGTTGATCGTATCCAAGTTGAGAATAGTAATGGTGATCCATCTCAAAGCTTAAAAATTGTCTTTGAATATCTTATCATTACTATTAAAATGAAGATAAATCATATAAATTTTTCCTTGTCCACAAGTTATAGCACCAAACCAAATTTATTAACTATCCCTTTAAACAAGTATCCATCAAATTGAAAGTATCCCCATATCTCATAAAATATTAAAGCAATAACCATGTAATCAGATATTTCTCACTCGGTATATGTCATAATATGGCCTTCATATTATGCTTGCATATTCCAGTATTTGTAGTGCCGTTCGTTGTATGTCTTTTTTATACAGGGTGTCCCAAAATTAGCCTACCAAAAATTAACCGTGGATTCTACAATCAAAAATAAGAAAAAGAGTTATATAAACATAGGTCCATAAACGCCCTCTAAGGAAGCTATTGTTCTTTAAAAGGGAACTCGAAAATTTGATTTGATAAAGTAATCAGGTTTAAAATTGAGAATCGCCATTAGATTGCGAATCTAATGTTCTAAAAACAATACCATAATTAGTTACAGGCGTGCCAAATTGGGAGGGTTGTTGGATAAATATTACTCTAACTTTTTCATGTCTCGAGGTTTTTGTCATCAGATCAAAAAATTAAAAATGTTGAAAAACTTTACAAAGAAGAGGAACTCTTGTTTTACTTCAATAAATTATTCCGTTTACGAGTAATATTAATTTAAAAATTTTGACATACCACAAAAATATTAGATATGATATGCAAGTGGTCAAATTGTTTCTAGTAGGCTTTAACTATTATATATGTTTTTAAAAATATTTGGGGTATTATTAGGTTACTGATATGTATTTTAAAAGTATTTTAATATGTTAAAACACTTGAATAAAACCTTTATTATGTGCTAAATAAGTCGACAGTATTTTCTTAGAGCCTACTAGGGATATTTTGCCTATTAACAGTTTCCATCTTAAACTTTTGTGTGGTATGTCACAAAATGTTTAAATTAAGATTGCTCGAAAACAGAGGAGTTTATCGGATTGAAATAGGAGTACCTTTTTCATGTAAAATAGACCATATTTTTGTATTTTTTGATCTGACGAAGAAAATCTCAAGATACAAGAAAGTTAGCAATATTTACCCACTCACCCCCAGTTTGGCACGCCTATGGCCTATTATGAGGAATTATTTTCAGAATATTAGATTCGCAATCTAATTGTGCTTCTCAATTTCAAATTTGATTACTTTATTTTAATCCCTTTTGGAAATATTTGAGAAAAATCAAATTTCCTTATTTGAGGAACCATATCTCCGTTAGGGGACGTCTATATAATTATATAACGTTTTTTTCTTAATTTTGATCGTAGAATCCACAGTAATTTTTGGCAGGCTAATTTTGGTATATCCTGTATAGTATTTAAGTGTCGACCTGTGATTGTAAATAATTATCAAAATTGTTAACTTTGTAAAATAGTTTCATATCGTCAACATAAAGAAGAGGTGAACAATACCCTGAAAGTAACTCGAAAAAGTTATAAATACTTTCGATTCGTACGTTAGGTATTGAACGAATTGAATTGAATCACATAATGCTATTGAAGAAAGACAACCAACCGTGTTCGAAAGAAAAGGACATAATTTAGTTAACTCAACATTACTAAATGATCAGGGCAGTCTATAGTTTTGCAAAAATCGGTGTGCCTAAATATTATCAATATGACAGCCTTCATCAAAATTTTAAGGTGAATATGATGGAAATTAAAATTTAAATCGATCCGTGTTTCTATACAAAATCATGCTGTATGCGAGACGTAGTACGTTTCTACATCTACTGCTTATGGGTTCCTCAATGCTGCACCTGAATACGGCCACAACAGTAAGCGACTGTGGGAATTACAGAAAGCAACTACCTCCGTTACTCTGTTCCTTAGTAGTACTTGAATTATGATCAGGGAACCTACTTACAAAACAAAAATTCTCCGGTGTTGTTGAACCCGAATCATCATCATCAAGGCAATATTAACATCTTCCCGAGTGATGATAGAAGTTTACTAATTAAAGATTTATTGGTTTTTTCAATTTATCAAGTGAACGAATGTCAAACTTAATGTTCATGTTAATGTTATGAATTAATATCAAAATCTTCTATTATTTTTTCAGTAAAATGTTTGCGCCAAAATATTGTTAATAGTGGTGGACAAGTATAATGTGTGTTATTTGCATGTAATGGCTGTAATTCACTCGGGTGATTTACAACACTCGCCTACGACTCACGCCGTGAATTACAGCCATCATTATATAGTCGTTGAATAATGTACTACTATATTATTGACTATTGAACAAAATTATGTTGTTGTTACCAAAGAACTATTTATTTGGCAAAATTGTTTATTTACATTGTATACTCCCAAGTATTTTGTCTCATAATAATAATAAACACATTTCATTTCACATAATAATGACCATTTTTATAACACCACTTTGCATTCAAAATTATTCATAAACTAAAACCAGGCTTGTCTTATTTTGTATCAATAACAAATATATACATATAGGTAATCAAGTTTTTATAATAATGATAAGTGTAAATAACATCAGCAACTAACTGCCTGTGAAAATTGGCTATTGTATATTTAGCGATTTAACACTAAATATGTCATCAAAGCGGAGAATTACTTTATACGCTATGTAACTGTTTTTATCCTATGAGTATATGGAGAGACGAATTTTAATTATTACTTCGAAAGAATACAATTCATATTTCGTTTACTTTTTATATTTTTTAAATAGATATACAGGGTGTCCGGAATACGGGTGCCATAATTTTGCTGTGTGATAAATTGGACTAAGCAAAACATATTTGACCTAACAACTTTTTTCTCTGACCAACGGTAACATAATTATGACAGCAGTAGGTGTTGAATATATATGACAACCCGGCTCTCATACAATATTAGGATTGTTAGGTATTAGTACATAATAAATACACATAGGTACTATCGTTTGCAATATTAATGACACTCACTAAAATGAATTTTGCGATTTCTTTTGAACTTCTGGCGTATTCATATTGAAATCTGCTTTAAATTTTTAACATTAGTTATTAGTTGTTTCACTTACCAAGAGACATTTAATGAAATTTCTATTCAGAGCTTCCAGAAGTTCAAAAATTTTTTTAAGAGAGTGTCGTTATTATTGCAAACGATTGTACACCTAAACATAGGTACTTACTGTGAACAGTTTCCTTAGAACTCTTTTCCCAACACAGAATAATGCTTGCGTGTTCAAAATGACGTATATTGCTTGCAAAATGCATTTACCGTACAAACGTCTTATAGCCAAAGTTTTGCTTAGATTCATCATAAATTAACATGTCATGAAACTGGTCATGGTTACTATAAATTGTTTCATTTGTGTTTATGTACATTCACAAGTATCAAAGAAAAACTGGATATCATTGAACCGCACTACACTATTACAATGACTAATATTACTTTGAGGTTATCAGCAGCAGCCATATTGCAACGTTGTCGAACGTTACAGTTTTAACGAGTATCTTGGAAACTTCAATTGTTTACTTCTTTAACACAGATATGTAAAGTTAATTACGTTACAGGAGCTTTTACTTAACCTTAATAATTGTACCTTAGTTTGTAATTTCGTAATATAGTTTTGCATATTATTGCAGTTGTAGTTTTATTTTTGAAATGTACTGGTAAACAAACTATTCGTTTTAGAAACTTTTTTCATAAGTTTTTTTTGTTGCTCTTGCTCAGGCATATAAGCCCTTAAAATTAATATTCCGGGCACTCTGAATAGGTATAATATAATAGATATGGGAGACATTAGCTGTGTTCTTTTGTCTATAATTTTCAGATTTCAATCTGAAATTAGGAGAGCTGATTGGTTAAGTTCAAGGAGTTTTTAAATACAGCCAATCATTTGCTTCAAAAATTTATGAATTATTTATGAATGAAAGAACACTGCTATTGTTTCGCGTAAACGTAAGAAGTCTAAACATTATTATTTTTTGTAGGAAAATTTCTCTGTCTCTTCCTCGGAGTCTGCAGCGTATCATTCCAACAAGGATCGGCTGCTAAACCAAATCTAGATAC
Organism: Monochamus saltuarius; assembly: GCA_025584915.1. NCBI lineage: Eukaryota > Metazoa > Arthropoda > Insecta > Coleoptera > Cerambycidae > Monochamus > Monochamus saltuarius. The sequence goes on along the minus strand of CM046727.1, from coordinate 16,747,809 downwards.
AGTATTTCAGTGGTCGCAGCTAGAGTTTGATTACGAGTCTGAATATGATCGACAAGCCGATATCGACATGAAAGTGTTTATACCGGGACAGCCTGCCCCTATAGATACAGATGTGTATTATTCCGGTAAGAAGATCTCTGTTTTTGACTTGTTAATATACTTTTAAAATTTTAATGGTTTAAAGAAGCATAGCCACATACATACTTGTAATAGAACTTCATCACCAATCTTATCGTGTAACAACCTGAAGGTCTGCGGTGAGACGTTGTTAGGCACTACTATAAAAAAAGAAAGCTGTAGGCTAGTAAATCAAGTCTTCATATAACAGACAATTGCCTAACTTACAGGGGCACAAAGTTAAATGTGCCGTTGAAGGTGCTTATGGGCGGAGCCTGATAAAAGCTACACTGTGTGGCCGAACGTTATATCCTTAAAACTATTGCTTTGAAGCACCAGTGCCTTAAAATGATCACTTTAAAGCACTAGTGCCTTAAATTAAATGTCAAATTGTGACAGTAAATTTGCAATACATTTAATTTGTATTTTCTTTATTAACATGAATACTTATATTATTCACACAATTTGAAAAGTTAAATCGTTCCACAATTATACCACTATCAACTAAAACGACCGCATTCCAAGTTGACGTTTGACCAGAATCCGCTGATATTGATGGCACTGAAAGCAGTTTTCGGGCAATCGAATTTTTACTTTCCAACGAATCTTCGATGTATCCCTCGGCGACTGTTGAAGATTCCCATCCCCCATGCTGCTTAATTGTCGTTAAATTTGCTGCACTATCCGCTAGTAAGCTTGCCGACGTACGCCGAAAATAATGTCCAGTATAGAGGTTAGAATGTGGAAGTTGCAGAAATTTAGCAATAGCAGCAGAAACTTTTTCAAACGTATTTATTCCCACATTTGCTGGACGAAGAGCCATGTATCTCCGGTAAAAATCCAAATAAAATTCTTCAACGATAGTGAAATTTCGTGGAACCTTGGTTTTAGTATCTGATATCTTAACCAATATTGAACTGGAAGTGCCCACAATTTCCAAGTTGCCGAAAGTCAACTTTCAAAGCTCCTCTCTATGGCAGGCACCAAATATTCCCAAAATAGTAGCTACTTTCATCATAAGATACTAGTCATCCGGTGCATACTTCAAAAACTGTTCATTCTGGTCTCTGGTTAAGATCTTTGATATTTTGGGTTGATAACGTTCTCTTTGACGCTTCAGAAACGCAATGAGTTTAAAATGCTAAAATTACCAGATTTTTTATGACATTTTACACTTACTAGATCGTACTACAGTTAAATGTTTTTGTAACTATATCTTTGTGATAGTATATATGCATTTTATTTATTTCTGTCTTTTTATTAGTTTTATGGTTCTCAGAAGAGAGAAGTTTGATATTAGGTTTGTTTGCACAAGAGTTAGGGACTAGTTTGCAACTGACAGAAGTGTTCGCCCAACTACTTTTTGAGATTTATGCACTGAAACACAGCCACAACTTAACTGGTCGAATATTTCTAACAGCTTGAAGCCAATTCCTGACTTTTGTGAGAACGTGTTGATGATCTGTAGGTACCCTTACTGATCTGTGTGTATGTGTCATTTAGTTTGTATTTATGAATCTTTGCATCCTTTTTCTATATATTTTTTTAATATTCGACTGGCAGAAGTAATAAAATGGAAAATTTAACTTCAACATGAATAGTCATTAGATATAATCAAGTCGGAAACAGGTTAGTTTATTATTGAAAACTGAATTTAGTTCATGGAACATTTTTTATTTACCTTAGATGATATGTTTCTATTAAGAAACACTTACCAAAATCATAATATATAAAATCCTAACATAAAAAAATATAATAGAAGTGACAGATAAGTAATTACACTGTCCATAACCCCTTGTAACTAATGTATGTTGTGGTATGCTAACGACAAATCGTCTAAAATGTATGTTAATGAGTTGCGAATGCTTATAAGGTGCTTGAAAATAACAACAGGCATAAGGAAGGAAAGTGTATATCTCTTGATCAGAATAATTTGTTTTTCGGCACCATAAATATTAGTACCTACATAAGACAGTGTATTAGTATATATACATGCAAACCATATTATGTAAAAGTTAAAATTATGCCAACACTATTAACCGCTAACCATAAAATTGTACCTATTACTTGAATAGAATAACAATAATTTCATATTATAATGCGTTTTTCAATTATTAACACTGATAAATAAACGATTAACATATCTAATATAAGTATGTAAACAAAACTGATAAATTCTTTATAACAATTTAGGTAGTTCTTTTTCAACAATTACCAACATTTTATATGTTGGTGATTAAAAATTATTAGAAACTTGTTTAGAACTTTTAAAATTATTTCAAGAGTATTAAAACATTGGATTTTAACAAGTACAAGTTTCGATATAAATTTATTTAATGTTAATTTATAACATGTGCCTAAGAAATTCCTCATCATTAAATTTATTTATTTTCCGCACTAATGAATTGCTTAGTTTTATTGTCTTACTAATGAGTTGTCCCAATACTAAGGTAATTCAACTTTTATATGTAAATAATATTACGCACGTATCTATTTACTGCTCACTTTAAATACAGTGGCGGCTCGCTAGGTGACGAAAGGGACAACGGGGCTTCACCTAAAATTACCGGTTTTATGTACCAATTAAAATCATTTTAAATCTAATATAAATTTTGAAATTCATATTTCGATATTTAAAATGTTTTGTGTTTGTTTTCAAATACCCCTACAAAAACAAATCCAAAAGATTTAAAGTCAGGAGATCGTGGCGGCCATGATCCTCCTCGCCTTGGTATTAATGCTTGGACACGCTGTACATGGTACGGATATAATTGGGTCTCGTGTATGATACACCACACTGCTGCAATACGCCCTGAACGCCCTGAATCGTGTTTTCTACAATTCAGATGCAAATTTCCCGTGTAGCATTATACTTGCATTCACAGGACGTGGCAGAAAAAGTAACTGCACTTGGCTCATGTTTACCGGGAAATCGTTCTGTTAAAACATGTTCACTTCATCATAAATTAAAACGATATCAATCAATTCCGAGTTGCTATACACGTAGGGCTGACGGTAGCCGAGCGGCCAAGGCGGCAACGAATAGTTGTTGTCAGGGAAGCACGAGCTACCGGAAGTTGGTTCGAATCCAACACGGAACAGAATTTTTCTGTCCTACCCATGGATGTTTGTGATTGTTAAGGTGGAGGGTAGTGTAGGTTAGTAGGTAAAAAGGGCCAAATCTGGCCTAATTACCAGTAAGCTCAGTACCTTTACCTTTACCTTGCTATACACGTAACCAATTTTTGGCACTCTGGAAAAACTAATATAAACATTCACATCACAAAAGCGCTAATACTATAAGTAATCGGATTTCAATATTCAGAATCACCTAGCTAGAGACTACAGTAACCCAGCGATGTAAACGTTGAGAATAGTCATTTTTCATGACGTATCTATTCCCATTTGAATTCATTCAATGAATTTACAAGTGCAAAGGGATATTACGTCCACATCACTTTTAAAAATCGAAAAATATAGCAAAAGTAAATGGAACCGCAAAGTACTATGTCATTCTGCTGCACTTATTATAAAGTTCAAAAATTAATATAATCTTTATTAAAAATTCTATATTTGTTCTAACAAGTGGGGAATTATTAATAGTTTACATAGCTGTTCTGATGTAGGATATTGACCTCATTTTATATATTGAACAAATTGCAAACATAAACTTTCAAATTCATGAAACATTCATTTGTCAAATTGAAACAAGTAATGGAGAATATCAAAAGGAAACAATAATAAAAGAAATATATAACTTTCAGATTCATTTTTCATTCGGTTACTGTAATTCTTAGAATCAACAAATATTTGATAGGACTTATTGTAACGGATGAAACAGCTTGCTGATATTTTCCAGTCTATTTCACAATTACAACAAAACAAATTACTCAGAATAGTGAACAATGTCAACAATCCGTCTTCCCACACGAATTCTGTATTGAAAATACCGTAAGATATTGAACTACCGTATAATTTGATTATTTACGGTGACTAGACAACTAGGCGTGGTTTTTGGAAACGGACTACTACTTCTTAAAGTGATACGAAAGACAGCAAGTCAGTGTATGAAAACTTTCTAAACGGGCCACAACTTTCTACAGTCATGCACTTATATCTCAAATAAACTAAGTTCAGAGTTTAAGTTCTTTCAGGTTATTTCAGAAACTGAGACCTATTTCAGTATAACTATTATTATTTTACGTCGACTTTTTAGTAGTTTTACACACCTAGTTCTATTGACGTATACGGTGTGCCATTGAAAACTTGCCTGCAAGTTTTCCTTTTGATTCAAAAGCTACCGGACCCGTCCACTTTTTGTTTTGAGAAAAACATATTTTATGGATTTACGTATTTATCCTTCAAATCTCTACCCCTAAGCGGAAGTGACTTTCAAGTTTAAAATCTTAAATGGAAATTGGTATTCAATGTTACATCATTTTAAGGGGCAATCTTTTTCAACGCCTTTTAGGTTCTTAATTTTAGTTCAACTGTTCTCAACAAATTGAAGGTTGAGATCATTAAATTCACTTTAAGGGTAAATGAGTTTGATGATCTAAACCTTTAATTTCTCAAGAATAGATCATGCTTTTATTTTATTCGCCTATCAATCCATTATTAAAATGTTTCCTTTAAAAAGATTGTTTCATGAGCATCACATAATATGGAAGAGTCCCTTTTTGTTGAAATATTAATCTTCTGCATGATAACGATTGTCTTGCTACGTGATACGTCAGTTAAAGGTGGGATTAATGAAGTTTTGTAACAAACTCAAATACATTTCTTTGATTAAATTTAAATGCGCCACCAGTGCGATGTGATCATAATTTCTGTTCAAACGTTTAATTTTTCTAGATGCTGGGCATGTACCTCATGAAATATTCTTGGATTGTTGTTGTCCAACCAATAACGTCAGTTATACTCTTTTTCGAATATCCTACAAAAATTTCTTACTAATGAACGGTACACAACTAAAATACATTAGGTTAGATGTTAGATGTTGTGTATCTGCACATGTGCAACAGACATTACATGAAAATTTCAGTATAATTTCATAACAAATTTAGTATAAAAGTAAATAGTTTCAAAGTAGTATATTGTATTAACACATTATTCTTGAAATGTCCTAATTTTATTACATAAACACATATAATTGATATTTCTTTAATATATAATGTAAATTAAAAATTGCCAATATATATTATGTAAAAAAGCACAACAAAACATGAAAATTTCGACCCATCTTATCAGTGTAGGACAACTGAGAAAAAATAACATAAGATTGTCACAACTGCAAAAATAATTTATAATAAACGATGTTTCTTTAGAGAATTAACGCATTTGGGATTTGATAATTAAAATAAGTATTCATCTAATTATTACATCAAAATATTTAATTAAATTCTCATTTTTAAAACCTGCTTCAAATGGTTTTAAGTTTGTATTAAGGCAAGAATATGGATTTTTCCTTAAACACGTTTTACTATCCAAAAGTTTTTCTTGAGACAATTTCCTTGACTCCTTCTGCCTTTCCAGCCTAATAATTTTACAGTTTACAATTCTCTTGAATTTAGTAATGTAGCCACATGTGAAAGCAAAAATCCTCTATCTATAGGATCAAATGTGTCAAGTAACGTTACTTCTGTCAATGCATTTTTTAAATTATATTTTCTATTCCCATAAGCTTTGGGTTTGCTAGCGAATTTTGTTTTAATTTCCATAACCAAATTAATTACACTTGTTCAGGAATATTCGTTTGAAAATTTTCTTGAACTTGAAAACAATCAGCTGACCACGAATTCGTCAGATTTAATTTTCACTGCGCATACTTCAAACAAGAAAATTGCAATTTGAGCAACGGCTTTTACATTTTCAAATTTCCATATTGTTAATGAAATTATTGCTAATCCCTGAACATATTTTCTTCTGACTTGATATACTTTTTCGTAAAATCATGGTATAATAATGACATTTCGTTTTTCATTTCATTATTGAAATGACAGTCTTTTATGCGTAAAAGTAAAATAAAATAACTTAATTTTAAATTATTTATTTATTATAAATATTAATAACACAATCTTTCAAATCAGATAATTGGTCACTAGGTGAACAATATATCATTTTCTTCACTTCGTATAACTTCAATATTGGAAGAAGATACCTGCATTGCAATGAAAATGGTATTTTCTTTCTCCCCGAGAATTTTTCTTGCTATCGTCTGCTTATTTTGTATGAAATTTTCTTTGCACCCCTCTGCCACAGAAGTCGAACACCAACCTCCGTGTCTCTTGACCATCGATATGTTGGCACCTGCATCTGCAAGAAAGGTTGCTGATCAGCGCCCAAAGCAGTGCTCAGTACATTCAGCAACATTGGATAATTTAAGAAATTCGGCAATCTTTTTAGGAATTGAACCAATGTTTTTTATACCCACTGTTTGGGTAGTATATTTTTAATTCCTGTACGTGCTAAAAAGATCGGTTGTGGGGGATGGACGTAGACTTGCATATTTGCGGAAAATTTCCAAAGTTTCCTTCTATGTCTCCTTCTGGTATTGTAAATAATCTAGGAATATTAGTTTTGGTATTGGGAATAGTCACTTTCATAAACGACTGAGCATCTTTAATGTTCTCTGTACGTAAATAAGTTAATTCTTCTCTCCTACAGGCTCCAAATATACCAACAATCAAGACAACTTTTTGAAATAAGTCTTTTCATCATCTGCCTCTTTAATAAACCTTTCAACCTGTTCCTTGGAAAATATTCTGGATTTTTTGGGTTTACAACCACTTGATTTACTTTTGAGGAAAGCAATAACATTGGTATATTTACTAATATCCATATTTTTATTCAATAAATTGCAATAATTACTCCATAATGTAGAGACTGCACATTTTAAAGATAACTGGGACAGTGTTTTTAGGCTTTCACGGCCAGTGCTGTAATTTGATACATGGTGATTTTCCGGGTTGTTGTGCCGTGACCTCGGAAGCATGGGATGCGACCAGTTACAGCGGCGGCTACGGAACGCCTCGGAGCACCATTATCCGAGGAAGGGTTCCGACCGCAACAGTCGTAATACCAACAATAAGAACCGAAATCAATATATAGACGGGCCCAGAGACACCGATAGTGGGTCTGTCCCCACAGAGCCTAGCCCGAGAACAACCAGGGCAGGTAAAAGAATCCCGGCTAATGCTAGGGATGTGCATTTTAACTCTGTTTCTCTTAGCTTACCGAGGTCACCGCACAATAACCCGGAAAATCATCATGTATCAAATAACTGGGACAAGTACGCTAGATTATCTTCATTATTTTGCATAAGTTTTTTTGGTACAATTTCTTCGATTTCTGAGGAATCAATGGACATATGGCGGCTTCTGCCTCATTTTCTATTTCAGAATTTTCAGTCACTAGAATCTGCATCACACATACTGCAGTTTTATGAAAAATGTTCACAAACGTTCACATATTTCAGAATTTTTTAAAATAACTATAGTTTGAAAAATCGTATTATAGCAACTGCTCCATAGTAACAATCTTATAGGCAACTTAGTTAAAGTTGTTTAAATAAAATAGTCTAGCGATCATATTAGCAAATGCAATCAAAGATTATGTAGAAAGTATTTTGATTGTTTATTTGACGATTTTACGAAAAATCTTGTTTGATACATGTTGCGAAATAATTAATTTGCAACTTGTATCGAAAATAGTTATTTATATTACCATGTATTTTATACACTATAAATTTATTCTGCAAATTGAATTTCAAATAAATAAAACACTAATTCCGAACTTCTGTATTTTAAATTTTATTGTGTTGTTGAATGAATGTTTTTCATATAATTGTTTTAAGCGATGATATGATATGTATTATTGTTTTTTAGTCCTGAAGAAGTTTTTAAATAAAAATGAAACATTGACTTTATTTTTAAAATCCAATAGTATTTGATTATACTGACAAATTGTTTAAATAAAATACTGTTTCGTTTTTACAGAGGACAATCGACATAACAAAATTTTTATTACCATACCAAGATTCCAACCCGGACTACCTATAGCTTTGGGCACCGTTTCCAGTAAAATGTACAAAGGAAATCCAGTTATAACACCCTATCCCTCATGGAAATGGCACAGGAGTCCTCAAAGTTGCGCAACTGACCGTATGGTGTCGGTATATCGTGTTCTGGTAAGTTTCCGCAATAGTTAGTTTTGCGTAAATGTCAATATAAAAAATTGTTACAGTGTGTAGTTTACTTGCAACAGTTAAAGAGATATTTATCTCTCTGAGTTGATCTACGTGCGTTAACTTAAAGAAATTTGCGTCTATACAGTTGGGGAGCTCCAAATTAAATTGATTGCAATAAGATAATGTAGCAAAATGATTTTATATTCGTAATCTTTAAGTTATTTAATCCATGAAATCGTAAATATCCGCAAAGATTTTCTATCAGTGCCTAATTTTACTGGTCATTCCGATTGTTATTTCAATTTGATACTACATTATATGTCTCTCATTAGTATATATTGTGAAAGGGCACTTTACCAATGACTTAGCAAATATTGTTATAAAATTTAAAATAGCAAACCCGTATAAAAGTTGTATATATTTTTCTGAATTTTATAGTGACGTGTTTAAAGAAACAGTCGCGTCTTATCGCCGTATTTCTCACCCCAAATTAATGATCAAATTTGTGGTGTTTTTTAGGTACAGAAATCTTGAAAATATAAAACTCCTAGAACAAAAGTCAAATATAAAATTATTGATGTTTTGTTTATCCACTTTTACTATTCATCTCAAATAATATAGCTTTCAAAATGCATTTGTATGACACACATTTTTTTGCGATTCTAACCCTACATTTTAACAATTCTTATACACAAAACTGAACAATCTTATATGCATAACTATGTAAGTTTATATTATACCTAACAATATTTACATCTACAGTTGAATTAAAAAAAAACAAACGTATTTTGAAGGATTTATGTACCTAAAAATTTGTTGGTTAGATCACTTTCTGCCGTTATATATTCGTTTTGCTTCGGTATCTTTGAATATTCGCTAGTGGCATGAGATAACGTTCCTGTTATTTGCTTAACTGTATATTATTCAGTTCTTAAATGTCTTCTTGTAGAAAACACTATTTAAAGGGTACGCCTCCCTTAAGGAAATATAACCCAAGCGTATATATATTTTTAGATATTTGAAATTTACTATTAGGTTTTATAGCTACAAATTTTGTATTTGCCACTTTTTCCTTACGCGAGTAATAATCCAGATAAATCTTATTACAAAATGTAGTGTAACAACGCAGGCGCTCTGTCACGTCTACCAATACCGGATAAAACTGACTGACAGCACTTAGGCCCTATTGAACCCTTTGTACGTCCTCCCATTAAGATATTAATCGACCTGAGCGGCTAACCAGCCTGTCAAAGAGAAAATGGTGGCGTTGCTCAGGGAGATCTTTCTCATGTAAGCTATCGTTCTCCCAACACGAACTATCTTGTTGATGAGACCACATTGCACTCACAAAGTGGATGAAGTACGGTGTCGTCTTCCTGCTCGCAACCTCTACAAAAACATGTTTCACACTTCCCCGTATAATAAAGGTGTTCAGTTTGAATACCTGTCACCAGGCGAAGATTTGTCTTAAACATGACTAGGTACTTTTTGAATGTATCCTTGAGGGTATTCTATGAACTCCTTAGCAAATTGACAGCTATTGGTTTCATCTCACGGGTTTCTAAATTCTTTGTGGATTTCCTCCTTTTTAATTTCAATAAAGCTGACAACGGAAGCATACTAGAGGGATCAGGTTCAAATATATTGTCAGTCTTTATTGCCATTGCATCACTCGTGTCACTTTATCCAGCATAGCTGCTGTAGCCGCTAGAGGGCACTGCCAGTGCCTAGTGGCATACTGATCTAGTTGTTTCTATGATTACGTAAAATCAGTAGCGGTTATCTACTATCAGCTTTTTATGCAGAATTCGAAAATCTGCATGAAATTTATTCGGAATTGTATTAAACAGGGCCGAGGATATTTTAGCCCTATATTTTTTTTATTAGAAATTGTTTTTGAATCGAACCACAGAAATTCAAAATCTAATGTATTTTACGTTAAACATATACCCTTGTTCGACGATAAAATTCACCGTTTTCGAGTAAAATAGGCTTTAATGCATCATATACTGGCGTCAAGAATTCAGACGTCTTACCGCGGCTGACGTTACACATTTGTTGCAAACTTTTAATGTATTATATAGTTTTATTACTATCAGTTGCAGTTTCTTAAATATTTTGATGAAACTATAATGAATTATCCTTTCGTATGACGTAAGTCGTCTGAATTCTTGTCGCGAGTATATCTAATTGTTCCAAGGTATGCCAAGTCTTTATGAAAAAAGGACACATGAATCTATCTTTGGTATATTACGTGTTGCACGTAAATGTTGCAAATTGTAAAAGCTTGCTTCAAATAAGTAGATCAAATGTATTTTATGTTCTTAGAAAGTTTTTCCCATAAAATTACTTAATGCTATTCTTATTTTTTAGATAGATGAATGTGATCGTCTTTGGGTGCTGGATACAGGAAAATTATTAGAAGAACAGACGTGTCCACCGCAAATTATGGCATTTGATTTAAAAACGGTTTGTAGGAATTATTTTATTCTTGGATATTATGTTTTATTGGATGTGTTAAATTTCCGTGAACTATGTAGGTACTCATAAAAAGATAATATACAACAGCAACAAGCTTATTCTAAAATTCAGCTCTATGAATTACTTACGCGGTCCAACAAAATGTTGATGCCTTAATCAGACATTCTTTTATAATTTGGTAAATCCAAATCCGCCGCAAAATTGCTTTAGTATTTGAAGACAGTCTAACCTCAAAGTATCAAAAAAGACAACTTTCAGTGATATTTGAGATAATGTTAGAACAGCGTTTTTCTTTCATTTCTGCTACTGCTATCATAGTTTGTTTCATTCCAATTTATTTTTCTCAAGATATGCTAATTTCAAACTAGATTATCTATTTCGGAAGCATTAAGCATCTTAGCCTAATGTCCCATTCTAAAATATTTTAAACAAACTTTTTTAATGTTCTTTGCAAAACCTTTATCAAAAAATACAGGTCAAATAATCCCAATATGTATCCAATTTTTTGCATGTAATTCTAAACACTCTGCTCCTATGTCTTTTCTTTCATATAGTTAAAAACAGGTATGGGTAAAAATATTAAAAAAGTATTGTCTGACGCTATTTATTTGTGGCATAATTTTAGTTTTTCTTTAGTTTTGTTGGGTTTCTGCCACACTTCTGAAAAAATAATAAAGATTAATTAAATAAGCCCTTGCGCCAAACGGAACAGTCAAGGGTTATTTTCGAAACTAAGTTTGCCTAACCAAAAAATCTCACACTGTTACTTACTTCTTCTTGATACAACTGTAGCCAACAATAGAAAATAATAATATGCTACCATTTTTAGATGTTTTAATTAAAAAACAAGATAATTCTGTAGAAACAAGTGTTTATAGAAAACAAACTCACACCAATCGATATTTAAATTTTAGATCTAACCATCACATCGATATTAAGAAAGGTGTTGTTAAATGTTTATATGATAGGGCAAAATTAATTTCATCAAACAATGATATTTTCAATAACGAACTAAAATTTATTAAAAATGTCTTAATAAATAATGAATACCCAAATTTTGTTGATAGAACATTCAAAAATATTACAGATAAAACGAATACTGTAAGACAAATAAAGGAAATTAATCATACAATTAAAATTCCATACATTCCTATATTATCAGAAAAGTTAAGAAGAATCGGTAATGAATTTAATATTCGAACAGTTTTTCAGACAACTAATACTTTACGATCAATTTTGTCTAAAACACGTCCAAAAAATGATATACAAAATTCAAAAAATTGCATCTACAGTATACCTTGTGAATGCAATAAACATTATGTTGGGGAAACGTCTCGGCCTATGAACATTAGAGTTGAGGTACATAAAAATGACATAAAGAAACGGGAATTTGATTCAATGGGGTTCGGCAAAAATTTTAGAAAAGGAAGATAACGCAACAAAAAGAAAATTAAAAGAGACCGCGATTATTTTGTTGAACGGAGATAAGTGTGTGTCTAACTGTTCAGTTAACATCGATCATTGTTGGCTACAGTTGTATCAAGAAGAAGTAAGTAACAATAAAATAAAAATCATTTAACATCTCTATGGAAGCAGGTAAACAAATTTTAAACTGTCAAACTTGACATACGTTTAAAAAAATTTTTACTACGATTTTGAGAACGAAAACAGAGAGTTTTTCGAAACGTCAATAACACGGAAGTGCGCGATAGTGATGTGATTTTTGTTATTTTTACTTATCTGCTTTTTTCAGTGTGAGATTTTTTGGTTAGGCAAACTTAGTTTCGAAAATAACCCTTGACTGTTCCGTTTGGCGCAAGGGCTTATTTAATTAATCTTTATTATTTTTTCAGAAGTGTGGCAGAAACCCAACAAAACTAAAGAAAAATTAAAAAAGTAACTAAATGTTACATTTCTGAAGATATAAACCAAACTTCACTTCACGATTTGGGACATTTTATAATTCTTATTGAAATCATAAAATGGGTCAATTGGACCACAGCAAATTTTATGGTTTTAAAGAGGAATAAGGGTACCAGAGAGCTACATAGAAAAAACATTTAGTTTGCAAAACGTAATTATATTTTCATAATCTTATAAATAAGCAAAACTAACACTACATACAACTCGAAGCAGTTTTTCAATTTCCGGCGAGGTCCTGTGTTTTTTACTGTATTTTAAGCTAATATAAATCAAATCTCCTACAATTCCTATCAATAAAATCATATGTATGCTTTCTGATATCAAACATCTAGGTATGCTAATGAACAATTCCACAGACAAAGCTTTATTCAATAATAATTATCTAAAGAAACTAATCTATCTAAATTTACTAACATGGTTTAATGAGAACACTCTATAAATATCTAACTTCACTTTTGACAGTGGGAACTGTGTTTGTTATTAAATTGTTTTTTATTGTTTCGTCACCTTAGAGACCTAAGAACTCCTCTTCAATATATCTATATAAAAAATAAAAAAATTCTCATGAAATGACCCAATATTATTTTTATATAATTCAAAGGATGGCATATATTTTTAATGAAAAAACGGATTATAAAATAATAGGAGTAATTTAAAGAAACTTTCATTTACTTACACAATTTTATTTTCTCAATTTAGATTATGTGGTTTTTAGATGCAGTATGGCAATAAATAATGCATATTATTATTATTGTACATTAATTAATTCATGTATAATTTTAAAAGCTCTAATGATCTATTTATACGTGTAAATCAATGATGATTAAAGAAGAAAAATATTGTCATTAAGTCCACCGAATACATTACGCTTCTGTTAAAAATAAATAAATATAATATGCATAAACAATTCCGAAAAATTCAAAATAAATCATACCTGCCAAATAAATATGAAATCAATACAGGTATTATACAATTTGATATAAACATAGTATTTTTTTATTAAGTGTCTATTTGGAAAGCAAAATGTTCCTGAACATAGATATATCTACTATTTGAAATACTTAAAATACCTACTTTTAATTAATGGAAACAATTATTTCAATTCTGTTAATAATTTTTTAATACCAGGTACAAACTACTAAATATGAACATATGGTACCAATTCATTATACATACCTGCTATGTATAAATGTAAGAAAAATATTAATTAATAATCAAAACTTTTTTTTATATATATTTTCAGGTATTAACAATATTGTGTGAAACTAACTACTCTGTGGGCTAAAGCCCCAACCAGCGTTGAATTACACACACAATATCTACCCATATATATTCTTTATTATTAGCGTTTGTAACATTTTATTATTATTTTATTAGATTAAAATACCTTCCTAAAACAGTAAAAAAACTTATTTTCTAAACACATCTACCAGATTCTCGTATTCTCACAAAATTTGTAAATTTTCTACACATTCCATATTTTACTTAATCATAACACGGTTATATTACAATAATAATACGGAGTAGTAACATTATATTCTGGTATCAATAAGACCTGAAATATTCATACAAGAAAGCAAAATTGTATCTGAACATTTTTTGTGATTATTATTTTTCTTATAACTGCTATAAGAAATAGTTTAAGAAATCCGAAATCCAATTAACTGATTTTTCTCAGTGTAGAATCCGTAATTAAAGTATCGCAGTTTACTTTTGCCCCCTGTATATATTTTTTTAGATCCTAAAATGAAAAACGATGACTATATTTTCGTGTATAATGTTCACTCAACAACATAATTAATTGTGGTACGTTCATTTAAGGTGCTGTTAATATAATAACTAACAAATTGTAGCTCCCAATTTCATACTGCGATAGAGAACAGGTATTTCTATTGCGGCGACAAAATCCCAGCCATTTTCACGGCAATTTAATTTCATATCTGGTACAGAATTAAACTTGGTCATGAAAATGTTTCGAACAAAATGTAAAACATACATTACTTACAAGTGATATTTCTTCCTTTCGTTACGCCTCTATCGATTCCAGTTGCCAATGCTGACAGTCGTCCTTGCAAGAGCATCTAAAGTCATAAAATAAGTGCTGTTATATTCATCTGAAAGTTCGTTCAAGGACATATTGCAAAATAAGTTCAAGTTCGCTTCCGCAATAATTTTAATAGAAAATAACGATAAACATTTATGTAATATTGGAAAATAATAATTATGTGTATTACTCTAGTAATTTTACGCCAATCATATAATAATGTCGTTTAAATACCAAATTAAATAGTCACTATAATCAGTTACAATAATTGTTAGACACACTGGGAAAGATAAATATTTCATAGTAAGTACAAGCACGCACCGAATAATTTTTTATGTGCTGTAATATTGTAACAATGTGATAAAAAATCAGATACTTCTGAAATGTTAAATTGTCTAATTCTATGTAGGACTAAATTAAATTAAAAATGTACAGGGATACAGGAAAAGTTAATTAAGGCATTAAACCAATTCTTTTAACAAATGGCTTTATGTTATATATGCCTTGGGTTATGTGATACAGCTACTGTACGCTTACCAAACATTTTTCTTTGCTCCAACAGTGCTTTCCAACAGTGACATTTGAAATAGAATTCAATTTTTATTGTTCAAAGCACAAAATATATGGTTTAGATACTGTTTAGACGATTCCGAGAACGAGTTAGGAAAGGTTGAAACCACAAATTCCCAGCTGTGCATGCATAATACATTAAATATTTAATTTTTAATATAAAATCATTAGTTCACTAATGCAGTATAATTAAAAACTTCTTATGATCGAGGCTTAAACTTGATACGTTTTTGAGCGCACTTGTTGCATGCATTTTATGTTTGTTTGGAAGGAATCTTACAAATACACACAGTGGACCTTAAATAAGTACAAATATTTTAAGCAGCAGTGCAGTTCACTGTGTAGAACACATCATTAATAGTTTTTTTACATAAAAATCAGGAATATAAAAGTCAAATTTTAAATAAATTTCGCGATTTTTCAAAACTTGTTGAGGACCGCTGATCCGGGAGTAGATGTGATTTCCACAACGTTGCCCGTGTTACACTAATCCATCTACTTCGCCTTGCCATTCCTATACCTCAGCAATAAATTGAAAATATAAACCAGATTCTCTACTCACAATCATATTTTTTCAGAATTTGTTCATTATCCATTTTTACTACACTCTAACTGATTTATAACAATACGTTATCGTTATCACTATCACTGATTATCACTACTTGACAGTTATGCTTTTAGTATGTCAACCTTTTCACTCATGAATAATATGCCACATTTTATTTAATCACACTGTAGTTCATGAAGAATATTAATTAAATACACAAGACACTGCCCGTAAAAATAATAAAACGATTTAAATACGTCTTATACGTTAGTGCCGCAACTTTTAAAACAGATGCGTCAAGCAGTGTATTACTTAAAGAAGCCATTAGTTTATTTGGTTTCAGAAGATGCAAAAGTATATAATATTAACCTTCAATTTACGTGTATTGAAATTATCAAATCGCTTTATTACATATTTTGTTTCCACTTGTAATTTACACAGCTTATTTCTTTGCGCTGGACCATACTTGTGATGCGGTATCAACATCAACATAACCTCTTTGTCGACCTCGACTATCAATCTTAGATAGTGGGGTTGGTACGGGACATTTCACCTACTGCTCGTGACATCTACTTGTTACCTGTGCCTACGACACTAGTTTCTTTTTTGTATGCGATCAGTTGACACGGCTTTTAAATATTTTACTTTGCCACATACTTCAAGCTAGTTATTTTGTTATTCCATGTTTTGTGTTTATTTTTAAAATCTGTTTCACCCACTACGAAGTACGAAATGGTTGGCACGGACACGTTGTTTGAGGTTATGTGGCGAAAATTCACTCTAAGGTGTTATTTGAAAATCACCGTTTTTTTGTTATTCTTCATAAAATAACTAAGAATTATAATTTGTGATAATCTTTCTATATTGTCTAAAGCTATTTATTTGTGGCATAGTTTTAGTTTTTCTTTAGTTTTTTTGGGTTTTTGCCACACTTCTGAAAAAATAATAGAGATTAATTAAATAAGCCCTTGCGCCAAACGGAACAGTCAAGGGTTATTTTTGAAACTATGTTTGCCTAACCAAAAAATCTCACACTGAAAAAACAGATAAGTAAAAAATAACAAAAATCACATCACTATCGCGCACTTCCGTATTATTGACGTTTCGAAAACCTCTCAAAATATTAAACGTATGTCAAGTTTGACAGTTTAAAATTTATTTATCTGCTTCCATAGAGATGTTAAATGATTTTTATTTTATTGTTACTTACTTCTTCTTGATACAACTGTAGCCAACAAGGATCGATGTTCACTGAACAGTTTGACACACACTTATCTCCGTTCAACAAAATAATCGCGGTCTCTTTTAATTTTCTTTTTGTTGTGTTATCTTCCTTCTCTAAAATTTTTGCCGAACCCCATTGAATTAAATGACCGTTTTCCCAAGCGTGTTCGCAAATTTTGGTTTTCAAATTCCCGTCTTTTTATATAATTTTTATGTTCCTCAACTCTAACATTCATAGGCCGAGATGTTTCTCCAACATAGTGTTTATTGCATTCACAAGGTATGCTGTAGATGCAATTTTTTGAATTTTGTATATCATTTTTTGGACGCGTTTTAGACAAATGATCGCAAAGTATTAGTTGTCTGAAAAACTGTTCGAATATTAAATTTATTACCGATTCTTCTTAACTTTTCTGATAATATAGGAATGTATGGAATTTTTATTGTATGATTAATTTCTTTTATTTGTCTTACAGTGTTCGTTTTATCTGTAATATTTTTTAATGTTCTATCAACAAAATTTAGAGGGTATTCATTATTTATTAATACATTTTTAATAAATTTTATTTCGTTATTAAAAATATCATTGTTTGATGAAATTAATTTTGCTCTATCATATAAACATTTAACAACACCTTTCTTAATATCGATGTGATGGTTAGATCTAAAATTTAAATATCTATTGGTGTGAGTTTGTTTTCTATAAACACTTGTTTCTACAGAATTATCGTGTTTTTTAATTAAAACATCTAAAAATGGTAGCATATTATTATTTTCTATTTCCAAAGTAAATTTTATTGTTGGTTCTTTATTGTTAATATCATTTAAAAATTCATTTAATTCTGTAACAGTAAAAGGCCAAATTGCAAAAATATCATCTACATATCTCCACCAGATAGTTGGTTTTTTATTTATATTTTGAATATAATTTTATGGATTTTTTTGAAGAAAATTATATTCAAAATATAAATAAAAAACCAACTATCTGGTGGAGATATGTAGATGATATTTTTGCAATTTGGCCTTTTACTGTTACAGAATTAAATGAATTTTTAAATGATATTAACAATAAAGAACCAACAATAAAATTTACTTTGGAAATAGAAAATAATAATATGCTACCATTTTTAGATGTTTTAATTAAAAAACACGATAATTCTGTAGAAACAAGTGTTTATAGAAAACAAACTCACACCAATAGATATTTAAATTTTAGATCTAACCATCACATCGATATTAAGAAAGGTGTTGTTAAATGTTTATATGATAGAGCAAAATTAATTTCATCAAACAATGATATTTTTAATAACGAACTAAAATTTATTAAAATGTATTAATAAATAATGAATACCTCCAAATTTTGTTGATAGAACATTAAAAAATATTACAGATAAAACGAACACTGTAAGACAAATAAAAGAAATTAATCATACAATAAAAATTCCATACATTCCTATATTATCAGAAAAGTTAAGAAGAATCGGTAATAAATTTAATATTCGAACAGTTTTTCAGACAACTAATACTTTGCGATCATTTTTGTCTAAAACGCGTCCAAAAATGATATACAAATTCAAAAATTGCATCTACAGCATACCTTGTGAATGCAATAAACATTGTGTTGGAGAAACATCTCGGCCTATGAATGTTAGAGTTGAGGAACATAAAATTATATAAAAGACGGGAATTTGAAAATCCAAAATTTGCGAACACGCTTGGGAAAACGGTCATTTAATTCAATGGGGTTCGGCAAAAATTTTAGAGAAGGAAGATAACACAACAAAAAGAAAATTAAAAGAGACCGCGATTATTTTGTTGAACGGAGATAAGTGTGTGTCAAACTGTTCAGTGAACATCGATCCTTGTTGGCTACAGTTGTATCAAGAAGAAGTAAGTAACAATAAAATAAAATCATTTAACATCTCTATGGAAGCAGATAAATAAATTTTAAACTGTCAAACTTGACATACGTTTAACATTTTTAATACGATTTTGAGAACGAAAACAGAGAGGTTTTCGAAACGTCAATAATACGGAAGTGCGCGATAGTGATGTGATTTTTGTTATTTTTTTACTTATCTGTTTTTTCAGTGTGAGATTTTTTGGTTAGGCAAACATAGTTTCAAAAATAACCCTTGACTGTTCCGTTTGGCGCAAGGGCTTATTTAATTAATCTCTATTATTTTTTCAGAAGTGTGGCAAAAACCCAAAAAAACTAAAGAAAAAATAATCTTTCTAACAGTGTACAATGGTATTAACTTCTGAACTGTGGATAACTGTTTAAATAGTTGATATTTCAGTAAGTAGGTGAGCCTTTATGCACGTTTATGGATAATTGTTGGAAACATTGAACAAAGCAACTTCTTAAACACTTTAATTGATAGTATCGAACGTGCGGAAATTTATATTATATATTTATGGTAATTTTACTTTATTTATTGTTAAAAACAAGTGTTTTTAAATTATAAACAATCGCAAAAATTGAATTTACGTTAAACAATTATTTATCTTATAGACGATATGGCAACCTCGCCTTCAGTAAATCATATGGTTTATTTTATTAGGTTATGTCAGTGGTCTATCTGGTCAGAGGTCCTCAAAATGTGGGTATTTAAAAAAAATAATATCTTCCTAAATATTTTAAATTTTTAAAAATGACTCGCTAGACTTATTATATATTTGTACTTATTTAAGGTTCATCCTGTATATTGAAAGGTCAGAACATGTGTCTGGCGGCAATAATCACATAATAATTAAAATATTAACAATAAATTAGAATAGAATGTAAACAAAACCACGTGGCTAAACGCCGTTAAGCTCGGTTTAAGATTTCGTAGATAGTAGGTAATACTGTGCAAATTCCACGATGATGGAAGCGGGTTTTATATAAACATAATCGGACGCGTCCATTATTTTCAATTTTTAACATTACCACAATTATTAGTGGTGATGTGGTGAACTTACCGCATTGAACATAATTTAGGTATTTTTTTGTTTACAATATAAATCCGTTTGTGGAAATTACGGCGACAATGCTGTTGGTTACTTCCCTATAGAGGGCTTTACTTGAGATATTTTTAAAATTATGCCATCTGATTTCACCTTAACTACTTGTTTTAATTTGAAAAATAATAAATAAAAGTTTACATATTTCTTTAAATTTATTTATTAATTTAGAGCCTGAAGTCAGCTTGCCGTAACTATATGTACTCCCATTCCTTCTTCCCGCTTGTCGGCTCCAATGGATGTGGCTTTACATGTATCAATGAAAGAGCATAGAGAAATTATTATTAAATAATATTTAGTTTTTCTATGTGAAAAGTAAATATTCGTGTAATGTATAATTGTTTTAAATTACTTGAAAAGCTGACATACGAATTTGTTTTCTGTTAAATCCTGCATTTCATTTTTTTGCTTAGCAGAAATATAGTAATAGCGTTAGATATTTAACTCAAGAGTGGATAATTTTTATTAAACAAATATGGCTGTGAATAAAATATTTTTTTTTTTAATCAATCAATCAATTCTGAAACTTGATATTAACGTCGCTGTTACAATTTGTATGTAACTAATCAAGTTGGTGCATCATTTTTAGAATCAACTGATCCACAGATATGATATACCATCAAAAGTACTGGAGTCTCGTTCAACACTGGTAACGCCTATAGTTGACATAAGGAACAAACAATGTGGAGAAGCATTTGTTTATATAGCTGATTGCCAGACCTATTCAATCATTGTACACAATGTAAAAACTGGTGCTTTCTGGCAAGTTACGGATAAAACAATGTATCCTTATCCCAACTACGGAACATTCAACATAAAAGGCAAGTACTTAAAATTGGATGTTTCAAACTATTTTAATTTAGAAAGTTCTAATCTGTCAAAATGGACCAAATGATAAATTATTTGGTTATCACACGCGAATAAAAAAGTATGATCTTCGGCATATTTCAGTTGCTTTCAATCGACAGCATTTGTATAATTTAAAAGATATGTGAATATGTTACGGTTACGATAGATAGCTTGCATGCAAACCCCTTTCCCGGACTACCGCCACCACCGTTCAAAGATATTTTATATTCACTCTCGCTTAAAGTTTCCCTCCTGCCGACGCACTTCCTTTTTCTCACAAACCCGGTTATCGCTGGTTTGCCGGCGAAGCATCAGTTTGGTATGGATTTAAAATGTTTCTACTATAAATGGGTAGTATTATTTATATCTGAAACAATGCGATATATAATCTTCATTGTATATCATACAGGTGTGTCTATTGACTTCGATCTATTGATCAATCGAAGATAGGAAATATTCGCATGCGCCTATAATATACAGTACCGGAAGACAAGACCAAGACAAGACCAAGACAAGACCAAGACAAGACCAAGACAAGACCAAGACAAGACAAGACCAAGACAAGACCAAGACAAGACCAAGACAAGACCAAGACAAGACAAGACCAAGACAAGACCAAGACAAGACCAAGACAAGACAAGACCAAGACAAGACCAAGACAAGACCAAGACAAGACCAAGACAAGACCAAGACAAGACCAAGACGAGACCAAGACGAGACCAAGACGAGACCAAGACAAGACCAAGACAAGACCAAGACAAGACCAAGACAAGACCAAGACAAGACCAAGATAAGACCAAGACAAGACCAAGATAAGACCAAGACAAGACCAAGAGCAAGACAAGACCAATACAAGACCAAGACAAGACCAAGACAAGACCAAGACAAGACCAAGACAAGACCAAGACAAGACCAAGACAAGACCAAGACAAGACCAAGACAAGACCAAGACAAGACCAAGACAAGACCAAGACAAGACCAAGACAAGACCAAGACAAGACCAAGACAAGACCAAGACAAGACCAAGACAAGACCAAGACAAGACCAAGACAAGACCAAGACAAGACCAAGACAAGACCAAGACAAGACCAAGACAAGACCAAGACAAGACCAAGACAAGACCAAGACAAGACCAAGACAAGACCAAGACAAGACCAAGACAAGACCAAGACAAGACCAAGACAAGACCAAGACAAGACCAAGACAAGACCAAGACAAGACCAAGACAAGACCAAGACAAGACCAAGACAAGACCAAGACAAGACCAAGACAAGACCAAGACAAGACCAAGACAAGACCAAGACAAGACTAAGACAAGACCAAGACAAGACCAAGACAAGACCAAGACAAGACAAGACCAAGACAAGACCAAGACAAGACCAAGACAAGACCAAGACAAGACCAAGACAAGACCAAGACAAGACCAAGACAAGACCAAGACAAGACCAAGACAAGACCAAGGCAAAACCAGACAAGATCAAGACAAGACCAAGACAAGACCAAGACAAGACCAAGACAAGATCAAGACAAGACCAAGACAAGACCAATAAAATGCCAAGACAAGATTAAGACAAGTTCGAATTGCAAGACAAGACAAGACCTTTTTATAATTTTCCAAGATTGATTGTTTTAGACAATACTGACCATGAAAATATCAATATGTTCCCTACTCATAACACAAAAATGTATTTCTTTCTATCTTATTGTAAGCAAGAGGAAACATTTGTACTTTATGAACCTGTACCCGTTATACATGTATTAAATTATCGCAGTACTAAATTTTCATATACAAATAATACAGCCAAGAGTAAGAAATAAGTAAAGCAAAACATCTATCAACAATCGCACACCAGTGGTGGCGAAAAATCTGGTTCTTTCGATTTGAACATATTTTTTCAATGGGTCCCTTGGGATTGAAATTTGAAAAAAAATTACTTCTTGACAATTAAGTTTTAAGAAATAACCATTAGCTTATATTCTGATACAGAAAATTATTTAACAGTTCTTTAATTTCATTTCAGGTGACAGCTTCGACCTTATGGATGGCGTACTAGGAATGACCTTGGAACAGTATAATCCTTCAGGAGATAGAAGACTGTTTTACCACGCCTTGTCCAGTCCTACAGAAAACTATGTGTATACCTCACATCTCAGAAACCAAAGCTTATTTATGCATGACCCTTCGTCATCCCCTCAAATATTTTATGTGAGTATTACCACTACTTCACTACTACTAATAAATATATTGCCCAGGTGTACTATGATTACTTTCTTAACCTCAACATTTAAGAAATCATACTTGCATTTTTTTATTAAAATTAGACACGATAATATCATAGTAGTTAGTTATTCTACGATTCATGATAATTATCTAATACTCACAAAGAAATTTTAACCTCAAAATCGTATTTATTACACAGGGTGATTCAGTCATAGTCATTAAATTTAAGGGAAGATAGGGAACGGTGAGTAATACGAGTAAGCGATTAAAAAAGTTAAATGCATATTTACTCTGAAAGAAATATTTCCAAATCATTATTTAAACCTCCTTTTTAGACTGGTACTGACCGCTGGCACCCTCGATTCATTCACAGCTCCCAAATCAACGAGGTGTCAGCATCCTTCAACGCTCAACGTACCAGAAACGCCGTGTTTCTGGGGGTTATGCGTTGATTCCTTCTCTTTTAAAAGCCCGAGTAAACATGGTTCAAATTAATGACATTGTGACTGAATCACCCTGTAGAGCTACAAAGTTATACTCGGTGGCGTTTCATATCAACAATTCTTCAAATCAATAAGTAATAAACTACACATTATCCTACAGGAAGTTTCTTACGTACAGGCCAAAAATCCAGGGGCGTATTATGTGGCCAAAAATAAGGATTGTTTGTTATATCAATGTGGAGTCTTAGGGCAGCCGTTATCCAGCTACAATCAAAAATTAAAAAAAACCACAGTTTTGAATTTCTAATCTGCTTGAGAAAATGTAACCAAGTTGCAGATAGAAATGATACTCAACTCTAAATCCAAAAATGTTCAGAAATGTTTTCCAACGTCATTTGAAGTCAGGCTGATTTCAGAAAAGTTCACTTCCTGAAAGACCTTTGAGTGTTAAAACGTCTGAGTTGGAAGAAGCTATTCTATACGCAGTTGAAGAAGACCCAAATACTAGTACTGGAAAGATCGCTGCAAACCTTAATGTAAATCATAAATTATGATCCGTTCTAAAGCATCAAAAGTTATACCCGTATCACATACAAAATATTTTGCAAAAAATTGAACAATATGTTGACTTTACCGCTGGAGTATTGTTTACCGACGAAGCTAATTTTTCCAGAGATGCTATATACTGAACTTCCACAATAAAACACGTTTGGTATAAACCCTAACGCCATAATGGAATCTCGATTTCAACATCAGTTTTCTTTGAATGTATGGGTGGGTATTATTGGAAATTTTGGGCTCTACTTTTTACCAAGAATATTAACCGGTGCCTCTTACAGACATTTTCTTCAAAACGTTTTACCTGAACTACTTGACGATGTTCCCTATGTGCTAAGACAAAGAATGTGGTTTATGCACGACGGGGCTTCTTCACATTTTAGTTTGACTGCTCGTGAATTTTTAAATGAAAGATTTGGTAATAACGTGATTGGACGAGGCACTCAAGACCTGGTCAACCTTGGCCACCCAGATCACCCGATATAAACCCTATTGATTTTCTTCTTCAGGTACATCTCAAGACATTAGTTTGCAAGGTTCACATTGCATCTGAGGAGCACTTACCTCAACAACTTATAACTGGTTGTGATGTGATAAGAGCTATTCCTAGAAATTTAGCTCGTGTTCGAGTTTCAGTTTCAATAAGATCTGAAGCATGTATTTTGGCTGAAGATGGCCATTTAGAACATTTGTTTTAATAAATCATGAAGTAATTCCTTTGTTAATTAATTATTTTGTTATTATTTTAAGTAATATATGAGTATCGTAAAAATGTACTTGATCAAATAAATCTGTTTTGTTGTTAATCGGTTTGGAATACAAAAAAGTGTAGAGAAATAAAAAGTAAAGATACTACAATGGCACATATGATGACCTATTTTATTTGTAATATTATACAGGGTGATGTATATTTTTTTTGGAAAATAATGATCGATGATACCCACACCTCCGCCACCAGTAAGATTCTAAAGCTGGCAATTTTCTGTGTCATACTTCCTGTCACACTAAATATGAACATCGAATTTGGTTAAGTTATCTCAAGCGGTTTAGAAATTAAAAACTATTTTATTTTTTATTTTTGACACTGACAACGGCTGTCCTAATATCCCACATTTATATAACAAAAACACCCTTACTTTTGGTCCTGGATTTTTGACCTCTGCTTAAGGAACACCCCGTATAATGAATATGTACCATTATTAAAATTTATTCAAGAAATTATTTTTGATTTTGCGATTCTAGACGTATCGTGGGGAGAGGCGTACCCAGAGTGCAGCTGAAGCCATAGACAAAAATGGGGTAATCTTTTTCGGCTTGATGAGTGACGTTAAAATTGGATGCTGGAACACCAAAGGAGAATATGGGGACCGTTTATATTCAGACATTGTTGCCTCTGATCCTGTCACGCTTCAGTTTGCAAGTGGAGTAAAGGTAAGTGAGGTGTTATGAAATATTTAATGCGCAAAGTTCGATAACATTTGAGGCATGCATAAATTATCCAATGCATATACAAAATAGCTTCCATCTAGTGTTTTGTAACAGATTATAATTTTCCGAGTATGATCAGTTTATATTAAAACGAATCAGAGTTAAGCAGTACCAACATATTTTCTTCAAATGATTCCCAAAAATGATTGAAAATATACACTTCAAAATGGCCTTATTGTTGCCTTAGGCAAAGTTTAGCCGGTTATTTGACAGACAATACATTGTGGGTTGCGCCGCTGTATTTCCAGCTATGTTAGCGAACGATTAAATTTATAATATTCTGTATAATTTACCATCATTCACGAATAAGACTCTAAAATACATGACAATGTTAGTAACTAAATGGAAGCGCTGAATACAATAAATGAGAAAAAATTTAAATTTGCTTTATGATTGATTCTGGTAGCTATTCTAAACGTATGTACTGCGTTGTCCGAAAGCATGGAAATCATATATACAGGGTCCGAAATCACAGATGGTCTATCTGCAGTTACATGAGAGCGACAAAGTAAAGTATATAAATCCGTGCCAAAGACAAGGATGGCTATATGAAGACGTTTTATTAATTAGAAGAACATCTGAGCAGTCGCTCCCACTTCTAACCGAGCGCATCCGATTGGCCGGAGAGTTGGCAGGCCTCCGTCTCCGTCAGCTTCAGCCTCAGTGCCGATGTTTCTATGCGCGGAGTAGGACGCGTTTGCTTAAAACAAAGCACACTCTTAAGTACTTTTAACTATTTAGAATTATTTCATACACCTTCCTAACGGTATATTAAAATAATTGCAATTATTTTCCGCTTTTGTATTTATTTAATAGCCGGATTGTATTAAAATATCAGAATACCGAAGTTGGAATTACACAAGTAGCGACATCTCTTTCAAAAGCGAAAGGCAAACAATAAAGACAAAGACGGCGATTGGTCGCTGAGATATAAGTGGGAGTGGATTTTATTTGTTGAATGACAAAACGGGCGGTGACTATTTAGATTTTAAAACGTCGTCAATATAGTCATCCTTGTCTATCGCACGGATTTCTAGACTTTACTTTGTCGGTTTCATGTAAAAGGCAGATAGACCATCAGCGTTTTCCGACCCTGTAGATGTGAACTAAAGCACACTGTTGTATTTAGGTATACACGTGCGAACGGCATCTGACATCACAGGTGGCCAGCCAGACAATTTTTAAGTACCGTTTTAGGCTTATTTTTTCTCGAAATTGTCTAGGACAAACGCCATTTTGATTAAAATAATACATCCTTTCTTTTGCACGTAGGTATTTGGAACAATCATGTAATTTCCCCATTTATTTTTATGTCTTTTCTCACTAAGAAGTATATAAGTTACAAACCAGTTAAACATATCATTCTGACTTTCCTTTTATTTAAATAATTAATTGCAATCTTAAATTATACCTAGTGGTATTTACCACTTTTAACATTTGTTATGGTTTCAAGACTTTCACTAATGGATAGTGCGTTATACTAAAAAAGCTTTCGACAAGCACAAAAAAAGTTTTCATTAAAAAAGGTTTATTTGTCTGTGAAAGCAGATGTTCTGTAACTCAAATAGATAACCTTTTTTGGGTGAATAATTTGATCAAAAACTGTGAAACGTGTCTAATCTTGAAGGATTATACAGAATTTTAGGATCATTTTAGGGAGAAACCTTATTCTTTTTCTGTTTGCTTCCACATGAGAAATTAGTTCTGAAGGTTTATTGCAACGTTTCTGTTTCACCTCGTGCACATTATATAATGAATTGATAAGCAATGAAAATTATAAATTATATTTTAGAAATTTGTGGAAGAAACGGCTTGTACTCGTATTTAAACGATTACCAAAATTATACCTAAAATGTTGCTAAAAAGTTCCAAATACTTGCCAAATAGATAGAATGATTGTGCTTACGTATATTGAAATGACATCTAAATATTTTACTTATTTCTTGTTGTAAAAATAGTTGCAATCTGAAAAAGTCTCTTTGAATTCAGAAAAGATGTTTTATTGGCAAATAGAGATTGGCAAGTACTTAATTTATAAATAAAAGTAAAGTATAATTCCTAAAATTAAAAGTACTACGTACGCGTATAACGAATCTTTTTCCATTTTTTTAAAAACTAATACATAATATTAGATAATAGAGTCGATGTAATTTCTTGCACGTCATAAAAGTATAATAGGTTTGTTCCAAGAGTCAGTTTGAGACTGTTTCAAACTATCACAGATATGCGACCAATTGTGTTGCTACTATACTTTCAGCGATAAATCAAAACAATATTCGCCTGGTCAAACAATCCCTGACAGTTTGAAACCAATTTTTTGCGCTCTAGGAACAAAGCTAATGTATCAAATTTCAGTTCTTTATGTTGAGAAATACTGACGCTAGATGGCACTTCGTAAAATGGCTATTTTCAGTTATTTCGCAATATTTCAACAACAACAACAGATATCTTGGATCTATAATTGGATTATCTTAATTTCCATCGAAATGCGCAACTTTTTTTAATTGTCACCACCCTGTATAGTTGTTGTTTTTACTGAAAATAGTAGAAATTCGTTGCCACTGGTTAAATATTTTGATCTCCAAAGGCAATATTTTTTACCTATAATTTGTAATTTAATAAAAAAATATTAGCCATATTCACAGATATTATTTTAGAGGAAATAATTTTGTTTCGAGGTTTATCACCTTTGACTTTTTAGGTAGTGAAAAATCGTAAGGGCATTCAAGAACTCTGGATATTGACATCTAGATTCCAAAAAGTAGCGGCAGACACACTATCTACCTCAGAAGTCAACTTCAGAATCCTAGCCGGTAAAGTAGACGATTTATTGTTCGGTACGAATTGCAAAGGAAAGAAACACAATGGCGGCGTTGGAGGAGGAGGAGGAGGAGGGGGATATGGCTTGATAACGACGCCGAGAGGTTAAATGATTGAAATTCTGAAATGTTATTTATAATTTATTTGTTTTAGCTTTCCATTTATTAAATATAGGTTTATGTACATACACATGAAAATAAAGGCTGACTTTAAAATCATACTTATTGTTTTAATATCCTTAAGCCTTGTTCTCATGGGCGCAAAATTAATTATTTAATGGCGGAAACTTATTTCTCCATCTATAACATTTTCTTTCATCATAAAGCTGACATGGACTATGATGATATATTGTCAAAAGTTTAAGACCCTCATAATGATAAAAATAGCAATAATATTTTGTAACTGGTGTTGTTTTTGGAAATTGATTCTTATTAAACATTTTGCGAGCAAGCTGCGAAATTCGCCCAAATATCAGGTAATTTCGCGCCCATGAGGACAGAGACAATTTCTTCTGTTGCAATTTTCCAAGAAAAAGAATAATATTCTAACTAAACTGCAAACTATAAAAACTCCATGTTTCATCAGTATAATATATTCTTCGAGCCAGATTTCCACTTTCAAATATTTGTCTTAAATCTTCGACCTATTACGTTCAATTTCGTTTTATAAAATGAAAATGTCATGCATAATTTGCAAAAGCTATCTAAGTTTCATCCTGTGAGAGAGCAACTTGATATCTTTTTATTGTCGGAAGCTCACTTTGATGATATAATCCATGAACTCTTCTACAAATCGCGTCTTTTATATAATTAACCTCTATGTTTTTCCTTGCCCAGGTTTCCATCATTTTCCACTTCACAGTTGTATACACTTCTTTGCCATTCTTTATTGCACGAAATGCACTACTCACAGACACGCCTCTTGATGAACTACATATTTCAACAACATCACTTACATTCATATTTTGGTCTCCAGCTCTTCATACAAGTTTTTTTTATCATCCGATATGCCTCGCTTCTTAGATTAGGGCGTTTATGATTTTGAAAACACGCTGTAGAGTTTGAATTATTCTTAATTCTTAAGAACACATGCCGAACATACAATGTTATAGAAAAATATAGCGGCCCCATTTTCTCTTTGTGTTGACTACAATAAATTGTGAGCTGGTTTATAATATGAATGATCCTTTGCTATTTTGAAACCCAACTATAGGGGACCCATATAATTATTTAGGGAAAAAGTCCTCTGGTCACAAAAAAAAGTTTTGAATATCAGTGCTAGTACTGAAAGGGCTTCTAAACCAAAAGCGATAAACAGCCATATTATGTAACAAATGTCCAAAACGAATCATTTTCCTACAAAATTCATTTTTAGTAGAGCCGTAGAACCTAAAGATGGGCATTTCGAGCTTCGACCCCATTGAGACTTTTGATGAGGGGTACAAAACGAACAATTTCCCATCATTAAACATGATATTTAACTTGTGAACCGTTTCCTTGTTGACGTTCAACTCGTCAGACAACGCACGAATGCTTAGGCGCCGGTCAGATGTAATCAGTGCACGCAAACGGTCAACATTGCACCGATTCACGCCCCTCCTTGAACCGTTTTGCTCATTCAAACACGCGTATTTTCGACATGGACTTGTCTCCATACACTACCTGCATTTTTCGAGGGATTTCCGAGGGTTTTTCGCCAGATTTGACTAAAAATTGAATCACAACACGTTGCTTGTGATTTGAGTCACCCATGTTCACGACGCCACTAAAAAAGTTACTTCCAAAAATACACATAAAACACAAAACAAACGTGCTATCGACTTCAACCTTGAACTGAAACTAAAAGGAAGGTCCCCCCTCTGTAGAAAAACGTTGACGAACGATGCACTGTTGCCAGTTTCCGAGTTATAAATAAATGCCAGGAACTTAATTGCCACACTATACAAATAATATACTATTCTATTTAAAATGTAGATTAAGTACCTATATTAATTTGGCATGCATGCTCCATAAGTACATTTTGCCACACTAAAATTAATTAAATGAATGTATTTGATATGTTACTTTAACAAAGGAAGTTACGTAAAACTTATCCAGTCTTACAATCTGTGTACACTAAATAATGTTTGTCCTAATATAACCCAATATTTCAATATCAAAGCAAACGTCAAATATGTAAAAAAATGCAAATTAATCTATATTTTAACGAGTATGAAATGGATTACAAGATGCCAGATAAGATACTAATAGAAAAATTAAATGGATAAATTTGTAAATAATTGCAATGCATTAATTTACACTTCTAATTTAAGTTGAACAGTGATATTTTTATGCTACTTAGGTCTTGAACGGTCGAGACAGCATACAGTTTTTCAAAGACCTATTAGTATAAAAAGTAGTTTGACAAACATGTCCGTAAAAATTGCAACAAACCATTTTCACGGCACAAATGACAAATTTGTAGCGAAATGAATCAGCACACTTACAAGCAGAAATACAATTTTAAGAGAAAATTTATAGGCAGTAAATTTTACAATATTGGCAGGTTAATTCGTAAAATAGCTTTCTACTCAATTATGTTCGCTGATAAAAAGTATTTATTGGCAATACTACATTTTATAGCATCCTAGGAATACAACTAGGTACTAAATACCATATGGTACCATTCATGTAACACTTCTATATTCAATGTTCCCATAACTTTTTGATACCACCATTAACTACAATTGATTTTTGTCTACCTTATTACAAATGTATTTAAACTAATTAAAATCAATTATTATATTGCAACTGATAAGTCATATGTATGTTCTTTAACACCAAATATTTAAAGAAACAAGTTTATAGGCACGGTTGGATTTAATAAATATCTAAAACAAACATTTATTTAGTTAAACATAGCAAGGGAACAGCATACCTATGTGACATAATGAAATTGTTACATGGTTTTCAAATAATTTTAAATTATAGGTAGACTTCCAAAAGTGTAGAGAGTGACTCATGTTATAAAGCTGCTCACAATTTATAGCAGTCAACACAAAGAAATATACATGTAGCCCGTATATTTTTCCTACAAAATCGTGTGCCACATATATCTGAGAGCATACCCGATTACATAGCTTCTACTGCAGTAAGTAAGTACGCATACGCTGCAGCTTTTGATTGGCTGCGACGAATTGTTGGATCCAACTGTTTCATTTCCAGCGCTATCATGGGCGGGTATATCGTTCGGGCGGGCAACATTTAGGATATATCATCGCTAATTTAATTATGAATGTAATTAATTTTATTAGTGATTTTGTTTTCTTAAGAATGGATAATAATTCAAGCTCTACAATCGTCCTAATTTAACAAGTGAGGAATATCGGATGATGACATGTATGAAGAGTTTAGAGCGCGAGGTCAAAATATGAGTGTAAGTGATGTTGAAATATGTATTTCATTAACAAAATTGTACGTGAATCGCATATGTGTGCAAATAAAAAAGTGGTAAAAAAGTACAACTGTGAAACGGAAAGTGATGGAAACTTGCGAAAGGAAGATTGTATTTTTAAAATGAGTTTTTGACAAAAAAATTCTATTGCTATATCTTACAAGATGAAACTTGGTCCGTATAAATGAAATCGAAAAGAGTATACTGATAGAAAGGTCGAAATAGTGATATGGAGAAGAAACTATTTAAAATAAATATTAAAAAATAAGAATCTGGATAGAAGGATATATTAAATTTTGACGAAATAAGGACGTATGGAGGTCATACGGAAAGCGGTAGAGTGACAGTGCTTGTAACCAATAGTAAATAGTGCGTATGTATTCTAAAGCCTTTTGTCCTTTTGAATGCACGCAAATATTTGAGCGATTTATTTAACGGTAGAAAGATCTCTGTTTGTAAAAATTTTGTCAACTACCTATAATATTTTCTATCATTTTTATCATAAAACTGCCATGGTAGAGTATCAGAATCTCAAAACAAATTTAATAACACCACATAATAATGAAAGGGGCTATAATACTTGTAGTGTTTGACAGTTTCGCAAATTGCAATTGTCAAATTTGAGATTTTCCCGCCATAAATAATTAAAACAGAAGTTGCAAAATTCGTGCAAAAATCCGTGAATTTTGCATCCATGACGACAAGGCTTAAGTGTGATATCCGCGGAGTGCGCATCAGGTAGGTGTAAGTGGGTGGTAGTGGGCAATTGCCATCCATAAGGACGGCATTCTAATTTGTAGAGAGGATAACACAGTTGGGCACATTTAAAGGAAATTATTAATGTGCTAGGTTCAGCCGACGTCAATTTATTTTTGATAATTTTGTGTGCTTTAACTTTTCTCAAGTGGCCCGCTTTGGTAATCATACCACCCATATCTTCCGTACTCATTTCTGTGTTGTGAATTAGCCACTCTCCATTCTTTTCGATCTTAGGTAATTGGTAATATAAGATAAAAATTTTAAATTTTGAAATAATTCTTATTATTTTTATTATCTAACGCCTCGAAATTGGTCAAAACTGTTATATCACTGTTTCTACTCTAGAAATAATGGATGTTATGCAATGGAATTATTTTGTCATTTATGTATATTTTTTATATTATATGATCATCTTCAAATTTAGTACGCCTATGAAATGTTGCTCCTCGCACGCTTCGCCCGTCGCGCTTGTGTACTAGCAATTAGTCACTCTCTACAATTTTGGAAGTCAACTATAGATATGTCCATATTTTGACACTATCTAAAAAGAAGGCTACCTGAGATGCAACCTTTGAAATGAACATATAATCTGTTGTGGGTGGTTGCGTGTTAATATAATAATATGTCCAACCTTACTAAAAAATCTTTAATTCATATTTGTGTAGAAGAAAACAGAATCCAGAATTGACTGAAATCACCTCAACAATGTCTGGTGTTCTTCAGGGTTCGGTACGAAGTGTTCTCTTACCTATAACTGTTATGATAACTCTGCTTAAAGACTGTTCATAATAGTGAGAATCGGATAAATTTAGAAATTCAGCCATATTGGCAGGTATCTTACCAAATGTCAAATTAGGTACATAGTTTTCCGCGACAACAGGCTTCCAAATACACTGAAAATTACATTCTGTATAAGTTATGATTCATCCTACCCTTCTGTGAGACATTTATCGATTTGTCAATACTTCGACTTTTTCGGTTTTATCCTGGTTCTCTGTGTTCATCATCGTCTTCAACATGGCGTAATTTGATCAAAGCTTCGACGATTTTCATATTTTGGACTTTTCTTCAAAGTATGCCAAAAACACTTTTTCACTGAACTTTCCACTAAAAATTTTCAAATTGCACTATCTCAAGAAACGATTGAACGAAAACGTACTGTCGCTTTGACTTACTAGTTAATAACTCGAAAGTGGCGTTATTAGCAATTTCTTCGATTCCTGCCGGAAATATTCATTTATTTGATCACTTTCCATGTGACGAGATTTGAAGTTACTTGTCAGCATATGGTCGAACTTTCATTACCATTCAACAATAAACCTCATGGACAATTGGATCTTAAAATGATATTTTATAAGTAATAACGTAAGAAAAAATAATGTTTGACGTATGTGCTAAAAATTGTATTATTTTGTCTGAAGGGATGGCACAAAACTTTTCTTCTCAAAAATCTTAAATACTTAACTATTACACTATTTTCATTTCCTAGTTCTTTATATTTTTATATGGCAATAAATACTCTATGTTAAATGCAATAATCTAGACAATGGTTAAACGTCTTGTAGGGAAAAATATATTTTACATTTATTTATACAGGTAATTTCCAAATTGATTTTAATTTGTACTTTGCATTTATTTTGCAACGTTCATGTAGTTTAGTTACATTTTATTACATTGTATTCCAACCGTAAATTGGCATTAAACATTGGCCAACAAAATGAAATAAAAACCTAAATTAAACTAACAATAAGTTGGCGAAAAACACTGTATTCTAAGATATAAAAGAACAATGTATCTGTCTAAAACGATAAAATTTAATTAACCATAATTTTGGTACTTGCGGTTCTTTTTTCTCAATAACTATATTTAATTATTGTGTTACTTTGACAAGTTTTGTAATTGTTATAATGTAGGATTTCTTGACTAATTTTCAAACCAATTTAAAAGCTATTATAGTTAATTTATTATATGTTAATATATGTATATAAGAGAAATTTAGTGAACAATCAAGTTCCGTCGCTACGTATAATCTATAAATTACTATATATTTACTTTAATTTAGTTTCAAGGAACTCAGATATACGCTTACCTTTCTACAGATTTGCATAATTATCTGTTAATAAAGTATATTATTAAATAATTAGTTACTCTTATTAGTTTTGATTAGTTATGAAATTTCATAAAAAATAATTTTTAAATATTTCATGGAAGAAAGGTAAAACAAATATGTCAAGGGTAATTTAAGTTTAACAATATAGTTATAATATATTCACAACGACTGGCTTTTTACAGATATACAGGGTGTTTCAAAGCAAAGGCGAAAAATTTCAGGGGGTAATTCCTTGTTGAAATTAAAAGGTAGTTTGTTATATAAATGTTGGGTCACAAGTCAACCATTAGGGAGATATCGCGTTGCAAAGATGGCGGAAAAAAGAGTGTGTTTATTGTTTCTCTCGGAAACAAAAAGCGTGGAAATGGTAAAATGTTGTGGAAATGTTACTATCATCAAAAGACACTTGTGACATATTTTTTCACTATTATTAGGAAAAACTCTAGTTGGCTGCTGTCAATTTCCAGATGTTTCCATTGTTGCTTTGACAGATAGCAAATGGCTTGTACTTTCCGGCGTCGGCCTGTATCAAAACTTCTATTTTCCGGATTCATATAGCATTTGATGAAGCTTATCAAATATACTGTTATGATGAATTCTACGATTAGGATACGCTTCTGCATAAAGGCGACAAGCATGTAAGGAATTTCCATTTGCCCGGCCGTACATAAAGTGCATGTCTGTCATTTCTACTTTTGTGAAATTAACCATTTTTGTTGTATTAACTTAGTATTGAATCCCAACGTACTCCGCAATCAAACATATCACACACCGAAAAGCAAACTATCCCGTAAACCACTCTCAAAATGTTAAAATAGTACAAACAATTTGCTATCTGTCAAAGCCACAATGGAAACACCGGAAATTGACAGCAGCCAACTAGTTTTTGATAGTAATGGGTATAGTAAAACTGCCTCTTTCCGACGTGCAATACTTTACATTTTATTTTTTAACGTCGAAACAGTTAATTTTCTCAAAAAAATATGAGACAAAAAAGTTTCTAAATGAATCGGTTTAACCTAATTTATTTTTTTACGTCGTTAAGGAAGTGTTTTGAAAGTATGTATAGTTAAAGAAACTGAAAGGGGTAGTTTAATTCAACCCTTTCCAATTATTTTTAAAAAGTGAAAAAATATGGCACAAGTGTCTTTTGATGATGGCAACACTTCCACAAAATTTTATTATTCCCACGCTTTTCGTTTCCGAGAAAAACAATAAAAACACTCTTTTTTCCGTCATCTTTGCAACGCGATATATCCCTAATGGTTCACTTGTGATCCTACGTTTATATAAGGAACTACCTTTTATTTTCAACAAGAAATCACCCCCTGAAATTTTTCGCCTTTGTTTTGAAACACCCTGTATAAAATACGTCCTCTTTGTATACGTGGATTAAATATGTAGTAAATAATTTCTCTGTGAGTGAGACAACAAGAGCAAGCCAAAGAATACCAGCTAGATATGTGTACATTAATTATATTACTAACAACGAGGTCGCGACAGAACAACCCCGAAAATTATTGTATGTGAAATATCATCAGTAATTAGGTACAATCGTTTGCAATAATAATGACACTCTTTAAAATAAAATTTGCGATTTCTTTGAACTGCTAACGTATTTTTAATGAAATCTACTTTCGAGTTTTAACATTAGTTCTTAGTTGTTGTTTTGGATTTAATGAAATTCTACTCCAAACTTCCAGAAGTTCAAAAACTGTTTTGAGGGAGTCATTATTATTGCAAAAGCATGTATACATTTTTTCCATAATATTTCAGTAACAGCAGCAAATAACTCCTCACTCTGTATAACTCCTGAAATATGACATTTTTTTAAACGACAGATATGAAATTAAGCATTTTTAATTAGGAATTAGTTTTTAATATAAGGATATGCAAAATTTTGTACAACTTTGCGTTGAAAAAGAAGTAGGTCATATTCAACCATCGTTATAAATTTATTTCTTCTTCATATCGCTAAAAATATTTAAGAAGAAAAAATATACAGTGTTCCATTTCTTATTTTTACGTAAAAGTAAGTTACATAATTATTCTATGCTGTATCATATATTTTTAAAGCTGTTGACTTTCTTTCTAAGAACGTATCAAATATACAGGGTGCTCCATTTCATTGTTTTTTTTTTTAAGAAAAGTTAGGTGTACATTTCGGAAATGCGATATTAATTTTTTTTTGCTTTAAAAAAACATGTTCTTACAACTTTAATTCTATTCCCTTTTTTTCGTATCTTGAATAATAACGAAGAAAGAGCAGGGAGAGGGCAATTCGCGTGACTACCTTGAGCATTAAATTTAAGTATATTTATTTATGTGAAAACACCCCCTTGAAGCCTTTGTTTTTAAGGTACAGGTATTAGTACGTTTGAAGATTTATTCACCGTTCTTCCCCTGTTATCCATTGGCAGAAATTAACAAAAATTTGTCAACAACATTACATATTAAATGACTTAATAAGCAAAAACTCTCTGATTTACATTAGGCAAGAAAACCGTGGTTGTTTGGTAAAAATTTATGCGTTGTAGTTGACACAGTAAAGAAAAGAAATGCTGAATCATTAACGATACTATTGTATAACAAATTTTTTCTCCTCGCCTCTTCCACTTCACAACAAACTACAAAGAATCACAAAACCATCAGGGCGAAGATATAAACGTGCTCTGAATGACTGGCAAAAAGGAATTAACTTTAATTTGATACGGTAGTAAGCTGTTTTTATCATTAATCAATTACATTAAACAGACAATACTCGTCCATTCTCATTGCTTTTTGCTTCTGTGCTTTTATCCACTAGATAAAATCATAATTTCGGACACTTTTTGGCTGTTTTGTTACAGCATTGTTTTATTCCAAATGACGTCATTATAAACAATACAAAAGGTCAGGAATTCTCGAACTGTTTGTAGGTAAATGTTAAAAATATGCTAGGTACGTATATAAGTATTACTTTACAAGGCAGATAGTCTTAATATTTAACTAATCACTTATTAAATGATTAAATGACATGAAAAGTGAAAACCTTGCCCCAAACAATTAACTTTTTTTCAGAAGTTCTGCGTTTTTTCCTGTATTAATTACGTTACCTATATCTTCAAGAATGAGATGGATAGGAGAATGGATATCGATTTTTTTCAGTATTTTAAAATACATATTCATAGTTGTATCTGCTAGTAATTTATAAGTTATATAAAAATGTGTTTTTATTAAAGGGTGCATTGCATATACATACAGTGCTTTCGAAAAGTAACGAGTAAATTCATTATTTTTGAAATTTGAAAATTCCCTGGCACGTCGATTTTGTTTTTAAAAAAGGCACTTTTTGACATACGACCCACATTTGTGACGTCATCGATAATTTATTTAAATAGCAACCCCTAATTTTGACCATGCCATTTGAAAGAGCGTATCATTCTACATACATACATCATGAAAACTTATGGTGTTACTTAAAAAAAAAATTAAGAAAATAATGTTGGAAGATTTTAAAATTTAAAATTCTTGCTTTTAAATCTTCTTAATTAACCGGTTTAGTAACGTATACTTTGCTTTTTACGTATCCCAACAAGAAATAATTTAGGGATGTCAAATCAGGCGATCTCGCTGGCCAGTCAATCGGCCCCCTTCTATCCAACGATTCGGGAACAGCTGATCTAAATCAGCACGGACAGGTGTTGCATAATGGGGAGGTGCACAGTATTGTAAAAATTGAATTTTAAAATCTTCAAACTTCACTTCATTATTTTCTTGAAATTTTTGTTATGTAACACCATAAATTTTCATGATCTATGTATGTAGAATGGCGCCCTTTCAAGTGGCATGGTCAGCTACTTAGAAAAATTGTCGATGACGTCATCTCAAGCAACGATGACGTCACAAATATGGATCGTATGTCAAAAAGTGACTTTTTTAAAAACAAACTCGACGTGCCAGGGAATTTTTCGAAAACTTCCCAATTTCAAAAATAATGAATTTATTCGTTACTTTTCGAAAGCACTGTATATAGGCACTCCCACATATTTATCCACACATAGGGTGTTTTTTAGTTGTCTATTAGTAAGAATAATAATTACAAATTTAATTATAATGAAGAATTAGTCTATTTAAATATCTTGCTCACGATATTATACAGTGTGACTACTGATGGACTTAACTGTACCTGTTAAGTTTTATTACAGATTGTTTTGAGTTATTTCAAAAAAGTTTTGCTTGACTTAAAATGTACATAAATGTACAAAAACATAAAAAACCTAAGAGTGTGTCAAAAGTAAAGTGCCACACAGAAAAAATTAAAAATAGAGAAAAGTTGTTTTTAATGACAATAAATCTCAGATAAATAATAATAAATAATAAACAGAAATTTATTTATACTGCACAAACAAACAGAATACATTCCAAAAATTGTTGCACAGTGAGTATAACAGAAATCGTATCTACAAACTAATCAGTAAATTACATTTACTTACATTAAAAATCTATGTTTCTTTCCTCACAAATAAATTACATGATGTCAGGCAATTTTGTAAGGGCGACAATGCCGTTTTAATCTTAAATAAACAACTGCGTTGTCTTAACCTAATGTCAGGTACATTTATAAAAATAGCGTTTAGTAATTCAGGTACATCAATAATTGATCTAAATATGTTGTAAATAAAAGAACTTGGGCATTTTCTCTTCGATTATGCAGAGACTGGATACTAAACTCATTTATTTGTGAAATATATGACACCAAAACTGGATAAACAGGGAATATTCCGTGTTTCTTAAAATATATATTTCTTACAAATCGTTTTTGTACCTTTTCGATAGTTTCCGAATTATTAACGGTAGTAGGTGACCATACTACCGACGCATATTCTAATTTGGATCGAACCAGAACATTAAATAACTGTATACATGTCTTTATACTTTTAAAATCTCTTATTGTCCTTAATATAAAACCAAGTCGTCTAGAACACGTTAATGATAAGTCTCTTATATGACTACCAAATCTAAAATCACTTGTGAATATTACACCTAAATCCTTAATTTCTAGTAAATTCTAATTTTATATTGTTTATTTTATAATTATGCTCAAACCGTGTAATATTCCGAGTAAATGTTACAGATTTACATTTTCCTTCATTCATGACCAAACAGTTATTTACACAAAATGTACTTATTTGATTCAGATTGATATGAAGCTTGAACACTGTACGAGTATATACATTTTTGGTTTTATTAAGATTGAACACATAATTATTTTGTAATGATACACAGATCATTAACAAACTACTTAGCTAACTAAAATTCTACATGTCCTTCAACTGCTACACATTTTTCTAATATTTTCCTAAATTCTTTATGAACTATAGTTTAGTTTATGTCGTTTATTTCTTCCCTAATTTTTTTCTTATAAAACATCTATGCCGTAAATCGTGTGAATATACTTTGTGCTTGAAATATTCCCATAAATAAAAATCAAGGAAATTAAGATCAGGACATCATTGTGGCTACCTTGTAGCCCAATTAATTTATTATAAAAGTTTCTATACTTATAGCCAGTTTCCTTGCCGCAAACCCATTTCAACCATGGCTTGTAGTAATATGCATTATATGTTGATCTCCTAAGAAATTGAAAAAATAAGTCAAATAATTTATTTCCTAAATGATAAACTTTAACTCTGACAAATTTGTTTACAATAGTTAGGTGCTATAGGTGGCCACAACGCTTTGCTGATCTTAACTCCCTTAAAAAGGTTAGAAAAATATGTAACGGTTGAAGAAAAACATGTAGAATTTTATTTAGTTAAGTAGCAGTGGCGGCTCGTGACTTTTTAAACTATAGAGGCAAGCAGGCTGGAATTGTTCAAAATACGAACTACAAAATTAACATTTTTTTGAAATTGTTTCTTAATTATTATCTATAGATAAATTACAAAATACAAATATAGGAATATCTGAAACTGCTCTACTTTGTTACGCGAATAAATTCATTTAAATAAGAATATTTAAACTATTTTTCCGAAGACTGTCTCTGTTGCACTCTCATAGAGACGAGCCATTCATGTGAAGGGCC
Source organism: Monochamus saltuarius (assembly GCA_025584915.1). Taxonomy (NCBI): domain Eukaryota; kingdom Metazoa; phylum Arthropoda; class Insecta; order Coleoptera; family Cerambycidae; genus Monochamus; species Monochamus saltuarius. The sequence goes on along the minus strand of CM046727.1, from coordinate 16,706,962 downwards.
TCTCCCGCAATTGGTTACCAACGGATTTGATGCTCCCCATCTCTTTCTTACCTATATGTTTTATTAGTGTATGACATGCCTCTGATTCATCCTTATTCATCTTATTGTGCTTATGAATGTATTGAAGACTGCCTATTGCATTGAATCAAGTAGTTCATATTGGCCTTAGAAACATTTGTAATTTCTTAAAAAGTGACACTCTTACTCTTCATAACTTTTTATATTTTCTTGTGCTGTTTTTGTATTTTTCAAAGTCATTTTCACAGTTGCTAGATACATTTCATCAAAACAAAACTTTTTTGAAATAATTACTTTTTCAACAAAATATAAGACAAAGGTTTACTAGTTAGATTCATCCGTGGACACACTGTACACATACACATAAATAATACATAGGTATTAGCTTAATCAATTTATAAAATTAAAAAAAAAACACTATATTCAGTGCGACATTATTGTCTATCTAACTTCCATAAAAAAGAGAAAATATTTCTTACCAATGGTGATAGGTATTACTGTCTGAATTTGTTTCATCCATCATTTGGTTAAGCGTAAGATACGACAAATGAATAATGTACTTGTTTTTTAGTAGGATCCCGTCTGTGTTGAGAAACACTATTAATGACTTTTTTTTTTGTTTTTAACAATTTGCAACAATCAATCGAATAATCTCGCAATTGACAGGAAAGGTATGCAGTTTCAAAAGAGCTAATTATCTTTGTATACAGGGTGATTCTTAGAAGTACAATCCGAAAGAGGATAATTCGTCAGATTATTTTAAAGCAATAAATTACTGTCAATGTGTGTTTTAAAGAATGTGAAAACAAGATATTGAGGTTTTTGAAATAATTCACATTGCGTAAATATTATATTGAAATACAGAGTAATTCACGATGACCGTAGACTAAAGGTATTTAGAGAACCAAGTGCGATTTGAAAATTGCTATACAAGATATTTTTTAATCTTTCTGACAATATGAAGGAGGTGAATTCTCACCTAATTTTGACCTAAATGTGTTAGAAAAGTTTTTCTAAATACATTGTGTTAAAAAACTGTTGTATTTTTTTTTCTTTTTTATGACAAGACAACTGTAGTTTTCATGGAAATGTTTAGTAAATATCACTAGATAAAGTAAAAAAATAATAATAATACTAGATAAAAAAAAACAAACAAATATTTTGACAGCCTCTATTTCGAAAACAAAGCAACATTCGAAAAACTTTTTTATCACATCGTCATGTCAAAATTAGGTAGGACTTCACTTCCTTCATTTTGTTAGAAAAGTATTTTAAAGAAAACATTTTTAACTTTTGGCAATATCAGAAGCAGTCGTCTGTTTCTTTATTCCAAATAAAATACCCTATTATTATTGCATTTTTGGAGGTATAAATGTAGGTAGCATACCTACCGTACACCTAAGCTAAGCTGTTTCGGAGTTATTTGAGATTTAAAAAAATGTGCACCTTTTGTATTTTAGAGAAGTTTTAAAATACTACCATTTTTATAGTTACGTTTGATTAATATACGAATATTTCAAATAGAACACATTATGCAAAATTAAATTATTTCTTCACTAATATAAACTTTACTTTTACGTTTATTTATTATGATTTCTTATAAAATATCCAGTGACATCGAAATTTCTGAAGTTCTTAGTGACTATATGTCATAGTATATAGCTCCGCCACTAGATGATAAAAACAAATTAAGTGTGATATTTGTCAAAATTGCCTCATCATATTGTATCTCAAATTAAAAAAACATGCCCATTAAAAAGTTGTTTTTAATAAATATAATCAAATTTCATCTTCCACTTTATTAATAATTTTATTTTTAACTGATGGTAAAATAGTAAAACATTATTTAACATCATCCTACCATTAGACATGAATTATTTAGTGTTTCAGTAATTCAGCATTGTTTCCGAAAATATTCAAGAACTTTTTCTTTCAAATACTCACATAACTAAATATACATAATGGCCTGATTGGTACTTTGGATTGGCCAAGATGGTCAAATACGAGTATACAACATATCGATTTATTTATTACCAAATGTTTGATATAATCAATTACGAGTGAAAGGAGCTGTTAAATGAGCTGGGTAACAATGTTTAATTATAACAGAAGTGCTATTAGAAAGGATATTTACAACATGATGTTACCATTTCCATTTACCATTCAATTGTTCTCATTTGCACTTGGTTACGTGGTATATTTTTTCAGTAATTGAATAGGACGATATCAATCTTGGCTAGTTTCAATATAAACAGTTATATCACTCATCTATATGATCAGAACCGACACGGTGTCTTGCCTGAAGTCGTAAATCAACTTGACAGGTGCGTTATGAGGGATGTCAACAAGTTATACATCACACCAGCTATACGAGGGTGATTTATAATATTATTGTGGAATATATTAAAATTTTTGTTAATACAAACGTTTCCTTAACAAAGAAAATGAGAATGGTTTGTTTTCAATTAAAGGAATACATTTGCAGCACGTATAAAAGACAGGGTAAGGAACGCAAACTAAGCATTGGGGATGGTTTAGGGGATAGGGAAAAGAAAATTCGGACTTAAAAGACAAACAATGTTATTTAACAGTCTGTTGGGGAGGATACTCTTTTACGGGGCCGAGGTATGGGAATGAAGAGAACTTGAAGAAATGAAATAATTACAGGAGAAATATCTAAAGTGGATACTAGGAACAGACAGAGAAACTCCGGGATACATCGTCAGAGAAGAAAGCAAAAGAGAGGGTGAAACCAGGGAACTTAGCAGTAAAATACAAAGGAAAGATAATGGGAAAGGAGACTGCAAAACTTTACAACAGTGCTAATTGGAAAAAAAGGGGAAGGAGAAAATATAGATACAGACAGAGAGAAATATTTCCGATAAAATGGGTATACAACCACAGAGAAGAACCGGAGGCAGACATATGAGGAAAGAATTAAAACTAGGAGACAAAGATGTAGACAGGCAAGAAAGAAGAACAAAAATAAAGAACTCAAGATATAACGCAAAATATGAGAAGTTGATAACGAAAAAAATACCGACATACTTAAAGAGGGCAAGTAAGAAGGAAAAGATAATGTACGCAAGATTCAGGTGCGGCAATGAGAAAAAAGAAAAAATGGTGGACAGAGGAAAGTGAGAGAAGCTGTAGGATCTGTTGGGAAGAGAAAAAAACGATGGAACATCTACTGCGCGATTGTTAAGAAATGAGAGGAAGACGTGAAAAGTATAGAGTAAATTTTGAATGAGGACGGAAGTGATTTAGAATGAATGAAGACGGTTAAAAAGAGTCAGAGAGTCGAGGGTCGGCCAGAATACAGGAATGTACATAGATTTACAATTATTCAAATGTATATTTGTATACACCAGTTGTTAGTTTGGTAAATGTATGCTCCTTGACAAGGCGCAAACTGTCTTTCTACTGCTGATAGTATGAAAATGTATATTTACGTATTATTGGATTTATAAAGCATCAACATCCTGTAAACAGTAAGATCGATGACAAGCCATTATTACTGATCAAGAATATTAACTCACTAGAAATTTATCGGGCGCATCTAGTGCAACCGTTTCACGGGAAACTGAGTATCAAATAAACCCAGTAAAAATAGACGATCGTCGATGTTCAGTTGGCTAGTTGGCGAAGAAGGGGCAGTGGGTTGACAGAGGGGAGAATGAATGATGAGGGATGGAGAGTAGTCCATCTGTCAGTATATTTAAACTGCGCTTTGGCTAGCTAGAATTTGGATTTGACCATTATGGTATTTTATTTAAGAGAGTTTACCAAAAATTATGAAAGACAATATCGAAAATAATATTGAATTATTGGAACAGAACATTACGTACTTACTTTTAATATACTTAACATTTTTTTTAGTAAAATTAAAAAACATTTTTTTTAGTATGTGTATAGGTCTATCTATAAACATAATAACGTGAAAGTGTACCAGATTAAAACTTTAGCCCTACACACAAAAAAAAGCAAATACATGCTAACTGCCTATGTTATTAGTTGCTAATCAATGATGGGATCAGGTTTATGTTTGATACATTATGCTTACGAATACAACAAAAATATAAATATTGATATATTATCTACTATTGACAACAACTTTATGCAGCGTACGTCACTGTATTAATACCATGCCAGTACGTGCAGCCGTTGGTACTTATTACATGAAAATTACATGGAAAGTTTAGGTAAACGACACGATATCAGCACGGTACTATAAGGAAAACCGATCTCACATGCTATCGACATCAAATAAAGCAAAATGGACTTGTGAGAAACATTTCCTATAACTGTTCCTATTAGACCGCTTCCATTTGAAGCTATTACAAGGTGCCATTAAATCTATTAATTAAAAGTATAAGCAGGTAGAAATACTTAGTTTCCTCGTATTAATTCCAATCAGAAGAAAACGAAAGCAAATAACTTGTACGAAGAGAAACAAGAATACAGAAATATCCTATTACAAGTGGTTGCTATTCAAAAAGTTTGCATTATTCTCTCGGTTCCTATTTTTCAGGTCCAAAAATATAAATTCAATTCAATCACACTCGTTTCTTGCGATTCTCATTTTTACAGGGTGCTACACAAAATGTATCACAATTTGGAAGAGGTGTAGTATGGGATAAAATATGTTGAAAAGTCTGCAAATGGACGATTTCGGAGATACGAAGGATGATCCCTTTTTGAAGCATTTGTATTTTTTTGCTTATTTTTCATAATTAACAGATGTTTTGAAATCAGGCTTGTAGTTAATAATTTCTACACAACTTCATTTGATTTGTTAATTATTCCTACTTTGTTTAACATAGAATTAGCTCATTACAATCAACAGATCCCTTTAGTTCCTGTTATGTAAGATTACACCAAAGATTGTGTTGTAACAAAATCCCAACGCGTTGTGTGTTTAAGGTGTAATAAATAAATTTTAAATTTATCAAAGTTTTTAAGTAACATTTTTCTGTTAAAGGACATATATTGTCAGAATAGTTATTCAAATGATGAGTTATTGCTTTTTCTCGAACATGCGAATCAACAGAATAATAGTTTCTCTAAATCGTGGGTCATTTATTGAAAGAAAATCTGTACAAGTAATTTTAATAACCCATAAGGCCATCTGATCTGATTCTTTTGCACCACCAAAGAAAGAAAATAGTCGATACTTTAATACTCTAGCAACGAGACATGTAGAGATTTCGTAAAAAGATACAACACTATTGTCAATTGTTTTGAGCTAATACAAAATAGACAAACTGATTCCACATTCAAGCAATCACCTTCTTTGCCTGAATCTGGAATCGAACGATGTTTGGAGGTATCTTTGTACAGTTAGTTTCTCTTTGGCGTCTAGACGTTTCAGTTAGACAAGATGCAATTATCAGTGTTAAAATCATCAGTTCAGTTTATAACGTCATTTTCCCTATCTTAGCAATGGCACCTATATGAAAGATTGATATTTCTTAAATATTCAAGAGAATTTATTTTTGTTAAAATATTACAATGTGATAAAAAGTTTAGTTATTATCTGTTCGCGGACGTTGTTGTCTACAATTGTTCATTTGTTTTGTTAGCATTTTATTTGTTCACTGTTATTAATTACTTTCTGCACAAATGTTGCATTTCCTTTTTAATAAGTTATACATAGATGTCGTGGATTACTGAGACATGGAGAACGGTATGTTAAAACAACTAAATACCTCCATGGCACTTCGAAGATCCCACGTAAAAAATTAAATTCAATGTAAAGTAAATTTTGCTTCCTTTTAGTAAATAAGGTCGTTAGGGTACTGTTAACTTATTAAATAGTAACACCGATACATTTGAGAAACAAACCCATAATTTCATGAGACCAAGTCGACGTCCACCTTTTAGGCAGAAAAAGTAATGTTAGCAAGGGTGGACCAGAATCCACTTGATCATCAAGCACGGTTGATTTTTTGCCGCTGGTCTCTATGGTGCTAGGAACACCAATTTTGCTGTCGACATTTTTTTTACTGATGAAGTAGGGTAACACAAAATGGAATATATTTTTTCTACAATATGTAGGCGTGGTCCGACTAAAATCTAATACTACTATGGGTTTCAGACATCAGGTACATCTTTCATTATCTCTAAAATAATAAAGAAAATAAATAATAATAATAATAATATGTTTGCATATTATTAAATTTTATAATAAGATCTGAAAAGTAGCAAAAACCCCATTTAATAGATTCTGTATCTCGTATAATAATAGCCATAGTGATGCCTTATTTTAGAATGCCCCGTATAATTACAATTTAACGTGTTAAGAGGAGGACAGTTCCGAAAGTAAGAAATTATTTTAACATCAATTATTTTTTAAATTCTACTGTATCAGTGCAAGGAAAAATATAAATTTTTAATTATAAATACAATGTCAATAGATTTTCAGACCTCAGTCTTGACGGGTTTTTTACTTTATTGCACAAATTTACGCCTAGAACGGAATTACAACTATGCAAAATATTAATATTGCATGTTTACATTAACTTGTAAAACTTAACATTGGGTCAACGAGTATACATATTGAAATATTAACCAGATATTATATATCTCAATTTATAGTTTTATAAAACTTTCTCTCATCAATATGTATCTGTATGTATGTAACATTAATAATTTTTCAATGTTCTCTCTTGTAACGTGTAATTTTAATCCAATAAAAGCAATAAGCAAATTATACGGAAGTTAATAATAATATACAATTTAAATGAAGTTTCTATTAAATCGGTACAATTCTAATTGACACATTTGCCTTTTTGTTTTCAAAGAAATGTCTAAATGCCAATTTTTACGACAGCATGGACTCTCGAAATATCACAGTTGAATGAAATACTTTTTTCCCTATATAAAAGGAGTGTCTCGTAATTCTGAATGGCTAGTGGTTGTAAAAACAATGTATCACCTGTCCAGGTTAGACAATTTGTGCAAATAAGCAGTGTGAATCAGGACAATATTTATACAAAAGGTTATTGACATATTATGAGCAAAATTCCATGAAGAGCTTATAAAATGTAAACCACCTTGTACGCAGGTGTTGCATACAAAGTGGCAATTATCTGAGCAGATACTAAACCTCATAATACAAAATAAAACATATAATACAAAAGATTTCTGGAATCTGGAATTATGGGATTGTTAGATTCTTCCAACACGAATTCCCTTATTGACTAGATGGCAGTGTACTCACAGAGTGCATGAAATACTGTCTCGTCCTGCTGTTCACAACCCCTACCAAGAGGTGTTTCACATTTGCTCATATTGTAAAGATATTTCCAAAACCAACAGTGTCCAGTTTGAATACCTGTGACCAAGCCAAGATTTGTCCTAGACAAGGTTAGGTACTTTCTAGTTGTATTCTTGCCGAGGTGTTCTAGGAACTCCTTAGCTAATACCGTTTGTAGTAAGGCAGTATGTTATTCAGCATGTAGTTCCATTGCCCACTTATATCGGATATGGAGAGACTTGACATAGATCCCATATCCTCGCCTTCTTTTTTGATCTGTCTTTAAAGATGCTGATTACATTTTCATTGGTAGTCTCCTCCTCATTCCTGATGAGTACTCTGTAGGGTCTGTAAAACGCAAACATCTTTCTATCTCCACAGTCGCCTGTGAAATGGGGTCTGACTTCCCCATATTCTACATTCGATTTCATACTAACAATCTTGAGGCACAGCATGATTGTCAAGCCCACTTCTTTCAGAAAAATATCCAAAAGTGACGGATGTATTTCCATTGCTCTGGTCGGTGTCATTCACATAGTTTCAATTACGCTCAGACAGGCAGTTCTTTGTACATGGCTGAGTTTTTGTTTAGCTGTCGTCTGCTGGACAGGCCACCATACGACGACCCCGTAGGCTAATATTGGTCTCACAATCATTCATTCATTCACCAAGTTTAGCAACGGTTCTGCAGCACTGCTCACAGGATATGTACGCCTTTTTAGTCTCCTTTTCAAATGAAGATTCCATATTATTCTTGCGTCAAATGTAGCTCCAAAGTATTTCACATCCAATGCAAAGCGTAGCGTAGCATTTAGAAAAGCCAGTGTCTTTAGTGACCCTACTTTCCTCTCATTCTGGGGAGACAATGCAGTGGCTTCCGTTCAAAATAACTAAAAGGTAATCACAATAACTTAAAAAAATAATTAAGTAGACTGAGGCAAACAAGAAACAACTACTCTGCGGGTTAATGCTCCGATCATTATTGAATTACACCTGGAAAACATATAGCAAACAGCTAAACTCACTCGTCAGCAGCCAACCAGACATATACCTGTTTCGAGCTTATTTGCTCTCATCAGTGGGTGAGGTAACCGACGAATAACTTCAGCTGTGTTAAGTCTGTCTAACCCGACATTAGGGACCAAGAGTCTCTATCAGGATTCGGCGATAACGTAGTTTGATTTAATTTATTGAGCCACCTTGTTAAACCAAAAATTATGCAATGTATAACCTCGGTATTGACAAAACTAATAATGTAGGTACTAACTTAATACGTAGATATGTTGTTTAGTTTTAAAGATAGGTAGCTATATGTAACTAAAAATTTAAACTTTAAATCAAGAATAAATTCTGCATAAGTGTTATAAATTTTTATTAAACTGTCCACCGATCACCCCTTTAAAAGTGAAGTGCTTTTGGGTTGGAAACTTTTATATTGCGACAAGTGTATACATTAAATGTCCCATAATTTTCTTATACATATAACTTAACAAAACATTATTAGATTCTTATAGAATTTGGTGAAGTTCATTGTTTGCATCAGATCGATAATGGATAAACATTTTTAGATTCTTCATGGGGGTAGTAGCTATAAAGAAACACTTTTGCTATTAAAAAAATGTACCACTTTTTAGAAACAGCCGAACTATAAATAAACAAAAAAATGATATCATTGTTTCTTTCGAATATAACTAATTGATTTGACACATTACATTCCACAAAAATCTAAAATACATATTTAGATATTTGTCTTTACCACTTTGCTCCCAATAATAAACTTACACATCTTATTAAATTAAATAGTGATTCGTAAAAATAAGAAAAAAATGTGCACTTTCCATAAGTCTATCGTTTTTCCACCATGTATAATGTAAATGTATGACTAAAATTGCACACAGCAGTTATGAAAATACTATGAAGATTTTTATGCAATAATTCTAATCATTCATACCTTTCTGTTCCATCGACCCAACTCTTAAAATTAGTACATGCTTAGGTTTGAAACCTTTATGTTGCGGCCGCTGTATACTTAAACCATAATACAAAACATTGCTGCCCTGATACATTGCTTTGTTAAATTTAGTTAAATCTATTAAACTTGTGATGTAATGGGTAATGGATTTCTTAGATAACGTTTTCGTAATATTGAAATAAAAGATACTTACTAAAATGCTTGTATTTAAACAAGCATACACCATGTATTATTGAATTGAAAAGATTCACCGCTGTATTTAATTACATTCATTGGTCTGTGAAAATTTAATTTGATTTTTTAGTAAGCTCAGTTTAGAAATAAATACTATGTATCACAAACAGATTTCTTTTATACATTGGAAAGGACAGAGAAAGATTTTTCTGCAATTGTATACTTAAAAAAAATACTTCTTATTCTTAGCATTAGTGATTTAATTGCATTTTCCTCACAATCATTGAGGATCAATCTACTTTCGTTTTGTTTAATTAATTGATAAATCGCATACATAAATAAATTAAGTACGTGAAACATGCAATATATTGCACTTCAATTAAACGCAAACTATATTGTGGAAATATCATACAATCATATTAACCTCATTAACATATGCTAAATTAATGAATACATATAATTTTTCTAAGAAATCGTTTGTAATTAATTTTAATTATCTTGCATCGTATTACAAAATACAATTACATATTTGCATTAATAAGGGAAATACTTTATTTCCGTTAAATTTAAAGCCCACTATTATCTTGTTCATGTTATTTAATGAAGCATCGCACACTAGACCTGCACGAACACGTACTGTTACCTGCAACGACCTTCAATGCAGGTCGTGTCGATGACCTGCAATTTCTATCTCAGGCCGCGCTAGTCTTATATAAGGTATGTTACCATAAAAATCAGGGATTGATTTCAAACTGTTAGAAATATTCGACCAGTTAATACAAATTTTATGTAAAACTAAAACTAAGTAAAAGACATGTGTTCTTTACCTTTCCAAAATACCATAGCAATCATAAAATATATATAACACCAAAAGAGGTACCGAAAATAGTTTCCACCTAGAGAGACTACGCGAGTCTGATAATATTGTAGTAACTTAGTTTTTACAATTGATTGCATTAATGGGGAAGCTTCACACTAAGTGGCGGGAATTTCAAAATATGATAATTTTACGTCGTAGAAGTACGAGTATATGATTTTTATGGTCTAATTACAAATATTCCGTTTTGGTTTCAATTGTGTGCTGATATAAAAATCTAGTATAACAAACAGTTTACATTAAGTTTTGCCTAGATGCCTGTTTTCTAAACTCCTCCATAGTTTGACTATTTTTGAGTGCGTAATGAAAAGGCTTCTGACGTTCTATATATTTTATGATTTCTGTGGAAGAGATAATGGACCGCTGACTTTAACTGGACCGCAGTCAGTTTACGAATGAACATATTAATATGTTCACAGAAAATATGTAGCAACATAGTACAGCTACCAAATAGTAAGATCGAGGATAAAATGTCTATATAAATTAAGATAACACGTAAAAATGACAAACAACTCTTACCCGAAAAACCTTAGTGTTGAGAGAAGGTTTCCCTGGCATATTGGAAGTGGTTAAAATATATTATTACGTGTTTTTCTAAGTTATCTTTAGTGGAACGGAGTAGTTTATCACTTAATATTAACTTCTGTAGGGAAAATGACCTTTCAACGTCTACTGTTGACATCGGACAGTATGAGAAATTGTTGAGGCATGAACTATATCTTCTAATATATAAAATTCTCGTGTCACAGTTTTAGACGCCATACTCCTCGAAAACGGCTTGACCGATTTTTATGAAATTTTGTAGGTATATTCGGTAGGTCTGAGAATCGGTCGTAATCTATTCTTCATACCCCTAAGTGATAAGGGTGGTCCACCCCAAATATATATTTTTTATTTATTGGACAAAAGTTTTTATTTTTATTTTTTTATGATGTGGCATTAAAAATACATACAACCCTTAATTTTCACCCTTCTATGACAAACCCCTATTTTTTAATAGCCATTTTAGTAATTTAATCATTTTTAACCTTATAACTGATCGATTATCACTAGATCAGTTATCCCCGCCAGGCGTCTACCGGTGTCACTTCTCACCACAAACCTAGAAAAAATATAGACAGTGTCGGTTCATTATATAGGTCACGTGACAGGTGCTTTATGTTGGCGGTTGTGCAAATATGACGGCTGCATTGCAATATGAAATTAACTAACTTGCTGTCACATTAAAAATGTCATTAAAGAATGTGGCATGGATGTGACCAATCACAGTAAACAAATGAGATTTACGCTACAATGCAACCAACGTAAATTAGCATCAAAACCAAGTTTTAGTGATTCTGGACCTTTTAGGGCAGCCATGAATTAGCGGTCGCCGGCAATATGACACTGGCACAGTCTATATTTTTTCTAGGTTTGTGCTTCTCACCCAGTAAACAGCACGGAGTAGGGATAAGAACGAAGCCGACTACCAAAATATTCACTAGAAATAATTCATATGGCAAAACAACGTTTGCCGTGTCACCTAGTGAAAACTTTACATATGTTTTTCAAAATGGTATATCCTGGATTTTTTTCAACACGCTTTGAATTTTTTATTTTATCGTACTCCTGACTGGGCGTGTATTATTGGCATCGTATATAGTTTTTTGTACATATGATTCCAATTTCTTTATTGCGCTAACTGAGAAACTATTATACCTATCTATTAATGTAACACGTCTTCAGCAAGTGCTGCAGTGTGTTTATTGTGCTGCTGTCATTAGGATTAAATCTACAAATAACATATGTTATACCATCTAAATGTTTATCATAATGCTCTACGGCTTCTAACCAAGTACCCCATCTAATTATTGTAACTGATTCGAGAGGCAGAGGTATGCCTGGTAAAGCCTCCCTAGTACCGTCCCTTCTTGTGCCTTAACAAAAAAAACTTTTTCTTATTTTTTTCAGCTACCCGAATAAGTGGGTGAGCAGCACATAAAGAAGATATTATTTTTGTATATTTTTGAGATAAAATCCTTTTTATATATGTTTAGGTATTAACAATATTGTGTGAAACTAATATATAATACCTAAAAATATATACAAAAACGATTACATAAAGGGTAACAATTTTTTTCATTAAATAAGTAGGTAATTGTCATGTTTAATTTAAAATTAAATTGATTGGCATGTTAAAGTCACTTTTGTCGATATTTAATTTCAAATAATTTTAATTTATTGGATAATAATTTTTATAGTTAGATATTTGACTCAACTTAAAGGAGGTCACCTGAAGAAGCAATCCTAAAAATGCAGAAATAGGTCAGATGTCATGTCATCGTGGTTGAATTTTCGAGTTCCCAGTTTCAAAATTGGACTTAGATATTTATAGAATGTTTTCATTAAACCAGGTTAGTAAATTTAACTAGAATAGTTTTTATTTTACATAATTATTGAATAGAGCTCTGTCTGAGAAATTGTTTATGAGCATACCTAGATGTTTGGTATCAAAGAGCATACATATGACTTCATTGATAGGAATTGTAGGAGATTTCATTTATACTAGCTTAAAATACCTTTCTAATACAGTAAAAAAATGTTACAAAATATGTCCTGTTTTTAACATGAACGCGGCTGCACCAGTTAGCATTACAAGAACTTAGCATCTTATCTGAAGCATTATGATAGGGCCATATACAAGGTGGCCAGACGAAAACGAAACAGACCCATTTTCAGGAACTGCATCAAGATTGTAGAAAAACGCTCAGACCTGTCGATTTTAGATTAAAGGGGGACATTCTTTGCTGGTATTTTTTTCTCCGTTACTTTCACCCGCAAGCAAAGGCGTCACCCCAAAATATTTAAATGGCGTTAGGGGTTGAGTAATATTTACTTTAAAAGCTCTTACAATTACACAGACCCACAAAAAAAAGTACATACACAAGAGAGTGACATATGTATTCCCATGTATTTTTCGACGCTGAATCCGATCCCGAGCTCAGAATTTGGCCTACACGTCTGGAATTGGCCCCAGGGGCCGAAAATGGCCTGAAATGCGGTTCCCGGGATAAGGCGAAGTCGACGCTGAATTTTGGATCTAAAGCCGGATTTGTGCTCGAAAAGTTTATAGCCAACTGAAATTCCGGGTTTGGGTCCGGGAAAATGACCCCTTGGGATGGGAAAATGACCCCTTGGGGCGGGAAAATCCGGTTTTGGACGTCCCGGTCGCGACTGTGGTATTTTCGTGTGTTTTTCAATTCTAGACCTGAGAGTGGGTGTGAAAAGTTTTTGGTCAGCTGAAATTCCCAGTTTGGGTGCGGGAAAGTGGTCTATTGTGGCCGGAAAATCATATTTCGGACGTACCAGTCGCAAAAGTGGGATTTTCATGTATTTTTAAATCCGAGTCCTTAGAATATGCTCAAAATGTTTTTGGACAGTTGAAATTCACAGTTTGTGTCCGGTAAAATGGCACATTGGGGCCGGAAAATCATATTTCGGACGTACCAAACGCAACAGTGGTATTTATGTACTAATTCCTGTAGCTTAGACTGTGTTTGACAGGTTTATGGCCATGTGAAATTCCCTGTTCGGGACCGGAAAAATGACCCTTAGGGGCCGGAAAATCGTGTTTTGAGAGATTCCAATCGACCAAAGGCATTCCAAACACGGTATGAGTTCCGGAATTTAAAAGTACATGAAAATACCAATGTCTCAACTGAGACGTACAAAACACGATTTTCCGGCCCCTAAGGGTCATTTTCCCGGTCCCGAACAGGAGTTTCACATGGCGATAAACCTGTCAAGCACAGTCTCAGCTACAGGAATTAGTACATAAAAATCCCACTGTTGCGATTGGTACGTCCGAAATATGATTTTCCGGCCCCAATGGGCCATTTTCCCGGACCCAAACTGGGAATTTCAGCTGACCAAAAACTTTTCACACCCAGTCTCAGGTCCAGAATTGAAAAACACACGAAAATACCACAGTCGCGACCGGGACGTCCAAAACAGGATTTTCCCGTCCCAAGGGGTCATTTTCCCGCCCCAAGGGGTCATTTTCCCGGACCCAAACCCGGAATTTCAGTTGGCCATAAACTTTTCGAACACAAATCCGGCTTTAGCTTTAAAATTCAGCGTCGACTTCGCCTTATCCCGGGAACCTCATTTCAGGCCATTTTCGGCCCCTGGGGCCAATTCCAGACGTGTAGGCCCAATTCTGAGCTCGGGATCGGATTCAGCGTCGAAAAATACATGGGAATACATATGTCACTCTCTTGTTGAACTTTATTTTTTTTTGTGGGGCTGTGTTATTTTTACACAGACTTTAAATTTTATAATTCCGCCCAATACTTAATAAGAATTTTGATTTTAAAGTTTTGATTTGAAACTTATGTACAAACAGTTAGTACCGGTAAAAATGTCACCCATAAGTACGCCAATGTTATAAATTTAGTATTTCTTGAATTACATTGGTTTTGGGCGATTTGTTGTCACTTTCGTAAAAAAACACAATTGTAAAAAACAGATATGAATACTAGACACATACAACGAACGTAAAATTAGTGGATTCCAAACTTATTTTCTACTATTATATGGAAGCATGGAAGCGTTAAACGCTATGGTTTATTCCATTGCGGAAAGGGTACATATCATTTCGCTTTACTTTATGAACAGTAAATGTGCGAATAGAACAGCTTAGCTATTTAATGAACAACATCAAGATCGACATATCAGGAGGAGGTGTTCAAAAGTTAATAAAAAAATTTCAAGAGCCAGGGAACGTAGCCAATAAAAAAAACAAGAAATTGATAAAGCTATAGTTCGAAGCTAGTGAAGTTGCAGTTTTAGAACAAGTTCATCTTGATTCTACATTAAGTACGAGTCAGCTGGCATCTGTGTCTGGGATCAATCGAACTAACATATAAACCATTTTGAAGAAGAATAAATTCCATCCATACAAAATACATTTGGTTCAGGAATTTCATGAGGGATCGCACCGCTGTTTGCAATTTTGCGAAATAATGAGTGAGCGAGCAGGGAACAATCCACAGTTATTTTTTAACATCTGTTTTTCTGATGAATGCAGTTTTTTCTTGAAGGGGACGGTAAATCATCACAATTGCCGCTATTGGTCAGATTCAAACCCAAGAGTTTTTCACGAGGTACATACACAGTAACCGAAAAAATTAAATGTAAAGGCTGGAAATTCCGGTGACCGGCTGGTGGGTCCTTTTTTTCTATCTAGTAATTTGACTGGCCAAATGCATTTGCAATTACTGGAAGACGCTATTGATCCTGCCTTTACTGATATTATTGAAAATGTTCTAAAGTATGATGAAGATCATTTAATTTTTTCAACAGGACGGTGCTCCTCCGCATTATGCCATTTAAATATTTTGGCGTTATGCTTACCCTTGCTTGGGGGTGAAAGTGGTGGAGTCAAAAATACCAGCAAAGAATGTGCCCCTTTAATCTAAAATCGACGGGTCTCAGCGTTTTTCTATAATCTTGACGCAGTTCCTGAAAATGGCTCAGTTTCGTTTTCATTTGGCCGTCCTGTATAATTAGAACTGTCAATAACAAAATTTAATAGTTTTGTGATTGGTTTTGTCCAACACCTTAGAAACCAGTAGGTGACTGATAGCTTTTACCGCATCAATTAAAAATTTAGCTACTGAAGACCCACAGGCATTGCTTCGTTTATAATGAAATAAACGAGATTGTTATAAACCCTATCGACATATTTTAGTCTTACCGTACTTTCATAAGGATTTTCTCGGTCGATAATTTTTCTAAAAACGTACGTATGTAACTTGAGGTTCTCTGGTTTATTTAACGGCATATTGCTTATAAGAAAAGTCAGTAAGTTCATAGAAAATACAGATACTTCAGCGGTGGAGGAGGCATGGCTTTTCAAATGTGTTGTCACTTTAGTTTTGTCAGAAGAATGTATAATGCGTTCACACATAGTACAAAACAGGACATTTCTTTTAATACGTATGTCTCTATAATCTTACGGATTACTGTCAAACCACATTTGAAATAATTCCCGTATATTTCTTCTTTTCTTTGGCATGTTACTTCACAACTCTCGACTAATAGTTAATGTAAATTATGCTACTATTTATAAATACGGCGAATACAACTTACAGGAGACGTAAAGAAGAAACGTACGACGCGACGCCGACTATTGCAGCGTTCCGTAAACAACTAAAACTAAAAGCGAAGTTTGAAATGCGAGTAAACTGTGAAGGCTAAGACTCCGCGCTGGTACTAACTCTTTTATGAGTTTCTATTTTCTATGGCATGTTTACTAGGTACCAAGAAAAAAATTAAACAAATACTATAAATTTAAATTTTGAACAAAATAAAAAAATGGATAATAGTAGCTCTTATATTCTTTATATTAATGCACAAAGTGTACATTATTAAAAATATCTATACTTACTGAGTCCATAAATCAATAATAAGTGTCATTGTACTTGAATTTTTAATTTAAATTTGTTACCTTATTTTAAAAAATAGTTTTATTCTTGGGCATAATTTAATAACGACGAACTTAAGGTCTTGAGGGCACTTTAAATACTTTATAAAATTTTCTTATGAATGGTAATCACGACCTACCTCATATTCCGCAAATACATAATTATAAAACCATAAATAAACTACTTACATTATTTATGTAACAGCACAACATAATAAGTGTACGTATACGTAGAAGAAAACAATTGGCTGCAAAAAATATTTAATATTCACTGACCAGCCTAGAAATTTTGCTATTTCCATTTTAATGGTATCGGTGACCGCAAGCTCTGAAAAGCTTGAATGGTTCTCCTTGCAATTTTAGAATAGTATTCATAAAAATGGAGAAAACAAATAAAGCATCACGCCATTATCCGGTTAAAATTAAAAATAACGAGCGTAATATAGGTCCATAAAATGCGAAAGTTCTTTATCATCATATTTGTGCAGTTCAGTCAGGTAGAATACACATAGATTACGCTTAGCAATTAATAGAAAACTAAGCTAAATTAGCGGAAACCATGATTTCATGCATATCTACTAGGTAATGAATTATAAGATACACTTGATTTTGAGAAATATATTTTTGTATCCTTCCTTTAAAACTGAAAAATGGATAAGTAAATCAGAAGCCATGTTGCAATAGTTGTATTCACCAAAGAGACTTTGCCATGCTGCTAAATTTTCAGATTTTCAGTATTTCCCAGATAATGATCGACGCAGTTTCCGATGGGACACCCTGTATAATAATGTCCTGTTAGACTTCAAAAGATAAGTTGAACTGTATAGCGAGAAGTGGGTACTGTATATAATTAATGAGATATACATATTCATATAGTATACATAGTATTTTATTATGTATTAATACATAATATTGAGTTTTGAAAATAATTTACTAATTTAATTATTTTTTCGTTAATAAATTTAGCTAGATTAATTTTTAATTAGACACATATTAAATTTAACTCTGTCTATGTAATTGTTACTTACGATACCTAAATATTTTATATATATACAGTGCTTTCATAAATGATTACAAGCCACGTGATCAGGGTCGAGATTCTCAAATCAATCGCAGAGCAATTCATATGCGAATATCCTTTTCCTCACTACGACAATTGAGAGAGACAAGAAATCTATTTGCATACGAGTTGTTCTTCGACAATCACAGTCCTGGTCACGTGGCTTGTATTCATTTATGAGGGCACTGTACATCAAGAACATACAAGAATATACATATGACTGTATTAATAGAAATTGTAGGAAAATTTATTTGAATTAGCTTAAATACCTTCACAATACAGTAAAAATATTCCTATACTAGTAGATACATAGGTACTATCGTTTGCAATATTAATGACACTCACTAAAATGAATTTAGCGATTTATTTTCAACTTCTGACGTATTCATATTGGAATCTGCT
Organism: Monochamus saltuarius; assembly: GCA_025584915.1. NCBI lineage: Eukaryota > Metazoa > Arthropoda > Insecta > Coleoptera > Cerambycidae > Monochamus > Monochamus saltuarius. Next base: position 16,688,735 of record CM046727.1, on the reverse strand, counting down.
TTAAATTTTTAACATTAGTTATTAGTTGTTTCACTGACCAAGAGAGATTTAATGAAATTTCTATTCAGAACTTCCAGAAGTTCAAAAACTGTTTTAAGAGAGTGTCATTATTATTGCAAACGATTGTACCATTGGAAAGTTTTATGACATTACACATCTAAGAAATATAAAGGATAACATAACACACTGTATATAAAAGTAACCCACCGATTAATAAAAAATTGAAAACTTATATTCACCTCAATGAAGATATACTTTCTACTTTAAACACTAAACTTAATTTCGCAAAAACCATAAATAATTATTAGTAGAGAGTTATAAAAAAAAATTCGCGTACTTTCGATAAGAAACATTTATTTTAAGACTAAGAATATCTGTATTACTCATTTTTTAAAATGAATATCTTATTTTAGCTAAAAGCTAATAGTATATATTACAAAGCCCCATACTTCAACTTCAATAAGGCCTTCCAGTTGCCGATGGAAGTATCGTCATTTACTATGGACTAATAAAAGTTGGAAGTGTTCTGTCAGCTTTGTAATGCGTCTTTAAGTCTACAACACGCGCAAATTGCAAATCCCTAACGTAATTTGGAAGAAATACCATGCAAATTAACATTTTTTTTATGTTAATTATTATGGAGAAATTAAGACTACAATGCTAAATTATCCACACATTCAACGCATAGGGTGAAAAAAAAAAAATTTTAATGTACAGGAGGCATTTACAAATACAATTTTGTAAAAATAAAATCAAGGAGAGCTGCTCAAAAATTATTTAAAAATACACTTCCGCAGGGAACTGACATAATGTTACAATTAAACTTTGGGCCACAGTTTCTAGAAACTAACACAAATGTTTCTGTTTCCTGTCCGTTTTCAGCTTGTACGTTATTGGCAGCAGCTATGATATATTTGCGGATAGCATCAGTAGTGTCCACTTCAGGTGAATATATCATAGAAATCATAAAATACATAGAACGCCAGAAGCCTTTACATTAGGCACTCAAAAATAACCAAACTATGGAGGGGCTTAGAAATCAGCCATCTAGGGAAAACTTAAAGTAAGCAGTTGCTTACGCTGCATTTTAAGTCTAGCATACAATTGAATTCAATTCGTAAAATTTTCATATTTTGAAATTCCCGCCTATTAGTGTGAGGTTGCCTCGTTAATGTAACCAACTCATGAAAGTTAAGTTACTGCAATATTACCAGACTCGCGTTTTCTCCATAGGTTGACTATTTTCGATACCTCTTTTGGCGTTCTATATATTTAATGATTTCTATGAATATACTTCATTTTTTAAATATTCCCACAAAAATAAGTCCAAATTATTTAAACTCAGGAGATCGTGGCGGCCATGGTAGCGGTCCTCTTCGTCCAATCCCCTGGTATTAATACTTAGACATGCTATACATGGTACAGTGGCTGCATTTGGCACATGCAATTAACACGATGTCCAGAAACTCTGAGTTGCTACACGCGTAAGCCATTTTTGATACTTGAAAACGAATGTAAAACCTGACATCACAAAAACGTTAATGCCTACAAAAGCAATCGGATTTCAATATTGGGAATCGCCTGACTAGAGACTACAGTAGTCCAGCGATGTAAAGGTTGAAAGTACTACAGCTTCAATAACTTTTTACTCGGAAATTATAAGGATTTTATAAAGATTGTTTTACGACATTGACTTCATTTTTCATCTATTCTCAAATTTGTTTAGATAAGTTTTGAATAACCCTGTATAGTTAAAGCAAGAATACTAATTATGTACTGCAGTGTTGTTTTTTCTTAATGCAAAGTTATTATTTACTTATAAAACAAAACAACAACAACAAAACAAAAGTTTATCTTGATATTATAGTCAGCGGTCGAAATTGTAGACAGTGACTAATCGCTAGCTTGTAGACTAGCGCGACGGGCAAAGCGTGCGGGGAGCAACATTTCATAGGTGTACTAAATTTTAATGCGATCAGATATAAAAAATATTCAAAAATGAAAAAATAACTGCATTACATAACGTCCATTATTTTTAGAGTAGAAACAGTGATATAACAGTTTTTACCAATGTTGAGGCGTTAGATAATAAAAATAATAAAAATATTTCAAAAGTTTTTCAAAGTTTTTATCTTGTATTATCAATTATTTTTATAATTTATATGTTATTTATAATTATTTATATTTATTCACAAAAATTAAGTTTACATTCTTCGGTTTATTGTTAGTAACTAGGTACATGTATGTGTAAATAAATGTTTAAGTGCACAGGCGTAAGTTTTACAAGTAAACTTGATTGCCTGCTTGCTCCTCATTTATCCACGCTTTGCTATGTTATTTCGTTCCTGTTTCGTAACTACACTCCTAAATAAAATAAAATACAAAATAAAATAATTCCGATACACAATTGAAAGTTTCAAATAATATAAAGTTTTATTTGCCTAGCATAATACTTATTTACTTATATTAGTTACTCATATAATTGTAATATTAACATGCCTTTTAAACTTAATCTAATAATTTCATAAACAAATTAATACCTTGCTTTTTTAACCAACTTCTTATAGTTTTTTTCAATTTGTTTCTTCTTCTTCTTTAAACAAAAGCTCCGTTGAATATCTGTAATCTTTATTCAAAATAATTTTTATAATCCTATTTTGCAGATTGTCTAGAGGTGTAAGGAACGTTTTCCCTACACCTCCCCATCCAATAATTCCGTATCTTATTATTGATTCTACTAATGCTTTGTACAACATTAGTAATTCCCTATGCCTGAGAAATGATTTTAACTGCTTAAATTTATATATTAATCCCCGTATCTTTTGCATTACGTATTTTATATGTTCTTGCCATCTGAGGTGGCAGTCAATAATGATACCCAAATATTTAACTCTTTTCTTTTCTTCAATATATATTTTTTGATTACTTGTGTCTTCAATTTCTAGAGAGTGATAATTCGGCAAATGTGTTGAGTATGACGTGATTGGTAGGTAAAATGTTTTTTCATAATTAATTGTTAATTTTTTATAATCAAATACGTTTTTTATATGTTTAAGATCTTTTTGCACTAATGTTTTCAGGTCTTCCCAAGAGGTACTTTCATAGAAAATATCTGTGTCATCTGCAAACGACAATATTTTGCCTGTAAGTTCAGTTTTTAAAATATCATTTATATATAAAATAAATAAAATTGGCCCCAAAACCGTACCTTGCGGAACACCACAAGTAACTGTTCTGGCCTTACTAACACTATCTCCTATTTTCACATATTGTTGTCTTCCTTCTAAATAACTTTGCAATAATTTATATTGTACTTCTCGAAAACCAACTCTTTCTAAAGATAACAGAAGCTCTTTATGACAAACTGTGTCAAATGCTTTTTTTAGATCTAAGAAAACACAGAGGGAGGGTTGAGATCGATCTGCGGCATCATACATAAGATTTGTCAAATATGCAATAGCATCGATCATTAGTTCAACATTTTTCTCGAAAACCGAATTGTAACCCTGACAACACTTCATATTTTTTTAAGTAATAGTTAATTCGTTGTTTCAATATTTTTTCTAAAACTTTATTAAAACAAGATATTAACGATATGGGTCTATAGTTTCCTATAAGATCTTTGTCTCCACTCTTCCAAATTGGGGTAATAATTGCCTCTTTAAATGCACAGGGATATTCGCGATAATTATAAAATTATAAATAATTATAAAATAATTATAAATTATCAATTACCCAAAGTTGAAAATAATAGAGAGTGACTAATTCACAACACAGAGATGAGTATGGCAGATACGTGTGGTATGATTACCTAAGCGTGCCACTTGTGAAGAATTAAATCACACAAAATTATCAAAAATAAGTTTTACGTCGGCCGAACCTAGCACATTAACAATTTGCTTTAAAAGTACCGCTGTCCTTGACGGCGATTGCCCGCTACCATCCATTTACACCTACCTGATGCGCATACCGCAGATATCACACTTAAGCCTTGTCCTCATGGATGCGAAATTCACGGATTTTTGCACAAATTTCGCAACTTCTGTTTTAATTATTTATGGCGGGAAAATCTCAACTTTTGACAATACAAATTTGCAAAACTGTCAAACACTACAAATATTATTGCCCCTTTCATTATTATGTGGTGTTAAAATTAATTTGTTTTGAACTTCTGATAATCCACCATGGCAGTTTCATAATGAAAATGATAGAAAATGTTATGGGTAGTTGACAAAATTTTTAAAAATAGAGATTTTTCCACTGTTAAATAAATCGCGCAAATATTTGGGAGTTCCGCATTCAAAAGGACAAAAGGCAAAAGGGACATACACGCTATTTCCTATTGGGGTACTGTCACTATAACAGTCACACATTAACACTTATTATATCATATCGTACCGCTTTCCGTATAACCTTCATACGCCCATGTTTCGTCAAAATTTAATATATTCTTCGATCCAGTCAGCGGTTATTTTTTAATATTTATTTTAAATAGTTTCTTCGCCATATCACTATTTCGTCATTTCTATCTGTATACTCTTTTCGATTTCATTTATACAGACTAACTTTCATCTTGTAAGATATAGCAATAGAATTTTTTTTGGAAAATTCATTTTAAAAATGAAATTTTCCTTCCGCGAGTTTCCATCACTTTCCGTTTCACAATTGTACTTCTTTAACACTTTTTTATTTGCACACATATGCTATTCACGTACAATTTTGTTAATGAAATATATATTCCAAGATCACTTACACTCATATTTTGACCTCGCGCACTAAACTCTTCATACATGTCATCATCTGATATTCCTCATTTCGATCAAATCACTTATAAAATTAATTACATTCATAATTAAATTAACGAAAAGATATACCTGAAATTTTGCCCGCCCGAACGATATACCCGCCCATGATAGCGCTGGAAATGAAACAGTTGAATCCGACAATTCGTTGCCACCAATGTAATGCCAGCAGCGCATGCGTACTAACGTGTACTAACGCAGCGCATGCGTGCCAACGTGAACTAACGCAGCACATGTGTAGCAGAAGCTGTGTATGCTCTCAGAGATATGCGGCACACGATACACGATTTTGTAGGAAAAATATAAGGGATGCATGTAAATTTCTTTGTGTTGACTGCTATAAATTGTGAGCAAGTCTCTACAATTTTGGAAGTCGACTATAGTATAGTATAGCTTTCCTTTCGTGTAGCATTTTATTTTCATAACAGAGCTGAAAACAAGACAATTTGATGGAAAATAATTACAAATTTGCCAGGTCACTTTACAATTGCATAAATTGAGCAAAAATGTATAATAAGTCTGATCATATTACTTAGTTACGGGTAACACATAATGTAAGTACCTAAAGGTTGACGTGTTTACAGCTAATTTTATCCATAAGAACTAACCATATCTACATTACCCCCGTTAGACTATAATAAATAGCTAAGCACCAAATCTGAATTAATTATCATAACGCAATTTAGTTCAAAGAATGTTAATTCACTGTTTACATAAGCTTGCTTCGCTACAGAAAATTTAAAGTAAGGCTCTACTTTTAATACATACATTTTGACGTTTGTAGGTCGTCTAGATCCAGAGAGCACTGAGATCAACGCCCTCGGATCTTACAAATGCAATGCATTTATCATTATTTTTTATTACATTATTACTTTTACTACTACTATTATAACATTTCAAGTGAGAGATTTCCTTAGATATATCTCACCACTGTTGATGCTGAAGAACGGGTTTTGGAATTGGCGATCCTACAATAAGTATACAAGAAAATTACCATTGGCGTCAAATATTTCAAATTCATAACATACTCCAAACAACTACTACACCTATACCATTTTTGGTAAAACAAAGAAATATGCTTGGCTTTATAAGCAAGGTGCTTTTTACTGATGAAGGTGGATTTACTCGTCATGGAGTAATTAACACAATTTCCATGTTTGAAACGATGCAAATCCACTAGTTATCATTAAAATAAAACACCAGCATAGATGCAACATATGGCGGAAAATAATGGGTGGCTACATTAACGGGAGAAAAATATGTACTTAAATCTTTTACGAGAAGAACTAAATCTTTTATTGGAAAACGTACATCAGAAATAACATGTAGATAATGGTGGTGGACCCCCTCACTTTAGCAAAGCAGTTAGGAATTACCTAAACCTGATGGACAGACCGAGGTGGTCCTTTCCCATGACCACCTCGATTTCCTGATCCTAATTCTTTGGAGACACCTAATTGCTATATTGCGTCCCTGTTAACACCATAGAAGAACTTCTAAATCGAGTTGTAGTTAGTTGTATTGCCATGGGTCAAATTACCCAACCAGCATAGCGGTTTTATAATTTTCAGGTTATACGAAAAATATGTTTAATTGCTGTATTATTATTATTATTGCTTCCGAAATACATACTTGTTTTATTATAGCGGCGAGTACCATTATTTTCTTGTCAGTAACTGAAATATTTTATAAATTTATCACAAGAACGTTTTGACAGCTAAATTATAAAACATCTTACACGGAAAATATATATTTATGTTAAAAACATTTCTGCGATAAGTTTAAAAACATTTTATAATAATTTTTTAGTAATGTTCCGTAGTATTTCTAATAGTGCCATACATTATTTTTATAATAGTTTCTTAGATGTGAGTTATCAACCTATAAAACTGTTATATTAACAGATACTTGGAGATAATTTTACTTCAAAAATCAAATAAGCTGCTGGCCACTCGAACTTACACATAGAGATTTTTAGGCAAAATTTAAAGTTCAATATTTTCAACTGGAATGCAAATTTTTGAACGCGGCTTGCAAATTTTAAGAGCTAGTTCTTTTCGGATTAAACTGCATGACGTATATTTATAGTAGGACCATAGGTTTATTATATACGGGGTGGTCAATGAAGTCATGCAAAAAATCAAAAAGTTTGTATGACTGAAATTTCCGCAAAAAAATGTTTTGGTCGTTGCAATATGGTTCGTTACTAACGTAACCTCAATATCTCTAGACATTTTTGTCAGTTTTTGGATTAAGGCCCTTAGGCCTTGTACACACCACTCAACATAAAATTTGGGCAGCAAAATTTTTAAAATGCTGTAACTTAACATTGGATGGTTCTTGATGATTTTTGCAGATTTGGAATCCTTATTTCACGTAGATTTTCTATGGTCTAAGCATTTTATTTGAGGGTTCAAATTTACACATTATACCAAGTCGATAATAAACAAAAACGTAGGGTACGACGCGCTCTAAGGTTTGGCATTATTTAAGTATCTGTAAAATTAAATTCGCACCTCAAGTTGTTTTTATTTAAAGTTCTTTTCACCTATTTCTAAAACAATGTTAACAGTTTTTAATTCCATTACAACAAATTTGTTTTTCCAATGCCTACTTTGATATGGACGCGTCGCGTAGAATTTACACCCGATCATAATTATGAGCATGGGGGTGGACAAAGAACTCTGTAAAACTGAATGATTCTTTGAGACAACAAACTGGGGTGTGAGTTTCGGACAGAACCATTCTATAAACAAATTTGAAAAGCAATACGGTAGAAGAGCAATTTTACTTCTTGCTTTAGCTTTGATAGTCATTGTATAAGAATAAACATATCAGGCTTAAGCCAGTGGAAAAAATTAAAAGAAGTGGCGCATTTAGAAGAAAAGTAAAGAAATGTTATCAAAACAAAAAAAAACTATAGCTTTTATATGGAAATTGACAGGATTCCTACTTTTATCTCACCCATTTCACCAGTAAACTAAATATTGAGTAATACACCACAACATTCCAGTTGCGGACATTGTGATTAGACAGAGATGCTCGTTATTTTATAACATCAGATACCTTTAAATAATTTCAGCGCCGGCTAAAGTGCTTGATAATATGGTGTCAATTTTGGTTGGATAGTGACCGTATACATTCTTACAATGCTTTTGCGACTTATGCTGTTATAAAATATCAAATTACTAGTTGGGAATTAAAGAAAAAAAAAATCAATATTTATCTGTTTACTTGGAAGCCATTGTGTATCGGTAAGGAAACTAGGTATTTTTATTCCACAAAAAAACCTTATTTTCCAAATTTGAGTACCTACAACTACCAAACAAAAAAAAAATAGTCAAAAAATTAAATAAGTACTTTATCGGGCCTATAACTTCTTAAGTAAAATTGTACTAAGGTAATTTAATTTAAATCACATTATTTTCGTCCAATAAAGATATAGCCTTATAATATTGCCCATCCTTTACTGAACATTCTGTATAGTGTTCACGTTTGTAAAATCCCTGTATACTTAGTGATTGCAGTCCCATTCCACATGACATCGTCAAACACTCGTGCCACTTGAAAAGGTAATTCATTACTTAAACTAATACGGTAACAAGTAACAAATGTAACATAAATAAATGACAATAATTGCATAATTTAATTGATTTGAGGGTGTCCACCGCAATACTTGAATTTTCAGTCTATAAACATTTGTTAGTAACAGTTAACCTTTGTTCAACTTCTGATTGCGTATCTATGTAATCGATATATCTTTAGTCTTTAAAATCATGCCAAATCAAATATTTCAACCGTTTTATCAATGTTTCGGAAAGCATCATTCATTATATTGGGTTACCAAAGAAACATTCTTTACTCACTCACTCAGTAGGAACGGTATAAGTAGGTACAAATTTTTTAATGACGCCAAAATTTAATACAAACTCAAGCTTAGCCGAATTAGCACACATTTGTTGCAATTCAGCGGAAATTGATGTTTGTTGTTTGTCATTCTGACGGATATTGCACTGGCACCTACTTAATTTGCAAATGCGTTTTAGTTGAATGATTTTTTTATTCAAAATACATGATACGAAGTATCCTCGAGTGAAATCTAAGGTTGATATAGTATTGCTTCGCTTAATTCCGTATGTAACAATACATACATTTATGGCAGAGACTTTCTCGCGTACTTGTAAGAGAATAAGGCAACAGCACTTATTCAGTTTGCAGATGTCAAGCATTGTAAATAAATATGTTAAATACCTCTTATGTAAAGTTTTTATTGGTAGGAGAATGATCACAAAATCTTTTATCTATGATGTCCACGATAGAATCTCATAAGCTAGAAGAAATACGGAATTGCTTGCATGAATTACAAAATATTTTACGTCATTTAAAATTGCGGAAATTTATAAAAATCTTGAAATATCCTTAAAAAAATTAAAACTGGACTTCCTTTTTTAACATTTTTTTAATTAGTTGCTACTTTTTCTAATCTAAAATTAAATCATTAACCATCTTATACCAACTAATGGAAAAGATACGTGAAGGGAAAAAACATACAAATTTCAATTAAATAATTTAGGAGTATATACATATATCTTAATAATAAGAGACTAGTACAGACAGGCAGCATTAGAAATAGTTTAAATAATTAACACAACTGTGAAATTACTTTTAATTTGTTGAATTTAATTGAAGCAGGCTATGACCACAAAAAAATTCCTGTTGTTTCGTCTTTCATGCAATATACTACATGTTGCCCTTATCTTTCGTATTTATTACATTTTTTTCAATTTTAGTTAAAAAAAATGTACCTAAATATTTTCGTGTTGCTCAAGATAATGTAGAACCTGTTTTAAAGACGCCAATTGCAAAAAAATTATAAACAGAATGTACTTTTTTATGCAAAATACAGATTTTCTTATAATATTATTTTATTACATTGTCTGTGTCAAAATAATTTTAAAGACTCAATTGATTCTAATGTGAAAAGCAATAAAATAGCAAAGTGTACCTACTTTCGATGGATTAGTAGAAGCAAAATTAACTATTTTTTCTATATTTCCTATATTCCAATTACGCTTAAAGAGCACAGCTATCTCATTAATTATGAATGTACTTCTAGAAAGCAAATATCTACACACCAAAATGGAGTAATCATGAAATCGTGAGTTAATAAATAAGTTTCAACAAAGTTATTAGATCGAAAATTTGTGTGTACAAAATATATAAATAAATTATATATTACCTAACTGTATTCAATAGTTTACTGTCGACAGTGTGATTATGAACTAAATATGATTGACTTTTAATAATCAATATTTTGGACAATTTGACGATTTTGTATATAATGATACGTTAATACGTATGCAGATAAGTAAAATTAATTCAAATTACGACTATTCTATTTTTTTTTATTAAATTTATTCTACAGTGATCAAATTAGACGACTCTATTTTTTTTATTAAATTTATTCTACAGTGAAAGAAAATTTTAATACATCTCATTTTGTACATGGGATTTAATAATATATTTTCCTACCGAATTGGAAATTTTTTAATTCTGTCGTCTTGGTAACCAAACGCTTTTACATCTTGATCACCATCAAAACGGCGTCATCCGTTTTTCCTTGGGTGGTTCACAAGTGATAGTCAAGTTGTCGCCACTCCAAACTTGTTTTTTTCGATTCTGGGATGTAATGAAATACGGCCATATTTCCTCGCTAGAAGCTTTTCACAAACTGTAAGAAATCCATCGTACTGAGACTTTTCGACAAATCAAGTTACTGTACTGTACGAACACCTGCAGCAATTTCGCGCTGGTCACCTTCAATTAGATCGCATCGTAGTCCATGACTTGTTTTCTAATGATTCTCGATCACTTAAATTTTTATGCCATGCCAGTCATAAATTTGGAACTTGGAACTGAAAGGATCGCTAAACTTTACGGTAATCGTCGCAAAAATTTTACTCAGGCCCGCAACAACAATTTAATAATAATGCGTTGCTCAGCGGACGTGTGTATCTATTGCTCATAGTCGTACATGACGCTACTGACTGTAAATCGGTCTTGGTGAACTGACAGATTCCTTCTTTCTCATATCCACACTGGGTTTAACCATCATCAAGTACAAACATTTTAAGCACGTGCTCAGGGTGGCCTAAAAGACAATAAAAAAATATTTCGGAATTTTAGTTTGATGTTTGAAAATTGAGCAAAACTTTCTTTTCCTCCGAAAAATCGACGCCTATGAAACACATCGCACGAAATGGCTTAGATATGTCAACTACCATGCTGTCTACAACGTTGTCAAATGTAGATACGATGAACGTTATCATTTTCATTTTTAGTTGCCGAAACTACATTTTCACTCATTACAGGTCCGTCAGAATTATCCACTAACAAGAGAATACACAGTTCACATACAGCTAAATAAAATATCCATCTAAGGAAATTGAAATTTAATGAAATGAATAATAGACTTTAATTACAAAATATTGTACGATAACCATAGCTCTGTTATATAGGGCAAACCATATTATAGAAAAATAATTATACCCGACATAAATTTCTTTATTTAATTACCATAAAACATTTAAAACTTGAAAAAATTGAAGGAATACAAAAAATCACAACGTAAACACACAGAGTTTCAATTATGACAAGACAACGAATTTTACATCGTTCAGTTTTCCGTTCGTCGCGGGTGCTTGCTGGTTGCTGTACTCTCCAAACATTTGTTTATCAAAGAACACTGATGAAATAAATGGGTTCTGCACAACACTGCAAACATCTTGGGATTTTACAGTTTTATAATAGTACCAATTATTTTATGCAACATTGTCGATTATTGTTGGTAAGAAGTTTAAAAATTTAACGGCGTGAAATACACCTTACGCTAGTTGCTGACAGATGGCAGCTACCTCATATTCTGTCGAAAGACAAAATGTTGCAAACGATGTTTGAAATAACTTTTCAGTGTTTGCTCTTCACATATTTAATTTGTTGTGTGCATATTTACTAACAAGTAGTATTTAAATAAGAGATGGCGGAGATGGTGCTGACTTATAGGAAGTGTGGCAAGTACATATTATCATGTGGCTGCGTAATACCAAAGACATTTTCTGAATAGACAAGATATTAGGCCGAATGCTCTTTGAATCACATATTGAACAACCATTGAGTACCTTTGTGTGGAGTGTTTTTAAACATTTGTGCATATTTACGTGTGTTTTTTGCATTACCTTTTGTGGGGGAGATCCACCTGGTCGTGGTCGTCGGGCTGATTACTTCGCTTTAAACAAAAAGAACGGTCAAATGAAGGATACGTCCCCAGAAAGTAGAAAAGTCTTCGCAATGATAAATTTTAATGTAAACAAGAAAAGAGAAAATAGTTATAAATTCTTGAAATATCCTCATAAATCAATACTGGAAATATCAGTAAGGTAAGTGCTATTCTCGAGCTTCTCATTAAATAGTAATCATTTACATTTCAGAAATAAAAGTTTTTCTTTAAATTTGCTGTAAATCGATAAAATATCTTTGACTTAACGCGAAATATAAAATTAGTGAAATATTCTTGTTTTCTGATTGAAAGTACCATTTATAAATTTTGAAATATTCTTTAATGTTTTATTTCAACTAAAATCACACCTACTGGTCTATTGTTTGGTTTGGAAATCAAAAATAAAAAAATACAAACAATAGATGTCGCGTTATAAGAATTTCTTACATCACTATTCTGCAGTTTCCACATAGTTTTGTATAATATCACTTTATTTTAGCATAAATTAGAAATTTTTTTAATTTCAGAATTTAACAATAGATTTTGATTAGAGTGTGATTTTATTCAGTAACAAGAGTTATTGGCAAACCACAACCAATGTATTAACGTAACGTTACTCAGTGATAGTAGGTCTATGAGTAGTAGGTGTAACTATAACAGGTAAAAATATTGTAGGTGGTTCTTGGGTATATTACCAACAAAAATTGTAGCTTTGCATTCGTACACATATTTTTAGGTAATATTTTTTGCAAGCAACATAAGAAAACCACTTAATATTTAATTTATAACATTAATTATTAATAAAATTTAAAAGTAATTAAACAAAATAAAGAAAAGTCGTACAACTCTATAAATAACTTTAAAAATATCTAGATATTCATATTTATATAATATATATATATGTTCATTTTACTTAAACTAGCGTAACAAAAACCTGATCTATATATTACTCATACAGTAATTTCCGGATGGATTTTGAAGGAAAACGTTGCAGCATTTCCAGCGTTACTGCTACCTTACCTGGAAGTTTTAAATTCAACATGAAATAAAAGCGAATCAATACTTCTGCTTCTGAGACACTATTACATGCTGCGACATTGTTTTTTTCTATATATTTCTCAAAAATTGTTGCTTTTTAAAAGTGCAATAATGAATAAGTAAGTCTATAACATATGGTCATTTGTATATACTCTTTAAAATATAACAGCACAAAAACAATCACAAGCATGCTTTGTTGAATCAAATTAAACTATTTATTACTGCTCATACATTGAAACGGTTACAAAAGTCGAAAAAGGGAAGCGATGAAAGAAGCAATACAGATATACATATGAATAACACTAACAACATTCCTAACAAGCCTAAACCTTACCATGCTTACCATCATACGCAAAAAAAGTCTAGGCTGCACTTTCAAATTGCCTTCTTTCGCTTCCACTTGATTATTATTTGATTGTTTGTTATTGTCACTCGTCAAAATTGAATAAACAGTTTAGTTTTTAGAGTGTTGGTATCCTAATTGCGAATTGACGACTGTAAAACAAACTGTAAGTCAGAATTTTAGGAATAGTATTGCAGGTGCAAGGGCTTGCTGCAATCCATTTCAAAAATAATTACGGACTGTATCTGTGCTGTTGGTTTCTTCTACACAAATTATGCCCGACAATGGTCAAAATCCAATTTGCACTGCGCTAAATTATTTGTATCCAATTTGAATGTACGATTATATTAAACAAAATATGTATCGTTTTATATAAAAAGTTATAGATATGAGAGCGGGAGAGAAACAGGATTTAGTTTCCCTTTTGTCACATAAGAAGTAGGACGTTTTAACAGGGCAGATAATTTCGCGAGTTTTTACGGAAATCAAATTAGAATTTGTTTAGTGCAGTGTGTAAGTTTAATTTCATAATAATTTCAAGTTGTATTTTGTGACATGTGTTATGCTGTACAAGTGTACAATAACCTTATAAAGATGCGTTTCCATTATCAAATGTGTGTAGTATTCTGGAAAAAACATGTACCATTGTATCGGTCAGTGGTCGCGCGGTTAAAGGCGTCAGTACTTGAATCGAGGTGACTAGATCGGAGTTGGTTCGCGCCCAGCTGCCGGTAGACCGTATATAAGCTATATTCGTGGAGAGGATTGGCACCCTCTGCGGGTATGGTAGGGTGGAATAATGTTGGCTTGGGTCAATGTGAGAGATTGATACCGGTTGATATTTGACTACCCCCCTAATTAATGAGGTTTTCCAGGTTTCCCTCATTCCTGCACTGAATAGTGGTTAGGGCCTACCAACGTAAGTCGTTCCTGGGCGCAAATGCGGCCTGCTTAATAATAATATGCCGCCCCCTCTCCCGCACAAGTCTATGACTTCTGGGCTAATCCCTGTGATTAGCATGAGGGGTAGAGATATTATTATTATATTATTATTAATTAAGAAATAGCTGATATGGGTAATGCTTACTTTTTATCAAAAGGAGACGCCAGCTGCAAGAAGACGTTATCAGATGGATTATCTCGATCGACACATACCGACTAAGAAAATGTTTGTAAGATTGGTTCAACATTTAACACATTATGGGAGTTTTGAACGCCAGTATGCTCATTTTGAACGAGTACAAACTCGGAAAGTAAGAATTTTGAACCAAACATTTTAAACGCCGTAAAAGAGGACTTTAGTCGTCTAAGTAAAAAGGGTTATGTATTTATTTATTTATTATTGAGTTTTCTGTCAGTTGACTTGTTGTGTGAGCATTTGCTTTCTAATAGATCTTCTTTTCCAATTAAAGGTAACAAAAAAATAATCAGTTTTTGTGATGGAATTTAAGAAAGCAAACTTATGGTGTCTGTTTGTAAAGGTTACAGATACCCCCTCCCCTCCAAACTGTGGACCCCCATTTAATGTTACACCCTGTATAAAGAAGTGTTAGCGGTCTGTGTTGTCCAGCGTATATAAAACTTTGGAAAGCTCTCCTGAAAAATTGAGATACGCCCTTAATCAAGGAAGGCGACAATATGTTTATTGTACAACATTGGCATTTTAGTTACAAACTCTATCATGCCGTCCTTAAACTAGTTCTTTGGTAACTCAATTATCACTTTTGCAAGCAAATGCTTGTAAACCGTGAATAAATAAGTACCGTAAAATAGAACGATCGACATTCCGAACAAGGTTACCTCGTATGCCAAAAATTCTTACGGTCATAATTAATTAATAAGCAACCTGGCCGCCATAAAGAAAGTAAAAGTGCTACAGGTGTGCTCTCATTACCGGCGCGACGAATGATTTTTTATGGGTGGGTGGTCGTCCGCCGTACAGAATGGAGCTTGAGGCGAAACGCATTGAAAGTTCACGCCGGGGAAAACTTTATCGGCACTATTGGTACCTATTAATCCGTGCGAGCTTACCCAGCTTTCACAGTCGACGTCGATCAGCCGTTATAAACGTAACTTACCACAAGGTCCGTCATTTTTCTTTTCGCTAGCCCCGGAGTTTGTGCGAATTTGGAATATTTGCCGCGAAGTGACCGAATTTGATTTTTAATTGTGTGTTTCAGAAAAGGACATTTGTGATTTGGTTCATTTTTAATTTTTTTTGGACTGTTCAAAAATGGTAATTATATAAATTTTGTATATATTACAAACTAGCTAACACAAATATAAAAAATTATAACACCGGATGGTTCATTAAGAATGGAAGGTTTATAATTTCAACATACACTCATAAAAGTTATTAGCGATATTACACTGTGTGGACTGCTGGTTATTTATTGCCTAGGTCAATAGTATAATAATATCTCTATAATAATATCTCTACCCCTCATTCTAATCACGAGGATTAGCCCAGAAGTCGAAGACTTGTGCGGGAGAGGGGGCGGCATATTATTATTAAGCAGGCCGCATTTGCGCCCAGGAACGACTTACGTTGGTAGGCCCTAACCACCATTCAGTGCAGGAATGAGGGAAACCTGGAAAACCTCATTAATTAGGGGGGTAGTTAAATGCCAACCGGTATCAATCTCTCACATTGACCCAAGTCAACATTCTTCCACCCTACCATACCCGCAGAGAGGGTGCCAATCTCTCCACGAATATAGCTTATATACGGTCTACCGGCTGCAGGGGTCGAACCCACAGCGATCCAGTCACCTCGATTCAAGTACTGACGCCTTAAACCGCGCGACCACTGACCGATATATATGTATTTATACTTCAAAGCACGTCGTATTTAGTGCATGAAATATTAATATAACCGATATCAACATTTTAATTGTTTACTACGTACTACGTAGTATTGTAGTATTAAGTTAATTACAGTTATTTGTTTGTTTCTTTGTTTGTTGCTTTTAATAGAGGTGATAATACACAGATTTAATAACATGGAAATTAAACAGCGATAACACCATAATCCAAATATATATTCCAAAATTCTCGAGCATATATTTGCTTTAACTAATACCGTGTCGAAAAGAGAGTTTCCAAAATCAAATCTGAATGTTCTATACCTTATTTTTAAACTAAGAGGAGTGATTTTCGCTCTTAAACACTAGATTGTTATTGATTAATTTACGCCAAGTTTACACAGCTCACATAAATTAATGTTTATTGTCAATGTCAATACTGTCAGCTACTAACATTTAAAATGTCAGTTATATTTGGTCAAGATTAACGTTGCCACTTTGTTGATTATTTTGTGTTTATTCTCCCTCCTAGTTAATCCTAAATCAAATGAAATAGTTCTGTAACTCAGCAACGAATTGTATTGCTTTTTGTTTATTTTTCCTTTTTTTTAAAATTTCCAGCCAAAATGATCTAGTTATATTTTCTAGATACTTTTCCCTGTGTATATATGACTTCTTCATTTACTCCTCTTAGTTTAAAAATAGAGTATAGTATAAGATTTATAGAGTAATCTAACATGCTGTCACCTTGCTGCCAAATCACTTTAAAAATAACGTCTGTACTCCAAACAGTGCAACACAACAAAACAAAACCACTATAATAGTCTAAATTATCTATGGTATTACGAAATAGGCATAAAATACAAAGAGCAAACACACCAGTTGACAGTTCTATACAAAAGCACAAATTTCCACTTATTATCATATGTCAAGTTTCAAGTTGTTTGTCCTACAGCTACCATTTTTAAAGTGATTTGACAGCAAGGTGACAGCACGTTGGATTGCTCTATTCTATGATATGTATTGTAAATAGGTTATTTAATTATAACACACGCGTTCAAATAATTTTGTTCAGCAACAAACACTCGAAATGTGTGGCTGATTACATGCAAAAAATTTTAAATAATACTAAGTAAAAATTTTGCAATTTCTTAAAAGAACCCTTGTTCTTATGCTACGAGTATTGATCCTCTTTAAGTATACCGATCTATCAGTATCGGCCCACATTTGTGAGTTATATCTTAAATATAAACATAATTATTAATTTATAATAATACATAAAAAATTCCACAATATCACAGTATTGCCACATTTATTTCTGTTAATTAACACAGCTCCAAAAAGTCATGTTCCCCTACCAAACTGGTTAAGTTATACATTTTTGGAGTCGACAAACACTTATTCGGTGTCAAAACAGTTCCATCTCTCACAGATTTTTCCCAAAGAACAAAACATTCCTAAAAAATACTCGGAATAGGACAAATTTCCTCAGCGTTACTTAGCAAATAATCAGGTCAGTCCATCTATGTATTACTGTGGTGACTGAATCCAAATCTGGGTCCTGTTTGACTGCATCAAGAAATTTTCAATGTCATTTGAAGATTAATGTCTGTTTATCAAATGGAAACACATTTTTGACTTCGGATCCTTTCACGGATGATTTTACGTTCGGATACGTTTTGGTTTATGATCAAAATGATCTCTAGAAGCCACCTGAAGGTCAAATATCTCTCTCGAACTTTACAAGCTCGAATGGACAGCGAGATATCGAGACAATCATCAAGCATCTATAAAAGTTGTTCAATTTATCAAGGAAAATCACTTGATTCATATCAAATCAACTTACTTCATTAGATACATAAACTCATTTCACGTCACGATCTGAACAAGGGATTTCCCATGCAGTTTGTCTCATTAATTACTACGGTTTCTCTCTGCAACTTCCATCCCAAATTTGCCATCATGTTCTCATGCCGTCTGCCTCATATTTCTTTTATATTTTGATGATAGAAACATTGACATAGAAAGCAATTCGTCAAAGCATTGGATACAGAAAGTGATTGTTACAGATACTTGGAAAATAATTTCCTGGTCTCAGATGCTAAATTACAAAAAAGAATTTTCGATTGGAGAAATGCTCAGAGATTAAGGGCTCGTAACTACAACAAACACCATGGTAAGAGTTTCTTTAAAAAATACAAAAGCCCAAACTATACGAAGAATTTGTAAATGAACTGGTTAACGACTTCAGAATATTGGGCCGCAATAAGTTTAAAGCTGCATATGATGCATTCTCATCTGGATTATTTCCCAAATAACTTTAGCAATTTCAATGAAGACCGTGGCCAATGTTTCCATCAAGACATAAAAGAGATAAAACTGACACATCAGAGCACGCGAAATGAGAACATAATAGCAGTTTTTTGTTGCACGAATATTTTAAGAAGAAACGTACGAAAATTCGAAACCATTGACAAGTTAGTAAGTATGTAATGCAGTGAGTTGACTCGAAATGACTCAAGTGGTGGCAAGTTGCTTTGAGCAGTATCCTATTAAGTTCGAGAGAGAGAGAGTTTTAACCACCAGAAGATCTCTGGAACTTACTTTGGCCTTAGGCCGTAAAATTTCAGTTCAAGTTCAAAATGCGTTTTCACTTGAAATACCAATGTTGACCTTCAAATGGTCAGAAAATGACTTGGTAGGGTCAAGCAGATTCCGAGATCTATTTCAACGACCTCAGAAATAAAGGTGGGCTGATCTGCTTATTAGCTAAAGCGATGTTGAGAAAATCTGACCGATTTCTGACTGAATTCGTATTCAGAGACCCCAAAAACATATAGTTAACCAGTCTAGTATGGAAAACATAACTTATTCTTTTTGGACTGTATAATTTTTACTCTAGAATTTAAAAAGCTTATTAATTAGTCTTAGCGCATTCGCCAAAAGTGGCTATTTCAAAATTTTGATGAAAACAGCTATCTACCACCCAAACTTTGAAGTGCATAACGCTAGCACAAATTATTGCGGCTAAAATATTAGGATCTATCCCAATTTACCTTAGTTGATAGTTTCCAAAATATAGGGTTTCAGTTATTAGTTTTTTAAAACTTTTTTTGTAAATATTTATCTTAATAATACGAGTAGCATGATTCGTTCGAAATTTGATACTTGGGGTTTATTGGATGAGAAGTCGAGATCTAATGGCAATTTTGGTGTACATTGTAGAGGGCGCCAAGAGCAGGTTTAGTTTCTGAAATAATCGAATTTAAGTGTTTTATTGGATACTGGTAAGTAAAGCCCGCACTTCGTTCGCAGATCTCAGGTCCGGACTTGACGACGACCATCTTATTCATGTCAGCTAATAGACAGAAACATCCCATTTATTTACCTACAGGGGCTCGATTCTCGAGTTTAGTGAAACAAATTCCCTCAAAAAGTTACTTAAATTCGCATGAAACAAATCTATATTCCTGATTCATTGCAGTTTATAAAAAAAAATGAGAATTATTTTGCATGGTTTTTGCTTCAAGAACTGTAAATATACACATAGATAATAATTAAAGATAGTATGTCCGTCGGTTGAAAATCGTAATATTTCAATATTCCTAATAAAAAACAAATATTATCTTCAAAATAATGGCCAGTGTTCACGAACCTCACCCTGTTTATTGACCGGCATGTGTCGAGGTCGCAGTGAAACGTTGTGCGTGTCGGATCTTTGTAGGGACGATAGCGCGTTATTACCAAATGTTAGTTTCTTGTCGAGTTTCTTGTTGGTTTGTCTGTTTCGGTGAATATTACTTGTTCTACTGTGGAGAAATGGATTAAAGATTATCTAGATTTAGAATTTGACGGGACAGAATTAAACTGCGATCGTCAAAAACAATTTAACAACGACTTGGTAAAAGTGATGGTGGGATGTAATATTCTTTTAAATGAACTAAATAATGCAGAATTTATACAATTTTTGCAAAACTGTGTTAATGGAAAGTACAATAATGTAATGTTGAAGAACCTGTGACAGCATCAGGCTATTCAATAAATAATGCCGTAAATAGTGTTTTAGACTTGCCACAGTTTATTTCTCAGGTACCAGGATCTAGTGATGAACGTGTGAAGAAGAAATTTTATACCGTTTTGCAGAACAATTCGGGATTTTTAACTGTATGCCGTATAGTAGACCTTTTTGAAGATAAAGGAGTAGATTTTGCTGAAACCATCCTAAATGTGCCATCAGTGAAAAATTATACATATTTTAAATGTGCCCCAGTGACCTCTGTGGACGTTGAACGTACGTTTTCAAAACTGAAATGGATTTTAAGCGATAAACGTCACAACTTAACAACTGAACATTTACTGGTTATTCAGTTTTATTTCAGTACTGAATGTGAATAGTATAGTGTTTTGTAAACTACACAACTTAATATGGACTATATTGGACAACATACATATCACCAGTACAATGTAAGACGTTGATATTAACTGTATTTGACAAAAAATGTACGTATTTACTTGACTTCCACAAACGTTAACGTTAGCGTCCTAAGTGCGCCCTGATAATGACGTCATGTGCGAACGATATACGGTCTCTAATAATAATATACATACTTAAGAATTTTTACATTCGAGAATCGAGGCCCAAGAGTGTTGTTTTTATTTAGACATGTTTAGACTTCCAGCAGGTTACTACTTGTAAAGCAAAACAGTTGCAATGAAACCGTACGTTGGGATACGTAGTTAGAAGTTACGTCATATTACTATGTTCATTTTAACGGCATAAGAAGAATTCAAGTGATGTTACTTCTATTTTATATGCTCATCTGATATTTAACGATTCTAGAATTCACGAAGATTTAGCAAACATACATATTAGTTATTGACGGATACCTTCAGTTATTCGCCGTCTTGAAGCATCTTATTTGCGACAGTTCATTTCCCTGTTATAAGGACTTGGTGCTGAACATGTGCAGAAAAAAATTGATACCGCACAAAAATCCAATATTTCTTGATTTTATGCGTATTGAGTAGTGTAGAGCGTTTTGTAGACTAATAAAATCAGTATTAATAATGTTGGATACTATAAATTACCAGTAAGATGTTGATTTTAACTTTGTGTAGGTTTATGTTGCACCTCGGTTTCTACAAACATTAACTTAGCGTTCTAAGTTCGCCCCTGATAATGACGTCATCTGCGTAATTTCGTAGTAATCATGCTGTTTTTGAGGTAAATATTTACAAAAATGTTTTAAAAAATAATAAATTAGACACTCTTTATTTCGGAAACTATCAACTTTTGGACTAAGGTAACTAGATAGAGCTAGATCCTCATATTTTACTCCAGGAATGTGTACTAGTGTTTTGTACAGATCTTTTTGAGACACCCTATATACTCTATAGTATAGAGTGTGTGTGTGATTAACATTATTCTGTTCAGACGCTTTTTTAAAAGATTGTTGTGTGTTGCAACTGATTTTACATTTGTTTATAAAATGTGTTTATTACGTAATTTAGTGGGATTTGTTTATAATTCATTGTTAAAAATAAACTATTATTAAACACGTGCTAACACAAAAATAATTTTATGTATCCGTTTTTAACTTGTTTGTTTACAAATTATGAAAAATTGTTAAAAGCGGACAGGTCATACGAAACCTTAAATATTTATGCCATAAAGTAGGCTAGAAACCTGTTACCGTGTCATAAATGTTATGATCAAGCAAACATTTTTCGCCAAAATATGAAAGTATACGTTCCTTCACACATAATTCTTAATAAATTCTAAAATAGCTAAATTCATTATTTATGCATTCCAAATATTTGCACAATAAAAATAAAAACTGAGATACGAGCTTTGTGTAAAGGCTTCTTTGTATCTATTTCATGATATACACAATTTTAACATATTTTGGCTATATTCGTACTTATGACGTAAATCTGCAGCATAAAAAATTATGATATAATGATATAAACATTAATTCGAATTTTTTATATCGGCACGTGTTTGATTGGGTTATTGTTTAGACATATATTTTATTCTTCATTAATTGATTTATACAAAGAAAAAATGTGTTTCTGCTCCAAAGAAAATATGTAGGGAGACCTAGCATAACACTGTGAGTTGACTTGTTTGAGTTATAACTACAGTAAAAATAGATACTTAAATAGTAAACTTTTTTTATTTATAAAATATTATTTATTTTTTTTATTAAAAATATCTTGTTAAAAATGTAAATTTTACGATACACATGACTTTGTGTTGGCAAAATGATTCTTTCAATAAAAGTTCATATTGTTTTCTATTCATGGAACTTTTATTATAATCGGAAGATTACGTTTCTTGGGTAGGAAGGTTCTAGTCGATCGATTCAAAAAACCTCGGATAGGGCCAAAATTGGAACATAGAATCTTATAATTTTAAGCCAGCGAGGTGCCATTACATTTGGTCAGTCATTTTGTTGTTGTGTTATTTAGAATAAATGTATTTTGGTAGCGTAATTTTATGACCAGATTCTTTTGTATCCATATCCATGTATTAGTGGGAAAAAATTGATTTAAAATGGCATTTCCTCTTTCTTCTTTGGCACTATATCTTAGAAACAACCGACTTAAAATAAACAAATGACAGCTGTACTAACACATACCATAAGATATAACTAAGATACTTATATTAGGTAACCCTTTTCTGAAAATAGATAATAGAGGAGATATGCATTTTTGAGATATCTTATAAATCAATAAAGGTGTATTTTTTATTCAGATTTAAGGTTACCTACGAATATCGCAATATTTTAATTAATTTCATCACAGCTTCTGTTCAACCTTGATATTTAATGCTGATGAAAAAAAATATATTTTCGCATTTTATGTTTCACATACCTAAACCTAATTTTATGTTCAAATAAAAATATATTTATCTCTTATAAAAGATGCACTTTAACAGCAAAGATGAATAAAAAATTGTCATTCTTATTGTTGTAAAATGCTCGAGAATTTATTTTTGGAGAAAAAACAAACGAGAAGGGTCTAAAAATATATTTTTCCAGTGATTCAGTTGTTTAGAAAAATAGTAGATCTAATATATTCACATATTTGCTGAAAAGAAGTAAAGAATTAAGTTTACTAAGTAAGTAATGCAAATTTAATTAAAAAATCGATGACTATTTATTATTTATATAGATAATTTTTAGAGAAAGATAAATTTAACAAACAATTACAATTATTTCGAACAGAAATAACTAATAAAAACAAATTTTAATTATAGACTAAATTTTAAATATTTTTGCAAATGAATAATCTATTAATGACTGATTGCTAGTAAATGATAATTTGAAAAAAAATAGAATTAATCAATATTGATAGTTCTTTTCTACGTTCATGCAAGAAACAAAACTTTATTGAACTATATTTAGTGGAAAAAGTAGTTCTTTATTGCACTAGTGCAATAAAATGTTTATTGCATTCATCTGTCATTCTACTACAGCGTTTTGTCATCATGACAAACATAAACGTTCAAATCGACGTCACATTTTCCTAGACTTGGTGTCATTTAAATAACAATTATGCAACAAGCACAAAAAGTGTTTATTGCACGCAACCTGAAATTGTCCAACGAGGCCTTCAGGCCGAGTAGAACAACACGTCGAGTGCAATAAACACTTTTTGTACGAGTTGCATACAATATTTTTTCTACGTTCATGCAAAAACCAAAAAATGTTTTAATTCGATGCTCAAACGTTTTATGAAACTATTGAGAACAAGAAACGAATTATACTTGTCGTACGGTTTCTTGTATTCTATCCCAAAATTATTCTCCCTTACGGTGTTACAGAGTTGTAACCAATAATTCCTTCCAAATTACCCGAAAAGTCTAACGGATTAAAATCCATATACCAGTATCATATCTCTCATTTCATAATTCGTAAATTCATTGTGATGGGGCATTTTCAAAAACAAACTTTTGCAAACTACAAATTTGACAGTGACTTATGAAAATTGTCATGTTGTTATGGATAAGTAGTTATTTCCAAAAAACATGGGATATATTATGTTAATAAATATTTTTTCACTTCTAGCCTTTAAGCCAACAATTATCGACCTATCTTTGACGCGTAAACTTCTATCTTTTTGACCTGGGTGAATAATGATGACCTTGGTTTATTAACCAAGGTAAATAGTGAAAATTATACTTAATAATTTTTACACTTGGCAGTTATAGAAGCATAGAACCACAGCACGTAGAACGTGGAGGTTATGAAACTGGTTTTTAATAGAAAATATCAAGAACATGTGAACAGATAATTATCAGTACCACGAAATTATCGGAAATAATAGTTAACTGTGCAATTGTGGCATGTCATATTGATGCCTACTCCTCCAATTTTGAGCGACGTAGTAGTGGCACCTGCAGCATTATCAGCGTAATTTCCAGGCAAGGAGTGTCTTGGAGACAATGAAGTGATTGGAATTGTACTCGTAGTGGGCGAATTAGGTGAAACATCAATCTCAACAGTGGCATTAATAATAGTTGCAGAGGCAGAAGGAACGACAAGAAATTACGTCGACGTTTGAACACCTTGCACCATTCCAGCAATGCGGCCACTGATTCTTCAATGTATCCTTCTGCTACCCCTGCAGATCGCTTCACACCGTGACGCTTTAAGGACAATATATCGCCCCCCTTTTCAGCCAATATGACAGCTGAAGTTCTGCGAAGGACATAACTGGTGTAATTCTCATAATTTTGGAGTCACTTTGGACATTTTGCTAATTGTGTTGTGCCCCATATTTTGCCGTGATTGCACCCCATTTCGGAAGCCAATAAATAATCTTTGTAAATCTGGTGTACGACTTTTCCCCAAGTACTTTTTACCACCTCAGTCCACAGAGGTTTCATCACGACAAATTTTCTGACTGAACCATTCTTGTTGATAGGTATTTTTATTATAATTATATCGCTTCGAACATTCACATCACTCGTCAACATTTTGCAGAGTTCATCAGTTCGACAGACGCCTTCGATCCCAATGACAAGAATTACCTGTAGAGTATGGAATTAGTGAGATTTTAGAAGTTTACTAAAAAATTACCTTTGCTGTTAGAAAGGCGGCATCAGGTGCTTTAGTGAGAAATCTAGTAATATCCTCTTCCGAAAACACAGGTGATTTCTTAGGTATAATGGCATACTTCTCTACCTTGGTGTATAATATGCTATTAGATTTCTCTTTCTTATAATTTAGTTATAATACCTAGGATACGAGATATATAAACATACCAAGATTACCCTGGACATTCATAATGTCTGCTGCCATGAGAATCCAAAAATAATGAAGCTCGGGTTGGATATGTTTGAAAATAGTCATAACTACAAATCAAGAAACGTCAAAGCTATGACCTTTTATAGTTTTTATTTCGTATGATGGGAAATATAAAACGTTAGGATGATTATGCCCTTAGGCGACTTGCTTTCCTCATCCTTTTTTCCTTGGTACATAAATCTACTATCTAAAACTATTTCTATAATATCTTCATAACCAAGCATAATTTCGTCTTTTGATAGGTTTACATTTTTTGTGTAGAGTAAAATTCTCTACCTATTTTTGATAGTTGCGTGTACTGATTGTGCTTCTAGGAGAACGTTTGCGCAGGGTAGTTTTTTAATGCGTGAATATTTGCGAATATCCTCGAGATCACATTGAGAACGTTCTTTTCTTTACAACAGTAGTCATTCTCATTAAAAGAAAAAAATACGAACAAAGCAGCAAATAATTAATAAAGTAAATAAATAAAATATTCTGTATTCAGTAATTGAACAGTAATTAATGTTATACAAATGTTTTAGTTTTTGAAAAGTTTTGGTAATCAATATATTATTGCCATTTATGTTCTCCAAGACATCAAATCTTACCGACTACACACAACTAATCTTGTCAATGCAAATTGTGAATCATTTCGTTTATTACGAAACCGGAGTTGCAAATGACATGAATAACGCTTGCATAATTTCAATGAATTAAGCCATTAAGCTAGATCGGTGAACTGATGACGATCACTTGCTCGTAAAAGAACGATCAAAGATGACGACAGTAGTAGCAAATGTTAATAATACGCCCAAATTTCGTTTCGAAGAAATTTTACAGATTCACATCTTAAGAATGCTTTAATGAACATATGGGAGATTATTTTTTTTTGTAACAGGGTGTAGAATTAAAAGGAGAACGAAACTCAAATACAAGGGAGACACAAGCTTTGTAAAGCTTAAAATATTAAGTCAAGTATTCCTCTTTTCAGAGTATGGTTGTTCAGAAACTAGTAGTCAAAAATGATACGGCACAGGAGGAGTCAAAATAATGTAAATACTTCATACACATCTGGATTCTTTTGGGATATACGGGGTTTTCGAGTAAGAAGTTAAATATTAATTTTAAGTCATGATTTCTAAACCGTTACCTCTACAATATCGATATTTTGAAGTCGAAGCTCGATTCTTCTATCAATTTGTTACAAAAAAGTCATACGTTGTTTTATTCGATATATTTTATCATTTTTAAAAGTAGAAAGTTTTGTCTCATCATCTCCTCTAAGTAAGTATCGTCAATGATTAATTTCACATCAAATATTTTCTCTGTATATAATATTTTCACTATTACACATGCAATTCAATAAATACCGTTCTTGTGATTGTACATCCTTTTAGGAAACTTACCAAAATTGTTTAACCTATTTGAAATATGATATTGTACTAAAATCTAAAGTAATTTTATAGATTTTTTTTAGAAAAACTTTACAATGTTATTCTGAATTTCACCATATTAGCATATGTAAATAGTGTAGTTACTTCAAGTAACTAATATTTGATGAAAAAAAAAGTTATTCTGACGTAAACAACGAGATCATATAGACCATATTTCAGCTGGTATTATCGGGTTTAGTTGACCTTACAAAAAATTGACTCAATCCAACTTTTGGCGGTCAGTTAATGATTCATCACTAGTTCTAACACAAAAACAACACGTATAATTTATGTGATTATGTGTGATATACAGATAGCTAATCTCTAAATTAGTTTTATAGTCTTGGATTTGTATAATAGCAGTTACAAATTCCTAACCCTTCCCAAAAAACAAATCACTGCTCATTGAGTCAGTTCTATATGTGTGTAATATATTTTTGTAAATCCTATTAGATAATGTACCTGCACACCTAGGTAGAAATTAGAATTTTTGTATCATGGAATGTCAAAATTTGTGGACAGTAGCAAATAACGGTACGATATTTTTACTATCTCCATCTTTTCCTTGCCAGTTTTATCAGTGTCATTTAATAAAACATTTGAATATGAAAACATTATAGTTAAAGTTTATACTTGGTAGTGCATACATTAACTGAGTTAATATTTTACATTAAAAGAAGACGTGACTTTAATATTTTCTCGTGTAAGGTCACTTACACTCACTAAGAGGTGAGAATCAATGTTCAAACAATTACATATTATATACACTAGAAGATTTGTCGTATTTCGCACACAGGGTACTCAGCAAAGAGTGTGACATACTTCAAATACAACTGCATTGGGCCACAGTAAACAGATCTAGATTATGTTATCTTAGTATAATGTTGGTTTCTGGTTGGTTTTAAAAAATTGTTTACATACCTTAATTTTTCAACAATACTGCTTCGCATTATGCTATGTGAATCTATTGAACGGCCCATTTGTCTCCGCTGGACTTTTTTCTGCACATATCAATGCCTCTATTACTGCATGGATGTTGATGGTGCGCATTTTCAATATTTAACAAGGTATTTTTATTAGTAAGTGAAAATTTGATAATCTGAACTTTTCACTTTTATTTTCTGGTAAATCGATCATCGAAAACTTGATAACTCGACGTTTTACCAAAAGGTGGCAGTTCTGAATCATAAAAGGACATAGGTATATATTAACGGAGGTTTTATTGTTGATACTAAGGCTACTACTGTTCCTACCACTCCTCAGGTAACTGTTGTATATGTTGATATATCTTCAATGATTTTTGAATATTGATCAAAACCTGTCGAATTTTTTAAGGCTCTTAGAGCTCTTGGTACCTAATTTAGGAAAAAATCGTTACTTTTGTCTATACGGGATGATTCACACCTTATCCAAAGAAAATTGGGAATAGATGTCAAGAAAAATAGAGTCAGTATTATTATTCAGTTTTTTGCGATAGTTTACATTAGTTTTTCATGTGTCAAAAGTGGCTTACGTGTATAGCAACTCGGAGTTGATATCGTTTTAATTTAAGATGAAGTAAGATAAAATGCTTTAGCAGCTTCCCATCTATGCGCTGAACGATTTTTTGATAGACATGTGATGAATGCAGCTACTTTTCCGCAGGAGTGACACGGGAAATTCCAAACCAAATGCCAATATTACCAAATCGAAAGATAGAGTTCAATATCTCGAGTTCCTTCCAAGTGATCTGCCTCGACTTCTGAAAGATGTGCCCTTAGCTGACCGACTCCCAACGTGGTTCTTGCACGATGGCGCTCCCCCTTCATTTTCGACAAAATGGATACCTGAATGAAGTTCAAAGGGTACGATGGATTGGACGAGGAAGACCGGTGCCATGGCCGCCACAATCTCCAGAGTGTATCGCACCGAAGTTGACACTAATGATTTATGTGAACATGTCACAGCTGCTGCCAATAATTTACGAATTCAAAACGGGCAAGAATCAGAAAAATTTATGTTAGTTCGTAGCTGGTTAAGACGGACCCAAATATGTTTACAGGTTGGTGGACAGTATGTCAAATTATTTTATTAATTTAATTAATTGAAATCAAAAAATTTGTCCAGACGAGTAAAATTTAGAATGTATAAAACAATTTTGAGACCGACAGCGCTGTATGGTAGTGAAACCTGGGTTCTCAATAAGAAGTCAAGAGAAAACCTTTTAAGGTGGGAAAGGAAGATCTTAAGAAGAATTCTAGGGGGTAAGAGGACAGAGGAAGGCTATGTAAGGAGAAATAATGAGGAAATATATGCAATGTACCAGGCACCAACAATAGACGAATTTGTAAAAGCCAGGAGAGTGCAGTGGCTAGGGCATCTAGAACGTATGGAGGATGAAAGGGCAGTTAAGAAAATAGTAGTAAACCTAACTACAAGAAAAAAGACCGAGGAAGCGATGGAGAGAGGCAGTGGCAATAGATCTAAGGGAGAAAAATGTAACGGATTGGAAAAGAAAGTCGAAGGACAGAATGGAGTGGAGGAGAATAACACAGCTTAAGATTTCTTGTCCGTTCATTTTTTATTGCACTTTACCACCATCCACCTGCATGCTTTGCCTTTTACAGTTGACAAGTTTTCAGTGTCGTGCAAAAATGTATTTTTAAATCATTTCGAACTCTCCTTTTTGATTTTTTTACAAAATTGTACTTGTAAGAGTTCATTTAAATTTTGCACTTAATTTTTATTGTAATAATTGTAAACCTAAATATAAGGTCATTATGTGCAAAGTAAATATCCTTCACCTTGCCCATTTCTATTGTTATTGTGTGCTGTTATATTAGTGTCATGTCTTATATTTTTCTCTAACATGAAAAGAAAACCAAACATCCCGTTTTCCAATTTTGTTCGTATATTGTTTAACACGAACTCTAATGTACTAGTTACATCGCCTTCTGCTAAATTTTCATGAATGTAAATAAATTGCTGTTAAATAAACTGGTTATACGTATTCTGGATTACGTCATAAGAAGCTTAACTGCCTTGACACCTACAACGCCTATGTATATAATAACCATTTTAGAGGTCATGGCTGGAATAGTCATTTCTAAATATTTGGAATACCTACACAGTGCGACTGTTTGTTTTAAATTTATTTAACCGTCGCAAATTAACACATGGTGTGACTTCCTACGACATTATATGAAAATTAACATTAAATTTCCAGTGGGGCGACCCTGAATAATAAGTTTAATGAGATTGAAATGAAATTATGTTAGTGGACTTGACTTAATTTCTGTTCAATTTGTTTATTAAACAATGAACCATATTTTAAGACTAGTTTCTTTGTACAAAAGTAAAGTAGTAAAGTGGTTTAAGTCAACTTCCTTCAGTACAATTTCGATTTCTTAAGAGCGCCGTATTCTTGAAATGGTGTTTTCTACAAATACAAGACATTTAATGACTGAATAATATACAGTTTAGTAAATAACAAGAATGTTATCTCATGCCATCTGCGAATATTCAAAGGTACCGACGTAAAGCGAATATATAACGACCCAAAGCGGTCTAACTAACAAATTTTTAGGTACAGAAATCTTTAAAAATACGTATTTTTTTAAATTCAACTGTAGATATAAATATTGTTATATATTTAAATAGTAAAAGTGGATAAACAAAACATTAATAATATTATTTTTGATACTACTTTTGCTCTACGTGTTTGATTTTTCGAGATTTCTGCACCTAAAACACACCACAAATTTGATAATTTTATACAGCGAGAAATACGGTGACCTTAAGAAGTTATGTCTGAGAAGGTACACTGATAGAAATTATTAGCGATTAAGCCTTGTCCTCATGGTCGCGAAATTTGCGAATAATTTAATGGCGGAAAAAGTAAGAAAACTTTTAACGAATTGTGCCAACTACAGTATTTTCAGATTGTCAGAAGCTCAAGTTAAACTTACTAACCTCACATATTACAGTTAGTAATGTTGTTGCATGATACACAACACAGAGAAATATGAGAGAAAAACAAAAAATTTAAAAAAAAACTACTTAAACCATAACAAATTAGCAAAAACGAAACTTTTAGTTCTCTAAGATACTATGTTAGGTATATTTAAAAATATGTATTGTATAGATATTTATAAATTTCTAAACAAAAGCGATTTTTTTCAAATTATTTTGGCATGTAATTATGGAATCTCCATCTCATTTGAACCCCTTAAACTTCTACGTCAATGGCAAAGAGTATTTCTTCAGAACATCTATTAAAGTTTATATCCATTTTCTGAAAAAAATACTTTTAATGAAATGTTTGTCTATCGCGTTCAGATACTTTGTGACTACAAAAATGTAGTAATTATTGTTGTTCCTGTACTGTTATATGTACATTTCTCTCTATGAAGGCTCTCTTTTATTGCATTTTTTAAATACTAATAATAATAATACCTAAATTAAATACTAATAATAAACTCTGTAGATACTTTTTTATATCAGTTGTCGTTGTCCTGAAGATAACAAAATAAATGGTGTAGTGTTGACAAGTAAAAATAATTATTTTGATTATTAATCTTATTCTGATTTGATATTTCGAGTGATATTTATAGAATTCCCTAATATCGATTTATGGTTTATTTCTATTAATTTTCTAATGTTTCAATACCTTTTAGACAAAATAAAGTATATAATATTAAGCATTTCGACTTTTGCGAGGCATTGCCACATATACAACGTTAGTTCTTTTATTTGAACTTTTTTCAATTTTGAAAAATGATGTTTTACACCACAGGTTGAATGAAAATTATTTATTTTTATGTCTCCTCTTATTACTCTTTTGAAGAAATGTACTTATGTCTGAACGACCTTATATATCTTTTTTATGTGCCAATAATTTCTTAAAGTTTATGCACTATGTCTTGTAACAACTTCATACTAGTTGACCTTACGCTATTTTACCAATTGTCTACTGCCAATATGTATTTTGTTTAAAAAATAGAAACTTCTTTGCATTTAACCTTCAATATCTTATTATAAATAACCATTAATAATATTTTTAGCATTCCATTTAAAGAATATTATGTATAAAATTCCTCTGCCAAGTAAATAACAAATATTTATAATTGCTCAAAACCAATGTCAGCAACAAACAACAGTGGTGGTCTTAAACTATTTTAGCATTATCTCTTGAAATAATAAACAAGCAAATATTCATAATATTTTACATTTTTGCAGTTGATCTAAAAATATCTTTGGTATTTCCATTGATGCAAATATGTACATTTTTTTTAATAAAAAAAATAAAAAATACATTGCTCTTTATTCTGTTTGGTGTTGGCTGAGACAAGAAGTGTTTCAAAATTTGAAATAATCTTGTCTTGTCTTCTCGTTTCTTTAAAGTCTTGTTTTTTCTACCGTCTCGCTTGTAGCTCACACGTAATAATCGATATACGAGGTGTGACAATTCAGTTCCGGGAATTTGTCAATGAAAAGACAAGCAAATTAAATTTCGCCAAAATTTTATTATCGGTCTTCACAATAGTCTCCTTCGAACTCTAAACAACGATTCCAACGTTGCTCTCACGATTGGAAGCACCCTTGGTAATCCTTCGCACTTTAACCCATTCAACACTACGGTTACAGCTTCTTTGACCTCCTGTACGACGCCATGATGAGTTCCCTTGAGGTGCGACTTCATCTTGGGGAATAAAAAAAATCGCAGGGGGCAATATCGGGGCCATAAGGTGGGTGCGGCAACGTTAGAATGCCTTTTTTGCCAATAACTCTTGCACAATGAACGAGGAATGGGCTGGCGCGTTGTCGTGGTGCAAGATCCAGCCGTTCTCGGCGAGTTCGGGTGGCACACGGAAAACGCGGGCCCGCAGCCGTTCTAGGACACGAACATAGAACTGTCCAGTCACTTTCTGGATGAATGATGTCGTGGATATCGAAAAAAATGATCAACATTGCCTTCAGTGTGACTTGGACATCCTCGCCTTCGTTGGCCGCTCTCCACCCTTTTCCACCCACTGCTGACTTTGTTTACGGGTTTCGGGGTCATATTCAAATATCCAGGTCTCATCTCCAGGGACTACCCGACTCAACATTCGCGTCAGTACGAGAGGTGACGGGAGCTCCTTCATGTGGATCGTCTTCTACCGATTCACACCCCTCGCCTTGAACCATTTTCTCCGTTCAAACTCGCGTGTTTTCGACATGCACTCGTCTCCATACACCACCTGCAATTTTCGAAGGATATCCGAGGGTTTTTCGCCAAATTTAACTAAAAATTGAATCACAACATGTTGTGGTTAGGGCCTACCATAACATAAGTCATTCCTGGACGCAAATGTCGCCTGCACAAATCTCCCGACTTCTGGGCCTCATGATTAAGAGAGGGGTAGAGATATTATTATTTTTATGGTTGAGATCTAAAAGGTTTGTAAAAAATCGAAACATTTTAGCAAAAACACACAGTTTAACAAGTATATTTAAAAACTAAACAGAATACTGAATCAGAATGTTTAATTATTATTAAATTTACAACTTAGATACAGTAAATTAGTAAAATATAATTTTGCGAGGGTATCGTAGTATCAACATAAGATAAAAATAAACAGAAGTATGTAAACTTGTATATGGAATTTAAAAACAAAAATAAAATAAGAATTTGGCAAATGCTGATATTTGATTCTTTGATCAATAAATATATTAAGAATCCTACATGCTACTATATTCAGAAAGGAAGAACATTGATTCTGTCTGTTACGATGTGGTAATTTAAAACACTACCGATGTAGAAATTATGTCGTAGGAAATGTATGTATATGTAACTACATATTTTTCTTTAAAATTTAATTAAAAGATAAAAGATTAAATTTTTTATAAATATTTATATTTGCAGACAAAATCTAACTTGGGAAATAATTTGAGAAATATAGTGAGCAATTCGCGACCACATGTTATTAGATATGTCATTACTATCATTACTTTCAGTGTAAAATAAATAAACATGTTAGTGTACACACGTACTATTATAATCGTCATTTTCATATAAATGCAATTGTTACATTTTTATATGAACAAATATAGAAGAAATAAAAGTCATGAGCAAGTATTAATAGGTCATCTTGTGCAATAGAAATTTTAATACATTATTGCTAAATATTACTCATTTATTTTATATTACTGTATTACTTTCTACTTGTTGTTAATAATAACATAAGGTATAACAATTCCCTAACTACAAGTTTCATCGGTTAGATAGTATCCGTGTATTAGTAGACAATTCTTAGAAATAGGTTTAATTCTTAAATTGATCGTTTAATGTTGATTAGGAAACGTAATTCTTTTATCTAACCATCTATCTAATTAAAATGTATCCGTCTATCTGTTACAGAAATATAGTATGTGCATGTTTTATGGAGAAAAATACATTGCTATCACTACTATATTAATACAAAAAATTAAATGTAGTTTCTAAAGACTTTTTAATATTATTTTGTCTAGTTAAATTGTTAGTTTCTAAATAAAAATATTCTACATTGTTTAATGTAGGTCTAAGTGCCTGAGCTTAGAGCCCTAGATATTTTGTAAAAAATGTATTGAAAGTAAATACTTTTGTGTATGTTCCAAAAAATACCTACTTAACATCTATGAAATAATTAAAAATTGAATTACAATGACGCAACACCATCTATAGAAAGAATTCCATAGGTTTCAAATTAAAACTATAAAAACTGCCGTATTAAAACTATATAGAACTATTGCATTGTAAGAGAAATATAAATTTAGAAGTATTATCCTATATAATTTATTTTTAATTCCATACTTAAGCGATGTAGAAGAAATGTTTGCCAAGTTCGCATTACTATTATGAACAAGTAAATTAATGATATTATTTGACAAAGTAAATATTAGTTGGCAGTCGTCGGCACACTGACGAAAGATAGAATAACTGAAAAAGTTACATACGTCAGCAACATAAATCTAAAACAGTAGTGGGCCTAAGATAATTCCTTGTGGAACACCTCTATAAATATTATTTAAACGAAAGAAATTGTTATCAATAATAACCTTTTGACTTCTATCTGATAAATAACTGGACAAAAATTGCATTGTTAGGTCAGGGATCAAAATATTTTATAATTATAAGCATAAGGTACGGTGATTATAGTGTCACATGTCTTAATTATATTCTAACAACAATAGAAGATTTTCATAAGCATCAGCAAATATTTTCTAGTACGTCAGTTACAACCAACACAGCAAGTGGTTAGTCTGACATTTAGTTTGAGTAGATAGTAAAAATAGACTTATTGGAGGAAAATTGTATTTGGATTAGAATTATTATGTACAAAACATGAGCATTTTTCCAAACCCTCGAACATAAACTCGAGGAAATACATTTACTCATAATGCATGTATTTTCCCTAAATAAACGTGGCATTATTAACATTAAGGGTGTCGTATTCTTGAAATAGTGTTTTCTACAAATACAGATAATTTTAGACATTTAAAAACTGAATATTATAGAATTTAATAAATAATAGGAATGTTATCTCATGCCACCTGCGAATATTCAAAGATGCCGAACTAAAGCAAATATATATACTCGCGTCAAGAATTCAGACGTCTCACGTCATGACTGACGTTACACATTTGTTTTTATTGTCAACGTAATTTTCGATATTTGGTCGCGTTAAAAACAATTGTTCTTTGCAATTTAGTGCAATATATATAATGCAAACTTTTAGTGTAGTATATAGTTTTTTCAGTATCAGTTGCGGTTTTTTAAATATTTTGATGAAAATATAATGAATTATTTATTTGTTCGTATGACGTAAGTCGTCTGAATTCTTGTCGCGAGTATATCTAATGACAGAAAGTGGTCTAACCAACAAATTTTTAGGTACAGAAATCTTACAAAAAACGTACTTTTTTTAATTCAACTGTAGGTGAAAAATGGTTCTAAAGGGAAAAAATAATAACTTTTTTTGGCCGTATCTTGAAAATCCTTCAAAAGATAAAATTAATTTTTTCCTGAGGTGTGTACTACGTCAATGTCGTTAAAATCATGTGACATTTGTTTTCTAACGTCAGTTCATATTAAATGTATCTCTTAATAACTTTTGTGTCCTAAATAGTTTGAAAATTTTAAGTCGGTGATCGATTTACTCAATGGTATAGATAAGTACCGTTTCCGAATAATTTAGTATAACTGCATTATTTTTGAAAAAAGCGACACGCCATAAATGTCCTAATTTTTTAATGAATTTCGCATGAAAATTAAGCAGAGGTATGAAATAAACAATGATGATTATCAATAATAAAAGAAAAATTGTTGGATGAACATATTACTAATATATAGGTATATTTTTTATTTTCACCTAAAAGAATTTGCAGCAATTTGAAAATTTAAAGTTATCATTTCCAAACATAGATTCCTTGTCAATGGCTTTTGAATGACTAATGGAAAATTGTGTTTCATTGTACACGTATTGTTTTAGAATACCCTTATTTCTTGTTCGTGTTAGCGCAAATAATATATACATGCCAGGTGTCAACAAAATTGTCGGACAAGTCATAGCTCCCATTGCTTTCTAGATACAGAATTGAGATATGAAGGACATAATATTTAGAGGAAAATGCAAAATATTCGATATTTATCACATTTCTGTAATTTTCGGTTACGCCGGAAATGACCACAAGTATGAAATTTCAAATGCAACACACTGTTTAAGTTTAAATTTGTTGATGCTAGAAATAATTTAAAGTGCGACTGCATTTGGGCCACTTGATTTTTTTAAACCTATTTTTATTTCTGCATTTTAATTCATTAAAAATTTTAAAGTTTACTATTTCTTCAATAAATCATAATTAGGTTGGTATTAAACCGGTTTTATTTTTCATTGTACCACTGGATTTGCCATGAACAAAACTATTTTATTAGTAAGTACAAATTAATGATTTAAGCACATTTAAATAGTTGTAAATCTAAAAATAAGTAGTAGAAAAAATCTGACAATTCAGTTTAAATTTTTGGATTATCTGGACTCCGGACTTTGATGCTAGCATATTCACGGTAATCTAGATGCATAAATAAAAATATGTTAAAAAATTACGTAGGCTAAAGAAATTCTCAGACAAGTGCAATCGCACTCTAAATTGTGTCCAGAATAAAAAAATATAAATTATATAGGGTTTTCCATATAAAATTTGTATATTATATCCTCCAAATCTCAATTCTATATCTAGAAAGTTATGTGTGCCATGACTTGTCTAATAATTTCTTTGACACTTGGCATGAATAACAAACGAAGCAATATACGTTTTAGTGATTGCTTTAAACTAGAAGCCTACGATATTACCAGATTTTTCAAAATTAATTTTGCTTTCTTGCCATGTAAGTGTCCAATGACAGATGTATTGGCTATGCTTTCACAGCGGATTATATAAGGAATCATACGTCAAACGAAGATTTCAAAAAGTTGAGACACCTTAATACACATCGACGTTAGCCATTAACAAAGCGCATAAAAATATACCCACTTCTATCAATCAAGTATTCTATAAACGAGCCAATCTGTTTATGCGATCCGGGTTTGATTTCGCGCGTTACAATTATTTTATTTAGCACACTTGGCACGTAACGTAAAGGTTGGCGGAAACTTAGATCATCCCACTAAAAATAAACCCACCACTCACTCACCTTCACTCCAAGGAAAGAGAAAAACGATTCGAAAATAAATCCAAATATCGACGCCAGAAGCCCCGCGTCGCTATATAAAAAAAAAACAACAAATAATCGCGGCGTTCGCGATTTCGAAGTTTAAACTGGGTCCGCGAATCGACTGAACGCGCGCAATTTCCATAAGCCGTCGCTACCAACCGAATCGGTACGTCACAGCATCGGTCGGAGTTTTTCGTCGAACGTCGACCGACTTGTCCTGTCCATAATTTCTCGATCGACACCGGCTTGACCATGAGGATGGAATCGAAAGAAACTGGCCCCGTAACTGCGATTTAAAATGGAAATTATTATTTATGCAGCTCATTAAATGTTCAGCGTAACGTACACCGTGTCCCAAAAACATGCAGCGAATCTTATCCTGAGATGAATTCTACATGCCGTAAATCATCGAGGTGATGCGCTACTCCCAGTTAGTGAAAGAAGTCCATATGTAAATCAACCAAAAGTATACGTGATGGAAGTTATAGGTGTTTTTAGCTTCATCATTTGATCAATATGATGAGCTATCAATCCATCACAAAACAAATGTAGTTGGTAGATTATTATGACAGTTGACAGTAAAATAAGCTATTTGTACAATAAGTTGGGAAAAATAACTTTTTTCGCATCAGGCGTAAGTTTTTTATTAAAAACATACGCCTTATGCGGAAAAGAGACGCATGATTTTTAATAGTGTTTTGAAAATAGCTCAAATACCTACTATAGCTATCATATATATTTTTTTTTTTGAAAATTGTGAATTTCGAAAATGTGGATCAAGAAACCTGAGGTAATATTGATATCGAAACAAGTTTGTTTTATAGGTTTTCGTTAAATTATTGTGTCAGCACTTTAGGAAATAAGTCAGAATCGTCTTCTTACAAGGTACAAGCCACTTGACCAGGGTCGAGATTCTCAAATCAATCGCAGAGCAATTCATATGCGAATATCCTTTTCCTCACTACGGCAATTGAGAGAGACAAAAAATCTATTTGCATACGAGAAGGTACAAGCCACGTGATCAGGGTCGAGATTCTCAAATCAATCGCAGAGCAATTCATATGCGAATATCCTTTTCCTCACTACGGCAATTGAGAGAGACAAAAAATCTATTTCCATACGAGTTGTTCTTCGAGAATCACAGTCCTGGTCACGTGGCTTGCTCTCATTTATGAAGGCACTGTAGAATAATCATCAAAAATCGCAATTCAATCATTACTGCCTGACAAGATAATTATGAAAAAGCGTTTCGCTTATTTGAAGAACGAATAAGTCATGAAAAGGGAGTACTGTTATCACTGATCTAGTCCTACTAGCCTATTTGAACAAAAATCCAGAGTATACCAGAGTTCTACACTGTGAATTCTTTACTCAAAGATAATAACGACAACGTCAGTGAAAAAGAAATTGCCAAGTTTAATTACTGCTTTCCTTACACGTAAATCGGACATAGATCCAGGAAGTCTAGTATTTTAAGAAAATCAGAAGTTAAGAAATTATTCAAAGAAACAGATATGATAAAACCTACTTGATGATTAAAGTAAAGTGGAATCTTCCCACTTGTCTCTAAATATTGAAATTGTTTCTTATTTTAGATAGTGCTGATTACTAGTATCAGTGAAGCATGGCGTCTTGAAGAACAACCGTTTCTTCAGCTTGCACATATAAAAGACATGGGAGAATATACACCGTATGCCAAAAGAAGCGAGACGGTCGATTATTTCGCGAAATTTACATCGGATCGAAAAACTGAAAAACACATGTTCAATATTAAAAAAATATATATCGATTGACACCAAACACGACCCCCTACCCCCAACCCCTGAGGGTGGGGCGGGGGCAACTTTGAAATCTTAAATGGGAACCCCCATTTTTTATTACAGATTTGGATTCGTCATGAAAAAATAAGTGGTCAACTTTGAAATCTTAAATGGAAACTCCCATTTTTATTGCAGATTCTGATTTTACGTGAGAAACTGTATTCAGTATCATAAAAATAAACATCATAATTTTCCTAGGGTATCAGGATAAATCGGTTTTTTTTTCGATTATAGCGCCATCTATCAAAAATTCGAAAAAAATGTCCCGAATAAAAGTTACTTATTATTTTATGAGGAATCCAAATCTGCAATAAAAATGGGGGCGCTCATGTAAGATTTCAAAAATTGCATAATTTTTTAAATTGCCGAATGCTGGGAATTATTCCGGCCACTGTTTCTGGAGAACGTCTGCTACGGTACTAGATGCAGGAACAGACGTCAGTACTCTCAAAAAGCATGGTGGATGAAAAGCAACGAACGTGGTAGAAAGATATTATAGAGGATTTCTTTCAACAAAAACTTCAAGTAGACTTAAAAATATTGGGTCAAAGAGAGATCAATATAAAAATACAAACTCGACTCTAATTCATCAAATACATGCGGAGAGCTTTGCATAACCAATTGTAAAAAAATTATTGTTAAAATTTATAAAGATTAGAAATGATATAAGTTGACAATAAATGAATAGTTATTTATATAATTATGATTTATTGATTGATTATTTTTTGCATGCGGTA
Source organism: Monochamus saltuarius (assembly GCA_025584915.1). Classification (NCBI taxonomy): domain Eukaryota; kingdom Metazoa; phylum Arthropoda; class Insecta; order Coleoptera; family Cerambycidae; genus Monochamus; species Monochamus saltuarius. The sequence continues at coordinate 16,648,472 of CM046727.1, read as the reverse complement.
AAACGTTTCACGCACGAATTATGAAAATTCTAAACATTCCAAATAATACTGACCATGAAATAGGAAATACGTAAATACATAGAATTGAGATACGAAGAGAAGAGGTCTTTGAGATATATAAAAAGAAATTATTTTATTCAATGACCAATCTGCTGAAAGGTACGACTGAAATATTCTGTATGTTCACTTTATAGTGATGTTACATCCGTTTCTTATTTTCACATATAACACACCAAGAGCCTTAATAATATTGACATAATTATGTCATCGAGAATGCTGAAAGCGTGTTACTTGGTAATTACCTTAAGCAACACGTTTGAAGGAGTCTCAATGACAAAATTTGGAGTGTTTATAAAGGATCGAGGTGTATTTGACAAGATAATTTTTTACACACAAAATAAATTCATTGTCAATCTGATATCTGTTGATTTTCAACGCAGCATTCTATAAATGATGTCATTTATGCTGATAATACTCCATGGGGTATTATCACCTATAATACGCCAAGGACCTTGATAATATCGAGATAATTTTGTCATTGAGAATGCTGAAAGCGTGTTGCTTGGAAATTACCTTAAAGCAACACGCTTGAAGCAATCTCTATGACAAAAATTTGAGTATTTATCAAGGATCGAGGTGTATTCGGTAAGATAATTTTTTTAAATTTTTAAGCACTCAAAGAAATATAACCAATTTTATTTAATAAAACTATAATTATTAAAGGTACAATTAGTGAAATTACTATTATAATATTATCAATTGCGTCACTGGATATACATTATCAAATCGTTGTGACAATCATTTTTCTATACGCAAAACATATTAATTGTCAATCTGACATTTCTTGATTTTTAACTCGACATTTCAATAAATCATATCATCTCTGAAATGAGGGCATGTGTGGTCTTTTCGCTGTAATCAATCAATGATTGGATGGTAGCTGTCACATGACTTGATATACAGAAATCTTACTGCTAGGTATTTGCGGTAAAAAATTATCACTGTAATCATTTTATGATTGGATGAATGTCACATGACTTGAAGTACAGAAATTCGATTCCTAGCTTTATACACTAAAAAATTATCGCTCTAATCATTTCATGATCGGATAGATGCTGTCACATGACCTGAAATGCAGATGCAGTTATTCCAAGGAATTATCGTGCTAACGAAATAAGCAAGCCTTTTAATTGGTGAGAAAACGTTGGCGTGAAATTTGCAGTATATGTTATCGGTAGATATTAAATCACCCTATATTATTTACAACCTGTCACTGTTGCTATTAAACTATAAATTTTCTTAAAATTAATGATATATCAGTTGGCATTGTACTGAATACAAACACATTTACTTTTCTTCACTTCTTAACCTCTTTATAATAAAAATTCATTCATTTAATTATTAGAGCTAATCATTACATTCCTTATAGCAGCTTTAAAGGTCATTAAGCATAACATGGATCGGTCAGTGGTCGCGCGGTTTAAGGCGTCAGTACTTGAATCGAGGTGACTGGATCGCTGTGGGTTCGACCCCTGCAGCCGGTAGACCGTATATAAGCTATATTCGTGGAGAGATTGGCACCCTCTCTGCGGGTATGGTAGGGTGGAAGAATGTTGGCTTGGGTCAATGTGAGAGATTGATACCGGTTGACATTTGACAACCCCCCTAATTAATGAGGTTTTCCAGGTTTCCCTCATTCCTGCACTGAATGGTGGTTAGGGCCTACCAACGTAAGTCGTTCCTGGGCGCAAATGCGGCCTACTTATCGGTCAGTGGTCGCGCGGTTTAAGGCGTCAGTACTTGAATCGAGGTGACTGGATCGCTGTGGGTTCGACCCCTGCAGCCGGTAGACCGTATATAAGCTATATTCGTGAAGAGATTGGCATCCTCTCTGCGGGTATGGTAGGGTGGAAGAATATTGACTTGGGTCAATGTGAGAGATTGATACCGGTTGGCATTTAACTACCCCCCTAATTAATGAGGTTTCCCAGGTTTCCCTCATTCCTGCACTGAATGGTGGTTAGGGCCTACCAACGTAAGTCGTTCCTGGGCGCAAATGCGGCCTGCTTAATAATAATATGCCGCCCCCTCTCCCGCACAAGTCTTCGACTTCTGGGCTAATCCTCGTGATTAGAATGAGGGGTAGAGATATTATTATTATTATTACTTAATAATAATATGCCGCCCCCTTTCCCGCACAAGTCTTCGACTGGGCTAATCCTCGTGATTAGAATGAGGGGGATGAATATTATTATTATATTATTATTATTATTATTGTCATTTAATATACTCTCTATTGTTCTGTCCTTGCTTCTAATGTATTCTACAGTATTCTACATTATAATTTGTGCTTTAACTTTTAATCTACTTTCTGGATTAGAACTCCGCCAGCGGTTTTTTAAATCATCCTGTCTAGTGCAAATAGTGTATATATATTTTTTTCATATATTTTCAGGTATTAACAATATTGTGTGAAACTAACTACTCAGTGGACAAAAGCCCCAACCTGCGTTGAATTACACCCACAATATCTACCCATATATTCCTTATTATTAGCTTTTGTAATTCTAAAAAATGTATTCTATTTACTAACCTGATATGCATGTATAGAGTATATCAGGTTAGTAAATAGAATACATTTTTTAGATAATTATTGAATAGAGTTTTGTCTGTGGGTGTTCATTAGCATACCTAGATGTTTGGTATCAGAGAGCATGCATATGACTTCATTGATAGGAATTGTAGGAGATTTGATACATATTAGCTTAAAATACCTTCCTTAAACAGTAAAAAAATAGTATATATATAGTTTCATTATTGCCGTTCAGTTGCCGTTTCTTAAATGTTTTGATGAAAATATAATGATTTATTCATTTGTTCGTATGTCGTAAGTTGTCTGAATTCTTGCCGCAATTATAATATTTTAGATAAAGTAAGAAATTAGAAAGGTTGCCTGTAAAATATTATTTTATAATTACGTATTACGTTCTTATTTTAATTCGTTTACTCAATACGTTTTGAGAAAAATTTAAAAAACAACAGATTTTACACTCTTCCTTTAAGGGGCTTTACCTTTTTAGGGTAGGCAATTAAATATATATTACATATGTATATTTTTTTATTTAAATTTGTTAAGGAAGCTACCCCCTGATTTTTTTGTATACACTTATCTTAACACTCTTATATGGCGTTTTTTATTTTTACCATCTGTATATCATTAGCGAATAAAAATATTTATCATCATTTCGTTCTGTGAAGATTATCAATATCAAACAAGTGCTTTTTTGTACTATTTGATATCCTTTCAACAAAACCAAATCAAAACCAAAAATTACACAGACACATTACATTACACAGATTTTTAATAAGCCAATTCTTAATTGTACTGTACATCTCAACCACATAATTTTTCTTCCATGAGATTACTGCAATCGATAATCTCAAGATATGTGCTACATTTTTGTATTATTTTTGTTTAATCCATCTTCATTTGAATCATTTTGCTTAATACCACTTTCTCATCTTTTACATCAATTTGACGCCATATTTTATACACTCCTTGTATAAATTCCTGTTGTTTGCTATCTTTACGTTCTTAATGATTTATTAAAAATTTGTTATCACAGTTACAATTATTATTACTTTATTACGGCGCCTTGGTTTTTAATATGTCATTCACGCAATTTTTAATATTCCAAGAACAGATACCATTACCTCACTTGCAATATTAGTAACCACGAAATGCACCCGCATAATACTTTAAAATTAGTTCTTTGACATAATTTTCTATTAATTAAGAACAGCGGTTTTAATCGGAATATTTATATTCATGTCATCTTACGAACATATCCTAATGACTATTTTAATAGGATATTAATAATGTAACGATTGGAATAAATTTGGCGGTAACAAATCTTTTATGCATAGACATTATAATGACGTTACGACATGTTCGTTCATACAGGGTGGGCCAATAGTGTGTGGACGGAAGATTGTGGTTATACTGATACATATTTTTAAAATCTGCTGTTGGTGGGGGGTGGGGGGTAGTTAGAGCTACAAACTAAAAATATTTTTACTGGAATTCCTAGACATATACAGGGTGATTCATATCAAAGTTACATTTTTTTAAATGCAAACCCCTGTATATTATTGCATATTTGGATTCCTCGGTCAATTCTAGTGTGATTTCATGTACCATACTTGGTGCCTAAAACGTACCGTTTGGACGTTATTCGATATTTTGTCAAAAAGTTGATGTCTAGAAACAGTTGAATATCAGAGGTGAGCGGCAACATAGGAGGCTGTGATTGGGGGAAATTATTGACCACCCTCCATACTACCAAGAGCTACAAAGTCAATTATGAACTCTGTTTGTTATGGCTGATATCGTCGCTCTAATTTTGAAAACTTCAATCATGGATAACTTGATTTTTTTAAATGGAACATATCTTTTTCACGTCACCAGATAACACATTTCATTACCTTTCACCCGATATAAAATTATCTGTATTTATCTCTAATCCTTTTCTTCTAATCCGCAATTACTTTTTACTATGATGGATTTATGCAAACCAATTAATGTAAATTAAATTAAAAAATAAGTAAATAAATATTATGGCTGCATTTATTCATACAAATTAATAATAAGTGATTTTTTTATTAAAAATGACTTTATTTATTTAGTTTAATTCTCCATAATTTCACATTTAGTTTTTTCAAACACTCGGGAGTAAAGTTGGCCATGGAAAACAAACAGTAGGTTTCATTATAATTATTTATTAAATAGTAACACAAATAAATGAACAAGAATTACAAACAACTTCACAAAAACTACAGTGGTTTAGTAAATAAACAGTAAATGACAACATAACTTCAAAGTAAATGTTCAAAGTGACGACCTTCTTGTTGAATACAAATGTGAATTCTTCGGCGAAAAGAATCTTGAACTCTCATTAACATTTCTGGGGTGATAGTTGTAAAAACATTTCTAATTCTGATTTTCATATTTTCAGCTGTCGTTGGTTGTTCAATATACACTTTTTCCTTAACATACCCCCCCAAAAAAATCAAGGGGAGTTATGTCCGGAGATCTCGCTGGCCAACGTATTGGCCCATCCCTTCCTATCCAGTTTTGATGAAATACATCATTAAGCCATGTAGTCACAACACGGGCACGGTGAGGAGGTGCCCCATCTTGCTGAAAGTACATATCTCTAATTTGAGCTAGCGGTACATCTTCTACAAGATCAAATAAATGGTGGTTTAAAAAATTGACGTACATGTTGGAATTTAGAACACCATAAAAAAAATGGGCCAACAATGCGTGTGTCTAATATTCCTGCCCAAACATTAACTGTCCATCTCTCCTGAGAATGTACGTTGAAATGGTGTGGATTTTCGTCCGAGTAATAATGAAAATTGTGTCTGTTTACGAATCCGTTGCGATGAAAAGTACACTCGTCTCATAATCTGCCGTCCTTATTTAAATTTCCCGATACTAACATTTTCAGTTTTTTTTTTATTATTTTAGCGCCTAATATTACATTTTATTAATAAAAGTGGCCATATACGAGCCGGAATTATTGATAATGGCCAAAAAGAATTTATTAATCGTCTTGGCCACTGTCAGGCAGCCAACGGTGCACAATTTGAACATTGAATTTAGTCGATTTTTTACATAATCATTATCATTTTCAGCATTGTGAAAATTAAATTTTAAAATCTTCAAACATTGTTTTCTTGAAATTTTTGTTATGTAGGTAACACCATAATTTTTCATGATGTATGTATGTAGAATGACACGCTCTTTCAAATGGCACGGTCAAAATTGGGGATTGCTATTTAAAAAAAATCTCTCGAACAACGATGACGTCACAAATAGGGGTCATATGTCAAAAAGTGCCTTTTTTAAAAACAAAATCAACGTGCCAGGGGATTTTCTCGAAAACTTCTCAATTTCAAAAATAGTGAATTTATTCGTTACTTCTCGAAAGCACTGTATAAAAGTGGCCATAGACGAGCCGGCTTGCCGAGAGGCTAAAATCCTTTTTAATAACCTTGAGGCTAACCTGTAATTTCGGCTGCGGCATACACGTTACTTTTTAATCGCTGAGTTTTGTTCAGTTTTATATTAAATTAGTGTTGTATACATGGTCTGGAAATATAATTATGCTTTAATAAAAGTGCTCAGTTGTATACAAAACCAAAGATAAAGCACAGACGTTCTAAATGGGCAAAACATTTATAAAAAAAAATTGACAAGTGTGTTCTCATATGCACCTAATAAACTCAACTCAACCGGAGTCTCATGATTATACAGGGTGATTCACAACTTATCTAAAAAAAATGGGAAAAGATGCGTTATGAAAAATGGAGTCAATATCGTTTTTTTTTTTAAATCCTTATAGTTTCTTAGACTGGAGTACTGTAATCTCTAGCCAGGCGATAGCTAATCCGATTACTTATAGTATTAACGTTTTTGTGATGCGAAGTGTTTACACTAGTTTGTCAAGTGGCAAAAATGGCACATAGTATAGCTAGCAATTCGGAGTTAATATCGTTTAAATTTATGGTGAAGTGAAAATGCTTTAGCAGAACGATTTCCCGGTAAACATGTGCCAAATGCAGCTATTTTTTCCGCGGTGTGCACTGAGTGCAAGTGTAGTGCAATGCGAGCGTGACACGGGAAATTTAAAACCGAATCGTTGAAAAGATGGAGGTCTAGAGCCTCCACGCTGTATTGCAGCTTACGAAGCTTAATTTTATCCATACCATGTACAGCGTGTCCAAGCATTAATACCAGGGCGAGGAGGACTTCTTTTTGTGGGGACATTTAAAAAATGAAGTGTATCGCTCCTAAGCCTTGAGTATAGTGTATATAGTCAAGGTCCGACACTATTGGTGATTTACGCAAACGTATCACAACTGCAGTTAAAAACTTACGAGTTCAAAACAGACAAAAACATTTGTGTTAGTTTGTAGAAATTGGGTAGGACGGGTCCAAAAGTTTGTTGTTGTAACATCAAGTATTAAATTATTTTATTAATTAAAACCTTAGATTAATTATATTAATAATTAATAACAATAGCGGCGAAAGCATTGCTGTATAAAATAAGTGTTATAAAATGTTATATATTTATATTCTTGGGAATTTCTTTAACTTTTTCTCGCGCCGTTATTTTATTGGCGAACGGTGGCCTTGTATGGATTAGGATCGAGCGGTATTATCGCTCTTTATCCTTCACCATCTCTGTAGACCTGGGCGGCCTCGTAGAGATGGGTTCCCTTCTCCGGTCAGCCTCGACCGCTGTTGCGGCCGATGCTGTCGGCTCGAGGAACCTCCTCCTGCCCTGGCTGACCCCCGCCGGCAGGGGGGCCTCTTCTGGCGCTCTTCGTGTCTTCTAGGTTCTTTCTTCGCCGGCCGTCCTAAACCCCCGGGGGTGGTCTTTGTAACTTTTTCTCGGTCGCCGATTGTATGCTTTGCCTTGTCAGGTTTTACAGTGGACCAGTTTCCAGTGTTGTGCATTCTTAAATCATTTTTTAACTGTCATTTTTGATGTCTTCTTTAAAAAATTATATTTGTAAGAATCCCCTATACATTCTGTTTTTTAGAAAAGTTCTGAGTTGCTCTGTATATCTGTCATATTTTGTAGGTATCTAATACGTTTACGGTAGATACTCGTAATATCCCAATGAAGAATAAACTGGATCAATTTTACTGCACTTATGCCCGGTTTCTGAAGTACTTTTTCAAATCTATAAAGTAGAAATAACCTTGAATTTAGATTTCTCAAGCATTCACTAAAGCTTATCTGATACATAAGTTATCAAACACATATCCCGAGGAAAACCACTAGATATCTATATCATAAATATGATGCAGACGCATGACTGACAGACAAATTTTAGATTTACTTAAACCTAACTTATTATTTGCTGTCATTTGTATTGCATGTCATCTTGTTGAATAATAACTACCCTAAACAAAGTGTAAACACTAAAATGGAAACAGAATCTTCTACATCTTCAGATGAAGAATGCATATAATTAGGTACATTCCATGTGAGAGTGTAGATTTTTTGATACAATTAATAGAAGACGATGTCCACGTGTATTTGTTGAATCGCATTTTTTTATTTTCAATAATGTGAAAACAATACATTTTTGCCAAAATCGGTCTTACATAAATGTATCTGTGTAATAGCTATCGAACATATGACCCTGAATGTTGAGAAGCCGGTCATTAACCAATAACGAAAAACATTAAAGCTGTCATGCAACAACGAATTCGTATCTAATGCCCCGTTCACACGAATTCCCAACTAGCTAGTGTAACCGTCGCTTTATACAAGCTATTTAAAATTTCATAAAAAATAATAAAAGTGACAATTCGAGCGCGTTATAATTTTTATCTTTTGTGTATCTTATTATAAGCGAAACTTGTATCGATGAACATTTGTCTAACGTAAAAACATTTTATTCCAATACATGTTGCTGCCTGTTATACTTCAAACTGATTTAAAACGGCTATAATTGCCGTTGGGTACAATAAAATTTTATGATGTTTATGTCTGCAATGTTAATGTTTATATATTTAACTTAATAAAGACGATATAACAAGGTTGTTAAGGCATCTCGTAACTCAAACAAAACTGAAAGTAAGATAACGAGAATTCATCGATATCTGAGTGGATATCCTCACCAGTAAAATAAAAGCAAATTAATCAGCACCACATTTTATCATAATTCAAATAAGAAACGAAAGGAATCTCAAAATATATTTAAAGTACAGCAACATATTTTTTGTTTCTACACTCACCGGCAAAAAGAAACCGGCCACTAAAAGCTAGCCCCAATTTTAAAGTTGGCTCCTCGCGAACCGCTCATTTGATTTTGATGATCTTTTTTAAATTGTACATTGATTTCTCAGGAACGGATGCTATGTCGGAAATTTTTTATTCCGAATTCAATTTGATTGATTGATTTGATTCAACTCATGTGTTGTAAACGATGAAATACCTTTCCAATCAATAAATGATACTGCAGGAAACAACTACTCCGCGGGCTAATACCCCGACCGGCATTGAATTATACCTGCAGTATCTGTGTGAAACAGCCAAGAACCCTTGTCGGCCACTACACCAGACATAGACCAGTTTCGGGCTTGTTAGCCCTCATCAGTATGCCATAGGTGAGATGACCGACAATTGAACTGGCTGTTCCTTCATATGTAGTTTCACATATAAATCGAGTGCAGGTGAGATGTAACTGGTTTGCTACTTCCTGCTCGGCCTAAGCGGCTCGACTTGCAGAAAGCGACCAACAATATCGTAGGTACTTAACCGCAGACCTCTCGCCCCGGGCGATGCGCCATTAAGTCTATAAATGATACTGTAGGATACAACTACTCCGCGGGCTAATGCCCCGACCGGCATTGAAATATACCTGCTATATCTGTGTGAAACAGCCAAGAACTCTTGTCGGCCACTACACCAGACATAGACCGGTTTCGGGCTTGTTAGCCCTCATCAGTATGCCATAGGTGAGATGACCGACAATTGAACTGGCTGTTCCTTCATATGTAGTTTTACATATAAATCGAGTGTTTCACACAGATACTGCAGGTATAATTCAATGCCGGTCGGGGCATTAGCCCGCGGAGTAGTTGTTTCCTACAGTATCATTTATAGATTTAATGGCGCATCGCCCGGGGCGAGAGGTCTGCGGTTAAGTACCTACGATATTGTAGGTCGCTTTCTGCAAGTCAAGCCGCTTAGACCGAGCAGGAAGTAGCAGACCAGTTACATCTCACCTGCACTCGATTTATATGTGAAACTACATATGAAGGAACAGCCAGTTCAATTGTGGGTCATCTCACCTATGGCATACTGATGAGGGCTAACAAGCCTGAAACCGGTATATGTCTGGTGTAGTGGCCGACAAGGGTTCTTGGCTGTTTCACACAGATACTGCAGGTATAATTCAATGCCGGTCGGGGCATTAGCCCGCGGAGTAGTTGTTTCCTACAGTATCATTTATAGATTTACTGGCGCATCGCCCGGGGCGAGAGGTCTGCGGTTAAGTACCTACGATATTGTAGGTCGCTTTCAGCAAGTCGAGCTGCTTAGACCGAGTAGGAAGTAGTAGACCAGTTACATCTCATCGTAGACAACTTGCCTTGCTAATTTTTTCTGTTTTGGTAGACATCCCATCCATTTGGAATTGAGTTTTTCGATTAATTATCATTTACCAATTATATTGACAACATTTTCAAAGTTAACAAGACTTTAATGTTTATAATGCATACCAGTTAAAAATTTGAAATACATAGTACACTTCTTATCAGATCTATCAACGTCTTTGAGAATATCATTGAAATAAGAGCCTAGCTAATAAAGAAAATTAACAAATTGTCACAGTTAAATAAAAAATATTGGTCTAGACGGTTAATAAATTTATTCAGTATATTTTTTCTTTTTATTCCTTTTCCTCTTACTGTTCGAATTTTTTTCCTCCAGTTTATTGTTCTTTAAACCTTTGTCATTTCCTATGTGGTTAGTTACAATTATACTATCATCAGTCTTGTTTTCACCTTTCACATTTTTATTTAATTTTCTGTCTGGTTTTGGTCGGATACAGCTATTTAAAACTTCTCCTTGCATACTAGTAATTGAACTTCGTAACATTTTCAACTCCGACATAGCCCTCTGGGCTAGCGTACCTTCAGGACTTTTTGTTGGCTCATAGAGTAAATGTTTTATCGCTTCCTTTAAAATGCCTTCGGCTGAGGAGAGTTTAATGATGAGTTCTTCGGAAGGTATATCTTTGTCTCTGTATTGTTTGTGAGCTATATCTGCCAGCGCAGATTGCAACTCGTACATAGTGAGAGCTGAAATAATAATAATACTAATAATCTTTATTACCCAACAGATAAAACTCCATTTAAAGGGCAAATATTTTGCAGCAGAAAAACAACGAAACAAATAAATATAGTAAGAACAGTACGTACTAGGCTCTTTAACAGTTACATTAAAATATAGAACTACTAAAAAAATACATTCAAACATCTAAATATCGCTATCAACACCACCAAAAATTTGTTAGGTCTACCATAAAATTTCACAACAGTTGTCTAAACTGAATTCATTAATTTTCACAATGGTTGTTTATCTTTGGATTTTTTGTCATCACTAAAAAACAAGCTGGTACGTGGTAGGCAACCCACATACCGCTTGCCTGGAACAGCGTGAGTTATACTCTTCAACTGTTTCATTAATTTATACTTTATCTATCTCATATTGAAGTTAAGGCAGTCAAGCCTCTAACACCCTGTATATATAGTAACAGGTAAAATGATAAATTTGTTTTATTACTAAAAAATATCAACGTTTTACTAGCAAATGTAAGTGAAGATATTTTAGATATGTTTTGTTACACTTATTAATAATTGTCATTGTTTTTTATTAGCCAAATGCTTATTTTCTATTATATTTTATAGCTTTAAATTAAATGCATTAATTTAAATATAATAATCAGTTTAATTTTCTTTAGAAACTGCTCATTTGCCTCAGAATCAGCATTATTTCAATGTTAAATTACAGATCAATGTTTACCTTTCATTCTGGACAAACCAGGTTCAACTTTGGAAAATACTTCCAATAGCTCTTGACACAGTGTTATTTTCCTCAACAAATTCTTTTTATTTGGTGGTAGCCTCAGGTACAAACCGGCAATGTTTTGTTTCAGCTCCAACATTAAGTAATGATTTTTGTAAAATGTTGTTGACAGCTTGGTTAGTAAAGTTTCCATTTCATTTATGTCAGACTGGTCTAAAAGAAATAAAATACTATAGGTAAATAAAATACACTGTATTTACAATAGTCAGTTACAGAAAAATAAAAAAAGGAAACGTGATTTATTTTTTTTATGATACACATGATATAAAATAAAACAATCAATTTAAAATGCAAAGTGACTCCTCCATTTTTTTAAATAAATAAAATATTTGGGAGATCGTCTTTATAAAAAATTATGGTTATATACATAGATATCAACATATTTCAGTTATCTAGTTATCGCATTACAAAATACACTGATAAAAATATTAGTAAATTTACACGAAACTTTTTGACGTTTATAATAATAATATCTCTACTCCTCAATCTAATCGCGAGGATTAGCCCCAAAGTCTGAGACTTGTGCGGAAGAGGGGGCAACATATTGTTATTAAGCAGGACGCATTTGCGCCCAGGAACGACTTACGCTGTTTAGGCCTAACCACCACTCAGTGCCGGAATGAGTGAAACCTGCAAAACTTCATTAATTATTCTGAATTGAATCTCGTGTAGATATACTCTGTTCAAGTATCAAGTATTATTCATATTAAAAAGTGTTATTCTGAGCTTTTATGACTTTACTGTGTTGTATGTAACTTTTCAGTAAATATGTGATTATGTGTAGGTGTAGATATACATAAAATAAGTTTTTTGAATTATATCATACTTTTCTATTTTGCCTTGCTTGTTTATTTGTATTCATATGTATTTTACTGCTTCTTGTCTTGTTCCTTATCCTGTAATTGAGCATTGCCCGTTGGATATTGTAAATAAATAAATAAATTAGGGGGGTAGTCAAACGTCGACCATTATTAATCTCTCACAATGACCCAAGCCAACATTCTTCCACCCTACCATATCCACAGAGACCCCCTCTGCCAATCCTCTCCATGAATATAGCTGATATACGGTCTACCAGCCGCGGGATTCAATCCCACAGCGGTCTGACTGCATCTATTGTCATTTTGTTTGACAGTACCTACTTGATATACTAAGTCTAATTGTCGCACGTAATCTTCAAATTAATAGATCTTCTTCTAGAGATTCTTACCGAATATCCCTCAATTAATAACCGGAAATTTTTCTTTGCTCATGAATATTTTTAGAAAAATATCCTTCACCTGCAACTCGTGATAATTTTCAAAATATTTATGACATCGAAGGACATTTCTGGACATAATTTAAGTACTACTATTACAAGTGAAAATAATATGTGTTTCTTATCAAAATAATGATATAAACTTTTCTGAAATCAAATTTACAAACTCTGAAACATAGAAAAATCTAAATTTATGAATTGCTTGACCTTAAATGAAAATAAAACGGTAATGAATAATTTCTATCATTACTAGACAAAAAAATATATTTACCAATGTCCTGAATCCTTCTTCGTCCTTCTTCTACGGTTAAGTTCATAAGCCCACTGTAGAAGGTTCGTTTGCATCCATCACATTCCCAATTCGATTTAACTTGCTCTGGATCTTTTAATTTTATCAGTCCCTTGCGACATCTGTGACATTTCAAAGAACTTATGTTTGTCCCTAACTCCGTCACGTCGTTACACCGTGTACAACTACATTCAAAGTATTTCCCTTCCCTCAAATGCTGTTTTCTGGCTGTGGTCCCCTGAAATTTAAATAGCACCACTATTGCATAAGGTTACAAAGGTTCTAATGGGGTCATTTAGCATTTTTTATTACATTTTCAGAATGATGTAATTTTTGTGCGAGCTGAAAAACATTATAAATATCTAACGCCTCTAAAGCCTTTGAAATAATTTGAGAATATGGACTCCCGTAAACCGCTGTGTCACTGTATATAGAATGCCGGGATGCGCTTGCTACCATGTACATATTTGCATTTAGAATACGAAGCGTACGACAGCTAAAATTTAAAAAACCTAGCAAATAGGTAAGTAAACAGGGTGATTGGGGGAACCCTCAATATTTGAAAGGGGTGTGTTTACGGGGCAAAAGTGAACAAAGAAACCTAATAATAAGCATTTGGTAGAATATCAACGGTTACTGAGATAGCTATGAAAATATTTTTATTGCTATTTTTGTGAAAGCTGTTATTATTTGATATTTTATTTTCAGTAGGGCATGCACTCTATCCAAACTCACACTACGTTTGTGATTTAAACGCTTATTTTATAACTGTCGCATTTATTTTTACATCTGTGTTCGTTTAGTCATCGAGAATATGCTGATATTATTTTTATTTATGGGTATTGCAACAGTAGTGCTAATCGTGGAGTTGCTGAATATTGACGTCACTTCCCGAACAGAAGACTGCCAGAAAGAAATGTATTCCAGACAGTTCAACAATACGCGTGAAACTGGAACGTTTCTCAGTGTGAGAATTACATCTGAGAGGCAAGCTAGTCTGGTCTAGCAGTGGAAGAAGAAATTCTAAATATGGTAGAACGTAGCCCGGGTGTAAGTACAAGGCGCATTGCAACCCCTCTTCAAATTAATCAAACTACGGCATTTGAAGTCATTCACATAAATGGTGTAAAACCTTTCCATACTCAGTGCGTCCAGAATATTCAGGACGGTGATAATGATTTGCGGTTGCATTTTTACAATTGCATAAACGTAAACTATACATATAGATTTTGTTCACTGACGAGACTCAATTCACTCGTGATGGAGTAAATAACTGTCGCAATGAACATCGTTGTCCAGATGAAAATCCGCACAGCACGGTGGAAAGTAACATTCAGCATTAACGTGTGGTGTGGTATGATTAATATAATCAATTACTTGACCCAGTTCTGCTAGATGGTCGTCTTAATGGAGCTAGATATGTAGAATTTTTAGAAAATAATTTGACATATCTACTGGACGATGTTCCATATTAGACAAAACATACTTTCAGCATGATGGTGCCCCTGCCCATTTTAGTCGTGTTGTGATCAATCATCTTGACAATTGGTTTCCACCCTGGATTGGGCGACGTGGTTTCCAAAATTGGCCACCAAGGCCACCAGATTTGAATCCTCTTGATTACTGTCTTTGGAGATGCTTTAAATCATTAGTATATGCAACAAAGGTGAACACAAGAAAGGCGCTATTCGATCGGATTGTCAATTTGCAGCACTCGTAAGATAAAAGCACTTCACTTCAACGAGCTGATGCATACATCGAGGCGGACGGTGGTATATTTGAAAATTTAGTTCATTAATTTCAGTTTATTAGATCTTAAATCAATGTTATAATTTGTAATAACTACAGAATAAACCCTTTTCTCTACTGATGCTTTGCAATAACCCAGCCAGCACGTAACGTAACTGGGCACTTTTGTGATGTTTAGGTGACAAAGATACATTCATTTGTAAGGTGCCATAAACCGCTCAGTTACATGGTGCCTAGATGTAGAATGTACCATAGTGACTTTTTTGCTACATACTTGTGTGATATCTATGAGATATTAATAAAATGTGGAAATTTGAGGTCATATGAATAGCATAGATTATATATAACATGTATGTATTTTTGTAACTTTAACTAAACGTGCCTTATTCATGTTACATATAAGTACCTTTAATGTTTCAAATTTTTCTGCACTCATGACGCATAACGTAACATAACCTTAACTTTGTTATTTCCTGTCCTGGCGTTCTAACGCAGTCTATTAGTTCTAGTAGTTTATATTTTGTGCCTGGTATCACTGCTTTATTCAATCAAAGCCATCCAAGATTCAAAACTTGTTTTTATTTTATAGTTTTATGCAGTTTTATGTTTATTTTTGTCTTTGGTGAGAAGTTTTGTGGAAGAATATTTATTCTTTCAGTGATAAACAATAAGCGGTAAACATGTATAAACCGATAAAAACCTTTCGGCAAGACGCAGAAGAAGATACTACTGCGACTGCGGCAGTAGGTATTAAAAACGATCAAGTCTCCATCACCCTTTTTGATCAGAAAAACAACAGTCTCCCAAGATGAGATTGACAGTCCCTCTTGAACTGAATGAGTTTAATCCATTACCTATCACCTCTTCAATTCCTAATTTTTAAGAAAACTGTTTTAAAAAAATTTCAAGTGATTTTGAATTTTGAATGTAAGTACGACTCCAAAGACATTATATCATCCCTATGTTCGTAATTTTTGTCTTCAACTTCTTACTTAGTGTTCTGTTAATAAAATGTTTTTTTATTTATTTAACTTTTATTGCTGCTTATTTTACCATTAACAAAAATCATCCCATAAATCAGTTACATAAACATTAGAAATTATAATATCCTTAATAGTTCCAAGTCCAAGTAGAATGTTAATATTACAAAACTAGTAACTATTTATAAAAGTTACATTATATCATGTTGATACATTCAGTAATGAATTTAAGGCATATGTTTCTAATATTACTATTTATGATAATTATTTACATTAGCGGAAATCTCTCCAGAAATGTTGATCAAGGGAGGTTTCCGCTAATGTAAATAATTACCATAAATAGTAATATTAGAAAAATATGCCTTAAATTCATTACCGATATGTATCAACAGAATGTAATGTATAGCTTTTAAATGTCCGACAAGTACATAATAAGTACTTCATAATGGAATGTTGGCATTACATAGTAACGGGCATCCCTTAAGTACATTACCAGGAACATTTAAAGTGATGTCTCACAAAGGTCACAACAATACTTCACCGAGATGTACTTTTAAGGTGCACCAGGGAGGACATTTGGTGATTGTATGTTCTTCTATGCAACATAAACAGTACTTTTGTTGCGACATCGCATGTACTAGATGCACTTTTAAAGTACATCGTCAGTACGTTCCTGTGCTGGCTGGGAATTAACTCGGGTAAAAATATTTTCATTGCTATCTCAGTAACCGTTGATATTCGATCATTTGTTTATTAGACTTTTTTGTTCACTTTTGCCCTCTGAACACAACTTTCGAATATTGGGAGTTTCCCCCAATCACCCTGTATAAGAATATACGCGAATATATAAAAGCTACTAAAGAGACGCGTGGTCCATATCATGGATCGAGACGTTTTCGAAAAACGAGAAGGCGACCAGCAGCGGTATATTTTGATCTATCCAGTGCTTAGGAACCAACAGCCGAGACAGCAAAAACCTGTATATGTCATCTCTCTAAAACCTGGATAACAGAGAATTATTTACCTGTAATACATTAGTGTAATTAAAGAATATCGGAGAATCCTCTGGTATGTCAACACTGGCGTGGACTGTCAATACGAAGTCATCATCCACTGACAAATGAGTGTTTCCCACACAATCGTGCGCCATAAGAGCTGCCTCCAAATACAATCCTAAAAATTGTGATACTGTATTTTATAAACGTATTAACTAAATTAGTTAAAGAAATTTATAACTGTCAGTTACAGGTACCTAGGTATTTATTTTATTCTTAAAATAAGAACATTTATAGTTTTCCATTCTTCAATTTTATTTATAGAAAAAATTGTTGACCCTTGACGTTGATCAATTGACAGTAAAAAAATTCTTCACATTTCAACTGCATTTTTTTAAATTATTCTGCGAACATAATATATGTATATATATAATTTTTAAATTCACACTATGTTTTATGATACCTATTTGACGATTACATATGCGTTGATATTTTGAAAAACTAGTAGAATTGAATATACCCCCGAAAAATACTACATAGTAAATGCAAAAGTGGCCAGTAAAATAAAATATACAATGTGAACAAAAATTTGCTTGACTAGTTTCAATTTTCATTAATAATCCTATAGATTAAAGTATCTTATGTTCTTATAATGTATATGTCGTAGTCATTGGGCGTAATTCGTCATTTCACGGAAAGCCTAGTCATTGGCTGTAATGCCGGCAAAGGCTGTAATGGAATGAATATTCCTTTGATTGACTGAAATTTTACGTCATTTCAGAGATTGCCTGTTTCATTGTCGTCAAACAGAGTAAAAGATTAAACGATTTCACGTTACAGCGTTTAACGGACGTTTGTTTAGTCATTTGCTTAATTGTGTTGTGTAGAATTCTACTTTCTTTATTGCAAATGAATAACCATATGTACAGAGTGATCACGTGAAAATTGCCCTACCTCCCCTTGTTCTCCGTTATTGTTTGAATTTGTTTCTTAAATATAACACTCTATGTTTATACGACATTGAAAAAACCGTCAATTTAACTTTTCAGAAACATATTATACATGATACCTACTTATCTTTTACGGTTTTCGATATATTACATGTTTATTGTTAATATGCTATAATTGATACATTTTTAAAGGTGATATGAAAAATAAAAGAAATAAATTTATAAAAATGCTTCAATATGACCTCCTTCTTTTTGAATGCAAAGCTGATAACTCTACTAAATTTTACATAAGTATCCTTATTTTCCATTAAAACCTAATTCCCAATTAAAATGCTTAACTTTATTTCATTTAAAAATTATTGCGTGTCTGCCTTGTATTTAATATGTTTATACATGGTCAGTGGTCGTGCGGTTTAAGGCGTCAGTACTTGAATCGAGGTGACTAGATCGGAGTTGGTTCGCGCCCAGCTGCCGGTAGACCGTAGATAACCTATATTCGTGGAGAGGATTGGCACCGTCTCTGCGGGTATGGTAGGGTGGAATAATGTTGACTTGGGTCAATGTGAGAGATTGATACCGGTTGATATTTGATTACCCTCCTAATTAATGAGGTTTTCCAGGTTTCCCTTATTCCTGCACTGAATAGTGGTTAGGGCCTACCAACGTAAGTCGTTCCTGGGCGCAAATGCGGCCTGCTTAATAATAATATGCCGCCCCCTCTCCCGCACAAGTCTCCGACTTCTGGTCTAATCCCTGTGATTAGAATGAGGGGTAGAGATATTATTATTATATGTACTTACAACTAGTCGAGTCTGACTGTAGAGAGCCATTTTCATTTACATTAAATCTTAAGAGTATTTTTTTTTATCTAAAAGTGAACAACTAATATTTTGCCAAAATAAAAATATTTTGTTTACTTTGTATTTTGCACTTTTCGGCAGGTAGTATTACATTTCAAGAATATTCAGCAAATGATTAAACAAAAATCTGTCAAGCGCTGTAACGGGTAATCGATGAACCATTTACTTTGTTTGACGAAAATTAAACAGGCAATCTGTGAAATGACGTAAAATTTCAGTCAATCAAAGGAATATTCATTTTATTACAGCCTTTGCCGGCAGTACAGCCAATGACTAGGCTTTCCGTGAAATGACGAATTACACCCAATGACTACGACATATATACTAAGTAGATCATTGACTCGGGTTTGGATATATTAGAGTGATTCATGTTATAAATGCGCTCACAATTTATAGCAGGCAGAAATACATGCTGTCCGTATATTTTTCTATAAAATTATATTGAACTTATATTCCGTATATCTGGCAGAGGCCTGATTGCACAGTTTCTGCTGCAACAAATACGAATGCTCCATAGCAGAATGTTCGATTTCTATTGGTTATGACGAAATGACGGATCCACCTGTTCTATATGCAGCGCTACCATGGCTGTGCACGTGGGAAAATTTTGAGTAGTTATATTTTTCTGCTAATTTAATTCTAAATGTAATTAATATATTAGTGATTTTGTATTGGTGTTCCATGGAGAATAATTCAAGCTCTACAGAGTGTTTTCAACCCTAATCTAACAAGTGAGGAATATCGGACGATGAAAAACTTACCTATATGAATTAGAGGTCACACCAAAATATAAGTGTAAGTGTTGTGATTGAAATATGGCAAAAAATGGCAATGAAGAATGTACAACTGTAAAATGAAAAATGGTGGAAACTCGCGGAAGGAAGAAGATAGAGGTTGATGATACAAATATGTATGTAAATAATGGATGTTTTTTGAGAAATAAACTTTCGATAATAGAAAAAGTGCATGTTGCTATCTCAGATACTTTGCCCAGAATGTCTAAAAAAGGGTTTTTGCGAATTATGAGTGACATGAAATTTCGTGAAGGATGTGCCTATTTCAGGAAAATTCTGTATGTTCGTACATAGCACTGTATGTTAAAATTGTATTATCAGATATTGTATTTTAGATGACATGTTTAAAGTATAGGTCATATCACAAAAAAAAATTGAGGTTACCTCGTAAACACTGTATTGCTGGATTTATTATAACTTGAGTTGAACCTCTTGGTGGCCGTACTTCAAAAGTATTTACATCTGTGATACCGCAAACCTTTTGCACCAATTCTTCACTTACTTCCTCTTCAGATATAAAATTAACTTCTCTAAAAATAATTAAATTAAAAATAATTTTAGTCGTTGCACAAAATTCTTTTAAAATACCTGAGTATCTGTTCAACAGTAATTTTGTGTCTTCTCCAAATATGGGTATCTCTCCGTCTTTCCAGATGAGGTTCCAGTTCCATAATGGAATCCCATACTTTGGCATTATATTTCTTCAAAAGAAGACATCGCAAGGGAAATACGATTTGATCGTATTCTGCCAAGATTTCTCCGCTTATATTGGCCTCCTTCAAAGCCAAACATTCGTCAGCAGGGTGCAAATTACCTAGGCAACAGCAAAAATATACTCTATTACTGTATTGTAAATGAAGAACAGAATGAAGGTTTTCAACTTTGGGAAACTACATGAGAAAATTTACTTTATGGCGAATTTAAAAAGCACTTTGTAGTTGTCGCTTATGATGGTACTTAATTGTTCTACAAGTAGCGGTAACGTTTTTTGAACTAATAAATGTTGAGATGATATCAAAACCAAAAGCCGTTAATTTATAATAGTTTCGAGTAATATTAATGTCTTGAGATTATTAGAATGTATATAAGTTTTCTAAACACCATAGATTATTTGTCAATTACTCCAAACAAAAATATACAGCAAACCAGTCCACAAAATTAGTAAAGTTGACGTTGGTAGATGTAAAACTATGTTACGAAATTACAAACGAAGGTAATGAAGTAAACAATTGAAGCTTCCGCGAAAGTCGTTAAAACTGTAACGTACTGAAACGTTCGGCAACGTTGCAGTGTCAGGCTGCTGCTGATAACGTAAAAGTAATATTAGTCATAATGATGCGTACAGCTAGCAGCAGTATTTGCGAGTATACATAAACAAAAATGGAACAATCTATAATAACCATAACCATCTGCATGATACGGCGAATCTTGGCAAAACTCTTTAGCTACGAGGCGTTTGTACGGTAAACGTTTCTTGCAAGAAACATAAGTCATTTTAAACACTTGTAACTATTATGTTATGTTGTGAAAAGAACTCTAAGAAAACTATTCACACTAAGTTCTTATGTAGGTGTACCTATTCGTAATTATTATGTATAAATACATAACAATCCTAAGATAGTATGTGAGCGACGTTGTCACATATTCAAGACCTGTTTGCTGTCATAATACTGTTACCGTTGGTCAGAAAAAAAATTATTTGTTTAGTACAACTTATATGGCAAAATTAAGGCACTCATGTTACAGACACCCTGTATATTTAGGACTTGAAAATTCATCTTTATAATACAGGTCACTGTTTCCAACGCAATTCAACTTCTTTATTGGCTAATACAGAAGATGGCATGCAAAGTAAAAGGCATGTAGGTTGGCGCTCGACCACAGTTGTATACAGGGTGTTCAGTAAAGAACGACCCATACATTAAGGCTAGCTTCCTTGGACAAAAATAATGTGATTTAATCAACTTACCTTAGTTGTAGTTAATAGTAGCATTAGTGTTAGTAGTAGTACTTACAATTTTGTTTCCTAAAGAAGTTATAGGCCTGTTAAAGTACTTTTCTATTTATTTGAAGCTTGTTTGAAGTTAAGTATTTATTGTACGTTTTAAAAACATTTCAGATTTGTAGCATTACTCTTTTACTTTACAGTACTAATACCATAAACTTTACATAGTTGGTTTAAAATGGTGACAACAGGCAACGCTGATAAGCGTATTAGTATTATCATTGTATAAACTGAATTCGGGTTCTGCCCAGTGGCGGCAATAGACAAGGGTTTAAGTGTAGATTAAGTACCTATTCTGGGGAATATGTACCCCTAAAAACCTGTGCTCTTAAATTACACTGTATATTACGATGAAAAGTGAAAGTATTTTAGAGAAGACAGTCTATTTATTTCTGGGGTTAACTGTCAACTTGAATAGCAGATGATTATTATCCCTTCTTTATTGAATATGTGTATAAAAAATCAGAATCTTACCTGTACATTTTGGGCTACATATGACAGCTTTATTACAGCTTCTGCAAAATGTATATCCTGTACTTCTAACATTTTTACAACATCCAAAACAGATAAGAGGTCCATTCAGCTGTGGTCCCATCAAAGTTGGTTTTTCTTTTAAGATCAGCTGGCCTGCTTTAATATCCTTGCCAGCGACCATATATCTAAATAGAGTAACGTGTAAACATAAATGCGGCAACAAGTATTTAGACTATGCCGAGCTGGATTTTCGAAAAAAAAAAAACAAAAACAATCACTTCTCCGTATCTTGATTTGTTAAAAAGATACATTTTTAATTGTGTGCCACAAAAGACTGTTTTATTTGTGATTTTTATACAGATATTTAATTAGATTTTTTTTAGAAAATCCTTTTTCAATAACCAGTTTTTTAAAGAAGGCACTGTATATCTTAAACCAATCATTTCGCCATTCAATTTCCCAAAAAACCTGGCTTTAGATACCTTAATTGTCAATTTCTGTATGTTTCTTAGGGAAATATGAGAAACCACTTAACACGCTCCACTCTATACCATAAATACTCAAATGTGTCTGTCTCAACAAATGGATCTTATACATCTGTATTTGATACTGCAGGAAACAACTACTCGGCCACACCACCAGACATAGACCTGTTTCGGGCTTGTTAGCCCTCATCAGTATGCCATAGGTGAGATGACCGACAATTGAACTGGCTGTTCCTTCATATGTATGTTCACATATAAACTGAGTGCAGGTGAGTGCAAGTCGAGCCGCTTAGGCCGAGCAGGAAGTAAGCAGACCACTTATCATCGTGGTACGTAAATATGATTTAATTAATTTTAAGTTGGAAAAGCTTCGTTCCCCACTGGCTACAGTGACCAGAATGGTCAATAAGATTCTCTCACGGCCGTGGGCTAGTATTGGGTATTTTATTATTATTTTTAAATAATAATTTTGTAATATTACTATGTTCGTTTTTATTCCGATGAATTATTTTTCTCTTTTCGAATCGGGTCTGCGGCGCCCTATTGCCTCGGCGCCCCAGTGCGGTGCACACCCTGGCGCCACCCTAAGGCCGTCACTATTCACACAGATACTGCAGGAGTAATTCAATGCGGGTCGGGGCATTAGTCCGCGGAGTAGCTGTTTCCTGCAGTATCATTTACAGATTTAATGGCTCGTCGCCCAGGGCGAGAGGTCTGCGTTAAGTACCTGCTGCAATGCAGGTCGCTTCCTGTAAGTCGAGCCGCTTAGGCCGAGCAGGAAGTAAGCAGACCACTTATATCTCACCTGGATCTTATACAGTTCACACCGATGTTTTTAATGAAAATTTCAGTAAAAGTTATCCGAAAATTTTGTCTAGAACTAGTATGCTACCTAACAAAAGAAAAGTATAGAAAATGCATATTTTACAAAGTTTTGTACAGCATTCATTTCCACCTTAAATAATTTTCAAATGCCATATGGTGTAATCAAAACATCAACACATAGGTGCTGTGCTGTCCTATTTTTAATGCATTAGTAGACAGATTTACATAAATATATCGTACATGATATATGTAGGTAGGTACTTTGTACAGGACTTTTTTATTATAGATATTTTATAAATTTGATAAGAGACATTCTATTTTGTATTTTAGGAATATTTCTTGTAGTATTTGTATATCAATTTTAAAATATTTAATGAACCTAAGTGAAACAATTTATTCCATACAAAAAAATAAGTAGGAAAAGTCCATTTTCTGTTTCATTGAAACCATAAATAATTTTTAATAAATACAAACTATTTTAATAGTTTGTATTTTAAAACTGCAGTAGGTGCAATACATATATTGCAATAATAATAGCATTCTCTCAATACAGTTTTTGAACTACTAGAAGTTCTAAGTAGAAATTTCATTAGATCAACATTGGTGAGTAGAAACAACTAAGAACTAATATTGAAGGTAATTTTCATTATAAATAGGTCAGCAGCTCAAAATAAATTGCCAATTCAAAATTCATTAAGAAATGCCATTTTTTTTCAAAGCTTGCATTATTTTTTAAATACATACTGATTGATATAGAGATACAAATATTTCGTACACAAGTGTCTCAAAATAAATATAGGAGTATTCAATTATCAATTAAACTTTCTAAGTTCCAAATTTACAAAGTTATTATCAATTATTGTCAGAAAGTGTATATAAATTAATAAAATAACTTTTAGGATGCCCATTTATTTTGTTCCCTGTACGTTTTAAATCCTGGTTTACTCGTGTCAAAAAATATGATAGGGCATCCAAGAAACCAACTTTTTTCTAAGAAATTTGATGCGAAACATCAAAATCGGATCATTATTACTGGAGTTTTTTTGAAATTAGTTTTAAGATACCTAAAGAAGTCTCTTAACTCTTAAGGGTAAACATAAAATATAATTATTTCCAGCACACTGTGTATTGATACTATAAACGGATTTTCTAATAGTGCTTCCGCAAACTGTGGCAAATAAAAATGTAAATAGCTTTGAATTATTATGCGATACAAAAAAATTAATTATTAATAAATAAAAAGTTACAGGGCTCCTTAAAAAATAATGGAGCATACTGAAACATTCTTATAAACAAAGTACGTAGTTTCTACTTATTGATTGGTTAAAAAGCTGCGGAAATATAATACAATACCTAACGTCTGTTACTATGATAAAAAAAAACGTTACCGGCGTTATTAGAATTCTACAAAAAAATAGTGACAACTAGTAGTATACATCAAAACATTATATTAGTAATATAGTATTTAAATATCTGCGGGCAGAGTTCGAGAACAGTCTCAGATTTCTCGAATGGTATTTTACAACAATGTTCACCTCCGAAAAATTCTACTCACCTCCCGAATATATCATTTTTCAGGATTTTATAACTTTTCTTGGCCATGTCGATTTAATGCACTAATTTAATTGCTTCCTATATTACGATATGTGTAAAAATAGCCGGGCCCATAATTTACGCACGCTGCTAGTGCACTAAATAGTTATAGGAAGCTTTCTATATAGTTCGACTAAAATAGATTTTGTTCATTAAGGTCTGCTATGTTAATAGCGTCTTATGCAACTTTTACAGTAAGTATATGAGAGTATATGAGTATGATGAGAAACGCATTTTATTAAAAAAATATGTATACAGGTTATCTCACTATACTAGAATATGATATGATATAATTATGATATAACCAGTAATAAAGTTTATTAAGAATTTGGTTGATTTAATCTGAAATTTCTATATTTTTCACATTCAAGATCTCTTCAAATATGAGCAATTTTTACCGTAATTTGCAAGTGATTCGATATTAAACTCGTAAAATTCAAAGGGCATTTTATAATTTGTTTTCAGACATTCATAGTTTTTCAATCCACGAATATTAAATTTAATTTGCAATATAGGTATTAGATTATAATAAATCTAACTTTTGGTTTTTTCTTGACTGATAATATTATTACTACTATAATATACGTCCACATCTGCTGTTCTCCACGACGTATTCTGAAATGAAAAGGTGTACAAAAATACATAGTAAAACAGAATCGTTGGGAATTAAAATAAAATAGGTATAGTAGTATGGTAGTAGAATAAACATAAATACTGGTGATAATAATGATGTACGGATGTTTTACGAAATGACAATATGAGGGTGGTGTAATTAGATTAATTATTCCAATAAATAATTTTAAGCATGCATACAAATTAAAAATAAAACAGTTTTACTGTTTATTTGAATCAGTTTTGGTGCCAATAAATTACTACATAACTGAGAAGTTTATGATTATGCAACACAATATACATTGTGTAACACAATGCACAGTGTGAGAATTATCCATACATATATGAAATTTTCTTTGTATATTATCAAATAAAAAAAATTAATTTACCGGTATCATTCCTTATTTAGGCTCTAGACTAATTTAAATAATTATTAGATCTTGTCTATTTATTTTTATGTTCTATGGTCACATTCAGAATTACGAGTATTGCTGTTCCGTGATGCATGTTCTCAATTTTTACATGATTTAATAAGGTTATGTTTGAGGTGTCAAAGTGTCACATTTTAAACGTGAAAAGTGTAATTTTACAATTTTCATTACTGTGAATTCGCTGAGAAGTGAGAAGAGTATAAATGTGTTAGTATTTGCTGCTTTATTGATTGAACAGTCAAAATGACAAGATTTGCAAGATCTAAAGGATCTAAGGCCTCAAATGAACGCTTGCCTGAAGAAGCAACACCATGGGGTGAAATGAAAAAACAATTATTAGAAAAAAATAGGGAAGGAGAAGAAAGCAAAAGCCGAAGAGACGCATTTGAAAGAAGAAACGCAAACTACAAAGCCTTTTTGGAAGAAAAGGAAAGAGAAAATAGCCAAAACTCAAATTGGGCCGAATTTCCAGGCACTTTGAATTCC
Organism: Monochamus saltuarius; assembly: GCA_025584915.1. Classification (NCBI taxonomy): domain Eukaryota; kingdom Metazoa; phylum Arthropoda; class Insecta; order Coleoptera; family Cerambycidae; genus Monochamus; species Monochamus saltuarius. Next base: position 16,622,008 of record CM046727.1, on the reverse strand, counting down.
TCAATGAAAGGGAAGACGACAAAGAAAAACAAAAAAGTGTTGTCTATTGATAGTAGCCCCAAGCAGAGTAATCAAACGACAACTGAACAAGAAAATGATAGTGATGAGGCACCAGAAGAGCAAACTTCAAAAAATGAAATTGTGGAGACTATTGTTAAGAAAGCGAAAACAAAACCTAAAAAGTTATTAAAAATAGTAGCAGTTGTTCAAGACACTAACTCGAAAAATAGTAGTAGTACTACTCAAGATAATAAACCATTGAGAAAAAGGAAAGCAATTGAGAATGGAGAAGGAGAAGGTATAAGAAAAAAACCTAAAAAAGGCATTAATAAAAATAAAGCAGCTACTGTAAAAAATGAAATAGATGCTATTCAAAATGAAGAAGGTGGCGAAGAGAAGAAAAAACTAGTAAAAGAAAATCTCACTGAGAAAGACTTGAAAAAAATTGAGAAGAAAAAACAAAGACGTATTAGGCAGGTAGAAAAGAGGAAGAAAATCAAAGCAGAATTGAAAAAACGGAAAGAAGAAGAGATGAAGGCGCAAGAGAATAACGAACCAAAAGCTGATGAAGCACAAGCTGAAATTGCAGAGCCCAAATCCTTTGACAAATCTTTAAGTAAAAATACATATCCAAAAAAACCTTTTATTAAATCAAATAATTTCAAAGAAAAACAAAAAAAACCAAGGGATAAGGAAGATCATACTAGGAAAAAACCGCTGTTACCTCATAAAATGTTTATAAATGGTAAAGAACTAGAAATTGATTATGTTGACGGTTTTCCTGTTAAGAAAGAAGATGCATTAAGGTTAAAGAAATTAAGACGAGAAATGATAAGTAAAGGATTACCAAGAAGCGAAATTGACATTGCAATGAAACTTGAAAGAAGAAAGGCTGAGAAAGCTTTTACTAGAGAGAAGAAAAAGGTGAGTTAGTAATGCAAAAATGTGTAATATGAGTGTACAGTATACACATGGTCAAAGTTAGGGGAGGGCTTAGCCCCCCCCAAATATCGAATTAGTCTTGACTGATTTAATAGACAATTATTATGCAGACGACGTGATTTAGCAGACAATGCTTAGACAAAATTATAAAATTTTAAATTGCTAGTTACGGATTAAAATGAATAACCGTATCTAAGATAAAAAAATATATAAGTATAATATAAAATTAAAATAAAGAAAACTATTGAGTTTTGACACTGTATATTTAACAAAGTTGATAAAAAATTAGAGGTAGAAACTGACAATGGAATAAATAATATCATATTTCATTTAAAATAAGCAAGTGGAAGTCTACTTCCAATATAACCGGAAGTATCACGTCATTGTATAGATATATTGTTCCAACTCAGCAGTGTCGCATCCCTAGTAGTTCCTGTCATGGTTAGTTTTCTAAATATATCTAATGCATTCTATTTAATTTAGCATGCTTTATATTATATAAATCTATTTGTTTTGTTCTGTAAATGAAATATTTCCTGTTGGGCAATAAATGCATTATTATTATTATTTATGAGACAACCTATATAATCTTGAATAATTAACGTTGTATTTAGGTCTGCTTTCACTGCCGGAAATCTGGTCATAATCTCTCAGAATGCCCTGACGTTGACAAAAACGAAGTGGCTCAAACAACAGCGACTGGAATATGTTTTAAATGTGGGTCCACAGAACATACTCACTTCGAGTGCAAAGTTGTCCGTGGACAAGAATTTAAATACGCTACTTGCTTTATTTGCAAGGAACAGGGCCACATTGCTAGACAGTGCCCCGATAACGCAAGGGGTTTGTATCCAAAAGGTAAGTCCGCATTTATTAAAATAATTTGAAAAAATATAACTTATCTGTACTAGGAGGTGCTTGCAAAGTTTGTGGAGACGTGACGCATTTGAAAAAAGATTGTCCGAAGTATCAAGCCCAGCAACAAAGACAAGAAGAGAATTTGAGGGCAGAGACTTTTGGAAATAGTAATCCTGATGTGTTGGAAGAAAAATTTGATGTCAAGGGACCCACAGCTAGTAAGAAACATAATAAAATAATAAAATTTTAAGTTTGTTACAAATATATTTTTGTGGTTTATAAATTCGAATTATTATACCCAAATACCGCTACTTAGTTTTATGTTTGTACACATTTGTTCCAAGTTCTCTTAGAAATTTACTACATAAAACTTAAATGTTATAATAAATAAAACACTATATTTCTTAGATGAATTCGTAATATGAACTTTACCAAAAGATTGAATTTGTCAACTGATTAAGTTGAAATACCTGAATGCTTTCGTGATTTTGAAGTTTTATTTGTTTTTGTAACAACTTATTTTAATTACTACTGTTAAAAATAAATAACACAATGAAATTTTATTTTCCTTTGCTAAGTGAGTAATACAGAGAGATCCATTATGACTGAACGTGTTGCTATAATAAATAAAACACTATATTTCTTAGATGAATTTGTAATATGAACTTTACCAAAAGATTGAATTTGTCAACTGATTAAGTTGAAATACCTGAATGCTTTCGTGATTTTGAAGTTTTATTTGTTTTTGTAACAACTTATTTTAATTACTACTGTTAAAAATAAATAACACAATGAAATTTTATTTTCCTTTGCTAAGTGAGTAATACAGAGAGATCCATTATGACTGAACGTGTTGCTCTCTAAAAATATTTTGTGCTAGGTACTCAATCATTTTTAGTACCACAGTCGGCAGTGCTGTGCAGATTTGTTGCTGTTACCTAAAATTTTGTTAAATGTCATTTTTTCAAGTTAGATTAAGTTGGCTTAGGTTAGGTGTGAATAATAGTGCACGTTTGTTGTTGTTGAAAGCGGCACTGATAAACTCACAGCACTTAGGTCTAGGGACTCATTATGCATGCCGCTGACTAGAGTTCAAAACAGATCCGTCCTACGCATAAAAGTTAGTACCAGCTCTCCTGGAATCTCTATTGTCTTGAAGAGAAGGAAAAACTGTCTTAAGATACTTGTGTATTTTTACCATTAAACAGGCATAGTTGCAAAGTATGTAAATTGAACCATCGCAAAGTTCAACCAATCCTATGTAGGTGCTTGTTGCGATGTCCATGGCCTATTAGGAGACCCTTGACAATCGTATTGTTGCGTCTGTTTAGCATAATAAAATTTTGGTTTGCATCAGCTCATGGGATCTCTATAACAAGCCTAGTTTGACACATACTAGATCCACCTGACCAACTTTCCATTGATCGCTTTTGGATCCAGTGGACCTTGTAAGATATCATTGTGATAACCTCAACACTGGTTCAGGTTCCACAAATTGACTACTTGACCCTTGTTTGTCCAAGTTACAAGCTCTCTCATTACCTGTCACGTCACTGTGTCTCAGGTCAGCTTAACATAATTATTTCTTTTCAAGATAGAAAGTCTTGAAATGAGAGGTGACCCTGAATGAGAGTGGGGCTCGTAAAACCACCTGGTTATCTGTGCATATTTGAATATGCATAGATAATCTCTTAAATACCAGCAGAGATAGCAAATAATTGAGCCTGAAAGACTGTGGCATAAATGAATTCTCTCTTGGATGCACTCTGTAGGTTGTCGCCTCTGAACCCTAGTCCATCTTGGACTAGGGCTAGGCTTTCCTCATCAGAATCTCTATCTTAAAATACATAGGTAGGGAATATCTTGTTGCTGAGTGGTCCATGAATCTCATCCCGATCTAATAGTTCCTTAAAGATCACGCTGTCATGATTTTTGTCACATCCTCTCTGCTTTAGATGATAACTCTCTCACCTATCTAAAGTCTCTGTGAGAGCTGTGTGTATTGCTCCTACGCTGACCCACACAAGGCACCGGAATTTATATAGGCAATAGTGACCTGCCAGACTGCAGGTCACCATACCACAGCAGCATAAGTGAAAGAAGGTGTAACCACTGCGGTTTAAAGCCACAATGTAGCTTTAGGATTAACCCTCCACATTTTCTCAAAGAGCCTCTTGCAAATTCAAAATAATGCAGCAAGCATGTCGCACCAAACCCGCACAGAATGCTGCTACACGCAAACTCCTCTCAGCCATAGCAATCATTTGAACTCAGTTAACAGTTGTATTGTATTCTTAATGTCGATAGAAGAAGATAATATTGTGTTAATTGCAGTGAAGGTTACAAGAAGAAAAAAATAAAAATGATTTTGTTATGGGTTCATCCATATCTACGAGACAGCAGCGACAAATGCATACTGAGAAATTCCAAAACTTCTATAGGATGGAAAGAAAAACATTTAATAAGCTTGTTATATTTATGAAACCATCAATGCAGTTACAGGATTCAAATTATCGAAGTGCTATTGTGGATAAGAGACTGCCGATATATACAAGGGCCGACTTCTATACGAGTAGGCAAGCCGGCAGGCAAAATTTCAAGCGCTGACTGGTTTTCAGAAGGTCAAAATTTCAAGCTGAGCTTTCCGGCCAATACAACAACTAACGTTACGGTTTGCAAATCAGCTTGCGAATCGGAATACCTGCCTTCTGGTAAACGACAACATGTGTGTCTATCAATAAATACATTCGGACACAAAGTTGTTGCTTCTCCGCACATAAAGCCAAACGCCTGTGAACATGTCCTAACGATTTTAAATATATTGAATATGTAGAGTTAAACACTATGCAAACTAAAAACTAATTTTTTTTTTTTTTTTTGAAGGGTGCTGCCAAACTTTGATTTATGAAATTTGAATCAATATTTGTATGTCCAATATTTTAAAAATGTGTGAGTTGAAAAAGGTGGGTTTATTAAAATAAATTCATATGTAGAACTATGTATTTTTACAAATTTCATGGAAATCATTTACAATTTTTAAAATAAATGAAGTTATATTATGTATTGAAACAATATTCTGAAAATGTATAATCATTATTTACATATTTTATTTGCATATATAAATAAATAATCTAGTGATGGTTACACCTATAATATTTGTTAAGTAAAGAGTTTTTGTGACGTACACGTAAAATAATTTTTGGTAGAGTTTAATTTATTTAATACCTATATGTATATATTTTAACCATTTTAAAGTGGTGACTTATTAACTGATTTGTTAACTATCAAAGTAAATTGCCATTTATTATATTTTAATTATAGTAAATGATTTTAAATTTTGTGGTGCTTTACTTATTAAAATAAATGTGTATCACTTGCTTTGCTATTTTAAATTTAGTAAATATAATTTTGAAAACATTTAATAAATTTATTATATACATATACAATATACAGCCAAAGGAATAGAAGAGCACTTTAAGTAAATGAGTGCAATTATTTATCTAGAAATTATAAAGAAAATACTTATTTAAAAAAATAATTCTTCAAACTCTAGATAAAGCACTCACTCATATCCATTCATTCAGTCTACATATCCAATTCCACATTATAATGAAAATAATAATTGCAAATATTAATACATTAAAAAATTTAATAAATATAATAAATACTACTCTTATTTGTTGTACTTTAAATTGAAATTTAAAGAGTAAGAGAAAATTTGGTTTATTTACATTGTGTTGTAATCTGTAATAGTTTTATTAAATTAATTATAAAATACAATGCTGTTTAGTGAAACATGAACATTAGAAAAATTAAGCTTAATTTTAAAATAGTAGATTTCATATAACCTCAAAATGTACAGTTGAGTACAGCTGTGGACAATAAAAAAATTCCAGCCTAACTATTTATGGTCCTCTAAAATGTTTTCTCTGTAAACTGCTTTAAATGTTTTAGGACAAACTCTTTTTTGACCACAACTGTACTGAATATGTCATAAATATATTAAGGTGCATTTACAATTAATCAAGAATTATTTACATGTTGCACTGAAAATAAAATACTTATTTCTTTCTAAAATATGTTCAAAAATAGCAAAAAATTTAACTACTGAACATATCAGAATTCAATATAGCTGATCTACATATTCGCAAAAGTTTTGTTAAAAAATAGTTTTTATTTATTTCTTGTATCTATATTATTTCAGAGTCGATTATTCTTGAAACAATTGGTATGATTATCTTATAAAAACATTATCTACAATGCAGTTCATTTAAAAGAAGAACTGTAATCAACAAAACGGAAAAGTTTAATTATAGAAATTGCAAAACAATGTTGCATTTAGTAAAATCGAATAAATGCAGTGAACATGTTTAATGAACAAGTAAAACAGATTCTGCACGAGCACTGGCTACTCAGTACTGAGCTTAGTTACAGCCGATTGCAATATTTACAAAAGCGGACGTTGTTGTAGGTTTTTTAGGTATACGGTCACTTGGTCGAACCTCAAATTGCACTATTTGCGTACTGTTTATGATGTATGGTCAACCCAGAAAATTTGAAGTCGATCTGATAGGTAGTTTTCAAAATTTTAAGTCAAATTGGAAGTGCCACCTGCTTAATAATAATATGCCGCCCCCTAGAGATATTAATATTGTTATTATTATTGCCTCATACAGCTTTTCGGTACTTGTAAACTTCAAATTCAGGCAAGGGCCTTTCTGTGTTAAATTAACTACTTTGAAAATTCACAACATGCTATTATTTAAAACCATATACGTCTAATATACCTATGTTAGGTTTAATTATGATGATGGGCCATTTTAATACAAATCACCAATTTGTAAGTGCTGAAATGAGAGGTGTAAAAATGCAGCAGTAAGTTCTAAAACAAAATCGTTAATAGCAGCTAGATTTTTCAAATAATGTAGATGGGTACTTAAGTAATAATTAAAAAGTATATGTATTTATCTAATATACAGTGTGGAAGAGAGATATGGAATAAATTCATTATTTCTAAAACTACGAAGTTTCATGAAATTTCCTCGGACAGGTCGATTTTGCTTTTTAAAAATACTCTTTTTTCTATACCAACGCATTTCCGACGTTCATTTGTTTTCGCGTGATGACGTCATCCGATATTTTTTTAAATAGAACCCCTATATTTTTTCATCGGATTCTTGTAGAGCTTAACTTGCTGAATTCAAAAATGTATAATTTCAACACTTTATTACTTCAACTTTAGCAATAGTGCAGCTATTGCAAACTGTTATCGTTTCAGGTAAAGTGCCTTTTCTACTGAAAATACAGCAAAATGTTACTTGAAAAAGTTGTTCAAAATGGTAAATTATGAGGACGTGCAAAATCTTAAGAAGATCGGCGAAGTTTGATTTTGAAACCATTTTTCAACAAAGCACAAAGATTTTATCAAAGCAGTGAGTCAAACAATTCTGTCACACTTGCTTTTTGCCACAAATTTCGCGTATTGGGATTCCCGAGTAAATTAATAAATATTTTTTTTGAGCATATTATGATTGTACTGGAACATTTCGGAACAGTACAATTTCGTCAGTTTGATTGTTTTATTTTAGTGTATCTAATAATTCCTTCAATATATGAATTTCCCACAATTGAAATAAAAACCCCAATCACAACAATGCCTCCTATGCTCCGTATTCTAAATGCAAATAAACTGAGTACAACCTGGCATCGCCCGGCATGCTATACGAGGTAGAGACGTCACACAGTGATTTACGTAGGAGACCATGATCTCAAATTAATTTAAAGGATTTAGAGGTATCAGAAAATTATAGTTTACATTAACATTACAAAATAATTCAAAAAATGTAATTAAAAAAAATGTTAAATGACTCCATTCAATGTTGCTCGGGGTATTGGCCCACAGAGTAGTTCTTTGCTAAAATTCCGCTTTTGCAGGCAAGGTCTACTTGTATTCATCATCCATTTTACCAGTGACTCGTGTGAATGCTGCGCTTTCAGATACAAATGATTTAACACCATACCAAATTTTAATAACGGGAATTTCATTATTCTTTTACAATATATTTTATACAATTTTTATTAATATACAATTTAAAGAATTCATTAATCTTGTATCTTCTATGTAGCGCTGCTGTTATTTGCTACTGAGATTGTACATTCTCCAATTTTAGCCACTGCACTGTTCTCGAATAATCCGATGTTCTCCAGAAAGGTCCCCGTCTTTTCTACTTTCTCTGGCTCAGTTTTGTCACTGGCTTCTGTTTTAATTTCCACAAGGGGTTCCATTAAACCGTGGTCTTCTAACGTTATGTCATCGTTGGTTTCCTCAAGAGGTTTTGTTAAATATTCTATATCGCCATAAGGCATGTTTGAAATGTCGTAGTTTTCCTGTTTTTCTACTTCCTGGGGAACTAATTGTAAGAGAAATGGAAAGAAAATTGAGTTTTAATTCAAATTTTGGGTAGTTTATATCAAACTCCAGGGAAAAATGGAATAACGGGAGAGAATACTAAGTACGCAGGCGAGGATTTAAGACAAAGAATATATGAAATGAAAGATTTGGAGAAGAGACTGTATGCCTGAAGATTGGAGAGATGTTATGATTATAGCAATTTTAAAAAGGGAGATGCAACAGACTGCAGAAACTATAGGGGAATATCATTGCTAGATAAAGGGTGGCAACAGAGAATAGAACCTATAGCAGAACTACAAATACGGAAGTATCAAACAAGTTTTATAAAGCGGAGACCAACAACGGGCCAAATCTTCATAGTGAAGGAAATCTTGACTACATGCTATGAATATGGGATTAAAACAATGGTCTTATTTGTGAACTTCGGGTAAGCATGATTCAGTCAAAAGGAATAAACTAAGTGAAATTTTGAAACAATTTGGGATACCAACCAAACTGATTAGGCTATTGAAAATGACCTTAGAAAACACTAAAAGCAAAGTACGAATAAAAGGTGAATGTTCGGAAGGTTTTACTATACACACAGGACTGAGACAAGAAGATCCACTCTCAACTATTCTTTTTAATTTAGTACTAGAAAAGGTCATAAGAGATAGTCTGTTGATCAGAAAAGGACACATATTGTTTATAGTAAGTTATGCAGATGGTGTGGCCATAATTGCTAGAGATATTAGGTAGGGAATTAGACGAAGTAATGAGAAAACTTGTGGAGGAAACACGGAAAGTAGGATTGCAGATAAATCAAGAGAAAAGTAAGCTTTTAAGAATAGGACAACAGAAAAAAGATACCAATTTCAAAGTTAGAACGCAGCAGAGAGAGATGGAATTTGAAGAAGTTCAAGCATATGTGTATTTAGTGGCGCTGATAACAGCTAACTGTGATGAGGAGCAAGAAATTAATAGGAGAATAATAAAAGCAAACAGAAGTTCGGCAGCAGTCAACCACTTAATGAAATCAAAAAATTTGTGTAGAGGAGTAAAATTTAGAATGTATAAAACAATTTTAAGACCGACAGCACTGTATGGCAGTGAAACCTGGGTTCTCAATAAGAAGTGGGGAAAGAAGACAGAGGAAGACTATGTAAGGAAATATATGCTATGGACCAGGTACCAAAAATAGACAAAGTTGTAAAAGCCAGAAGAGTGCAGTGCAGTGCATATAGAAGATCAAAAGACGGTTAAGATAATTGTAGGGAGTAAATCTACAAGAGAAACAGAGGGAGACCGAGGAAGCGATGGAGAGAGGCAGTGGCAGTGGGCTAAGGGAGAAAAATGTAACGAATCGGGAAAAGAAAGGCGAAGAACAGAATAGAGTGGAGGAGAATAACACAGCTCTGGATCTAAAAGACTGTAAACAGCTTTATATATATTATATCATACTCACCAATGGGGTTTAGTCTTGGTCTTCCTCTAGGCCGCTTCACCAATGGCGGAGGTACTAAATACAAAAAATATATATATGAAAATTGTTCTCAGACATAACTGTTATTAAAGAGTCGCAACATTTTTCTACTGCCTACATTTCTTACCAGGAGGGTATTTCCTTGGCCTTCCCCTTCCTTTCTTTTGTGGACAAGGAGGAGGGGTCGGTGAACTTGGGGGACTATGCACCACGGGTTCTGATGATTCAACCATAGTTTGTTCAGGTGTCAATATGCGAACATGTCCTATAGTCTAAAAACATAGTTCTTCAATATATATGTAATTAATTTGACTAATTCTTACGCTTTTAATTTCTTGAAAACATTTTCATAAAGAGTGTTACAAGCTTAAATGCGGAGAACTTCAAATTCAAATATGAAAATTTAGTTGTTTGGGATCTTTTTCTCATGGAAATTTTGGCTCATTTCTGATTTGTCCTATCACTTATTTTATTTAGTAATATAATTTACAGCAAAGTTATAGCATTTTTATGTGTACCTAAAATAATTACTACCAAACTTACTACTTACATAAAGTGAGTCAGGAGGCAATGCTTCATTCAGGGCTGGTAACTCGTGGGCTTTATGGATATGATGTTTCAATTTATCATGTCTCGAGAAAGCTTTGTCACACTGATTACACGCAAATGGTCTTTCTCCTGTGTGAACCAACTGATGTCTCGTCAAGTGTGATGCTCTCTTAAAACTAGAAATGAAAAGCACATATATTGTGTTCTGGATTCTTACTCTTCAAAATAAAAAAAAATGTAACCCAAGGGCAGATGCAGGAAAATTTCATTTTTATAAATTAAAGTATAAAAAACAAAGTTTCAAATTCTAATCTTGTATACCTGAAAAAATGTCAGTTCAAGAAAAATATTGGTCTGCAATTTTACATAGGCTGCCTTGGTTATATCCTGAACGGTTTGTTTATACAGTATTCTAATTTTTTCGTTCTTAATTTTTTTTTTTTGAAAAAATAATAGGGATGTTTTCTATAATATTTTTCTCTTTGGTACTTAGTTTTCATGATAAAAAGCGCTGAACTTAAACATATTTTATCATCTACTAATAAATAATATACAGCGTGTATCCAAAAGGTATGTACAAAACACTAGCACAAATTCCTGTGGCTAAACTATTAGGTTTTTGGCCCATTTTACGTTAGCCCAAAAGTTCATAGTTTTCGAAATACAGGGTGTCAAAGTTACTATATTTTTAAACTTTTTTTGTAAATATTTAGCATGATTTACATGAAATTTGGTACAGAGTACTGGTACTGTAGATTGCAGACGGCTCCACCAGCAGCACTTTATTTCAAGTTTCATAATTTTTTTGTGTCTCAGTATATTAAATGGTTAGTTAAAAATTCTTGTTCCTTGGCATCTTTTGTACAAACTCAGGTATACCTATTAGGTATAGCAACAGCCATTTTTGAGATAATCGAATCTAAATGTTTTATTGCATACTGAAACTCCTGAAACGAGGAGGAAAGAGCTAACAATGATAAGTACCGTCATTAGTAACAAAAAAGTAGGTACTGTCAAACGATTAAATCTGACAAATCTTTATTATTTAATTTTAAAATTTATCATTTAATTCTTAATTTTTTTTGCTACGATTATGAACGAAATTGTACGATTAGGACACCGAATACTGAGGAAGAAACTTTAGAAGATGTGAAAAAACAATATAGTTTTTAAGTAGAAATTTAATATACGGAGGCACAAAAGTTATGAAGCTTCAAATGTTGGCAAAGTGCTACTGGTGGCTCTCTCTGCAGTGTACACCAAACCTGTAGTCAGATCTCATTATCTTCCAAAAAAAAAAACGCCTAAGTTTCAAATTTTGTGGGAATCATGCTATTATTAAAATAAATATTAACAAAAAAAAATAATAACTAACACCGTATTTCAAAAACTATAAACTTTTGGGTTAAAGCAGGGGTCGGCAACCTGCGGCCCGCGGGCCGCATGCGGCCTTTTGCAACTTTTTGCGCGGCCCTCCAAAGCACCAATATTATTTATTTTTAATAATATTTATACTCGTATATGATATAAAAGCACTATTTAAATTACATTTGAATGTGCGGCCAGCATAAAAAAAATTATTTTGAAAATGGCCCGCCGTCCGAAAAAGGTTGCCGACCCCTGGGTTAAAGTAATAAAAGATTCATATTTTGAATAGACAATCGTTTTCAGTTAAAACCAGTGGTGTAATTATGGCGTTTTGATTGTGTTTGAACCTCTTAAATTTCTACTCTAATGGTCGCAGGATTTTTTTTATATAAAAATTGTTTTAAATTCAACTTGAATTCTCTATATTTCATCAGCTAAGCATTTTGGCCATGTATATCACAAGTCTTTTCTTATTTTGCAGTGCACTTGTCACCAGATAAAATTTACTTTATGGTTTATACAATTCGACATACCCTGTATATCTAGTAGGTATGTTTGAATAATGTTAAAATAGGTTAATATCATAATATCTCAAAACACAAATGTAGTCCATTTGATTCATATTAAAATTGTAAATGTTTATTGAATTTTGCATAACTCCCAATTTTTAAAGTCATTATTCAGAAACTTAAGATTTTTATGAACTCAGTCATAAAGTAGGTACATAATATTTAAATTTATAACCAAGGGTTTGAAAATTATTATTATAGTGTGATATCCCAAATATTTTTACCTGCTTGGACACAGATCACACTTAAATTTTCTTTCTTTCCTGGCCCAAACACTTAAATTGCTCTGCTCGTCTACAGGATGTCCCATTAACCTTTCCTTATTTGTCGCTTCAGTTTTTGTTTCTTCTATTTCTGCGGAGTTTTCATTATTTACTGTCTCAGTAGATTCTGAAAATTAATAAAAAAATATATAATTGTTATCTGAATTTCAAATAACTTAAACCTATAAAACCGTGAAATAAATCCGTATCCAGCGTTAATACGGACTGATTTTTATGTTGAATATATAATTTTACCGTCCACTCATTAGAACGTCTTCATATAACTTTTTTATACAAATACAAATAATTTTAGACATTTAAGAACTGAATAATATAGAGCTTAGCAAATAACAGGAATGGTATCTCATGCCACCTGCCAATATTAAAAAGTACCGAATATACCACGACAGAAAGCGGTATAACCAACAAATTTTTAGGTACAGAAATCTTTCAAAATATATTTTTTTTTAAATTTAGCTGTAGATGTAAATATTGTTACAACATGAACTTACATAGTTCTGCATATATAATAATTCACTTTTGCTTGTATGTGAAAATAATTGTTAAAATGTGGGGTTGAAATAGCAAAATAATGTGCTTCTTACAAACGCTTCTTAAAAGTTATTATTTTATTTGAGGAGAATTTAAATAGTAAAAGTGAATAAACAAAACATCAAGAACTTTATTTTTGATATTACTTTTGTTCTACGTGTTTTATTTTTCCAGATTTGTGTACCTATAAATACACCACAAATATGACCATTTTGCGGCGAGATCCGATAGTTTCGATTCGATTTTTTGCTGAGTTGTTTGTGATGTTGATCCAATGATTAATTCAAATTTTCGACCTTGAGCGCCATATTGTTCAAAATCCAAAATAAAAAAAAAGCGAAATTTTCTACCTTCAGTTTTTGGCAATTTTAACAATTTTTTAAGTAGAGTAAATTTGCTACAGTTTGAGCCTGAAATCGTCTCTGTAAGTCCAATAGTTTCAGAAATACAGCTTTTCAAAATTTATTAATTTTTTCGAGATAAAATTAAAAATTATGAACATATTATGTACCAGCTAATACTCTGTTTTGCTCCTTTTACTTATTATGTTGGGATGTTATGAAAGAAAACGTCAATTATGAATGATTATTTTAATTTCAATTTAAAAAAAATATTCAAAATTAAAATGCACATTGTTGTAATTTGGTCAGGGCCAGATTTACAAAAACCCAGTATTAATAACAAATTAAAGATATTAAAAAACGAAATATATGTCAAAACTTTTTATAACTTCTAAAAATAATTGATTAGAGAAGAAAATCATATTGTTGAAAATAGAAGAAAACAAAAAACATTTATTGTGTTGATTAGAAAATCAATTAAAATAAAATTGAACATTTGGAAACAAAAAATAAATGAAATAGTTATCTACAGGGTGTCCAGAAATTAATGGGACACAGAGCAAGAGTAGATTTCTTACATCAAAATAATACACGGTTATAATTATATACTCGACTTAAAAATCCCTCTATACATACCTGATTTTTTTACACTAGCAGCTCCTTTTTCAGAACAGGAACTAATCCTCCTTTCAGTGGAACTTTTCACAATCTTTTCAGGTATTAATTCATTATCTTCTGGCGTGAAATCCACAGCAACTCTTTTTTGACCTTTATATCTTGTATCCCTTCCATATCCATTGAACTTCTAAAAATTCGTAAGTATATCAACGTTTATGTTTAAAAAAATATATATCTAGTCAAGTACCTGCCTTCAGAGGCATTTGCAAAGGAATAAGAATATATCAATTTTTATGTTTAAAAAATATATAGTCAGGGGCATTTTCAAAGGAATGATAAATATTTTATACTAAATAGGAGTTTTACGGTATGCATATCTTTTCTCTATAAAAAAAAATATATGGATGAGATTCAAAATAATTTAAATTTCAACGGACAATAATTATAATGTAATATTTCAAATAAATATACTGCCGAACACACCTACATATTTATATTTTGTAACACAATCCTTTTGATAAAATATGTTTTAGATTCCTTCATATTAAATTGATGATAATCACATGCTTGCTGAATTATTATTAAATGGTTATTTTCCATTGTTATTCTTTTTTATTCTTTGCGCGCATGTTGGTGATCTAGTTTGGTCTATATTAATGTCTATTAAAATTAACTCAACTACTGTAATCTTCCTAAGGATAACAAAATAATTACCTACCTATTAAGCATGCATGCAATTTTATACATATGTATCGGTATCTTTCCGTAATAATAATAATAATAAAGTACTTTATTGCCAATAAACGTACACATACATACATAGCCAGAGGCCATTTACTGAACTCCTTCAGCCCGTATTAAATAACATTTTTTTCTTCTTTTTTTTTGGTAATTTATAATTATACATAAAATAGTGTGCTAACCCTTAGTTTTCAATATGAAATATGCTGTATATGATCCCATGTAGTTTTCTCCGGGCTTTTATATTTTGCCTGTTGAGTAAGTCGAAATTAATTGTTGATTTGGCGAATTTTTTTGAAAGAGTTCCTAATCTAGTGTTGATTGGAGTTGTTGTTGTTAACTGATGAAGTAGATCGTTGGGGGGATTGTGGAAAGGATTTCTTGGGTGTCTAATTTTTGTGAATATCCTCAGTGAAGAGGTTTCTCCAATTTGTATGTTTTTTTCAAGCTGGTTTATTGCTATTTAGAAGTAATGTGTGTCCGTATTCAAGTATGGGCTTGCATATGGATTTGTATATTCACTATATTCTTGCAGTTGATAGACTAACACCGTTTTTTTATATGTGAGGCTGCGAAAGTGACTAGCTCTTCTAATAGTTTCCTTCTTACGTAGAGCTGTGTGATAGTTTAGGTTAAGCTTGTGGTCTAAATGGATTCCAAGATATTTGGCACAACTTGTGGGACGTATTATTTCATTGTTGATTGATATTGTAGGAGATGTGTCTTTTGGTGAATGATTGAAAATAATTAGTTGTGATTTGGAGGGATTTATGGTTTGTCTCCACAGATTATACCTACCAGGTAGAGGTAGAGTTCATTAGTGCTTGCAGATTTGACATTGTGTTGGTGAGATTATTATCGTAAGCTGTTAGTGCTACATCGTCGGCATATTGCAAAATGTACGAATTTTGGTTTAGTGGTCAGGATTGTTGAACTGAAAGCTGTATAAATCATGGCAGAAGAGATTGTAGAGGATAGGAGATAAGGGCGAGCCTTGTGGAACACCTTTGCTGTGGAGTGAAAGTTTGTGAAAATGCAGTATTTATTTTGATTTCGAGTAAGCGATTTTCTGCGAGGCTTTTTATTATTAGTAGCAAATAGGACAGTTCAAAAGCTTGAGTTTGTACAAGAGTCCGTAGTGCCAAACCGTGTCGAATGCCTTTTGAACGTCAAGAAATATAGTAGCTGATTTCCTTCTCTGCAACTTGGTTGCTTCTATATTTGATTTAAGTATTGTTAAGTTGGTTGAACATTGTTCTCGAAATCCAAATTGATATTGAGGAATTTTGTCGGTTAATGAATCTTGAAGTTTTTTTCTTATTATTTTTTCCAGATTTTTTCCTAATGCTGGGAGTAAAGTAATAGTACGATAATTGGATGTGTGTTGGTCTTTCCGTAATATATTTTCAATTTATTAAAAATAATATGACAGTTCGTGGTACAAGTTTACAATAAGTAGATAGATATTGTTTATTACTAAATTCTTTTTTTAATAGAATGAAAAAATGTATTTTAATAAAGTAACTCTTCCGACTTCATAATACACTTAGCTACTTGAGAATCATCGCCTTTGAAAATATATTAAGTTACATTACATTTTTCTGTTTTTATTCTCCCATTATTTCCTGCCTCGTCGCAAGGCAGGCTTTGGTAGAGGGAAACCGGCCGATGCAGCGAATGCCCCGCACGCAGGCTGCAAAATTTAGGGACGCCAATTCAAAGAAGTTTCTCGATATTAATAAGTGCACGATTAGTTTTATTTTTAGTTAATATAACTAAGTGTGAATAAGACGACTTCTTTAACAACTTTTACCCTACTTAAGTACTAAAATATAGATCTGGTAGGTCCATAAAGATTCAATGGTATTTATACCGAATGGTTCCCTTCTTAGAACCAGGGTCAAGTATGCCTGTGACCTAAAAAATAGAAATATGGCCCTTGTAAAATTTTAAATATAAATATGCTTTTGTATCAGCTACATTACAAAATTTACTTAATATTATAAAAATAGTTATTTATTAAACGGGAACAAGCTAAAAGTCTTAGTTTTTGTACTGGTATAATAATTACTGTAGAACGTAAAAAAATTAAAACCATATTTTTTCCTTAGCCAAAAATGTGATATATTTGCTCTTATTGAGGGGCAAAGTCAAACTTTTTTCTCGTTTGAGAAATAATAGGTTATTCTAAGCTGCTCGATTAAAAAACTGTCAGCACCTGCAACCGTCCATTCTATTGTAAATATTTCAAGTTGCCCCAAGGGCCAATAAAAAAGGCTGCGAAAAATGCCGCCTCGGATTGGCTAAAATCGTCATAAGACCATAGAAATCATTAAAACGCCAAAAGAGGTACCTATGGCGAATCTGGTAATATTGCAATGACTTAGCTTTTATGAGTAGGTTGCGCTAATGGGGTAGCTTCACACTAATGGGCGGGAATTTGAAAATATGAAAATATTACGTCCAATTTGTAGAAGCACATTATTTCTATGGTCCAATTACAAACATTCCGTTTTGGATTCAATTGTATGCTGAGATTAAAATGTAGTATAATCAACAGCTTACATTAAGTTTTTTCTAGATGGTTGCTTTCTAAGCTCCTCCATAGTCTGACTATTTTTGAGTGCCTAATGTAAAGGCTTCTGGCGTTCTATATCACTCTAATTTTTTATTTTAGTGTTCATTTATATGCTCTACAGCTAACACTTAGTATACTAAGTCCAAACTAAATTAATAGACCGTAAAAACGCAAAATAAAGTATTCTGGTACAGTACAATAACTGCAGTGCTTTTAATAAAAAAGGTATTTTTTTGTTTTGTAAAAGTTTATGTTTGATGTAACAAGTGAGTATTTTGCTTTTTCTTTTTCAAATTAGAAATAAGAGACGGCAGAAGAAAAAAAATGTCTGGTGCTCAATAATTTAAAATCGTTGTTTCCAAATTTATTTACAGATTTAAGAATATTGATGTCTTTGCCGAGGTGTCAACTACTACCCCAAAAAATGTACACCGATTGCCATTTTTGGCAATCATATTGTCACGGATTTGCTAACCCGTCTTTTTCTTACTGCCAAAAAAACAATCCGTTAATTAATTACTTATCTTTATTAACTACTCAGTACACTACTGAACACTAATTACAACTCAACTAAACACTTCAATTCAGACTGTAATACAAGACTAACTAACTCGGCCGTTTATTCTTCTTTTATAGACCCAACGAATATTCCAGGTATTTTCTAGTATCTCTAGATCCATTTTCCCGAACGACTCGAATGCTTCTCGTAGTTTCCCCATTTTTCCAGTCCCGTCTCGATCCACGGCGTTTTGTTTATTTAACATATGTATTACTATATGATTCCTAGCTGATTGCCAAATGTGTGCTTTATTTATATTAAGAAAATTATGTTTGAAATTAATATTTTAAACATACATATAAGGAGCGGAAAAATATCATGCACGCAGGCGCGTGCCCCCCCAGGAACAGGCCTGGATACGCACTGCTACTTTTCCAGCTGTATCGGCGAGGGGCCTTGAGATGCAACTTGTCAAATTTGCAATTTTAGTTCGAACATTCTTCAGTCACTTTCAGTCATTTATAATCGATCACATATGCCTATGCAGTTCTTTGAAAATATTAAGTCGAATCGGAGACGCCACTACCTTCTTAAGTCTCTCATTACAATTATTTATTTGTTGGCTCTTGTAGCCAACTGTGCTTGTACCCTATTGTGTCCAAGGTGATGATTGCTCTTTATCAGAAAGAAGAAGTCTTCTCAATTTTCCGTGGCTGTTTAAGGGTTTGGACTTCTTTTTTTCGTCAGATTTGGTTCCAGAATGCAATTCAAAATACATGCATGGGCTGCATCAACTAGCACAATTAGTCATTGGAACGTAGCTATGACTATTGTAGGTCACCCGATTTATATGTGAACCTACATATGAAGGAACAGCCAGTTCAATTCTCGGTCATCCCACCTATGGCATACTGATGAGGGCTAACAAGCCCGAAACCGGTCTGTGTCTGGTGGAGTGGCCGACAAGGGTTCTTGGCTGTTCACACAGATACTGTAGGTGTAATTCAATGCCGGTCGGGGCATTAGCCCGCGGAGTAGTTGTTTCTTGCAGTATCATTTATAGACTATTGTAGGTGTTTTGCCACTAACCTTGGGCAAGTAATAGATACGCTGCCAATACGTGCCTACGATATGAAAATCGGGAATAAGTTTTTGATGCTTGCTAACGTTCCGGCGACGTTTCTGGAACTTGTGTGTTCCAGCGACGTTGTGGTTCCGTGGAAATGATGTTGCGGCGTAGAAACCGCAACTTTTAAAGAACTTTCTACATTTCCAACACTTTTTCATACTAGTATGTTGCTTACACGTTGTCAGGCCCTAACCACCATTCAGTGCAGGAATGAGGGAAACCTGGAAAACCTCATTAATTAGAGGGGTAGTCAACCGGTATCAATCTCTCACATTGACCCAAGCCAACAATCTTCCACCCTACCATACCCGCAAAGAGGGTGCCAATCCTCGCCACGAATATAGCTTATATACGGTCTACCGGCTGCGGGGATCGAACCCACAACGATCTAGTCACCTCGATTCAAGTACCCACGCTTTAAACCACTGACCAATAAAATTGGTGTTATTTTTGCTATATGGTAGTAGATTTAGTGATTACTATGTAATAGCCACTTAATTCAAGTTGCGGTATCAGCTTTCGTTACTATAATGCTACTTGGGTTATGAATTCCTTCCACCAGGTCAAACAATCAATTATTTTATTGTTTTGAAATTTGAGCGATTTGCATGAAAGTGTTAAAGGAAAAGACCTGAGCATTGGCGTGGATATGGGAGCGACAATAATAATAAAAATTTTAATCAATATGGCTATAAGCACCCTAGTGCGTTCCATACAAATCGAATACTCACCGTACCTGATGAACCGTCTTCTAGTAGTACACCTGTCAGTTCCAATTCTTCAGCTAAGTCACATACGGTATTTACAGTTTCACTGGGCACATCGATCGCGCCTTTGTACATCAATTCCAACAAATCTTTGAGTTGCTCCAAAGATATGCCGTGCATAATGAAAATAGCACGTTCGTCTTTGTGCTCAAGAAATACGTTACGGAAGTATGGACTACAAGCGGCCAGTATCACCTTGTGGGCTCTTAACGAACCGTCTTTACAGTAAAGGGTGCAGTCGGTGAGCAACTCGTCGTTGTATAACGTTTTGAACATCGATCCTATGTTTTCCAGGTGTTTGTCTGTTAAAAGCCGAACGCACTTGTTCAGCTTCATCTAAAATTAGTTAATTTAATATAAAATGGACAGAATGTTCTAGGATGAAAAGCACAACCTTTAAGGGCTTATTTGTCTGGTAAATAGCATTATTTACATAAACTTCGGTTCAGAAATGCATTATTTCCAGGATATAGGCAGATTCTATATATTTTTTTAATTTCTTTAAATGTTTCAAGAATATCTATTAAATACAGTAATGCTTACATTTAGCATTAAAATCCCCTGCTAGAATTCTATAAATACATTACCATTGTGCAGCAAATTTTCAGCTCCTTTGAAAAACTGAACTTCTACGCCTATGATTTTCTTGCATTCTGTATTGAGACAGCGGAAACATTCTGTACTATGAAAACATCATATTTCACAGTAATTAATAATAAAATTGTAATTTTTATAGAAATATATTTAATTTCAATTATAATTTTGTTAAACCTTGCTTATACATATATAATTTTTATTGGAGCTGTAATGTTAAATTATGTTCGTACAGTTTTGTTAAATCAAATCACTTTTTGTATCATCTAAAATTACTGTGGTCCTATTTTTATCTACTGGTAAAATTTGAATATCATTTTTTTCCGAAATTCACTTTCTTCGATATCTAGGTTTCCTTATTCATCTATGTTTTTTCCCGCCCTCTACTATTGCCGTCTAATTTAGAAACAAATTTGAATTTTTCGCCGCCAAAAAACTGCGACCTCCAAAATGTATGCAAATATTTGTATTTTTAAAAAAGTTAGGTATTTACAAATGTAAAAAATAAAATTTGAACTTTAAAGACCTTGTTTTTATTTATAGTTATTTATGTTGTGATGGAGCGGTGCCTCAACTTTTCTGGGACACTCTGTATAGCGAATTGTGACAATGTATTTATTAAATATAAGAACATTTTTAAAATACTAGAAAAATTTAATGAGTGTTTTGTCGTAAATGTAGGTACCGTTTTAATGAAGTAAGTACCTATATAAAGAGATATTTACAAAAGTCATAGGCGTAGAAGCTACGCTTTAAAAAGAGAAGGGAAATTTTCAAGAAAATTAAAGGTTTATTTATATCTTGGAAACGATGTATTTTAGGACTGAGATTTATATAAACTTTTTGCTTATAGGGTGATTCACAGCGTACTATGTCAAATTTAAAATTTTGAGGATGTGGTCCTCAAAAAATCAAATACATAGATTCAAATAAGAGGAACGAAGAGATGAAAAAGGCTTGTATAATAGTTTTCAATAATAATGACGGTCATTAAAATGAATTTTGTGATTTCTTTTCAACGTATGACGTATTTGTAATAAAATGTACTTTCAACTTTTAACATTAGGTCTTAATTGGTTCCTTCACCCATAGAGATTTAATGAAATTTCTGCTCAAAACTTCCAGAAGTACAAAAACTGTTTTTTACGTTATTCATTTATTTTGATATAACATTTCAAAATATATAATTATATATATTTTATGTTTTAGATTATAAAATATTTCTTTCGCATTCTAGTGATATTTTCTGACAAAAAAAAAGATACGTTTATTCAAAATATATCGCATGATCTCCACGTTCTCCAAATTTGAATTCATTGAATTTTTGTTTGAAGCCTACTTAAAAAGATGACATTGTGCCATGAGTGATGCCCTCTACTATTGAAACAATAGAAATTTAAATTTCTCGCCCCCGAAAACCTCCGATGTCCAAAATATATGCTAATATTTGAATTTATTAATAAGTTATTTACAAATATCGAAAATAAAATTTTAATTTTGACTAAGGTAAGTTTGGCTGCATCACATTCTTTTGTCGTCAGGAATCTACAGTTGCTCTATGTTGCATTAATTTTGGGACACCTTGTATAGGTAAGTTAGAGTCGGGTCGCCGTATTTCTCGCCGTAAAATGATCAAATTTGTGGTGGGTTTTAGGTACAGAAATCTCGAAAATAAAACACAGAGCAAAAATAATATCAAATCAAATTGTTTATTCAGTTTTACTATTTAATTTCTCCTCAAATAATATTATAACTTTTAAAATGCATTTGCATGACACACATTATTTTGTTATTCTAACCCCACATTTTAACTTAATTATTTTCGCATACTTATAGACAAAAGTGAACAATCTTATATGCAGAACTATGTAAGTTTATGTTATAACAATATTTAAATTTAGTTGAATTTTAAAAAATATGTATTTTGAAAGATTTATAAACATACGGCGCCCTTAAGAATCGGGTGATGTGCTTAGGTTTCAAGGACATTTTTACTTTTCCTATTCTCAAGTAAGGACATTCTTGTCATTATTGAATAGTGGTGGAGAGGGGGATGTTTTGAATTGGTGTGGCATTATTTTCTGATTATATTTAAGAATTATTTTTAAATATTGTCACTTTTTGTTCTAATAATTATATTTTCTTATGTACTTTTTTATTTTTGCTAAGTAAAGACATTTCTAGTAAAAGTAAGGACGGAAGCACATAGAGGTTGAAGTAAGGACAGGTGGCAACCCTAGACCCGTTGCTACATGCATTTCAAGGCCACCCTGTATTCATACTTGTATTTTTTGTTTTTTTGACACACGCTATGAATCACCCTGTATTTACCTGTGCCCTTAAAGCTAGTGCCCTCCTTCCTGGGACGCCCTGTATGTCTGCTGTGGTAAGGCGGACGATAACCCAGACACGCAAAGATTGCTCACCGTCACACAGACCGTACGGCATACGGTTAAATTTAAACACACTGTTTATATTTACCTTGCGTAAATTTATGTAATTAATGGCAATTTTATAACAGAATATTCGTTTGTACGGCGGTATGGCCCAGCCTTAACGCGTCTCACAACTTACTGCGCCCTTTAGGTTTCACACGAGGGGGGCTCGGCCTCGGTATTGATTTATTTCGTGCTGCCCCCTCTTTCTAAAATACAAAATACCCTCTGGAATTAATTATAACTCCCGGCCTGGCGTACGTAGCCCCGGCGTATTTCGTATTTTCGGTGTGCCAGCCAGTGCTCTCGATTTTATTTAAACATATTTTTTTTGTTATGTTAATTGTGCAACTTTGCGGGCATGTTTCTCTATTTATCGTTATTGCACACTCAGCTAACAAATACCCAGGGAATACCTCTGTATACCTACCAGTCCTTTCTGGTAATTTCTAGTAATTTTTTTTATTTTAAAATTTATGTTTTCATCTAACGATATTTGCTTACAATACACTCGTATCAATATCTTAATTTTATGTACAAATATAAAGAGAAAAACAAAAATTATTAAAATATTTTAAATTGAATTAATTTTAATATACATTTAATGAGACTAGTAAATAAATTAGTAATAATGCAATATTATTAGAAAAAAATCTTAGGATTCACAAAAATGTTACTCATGAAATATTTATTTTTATGCAAATGTACAGGGTGTTTCTTAACTAGAAGTTAAAAATCCAGGGATGTATTCTGTGGCCAAATATAAAGGTTTTTTTGTTATATGAATGTCGGGTCTTAGGACAGCGATTGTCCAGCTACACCCAACAGCGTATCAAAAATAAAAAAAAAAACAGTTTTAATTTTTAAACCGCTTCAGATAATTTAACCAAATTCGGTGTGCATATTTAGTATGACAGTAGGTATTAAACAAAAAATTACCAGCTTTAGAAATTTACCAGTGGCGGAGATGTGGGTATCGTCGATCATTATTTACGAAAAAAATATATATTACGCTGTATAATTACAAATCAAATAGGTCGTCATATGTGCCACTATATCATCTTCACTTTTTGTTTCTTTACGCTTTTTTGCATTCCAAACCGATTAACAGCAAAATTGATTTATTTGATCAAGTGCATTTTTACGATATCTACTCATTATACTACTTAAAATAATAACAAAAACAAGGGAATTACTTTACTATGATTTTTTATAACAAATGTAGAAAATTGCCACCTTCAGCCAAAGTTCATGCTTCTTCATCTGCATCTTCTTGAAATTGAAGCTCGAACACGTGCAAAAGTTCCAGAAAATTCTTATCGCATCACGACCAGCTGTAATTTGTTGACGTAAGTGCTCCTCAGATTTAATGTGAACCTTGTAAACTAATGTCTTGAGATGTCTCCAAACAAAAAAAATCAATAAGATTCATATAGGGTGATCCGGATGGCCAAAGTTGACCAATTACGTTATTACCGAATCTTTCATTTAAAAATTTACGAGCAGTCAAATTAAAATGTGAAAGAGCCCCGTCGTGTATAAACCACATTCTTTGTGTTAACGCATAAAAAAAGATTCAAGAAAATGTTTGTAGGAGGCACCGGTTAAAGTTTTTGGCAAAAAGTAAGGCTCAACAAGAAAATGTCAGACCAAACGTGTTTATTTGTGGAAGTTCATTATTCAAGTTGCAAAATCAGTGACAAAATTATAGACGAGCAGGGTAATCTTGCTACAGTAAGGCTTGAAGTATTTGTATGTGATACGGGTATAACAGTTGATGCTTCAAAACAGACCAAACTAACTTATGATTCACATTAAGATTTAATAATAATAATAATAATATCTCTACCCCTCATTCTAATCACGAGGATTAGCCCAGAAGTCGAAGACTTGTGCGGGAGAGGGGGCGGCATATTATTATTAAGCAGGCCGCATTTGCGTCCAGGAACGACTTACGTTGGTAGGCCCTAACCACCATTCAGTGCAGGAATGAGGGAAACCTAGAAAACCTCATTAATTAGGGGGATAGTTAAATGCCAACCGGTATCAATCTCTCACATTGACCCAAGTCAACATTCTTCCACCCTACCATACCCGCAGAGAGGGTGCCAATCTCTCCACGAATATAGCTTATATACGGTCTACCGGCTGCAGGAGTCGAACCCACAGCGATCCAGTCACCTCGATTCAAGTACTGACGCCTTAAACCGCGCGACCACTGACCGATCCAACGACCTTCCAAGTACTAGTATTTAGGTCTTCTTCAATTTCATGTAGAATAGTTTCTTCCAACTCAGGCGTTCTAATACTCAAAGGTCTTCCAAGAATTGGACGTTTCTGAAATGAAAATGACTGAAAGAAAAACATTCTTAGATTTGGAGTTAGATGATTTGGAAATCTTTCCATATAAATTCGCCTAGCCTCAGTACTATTTCTATCTGCAAGGTAATAAATGTAAACCATACTGACCATTTCAGCATTTGAATATGCATAAGCCATTATTAAAACTTAATCTTTTTCAAAAATAAGCTTAATTTGACAATACGCAATATTAAATAAGGTAACGGTTGTTTTGATTGTTTTGCATGGCTCCTTAAGATATGTTTAAGTAATATAAGTAAAACTGTAAAAATGCACTTGATCAAATAAATCAATTTTGTTGCTAATCGGTTTAGAATACAAAAAATGTAATGAAACAAAAAGTGAAGATAATATGCATATGATCTATTTTATTTATAATTATACCTACTATAAACTAAATATACACAGAAAATTAGGTTAAATTATCTCAAGCGGTTTAGAGGTCAAAAAGATTTTTTTATTTTCATATTTGACACGCTGTGACTGGACAATGGCTGTCCTAAGACCGCATTTATGTTACACAAAATCCTTATTTTTTTACACAGAATACGCCCCTGGCGATTGAAACTAGTGTTAAAATAACTGCTAATAATATTTCGATGCCGCTTGTACCAGTTCTCTTAGAAAGAATTTAGTTTATAGGATGCCCTAAATCATAATTTTTGATACGATATACTTACGTAAGGGACAAAACAATTGAACATTCTAGAAGCGACTAAATATTTTATTAATTTATATACAATGTGTTTCTGAAAGTAATTGTTAATAAGTTTGTATATTTGGAACTAAGAAAGTGCATTTTAAGTTAAAGTAATCGCTTACGTTCAAATAGAATCAGACGATGAGAGATACGAGGCAGGCAAAGATGAAAGATACAGTCATACGGTTACAGTTAGTGGAATCCGGCGTGTCCAAGTGGGAACGGTCGAGTTGACTTACAAAAAAAAATTAAATAATTATCAATGAAAGTAGGTACAGTGCCTTCATAAATGATTACATACCACGTGATCGGGACCGAGATTCTCAAATCAATCGCAGAGCAATTCATATGCGAATATCCTTTTCCTCACTACGGCAATTGAGAGAGACAAGAAATCTATTCACATACAAGTTGCTCTTCGAGAATCACAGTCCTGGTCACGTGGCTTGTAATCATTTGTGAAGACTCTGTACATAACAATATTGTAGTTAAAAGATAGAGGAGTTATTGAGATAGTGGGAAAAATTGGTCACTTTAAATATAATAGATGGTCACTTTGGGTTACTTTTGATTACTGATGGCCATCACTATTTTTAATATTTTATTTAAAGACTGTGGTTGGTATACATGATATCAAGGTTATACTTAATAATTATATAAAATCAGAATTTTTCAAATCAATATCAGGCTAGGTAATAATGTGTGCCAATTTATATGATAGAAGTCACCAACATAAGTAAAAGGCAAACTTTTTTATTAAATAGAAATATATGAATGACTATAATTTCGCCAAAAGTGCAAGATCCCGAGCCTTGTATGTCTTTGTTGAGACATAATTTTGTAAACAAATTAATTATTTTTTCTATATCATATAACAAGCTGTAACAAATTACAGCCCTCAAAATGCCGGGAATAGGGAATATATTAATTTCTATAAAGATGTACTCATATTCAAATTTTATAGGCTTTAAATATTTAACAATAATTGCTCTCCTATTTTATTTTAATCATTTTATGGGTTTAATTTTTTTCTTAATTAATGTCGTACAAACGCAGAATTTGTTTTTCTTGAAAAATTTTATGTCTATCAAGCCAAGAAGTGTAGGATGCTGTTCTATTTCAGACAATAAAAATTACTTTAGCAATTATACATACTGTAATAGTTCCTGTATATTCTTCGACTTCTTGTGGTCTATGCAAAGATATTCAATTATTTCATTATTATTAACGTCAAAAGTTTTGGACCCCCTGAATATAAAGTAATTCGATTAAACCTAGTGGTTTTTTTAATGTGGTAAAAAAGTACATGTACTTACCGAACAAAAAAGACAATAAAAAAATTGCAGACCATGAACCTTATTGCCAATTTTTAACAAATCTGGTCAGTTTGGCAGTGTATTCAGCCAAGTGTTCCTTTGAGTTTTTGTATATTATAATGCAAGAACGTGAAATTTCTGAAGAATGACTGCTTTACATAATGCAGGACATTATATATATATATATATATATAAAAAGCTGTTTACAGGCCTTTTAGGCCCAGAGCTGTGTTATTCTCTTCCAATCCATTCTATTCTTCGCCGTTCTTTTCCAATCCGTTACAATCGCTTTTTCTTGTAGTTAGGTTTACTCTCTACTATTTTCTTAACTGCCCTTTCATCCTCCATACGTTCTAGATGCCCTAGCCACTGCACTCTCCTGGCTTTTACAAATTCGTCTATTGTTGGTGCCTGGTACATTCCATATATTTCCTCATTATTTCTCCTTACATATCCTTCCTCTGTCCTCTTACCACCTAGAATTATTCTTAGGATCTTCCTTTCCCACCTTAAAAGGTTTTCTCTTGACTTCTTATTGAGAACCCAGGTTTCACTACCATACAGCGCTGTCGGTCTCAAAATTGTTTTATACATTCTAAATTTTACTCGTCTGGACAAATTTTTTGATTTCAATAAGTGGTTGACTGCTGCCGAACTTCTGTTTGCTTTTATTAATCTCCTATTTATTTCTTGTTCTTCATCACAGTTAGCTGTTATTAGCGCCCCCAAATACACATATTCTTGAATTTCTTCAAACTCCATCTCTCCATGCTCTGTTCTCAATTTAAAATTTGTATCCTTTTTTTGTTCTCCTATTCTCAGCAGCTTACTTTTCTCTTGATTTATCTGCAATCCCACGTTAGGACATTATAATCATCAGATATCGACCATGTTGGGCATTCCTAGATCATCTGTTATACGCATAGTACACAGATATGAATAATTTGATACAGTGGAAAACAAACCACGTAGTGGACGTCTTCGAGTATCTAATGAAAGGAAGGATCCACTTTCAAGGTACGTTTCGCCGTGTTATATCGACACCTAGTATTCGAAGACGACTCCAAAACGCAAATTTACGTGCTAGAAAACCATTACGGGTCCCCACTCTACTTCCAAGGCATCGTGCTGCCCGTCTCCAGTGGGCGCGAGAGCTAGGGGTTGGCTTTTACGCCAGTGGCGATGGGTCTTATTTACAGATGAAACCAGAATTGGGCGGGTTACTGATGACAATCGACAAACCGTTTGGAGAGAAGCAGGCCGTCAACAGCGACTTCATTTTTTCCGGTAAGTTGCTCCGTATGAAGAGGGTATCGTAGTGTTTTGGGGTGGAATAATGTTCAACCGCCGCACCCCATTAATTCGCATACCACAGAATATGACCAGTCAAATTGACAAATTATTACGCCCATTATCTACCCCCGACGTAATGAATTAGGTGAAAATTTTGTGGTTATGGACGACATCGCTCGACTACATCGCGCATATAAAATCATGAGTCGAGGTATTTTTGGGTTCTTTTTTTAACAATTTAAAACAAAAACGATTGTTGAAAATTGTATTTTTTACATTCGAAACCCAAATCCTTAACTAGAACAAATATTTTTTTGAAAGCGATGTTAAAACAATTATTTGTTGGATCAAATTTGATAATTCGACGACAATTTACATACTCATTTTTACTCTAAACCAATTCGTCAGTGTCGACACAACAATTGATGGAAGTGTAAACTTCTTGTTCCAGAACAAACAGAAAGTTTTTCGAAACGTCAGTAATACGGAAGTGCGCTGTAGTGATGTGATTTTTGTTAGTTTTTACTTTCTGCTTTGTTCAGTGTGGCATTTTTTGGTTAGGCAAACTTAGTTTCAAAAATAACCATTAACTATTCCGTTTGGCGCAAGGGCTTATTTAATTAATCTTTAATTTTTCAGAAATGTGGCAAAAACTCAATCAAACTAAAGAAAGACTAAAATTATGCCACAAATAAATATCTTCAGACAATATTTTCTTGTTCCATTTGAAAATCAATGTCTTAAGCTTTAATAATAATTTTTTGGTAAACTCGCGTCAACAATTCAGACGTCTTACGGCTGACGTTACACATTTGTTTTTATTGTCAATGTAATTTTCGATATTTGGTCGCGTTAAAAACAATCATTTTTTGCAATTTAGTGCAATATACAATGCAAACTTTTAGTGTAGTATATAGTTTTATTACTATCAGTTGTAGTTTCTTAAATATTTTGATGAAAATATACCAAATTATTCATTTGTTCGTATGACGTAAGTCGTCTTGTCGCAAGTATAGGAAGTCCGTTAAATATATTATTTTGAGTCTTATGATAGAAATTAAATCGCCAATCAACTTTCAAATCTCCATTCCGGTATCAGCACATCATAGGAGATAGAAGGTAAATAATTCACGATGATAGCGGATACGAATTGCATGGGAAATATAAGTGTATAAATAAATGCAGAGACAATATACACTGTGGGTTTGGGTTTTCTTCAAACTAAAAAAAGCGTCATATTTTATGAGTATACTCATTCTCCAAATGTTTACCCCTTTAAATAAGGATGACAATTACCCTTAAATGCTTAAATAGGAAGCGATATTATGTGATACAACCTTTTTAATTTTGCATCATCAGTTCTCAAGAAATTAAAGAAAGAAGAAAAGAAAAGGTCAGATAGTCAAAATCACTTATCACTAATTTTACTTTATTGGATGTTGAAAATGCCCACTCCTATTCGAAGTTCGAAGTGGGTTGAATTCACCCCTTGTTAAGGCATTCACGATTCATCAATGGACCTTAGCCACCTTATCATCCTATTATTTGTATAATATAAGGTATCCCAGAAAACAGTAGTGGTATAGCAACCACAAATTACTGAATTGTTCTTATAACAATTGAATTTTAAGTCATCTTAGTCCAAATATCCAAATGTATTACAAGTTACCAATAAAGGTATGGGAAGCAAAATAAATTCTAATGGAATTGAATGAATTTCACTTAACACCCTGTAGCCCTCAAGACCTTGGTTACTGCAGGTACATGTTTTGGACATCCGTATTCAATTGGCAGACTTGAATTTTCAATTTTCTAGACATAGAGACTAATTTATGACCCGCTTGTTATTAAAGAATTTATTTTCAGGAACTACGGAATTTATATAATATATCCTTGAGAAACACGTGTATATCTCAATAATCATGTTCCGAACACTCGGAAATCGCGTGTTCAATTCAAACATACGCATTTTTTTATGTAAACCTATAAAACGAACAAAACTGGCTGTAGCCTAATATTTTTGGACGGACGAGATCTGTTTTTAGATAAAAAATGTGAATGAATTTCAATTCATCTTTCAGGATTACTCATATAAAATTAATGTTAGTAAATACTTTAAAATATTTGGTGCACCTGTGCTTTTTTGTTGCTTCTATGAAATATTAGGGACAGCATGAATTCTATTTCAGAAAGCGCCACTTCAGTTCCTTGGAAAATTTCATTTCTACAAAGGAAAACGGATGAACTTGGTTTCAGACGACTGTAGAAACTGCTTTCCAGATTTCAATATTCTTACTGTTCCATTAACATATACAGGGCGATTCAGAACTTCAGAATCTAAAAAAAAAATAGAATGTACAGGGGACTCTTACAAATACAATTGGTGTAAAGAAAAAAATTAAAAGAAGCAGTTCAAATATGTTTTAAAAATATACTTCTGCACAACATTGGAAAATGGTCCACTGTAAAACCTGACAAGGCAAAACGCGCAATCGGCAACTGAACAAAAAAATTGAACGAAAGGAAACAAATAAATAACATTTTGTAACACCTGTTTTATACAGCAATTTCAACTGATTTTGTCACTATTAATTGTTATTAATTATTAACAGAATTAGTTTGAGGTTTTAATTAAAAAAATAGTTTGATATACCAGATTGTTACAACAAAATTTTGGGCCCGTCTTACCCAGTTTCTGCAAACTAACACGAATGTTTGTTTGTTCGTTTTTAACTCGTAAATTATTAGCAGCAGCTAATTTCTTGCATTGATTTGATAATTACATTCCTTGAAAGCAATTGTAGACGACGGATGAAGCCTTCTTGGTGCCACCAGTTGCAAAACATCAGCTTGCGTAGATAGATACAAAATGTTACTGTAACATTTACATCTCTGTTAAGCTGTCATTCTTTTCGGTTCCTTTCATTTCCAAAAATTAATCTAAAGACCGCTTTACATTTATGCAATTCTTATTGCATGCAAAGAAATATTGCATGCGCGCATGCGCATTAAAATTAAAATTAATGACCTACGCTATTTTCAGTCCATTGCACGAATATAGAGTCTGTTCTAATTTGATTGCAATGCACA
This sequence comes from Monochamus saltuarius, assembly GCA_025584915.1. Lineage (NCBI taxonomy): Eukaryota > Metazoa > Arthropoda > Insecta > Coleoptera > Cerambycidae > Monochamus > Monochamus saltuarius. Next base: position 16,590,571 of record CM046727.1, on the reverse strand, counting down.
TGCAATTCTGGTTCCTTTTCTGGTAATATTCAGTTTTGCCATCCTACAGAAAAGGAACTAACTGCGAGGAATTAAGTAAAAAGTCAATTAACCATAATAATTTTCTTTTTTATTTCATCCATTGAAACTCTAGGTTGATTGAAACTTCATACCGCAGTACACAACACCTGTATGTTTTGATTGGTTTGCAGCAGACCAGCAGATCGAAATCATTTTCATTTTACTAATTTGGCAATGGGCAATATATTGCATAAATGTAAAACAAATGACAACTTACGATATTGCATGAAAGATTTTGCTGCAATATAGTTTTCATTGCATTGCATGTTCCATTGCCTAAATGTAAAGCGGCCTTAAGATTTCAAATATAGAAAAATATACAAGATATTTTATTTAAAAAATCGGGGAAATTGTGATAACCTGAAGGAAAATTGTGTTTTAAACAAAACTGTTAGGTAGGTAAGCAAACTATAGTAAAAATTATCGGGAATACTTGTTGCCATAGTCCATGTCCATAGTGGTTTTAATGCACACAAAGTAAAATTGTTTACGATAACGCCTAGTTGGTTATAAATTTTAATGAACGCTATTAGGAATGAGATAAAGAAAAATATAATATAACGTTCGAATATCGGTTATTACTAAAAGTCACAAGTTTTTAAAAAATGGCTTATGCATATTAAAATTTTAGATTACATAACTATTTGAATAAATTTGAATAGATGTAGCCTTGACCCTTACAAGGTATGGCGCAGTGGACAGCATCGGGTACCAGATTTTTAATTAAAATTTAGTTCACGTGATGCCTAAATGGACATTATGCAAATTTTGTTACTATACTACTATAGTCAATCTAACAATAATATACCGGTACAGTATCGGGCAATGTATTTACGGATTTTGGTGGGCTCTTATTTTTTTTTAGATGCCTCTAATGGGAAAATTGCATAATTTTTCTAAAAACGTGCAGAAGAAATGTATTATTTTACTCGAAATGGCGTTTGTCCTAGACAATTTCATGAAAAAATAAGCCTAAAAACGGTACTTCAAAATTTAGTCTGACCACGCTGCCACAGTAAAGACCTGTGACGTCAGACGGGGTTCGTACGTGTATACCTAAATACAGTGTTCTTTAATTTACATCTGTATATGATTTCCATTTTCGGATTTCGGACAAAAATGCATCTCGCCAGGCAAATGGAAGAAGTAATGCATTATGCCATTAAGCGCGAGTACAGCATACAAGGCAAAACGTTAAAAGAAATGCAAAAAAATGTGGTGTAGGGCGATGAAGCGCGACGAAAGGAAAACGTTAAGCTCTCCAGTATTACATTGTTTCTGAAAATCATTTTAAATTTAATTTGATATACATACTAGGCATGTTTAAGTTCATCGAAAAAATTAAAATGTAAAGTTGTAAAGAATCAATTAAACTTTTCTATTAAGCTGCCAGAATGAATACAGCACGTTTAGATCAATGGTAAAGCAAATTTACATTTTATTTTTTTTTTCATTAATTGTATTCAGCGCTTCATTCCGATTATAAATAACATGTTATTCGACCTACCATTTAGGAGATGTAGAAAGTTATTTGAGGCATTTATAAAATGTTGCTCTCTGACTTCACTACATTTAGGTACCTGTTCCATTCTGAAATCATAAAGAAAAGTAATAAAGATGTTTTACAAATATTTAAGAAGAAATGAAATCAGTAGTAAATAGAAATAAAATAAAAAACTAACAAATCAGTTTAAAAAACTGAATGTCGAATATTACTAGTCATTATTTTTATTTATTATTTTTCAAATTAAAACAAGTAGTTTAATGTGAAATTATATGGCATAATTTTATAAATACCTCAAGTAAAACCCTCTATTTGGACGTAACCAACAGCATTGTCGCCGTAATTTTCACGAGCGGATCTATATTGTAAATAAAGGAATAAGTTACGTTTAACAATGTCTACCGTAAGTTCACCACATCACTATTAATGATTGTGACATTACCTACACAGTATTTACACTAACTATGACCCCAAAAATACCATAAGAAACAAACGCCCGTCTACATCAACAATACCTCTTCACCCGTATTGCGGAAACAATCTGAGCTGAACGGCGTATGACGTCACACCAGTGATATCGCATTTTCGGTCACGTAATGTTTATTTTTCAAGATAATCTAAATAATAATAATGTTTATTTACCAATAAAGAAATATCATAAGTACAGTTAATAACAATTTATAATAGTAAACAAACAGAATACTCACATAAGTAAAAACTTGTGCGTGAGTTATAACAAATATAATAACAAATATAACATTTAATCTATCCACAAAATGAAAGGAACAAATACCAAATAAAAACAATAGGAATACAATACTTCTTAGTGATTCACAAAAAATTTATAAAATAAAGACTATAATTACAACTAATTCAAAAAACTTCTGCAAAGCTTTATGCAGCTCTACATTGAACATGGAAGTAACCGGTGAACTGAGTCTCTACTTTCCAATCTTTTAAACTTTTTTAAATTCCAAGTTTTCGTTATTTGGTCGGGTATGGAGTTGTATATTTTGGTGCTAAATAATAGTAGCTATGTTGCCCTTTAGTAGAATGCATTCTTGGTACTATAAAGAGTTTTTCTTTAGTTCTTGTATCATATGAGTGACCAGTAGAAGTCAATCTGTTCCTTTCGGAATGAGGTTTTACTGCAACTCTTAAATAACATAATTGCCGAATATCTAAAATATTTAACTCTCTATACAAAGCGTCTGAAGAGTAAGTATTTTCTCTTTTTGCTGTCACCTTCAAAATTTTTCTTTGTAAGACATAAACATCATTTATGTAAGTCTTATCAGCTACTCCCCATGCTATTATACCATAACTTAGATGGCTCTTAACTAATGCGTAATAAATTATTCTCAGCTGCTTTAAATTTAAAATATCTTTTGCTAATTTTATTTTAACTAGAACATACTTTAATTTCTTTTTGAGAACATCTATATGTAAATTCCACCTTAGATGTTTATCTATAACAACGCCAAGATAAGTGTTTTTTTCAGCAGGTTTAAGAATAAAGTTTGGGTTATTTCTTATTTTTAGGTAATGAAAATCTGGCAAACTATTACAACAAGAAGAAAAATTTAGATATACTGTTTTGTCCATGTTTATAGTTAGTAGATTATTAGAATACCAGGTTAGTATACTTTCCATGTCTGCTTCCACTTTACTTTCCAGTTCCGTCCAAGAGTGAGCTTCGTAGAAAATCGCAGTGTCATCTGCAAATGCAATAATTATAGAACCGTCTGTCTGCATCTCAAAAAAATCGTTTATATAAATGTTGAATGATAACGGCCCCAACACAGTTCCTTGAGGAACTCCACATGTAATATTTCTAGCATCACTAGTGGCATTATTTATTTGGACTACTTGGGATCTCCCTGAAAGGTAAGTTTTTATCATCTTATTACAAAAATCACAAATCTTTTTCTCTTTTAAATGGCATCAGAACTCGGTTCTTCTGATCCTACTAAGGCTTTTAAGACAGCAATCCAATGCCTGCTATGACTCTTTTTATACCCCCCGAACTTCAATAAAGCCCTTAGCGGTTTAAAATTTGATAAGAACCATGGGCGTACCGTGCAGAGAGATGGCCGCATCGGCGGGATTGCTAAAGATAATCCAAATTGTTTTAAATGACATCGAAAACGACTTTTCCGATTCTGCCACTGCTTTTAAAATGGTGATCCAAGACCTGCTTTTGAAATGTCTCAGATTTCATTTCAGGGCAATAGTTTGAGCAAAATATTGTGAAACTTTTTTGTGATTTTTGCCACCTTGTATCCCTAAGAGTGTATGACATATGTCATAGTTTAATAGATCTGACCCTGTATTATGGGAATTACAAAACTATAATGATATACAATTTAGGAGTAGTATGAGAGGTTGAATATATAAATTTAGTCAGTCATCTAAAACTGATCAATTTTGTTATTTTATTTTAACACATCCATGACGGAAGGCATTCGGACCTGATCCAACATTTTTTTAGTGTCTAGCCAGATTTTACCGGATTAAAATAGTTACTCCGCAAGGCTACATCAAGATTCTTCTTATTTTATTGTGTCATGTTTATATTTCACAGCCAAAAAAATAAAAAAAGAAACCAGAAATATTCGTTGGTCACGTTTATATCCTAAAAATGTATACCAAATATTATGAATTCCTTGTTTGTTTACTAAGTAGGATAATATAATCTAGAACCAATAAGTAGCATTGCACTGTGTTCTGGAACAGTCAAGATTTATTAATGGGGTCAATAGAAATAATTGTCGTATTAAGCAAAATTGCAGAATGAGGTGTTATTGAGTCAACACTATTTGTCTGTGCGTGAACGGTTCTTTCCCATGGGCAGGACCGTCGTTCATATATTTATGGCCCCTAGTGAAATGAGAAAATGACTAGGTACCCCATTTAAAAACAAAACAACGCAAATATAACCACGAAGAATTTTTGTGTTGTGTAACAATAAACGAGTTTATTAGTATTAAAAGTACACGTTTCTCAGAATAATAAACTTGGATATATCTGTGTTGCGTATTATTACCCTTTTAAACCAACTGTATGAAACTGATGAAGTGACAGAGAGGGTAACTGCAATAGAAAATAGTTTTATAATAATAATAAATAAAATAAAATAATCTGTTTTTCGATCATTTTACAACATGTATGTTATTTTTAAATCCCTAGATACATGTAAAATTTGAACAGTAACTTACCAATGCCATTAGAATTAAGATATGTTGGAGTGTGTGGGTATACACTCAGGCTTTATGATGCATTGTGCTTACCGCTAAAACAAACTGATTTGGTTAAGCCCTATAGCTCTGCTGATATCTTGGATTGAAAGAAGTGCTGGTTCGAGGTGTGTATGTCTTTTTATCATACATCTTTCAGTCTGAGGAATTACAAGTGTCTACAAGGTCTATTGTCGACTTGTCAGTAGATAAGAAGTACCTCTTTTGTTTGATCATGTTGATGGCCGGATCAATGGTAAATGACGGGGTTTCCACTATTTTTTGGGTAACGAGAGTTGTGAAAATGGACAGACGTCTAATTTCCGTTAAGCAGGGAATATACATGCCTGTTACATATATAATGGCATGCAAGGAACTTGCAAAAAGCAGCTACTGGCATGTGTCTAAAAGGCATAGATACCAATAGAAAGCGCCCAAATAAATTGCAGACCATATAATCCTTTGACATGCAATTTGAGGGGGGGGGTCTCGGAACAATTCAAGTAGCACTTCAGAGTTCAGAACGTATCCGTGTTTGCTAACTACTGACATGCCAATAAGCATCCTATTTTACTTGCAAGCACCTTGCAAATGTATCGTCGTTGTGCAATCCACTGACATACGCCATTTCCTAGCGTACACTACTTACTTACTTTATTGGTATGTGTATTTCCCGCCTTTATAGCTCGTTTACACGGGTTGCCGGCAAGTTGCTGGAGCAAGTAGCTAGCTTCTGAATACTAAAATCGTGTTAACATAGTTTCCAGTGGTTAGTAGAGTACTAGCGCCAGGAAATGAAGCCGTTTTCGTTATTTTTTATAATGCCTAGTATTTACTTGATGTTTGGGAGGCTACATAAACAAAAGTGGAAACTTTTAGTATCATGAGCTGCATGACATGTTAATTTGCGGCAAAATTGAACAAAATTCTCTTGCTGCGAGTCGTTTGGACGGTGATTTTTTTCCGCAAGCAAGATCAGCCAATTTGAACAGTTATTGTAACTATATATTTCAAACTTTATTCTGGGTTGTGAGCAAGCTCTAAGAAAACCATTCACGGTAAGTAGGTATGCCATTAATAATAATAATAATAATAATAATAATAATAAATTGTCTTTATTTCTTTTAAATAATGCAATGAAATATAAAATTCTTAGAGGAGGTTGGCGACATTCGGCTAAAGCCGCTCTTCCATGCAACCAACCTTGACATTCTCCAGTAATAGACGAGTTGCATTCCAAATAATTATGAATACAAAAAAAAATCAATAATTAACAAAAACACAAAGAAAAAAATGTATAGAGAAAAAAAACAAAATATGTTGCACATATGAGATAGATTAAGTACATACATACTGTTAAGAATTTTGGGAGGTTAACAAAAAACTTTTGACTTGTTTTCGGAAGGACAAAATGCTAGACGCCGACTTGATATTTATGGGTATTTCATTATATATATTTGTGGCATTATACGTGAAACTTCTCTCAAATTCCGCCTTAGAGTGTTTTGGCACACTATACAAATCCCGGTTCCGCGTCTGTAATCCGTGAATATCACTATTTTTGACCAACTTATCATATAGGTAAGTAGGTAATTTAGTGTTTCTGATTTTATAAACTAAACAGGAGAGGTGGTACACAAATCGTTGGTGAAGTTTGAGCCAACCCGTATTACCGAAAATTGCAGATATATGATCAAATTTGCGTAGATTTAGAGAGTACCGCATACAATTATTTTGAATTTTTTGAAGAGTATTTTTATCACTCAATCGTAAAGCTGGCCAGTAAACTATATCACAGTATGCAAGTTGCGACAAAATCAGTGAATCACAAAGTAATAACTTGGTTTCACTGCTAAGAAATTCTTTATGCATATACAGAACTTTAAGTTTGATGAAAGAGTTTTGCACTAGTTTATTTATGTGAGTAGAAAAACGGAGATCAGTATCTATAAAAAGTCCTAAATTCTTACACTCATTGACAGGTTTCAAAATTTGATCGTTAATTTTTAATATAAAATTGTGAGGTTGGTCCTGTAACTCTAACCTATTCTTGCCAAAAATCAATAGCTGCGTCTTAGCTCCATTTAACAACAATTTATGAGCGTTAGCAACAGTAACAATATTTTTCAAATCGGCATTAATATGGAGAGCAGCAGCAATGTTATCCTCCGGTTTGAATGAAAAATACACTTGCGTATCATCGGCGTATTGATGAATCTTGCAGTGAGTTAAAAAAGAATTGAAATCCGCGGTGTATATTGAAAAAAGAATCGGGCCAAGTATGCTCCCCTGGGGCACTCCTTGCTTAATTTCTTTAAATGGAGATGTATCTTGACGTGTAATGACTCTCTGCCTACGATCTGTTAGATAATTTTTAAAAAATAAATGTACTGAATCACCAATACCGAAGAATTGCAACTTTTTCTGTAAAATTGTGTGGTCCAAGGTATCGAATGCCTTACTGAAGTCAAGCAATATTAGAGAGGTGCACAAGTTTCTTTCATTAGCACGAAATATATCATCAGTGACCTGAAGTAAAGCAGTAGTGGTACTATGCATCTCTCTAAAGCCTGACTGATGAGATGGTAGTATTTTATTTTCCTTTAAATAATTATTAAGTTGTTCACGTACAATTGTTTCCAATACCTTGGACATAGTAGGAAGGATACTTATTGGACGATAATCAGAAAGGGTTTGAGGGTTAGAATTCTTCGGGATTGGAAGAACATTGGAATCTTTCCAAGACGCAGGGTAAGTACCTGTTGATAAGCACTTATTTATAAGGAAGGTAAATACTCCCCTGAGTTGAGGAAAAATATATAATAACATATTTTTATTTATTCCATCAGAGCCCATCGCCTGAGTTTTAATTCTGTCTATAATGATTTCAATTTCTCTAAATGTGACTGCAGAGAACTGGTTAAATTTATTAGGTACTGGTAAAAAATCATCATATTTTTGTAAAATAATATCTCCCTCATTATCGCATATAGGTTGAGGTATCGCATTTGCTAAAAAATCACTAAACAGACAAGGATTGACATAATAATCTGAGTTATTATTTTCACCCTCAGTGATATTTAAATACTTCAATGTCCTCCAGAAGGCTTTTGGATCATTCTTAAATTTGTGTTGCAAAAACGCTTTCTTTTCCGCTTTAATCGATCGATTAACTAAATTACGCAATTCTTTGTAATTATTACAAGATTCAACAGTTTTCATTTTTTGAATTTAATATACGCTGCATTTTTAAGTTTAATCATTAATTTAAGGTTTGGCGTAAGCCAGGGCCGGCTTCTTAGTGACTCTAACAGTTCTTAGAGGAGCGTGTATGTTAAAACCTGTAATAAGTTAGAGTTCCAGAAATCCAGCATCTCATCGACAGTATTTAATGAATATAGTACTTCCCAGTTTATCAAACATAAGTCATTTTTAAAAGCTTCATAGGAAAAATCTGAAAAGTCTCTATATGTTACTAGCCTAGGTTTCAATTTAATTTTCTTGAGTTTCAGATCACATTTAACTATTGAGTGACTAGACACTGGTTCCATATCAATAACGTGAGTATCAATAATAGTACTAACGTCAGAGGTAATTAATAAATCAATTAAGGTATTAGAATTACGTATTTTATGAGTGGGTTGAGTAATTAACTGATTTAAAGCATATTTTTCCAATAGACCATTAAACTTTCGAAAGTTGACGTTATTGTTGTCTAGAAAATTAACATTAAAATCGCCACCAAATAAGATACAATCAAACTGCGGAATAAAATCAATTAAAATATTTTCTAAATGGATCAGACAATTATTAAAACTCACCGATGGTGGTCTATACACCGTGCCAAAACAAAATTTCTTACCACAAATTTTAGCCGATATCCAGAGGCTTTCAAGTAGACTATCCGTTGGAGCAGGGCATTCCAGAATTTTAAATTTTATGCCCTTTTTAATATAAAAAGCCACACCTCCACCCCTACTGTCACGGTCTTTACGCACCAGGCTATAATCAGTAATGTTGACACCTCTGTTAGGAAAAGACGTTTTAAGCCACGTTTCTGAAAGTCCCACTATATCTAAAGCATTTTCTGTAACAAAATCCGAAAACAAGTCAAACTCGGTAAAGATAGAACCTATGTTAAAATGTGAAAAATTTAATTTTATACTATGTGCCATTTAATCCTAATAAACTGCTTTTAGCGACTCCTTAGTGATTAAAATTGCTAGTACAGATCAGATTATTTGAGAGAAAATAAAAAAGCAAATAAAAACATAGTAGATCCGTTTGTGGCGCCTTAACTAACTACATAGAATACAACCAGAATATAGGGCAGCTAATATAAATTCATACAAAATCATAATAATTATTAATCATTATTCGAAAAGTAAACATCATTTAATCAATTTTTAATAATAGCTACAAACCAGTATCTTAATATAAAGAATTAATAGCAAAAAATTAGGCATAAAATTGAGAAAAAGTATCGTAAAACAAAAAAAACGAAAAGAAATGTGTTCAGCAAAAACTGAATAGGCAAATGATATGTGATATAGTCCCACCGCATCAATAAATTACAAATCCATCTCACAAGTCACTAAACGTCTTTTCTTCTCATCTTCAAGCCAAACATAAACGTTCCCGTTAGCCGACCACGCCTTTTTGGCTCCAAATTTTCTCTTAGCAGCCTTCAACAAATTATATCGTTGTTTAGACAGATCTTCAAAAACGGAAATGCTGTTGTTTCTTAATTTATTTTTAGCTTTCAGTACTTCCGCACGTTTGGTTTGTTTTATAAAGCTAACAAGTACAGTACGTGGCTCTTCTACATTATCACCTGAACGCCCCAAGCGATATACGTTACTAATGTCCTCACGGTTACATGCAACACCCATCATTGCAACAAAAAAGTTCAATACATTATCAATAACAAATTCATTATCTTGCTCCTCAGGAAGTCCATGAATTCTCAGGTTATTCATTTTCGAGGACTGCTCCAATCTATCAATTCTATCGCTTAACAAGGCGATATTATTTTTATTAGCATTCACATGACCACTTATCTGAGAAAGAGATTTATTTAGATCGTCTAATCTCACGTGGACAGTGGAAAATTTCTTTTCCATTGAAATTTCTATTTTCTCTACAAAATCCGCGCAAACTTTCTGAATTAATTCTTCAGTTGATAGTTCAGAATTCGTTTTCCCTTTATTTCTGGTTGCCATGACTATTATCGACGTGGTACAACTATAGATTCTAGAATCACGTCAGTTGTTGATTATGAAATAGTACACTGGTGTATAACGTTGGTAACACTTTCTACACCATTATTATGTAGAAACACCTGACATCGTGTTGTGATAAAACTATACCTCAGTTAGAGAAGGAAAATTATTAAGTAATTATGTTTTGTTTGGTGTAATTTATCATATAACAAAATGAAGGCACTCATATCCCAGACACCCCGTATATAGTAGAAAGTACTTTAGTATTGGACGGAATAACATATTTTGTACATATGCACTTTATATAACGACAGTCCTGTCTGTGAAAGAACTATTAAAAGGTAGGAAATTTCCTACTGCACATGTGGTGATAAAATATTTGCCATGAATTACTTGTTGTGCAGAGAAGCCTAAGTTATACGGAACTAGCTGGTAGGATCTGGAAAGTGTACTTTAGTTTTATGATGCTCAATTCAAATTATGGATCCCTCCATTATCATTTATCAAGAATCTAGTCATCAATTACCTACATATGTTTTACTTACAGTGATCTGTTTTGAATACAATAGCACACAAAAAAAAGTGATTGTTCTAAGATACCCACTATGATAATTTTGTATATTTTGACACGCAACATACGAATCTAAAGGCAGATTTGATCCATCTTTTAGTTTTTAATAAATCTATAAAAATTACCTAACAATTTCAAAAATAGCTGATTTCATTAATTGGAAGGGAAGAACGATGTTGCTGTGGACAAGCGAACTATTGTAACGTGTATATGGAGAATAAGAATGTAATAATAAGTAAGCCTAGCCAGCTACTAAGTTTATGTAAATCGGCATCTAGATCGGCATGTAATATGGGCCAGTTTCCAAAAATCCCATTAAACCGCAATGAATTGCCTTACATTCAGCAATGACTGATTCAGCATAATGTCAGAGAAAATTAGAGACTTTTCTTTTTTGTTTGACTGAAACAAACGCTTATAAGCCAGAGGACTGGAAATTATTCATAGATTCTGCAAAACACAGCCTCGCTAATTTTGATATCAGATCAAAGCTGGAATACTTTTGAACTCTAAATTATAAACCATATTCTGTTGAACAAAGCAACCAAAATTTTTCAAATTTTTTATTATAAATTAAAAATATGTCTATAGATCATTTCTAAAACATCACTTGAAAAGTAGGTATAGTTACAATCTTAGTTCGGATTGAATTTCAATATGCCTGAATCTACACCACTTCACTGAGTGATGTATTGCAAAAGCTGATGTGTTACGCTATTTCCTTTTAATGTGTGGAAATTTGCAGGATAACATATAAATATTTTTCATAAGTACCACTACTAAGAAAACATTTTTAGCACAAGTCTATTTATATGTATTATTCCCTATCCTTCTCTCTTTCTTTTTTTATTATATTTGTAAGGACTGTTCTTTTCTACTCTTCCATTAGCATTTCTGTCGAGCAGATCTCTAATTTCGAATTTTAATTCTGCTTACTTGTTATCCAATCCGCTTATTCTTCAAATTATGTCTTTTCTATTCAACGGCACATTCAATATAGCGTTATATGTGGGTGAAATTTATTGTGGCATAGACTAATTCTGTATTAATTTTAAATTTTCTGAACTTATAAGAAAATGGCGTCAAGTCAACCAGTTATGTAAAATCACCGTACCAATTAATTTAAGGTAATCAGTTGATATGATTAAAATGAATGTATGACCACAAAATTGACATTTCCAACAATATTCGTCATGTTATCATATTTAATTATCAATACATTAACAGCCGGATTCATGAAACGGGCGTACGCTAGTCCGACTAACGAGTTTACGCCCGTGTAAAGCGCGTTAGTTGGCCTAACCAGCTTTGCGTTCATTCACGAAACATGCGTTGCTAGGTAGCGAAGCATGCGTAGGCTGTTTATTTACGTCCATATTTGCGCCAAAAGTTAGACCCAGTATTGTACCTGTCTAAAAATCGCGTAACTTCGGCCTCTAGTTCCTTGCGTGTCCCATTGTATATTTAGTATTTATATTCAAAAACTGTACTTTTCAGTACTACGGATTAGTTAACATATCATAAAGTAAGTATTATACATAGTAGTGAATAGGAGTATGCTTTTTATTTAAATTAGTGCAACAGATGCGTAAATTTTTCGCGTAACCTCCGCTAGTCTGACTAACGTTACGCCTTGTTGATGAATCCGTATGTAAGACTTTGGTTTTTATTATACTACGTTAAATTTTCAGGTTTATCTGTTAAGTTACATAGGTCGTATTTTGATTGAACGTAGCATTCTGTTTTAAAAATTGATGCTCACATTTATGTTGCAACTGTTGTGAAGCTTGTTGCAAATGACGCATTTTACGGTTGATTATGCCTAGGTACGTAAATTAAGGAGATTTCCCAGCTTAGTGACTGAAAGGGAGCGGAATGTTGGATTGCCCGAAGCAGGTCTGTCGGTGAGACAAATCTCTAAAAGAACTAACAGATCCTTACGTACTATAGTACGATATTACCAGGCGTGGACCCAGGAAGGTCGTGGACACAGAGCGAGAAGCTCCGGCCGCCGTAGAGCGGCCAGAACGTGAAGATCGTCGATTGCCACTTTTAGCTCTCACACATCGATTAAGCAGCAGCCGGACTATTGCAAGTCAGTGGATTGAAAAACATGGGGGGATGGTCAGTATGCATATCCCCAGTTTTGGCCTCTTTTCTTATCGTCCTCATTGGGTGCTGTCTCTCACATCGAACTAACCGCTTACAGTGGTGTAGAGAGAGAATTCTCTGCCAAAGAATGGAATTAGGTGATTTTAGTAACAAAGCCCCTTTCTGCCTGGAGATCCACGATGATCGTACAAGAGTACGAATACGACGTGGTGAAAGACGCGATACACAATGACTGAAAGCGTCATGTCCATCACACAGTAGGCGTTATGGTATGGAGTGCTATCGCATATGGTAGCAGGTCACCACTAATTTTCATTATAGACAACATGACAGCCCAACTTACATCCAGAAAGTGGTGGAGCCATATGTCATTCCATATCATCCAAAACGTCATTTTCCAGCAAGACAATGCTCAACCTCATGTTGTCAGACAATAGTTTTTATAGATCAACATCAGATCAAAGTTTATTCTGGCCACCAAAATCGCCGGATCTGTCACCTATTGAACATGTCTAGGATGTGATTGGTCGCAAATTGCTGCATTTACAACACCCTCCGCAGACTTTAGCAGCTCTTACCCATTACGTTCAGATAGCTTGGAATGAAAAACCCCAAGACCCCATCGACAATCTTATTAGATCCGAACCCGCAGAATTATCAGGGGTATATTAAGAATCGTGGGTTCTCAACACAGCTTTACTGCTATTTTCTGTTAGACGGTAAGCTACATCGAGCGGTCATAAGCACCTTGAGAAAAATCTAGCGCACAATTTTTCGCTTGCATCCCCTGAATTACGTTGAACACATGCATTGTCACAACAATACGGTAGGCCTACTGTATAATGTAAAAATCGTGCGAAGTACACTTTACCGCACTAGTGACACACTCTATATTATGGAGTAATTTTTCCATCCTGCGAACTACAATTTATTTGAATAAGAAGATGGATATTAATAAATACACCAATGTCATTGCTTGCCTGAAAAGGAAATCAAGTGGTTATAGATCCAGAATATTTTCCAAGGAACAGGTTGAAAGGTTTATCAAAGAGGCAGATAATGAAAAGTATTTATTCCGAAAAGTTATTTTGATTGATGGTATATTTGGATCATGTAGGAGAGAATAATTAATTATTTACGTACAGAGAACATAGAAGATGCTAAGTCGTTCATTAAAGTGACTATTCCCAATACCAAAACTAATGTTCCTAGATTATTTACAATACCAGTGGGAGATACAGGAGTCAATTTTTTGGAAATTTTCCTCAAATATACAAGTCTACGTCCATCCTCCATGGATCACAACCGATTTTTTATCACATACAAGAATTTAGCATGTACTATATAAGCAGTGAGTATAAATAACATAGGTTCAATTCCTATAAAGATTGTCGAATTTATTATATTACTGAGTAGGTATACTGGGCACTGATTTATACGATATTCTGCAACCTTCCTTGCAGATGCAAGAGCCAACACATCGATGCTCAAAAGATACGGAGGTTGGTCTTCAACATCTGTGGCAAAGGAGTACATAGGAAATTTCATATCAAAGTAGAGCAAGGAAAATTCTCGGGGGGAAAGAAAATACCGCTTTCATTCCAAAAACTCAGTGCACCAGCAGTACCGGAATGCAGAGGAGTTATCTTCTTCCAATGTAGAAATTATACGAAGTGAAGAAAAAAATACATGTTCATCTAATATCCAACTATCCGATTTGAAAGATTGTGTTATTAATATTTATAATAAATAAATAATTTAAAATTTTATTATTTTACTTTTACGCACATGTGCGTAAAAATATTGTTTTAAGCACATGTGCCTAAAAGACTGTCATTTCAATAATGAAATGACAATCGAAATGTCATTATTATGCAACGATTTTACGAAAAATAATTTTATAATAGGTATCAGCATACTTATAGAGGAAATACTCATTTTGCCCAATGGCACTCTCTCAAAACAGTTTAAGTTCTGAGTTCAGATTGTATTAGATCTTTATTGGTGAGTGGAAACAACTAACAACTAATGTTGAAAGTAGATTTCATTACGAATACGTGAGCAGTTCAAAACAAGACACGAAGTTGGTTTTAAAGAGTGCCATTATTATTACCATAGATTGTACATGTCTACTTATTTTTCAAATTGGATAATTTTGTGAAATATTGCAGACTGGAAATTTCCCGTAGGAACGTTGGTGCAAATTCCAGATATGCATCACAGGTTGCCGTCTGTCAATATCCAATAAAAGGTAATAGAATAAACTTATCGTCGCGACGAATACAAAAGTTGACTCATGTCAGCTGAGTTGGCGCGTTTATAATTTTATATCTACTTCCTCGCTTTCCTCCATTCTCATTCAGTACTGGTTTGACGTTTGCCGGTTAAGCGGCGAATATTTATTTGAGCGCCGCTTCATTTCAAGTACAAATCGTTGACTTTGTAAATAAAACAGTATTTGACAAGTACACTTGTAAAATATAAACGGTATTCAGAATAAATAAATAAATACCATGGATATTGTTGTAGACAGTCCTAATGTGAAATATTCAGATAATTTTATAGAAGCTAAATACGATTATCCACACGCCACTGCTCGAAAGGATGGAAATAAAATTGTGGTAAGTGAATAGTCATTTAGTAAACTAAAAATATATAATTTCCTTTCATAATTATAATTATATGAACATGGTACAAATTTTTATTAAATCGCAAGTCGTAAGTCTTGACAAGATCATTTACTGAACAGGTAGGTATTTATTTGGGTACCTACTATTTCGTTAATATTACTTTGTTCCCATATATTAAGAAGTGATAATAGGGATATACTCTCAAATAGATTTACATATTTTATTTTCGTAAGTTTTTGTACCTATTTATAAACGGACAAAAATATAAAAATGACTTGAATCTTAAGTTCACTTCGTTGTACCCTGTGGTTGTACCTAAATATTTAATAAACGTTTGGAGTTTCAAGCACATGTGCATGCATTGGTCTAAGCTATGATATTTGTGTGGAAATACAGTTTGACTGTGAAAAATTTCACGTGCTGCGAACACGCACTGTCTGGAAAATCCTCAGGAAAATCAATAACATCTGATTCTAGGACATTCTGGAAATTAGAACTCCAGTGGTAATACAAATCACCACACAACATTTCATCCCGATTAGCCGGGTAATACTTGCGTTCTCTTTTCTTTAGAAAAAGAAATGATTAAGAGTAGTTTTAGGAAATCTATAAAATAAACAATTGCATTAGTTATAATTCGCAGATGGCATGTGTTATTGTTTATATGAGACCCTATATAGGTAGGTACATGCATTTGCAATAATAATGACAAACTCCTTCAAGAAAATGTTTGACCTTTTGGAAGTTCTGAGTAGAAATTTCAATAAATCTCTATTGCTGAATGAAACAACTAAGAATAAATGTTAAAAGTTCAAAAGATGTATGTTCTTAAAATGGAATACATTTTTCTATACAACCTTCAACTAATGATAAATAAAACTTTTAATAGTGTCAATCTCTATGTTGCAATAATAATGTCACTCCTCAGTCCTCAAAATAGTTTTGGAACTACTGGAAGTTCTTAGTAAGAGTTTCATTAGATCTCTACTGGTGAGTGTAAAAACTAATAGCATTTTCGATTGAATTGCACTTTTGCCCTCAATGTGCAATAGCTTCTAATATTCTCAAAATGTTTGCAATCGAAAATGCTATAAGAACTAATGTTAAAAAGTTCATTTCATTACGAATGCGTCAGCAGTTCAAAACAAATTCAACAATTTTAAAGAGTGCCATTAATATTGGATTAGATTGTATATATTGTATACAATATATATTATGAAATATACCAGCCTGCCAAAATAAGAGATTCTATCTATGTAATTCTTATACTTTGGAAAATATGTTCATTTTTTTAAAATATGACTGGCATTTGTTTCTTTTTTTCGTAATTAGTATTTAGGAATTATTATTTTAAATAAACCAAATGGTACATATTTTCTAAATATAAACGAGGAGCAAATTAAAAGCTATTTAAAATTGAATTAGCATTACAGGAAGACATTGTCGAAAACGATATACAGTGTATAGTATATACACAGTCTTCTTCATCTAGAGATTAGATAAAGAAGGCTGTGGTATATATCTAGAGCAGTAGTAGCAGTGGCTGTGTAATCGTATTTCCCCAATAAATTTTCAAACTCTGTAGAGAAGCTTTTGTTACGTAGCCAAAAAATTGTATTTTTTTTTTGGTAATTGTGTAAAATCTATAAATTGTCAGAACTTGCATTTTCATGTTTACTATATTGTCATAAAATTAAAAACCTCAAGATACTACCGTATCGAGAATTTAAATGACTTCAATATGTTTACAATTTTATTCTTCATTACAATTCTTAACTTTGAATAAACTCTTGTTTTTGACATTTCAACTATCAGTATTGGAAGCTTGGAAGGCAAACATCTCTATAAACTATAACCAAAATGTAACAGATTTCAATTCCTCGACCCAAAAAATCCCGAACCTCTAATCATATGGATAGTAGCATTTTATTATGAAATAAATGAAAAATCTAACATAATATTTTATATTTAACACCCTGTATTTCTTTAGCTATCAACATTTGAACTAAACTAAGTTTGGTTAAATCGCTATTTTTTACCTTACCAATCTACCCATGAATCTTGACCCATCACCTCGGAACCGTATTATTAATCTTCCGTAAAATCCTATAATATACAGGGTATTCCATTTAAAATAACGATCTACGTGATTCCCAGTGGGACACCATGTTACAAGTAGGTAATTCGATAAAAAAATTTGTATGAACCTGTATATTATAATGTAGAGGTACTAAATTTCGATGTTACGCTGGTTTTATTTTAAATTTTTAGAAAATTACAGTTGTTACTAAGCTTATCTAAAACAGCAAACTGTGTAATAAATAAATTTATTGTTGATAAAATTAAGCAAATATTTAGTTAGCTGGATTTTGTGTGTCATAGGTACTTCGATTTTCGTCAACGTTAATAATCTAAAAAATATGTATGTATGTATGTAACTAATTTGATTTCATGTTTTTTACAACCTATATAAAGCAAATTCTATTTTGAGGTAAGATTAACATAGTGTGTTCTTGACAGTCGTAGTCTTAACTTTACACATAAAAATCAAATAATATTTAATGTAGCATTTTTTATTAAAAATATAAATAAAGGAACAATTTTTAAATATCAAAAAAATATATATTATGATTCATTTGGATTAAAATATTTCAGTGTAATAAATATGTGATAAAAATAAGTATGTTTGTATTTGCATAGTGAATAAGAATTAAGTATGAATTTAACCATTAATAATAATTTAAATCTCTAATTACTGTAAATTAATTAAGTAAACAACGTAGGTACAAACCGTCATAACACTAATTGTATAAGGCCATAATTAAATTTTAAAGAGAAACAATTTGTAAACCTAAAGTGGATTTTATTCTCAAATTTGTTCCTTTAATTTATTATATTAATATCTGCGCTTAGCATTCTATTTGCACCACAGCTTTATCCTAAACAAGCAAGCTTTTAGTATTTTTCTATGCGTCATTTTATCCATAAATTATTTAATATGCATACAGAAACATCTGTGTTAGAGTTCTAAGTGACTTTCTGGTTTAACAAAAATATATTGCCCTAACCCTAAATCATTGTCGTTCATAAATAAAATATGTGAATTATTTTTATTATATTTATATTGACTGATAATCTTAACGTATACTGTTCTGAGTAGTCTCACATTATACATGCACGAACCAGTACGGATCTGCACAGCATGAACCTACAAAACCTGCTCATGAAGGTTCCTATGTTATTTAATGGAGCATCACACACTAGACCAGCACCGGCATGTACCGTCACCTGCAACGACCGTCACTGCAGGTCGTGTCGGTGGCCTGCAATTTCTATGCTCGGCCGAGCTAATCCAACGTAAGTTCTGTTCTCACAAAATTGAGGGATTGGTTTCAAACAGTTGGAAATAATCGACCAGTAAAGTTGTCAATGTGTCGCTATCGGGCACCGTCACTTATCAACAACCTATATTTACTTTAAATAAACTGCAAGTTTTTCGTCGATAACATTGCTCTGCGAAATCTTGTGTTTTGGAGCTGTAGGCGAGGACAATCCGAGAGCTCGAAAATTTTATTTGTAACTTTCGGTACAAAACTTTCACATTGTCCTGGCTATTTCTCCCTCCTCCTGTTCATTCAATATGGTTAAACAAAAAATTTGTTGTTCCGAGCTACAACTGCTATTTAAAAACTTCAAAACGTCTGCTACGCACATAACCTGCACAAAAAGTTGCTGGTCCGTTCTAGACAACTATGCAAAGTCGTGCAGGTTTCTAGGTCCACGCGCTGTGCTTGTCTGTGTGTTGTCTGTGCAGGATGCAGGCATAATGTGCGCGATCTTTTAGGCCCACTGTGCACATCCGTTTTTCAGACGTATGGCGTCCAGATGACGACGACGCAGACAGTTGCTGGTCTTTGTAGTTAACCAGCTACCTGCATGGTCAGAACGGGGCTTAATTTAACTGTTGTTACTTTTTATAGTCGGGTTTCAAAATAGTACAGAGTGATTAATTTACAGATGAGTACGGCAGGTGAGGGTTGCAGGCGATAGGATTCCATAGGCGTGCCACTTGAGAAGGGTTCAAAGAACACAAAATTACCAAACATATAAGTTGACATTGAGTGAACCTAGCACACTAATAGTTTATATTAAACAGTTTATACCAACCCGTAGAATGCCGATTAATTTAGACGTCGATAGTCTATCACCACCCAGTTACACCTACCTGATGCACACTTCGTGAAAATCACGCTTTAACACATAATACACTGCACTATTTACATATACGCTATACACTATACGTGTTAGCACTGTCACTACAACGGTCACACATTAACACTTATTGTCGACTATTAGGCATGTTCATATAAAACAGTTGGAAACTGATTCTGGTGTAGTACGAACAAAGTTATTATAGGGTGCATTATCTATACAGGGCTTTTATATATTTTTAGGTATTAATAATATTATGTGAAAGTAACTACTAACAGAGAACACACATATGACTTCATTGATAGGAATTGTAGGAGATTTGATTTATATTAACTTAAAATACCTTTCTAATACAGTAAAAAAAATTATACAGGGCGTTTAAAAAAGGCGCAGCTATATCTAAGGGGGTGATTGCCCAGGTTATTTTATAAAAAAAGTTGTAGAAACATAGGTCCGCAAACACTTCGTTACCGATCTACAGGATGTTGAAGTTTAATTTAAAAAATAGTAAAAATTGATATTTTATAAAGAAATCTTAGGCGTGTCAATAGCTATGGAAGACGCATACTTTGCAATACAAAACGATTTTTTAATCTTACCAGTGGCGCACATATCAGTACGTCACTGGCTATTTTTAAAGAAAAAATAGGCCCTTCTTATTATTACTATAAACAACACTACCACATTTAAAAAATCGAAAAATTTGATAATTTAAATGTCTGGTTCAATAATTTGAATGGCTAAATTAATGCATTGTTAGGCGCGCATTAAAATGATTTTTACTTTTTTACGCAAAAACGGTGCGTCGTGCAATCAAATCTGAAGAAAGCTTTTTCTTCCTAATTGATCAAGGAATTCAGAAATAATTTTTATTTTTAGAAAAAGCAGCGGCGTCCTATTTTATTCTTTAAAAATAACCAGTGACATGCTAATATGCGCGCCACTAATAAGGCTAAAAATTGTTTTGTATTACAAAGTATCCCATAGCTATTGACTAGCCTAAAATTTTTTTATAATATCTCAAGCGGTTTTGGAGAAATCTAGTTTTTACTGTTTTTTTAAATTAAACTTCAACATCCAGTAGATCGGTAACATCTATGTTTATAGGAACTTTTTTATAAAGTGACCTAGACAATCACCCCTTGAATATTGCCGCTTCTTTTAAACATCCCGTATAACCACTACAATACCAGGTTCCATATCAGAATCTATCAAAACACTGCCACACTTTTGTCATCGTATGGCCACGTATGGCTGTTTATCAATGATTTGTCTGTGTTTATATAATATATAAGTATATCAAATATATGTAAGTACATATTCTTTGATTCAGATTTCGTCCTTCTAATTTGTCTTAAATAGTTCCTTCGCCGCATCACTATTTCGTTACTTTGGATTTCGTTTTATTAAACGAAAATTCCTGTCACGCATAATTCGAAAAAGCACCCTTCTAGAATTTTAGCCACAGTTCCATTCTGTGGGAAAGCAACCTGAAATTCGTTATTTTCGGAAGCTCATTTTTAAAATACCGTCCATGAATTGTTCGCTAATTTTGTATCATCAAACTCTTATCTACTAATAAGTTTCCAGTATTTTCCCTTTCGCAGTTATATATTCTTCTTTACATTGCATGATATACGCTACTCACAGACAGTCTGTTAATAAACAACGTATTTCAACCGCACTTACACATATTTTGGTCTCGAGTCCTAATTTCTTCATACAATTTGTTTATCATCCAATATTCCTCACGTGTTATATTAGGGGGTGTACGAGTTTAAGAACACGCTGTAGAGCTTATAGATTATTATCCATTCTTAAGAACATAAACACAAAACCACTAATAAATCAATTAAAATTACAAATAAATTAGCGGAATATATCCGAAATTTTCCCACGCGCATACCCATGGTAGTGCTGTAAATGGAACAGCTGGATCCGTCAAGGCATTTCTACCAATAGAAATTGAGCATTCTTATGCGGTGCATGCGTAATTGCTGCAGTAGAAGCTGTGTAAACAGAGGGCGTCAATAAAGTAAAGCATAAACTCATTATAAGTTAAATAAACATTATTAAAACTTCCAGAAACAGGTTGATTTTTGATTTTACTTTGTTTTTCGAATAATAATTTAATATACAGAGTGACCTACCTTCGTGTAATGGTACGCCCCATTTTTTCCTCATTTCCCTTGCTGAGCTAATTCCAAAAATGTATCACAAGTTGCTTCAAATGGTACAGGGTAAACAACAATATCAAAAGTGTTTATAAAAATGTAATAGAAAGTTATACGTTACTAAATTCATCAAAAAAATATTGACCGAGAATCGTCTTTCTCACAGTACCAGCCCACACATTGACCTTTTGTGGTCGTTGCATATGATATTGTTGCCTCCAATGTGGATTTTCTTCAGACCAATAACGGGTGTTTTGCCGATAAAATTGTTATTTTGATTATTTTGGTGCATATCATATACCCGCAGAATTCAGTTCTTCGGTCAACGTCGTCTTCAACCAAAATTCATAGATGAAACGTAAGATAGTCTATTTGGGCGCGTAAAGATTACTAATTAAAGTGTTTGGGATATTTTTTAATAGTTTAGCGAAGTAATAACAATACATAATTTCATTTAATTTTTATTACATTTATTCAATTAGCAAAGCAAAGGAAATCCGGATATGAAAAAACCGATAATGACGTCATTACTCGAAGGTAGGCCACCTTGTATATTAAATTATTATTTTAAAAAACGCTAAATTAAAATCAAAAATCGTATTTATCTTTATGTTGACACTGCTTTAAATAGTGACCGGGTTTATAACATGAATCTCAATTTTGAAACCCGACTACAGGAAAAATTAAATTTCTTATTCTCTCGACCCATCCCTAGTATGGCTATCTAAATTACATATTATCATTATTATTGATGATAATATTTAAAATATTTTAATTTCGGGTAATTAAGTGAATTATTTATTACGTATATGTAGGAATTCCATATAACCAATAAATAATAAAATATGTGACAATTTTTTTACATTTTCAGACATAATATAATATGCATATCAATTAATATAAATGCAAATTAAATTTACAATTTTTGTATTGCTTATAAATCTCTCATTTTACTGTAGATTAAGTTTTCAAAGAGTTTAAATATGTATCATTAATATATATTTGAAAATAATAGAAATTGAAAAACTTTAAACAGTGGCGCATCCAAGGGGAGGGGTAATAGGAATACCTCCCCCTTCCCAAAATCAGATCTGATCCATCAAATGACAACAATATGTAATAAAACTTGTAATTATTATTATTTATTAGCAAAGAGAAACTGAATTTAGTTATGAAATAATTTTAGTTTATTTCAGATTCTTTTTTTAATTTATATTATATACATACCTACAACTATTATTATTTTTTTCTCTAAATAAGACCTTATTGTTTTTTTTTTAAATAAAAAGAGAATTTTATCCTATTCTGTTTATAGGAATGAGTTACACACAATTTAATTTACATTTTATAAAATTTCTCTTTAACAGTAAAAAAGATATATATGTTCTTTAGAACCTTCCATAAGTGTAATGTGTTAGAACGAAAATTGGAAAAAATTGATGAGCTGCTAGATCCATGAGCCACAACAAATTTGTAAAATTGACAAAATTTGTAGTTCATTATGAGTTATATCCAATTATTATATGAACTACTTCTGATGGCACTTTGAACTTTGTAGGTGACGCCAAAGGCAGAGAAGTTGGTCATACGGACAGCGCGCAAAGTTCCAAAATTGGGAGTGATGTTAGTAGGATGGGGTGGAAACAATGGTTCAACGTTTACCGCTGGTCTTATTGCCAATCGGTTAGGGTTTTCTTGGCCTACAAGAAAAGGAGTCCAAAAAGCCAACTGGTTTGGTATGCATCACAATAACTACCAAATTAATTTCATTGCCTTCTCTCTTACCATCGTAAATTTGTCATTTATATTTTTTCCAGGTTCTCTTTCACAAGCTGCAACAGTGCGGTTAGTAGATAACATTTATGTCCCCTTCTCTCAGTTGCTGCCAACCGTTCATCCCGATGATATTGTGGTGGATGGATGGGATATAAGTTCTCATAATTTGGCAGAGGCTATGGAAAGAGCACAAGTATTAGAACCGGTCCTTCAACAACAATTAAAGCCACTTATGCAAGGACTGAAACCAAGACCATCGGCTTATTTTCCAGAATTCATTGCTGCCAACCAGGTAACTAGAGAGAATAGAATAATTTTAAACATCAGACTTTGTATTTTTATATCATGTCTTCAACACTAGAATTTGCAGGATAGATCTCTTAACACACATTTTTTTGTTTTGAAGTTGTACATGCCATAACATTTTGTGTGTAAAGTAAATTATGAGGGTAATTTTGGTTTCTTTTAGAAATCTCGAGCTGATAACTTGATCAGTGGTACAAAACAAGAGCAGCTGGAGCAGATCATGAACGATATTGCCCAATTTAAAAATTCCACCAACGTGGACAAAGTCATAGTACTGTGGACAGCAAATACAGAATGCTTCAGCAACGTTATAGAAGGTGTAAATGACACAGCGGAAAACTTAAAGGCGGCTATTGCAAAAGGGCACTCGGAAATTTCTCCGTCAGTATTATTTGCGTATGCCTCCATTGCAATGGGTTGCACATACATCAATGGATCGCCCCAGAATACTTTCGTTCCAGGAGTAATTGAGTTTGCAGAAAGACGAGGAGTTTTTATTGCCGGAGATGACTTTAAATCTGGACAGACCAAGATAAAAAGTGTTCTTGTGGACTTCTTGGTTGGAGCTGGCATCAAGCCTGTCAGTATCGTAAGCTATAACCATTTGGGAAATAATGATGGTAAAAATTTGTCCGCACCCCAGCAATTTAGATCCAAAGAGGTAAGTGCCACCAATATAACAATTTGTCAGAGAAATGTATTCAATTGTATTATACTGATCTCACAAGATGTTCAATATTTGCAAACAAATTGCTTTACCAATAAGTTATTTAGATCCATTAATTTCTACTTCATATGTACGTAGAAAAATATTTGTAAATTCTATGAATATTTGTTAGGGAAGTTCATATTTATTCAAGGAGTTTGTCTGCATGTCACCGAGAAGATTTGGCAATAAAGCAGGATAAACTATTTGGGTCCTGCACGATATATCCTGATTTATCTATGAAAAATATTAGTATTTGGGCAAATATATCGAATATTTGCAAGAAAATTCAAATTGATTTTAATATATGCACAAAAAATTAAGTCATAAAACAAGGTGATTGGGGTGGAACCCCCAATATTCGATATGGGTGTTCAGGGGGCAAAAGTGAACAAAAAAGTCTAATAAACATATGGTGGAATATCAACGGTTACTGAGATAGCAATGAACATATTTTGCACGAGTTAATTATTGTAATGCATCAGTAGAGAAGTGTTTATTCTGTAGGTAATTATTACAAATTAAATTATAACATTGATTAAAGGTCTAATAAACCGAAATTAATGAATTAAATTTTCAAATATACCACCGTCCATCTCAAAGCATGCATCAGTTTATTTGTGGATTGCATGGGTAGCTTGTTGAAGTGCACTGTGAGTTTCTCTTATGAGTGCACCACAATTGACAATTCGTTGAATAGCGCCTCTCTTGTCTTCACTGTTGTTGCATATACTAATGATTTAAATCATTCCCAAAGACAGTATTCAAGGGGGTTCAAATCTGGTGACCTTGGTGGCCAATTTTGGGAACCACCTCGGCCAGCGTTGTTTAAAGCGATTGTTAAGATGATTGATCACAAGACGACTAAAAGGGGCTTTCAGCATGATGGTGCCCCCTTCATGCTGAAAGTACATATTTTGCCTAATATCCAATGGAACATCGTCTAGTAGATCTGCCAAATTATTTTCTAAAAATTCTAAATATCTAGCTCCAGTATGATGACCATTTAGCACAACTGGGCCAATTGATTTGTATTAATCATACCACACGACACCACATGTTAATGCAAAAACGATGCTGAAAGTTACTTTCCACCGTGGCGTACGAATTTTAATCCGATCAACGATGTTCATTGTGACACTTATTGAGTCAATCTTGAGTGAATTGAGCCTCAGAAAATGTATTTGTAAAGTGTATAGTTTGCGTTTATCCAATTGCAAAAATGCAACTGCAAATCATTGACTTCCCATGCTGTAGTTTGATTAATTTGGAGACGGGTTACAATGCGCCTTGTGCTTACACCCGGCTACGTTCTATCGTATTTAGAATTTCTTCTTGCACTGCTAGACCAGGACCAGCTTGCCACTCAGATGTAATTTTGACACTGGGAAACATTCCAGTTTCACATGCATTGTTGAAGACTGTTTGAAATACATTTCTATCAGACACTCTTCTGTTCGGGAAGCGACATTGATATTCAACAACTTCACGATTAGTGCTACCGTTGTAATACCCATAAATAAAAATAATATCAGCATATTCTCGATGACTAAATGTGACAGACATTACAAAATTATGTGTGTACAATACCAACTAAATGAAAGCACATATAAAAATAAATGCGACAGTTATAAAATAAACGTTTAAATCACAAACGTTAAAATAAATGTGACAATTAGTAATCACTAATGTGAGCTTGGTTTAGAATGCATGACTTACTCAAAATAAAATATCAAATAATAACAGCTTTCGCAAAAATAGCAATAATACAAATATACTCAAGTCAAGAATTCAGACGTCTTACGTCACGGCTGACGTTACACATTTGTTTTTATTGTCAACGTAATTTTCGATATTTATTCGCGTTAAAAACAACCGTGTTTTGCAATTTAGTGCAATACATAATGCAAACTTTTAGTGTAGTATATAGTTTTAGTACTATCAGTTGTAGTTTTGTTAGGGAAAATTAGTTATAAAAAAGTATATTGGTAGTCCTGGATAGGACGAATAGGATAGTTAGGTTGAGAAGAAGAAGAGGAGATGTAAAAGGATGTATGTACGAAATGTAACAAGAAAATGTAAAGTGAATAATGAGTTTAATAAAGTTAGATAAGTAAAGTTTTTAGTAAATATACAACAATTCAGAAGTGGGATGCAACAAAGTAAATAGTAAAAGGACGAAGTTAATGTGCGTGCGTAAGACGATCTTATAAAACGGACAGACAGTGCAGTAGAAGACAAAATGGCGCGACGTGAAGAAGGAATAGACGCTAACGTTTTTGAGAGTTTTGCTCAGCAGCAGATGAGTGATAGCAACGATACGCAGAATCAATCAGTGGATCTGACTATAAGTCAAAATGAAGCTCGAAATTATTCAATACCCCCCAGTGCGAACCAAAATCCAGTTGATGTTAATGTACTCTTACAAACGATGACAACACTTTTGCAACAGAACACCCAAATGTTAAATGTGATTAGCCAAAACCAATCGCAAAATAATCAATCACCAAGACTACATGATGAAATAAAGAATTTTAATGTAATGCCCGATCTGTCAAAGTCAATTGAGGGCTTCAATGGAGAACAAGGACAAGCTGAGTATTGGATCAAACAATTAGAAATTACAGCTACGTTGCACTCGTGGCCCGATGCTTTTACCTACGAGACTGCCAGGTCACATTTGTTTGGGGCAGCAAAATTTTGGTTAATAAGTAAACCAGAAGTAAAAGACTGGTCAACATTCAAAGATGCATTTTACAAAACATTTATATTTAAGAAAAGCAAGAGAGAAGTATGGAAAAGATGGAAGCATGCATACAAACAAATAAAGAGAATGTTACTGCGTACTTTATGGAAAAAGTAGCATTATGTAAAGAACTTGGTATGGATTTTGAAGAACTAAAGGAACAAATAGCTATAGGATTGTGGTCGAAAGAACTAAGCTCGTTTATCATGTCACAAACTCATCAAAATGAAGATGAACTATTTCAAGACATAGTCACTTATAGTAGAATAGATAAGGCAAGAAAAGACAGAATTACTGTAGGAAAGGATAAGAAAGTTGATACAAGAAGAAGAAGACAAACCAGACGAGAAGATAAATGTTACCAACAATGTACAAAATCAAGCAAGAGTAATGACGAACACGAGGGTTCCAATAAAGAATGAAAAGGGCGAATACAAATGCTACAACTGTAACGAATATGGACATATAGCTAAAAAGTGCACGTCAGAGAAAAAGGACATAAAATGTTATCGGTGTGGTGAACCAGGGCATACGTCAAGACAATGTGAAAAGCCTAGAGTCCTAGACAGAGGTGAAATTAATGTCATAAGTACAAATGATAAAAGCAACCAATTTGCAAAGTATATTAAAACTGTAAAACTGAGTGAAAATGATTTTATCGCAATGATTGACACAGGGAGTAGTGAATGTACTATAAAAGCATCTTCAGCGTTGCTAGCCGATTTGAACATACAACGAGATGTCGCAGAATTAAAAGGATTTGGACATTCTGGAAATGTAGTTACGTCCTGTGGAAATGTATATGCCACAATTAATGTTGACGGTGTCACAGCAGAAAATGTAAGGATCCGAATTGTACCAGATGATGTGCAGCCTACTGATGTTATAATTGGGAGAACCTTTACCGAGTTACCGCATGTAGTGTACTTTAAAGTTGATCAAGAACTGATTTTTAAGTACCGGGATGAGAATTTCATTAAAGACATTTTACCACAGCTAGCCAACAATACAGTGAAGCCAAAAGAAGCAACATTAGACATAGAAGCATTGAGTATGAACTTTATTACAGTGTTAAACAATGGAAATGAGTACGAAATACCAATATTAAATCTAGATGCAGAGCAAGTTACAGTGAGCACAGAGAAAGAAGTGGGAAAACTGGAAATATACCATTTAGAAAACAGGGAAGGCAATCAAGAGACAAGAAAAGTAGTGACCAGAAGACGTAAGGATTGGTGAAGAGCAATCGGAAGAAACGGTGAACGATTTATTAGCAGTGTTGAATAGTTATCGTGACTGTATTGCGACAAATATTAATGAGTTAGGATGTACCTCTGTAATTGAGATGGACATAGATGAGAAACCTGGATCCGTACCTGTCTATAGTAAACCATATAAAGTTAGTAATGAAGATAGACAAGAAATAGCAAAAATAGTGAAAGAATGGAAGGACGAAGGAATAGTTCAAGAAACAATCTCTCCGTATGCTAGCCCAGTGTTATTGGTGAAAAAGAAGAATGGGAGAATCGCCTAGTTATAGACTTTAGGAAATTGAATAGACAAACAATAAAAATGAATTTCCCTTACCAAACATAGATGACCATATTGCATTGTTAAGCAGAAGCGAGTTATACATTACCCTCGATTTAGCCCATGGGTATTTGCAAGTTCCCCTAGCACAAGACGCAAGACCGAAGACGGCTTTCATCACCCCTGACGAAACAGGAGAGTTCACTAGAATGGTGTTCGGTTTAATGAATGCTCCGTTTACTTCTCAAAACTAATGCAAACCGTATTAGGACCGTTTAAAGATAAAATATTATTGTACTACTTGGATGATATATTATTACCCGGAGAAAACTGGTTCGATTTAAAAGAAAAGCTTATTATGGTATTAGAAGCTTTAAGAGCAGCTGGACTAACATTAAAACTTAACAAGTGTGAATTTTTAAAGAAAAGAGTTAGTTATTTGGGGTTTGAAATTTCAAAAGCTGGTATCGAACCTGGACAAAAGAAAGTTGGAGCCATAACACAGTATCCAACTCCAAGAGACATTCATGAATTACGAAGATTTTTAGGAATGAGTAGTTTCTTTCGAAGATTCGTCTGTAATTTTGCCCACAAAGTTCGTCCTCTGTACGATCTACTAAAGAAAGGAAATAAGTTCATTTGGACAGCAAAAGAACAAGCCGCGTTTGATGAAATAAAAAGAATGTTATCCAACAAACCAGTGTTACAGATTTATAACCCCACTTATGAGACGCAACTTCATACTGATGCCTGTTCCATGGGGTTAGCCGCAATGTTATTCCAAAGGGGCCCGGATGACAAAATGCATTTAGTGTATGCTGTGAGTAGAAGAACATCCTCGACAGAAATGGTTTACCATTCAAGTAAATTGGAGTTACTAGCAATTGTATGGGCAGTGGAAAGATTACGAATATTTTTAATCGATAAGAAGTTTACCGTATATACTGATTGCCAAGCACTAGTATATCTCAACAAAAACAAAACCAAGAATCCACAGATAATAAGATGGTGTAACCTATTAAGTGAATATGATTTTGATATAAAGTATAAAATGGGACAGTCTATGAGACATGTAGATGCTCTGTCAAGATCGCCTACAGAAGAAGCTGAAACTGATTTTGAAAAGGAAGTATTAGAAAAAGCAGGAATGTACTCTATTATAAACCGAGAGGAAGAAATACTTTTATTTCAACGAACAGACGATAATTTGAAAAGAAAAATAGATATATTACGTAAAAGGAAAGAAGAACAAACGAATGAAGAAAAAGGAGAAGTAAAGGACTATAAACTGAAAAATGGTATACTATACAAAGTAGAAAAGAAAGATAATCAAGAAAACGAATTATATGTTGTACCGAAATCTATGAGAAAATCGATTTTAATCAAGTATCACGATTTACAAGGACACTTCGGAGTGGAAAAGACAATAAACAAAATAAGAAGATATTTTTATTTCCCAAAGATGAAAAAGTATGTAGAACAACATGTTAAAATGTGTGTAGAATGTATATTGGCCAAAAGGAGAACAGGAAAACAAGCAGGATATTTAAATCCAATTCCACCTGGCAAGCGACCATTCGAAATCGTACACACAGACTATCTAGGACCATTTGTGACCTCTACTAAAGGAAATAAATATGTGCTAGCGATAATTGACAATCTAACAAAATTTGTACAGTTGGATGCAGTGAGAAACACAAAGGCGGATACAACAATCAAGAAAATAGAATCGTTTATAGGGAAATTTGGAGCACCTCAGAGAATAATAAGTGATCGAGGTACGTCATATACCGCAGAGAGCTTCCAGAAATTATGCGACAAATATGGCATCAAGCATACCCTGAATTCAAGCAGACATCCTCAGGCAAATGGACTCGTAGAACGACTAAACGCAACTATCTTACCTCTAATACAGATAAGCACGGAAAACAATGATGGAAAAGATTGGGACAAGCATATTAGGAATATAGAAAGAGAAATCAACACCACAGAAAACAAAACTACAGGAAGAACGCCATTTGAATTGCTATATGGATACATACCTAGATTTGCTGATGGCAATGTACGAGAGTTGACCCAAGATAACGAAACATATAAACTACCAGCTGACGTGAGGAAAGAAGTGATAAGTAGAATAGAAAATGAACAGAGAAAATACAAAAGCAGATACGATTCACATAGATACAAAGGAGTGAAGTATAATGTTGGGGATATCGTATACATGAAAAGTAATCCAATATCAACAGGAGAGTCTACGAAGCTACAATCAAGATATAAGGGACCTTTAGTGGTTACCGAACAATACCCCAGTGATACCTATAGAGTGACACGATTAGCTGATGAAGGAAACAAGTACACAACGACAGCCCATGTAAGCCAGTTGAAACTGTGGAAGAATTATGAAGAAGAAGAATCCGAAAGTGAGGAAAAAGGAAAGAATGAAATCATGAAACCAACAGGAAGTGTAAACAATGAGAGTGAGAACACAGAATTAGAGACTATCACGAAACGAACAGTACAAGTGCCAAAACGATTTAAGGACTATATATTAGATTAAGTTATATGTATGTTATGTTATAAATGTAGGTTAGGAAACAAAAATAATAGTAATATGTATCTTGAGGGACCAAGATAATTAGGATGGCCGATTGTTAGGGAAAATTAGTTATAAAAAAAGTATATTGGTAGTCCTGGATAGGACGAATAGGATAGTTAGGTTAGAAGAAGAAGAGGAGATGGAAGAAGGATGTATGTACGAAATGTAACAAGAAAATGTAAAGTGAATAATTAGTTTAATAAAAGTTAGATAAGTAAAGTTTTTAGTAAATATACAACAGTTTCATAAATATTTTGATGAAAATATACTGAATTATTCATTTGTTCGTATGACGTAAGACGTCTGAATTCTTGACTTGAGTATATTTTCATTGCTATCTCTGTAACCGTTCATATTCGACCATATGTTTATTAGCCTTTTTTGTTTACTTTTGCCCCATAAACACCCTTTTTGAATATTGGGGGTTCCCCCCAATCACCCTGTATATTTAATGCAATTTAAGTATTTATTATCGAAGAACAATTTTAGACATATTTATATCTGTATAATGAAATTATTGCAAGTTCCAATAGTATTCTTTATATCTATATGTATTATAATCTATATATATATATATTTAATTTTCAAACTTTGGCTGAATCTCATTGAAAAGTGCAGTTACTTTCCCAAATGTGTCCACAAATACTAATGTTACGGATTATGTATCAAAGAAATATTTGCTTACTTCCAGATTTCTAAGAGTAATGTTGTCGATGATATGGTAGAATCAAATGATATTTTGTATTCTCCAGGAGAAAAACCGGACCATGTTGTAGTGATTAAGTATGTTCCTTACGTAGGTAAGCATAAATAATAATTATTATATTATTACACTTAGGTTCCTAAGGAGAAGGCATTAAAAATAATTAATTTTAACAGTTCTATAAAAGGAATGAAATATGTAGATAAGATGGGTAAAATAATTTAAAATTATTTCTGAATTATGTACCCTGTATATACAGGATATTTTAAAATGACATGGCAATAATGCTAGAGCTGATAAAACATTAGAAAATAGATATAGGATGTGAAAGATAATTTTAGAAAATCAAATTTTGGATAATTTTTTTTAAAGTAATAACATCCTTCAGAAAAAAATTGGCACAAGTATGTATTTGGTAGTGCTGAACACGCTGGTGTTATCAGTTTTTCTATACAAAGTAAAGGGCGCTAATTGCTTGCACTTCTGCTGACATGATATTATGTAAAACTTTATTTTATACAAAAAAGGTGTATATGTGTCAAATTCCCTAACAAGTCCAATGATATCTCATATTTTGTGGAGGAATTCCAGTACATATTGTTTATTTTATGGTTTGTTCTTCTATTGAATATTGTAAATTTGTAAGATTATATTCTGCTCTGTGATTGTTATGTGCTTACCATATAATATTATGGAAACTTATATTAGAATGTTCTGAGAGTACCGCAGCAGTTAGATGCTATTCCAAAAAATTTTCTGAGAAATTAGAAAAACATTTTAGACAGTAGAAAGACGTTGTTGAAAAACTGACGATGTTAAACCTAAAAGAAAATAATTATTGCAGATCTAGATTGACTAGAACTGCTCAACACAAATTAGATATTTTAGATTTGGCCTCCGAAAATCCATCCATTAGTGTAAGAGAAATTTCTTTACAGATAAATGTGATAAGTGTTTGGGAAGAATACCAAAAGAACAACAATCGCATTTTGCAAAAAGTACAAGAGCTTTTAACTGAGCATCTAACTGCAACAGCACTCCCAAGACATTCCTCTAAAGTAAATTTCTATTTTTTTTTCTTATTGTGGTGTGATAACGATCAATGCTGGGTTATTGTGGAGGGTACAACTAACAGTCCTCAATTCGTCATGTCCGCGAGTGTATCAGACTTCAAGGAGCCCATGTTGAACAGTCCCTCCTGAGACACCACTTCGTTTTTTTAAATTTTGTATTTTTTTACAAATTCGAAAACATCTTAAAATGAAATTTTCCTATTGTTTGAATGACTTTTGTATCTCACTTTATTGTCGAGAAAAAAAAATAAAAATCATGGCCCTTATTAAAAATAAAACATGAATTTGTTTATTATTATTTTTCTCGTAAACGGTTCATTGTATCGACAATAAACAAGAGTCCTTTTTTTAGTCTAAGGTTGAAGCTACCCAGACTTATTATTTTAAAGTCTTTATCATACACGATGTTAAAAATTAAGGCAGCTTAGCCCGCCCCAACACTATTTTAAGAGGTCTTTGCTAGTGTCTATCACATTTAATGTTTATTAAATTGTGTTATTAAGTACTTTAAAAGTTATTCAAGAAAAACCAATTTTGAGTAGCGTTCTTAAGGACTCATATCTGCATAGGGAGTGCTTGTAGTCTTGTACTTTTATTGGTATGTGTTAAATTGATTGCTAGTTTATAAAACCCATCCCTTAACATTACTGTAGGTCACTCAATGTAACTGTACCAAATTGTTAACGGCCTTTTACCATAACAGTAATTTGAGACTTGTTAACTGGTTGTCATCTCATTTCTAAGACAAATCACAATATAGAATGGATAATGTGCATAATTTTTATTTTTAGGTGATTCAAAAAGAGCTTTAGACGAATACACGTCGGAGATAATGATGGGAGGTTCAAATACCATCGTGATCCACAACACCTGTGAAGATTCTCTTTTAGCGACACCTATTATTTTAGACTTGGTTATTTTTGCCGAGTTATTCTCGAGAATAACTATCAAGCGAGAAAATTGGTCGGATGACGACTACACTGGTTTTCATCCTGTGTTGTCTCTGTTAAGTTATTTGTGCAAAGCACCACTGGTGCCTCCCGGCACTCCCGTAGTCAACGCTTTGAGTAAACAGAGAAGTTGTATCGAAAATATCATGAAGGCGTGCATTGGACTGCCGCCAGAAGACAATTTGATTTTGGAGCACAAGGTTCCATTTTTAATGAAAGAACTTACATCCCACGAACCAGACGTAAAGAAAATGAAGAAAATTCAGAATGGTTTTAATTAGTTTTTTAATGTTAAGTAACTAAATGACAAAGTACCAATTACGTACACCTTCATTAAATGTGATGCATAATAATATATCTTACCGAAATGGAACCTTATAGATTTAATTTTTTTATCCACTTGAATGTGTTGGAATAATGTCTTCATTGTAGTAATTATTTAATTCCACAATTAAATAAAGTTTAAATTTAATTTAGCAAATAATGTTATGTACAGGTTGATCATGTGAAAACGTTAGATTCAACTATAACTTTTCTACTGTACGAGATATCAGAAAACTTAAACTTGCATTCTCTGACTAATTTTTCACATTTTTTTTTTATTAAAAACAATTTATCATCGCACTACAGAGGTGTTGATATTAACTTTGTTTCTTCTTATGAAAAGCGTGTATATTTATAATTTTTTTTTACATAATTCTGGTTGAATTGGCATAAACATATATTGGGTTATCTTTTAGTTTAATTAGTCAAGGATTGCATGTTTCAGTTTTCCAATAGATCTCTGTAGCAAACTTACAGCCGAATATAACGTTTTCATATGGTCACTCTGTGGTAGAAAGCTGAATAAGTTGTACTTCTTTTTTTAGGTAGTGGAAATTCAGAGTTATAATCCAAAAAGTTTGTAATAAATGTTTATTAAAATATCTTAACTACACAGGGTGTACCATTTAACACTCCCGTTGCCGATATCTCAAAAATGAAGACATTTTATTTTAATTTCGGAAACTGGGGTGGTTACGTTCCTCGATTAGCTTTAAATTGCAGTATTAATAGTTCAAATCTTTTGGTATACAATTGATATTTTATTTGCTTTATGTTGGCAGTTGTACAAATATGATGGCTGCATTGCAATATGAAATTAACTAACTTGCTGGCATTAAAGAATGTGACATGAATGTGACCAATCACAGTAAACAAATGAGATTCACGCTACAATACCACCAACGTAAATTGGCATAAAAACCAAGTTTTAGTGATTCTGGACCTTTTAGGGCAGCCATGAATTAGTGGTCGCCGGCAATATGACACTGGCACAGTCTATATTTTTTCTAGGTTTGTGCTTCTCACCCAGTAAACAGCACGGAGTAGGGATGAGAACGAAGCCGACTACCAAAATATTCACTAGAAATAATTCATATGGCAAAATGTTTGCCGAGTCACCTAGATGGTGTGGCAATATTATAAAAAATGTTGATTCTTGGAATGTGGAAATGCGGTTCATCTGAAAGATCGTTAAATTTTGAGTATTTTATGTAATATGAAGTTTTTTCCAATATTTACTTGTTTTTAAGACAATAATCTAAAATTTTTTTAGTATCGCCTCTCCATCTGCACAGAAAAATTTGAACTAACAATTCTAACTACACATTGAAGATATTCGAGGGATCTAACAACCCCATTTTTTGGAACTAAAATAAATTTCTTTATTTTCGAGATATTGGCAGCGGGAGTGTTAAATGGCACACCCTATATATCTAAACGGCTGGCTTGAATAATTTCAAACAATTTAAAAAAAATTCTATATGACATTTTGATATTTCAAAAGTAATTTTATTTATGGATAATTCTATTTTGCTCAATAAGCCCAGTACCATCTAAAGTCAAATAATATGAATCATAATCAAGTGAAATATGACTTTATTTCTCCGAGTTTTATATATAGAAAATATACAAAACTGTACTACGCTAAAGCAATAAATATAACATACCTATTTGGCATTGTGATTATAAAAAATACTACCTAATGTTTAAATTTTTCTTAAATATAAATTTTGTTCTAAAGAGGTGCTAAAGCGCATCCGTAAATATAAAATTTAAAAATATATGAAAACTGGACACATCAGTAAATTTTGTAGATAAATATTTATTTATATTTTTTAGCATTTTTGTTTGTAGATTTGTTCTTTTGTTTTTGAATATTCGCCGTGTGTCACTGAAACATTGTGATAATAGATATGGACACAACTTTGAATTTTTGGAGTAGTAAATTTGCTATAATTTTCAGTTTTTTAAATTAAAAATGATAAATTCTATATTATATCTATTTTCAGATATTTTCTTGAGTCCAACTATTTGTTTTATATATATTATCAATTAGTAAATATTAAATAAGTATATTATAAAATACAGTAATTTGATTTGCAAGATTTGTTAAAATACTTTAGATTTAAAATTAAAAAGTAGGCACCTACATATATCTAAATACATATATATATATTTTCAAAATAAATATGTATAAAACTTTGTTTTTTATATATGGAGTTGTTATCTTTAATAGATTTTAACAAAATGTCTAAATTTTATAATGTCCTTGTTTTATATATAAATAAAATAATAAATGTTTAATGGTAATAAATAATATAATTTAATTGAGAACTCTTTCAAATCCCTCATTTTTTATATAACCATATGAAAAATCCATCAGTTATTTCTAAAATACTGGTTTGAGAATTAATTATAGTAAATGTTCAGTTGTTATGAGCGGCACGCCAAAAATTAAATTTATTAATTTTTTCGAAAAACTCGCTATTCTGAACGCTACAGATTAAGGGGGTCTGGGGCCTGGCACAACTTTTTCTATTAAACTCTCCACCCCTCCTTAACTATTTAACCTCGACTAAAAACAGTTTATAATTTTATTAATAATTTTTATTTTTTTTTTGCTGCTTTCTTTTTTGTGATAATGGTAATTAATTGAATAAAAAATGTAATATAACAAATTAAATTTCGCCAAAATTTTATTATCAACCTTCACAATAGTCTGCCTCTAACTATACACAACGATTCCAACGTTGCTCCCACGATTGAAAGCACCCTTGGTAATACTCCACAGTTAACCCGTTCAGCACCACGGTTACAGCCTCTTTGACCTCCTGTACGCCGCCAGGATGAGTTCCCTTGAGGTGCGACTTCATCTTGGGGAATAAAAAAAAACGCAGGGGGCAATATCCGGGCTATAGGGTGGGTGCGGCAACGTTGGAATGCCTTTTTTGCCAAAAAAATCTCACAATAAACGAGTAATGGGCTGGCGCGTTGTCGTTGTGCAAGATCCAGCAGTTCTCGGCAAGTTCGGGTCTCACACGGAAAACGCGGGTCCTCGGCCATTCCAGGACGCCAACATAGAACTGTCCAGTCACTGTCTGGCCGGCAGGAACATATTCATGATGAATGATGACGTGGACATCGAAAAAAATGATCAACATTGCCTCTAGTCCAGACTTGGACATCCTCGCTTTCGTTGGCCGCTCTCCACCCTTTTCCATCTACTGCTGACTTTGTTTACAGGTCTCGGGGTCATACTCAAATATCCAGGTCTCATCTCCAGTGACTACCCGACTCATCCAGTCTCTACCGTCGCTCCGAATGCGAGACAATAAATTCTCACAGATCGATTTTCACGTCCTTCTGTTCACGGGCGAGAACTTTTGGCACCATCTTTGTGCAAATCTTTCACATATTTAAATTTTTGTGTAACATCTTGCGCACGGTTTCTTTGTTGATGTTTAACTCGTCAGACAATGCACGAATGCTTAGGCGCCCGTCAGACGCAGTCAGTGCACGCAAACGGTCTACTTGTTTCGTCACAACAGTTTTAAAATATTTTTGTCAAATTTACAGATAAAACTTGGCCTACTCTTGAACCGTTTCTGTACTTGAACTAAATTTAATCCTGGCTTTGGATATCCAGTACTTTTCAAATCTATTTTTTCCTTTAAACT
Organism: Monochamus saltuarius; assembly: GCA_025584915.1. Taxonomy (NCBI): domain Eukaryota; kingdom Metazoa; phylum Arthropoda; class Insecta; order Coleoptera; family Cerambycidae; genus Monochamus; species Monochamus saltuarius. The sequence goes on along the minus strand of CM046727.1, from coordinate 16,552,463 downwards.
TAAGTTGCGAATTACAACTGTTTTTAATTCATACACCTTCATTATAAATTTAAAAATACCATAAAAACGCCTCGAAACATGTGCACTACGAAATATACAGGGTGATTCTTTAATATTGCGAAAAATTTCAGGGACAGGTTCTTTAGATAAAAATAAGAAAATAAGTTCCCATTAGCATGTGTCCGCAAATGCTTCGTTTCCGAATACAGGGCGTTCATTTTTTTGTAATCTACTTTTAATATTTGTTATTTCAAAAGTCTTTTAACTATACGATTAGGGTATCTGTCTTGATAGACGTCTGATTAAATTATCTTATCGTGTTCAAACAAAATAGTCCCAGTTGGCTTGGAAATTGGAATGCCCACCAACTATCAATAATTGTTTTTTGTCAATAGTTGATTACTATTTGTCACATTGTGAGTGTAGGAGTGAGTAAAAATAACTACTCGTTTCGTGTTTTAATAAATCGGTTAAATGACTTTTGAAATAACAAGTATTAAAGTAGATTACAAAAATGAACACCCTGTATCTCGGAAACGAAGCGTTTCCGGACACATGCTCATGGGAACTTTTTCTTATTTTTATCTAAAGAACCTGTCCCTAAAATTTTTCGCAATATTAAAGAATCACCCTGTATATGTACATTCCGAACGGCGGCCTTAGAACTTACTGATCTACTGCGGCAACAATCACATAGAGTCCAAAACAACCAATACCTGAGCGTATCGTTTACCTATCCCTTCCCTATGCCAAGTTGTCATGTTATGCGTAGAATGATACTGTTCGATGGACTCAAATTTCAGAGTCCAGAGTACTCCCCACCACTGGTCATAGCACACTACTTACCAATTTTTAATCATATCATTTGTAAAAGAAGTGAGGATAAGTAATAAACAATAATGGAACTTAGATTTTTTTTTATTAAATTTAGAAGCTGGATTGCACCACCACCTAGCCTATAAAATTTGTTTACAACAAAATTTTAAAATATACAATAGAAATAAAAAAAATCTACATATATATAGTTTTAAAAAATAAACAAATAAGGCTACAAGTTTTACGATATGTTTCCGAAAGGCAAAATTATACACATTAAAATAGACTTTCTACTACATTACTTTTTACAATTCAATATAATTAAGTATACGGCGCCTAAAATTATTATTATTCAAAATTTACATAAATCAGGTTATTTTATGAGCAATCATACAAATTAACCGTAAAAATATCTTATTATATACACCCAATTAAAAAATTAACGACCGAAAAATATTAACTGATAAACTGATAAAAAAAACAAAGTATTATTAGACGGCCTAAATATATTTTAGCTGCTATTATTGTATCATATAATGTATTTTTATAAACAAAATTATAAAAAAGATTATTCAAACTTCCACATTTACAAATTTATAACAAAAGCATATGTTGAAGGTGTAAATGAAAGTAAATTTTTATAATTTCCAATTAGTTATAAAAAAGAAACACTGAAACAACAATAAACACATTCAGCTGATTTTATTGACTTGGAAGTTTGACTTGACTGGTTAATATAAAAATTTTAGTAAAGGAAATCAAGAGAAAAGCTTTGCCTGAAGGAAATCTCCATGATATCGATCCAAGTTAATAGATCAGTTACGTTCAATATTGCCGTTACTTTATTAAATGATATGCTTTCAACTTCTTTTAAGTTTGCGGAGATTCTTACAAAATCGCAACAAAATAATAGATTTTCTTTTCTCCTACCCCTATAACAATTCTGTTTCTAGCTAAGAGTGTGTGGATTTAACCGTTGGTCTTCAACTATTCTATATGTACAAATGGCAGTCGGTAAAAACTTTCTTAGTGGGTTAAGTCTTATCTCTAGGAAGAGGTGCTAATTACATTAGCTTTTAAAAAAGACACACTATAAATGGAATGCTGGAAAATTTGCTAAATAAATGCAAAAATAAATACTATTAGAAAATTCGTTACAAAAATAGAAAAAAGACAAAATAAATAAATACAAAATATAAAAAGTTCAAATTCGTTAAAGAAGTCTTATACATTTATTTTGTACTAATTTATTAAAAGAAAATTATTACTTTTTTTTAAATACACATAAAATTGTTAATTAAAGAAAATACCCTTTTTTAAAACAGCTCTTTTTTAAAACCCCAATAAAAACCATAAGAGAATGAAAAAGTTCAAAATGACTTGAGTCCTATTAAAAATCCTCCGAATAAACGAAGGAGTATTTTCATTCAATTGTAACTTTTAAATATCACATGACATCGAGATAGATTGAGCGACACCTATCTCTCATCTTGATGATTATTAGCCTGCCATTTAAAGTCGCTGTCCATTATCCACTGCTGTCCTTCGCTGTAACTGCAAGATTTCAGCAAAGGTAAATTCACATCGCTACTTTCAGGCCTTGTCAAACAGCTCCCGGTATTAACATGCTTGATTGTTTTATCCTAAAATTTACCAATTTCACTTAAAAATTCACTATAAAGAAAACGAGAGATTTACCACATCGTCGTACACCCAAGCTTGGTTGCCACCCATTCCGTGACAACGTACCAGCTTCACGGGACCTGTCCTACTGCTTGCATCAAGACAGTTGTCGTCCGACATAATTTGTTGTCGCTTAGTGTACGCAAACACTTGATTACCACCAAGGTGATGGCAATAAGTCATTCCAAGATTTTCTCCGGACTTTCTGCCCATCGTGTCTAGGCAGTTCCTCGTTTCCACATTTTGGATCTACAGGAAGTAGGTAGTAAGTCAAGAAATCAGTGCTTTTTAGTATTATAAAACATAAGACAAGTTCTCACAGTTCAGTTTTTTATGATGTTTGTGAACTAATATCGAATAAAAATTAACATTGGTATCGTTGTTCAATAATAATGCAGGCTGTTTTTATTATAGTAGGTCCAATTAAATGGGGGAATAGCTTATGAAAAGTTAAGTCATTATTCAGAATACAACATTCTCTTAAAGCAAAAAATACATTGCACATCATCTATCGAGAGAAAATTATGTTAGTTCAACAATTTCACCATCACCCTACATAACCTAACTTTCTCAGATAGTATGTGAGTTATACTCAACGGCCGAAAATCTAGAGACTGACTCGTGTTTATCTGCTCACAATTTATAGCGCAGTCGACACAAAGAAACATATATGCAGCCCTTATATCTCTGAGAGTATACCTGATTACACAACTTTTGCTGTCGTTACGAATTGAAGGATCCACCTGTTTCATTTCCAGTACTGTCATGGGTGGGTGGTATATCATTAGGGCAGGCAAAATTTCAGGTATGTCTTTTCGCTATGGAGAATAATTCAAGCTTTACAGCGTATTCTCAAAATTCTCCTAATTTAACAAGTGAGGAATGATGACATGTATGAAGAATTTATGGTGGGAGGTCAAAATATGAGTGTAAGTGATATTGAAATACGTAATTCATTAAAAAGAATGTATGTGAGTAGCATATGTGTAGTGCAAAAACAGTGGCAAAGAAGTACAACTGCGAATTGGAAAATAGTGGAAGATGGTATTTTTTAAATGAGTTTTTGACAAAAAAACAAATTGGATTGTTATATCTTGCAAGATGAAATTTTGCCTAGAATATATAGAAGTGTGCTTCTGCAAATTATGTGTGATATACGAATTAGGTATGTGAATTTTGGTACAAATGAAATCGAAGAGTATATTCGCAGAAAAAGATAAATTGCAAAATTCGTGCAAATATCCATGAATTTCGCGTTCAAGGCTTAAGTGTGATATCCGCGGAGTGCGCATCAGGTAGGTGTAAGTGGGTGGCGGTGAGCAATCGCCGTCCAAAAGGACGGCATTCTAATTTGTAGAGGATGGCACAGGAAGTACATTTAAAGTAAATTGTTAATGTGCTAGGTTCAGTCGACGCCAACTTATTTTTGATAATTTTGTGTGCTTTGAACTCTTCTCAAGTGGAACGCTTAGGTAATCATGCCATTGTCACCTTCTGTACTCATCTGTGTTGTGAATTAGTCACTCTCTATTATTTTCAACCTTGGGTAATTGATAATACAAGATAAAAACTTTAAATTTGGAAACAATTCTTATCTTTTTATTATCTAACGCCTCGACATTGGTAAAAACTGTTTCTGCTAAAAATAATGGATGTTAATTAATGCAATTATTTTTATCATTTTTGTATATTTTTTATATCTGATCGCCATTAAATTTAGTATGCATATGAAATGTTGCTCCTCGCATGCTTCACCCGCCGAACTTGTCTACAAGGCAGCGATTAGTCACTCTAGATTTTTGGCCGCTGACTATAGCTTAAATTTTCTTATTATATAACTTGTGAGTGCTGTGCAAGCTATGAAGGCATTATCAACCAGCAGTCCTAGATATGTTGCTAATTTATGGAAAAATCTGTCAAATACAAAAGGGCTATTAATATACAGCCAGTCATTATTGGACAACTTAATCTACCTAATCCTTTAATGAAAAATGATTTCCATTTTCTACAAAAAATTTTTAGGTGGTTTAAGAAGTACCATAACACGTTCAGATATGTGGTTTCACCAGAACAGTGCTCTGCCATTTACCGTGGAGTCAGACAGACTTCATTAAATATTCACTAAAACACGTGAATAGTTGGTACGATACTAGTTGATCAACAAAAATGAAATCGTGAGAACTCGCCTTTCGAATAGCCAGAATGAAATTGACATTTCACTTACATCTCCAAGATAGTAATAGTCTAGCGGCATTTGGGACTCTGGGTAAATATTCTCCAAATACCACCTGAAACTTTTACATTTCAGCTTCTCCCTCAGCTGCTTTCTCGCTGAAATATCCCCGACTGGAACATTTTTGGCCCCTGTGGACATAGTACACTTAGTATGCTTCATGTAGATGCGTTTTTAGCAATACATGCATTCATGTGACAAAGAAAATATCAAAAAGTGAAAACAACTGTGCACATTTTAGTAAAATACTTCTGTACATAAAATTTGTTACTAATGTATGATAGTTTATGTAGTAATCGAACAAGAAAATATCGTGTAGAAGTTGAAACTTTGAGAACATAATAAATAATATGAAATAATAAAATGTTACTTAGTTATTTTTTTATTTGCAATGAAAACGAAAGGGGCCCTATAACATCCAATAATATTTTTCTTTTTAGAAAAGGTAAAAAACAATTGTTTGATAAGGAGGTCATTTTTAGAATATTTATTGTCTTAAAGGCCCTGTTATTAAACACAATTTCAACAAATTCATAGTTGTTTTCCGACATGAATTATAAAAAATATCGACAGGCAATTATACTAGTTTTCCACGGGGAATAATACAGTTTACAAGCTGCCAAGTCATTCAGAATAAGAAAAGAAGAATATTTCTATTTGTTGCATTTCATCATTACATGTTCTACTACTTTATATGCCTACTGTACATTAAAAAAGTTATATTACGGCATTATACAGGGCATCGGGAAATGATTCGTCTATAATGACTGAATTTTTTTACATTTGGATCGAACGTAATTAAAGACAGTCAAAATATCTTTAAAAAAGATCCACTTCGAGAAAACACGAAAACACTAGTGATGGGTGTACAAAATTAGAAAAAAAAAAACAGTAGACTCAAAAAGTTATTAGTTTAACATTCTGTAACCTCGATAATTTTGAGTTTTCTAAAATATATTGTAAGGCTTTCAGGCATTAATTTTTCGTGTAGAATCAGCCCCCGGAATATTGACGTACCATTTCTGGACACCCTGTATATTAAAATATTGAAACGGAATTGATTTAAATTATTTTTACCGAAATGCGATATAAAACAAAACGGTACAATTCACTAACTTTAAATGAGTAGCTGTTTTCTAACCCGTTTGCCTCAAAAGTTACCAGTCTGGAAGTCATTCTCAAGTTATTGTCACAAATTTTAAAATATTTTTAGAAATTTGTCTTAAATCATTCACATCACATTCTCTTAAGTCATCCAGAGACCAGAAACTGGTGGGGTTGTATAAATTTTACTCTTTATATGACCACATAAAAAATATTCTAGAGAAGACAGATCTGGCAAAAGAACTGGCCATTCAATTGGTCCTTTTTTTCAACATCTTTGATTTGCCAAACTAGAAACGTTTCATTGTGAAACGAAGATGACTCAAGTGAATGTGTGATAACGATTTAAAATACCTTTATTATTTTATGGGAGTTAATGGTCAATTCTTAGTTGCCAAATTTGTTCTGATGATTAATAAAACAGTAGAATTTAAAATTTTCATGTATACTACCACGAAAATTAATTAATTTTAAAAAAATACCACCTTACTGAAAACTTAATACCACCTCAATCCATTTATAACCTTGGAGAGGGTGGCAATTCTGTCTAAGACACTGAAGTTCAAACATTACACCAAAAGATGACTTCCAAATTTAAAATAATTGTTTTTTTTTTTTGCTTAAAAGAAAGAAACGTGTTCATAGACGTTATAGTGTTTGTTTTGTTTTCATTCGCTCACTCTGTTGTATGTAATCAATAATTCAAAAACATAAGTATGACTTGGCAGAAAAAATTAAAATTTTGATGTAAAATGAAAATAACTAAACCAACTAAAATTTTTTGAAGTTTTTTCCAGACAGCGCATACAATAAAACATTCACTATTGAAAACGCCACACACAGACCTCACAAAAAAAACAAACATACGCAAAAAATAAGCCGTTCCTGTGTGCGAAAGCCACACTACACCACGAAAGCTCCACAGAGAAAGACAGACGACATGCAAGACGTGCTGTTAAAAGAAAATAGACCTGGGTTAATATTATAGTAGAACTCCTTCCACTGGTCCAGCCAGACCTCAGCCAGGCGTGCATTGTTATGGTTGACGATCCTACTGGTACCGCCCGGGAACGAGTACGGAGTGGATTTCCTGAAAACGTGCCCCACGTGTGAGCAGGTCGCTATTTCCAGCTGGCCGCCACACATCCACACCTACAGCACCGAGGCAGAGAGATATACATGCACCTTATTAGTCGATGTTTTGTCATTAAGAGAACCGTTATTAATTGCTAGGCAGGGGGGAGTGTTATCGACAACAGTCATATGTTGAGGATCATCGATAGATCTGCCGGGTTAATGTGTGAATTTATGCGAAATAAAGCTGTCATGCCTGAGGATTTTTTTTTTTTTAGTTAGTGTATTATTCCCACCCTGTGTCTGAAAAAGTATTTTCGAAAAAAGATCATTCCTGAAGGATGCCGATAAACTGCTGCAAATTCTTCACTATGGAAAGTCAGCAGAATTGAAGGTAAGCTGAAACCTGTTGTAGAAAAGAAATAAAATACCACAATATCACGTTCCTTTCGAGATGTGTTTCATCAGTCAAGTTATCAGGACACAATTATATGTGATGTTGAAATATACAATGAAAATGTTTGAATGGAAGATATCATAAATATATACAGTGTGTTAAAATTTAACTATGCTGAGATTTCAATAAAAAAAATATACAGGGTGGTCTGTAATGCATGGATCATCATATTGTAAGTACTAAATATTAGGATTTAGCGTCACGTATTAGCAATATTTGCTGATTTGTCATATACATGGTGTTAAAAGTTTGATTTTAAATTTCAAACTGTGGTAGGTATAGTTATCTCATCGTAATATTTGTCAGCAAAGCCCAAGGAATTTGATTAAAAATTTGATAGGCATAGGGAAAAAGCTATACCTGTTTGATAACATTCAACGTCAGCGCTTCCTTTCCAAGCACTGCTAATGTTATTGGGGCTCTAACCTAAGTAGGCTTTATCTTGTGAAACTGATACTAATGACGGCAAATGAACAATGTGACAACTTCAATAATTTGAAGTAGATTTTTACTGGACCCACATAAAATGACTTCATATTTCAAAATAAGGGCGATAGTTTTATTTTATGGTCATTGACGTCGGTTTGCCAAGGCAAAGCCTACTTAGGTTAGTGTTGGAATAATATTAGCAGTGGTCGGAAAAAACGCGCCGACACTGAATGAATAAAGTGGGAATATCTCAAAACTGGGGCAGTTTGTTGATATCAATCAGGTACAAATTTTTTCGTTGAAAATAATCGACCTATCAAATTATTTATTCAAAATTCAGATAGGGTTTTTCATAAAAGTATTACGATGAAAGATGAAGGAAGTATGCTTCAATGTGTAACTAGCGCCCTCTACAAAAGAAATTTCAAAATTAAATTCAGATTCAAATTTCACACTATCGGGCCATCCTAACTAAAGGTGTCTAATTTGTGGAATAAACTTGAAATTTAAAATCAATCATTTTAATAAGCCATGTTTGGCTAAATACTACGTGACATCTACAATCTACAGTTACTCTATAATCCATTCATTATGGATTCACCCTGTATATTTTCAATAATGTATTCATAAATCTTATAATTTATCGACGATATTCCTGTAAAACATTGAAATTATGGAAACGAAATGAATACACAAAAGAAAAAATAAAATATGGAACAAAGTTTTTTTAACAGTTCAAAAAATTATTTTTTTCAAATCGTGGAAAAACGAACTGAAGAGGGACAGCCAATTTAATTTTTAGTATTATTAGTTTTCTGTTAATAACGATTATTATTCTAGTACAGCTGTGGACAATAAAAAGTTTCCAACCTAAACTACTTATTGTCATTTATAGAGTAGGATTTTACCACAGTCTATTAAATATACGGTCGGACCCATCAGGGCTAGGTGACGTCACCAAATTCCCGTAAATAAAGAAAGAATATAGTAATTCTCGAAAGATGAACTGAGATAGAGTGTGTCATACGTCACAAAAATCCCAAGTTGTTATTGGCTACCTGCTGATGATCCCGACCATGTAGTTAATAGACCGTGGGATTTTACTAGTTTCTCTTTGATGTCTGTAGCAGTACAAGTAAGTTTTACTATTTTTTTTTTTTTGACTTCTGTTACAATAAATTAAATATATAATATTTTAATTATTTATAAAAAAATATTAATATTTTATTTTTTGTTAGGATATTTTAAAATTTGGAGATATCAAGTTATAGATTCAAAGTATTCTTCCCCGCTTCCTAAATATAAAAAAAAATAAATTACTTAACTTTCGCAGCTTTTACTTTTATTTATTTATTATTTTTCCTATTTCAGTAATGCCAAGGATTCGTAGGAAAGTTATGGATAAAACAATTTCAGTTGGGGATGTATGACAACACTACGTTAATAGATTTTCAATAAAAACATTAAATAGTTGCTATAATTTTTAGAAAAACAATTAAAAAAAAATAATACAACTATGGGTTTATTTGATAATTGCAATAAATTTGCGAAATACTTACATCTAAGAGTGAAATAAAATCCACTGAATCACACAGCTCAGTCAACCTTTACAGAGATATTTCAGATCAAAATTTAAACACACTGTATATATGTGTTGAAAATATTGAATAGCACAAATATTATACATATATGGTGATTGATTTTTCAAATAATTTTTAAGTAGTGAACCTTGAAAAATCAATACCTTTCATTTATACACATCGACGAGTCTCGTAATTTTAATTTGAATTAAGCAGAATAATTCGAATAGTATTTCCTTTTACATGACAAACATTTTTCAATTCCTAAATTAATGAAATAAAAAAATAAAAAACCAATTAAAAAAATAACCGAATACAAAAAACCAAATTTTCGAAGCATGTTCCACTAAAGCACTAAAATGAAACTGTAGACGTTTAGGCTATCGTTTAAACCGGTTAATATCACTTAAATCGAAAAGACAAGCAGTGTTAGCATATTATGCATTCCAAAACTCAAATAGAACTCCTCAAAATCCTCCATAAAACTGTAATGCATATCAAACCTGGGTTCATCGCGTAATAGAAGTCCCTCCACTCGTCCATCCACACCTCCGCCACTCTGGCCGCGTTGTGCAGCACGATCTTGGACACGCCGCCGGGGAACGTGTACGGGGACTTGTCTCTGAAAACGTGCCCGACGTGCGAGCACGGGATTATTTCCAATTTACCGCCGCACTGCCACACCTAAACATTTTATAGAAAAGGGTCAGTAAATGTAAATACGGGGGGTGTACTTAGTGGCCTGCAGATGTGCTCTCTGTTAAGACACAGGGTGGTTAATATATTCACGGCAACACAACGTAGGAAATAAAGATAAAAATTATTTTGAAGAATTATAGAAATTTTGAAAACAACCAAAATTAAGTATTTTTGGAACTATAATCTATTATTAATTATTATTATTACAGTTTAATTTATATTAAACTGTTTTTGTTGTTTCAAAGTTCATTTTGAACTACTGTAACTGTAACTATTCGTTATGATCATTATGATTTCCAAATTGTTATTTTAATGAAGAATTTTAAGAATATGAAAAATTTTGACACTGAAATAATGTTTATCTTCTCTTAAGCAAGCAAATGCATCTGCCTCATTACCCTGAAACTCATCTCCAAATTTTCTCCACCCCAGATATCCATTCCTTCATCGTAGGCCCCAAGTTCGTAAAAGTAATCTTTGTCGATGGAGAAGAGACCTCCAGCCATGGTTGGCGTCCTTAAAGGTGCGGTCCTGTCGCCATTTCTCCTGTCCATTTCTCTTTGGGGCACTCGATACCTGAAGACATTGTTAACTTATTAATCCGGTCACTAAGGTCAGTTAAACTATTATGAGCTAAAGATGAAAAAACCGTTTTGTCCCTTAAAAAACTATATCTACTTTTGTCAACCCAAAATAACTAAACCGCTTGTTTCAGAAACAGTCTAAGTCACATTTTGGCCATTTTGAGTTTATTATACCAACATGTAATATTTGGGGGTGCACACAATTTAATTCAGAAAGAACCTCAGTCCCGCATTAAATTGTTGTATTATAAACTTTAAAATCTGGTGGCCTAGGTATTATAAGTTTACGTGTGCATCAACTGAGACAGAAAAGTTGGCAAGACATAAGCAGATTTAGTTCTCGATTTCTAAATTGCACCACCGCTGATATGCCGGACTGTATTCGGGTTAGTGAATACATTAAGGGTGTGATATAGAGTAGTTTCAATATTTCTCTTCCAAAAACAAGAAATATCCCTATTAAAATGCCAATTCAAAAGGCATATAAGGGCCTAAAGGAAATTTGAAAACTGCTTAAATGGGTGGAGTACCTAATCACTCAAACAATTTTACGAAAAATATTATTCAGACATCGAACACTAAGAACAAATGTAAGGAAGCCACAAAATAAGCTGTATATTATTAAAATACTATGATAATAAAAAGTTTTATTTTGAAACCTGTGTTTCATTTCAGAAACAACCTAAGTCCATTTTCTTTTTATTTAAAAAGCTTTGTAAATATTTATAATGTTTTTGTTTGTGATAAATTCTTACTTTAGTGGTAAACTTTCGACCTCAAGCTCCAGTTTTACTGAAAATGTTCAGATAAACTTACAAAACGTTTTTTTCACCTCCTGAAAACTGTCAAAATGTGACTTAGGTTGTTTTTGAAATAAGCGATTCAACTGATTTCCACGTTAAGTTTATATATTTTGATTTGTTTCTTTTTTTTTAACACTTTCAATATGTCAGATGACAAATATCGAAGAACTCACCATCTAAAGTTCAGCTTCCAGTTGAAGCCGCCCCATGTCATATCGGAGGCCGTGATGTATTCAAAGGTTTCGTCTGATATGACATCGATAATGGGACACACCACGGTTTTTCTGTCTTCTACTATCCTAGCTAACAACGGCTCTAACCAACCCTCGGTGCACTCGCAATGGGCATCGAGGAAGGTTATCACTTGACCCGTAACGTGTTTGGCACCTAAAAGTCGCGCCCTGATTAGGCCTGAACGTTTCACTGTCCTGAAAACATACACAGGTACAGGTAGAGTCTTCACGTAGTTCTCTAACACCTTCCCAAGGTGATCTGAAAATAAATAAATAAAATTAGTAAAATATTTCCTATGAGCAAATATAGTTTTAATTAGCAAATAATTAAATTTGTAGGGGTTATTACTTTGTTATAAAAAATTTTATTTACTATACTATAATATATACATAAACATGTTTTTCCCCTTTGCTTAACAAATAAAACAGTCACAGTTAATATCACAACAGTCAAAGGAAATAAAAACCACAATTGTATATTTATGATAGATTGTTTTATTAAAATTAAATTTGTTTGCTACAATTCTTCTAACTTATATTATCGAAAATAATCTTTTAACAAAGCATTTTCATGTATCAGAAGCAAAATCATCAGAAAAAATACCACTCATCTTGAACTAATGACCTTTTCCTGAAAGGTCAGGATGTCTCCCCATCTCTATCCAATCAGCAGTGGAAGCATTATATTTTGTGATGTAATAAGCAAAATATCCTGTACTACTAAAATTCCGAGAATATGATAACAAATTATTGAAATATATTTTGCTTATATTTATACTTCACAAAATAGAATTCTATCTCATCACTAGGAACACTCAAATATGTAATTGGAAATATACACAGAATATTGAAAATATGCAAATAAAAAAATACAAATTTATTTTTTCATTTAAAAATGAACATTAAAAATAACTAGGTACAACAACAAACAAATAAAATACAACTTCACTTAGACACAAAACACAATCGAAGCGAGAACTTCAAAAGCACAATCAGAAATAAAATGTGGACATAATTACCAAGATTTTGTTTTTAGTATCTGTATCTGATAGCTTTGTTCGCACAATACCATAATCAGATTTTCAATATTGACTCCATTTTTCATGACGCATTTATTCCCATTTTTTTATAGATAAGTTGTGAATCACCCTGTATAAGTTTGAGACCGGATTATACAAGGTGATTCAGACTTACCTAAAAAAAATTGAATGTACATACGGGGCCCATAAATACAATTGTGTAAAAATAAAATCAAAAAGAGCAGTACAAAAATGATTTAAAAATAAACTTTCGCACGGCACGGGAAACTGGTCCACTGTAAAACCTGACAAGGCGCACACTCGGCGACCGGACAAAAAATTGAAAGAAATTCCCAAAGGAAAGAAATGCATTGCATTTTACACCTATTTCAATGCAGCAAATTCAACTGATTTAGTCGCTATTGTTATTAATAGAATTAATTTGAGGTTTTAATTAGTAAAATTGTTTATACCCGATGTTACAAAAACATTTTGGCCCCTTCGTACCCAGTTTGTACAAACTAACACCAAAGTTTTGTGCACCTTGTCCGTTTTGAACTTGTAAGTTATTGGCAGCAGCTATGATACGTTTGCGTAAATCATCAATAGTGTCCACTTCGGTGCGATACACTTAATTTTTGAAATATCCCCGTGCAAATTAGGTCCAAATGATTTAAAGTCAGATCATGGCGACCATGGTACCGGTCCTCCTCGTCCAATCCCCTGGTATTAAGGCTTGGGCACGCTGTACATGATATGGATATAATTGAGCCTCGTGTATGATACATACGCCACACTGCTGCAATACGCCGTGGACGCCCTGGACCTCCATCTCTTCCACGACTCGAGTGACGCCTGTGTTTGCACTATACTTGCAGTCACTCACTTGACCACCGTAGCTGCATTTGGCGCATGTTTACAGGAAAATCGTTCTGCTAAAACATTTTCACTTCACCATAAATTAGAACGATACCCATCAACTGCGAGTTGCTATACGTAAGCCATTTTTGATATTTGAAATCGCCTGGCTAGAGACTACAGTAGCCCAGCGATGTAAAGATGGAAACTACTAGAACTTCAATATTTTTATTCTCGGAAACTATAAGGATTTTATTAACATTTTTTTAGATAATTTCTGAGTCATCGTGTAGAAATAGCCTAATCGGCCTACGCTGCTAGAGCGATGTGCTACATCCGTCCCTGGCGTTTATTTATGTACGATTCGTTCGCGGAGCTTGGAGTAATTAGATAATAGCAATTTATGTACCGTTTTGGCCGTTTAGTAGCAATTAGCCCAGTTAGATAACAGTCAGCGCACAGCGTAATATTTAATAAACGCAAGTGTTATTAACTGCCGGGATTATTTCTACAACTTTTTAGAACGCAAGATTCCAGGCTTTGAACCGTCTCGGTTTATAGCGTTCTTATGAACGAACGGGCGGGAATGAAAGGAAAAGGAAACATCTACATTAGAGGCACGTAGCGAGACAGAGCCAAAGAAATACATAATTTGTTTAGGCAGCTAAAATGAATTACAAACAAGAGAGTTCTGATGGGGAACATAAGCAGCGTGGCAAGCAGCAGGCAAATAACGGGAACCGTCTCGTAGTTTCGATGCGAGACCTGCACCGACAAAAAAGTTCGATATTTCATGCTATAATAATAATAAGACTAATAGGTTCGTTAGGTAATGTTAATTTGCTTCGTAACTCACGCTAACATCATTTCTGGTTAAATGTGCTGTCTCTCCAGAAGATTATCACAAAGCGTCTTGCCATGTACGAAAATTTTAACTTTTTAAAATAAAGTGTGAATAAACATTACTAAAAAACTTTATTCTTACAGGGTGTAATTAAATTGTTTAGCAAAACTTTGATAGCGTCCGAATATAGTGCTCGCAATTAATGAAATGATACGCATACTTTTGCAGTCACTCAAGACGACCTTAGACTAAAGCTTATAAAGAGCCAATATGGGTGTTTTTAAGAAAACATATTTAACTTCGGCTCCCAATATTCGAAAGGGGTGTTTAGGGGACAAAAGTGAACAAAAATAAAGCCTAATAAACATATGGTCGAATGTCAACGGTTACTGAGACAGCAATAAAAATATTATAACTGTCGCATTTATTTTTACATGTGCCTTCGTTTAATCGGTATTGTATACACATGATTTCGTAATGCCTGCCACATTAAATTTAATCATCGAGAATAAGCTAATATTATTTTTATTTATGGGTATTTCAAAAGTAGCGCTAATCGTGCAGTTGCTGAATATCGACGTCGCTTCCCGAACAGAAGAGTGCCAGCCCAACTAGCAAAATGGAACTTTAAAAGAAGCGAATTATTTTATAACTATCGAATTGCGTTGTTTAACGAACAGTTTGATTTTATAGAGCAAATAATTGCCATAATTTTGTTCCTGAAGAAAGTAATTGTGTAAAATTGTTTTATAATAGTTTTTACAACGTGTTTTATAGAACAAATAATTTTCAGTTCTTTAAAAGTATTATAATACGTTATACAACATTTAAAAAATATATATAAGGATTGTAAACATATTGTGAAAGAGTTGTATACTTAGGCAAATGACTTTTAATTATAATATTATAAAATAGTTGTATAAGCGTGCTTTATTAAGGATATATAAGGAAATTAATAAAATTATTTTTTAGCCTCGAAATGCGCTTATTTATAAAATAGTTTTATAGTTGTGTTTAATCTATAAAAATATTCCCTGTTTTATAAATATGTTATAGAACAAAATTGTGACTTGAGAAAACAAAATTATTGTATATACCGCGTAATAAAATTCCAAACCTAACCTTAATTTTTGAACTCCTAAGGTATAGTGTATTACCAAGCACTAATCAAGAAAGAATACAAACAAATTCTTGAAGGTAACGTTTCCAGTCAAACGTGCCAACGTTCAATTTTACTTATAGGTTTTATTATATAAATAATGATGGTGTCCATGTTCGAGAACTCACATTAAAACCGCTTCATGGCTGCGAAAAAATACGAAAAACCACTACGAGAAAGTAACTTTCATTTAATTTTTTGGTAATACAATAATTAGGTTAGTTTTACATTAAATACTTATTATTATGATTAACTAATCATACTTAGCTAATAACTAACAATATTAATATAGGTAATGGTAGTACATAATATTTTAAAGAGTCAAATTTGTTGATAAAACTTGGCAACTTCTTTCGATGCAAACATTATCTATTTGCGCACACACATTTTAAAATATATTTAAGACTATAAAAACATTTTATCGTATAAAGTTCTAATTTACACTAAAATATTTTGTTAAGGTTTTATGTGGAATAAAATCATTGTATTATAAATCGCTATTTTTAAATGAATATTTGTTTGATCAGCGACTGCCGCCATTATGGAAACTTAGTTGAAAGCCTTATTAAAATTCTATCTAAAACATAATTTTGCTATTTTTGGAAGACTATTTTATAACACGATCATTAAATATAATTACACAACGATATTATAAATTAAAGAAAGCATAATTTTAATATTTTTAAAAAATTTTTTTTTATAATTTTAAAGCAAATGTGGTCTAAACTAAAGCGCATAATTTTTTTGTCGCAAACATATATATAGTTTATCAATAAAATTTGCGCCGCAATAAAATTTTCGTTGTTGAAACACTGATTGTTGACATGATAATATTGTATTATACCTATCTACCATTTACACAAATGATCGCCATTGAGTGACTGTTTTTAAATATAAGTACAAATAATTATGAATCTGCGTTATACACCAATCTTAAAATGATTTGGTTCTAATATTCTTCACTAAAAATATAATGTTTCTTTAAATAATACCAAAATACAGACTACAAAACGTTTTTATAGTTGCTGTATAAAATTGTTTTAAAAGTGTTGTATACATTTTTTATAGAACTGTTACATTACCAAAGTGTTTTATAAAAGTGGGCCCTTTTCGATTCTATAAGTATCGTATAAAGGTATTTAACTACGTTATATGAATTTGAAGCTCCTATAATATTTATATTATAGCAATTTATACAACCTTTATAAAATTTATTTTGCTAGTTGGGAGATAGAAATGTATTCCAGACAACAATGCTCGTGAAACCGGAATGTTTACCAGTGTGAGAATTACATCTCAGAGGCAAGTTGCTCGTGATCTAGCAGTTTAAATATGGTAGAACGTAGATCGGGTGTAAGAACAGGGTGCATTGCAGCCCCTCTCCAAATTAATCAAATTACGACATGGGAAGTCATTCACAAAAACAGTTTAAAAACCTTTCCATATTCAGCGCGTCCAGAATCTTCAGGACGGTGATAATGATTTGCAGATGCATTTCTGAAATTGGATAAACGCAAACCATACACTTTACAAATACATTTTGTTCACTGATTAGGTACAATTCACTAGTGATGGAGTAAATAAATTTCACAATGAACATCGTTGGTCAGATGAAAATCCGCCACGGTGGAAAGTAAGTTTCAGCATCGGTTCAGCGTTAACGTGTGGTATGATATGATTAATAATCAATTACTGGGCCCAGTTGTGCTAGATAGTCGTTTTACTGGAGCAAGATATGTAGAATTTTTAGAAAAGAACACTACTGGACGATGTTCCATTGGATATTAGGCAAAACATGTGATTTCAGCATGTTGGCTGGCTATTCTAGTCGTGTTGTGCTCAATCTTAAGAATCGCTTTCCACATCACTGGATTGGCCGAGGTGGTTTCCAAAATTGGCCACCAAGGTCACCAGATTTGAATCCCCTTGATTACTGCTTTTAGGGATGGTTTAAATCATTAGTATATGCAAGAAAAATGAACAAAAAAGAGGCGCTATTCGATCGGATTGTCAATTGTGCTGCACTTTAAGAGAAAATCACCGTGCACTTCAACGAGCTACCCGTGCAATCCACAAACGAGCTGATGCATGTATCGAGGCGGAAGGTGTTATATTTGAAAATTTAATTAATTAATTTCGGTTTATTAGATCTTTAATCAATGTTATAATTTATAATACCTACAGAATAAACACTTTTCTCTACTGATGCATTACAATAATTAACTCGGGTAAAATATTTTCATTGCTATCTCAGTAACCGTTGATATTCAACCACATGTTTATTAGGCTTTCTTGTTCACTTTTGCTCCCTGAACACTCCTTTCGAATGTTGGGGATTCTCCCCCCTCCCCCCAAATCACTCTGTATATTATGACATTTTTAGAAAGGGCATGCAATTTTGGGGTCTGTCTCTGTCTCTTAATAGGAATTTTGAGAGACATCAATGGTTAGTTATATATTTTTAGGTATTAACAATATTTTGTGAAACTAACTACTCTGTGGACAAAAGCCCCAACCAGCGTTGAATTACACCCACAATATCTACCCATATATTCTTTATTATTAGCTTAAAATACCTTTCTAATACAGTAAAAAAAATCAATGGTTAGGTCGTGTCAAGCGATTAAACCATCATAATTTAAACAAAACATTTGATACTGATATGGAGTCTACATCAAGGAAAAAAGATTTTAATTTTGCACCACTTAAAGCAATAAAATGGTGTGTTCTGTTTGAAATAGGAGAGACTTAGTTTATTGTAATTGGAAAATTGCAACCGAACACTTGGTGTAGTATTTTAGAACTGCTGTTAAATACAAAAGGTGCAACGCTTAAAATTTCATGATATAGAAAAAATTAATTGCCTAAATGAAGTATGAATAAGTTCGAAAATGCAATAATATATCCAGATCTTTTAGACGCTCTGTACTAGATGTACAGGATGTGCGTAGATTCCTGTGCATCTAAAAGATCTGAACAAAATGCTACATGTTTCTGGAGCCAAAACATGAGGATCTAACCCAATTTACCTTACTCCAAAAATTGATAGCAGTTGAATAAAGTGTGAAGGAAGATAATGGATTTATGTTTATGAAATAAAACCTTAAAATCCAGATATCAAAATGACATTTATCAAGGACATCATTTTTTAAGAAAAAAACGTCAAAGAATAAGAATTATTGATTAAAAAATCAATACACAAAGACACAAAAAAGTTATTCAATACCCTGTATCTCGGAAACTATACAATTTTGGACTAAGGTAACTTGATTTAGACCATAGCTCATGGTTTAACCCTCGGGGTATGCAGAAGGTTTTTTCCAACCTTTAGTCGGAGGTCGTCGTGATTTACCCTATAAGTATGTGGATATATTTTCGTAATTAAACAAATTCATTTTATTCAAATCCTTAATTTAATTTACCTTACCAGTGAACAAAATACTTTTTGTTTATCATAACAACTTATATAATTTTAGATGTGCTCCTGGTGTGATCTTTAAACGCCCTGTATACAAGACCCATTAATTGCATCATTTAACGATAGTTTACTTGAAAAAAGTAGGAAGCAGTTATTTTATTAACAGGTTTTCGGCTATACGCTAGGCACTGTTATTTATTTTGTTAATTTAAAATTAGACGACTGTTTAATATAATAAGTTGTGTTAACATTATGCAGAGTTCAACGATCGTGGACTGGCACACACTTGCCAATATTGCCAAAAACTACAAATAAGCGCCAATGAGCAAATCAATGTTTACAATCGGATAGAATATACATATTCTACAAACGATGTCCGTAGGTATTTTTAGAATTCAAATTATATTAGTATTAGTCAATTTCTACACTGACTAATTTTCTTCGTTATTCAATGGTGTCTCGGGTATTGCTAGCATCCTTGGAAGGGGTGATTGTACAATGTACAGTCAAAATAAGTGAGATTTACCCAAATATACTTATATATAAAAGTTCTGTATCTTCGAAATACAGTGTCAAAGATTGTGAAATTTTTATATTTTTTATTTACTTGGAAACCCGTCGTGATAAAACCACAAGAATTCTAGGTTGTAATGGGATACCTTAGGTCTAATTATTCACTATGTGTAAATATTCCCAGTGACGTAGAAACTCTGTGCCAGTCTTCTTTTATTTACAATAAAAATAGTACGCCACTGTCGAGGCCACTGTTTAATTATAAAAAAAACATTAGATACTGTAAGTTTTGATTATTTTGAACAAATAATTATTCTTTGTAATTTTCTTTAAAATGAATTGTATTCAAGTAATTGTTCATTTAAAATATCTGCATTTTGTAGTACATGCATAAGTATTTGTATCAAAAACTGAAGGAAATTTGAAAATCCATTCTTAAAATTTTCGCCATAATTTACAATTTTGCTGTATTGAATAATTCAAATAGGGTTGCTTCGAAAACGGTTACTCCTAACGACTTCAACAAGGTTTACCTTTTTTACATACAAAAACAGATGAATCGGTTGCTTTAATAGTCAGGATGTAGACACTAAGCCACAAAAAAGTTCTGCCATTTCAAATGCAGAGATATTTTTCAAGAGCAATTACCTAAATACGATCCATTTTAAAGAAAACAATTAAAATAATAATTATTTATTCAATATAATCAAAATTCAAAATATCTTACGTTTTCTTTCACGACTCAAACGCGAATGTGTTTTTTGCCATTTCATTTCAAAATGTCTTACTCAAGAATTAGCAGATATGATATTAATGTTTGGAGGAAGCTAATATGGCAGGGCGCAAATGCGGCCTGCTTAATAATAATATGCCGCCCCCTCTCCCGCACAAGTCTTCGACTTCTGGGCTAATCCTCGTGATTAGAATGAGGGGTAGAGATTTTATTATTATTATCAGAAATAAAGTTCTTAATTTTTGCGTTTGTAAGACACATTACTTTGCTATTCCAACCTCACATTTTAACAATTATTTTCATATGGTTATAAACAAACGTAAACAATCTTATATGCAGAATTATCTAAGTTTATTTTTTTTTCATATATTTTCAGGTATTAACAATATTGTGTGAAACTAACTACTCAGTGGACAAAAGCCCCAACCTGCGTTGAATTACACCCACAATATCTACCCATATATTGCTTATTATTAGCTTTTGTAACATTTTTTTACTGTTTAAGAAAGGTATTTTAAGCTAATATGTATCAAATCTCCTACAATTCCTACCAATGAAGTCATATCAAACATCTAGGTATGCTAATGAACACCACACATCTAAGTTTATGTTATAACAATATTTACATCTACAGTTAAATTTTTAAAAAATGCGTATTTTGAAAGATTTCTGTACCTAAATATTTGTTGGTTAGATCGTTTTCTGTCGTTATATATTCGTTTTACTTCAGTACCTTTGAATATTCGAAGATAGCATGAGATAACATTCCAGTTATTTGCTATGCTCTATATTATTCAGTTCCTAAATGTCTGAAATTATTTGTATTTGTAGAAAACACTATTTCAAGAATACGGCGTTCTTAAATCAAAGAATTAGCAAGCAAAATCCTTTTTTTTTCTTTCTAATAACACTCACTAACAAATCCCATTTTTTAACCTCTACAGAATCATAACTGATCCCATATCACAGTCTTTGCGACCAGAATTACTATTATTGTCTCCTATGTTTCACAGTTCATTGCATTTTAGAATTCAACCCTTAATTTAATCGAAGCTGCACCATTTCGGAAACAATTGTGGGCTAAATTTAACTGCAGTATTATCCGTAAATACGAAATACATCGACCTGTTTTGTAGGTCAGTCTATCATGCACCAATTTGCCTTGGACGCCCCCAAACTGGACAGATAATGTCCTAGTATAGATCAAATTACTCTATGGAATATCAAACCAGTTGGTTTTAAAAATCCGTGATATTTAAATAGTATAGGTTAGACATTTGTCATTTAGTTGCAGACAGTGCAGTAGGTGTACAACGAACTAGAAGAAACATTAATGATTAATATTCGAAACATTTTACCTGTTTTGAAATCATGGATTACGTTTGTCATATTTTACTGTTAAAAAGTAAAGGTCGCAATCTGATCATGATGTTGCCTTGATGGTACAGTGTAGGATTGAAAAATAAGTGAAATAGAAGAAGCAGTCGTGCGTCAAACGATTAACAGCAGTGGAAATTTCAAGAAGAGATTGCGGTTTCAAAAGTGTGCCAAGTTCAAATATAAGACGGGTAAAAAATATCTGTATGCAATAGCCCAATAAAATTCGACTAAAAATAGGTAATATCTGAAACAGTCGTAAAACCTGACTATTTCATTTTAAATAAAAGGAAAATTAATAAAATTCCTTCCTTTGATGCTCAGCATTTTAGCAGCAGTTGTTTAGCAGGCACGATGTGTCCATGAACTACTACAAGTTGTAATAGTTGTATGTGTTAAGATGACTGTATACAGTGTGTTTCAGGAGGAGATGTACATCCTTCAGTATGTTATTCTACGTTCAATTTTAAACCAAACGCTTCGTTTAGGATATACAGGATGCCAAATTTAAAACAATTAATTACATTTTCTTTAATAACTCTCGACTACTTTGAGCTAAATTCATGAAATGTTGCATGCGGAGGTTTATTGGGACGGGAAATTCAATTCAAATTTTATGCACAATTGGCTATATCCAAGAGAGATACCACCACGGTGCCGCGGCGTGTGTCATTTCGGAATATAAAAAAACATTTTCCCATACTTTTTCTACTTAAGAAATGTACACCTTATTGAAGTCTCTCGAAGAAGCCAATTCCATTAAAAACTCATCTAAAGATGATGATGCATGCAAATTACGAGGTGTGCAATTAAGTTCCGGGAATTTGTCAATGAAAAAACAAGAAAATTAAATTTTGCCAAAATTTTATTATCGACCTATTATGAAGATCTCCCTCTCTACACAACGATTCCAACGTTGCTCCCACGATTGAAAGCACTCTTGATAATCCTCCGCAGTTAACCCGTTCAGCACCACGGTTACAGCCTCTTTGACCTCCTGTACGCCGCTATGATGAGTTCCCTTGAGGTGCTACTTCATCTTGGGGAAAAATCGCAGGGGGCAATATCGGAGATATAGAGTGGGTGCGGCAAAGGTTGGAATGGCTTTTTTGCCAAAAACTCTTGCACAATGAACGAGGAATGGGCTGGCGCGTTGTCGTTGTGCAAAATCCAGCCGTTCTCTGCGAGTTCGGGTCGCACGCGGAAAACGCGGGCCCGCAGCCGTTCCAGGACGCCAACATTGAACTGTCCAGTTACTGTCTGGCCGGCAGTAACAGATTCAAGATGAATGATGCCGTGGATATCGAAAAAAACGATCAGCATTGCCTTCAGTCGTGACTTGGACATCCTCGCTTTCGTTGGTTCCACCCATTGCTGACTTTGTTTACGGGTTTCAGGGTCATACTCAAATATCCAGGTCTCATCTCCAGTGACTACCCGACTCATCCAGTCTCTACCGTCGCTCCGAATGCGGGACAACAAATCCTCGCAGATCGATTTTCGCATGTCTTTCTGTTCACGGGTGAGAACTTTTAGAACCATCTTTGCGCAAATCTTTCGCATATTCAAATTTTCGTGTAACATCTTGCGAACGGTTTCTTTGTTGACGTCAGACACGCACGAATGCTTAGGCGCCGGTCAGACGTGATGAGTGCACGCAAACGGTTAACATTCGCGTCAGTACGAGAGGTGACGGGAGTTCCTTCACGTGGATCGTCTTCTACCGATTCACGCCCCTCTTTGAATCGTTTTGCCCATTCATACACGCGTTTTCGACATGCACTCGTCTCCATACACCACCTGCAATTTTCAAAGGATTTCCGAGGGTTTTTCGCCAGATTTAATTAAAAATTGAATCACAACACGTTGCTTGTCATTTTCACGACGCCACTAAAAAAGTTACTTCCATAAAACACAAAACAAACGTGCTCTTGATTTCAACCTTGAACTGAAACTAAAAGGAAGGTCCCCCTCTCTAGAAAAATTTTGACGAACGATGCAGTGTTGCCAGTTTCCGAGTTATAACTAAATTCCTGCAACTTAATTGCCACACTTCGTATGTATTAAGAGTACTACCTTACTTTTATCTAAAAAATAAGACATAACACTTTAAAGACTAAGAACTATTAATTTTTAATCAAAACAGCCTGATTTTTTTGTGAGAATTGCAAAACAAAATTAAACCAAACAAAATGTACGAGGTTCATTCAGAAAGTAAGTTTCTCTATATTTGTATTCTGAGCGGGAGCGACCGAGGGGGCAAGCCATCGTAGGTGTGCCTTTGGACGGGGGTAGAGACAACGCCGTATGAGTCTCAAGACAATCAGAGCTCTTCCCAATCAGTACGGTACAAATAACCATGGAGGTACAATGGTCGTCAGCTTAAAGTCACCACTTCTATGTTTTGTCCCTTTCTAGCACCGTGTATAATAAATGGCACTAGAAAAGAATGGACCATGGAACTGGTGACTTTAAGCTGACGAGCATTGTACCTGTTATTCCTACCGCCGATTGCGAAATGCGTGCCATCATTCGTTTTTTTCACCCCAAAAAATTATTATGCAGCTGATATTCATCGAGAGCTTCTCTTTGTTTACGGGGATGGGACCATGAGTGTTCAAATGGTTTGTTGATGGAGGGAAATGTTTATTGAAGGGCATCAAAATCTTCATGACGAACAACGAAGTGAGAGACTTTCAACATCACGCTCAGCTGATATCGTTCATACAGTCTTTGGGCACCCTCCTTATTCACCTGACTTTGCGCCTGGCGATTATCACCTTTCCCCGCAATTGAAACAATATTTAGAGGGAATGCGTTTTGAGAATGAGGAGGTGCTCAAAGCAGAGAAATAACTGGCTTTCTCAAATGGCGGGACACTGGTATGACGACGGTTTGAAAAAAAATAGCTCATCGGTATCAAAAGTGTTTGGATCGGGAGGGGAATTATGTGGAAAAATAATTACATATTGTAGAATGTAAATATATGGTTTTTGGGATTTTTATAAGGTGTTTATTTCATTTAAAGAAAATAGGGAAACTTACTTTATGAACGACCCTCGTACAAAACCTGATAATAACTTTCGATTCACTCTAATACATAATTTGCATGCATCACCATCTTTAGATGAGTTATTAGCGGAAACGGCTGATTCTAAAGACTTCATAGGGTGTACATTTTTAAGTAGAAAAGGTAGGGGAAAATGTTTTTCTATTCCAAAATGACATACACCGTGGCATAAAAAATTTGTAGCGATTTAAATGGATCCATACAACAACCAAGCAACCAATAGGATCCTATTGATTGCTTGTGTGCATAAAATTGAATTTCCCGTCCCACAAAACCTCCGCATACAAAATTTCATGAATTTAACTCAAACTAGTCGAGAGAAAGAAATTAATTTTTTAAAAATTTGACATCCCTGTATATCCTAAACGAAGCGAAGCGAAGTTCATAGGAAAGTTGCTTAAAATTGAAATATCCTGTATGTGTCAGTTGAATGTATTGTTGAGAATATTAGTAAATTAAAATGTCAAGAGATGAGATAGATAGGAATTATTCCATGGTTAAAAAATAATTCTGCATATTATAAGAAGATTCAAGGAAAAAAACACTGTTTGTGAACGGACAAATGCTCTTACTAAAATTCCTTAGATTGTTTAAATGATATTTACAAGGAGGAATTTACATTACTGGATGATTCATAGCTGTTCAAATGTCCTGTTACTTTAGTTTATGTATAAGAGTTTATAATTTGTTCATAAGCATTAAAAATACGCTTTAATTAATTTAATTTGATTTCCTATAAGTGGGCTTTCAGACCAAAGATGCATGCTACGTGTGACTTGCTACTTGGAAGCACGTCGCATCATGCATCTTCCCGTAGTTATTTTCACACCAAAGCATGCTGCTAAACTCAAATCCTCTCACATAGCAATAGTTCGAGCTCAGTTAAACAATTCTTAATGTCGTTGAAAAAAGTCGATATTGTGTTAATTGCTGCGGCGATTACAAGGAGGAAAAAGAAAATAAGAACGTTATGGATTTTTCCATACTTACGAAGCAATGCGGATACAGTGCGTTTGTTGTTTCTCAGCAGCTATAAATGCATCCTCAAAAATTCCAAAACTTCTATAGAATGGAAAGAGAAGCATGCTACTAAATTTATGAAACTTACAGGATACGAATTTTCGTAAAGCTATTACTGTGGAGAAAAGACTATTGATATTTTTAAGCTAAGGATAAGGTATGAAAACAAATTGATATATATTGATTTATTTAGGTATTTAAAAAATTAAAACAGAAATAGTTTAATTTTTGCAAATAGGTACGCAGGGTATCAGAATTTATAAAAAAAAACAAATCTGAGTGTTCAGGGGACTCTTATAAATTTAATTTTGTAAAGAAAAAATCAAAAAGGGCAGTTCGAAATTGATTTAAAAATACACTTCTGCACGGCACTGGAAACTGGTCCACTGTAAAACCTGATAAGGCGGCAATCTGTGACCGAACAAAAAAATGGAAAGAAATGCTCGACGAAAGAAATAATTTTTTTAACGCCGATTTTATACAGCAAATTTTAATAGTTATTTTTATTAAGAAATTGAATTACTTGTTATAAATATTAACAACACACTTGAGATTAACATCAGATTAATGCAACTGGTCTGTATTTGTATTAACAATGCTTAAATTTTCTTTGTAAGCTACACTTGAAGTAGCTTCAATGACGGCAATCTCTCTTCCAAAAACTTTTGTGGCGATTTTGTTCATATTTTCAAGAGACGTATCAATATAGCCTTCACACACCGTGTTGGACTTCCAACCACCGTGCCGTTTTATAGTTAGAAGGTCTGTGTTGGCTAGAAGTGAAGTTTTCTTTTGCTTCGTATTTTATATTCTTAGATGCACACCAATCAGTTAATCGTTTATAAAATTGTTCGTACTTGGTTTTCGATTTATCTGGTAAAGGTAAAGCTACTTCAATTTCAAGAGGAAGTTTTTTGTTTCTGAATAACTCACTATTTTCACAAGAAAATGTAAAAATTAAAACTCAATTTTGTTTATAACAAGTTTTACAGGTTACCATAATAATACCTTTGCTTCTTGATTTTGACTCAAAACTTACAAACTTGATCTGCTTCTAGATTTTTCTCAATTTAAGATAGTTGTTGTCGATAAAATGTTTTGCAGTTCTAGATTAAATTTTATATAGAACACGTGGGATGACGGCATTTTTTATTACATTCGTGAAATTACGCAAATGTCTCATGTATAATAATGCCTATATCCCACTTGTATTATAAATAACTATTTCAATTATTAGAAAGTATGTTATGATATGTGTTTCATTCTAAAAATATAATATACACTTTTTTGTTTAATTAAACATTGACTTTTTTGTTTTGCTATATAAGAACTCGCCAGTGCTGCCAAAATATAAAGATAATAAAGTACTAGCACATTAAACTGTGTTTTATATCAAAGTTATCAACGATAGAGAATGGATTTTCGTTTGTACAAATTTAAGAAAAAATTCTAGAAAGACACGTAAATTACATAAACATCTACGCTTCCGATAAAACGACTTCTGTAATGTCTACCAGATCATTTGCCATTTTCTTTCTCCCCTTTTATGGAAATCGAGGGGTGGCCCCGACGTGGGGCAGCCATTATCGCTTATTAGCAATAGTCAGCCGTGCCCAGATCAATTTGCATTAGGCATTGCCCTGTTTTCTTAGCGGAGCTGTTTGTTTTGCTACGAATATCGCGGTACACTACCGCTAACGATAAATTCGATGAATGAATAATTCCCCCAATATTACCAGTGAATGATATAGTAGAGCGCAGGCATTTGTAATTCAAATTAGGTCGTTGCGTGCCGTTTGTAGGAATTATCGAATAGAAAAATTACGTGTTCGACGTAGTGAAACTTACAGCGGCATGTCACAGATATATATGTACTGTTACTTTTGGCATACAAAAATTGAATGATTTGCACCAAATATGAAGTTTCAGTAAACTTTTTGCGTCGCATGTATGTAGTATCGCTAGTGATATAATAACAAACCTACTATCTTCGCTAACTCATCACAGAGATTATCAGACATCAATCAAACTAACAAATTTTTCTTCAGCTTGGTATCCTCTCATGAAGTAAATGATAAAAAGTCATCATAACTCTCATAATATTTCCATAAAAATTTTAAAAAGTATTAAGGATGCTATAATATCTTCCCTTACTAAGCTACTAAACTTACCTATGTCTTTCTCAGAATATTTTCCCTAGTTGCCTAAAAATATCAAATGTTAACGCCTTTAAAAACTGATGGCAACGATCCATCATATTATAGACCAATATCAATCATTCCATTTTTTGCAAAATTAATTTTATGAAATAATATTGAAACAATAACTTCTTGGATATTTAGAAGAGTAAATTATTGTCAACTACACTTGCCATAGATAAGTTAAACCTTATTCATAAATAATGGTTACAATGAAGATATGTATCGATGTTTTTTACGTCACCAAAACTTTCGACTGCTACTTGTTGATAAATTACGGTTTTATGGCTGTACACCTGAGAGCACATCTCTTATTCAATCTTACCTGTCATAGACAACAATATGTAGTGCACAACAACAAATCAAAATCTTTAAATTTAAACTACGGTGTACCTCAAGGCTCTGTCTTAGGACCGTTGTTGTTTCTCGTGTATAAAAAACGATTTCCCAACCTCAGTGACAAATAATGTGTTTGCAATGATTTTTGCTGACGATACATCTATCTCTGACCAATAAATCGGTAAACGATTTGATGGTCAGTACCCATAATCGAAAAGGATGCATTAAACTGGTTTTCTTCAAACAACTTATGCCTAAATGCAAATAAATATAAACGTTCTTCGCCTAAATAAAACACGAAATGGCTCATCGTATCTTGGCATCTAAGATAATGCATTACCTCCAAATACGATACCTCAACCGTCCATTGTCTGAATGAAAAATTTAAAAAATTCTGCTAAACAACGCATTCTATAGCATCCATGAATTTTTAGGCAGTGACTCCAAAATGTAATAAATCGTGATTCAAACTTTGCACATTTTGGTTGCAATATTTTTTGGAATTATTTTAATCTGTATCAATGTGCTGTTTGTTTAGTTTTGCCTTTTACATATGTTAAAAATTACAATTCTTTGCTGTTATTGCTCACTTAATTTTTAAACCATTTTGATATCTATTACATGTCAACACTTATCCGTGTATGTTTCTACGATGTACAGTATGCTAGATATCTATTTTTCATTTTTTCTTCATAATTTTATATGACTGTAAACTTCTTTACTCACGTAATAATAAATATCTATCTATCTATCATTAGATTTGTTTTAGCAGCAGTTGAAAACTGTTTGGAAACTATCAGAAATGTCCATCCAACTATTTATTGCGTCAAATTCAATGGTAACGTGTTCTCAACTTAACTGGTCGAATATTTCTGACAGTTTCCAAACTGTTTTCAACTGCTGCAAAAACAATGCATGTAGTTACGTTACCGCTGGCAAAGTTCTGTGTGCACTGCTATTTTGGCGTAAAAATTAGCAATACAATATTGTATGTACCGGGTGCCCCAAGGTTCCCTCCCCAGGCATTTTCCTCGAAGAAATATTTTTAGTAGGCGTAAACAAGTGACAATATCTTTTAGACGTAAACCTAAGCTTTGTTTATGCCTAATTTGTGAGGTTAACAACGCAACGCTAAGCGTCGCCATTTATAATTTTTTTCTCACAAGCATATTTA
Organism: Monochamus saltuarius; assembly: GCA_025584915.1. Classification (NCBI taxonomy): domain Eukaryota; kingdom Metazoa; phylum Arthropoda; class Insecta; order Coleoptera; family Cerambycidae; genus Monochamus; species Monochamus saltuarius. Next base: position 16,523,046 of record CM046727.1, on the reverse strand, counting down.
TTTATGTGGTTCATTGAAAAATACATTGCATTCTAATAAAAAAATCTTTATATAGTTTTCACCTATTTGCACTCGTCAGAAGGTTATGTCCAAAAAAAATATATGAAAAAATTATTGCATTATAGATATATGTCATTGATTAAATAATATTTAGCAATAGTAACAGTGTAAGAAAAATTACATCCTTAAGAATAATGACCGACAATTTTCAGTTTTGTCTTTCATTGTTATCCAAATCTTTTAAATAGATAACATTTTGTGGCTTTTTGTATTACACATCTCTTCTCAATGTCTGACACGTGCAAATAGGTAAAATCTTTTTAAAGTTTATATACAAACAAAGCTTAGGTTTATGCCTAAAATATATTGTCATTTATTTTAACCTACTAAAAATATGTTTTCGAGAAAAATGCCTGGGGAGGCAACTTTCCCTGTACGACACAACTTCATATATAAAATCATTTCTAAAATTCAGTTGGGTTGGAAGGGGTAGTAAAATAAAGGGAAATTCTATGTCTTCATAGAACTTTTATTTCGCACCGGAATATTACGTTATTTAGAAAGGTTCGAGTAGACGAAAAATCCTCACATAGTGTGAAAATTTAACATAGAACTTGTAGCTAAATTATTAAAAATCTATGATATATGTAATTAGTCACAAGCCTATAGAAATTCAAAATATTAAAGGAAAATTACAAGACAAAATAATTCACTTTTTTTTCTACTGAAGGAAAACCTTTACCTTCATTCAACATTAACACCCTGTATCTGGAAGATGAAGGAAACACCCAGATACAAAAATATCCAATTTCATCAAGAGTAGGCGCAGGCAACTTTAAAACCTTCAAGAATACAGATAACATGTTTACAAAGAAATAATGAGATAATTTCGGGAAATCCTTAAGAATAAAACAGTAATCAGTATACCTATTAGAGCAGATTTACGAAATTAATGAGAAAGGTAGCGTATGCACAGAAGAATCAAGATATAAGACTAAAATTATTACCGGAATCTGATAACAGTGAAATTTTACATAAATGAAATTGAAATTTAGAATCTTATTTTGAAATTTCTATAAAAGTTTTTATAGCATCATTTTATAATTTAATGTTTTAGCAGCAATATTAAAATTACTACAGGAATCTGCATAATAGTGAAATTTTACGTAAAATGTTATACAGGGTGATTCATTAAGAATAGACAATCTCGGAACATAAAATAGAAACAAAAATATAACAATTGGCTCAGTATATTCTTAATATTGTCAGTTTAAGAGGCGTGTTGAATGTTGAAATTTTATTTTGAAATGTTGTAACCGCATTAAAAAACCAATTGACCATCACTTAAAAAAAACTAAATATGTATTAGGTGTTTAAAATAGAACACCACATATATTTTTCGATATTGAAATCTGATAGACATGCTGATTCCAAAACTATCAACAATACGTAAAAAAACAGATTACAACTTTTAAATTTACTCAATAAAATTACTAAATATGAATTAGCTATAAAACAATGTACAGAATGTTTTGCTTATTTTATTAGAAATTTTTTTTAAAAATCAGAAAATAGCCAGTAACTTGCAACTTTTTCTATAAAAAAACAAAATTTAGATATATATTTCAGTAAAATCCAATAGGGCACCATTTTTTAAAAATATATATAGAAATATCAAGTACAGTTCTTATTGAATTGTCTAATGCGCAAGTGACTAACATTAATTTCAATGAAAACTGTTCTTTTATCTAAAATCATAAAAATAATATGAAAAATGTCAATTACGGCAGTCCGCTTTTCGTGTATGCATATTACTTTCACTCACCTCGTTCGCTGGCATCGTCGACGAGAATAATTTCTTTCAAAAGGGGTCTGGGCGACCTGTTGATGACGCTCCATACGGTCCTCAGCAGGGTCGACCAGGCTTCGTTGTGGAACACTATCACAATGGACGTGGTAGGCAACAGCCTGGGGTATTTCTTGTCCTTGCACCTGAAAGAAGCAGATCCTGGATAAAATGACTGCATCTTAAAAAATACGCTCTACTTTGAACACTTATTAAATCTATCCAGTCATTTCATTAAGTTGACAAATTTTGGTGTTAGCTTCGATATGACTCAATTTATTGAATCTTATTTAAGCAAGATAGATCAATTTGTTTATTATAATGATTTCCTCGTTATATTGCTCCCTCAGGAGTTCCTCAATGTTCCATACTTGGACCCCTTTTTTCTACTATATATTAATGATTTGAATGATGTGATTAATTCTTGTAGACTTTTTTACGCTGATGATTTAAAGTTATATTGTTATAAATAGTTTAGAGGATTGCTTGAAGTTACAAATTGATCTTAATCATGTAAATTCTTGGTGCTTAAAAAATAGATTGTATTTTAATCCTTCCAAATGTAAAAGTTTCTCGAAGAAACAATCGCGAAACAATTTGTATGTAGCATTGACAATAATAATTTATTCCGTTGTAACTCTTATTTAGATCCTCGTATAGTTTGATGCTAAATTAACATTTAATGATCATGTTATTGAAAAGACGAAAGAGGCATTGATATTTTATGGTTCTATAGTTCGCAATTCTCAGATATTGGGGCTATTAAAACATTATATTTTGCTTATGTTCGCTCTAGGCTTGAATATGGAGCTCTGGTATGGTCTTTTTTACAATATTCAAAAGTGGCAAATTAAAAAAGTTCATCAAAATACCCATATACTAAATTTGCTCAATAATTGTCTATTGAGTGTTTTTATATGGGATGCCAAATTTCGAAAAATGAGACAACTAAACATTATAATTTGTAATTTTACATTATTTACGTTCATTATTTTTACTGTGGCAGCAATTAAAAGTGAATGGTGTAAGTGTATGTGTTTTTTCTTTGTCCGATTGGTATTTGTCACTTTCATGGCAATGTTTGACCTTATTATAATTTTTAGTTGCTTGATTTTTCGAAGTTTGGCACCCTAAAGAAAAACGTACAATAGATACGTTTCGATGAAATTTGGTATGTGGGTATTTTGATGGGTGCTGAATAGCCTGGTAATATTATCTTTTTGATAAAAAAAATGCCTAATACCACTTTATGTAAAAACGACCCTTTTATAAAATCGTAGTAGGCCAGCCTTTTGTCACATCAATAAAACGGTTAGTAGAATATAAACCTCCCTTCAGAGCACTAATTGTAAAAAAATGGCTTGCGGAAATTCCACAGCCTTCTCACACTTCTAGGGGTGTTAACCTGAAAAATGAGACACACTGTATGTATAAGATGTTTACAAACTTTGAGAGGATATTTGAACAGTATACATATAGACATATTATTTTTGCAAATAAGATATTTTTTATTTATAAATATCTATCTCACGAATAGTTAGCGATAGAGTGAGTTAGTTCTTTTTTAAAAAAGTTTTCTAATTTGTTATCTACATTTCATTCAATATATGTATATAGGAAAAAATTATATTTCATATACACTCACCGGCAAAAGAAAACCGGCCACTAAAAACTAACCCCAATTTTAAAGTTGGCTTCCTCGCGAACCGCTCATTCGAAATTTAATTTGAGCATATACGGGGCGCAACAAAAGTCGAAGTTTTCTTCCCAAAGTGTGTAACACCCTGTGGGGTGCAGCAGCTACAGTCGCTGTTGCTAACTGTAGTAACACTGTAGCCTCATCTTTTGTGAACTTCGGGAAAAAAACATCGACTATACGGGGCGCAATAACCCCGTATATGCTCAAATTAAATTTCGAATAAAAATTTGCGACATAGCATTCGTTCCTGAGAAATCAATGTACAATTAAAAAAAATGAGCGGTTCGCGAGAAAGCCAACTTTAAAATTGGGGTTAGTTTTTAGTGGCCGGTTTTTTTGCCGGTCAGTGTAGTTGACCGCATGCCAAAATTTTCAATACATATTTCATAATAATAAAATTATATTTTTTTATAAAAACCTAGTATGCACGGTCGGAGGCGCTATAGTATTTTATACGTTGATGCCAAAATTCAAACTCGCTGTCAATTACAACAGATTTGGATTTGACTTATTTTTATATATTTCATTAATATGATTTGTAGGTAAATTGATTTGAATTAGCTTAAAAATATTTTCAATACAGTAAAAGAAAATATTCATTTGTTAGCTAAACAAATTATCTTGTATTTTCTACCTGTAGCAGTAGAAAGTTTAGTGCTTTACATTAACAGATTTCCAAACTCATATACGATTGTAATTTTCATAATTTGGAAATATTTAATTAAAATAATAATAATAAATACTAAAAAAATAAAATAATAAATACTACAGAAATCCTAATCCGTTCTGAACAACTATTTTGCTGTATTTTCAGTAGAAAAGGCACTTTACCTGAAACGATAACAATTTTCAATCAGTGCACTGAATATTTCAAATAGGATTATTTCGAAAACTGTTACTCCTAACGACTTCAACAAGGTATACCTTTTTCAGATATAACAGGTAGGAGAATCGATTGTTTCAATAGTCAGATGGAGCAGCAAAAAAGTTCTGCCATTTAAAAGAAACATGATGGGCCATAAATGGCGCCCTCTACTAGTGATATCAAAATTAGAAACAAATTCTCTCCCGCAAAAACCCCTGACTTACAAATTTTATGTAAATATTTGGATTTTAAAAAAAATATCTATAAATATCGAATATAAAATTTTAACTTTGACACTGTATCTTTTTTATTATGCGACTTGGGATATATGTATGTTAGGTTAAATCTACTTATTTTTACCTATCTGTGGTCTCATTTTTGCTACCTCATTTAAAAGCACCCATATATGTTTACAAGCCTGCCAATTGACTTTGGGAACTATAATTACTTACTGTCAAAGCAACGTGTGTGGGCTGGCATGTTGCAAGGCTTGATAAAATTCATTACTGTGTCAGACAAATTCATTCAAGATGGATGTCCATAAATTAAACGCGCTACCTGCAAAGCCAAACGACATTTTTGGCGATCGATCACTATTAGGGGCAAGAAAACCACCTGTCGCGTGAAATAAAAAAGGTCAAGAAGACGTAAACTTCTTTCCATCATCTAATTTGTCCTTAACAACATTTAATTTGCTTAACTGACGTCTGAACATATAGCAAAATACAGGGTGTTCTGAAAGTCCGTCAGGAAACTCCATGATTTGTTCTATTATTGTTTCTCTTTTCAATAATGTTTAAATTTCTGTGATGTCTAGCAAGAAAAAAATGAATAAAACTAATACCGAGTTTTAGGTAAAGTGCCCTCTAGCGGTACATACTAAAACTTTTCTTTGACTGGTCCAATAGAGGTTGATCTACTTAGTGGGTGTGCCAAATAAGAGAATAATCGAACTTGAATTAAATAAGTGTTTTAAAAAAAAACTAAAAAAAAAATACTTTGACAAGATGTAACTTGCAAACAACTGACAATTCGAAAAAACTTTCTTGACATACTGCTATTATTTTAATCCGTAGAATTACCTCCCGGAGTTACACAGTCGTTAACAAAAAAGAAGCTAAAGACATTAAGTACGAATATGATAAAACACAGTTCTGCAAAGAACGATGAATTGTTTAGGCTGGACATTTTTTACTCTCCACAGCTGTACAGGGATCGAGACGTCAAGTTTGAAACATACTGTACATATAAGTTTAAACTTTAATTATGTTTTGATCCTAGTACGCGAAGCACAAATGACAACAATCACGAATCGACTCCTAACCTCGCTAACTTTGATATTGATGAATACCTACCCACACCCATCAACTTGTGGTGTTACACCTATAGCTATGTAGTTTTGATAGTTCCACTAGTTTTCTGCATTTACAAATATATTTAATGAAAGGCAATTACAACATAGTGAAAGCAACGTTACATGGAAGGGAAAATAAATAAAAAGGTCACCTCACTGCCCGTATAATTATTGTCGCAACGACCTCCTATATATGTTTATTTTCCAAACGCGATAATTTCCAACAGCCGCAAAAGTCGCCAGCATGCCGACTATTAGCGTGCGACAGTGAAGAAACTTCATAAGCACGTTTTCTTTCTCAACACTTAACTACTTGTGTTTCCAAACAATTTCTGATAGGACAACGTTCCACATACTTAATTTTTCGTAATTCTCAACCCAAACTGCCTTCCGGTTTGTGCCATTTTTAACTATAAATTAGTATTTTTACTTTGTTTTACAACATTTGTTATCGAGTAAATTGCTCGGCAAGATATTTGCAAACATTTGTTCTGGCGCCCAACGTGGGGCTTCAACCCAATTTTCAACTCAATTTTACAAACTCTATAAATATAAAATACATATAACAATATGAAAGGTGTCCTAAAACTTGATGTAGGCCAAAATAATACCAGTACTTCAAACTGGGTCACTCACTACGACCTTATACGAGACGTATATAGACAACCAAGTGAGATATAGATTTGAAAATTGCTATACATATTTCAGATATGCGTGCTTCAAAAATAATTTTGACTTTCGGTTACTTCCAAAAATAGCGTAAGTTGTCGTCAACTCATTATTTCAAATAGAAGATCCTCTACAGGGTGCGCCATTTACAACTTCCCAGGTTCCATATCTCCGTTATTTTTTAAGATACTTTAGCGATCAAGGCCTTCTAAGCCAACTACTTAATTTTAAAAAACTAATTATTATTACATGATAGCCGACTTTGAAACGCTATTTTCCCGAAATAATGTTTTCTTTAACACGCTGTATAAATGATTATTATGCCACCGAAAGAGCTTTACTTTGATATATGGGACGATAGGTTTTCTTACTGTAGTTTTCGTAAATGGACAAATCATGTTTTTAGCTTTCAAAGTGCAATGGAATGAAAACAAAACACAATCGGGACATATTTATGGATACTGAGTCTTTTAATTAAAGTTATACATTGTTATATGGGAACTATCAGTTTTATTTTAAAAACAGATATAAACAGCAAGAAAGATAATCTATTTTTTTAAATAATCATCAGTTATCTTCGAAGTTTTTCCCGTTATGAGCAATGCAAATTTTATAACGTTTTATTTATAATTATATGTTTACTACATTTTTTAAAATAACAACACATCCTGCTCTTATTTTATTTTTAAATATTCAGCATCTCTTGGCTTTGGCTAGAATATTTAGATAATATGAATTACTTGAGTTAACAATTGTTATTCTCAAAATAAGGTTATGTTTTCTTTATTTGAAGTTTTAAGTGACCAAAGAATTACTGCAAATATTTGAAATAATACTTGCATAAAATAAATAATAATATTGCATTAAAATAAAATAAAACTAAAATACCTACACAATTAGTAATTTCAAATTTCAATATTCTTGCTTGTTTATATTGTATTCCTTTCTAGAGTAGTTACTACTCTACCCTCCCTATACATATAAACCTAATTAAATACTACTTAGTAGTATTTAATATATGTGTAAGGAAAGAAAGACTTATAGTAAACTGTCAAAGTCATTCATTAGCGGCATACCAGACATATACCGCTTTTGACCTTGTTAGCTTTTCCCAGTCTCAGTATACCATATACATAGGAGATGAGGCAACTTATCCGACAGAACGGAATATGAGTAGACGTGCAACATGTAACTACATCTTCTGGCCACATACTGAACCTGGAAGTCCACTTTAATAAAATTTGTAGTAAATAATATTACAATCTATAAATACAGTGCCTTCATAAATGATTACAAGCCACGTGACCAGGACTGTGAATCTCGAAGAACAACTCGTATGCAAATAGACTCCTTGTCTCTCTCAATTGCCGTAGTGAGGAAAAGGATATTCGCATATGAATTGCTCTGCGATTGATTTGCGAATCTCGACCCTGATTACGTGGCTTTTAATCATTTATGAAGGCACTGTATTATATTGCATTATAGCCGCATTTTAAATTTTACAATATGACATTTATTACAACATATTAATAATTTTAATTCGTGCAAATTTATAAACCTATAATTAAGGAAGAATTCTTTAAGTAAATCTTAAGTTTGGCGTCACTTTAAGAAAGAAAAGTGTTGAATTAAGTATAAAGACGCGTCCTCACTGCGTCGACATTGTCGATCGATCCGGTCGATCAACAATGTCGACTAAGTGTGGACACCCCAATCGACTTTACCGATCGACAGAAATTGTCGATCGGGTTTCCATCGATTGTCGGTAAAATCAAAGACGGTCGACTCGTTGAATATATATAGTGTGGATGCGTTCTGGCGTTCATTTAATATTGCGATGCATCGGCAAAAATATTATCAATTAGGTATTAACCTATTAGCAATTTCTGAGTCGATTTGTAGAAGAAAAAATTCAAACTCGATTTCGGACATTCGAAAAAAGTTTCTAAATCCACCGTTGCATCTATATTCAAGCTTTAATATCCTCATGTCGTATTTTTTTATATCTTCTATTAAATTTTCTGTACTATACCAAGTTCAACTTTTAAGGCTGGGTCGAACCCAAAATCTTTTCTTTCACGGTTTTTTATTTTTTGACGCAATTATAATATAGCAAAAGCCATTAATACGTCTTCGTACATTTTGCTGTTGACTGATTTACAAAAATGTTATGCTTTTCGATCGACGGTGTCGAACGACTGAGTCGATCGATAGGGTCGACGCAATGAGGACGCAGCTTAACAATACTTGTATGCCAAGAATAAGTAAATATTTATATCAATATACTTTTTCTACGTTCATGAAAAAAACAAAACTTTATTGAACTATATTTAGTGGAAAAAGTGGTTCTTTATTGCACTAGTGCAATAAAATGTTTATTGCGTTCATCTGTCACTCTACTACAGCTTTTTGTCATCATGACAAACATCAACGTTCAAATCGACGTCACATTTTCCTAGACTTCGTGTCATCTAAATATCATTTTTTGGTTTTGCATGAACGTAGAAAAAATAGTGTATGCAACTCGTACAAAAAGTGCTTATTGCACTCGACGTGTTGTCCTCCTCGACAATTTCACGTCGCGTGCAACAAACACTTACTTTTTGTACTTGTTGAATAAATAACTATTATTAATACATATACACTTGAATAAACTTTAAAATTTAAGTAGGTATATTATTATACTTAAATACAGATTAGATTTTTTCCGTGTATTTCATTTGTATTCTGCGCTGCATTTAATAAGCTGTGACAACAGAAAGCAGATATTTGTTGTACGAACGAACTACTTATTTTACGAATAAGCTTTTACTCGAACCTACAAACTGTGACATATTGTGACCGTTTACTGCATTCGAAAGTTCCACTATACGAACGCCGGCAAAAATGCGTAATTCCCAGATAAAATCTTGACGCTTTTGTGTAACTCGCGAACACACTGGTTGAGTCATTTGTTGCTAAAACAATAATTATGGCTGCAATTGCGGCTAAGGTCAAGGAGAGTACCGTTCCGGAGATTTCCGGTTCCCGTTTCCATCGTGGAATGTGAGGTAACTCGTAGTGGGACATGGCCAATTTATGGAAGTTATAAAAAAACACTGAAATATCCTTTTTCGCAATCTACCTGAAATGGAGAGAAAAAGAAGGAAAATACATATACAGGGTGTCCCAAAATAGAAGGCCATACCATTAACTACATATTCTTTAGCCGACATTCCTTATGCCATTTTTTATTTGGGCGTCCCTGTTTCAATATGCAGGGTGTTAAAGTTACATTTAAAAAAAATTGTTATTGTTAATAATCCCATTGTTTTGTTAAAACACACACTTGAAATTTTTCACGTACTTTTATCTTAATCCATCATGTAATTTTGGAGAAAAAAATAGAATGGAGGTAACTGAGGGGGATGTAGTACCCTTTATCCCCTCCAATTATTTCTAAGTACGCCTAAACAGCTTTTTCTTGAAATATCAGACGTAGAATTTTCTTTTGTAATTTTTTGTTTAAATGCTCCGTTTTGGAGAAAAACGGCAATTTGTAGTGTCTATAAATCTATAAGTCACTATTATTTTCCAGTGAAATACCTTGGTAACTTCGCAAAGCGTAATACTTACTGAATGAATATTTGCTAGTTAAAACAAAATGAATAATTCGAAATTTTATAAAATGTAACTTTAACATTCTGTATATTAAAACAGGGACGCCCAAATAAAAAATAACAAGGAAAGTCGCATTACTTTTGACAAAGAATATGTGGTTAATGGTATGGCCTTCTGGGACACTCTGTATACTTCCTCTAAATAATGAAAGCCTACGAGAAAATTATTAGAAATAATGAACAAATTCAAGAAAAAGTAGGAGAAAGTGCGGCAAAGTTCAATGTTTCTGTTGTTTCGGAAAAATTTACTAATTTTTGATAAAAGTACATAGTAATCATTAAATATTAAAGCAAATCACAAATAATTAATAAAAAGTCTTATAACTTTTATACTACAGGTACAACTCTTTGTCTACTTATAACATTATAATAGGAACTATGTCGCGACGTTCTAGATATTCTATAAAAATTTTGCTTACGCACTTAAATATGTAGTCCCAATTCTTTATACTCCAAAAACATAATTCAATACGTAAGCCTTTAAATAGTTTCATTTATTTCCAACAGAATTATATTGAATTCTAGCGACAACTACCATTAAATAAAAACTTTTAACATTTTTTTTTAAACAGATTCAATTTCTGCGATAGAATTATGATTAATAAATAGGATTCCGTATTAAGTGAACTATAATCTAATTTATTTATGATTAATTGTACAATAAATGTCTTATTAGAAAAACTACTCAAATTTATAGTAAAAAATTCCCTTAATCCTATATAATATGATTATAATTCTACTTCAAAATTATAGAGCAAAATTTAATAATTTGAACTTTTTACAAAAAGTAGCAACTTTGTATTTCGATGTATATTTCAATTCAAACCACTATTAAACTATCTAAAATTTTGTAAAGTATTCCTGCAGACGTTTGTATAGCAAGCTGTTTTTTTAAATGGAATTAAGATCGTTAATAAAAATTAAGAATACCTGTGGACCCAGATTTGAACCTTGAGGAACACCTAAAATAGAAATATAGACTTGACACGTGACGCTATGGTCCACAACTAATTAATTAAATGGTGTTAAACAAATATTACAACAAACAATTTATATGAATTCAATAGTTAAATATTAGGAAAACATGTTTCAAGCACTCCAGGCATTTTAAGAAAATGAAGCCACTTCGTCACAAGATACGATCAACGTCACGATCCCTCAATTCTCGTCAGATATACCACGCAAAATAGCATTTTCAATTTCCGAAATCGCGTATATTTTCGAGACACGACTTCTTTAAGACCCTATCAACGATATCTAAATGAGACAGGAAAAACTCCCCTCGCTTCTGACGTCAATCAGGAAGCTATTAAGGAGATATCAAACCGCTATTTATTAAAGCCTTAAAGAGTCCATGAAATGAAGTAAAAAAAATTATCTTGTCGACGAGATACTTTAAAATATGTAGGGTGTTCATAAATGATATGATTCTGCATCGAAAATTAATGGTAGTTTGTTTATAAACTATGGTCCTAAAAATGTTCCGTTACAAGAATACAGGGTATTAAAAGGTTTAAGTAAAAAAAAACGGAAAATAATTAATATTTTCGACACCGCTACAGATATTTCCATGAAATTTGGTGGTCACTATTAATAAAGGTGCATATTTTTCAATATAAACATAATTTTTATCTTCAACAGTGGCGTGCGCAAGAACACTGACAAATATTTTAAAAGAAAAAAATGGTATGTCAATGGTTTTCTCCCAAATAAAAATTATTTTTGAATTCCCCGTTCAATTTGAAAAATAAAAGCCCTATTGAATTTTTGAACTGTAATGCGCCGTTTTTAAGAAAAAAAAACCGTTGGATTGTCCCGAGAGAATTAATGTAATTATTAAAGGATATAATTTTTCAATAAATCTAGCTGACCTGGAATATGTCACTTGCTTTGTGATTTAACATTTCAATCAACTTTTTGTCGGTTAAAATCTGTTTGCTGTGAATATCTTATTTTTACAAACTCGCTAATAATGGTGAACCATTCAAATGTGGAAATGGTGAAAATCCATTACGTGTATGACTTTAGCCGACGGTAATGCAGATCAGCTAGACGTATTTATCGCAAGAGATATCCCAATTGTGCTCTGCCAGATAGTCGCACTTTTTCTAATATTCATCGTCTTCTTCTTGAAACTGGTAGTGTCCGAAAAGGTGCATTTGAAGGTAGATCTCAAAATGTAAGAACACCCGAATTTGAGGAGGGGGTGTTGCACATTATTGAAGAACATCCTGAAACGAGTAAGAAGGAGATCGCTAGAAATTTGAATATTTGCCACTAAATTGTTTGGAGAATTTAAGTAGATTTTTTGCTATATCCTTATCATTTTTAAGAGTGCAGGAGTTATTTTCCAAAGCGTGTGACCTTTTGTCAGTAGTATCTTGATAATGTTGTCCAAAATCCGCAATTTAGATCGCATATTCTGTTCACCGACGAAGCTAATTTTCAAGAAATTTCATTGCATGCTGTAACTGAAACCCATTTCCAACAACAATTTTCGGTTAACGTATGGGCAGGTATGATTGGTGATTACTTTATTGGACCATTCTTCCTGCCGGGACGACTTAACAGACAATCTTACCTGAATTTCCTTCAATAACAGTTGCCTTTGTTGCTTGAGGATGTTCCTTTAGGAATAAGAAATCAAATGTGGTACATGCACGATGGTGCACCAACACATTTCAGTATAACAGTAACAAACAAATCATTGCATTGGGCGCGGTGGGCCTCAGGAATGGTCACCAAGGTCCCCCGACCTCAATAGTTTAGATTTTTTGTGGAATAACCTTAAGACGCTTGTACACGCAAGTCCCATTAACACTGAAGAGGAATGAAGAGAAAGAATAGTTGCAGCATGTGATAGAAATACGATATACTCCGGGCCTATTTAAACGAGTGTGCAATTCCATGGAAAGGAGAGCGAAAGCATGCATATTAAGTAATGGGGGCCATTTTCAACAATTTCGGTAATAATGATTTGCTATCATTATTACAGAAACTATTAGTTTTAATTTAGGTAGTTGTAACATTATGTTAATGTGTTTCGTTGTTAGTTGTTATTGTTTTCTAACAAAATTGTATCATTTAATAATTTACATGAATTCTTCCGGACAATCCAACGGTTTTTATTTTTTTTTTCTCAAAAAACGGCGCATTGCAGTCCAAAAACTCAAGAAAGCTCTTTTTTTTTCGCGTTTTACAGATTTTAGCTATTTTTTTAACTTGTCATAAAAGGCGAACCACTCTGTATAATCAAATGATTTTTGGTAGAGGTGCTATTCTTGCTTCTCTCAATTGAATAACGTCACAAGCGAAACAAGAAAAGTAGGTCTGATGGCATTTTATTTCTTTGTTTATTCGCAATAACAACACCATGTATGTAGGATTTTGAGTAAAGCAGAAATTATGACGGATTTGCTGTAGTTGCGCATGTAAGTCTTCATGTTTAATTGTTCGTTCAAATATCCGCCTGTGAGAGATTTTTTGAAGTAAAAACTAGTAAACCTACTTTTACCATCAAATATGCAATTAAATCTTATTTTGTTATAGTACATTTTCCAATAAAACACCGCGTATAAGTGTAGTCTTAATATTTTGGCTTAAACTATTACCAGGTAGTCTGTGACCCATGAAACACCCTGTATAGGAACAAATGAATCCATATAATTGTTAATATGGCCTACAATTTTTAACTTTTGCAGACCGTCAGAAATGTCCGGCATTGCAATAGGCACCGCTAGATCTAAGAACCTGTATCTACCAGAAAAAAAGATAATTGCTACTTATAATGTTTTTATAATAAGGTAGTAAAAGAATGCATGTGCAGTTCAAATAACCCGAAACTTTTTGACCGTACCTCGTATAATTCGGAGCTACCACGATCTTCCCACAGACTGCGGTCGGTGCTTTTCAAGCCTATTGACTTTGTTCGAAAAACTAACAAGCGATCTAGAGTGCAGGTGGTTTTTACTGCTCTTCTTGGCATAATAAGCTGCCTTCTGTAATAAAAGCGGATGCTCAGTCAACCGCAATGAACGGAGCGACTCGTTGCCCATAAAGTGCCTTTAATGGAGCTTTGCTGCTCTTGTATTAATGTATGCATTTTACCCTCGCTTTTACCCCTCCGTCCTTTGAGAATCAATTTTTATCATTATTATTCGTTTTTGTGGGCAGCTTTTGTTAACACATAAACAGGGAGTCCCAAAATATTGCATTATAACAAAGCATACCTATACATACAAAGTTGCGCACAGGCGGAGTTACAGGTCTTCAAAGTGGGGCTAAATATTTCGAAAAAATATAACATCTCTGAATGACTTTAACTTAGAACAACCAAATTTGGTACATGATTTAGGTTTATTCTTGGTCTTCTTTGCTTATGAGTTCAAGTAAATTGAAACACAACAATGTGTTCATCGAGGTGTCACTCCTAAAATTATACCAAAGTTTTTTTCCGTTGATCGAGTTTAAAAAGAATGATAATATCCCGCAGAATTTAATTTAAAATACTTTTTTACTTTTGTTAAAATTTAAAAAACTAAGAAAAAATGCATTACTTAATTAAACCAAGATTTTAATATTTAAAGAAGAAATCAAAAAGTCAGTAGTAGACGTTGTTTATAAAATTTGACAGTTAGTAGTAATAAAACAATAAAACAAAATAAATGATAAATATTTAAAAATATGTGTTTCAGTAAGCATCCTTAAAATCTTGTGCATTTTATTTTAAAAGGTACAATACATAATGAGGCTTTTAAAAACCAAAATTATATCTTAAAAATTATTCTAAAAATAGTAAATTACTGATGAGTAGCTAGGTAGTAGCATCTATATCTTCATATATTTTTTATATTTACATTATACAAACCAAGTCACTGACACACATTTTTCTTTTGTGTCGCATGTTTATGTGATATGTATGATAAAGAAGATATTAAATAAATAAATAAATAAATGGGGTTTCAAAGAAGATTTTTTTAAATTATTTAATATTTTTATTGCCATTTTATCATAGCAGTTTTATAAGTATCCAAATAATTAAAAAAATAGTAAAA
Source organism: Monochamus saltuarius (assembly GCA_025584915.1). Lineage (NCBI taxonomy): Eukaryota > Metazoa > Arthropoda > Insecta > Coleoptera > Cerambycidae > Monochamus > Monochamus saltuarius. The sequence continues at coordinate 16,507,900 of CM046727.1, read as the reverse complement.
ATATATCCTCTCGAATGTTTGGAAAAGAAAAATGTCAGTGGAAAATGTTAATGTATGTAAATATCTACTTTTAATGCAAAATTATGATGTGTAATAAATGCTTCAATGCATTAATTTTATATAATTATTTTCAGGAACGGCAGTTTTAAACAAGAAATTTGTTATAATGCGAGATTACTTTGACTCGTTTAGACGTTATTGCTTTGTCGATCCCCGAAGGAAGATTTATAAAGACATGCAAGACAAATGGAATATTTCTTCTGTTTTTTGGATTTATAAGTAATGGAATGCCTGAAGTGTCTCTATTGATTATATTATTTTTTTAGAAATTTTTTGCTTTGTCAAGCATATGAACCCGAATGAGGATTTAAGACATTGAAGATAAATATTATATTGTGTTTGTTGTGAAGTGTAATTATTGATATTTTTTTTGCCTCTATAGTAGTAAAAAGTACTTAATACCCTTGATAATATCTTGAATTTTGTTGCTCTATATAGAAAATGTATATGTGTAATATGAATAAGAGAAAAAGAAGTATTTTTATTCTCGTTCATAAAATCGGAATATTCGACTGCTTCAAATGTGTTTTTCTACGTTCATGCAAAAAACAAAACTTTATTGAACTATATTTAGTGGAAAAAGTGGTTCTTTATTGCACTAGTGCCATAAAGTGTTTATTGCATTCATCAGTCCTACAATAGCGTTTTGTCTTCATAACAAACATAAACGTTCAAATCTATGTCACGTTTTCCTAGACTTAGTGTCATCTAAATAATATTTTATGGTTTTTGCATGAACGTAGAAAAAATATTGTATGCAACTCGTACAAAAAGTGCTTATTGCACTCGACGGGTTGTCCTACTCGGCCTGACGGCCGCGTTGGACAATTTCATGTAGCGTGCAATAAACACTTACTTTTTGTACTTGTTGCATAAATAACTATTCATTAAGGTAATAAATGGAATACTTTGTAATATATATTATTGAAAAAAAAGTAAAAATGATTATTTTTTCATATTAAGTTTCACGAATGTAAAGGATACGGTAAATGAACTGTAATTTATATATTTTTAAATTTTGTGTGAATGTTTAACTTTGTTCAAAATATAACTTTTTATTCTATTTTTTAACAGTCTTGCCATTTTACATAACTTCCCCATTTCTAATGACCAATATTTAAAATCATACGATTTACAAGTGCATTGTAATATCATATACAATTTACTTGTAAATTGTGTATGTTTTTAAATATTGTGTTATATAAAAAAGTAAATATCTACAAATAGAATATTCCAAGTTCCCGCGGTCATTTTTAGTTTCTCGACCCGACTATTCAAGTAGATGGCGCTTAACTGTCAGAATTGTTGCCAACCGTTAATAGGGATATTGGGTTTCTTTTTTATATTTCGTCTTAAAAAGCTTAGTAAAACAAAAATGAAGTACGGAGCTCTGAAAGCTGTAATGTAGTTTTCCGTTTAAACTTTAAAAGTCAAATATTGAAATAAGGGAAACTTCAAAATAAGAACTCACCCCTCCAGTCTGACGTCAGTCAGCGACCTGTTCAGCGAGATCATGTCGCTGGCCATGAGGTTGAACTGGTTCAGCTTGAACTTTTCCTTCATGAGGGCCTCCTGGTCCGAGGGGATGTGGACGGCCTTGCCCTTCTCGCCCACGGCGCCGGCTACGGGGACCACCGGGGGCGCGGGCCGCCACCTCTTAAGGGCGCTGGGCTTGTAGGTGGCTGGAACGCTGCCTCCGGAATCGCCGACTCTGCAACAAGAGGATAAGGGATTAATTTGAGGGGATGACGGCGATGCGGAAGGTTTTTGCTGCAGTCGAACCACAGTATTAATAGGGGTTGTTTCTTGTTGCTTTCGTTGCCGTTATGCTTCGCGAATTCGGAATTCAGTTGCAGCTTGCGGGGGGCATAACATCTTGAATTCTAACACCACCATGAGCATTATGTAAAAGATAATAATCATATACTCAGTATCTTTGGAGGGGTAAATCGCTGACCCAAATTTTATGAATATTTTATATGCAATGCTCTAAAATTTCACTTCAATGCTCTCAAATTTCGGAGTACTTAATACCCTTAATGCCCCCTTAAGGCATTCTAAATAAATAACATACTGATAAAATTGATCTATTCTCGTATTAGATTAAATATCTTTACAGTATTAGTAAAAAATTAAACGCAAGTTTAAAGTTACACAGGGTGTTTCTTAAGTAGAGATTAAAAGTCCAGGGGCGTATTCCGTGGACAAAAATAATGGTGTTTTGTGTTCTCTGCACTTTTTTGTATTCCAAACCGATTAACAACCAAATTGATTTGTTTGATCAAGTGAATTATTACAATATACATTGCATTACTTAAAATAATAACAAAATAATTATTTAACAATGGAATTACTTTACTATGATTTATTATAACTTTATTGCAACTCGAACACGTGCAAAAATTCCAGGAGAACTCTTATCACATCACAACCAGCTATAATTTGTTGACTTGAGTGTTCCTCAGATTCAATGTGAACTTTGTAAATTAATGTTTTGAGATGTCCCCAAACAAAAAAATCAATAGGGTTCATATCAGCTGATTTAGATGGCTAAAGTTGACGTGGTTTTTTTTCATCTAAAAATTCGCGAGCAGTCAAACTAAAATGTGGGGAAGCCCATCGTGCATAAACCACATTCTTTGTCTTAACGCATAGGAAACATTGTCAAGTGGTTTAGATTAAACGTTTTCAAGAAAATGTCTGTGGGAGGCACTAGTTATAGTTCTTGATAAAAAGTAAGGCTCAATAAGAAAATTTCTAATAATACTGCCACACAATTTGCCCCGCTCGTCCTTACGCGATGCAAGTAAACAAATATAATAAAGCCGTGTATCGAAGCGCGACTGGAATATTGAGAATCGACGAGAATCGTTCGAGATATGGATCTAAAGATGCTAGAAAATACCTGGAATATTCGTTAAGTCTATAAAAGAAGAATAAACGGCCGAGTCAGTCAGTCTCGAATTACAGTCTCGCATTGGAGTGTTTAGTTGGGAATTTCCTGGAGTTTCAAAGTGAAATAATGTTTAGTTGAGTTGTAATTAGTATTCAATAGTGTACAAAGTAGTTAATAAATATCAGTAAAAATTAACTGTTTGTTTTCTGGTAAAAGAAAAAGTGACGATACACACTCATATATTAAAAAAAACTGATGTTGAAATCGAGATTCCATTATGGCATTTGAATTTTCATCAGACCAAACGTGTTTATTGTGGAAATTCATTACAGCACCTCTGGAAAGATTAGCTTAGTCGGTAAACAATATGCCAGCGATAAAGTTTTGTAAAATTTTTTGCAGGATAGTATTGCGGCGGGAAGACTTGAACCCTTTGTATGTGATACAGGTATAACTGCTGATGCTTCAAAACGGGCCAAACTAATTTATGATTCACAAAGATTTGCAGCGATCTTCTTTGTACTAGTATTTGGGTCTTCTTCAATTTCTTGTAGAATAGTTTCTTCCAACTCAGGCGTTCTAATCCTTAACGGTCTTCCAGGAATTGGATTTTTCTGAGCCTGACTCCGAATGACGTTGAAAAACCTTTCTGAACATTCTTGGATTTGGAGTTGGATGATTTGCAGATCTTTCCATATAAATTCGCCTAACCTCAGTACCATTTCCATCTGCAAGGGTGTTAATCGGTTTGAAACACAAAAAAGTGTAAAGAAAAAAAAATTAAGATAATATAATGCCGCATGTGTTGATTTATTTTATTTGTAATATTATACAGGGTGATATAATTTTTTTTGGCACATAATGATCGATGATACCGACACCTCCGCCACCGCTAAGTTTCTAAAGCTGACAATTCTTTGTTTTATCCCTTGTATCATACTAAATATGCATACCGAATTTGGTCCAATTATCTCAAGCGATTTAGAGATTAAAAACTGATTAAATTTTTGAAACAGTGTAGCTGGACAATGGCTGTTCTAAGATCCCACATTTATATAACAAAAGAACTCTTAGTTTTGCCCACAAAATACGCCCCTGGATTTTTGACCTCTACTTAAGAAACACCCTGTATATGGATCCTCTATAAATAATTATTATTAAAGTAAAAAAAACACATATTTTGAAGATAGGAAGACATAAATAGGTACGTATTACTAAAAAGATATTTGGAATAATAACTATATTCGCGTCAAAAATTTAGACGTATTACGTCACGGCTGACGTTACACATTTGTTTTTATTGGCAACGTAATTTTCGATATTTGTTCGCGTTAAAAACAATCATTTTTTGCAATTTAGTGCAATATATAATGCAAAGTTTTAGTGTGGTATATAGTTTTATTACTATCAGTTGCAGTTTCTTAAATATTTGAATGAAAATATAATGAATTATTCATTTGTTCCTATGACGTAAGTCGTTTGAATTCTTGTCGCGAGTATAACAATAAACGTTTCCAAAATATGTTACGATTTTTTTAAAAGCCAAAAAATCTCACAAACTACTTTTTCATTAAACTACCGGTTTTACCGTTCAAAAACTACATCATTAGATCGACAACGACAAGGAGTACTAACTTAAAAAAAATACAAGAGTTGTCAAAAGTAATAAACAAAAATATTAATTTATCATAAAATTTCATCAACTATATAAAATTAGATATTTGGAGAAATATTATATCCTTTGCTATTGATGATTGAGGTCCTATACCTCGTTTCGAACTCTCTGTATGTTGAAACACTGCGCTTGACTATGACTTTATTTTAACTATTTAAATGAAACCACATGTATTGCAAACTCCTAATCTAGCAGAACTTACATTAGAAAGTACTAGAAAATTTCCTTAACATATAAATAATGTTTCAATAATTTTTTGTGTAAAATGAAATATTTCGCTACTTTTCAGGAGTTCTTAAATGAATCGTTGGTTGAAAATGGGTGAAAGACAAAAACAAAAGGAAGAGTAGGGCGCATTTACACATGGCCGTTTCATTCTACTCTGTTCTACTCCTGTGCTGCGATTCTTTTAATTTAATCACTCTTGACTTTTACATTTAGCGCTGGACATCTTCCACAAACAACTTGTTACGTAAGACAAATGGGAACCCTAAGGGAGGAGGATGATCCATCAAATTAAGTGAACTCAGAAAACAAAAAATGGCTCCTCCATTTTATTAATGAGGACAGCCAGGGAAGGAAAAAGTGGCAGGAAGATTAGATTATGCCCAATCCATTTCCAGGGTTTGTTCGGGACGGCACTTATTTATTCGTTTGGATGTCAAATTCCATTAGTTTTAACGTAAAATTCGTTACTGGATACGTCTTGTTAGCAACGGGAAAAGGCGGAAGAACAGCTTCAAATAACGTAACCCCAAACATGGTTCTTCCCCAGAAATTACCCGACGTTAAGGAGAAATAAAAAAGTCATGATGAAAAATTGTTTGACGACACTTAACTTCAGGAGCTTTAAAAAAAACTGAGCACAATTTTTTAATACAAATTTGTGACAACAAATCCGAATAATTTCCTCGATACTGTGTAGGTATATTTTCAGAACTGCGGGAGAGGAGGCGGCATAATATTATTATTATCATTATTATTATTATTATTATGTAGGCCGCATTTGCGCCCATGACGAATTACGTTGGTAGGCCCTAACCACCATTCAGTGCATGAATGAGGGAAACCTGGAAAACCTCATTAATTTGGGGAGTGGTCAAATGTCGACCGGTATCAATCTCTCACACTGATCCAAGCCAACATTCTTGCACCCTACCATATCCACAGATAGGGTGCCAATCCCCTCCGTAAATATAGCTGGTCTACGGTCTACCTGCCGCAGGATTCTAACCTGCTGGCAGAGTGGCCACCGACTGCGAATAAGAATATAAACTAGAAGTTTAGAAGTGATAGATAGAATATAAAGAATACACCCCTTATTCTGAAAAATTAAATTGTTTCAAACTTTCATGATAAGTATACAAATATTTTTGTTTATCTCTTGATATTGAAATCAGCGAAGGGGTAACACTTGGATCAAAATTGCGATAGAATTTTCGAAATTCTGGGCCAGTTCAAGAAATTCCAAGGATTTCACCGACTTCTAAACGATGATAGTATTTTGTTAAAAAAATAAGAAACAAATTCAATATTCGTAACATTTTTAATTACAAAAAAAAAACAGAAATTAATAACAATAGTAATAACTTGACAAGTCAATATCTGTTTGAATTTTTTTTTCAATTTTGTAGTCATACGAGGCGCGCAAGTGCGACCAATCCATATATATTTTTTAAACAATTTATTGAGGTAAATTTATGCAAAACTTGTTCATTTTTAGCTCTAGCTAGATTCACCGGTATAATTTTTGCTACTCCTTTTGAAAACACCTTGTATATGTACCGGTAAAATAACTTTTTCAAGAAAACAGTGATAATATTATCTAGGGTTACGTCGGTTTTCCATTTAATTTTCCTTTATCTTGTACACTGCCGATTATAGTTGTTTATTTGTAGGTGATGCCTTGGACAAACAAAAAATAAATCCCCCATGTATTTAATCCTGCATACTACTGACTAATCTAATAATTTTGTTTTGACATAGAAAACTGTAATCAGAATTCCAAGTATTTGTCTAACCTGTTTACAGATTTCATTGTGAAATTTTATATGGAAATATTTTTATAATATATACACAGGTATACATAATATGAACACAAATATGTCAATAATTATACATCATGTGAAGGCTATAAGAACAGCAAATACTAAAATAATTATAATTTATTGAAGTCTCTAGGAGTAGCCGTTTCTTTTAAAAACTTATCTAAAGATGATGATGGATGCAAATTGTTTCCTAACTTTTATCTAAAAAACAAGGCATGGCACTTTAAAGACTAAGCATGATTAGTTTCTAATCAAAACAGCCTGAATTTTTCGTGAGAATTTCAAAAGTAAAATCTCTAGACAAAATGTACAAAATCTGATAATAACTTTCGATTCACTGTAATACCTACATAATTTGCATGCATCACCATCTTTAGATGAGTTTTTAAGGGAAACAGCTGCCCTAGAGACTTCAATAAGGTGTACATTTCTTAAGTAGAAAAGGTAGGGGAAAATGTTTTTCTATTCCAAAATGACTTACACCGTGGCACAAGTTGAAGGGATTTAAAAGGATTCTAATGGTCGTTTGTGGCGCCCTCTTGGAGATACAGCCAATTGTGCATAAATTTTGAATTTCCCGTCCCAATAAACTTTCGCATACAAAATTTCATGAATTTACTTCAAAGTAGTCGAGAGTTATTAAAGAAAATGTAATTATTTTTTAAATTTGACATCCTGTATATCCTAAACAAAGCGTTTCCAGACCTAAGTTCATAGAACATTTTTTGCTAAAAATTGAACATAAAATATCATACGAAGTATGTACATCTCCTCCTGAAACACCCTGTATAAGTGCCTAACTACTTATTTACATAAGAATAAAAAGATATATTACAATAAATTTAAATAAATATTAATAATTTAGTGTATACATCAATGGCAATACCTACTTGGAATTCTTGAAAAAAATCAAATAGGTACGTGTAATTAGGCTTTTAATTTCCATTAAAAATAGCATAATGGGGTACTATCTACGTTCGTTCATTATTATAATCATAATTGGCTTTATCTTCTAGTTCATAGCAGTAATTATTTCAACGTGTAATTACAATAAAATACGTTTCTTCTGCAAAACTGATATTTTTATATTTTAAATAAAATTAGTAGTATTCTCCTGACCATATAAATAATAATTTCAAAATTACAATTCCTGGAAACAATAGGTCAATCAAAAAAAACCCAACACAAATTTTCAAAAAATCTGTATTTTACGCACGTTTTGGGTCATTTTTTATACCCATTTTCAGAAACAATGTTAATCATACCATAACAAAAACAATAAAACCACATTGTAGAAATTTAAACAACCAATTTTAAGAAATACGTGCCAAATTAGAAAAGAAATTTCTCACTTTTATAAAAATTCTAAGTAATCATAGTGATTAAGAACCAAACACATGGTTAAGGGCAAAAATAGGTATTAAAAACATTTAATTCTTCATAGCAAATAAATTGTGTTGTAGAAATTGTTCATGGTTCTCAATAGATTGAAATTCTAATTTTAGAAAAATATAATATGCTAAGTGATGAGCTCAAAAGAATGTCGATAAAAAATTCTTATTTTTTTAACATACAACAAATATATCGAAACAAAAAAGAAATAATATAAAATTAAATATGAAAAGTCAATTTAGTAAAATTATATAGCGAGTTATATAGATAGCGTAAAAATCTGCAAACAGACAGGATATTAGTTAAGTCAAAGTATACATGGGAAAGACCGTGAATATCAGTATAAAGCAAGCTTTAAAAAAGGCATTTTAATTGCCAACTCGGTTTCTATGACATTTAAAGTAAGTACTCTTATCCATTATCAAAATGACCTTAACATAATAAGCAAAATATAGGTACAGGGTGATTAAAAAATACTATAAAAAAAAAACCCTTAAAATGGGACCCCAAAATAAGGCAGGAAACACTCTATTCTGGCGCAAAATATTAAAATTTGTTTTCTATTTTTAAGGCCTAGGTCCGTCGAATTTATTCCACTGCTAAATTTTGCAAAAACTATTTAGTGATTTTTTTCTTCAAATCTACGACACTGGATTCAGCATTCTTTAAAACGGTTGTGAACCACATTTGGTATATATTATCATATATTAATGATTATTGTATTTATTGTATTCAAATCAAGACTTCATTTTTTATATACATTTACCTCGACATTTACTTAAGTATAATAATTTTCTAAAAAAAATTTTGGCTGAAAAATTAATAAAAAAAATAATGATCAATTTATTTTTCTAAGCTTGTCAATGGTAGTACTCGACGTAATACGACAACTTGACCCATACCTAAATGAAAAAAAAAAAACAGTAAGTACTCTTTATGCATAGTGAGTAGCTATTTATTTTAGTTTCTCTATAAATTTCAGGCCAAATTTTTATACTTTATGCTTCTACTTGTAATAGTATCTTATTATCTATATTTAATATTTGCATGCATTATTGCCAAGTTATGTCTAAGTACATAGATTTAAATACTTAATGTAAAAAGAAGAAACAACTTATCGAAATGGCAATTTTTAAAATTGTCGCTTTTTTATTTAAATACCTATTTAAAACTAATATATACTATTGAATGATTAGAAAAATACTGATTTTATGTATAAAATTGATTTTATTTAGAAATAATTGGTAGGATGTCTGGAAGACTATTTCTAATTATGCGGTTTAAAAAACCCTAATCAAGCATTTTACATGACCCAAAAATATACTTACTTACAAACTTGTTAACTACATCCGAGACTATATCGATAATAACGACGTCTGGAACGACGTTTAGTAATTTTTGTGAGCAACATAAAGTACCTACTTTTAGAACTAATATTAAACACATATTAATTTACCTTGTCAAATGTCAAGTGCGATGTGTTTTAATTAAGCCCAAGTAATTAATAGTACAAGTACTTATCAAATTGTAAATGTATAGAAGGTACCTAATCATGACAGTGAGGCTAAAAAATCGAATTATATATTTAATTCTTCTCTTCATTTTATACCACCACGAAAAATCGTATTACCTATGTAGAATTCAGACAATTTAAGTTGGAATTATAACATTTCTAATACAAAAAAAAAATTATTAGATACATGGAAATATAAGGTAAAAGTGTAGAAATGCCTTCGGTACGTATTACAAAACCGAGAACATAACAAGTGGGGTTACGCATATTAATATTTCCATTCACTACAGAATGTTTAATCATTCAAAGGCAATGCCTAATGAATATTTACTTTATTATCCTTCAAAAGGAGGAAGAAAAATTTGTTTGAAATGAGAATGATAGATAGCATTCTATTTTGTATGACTGAAATACATGATTGGACATGATTGTGTAATAAACATTCATCGTCGGTCATCAGCATACAATTCTCATCAATAAGACACCATTTTCTAAAATATGTGTGTAGATTCATAAAAATTAATTTTTAGCTAACTATAAGAGAAATACACATAGAGGTCTGAAAAAGTAGACTTTAGTATTTTTAATGTTTGATTTGGTAGGTGAAATCCCAAAAAATCCCACGACATCTTGAGGCAGCTTTGCCCGTAATACTGACAATACTAATACTGTCACCTTGCGTCATTATCAACGTTATTATACTTAATTCCGTCTCCAATTCGCAAATAACGCAGCTTGCATTATTATTTTTTCTTGTTGTACAGGGTGAGACTAACATTGTACAAAAAAATCAATTTTTTGACCAAAAATTTAACAATTCTGAGCAATCTCAGAAAGATTTTTTTGTAAATACATCGGGATGTTTTTGAAATTTTTTCTTTTTTTTCTCTGTAAAAGGTGGGGAAAACATACTATCACATATTTTAAGTAATTTACTTTGTCAAAATTTTATAGTCTCCGAGATACAGGGTGTCGAAATTACAATTTTATTTTAGTTTTTTCTCAATAACTTCATACATATTAGTAAATACATCAAACTTGGTACAGAGTAATTTTCTGGCATGAGAAATTGAAATATGTCCGCGAATTTGCTGTCAATTGTAGAAGGCGCAATCTCCAGTACTTCACATGGATGTAAATCGTCATAACATTTTTGTGACTGTACATCCAGTAGAGACTGTATCTAAAAGATTTTGACAAAATGCTACCACATGTTTCTAGAGCCAAGATATGATGATCCAACCCAATTTACTTTAGTCCAAAATTTGATAGTAGGTACCTACTTAATTGAATAAAGTATGAAAGAAGACAATGGGTTTATGAAATTAAACCTTAAAATCCTATCCAAAAAATGGTTGATCAAGACATTTTTTTAAGAAAGAAAAGGTCAAAGAATAAAAATTATTCATTAAAAAATCAATACACCAGTACACAAAAAAAAATTAGGATTTAAATGCAAATTCGAGGCCATATTTTAATTTCTGATGCCAGAAAGTTTTATGTATTTATTATAATTTATAATCAAGTTATTGAAAAAACACTAAAAAAGTTCAACACCTTATATCTCGGAAACTACCTATAAAATTTTGGACTAAAGTAACTTGATTTAGATCATGATATTTTGGCCCTGGATTATATGTTTTTTTTACAACATTTTACACACACCTTATATGTATAAGTATAGTATTTTTTGAACTATCTTTTATCAAATGCGAAATCCTTGGAACTTGATTGAAATTGTCCTGAATTCTGCAAAATCCCTTGGAAATCTCTATTTTGCGAAATCTTGTCACAATTTTGATCCCAGTGGTTAGATTGTACCGAGAGTGCCTTTCTCTTTAAAAATAATTTTCGATTTATTTTGATCTGCAGATCTATTCTTAATATCTACTTTCAGCGTTCAACAATAGTTCTTTGCTGTTTCACTCATCAATAGAGGTCTAATACAATTTCTAGTTAAAACTTCCAGTAGTTCGAAAACGCATTTGAGGGAGTGCCATTATTATTGCAATAGATTGTACATATTGATTTTAATTCTAACAAAGTGTAAGAATGTTTTTTAAAAAATTAGTCATTCTTGAAGTACCTAGGCTTCGTTGAGTAAAAATTAAGCCGCGATTAGCCAAGTTCTTTTAAAAAGTACAATTTTGTTTTAATAGAACACCTTGAACAATATCGTTTTTGCTAAACCAGGGAGGTGACCAGAGGGGCGTCACAGACCTCCCCCCCCCCATAGTTGGTTTGAACATGGAGAAAAATGTAAACATATTTGAAATAAAAAAAATATAATAAATTTAATAAAATACCAGTAGGTATTATAGATAGGACTGCATTTTCTTTTAGATCCTTCCAACATTTCACTTAACCCCCCTGACAAAATTGGCTAGCTACGGATCTGTGCTAAACTCATTTGTTGATTTAGGTTTTAAAAAACAGAGAAATGGAGTTCACTTAATTTTCTACTGTAGTTATCAGTTCGATGAAATCAGTCTAATTTATTTAAACTTGACTCTTTTTGCTAAAACCAAAATTATTTTTTCGATTTCGACCATTCAAATATCTAATAATTTAGCTGACAAGTTAGCACTATTGACTACATTTAGAGGATTCTTAATTATTTTATATTTTATAGTTAAAAAGAGATTTTTAATATTCACTGTTGATCAAAAGCAATTAATAACTTCATACATAGAAATGAGGAGGCGTGTTATGAATAATGAAATAATTTGTATGTTATAAAATAAGATTAGATTAAATATTAAATTAAATGGTCGATTGAATGCAAACATGTTAATATTTGGATGTTTTTAATGATTGGATTTTATGTAGCATTGAAATTTAAATATAAATTATTGCATACATATAGGTACGTTGCTCAATACAACCCCCGTAATACGTGGTAATACCTATTACAGTTTTTAATAAATCATATACTTAGTTGCGTGTTCTAATTATATTATTTAACAATAACCAATAGCTTACTAAATTAAAAATTGATATAAATTCGGAAAGTACAATAAACTTAGCGCAAACAATGAATTGGCAAGGAAAGCAAGTTAAATATACTCGCGGAATTTTATATTCAACTATAAAAAAGAGGTATGCTTAATTATCTAAGTACTAAGTATATTTACCTTTTACTATGCCCTTCATTTTGTACATTTTGGTCTTCTTTTTGGTCATAGTCATTGTCGAAGTTATTACCTAGAGCCTCGGCTCTTATATCGTCCGTTTTCTTGCAGGAGCCCCCGAGGCATTCCGAATAAAAAGACAAAATAACCACATCAACCAAAAACCAAACCAAAGAGGTTAGGAGTATCACTCTGCAGGTGTGAATTCTCAGTTTTCCATATAACATTTTTTTTAAATATATTTAACTATCCACTACACATCACAAATTGCCACTTCCTCGTTATTATCACAGATTTTTCCTCACAAAAATTAATATTCTTAAATGTCAAACGATATAAACAAGATTTAATTAATAATGTCCTATAAAATGACGCTTTTTAACCCCACAGCCCCATTATTTTGTTAATATTAACTAAAAAATAAGTCAACTAATTGTTCTGTTATTGGTATTATTACTGTTTTCATCTTCACACCTGCATTTACACGATTTTACACGTCGCACATTCCGCGAAGGCAGACATCTGTCAAAAGGCAACCAGCTGCACGCAGCACGCATGCGCCATCTTATACTTGACCTTCGCTGCCGTGTGAATTTCTCTATTTTGAAACGGGAAAATCGCTTCGAGGTATCACGGAAATTGCGTTAGCTATGCCTATTGTTCACCCAGTTTATAATTTGCTTCGGAAAATTATGCTTTATCAAAAAATGAATACCTGGGTCATAGTAAACAAGTGGTTATCCCTATAAGCATTTTGCTACCTAGAAAATGTATTCTAAAAGCGTATTTTATGAAATTTTTTTAATATAAAAGTTTAAGTGAAATATCACTGACTACCAATTTTCTCTTTTTACAGTGATAAATTTTCAAGTACTAGGTTTGAAAACTAAATGCAATAGGTAGGAACGTTATTTGAAACTGATAGAAGTAGGCCACACTCTTATAAGCCCATTTGTATTGCTGGTTGCATATTTTATGCTTTATAATTATGTATTCCTATAACAAGGATAATTAATTCAATTTTGATTGTTGTGTTGTGATGCTAAAGCATTAAAAAAAAATACTGAAATAAAAAATGTTACAATTTATTTTGTTTCAATTATTAAACAGTATTATAAATGATAAATATTAGTCTTTATCCCAATTTTCTTCTTCCAAATTAAAAGCTCTGGTGTCCGGTATGTGAAAGCAAGTTTCCTGAGGTTTTATTTCAGTACTCTCATAAAATAGAGAGTACTTTTCCCTCGAATCACATTCCAGCATGTGGTCACGCAACAAATCTTTGTTTTTGAATCGGTGCAGTGCATTGTAAGGACAAGTCACAAATGAGGGATAGTTCACCATGCAACGTATTATGTGGCGCTGCAAAGAGCTCTCCGTTAGGACATGTAGAGGATTAAATGGGCACTTTACCAATTTCTCTGACCTAAAAGCGTTATATATTGAAAATTTATGCAAATCAAAACTAAATAATCGGTGAATTTATGTACAACAATTCTAGATAAATATTATAATGTTTTGTTGTGATTTATTTCAAATATAGAATGTAGATTTTGAATCTTCTGTAATTTAAAGACTGTTTAATACATATTTGCAAACTTAAAAATGTAAATGGAATAATAAAACATGAAACTTACATTTTAGGTTATAATAAGCAGTTACATGGATAATTATCCAAATATCAACATCAAATATTATTATACTTGAATAAACTGGTAGTTAATAAGTTAATAGTAAAGAAATATGTTCTTGTTTACTTTTAATAAACTTTTAACAAAAAACAACAAACAAACCAAAACAAACAACCACAGCACAAAATTTTATCTATGGTAAATTTCATCAACAAGTGAGGTTTCCTTGTCTGTGGTAATTTTGTTTTTATTACCAGCGGCCTCAAACTGACACGATCAAATTAATTCAAACAGCGGGTATTACAAGTATACAGGTATTTTATTCTCTTATTTATATTATAATATGGAGGGATTTTTTGGAGATAAATGTTTATACAGTGTGTCCACGGATGGAGTTGACAAGAGGAGAAACTCTTTTGTTTTTGACTTTATCAAAAAATGTCACTCTTTATAAAAAGTTCTGCTTCTCGAAAAAATTAAATTCTCATAGAAACTTCTTAGATTAGATATACAGGGTGCTCATAAATTAAGAAAACAAGAAAATACTCAAGAGAAAAGTACCAGTATTTATTATTGTATACAACATTTCTATGAAACAAATCTGTTTATAACTTCAAATAGAGTCCCAATACAAATTTTAAAATCAAAATTTAAATTTTAACATTTACTCTACCTCTACCTCCCACCTCAACACATTTTCCGCTGACTTAATAAATTGTTCAAATAGTTAGCGGCTCATTCAGTGTATGTATTCCTTGGCCCATGTGATCTTTTAATACTTTCCTATCATGTGGCAAACCATTTGAATAAATGTTTTGTTTTAGGGCACCTTGGAGAAAAAAGGCAAGGGGTGTAAGGTTAGGATTGGGCCAAATCTTCCTGTGAGCAGGACAGCCGTCCTGTTGCCAAAACATTTTGGAAACATTTGGTTTACCATTTTTAAATACTTGAGAGCCAGAAGTATGCAATAACCTGTTTTGGCAACAGGACTGCTGTCCTGCTCATTTTACAGCCTTGCTCAGACAATGGTGAAAGGTGGATTGGAAGATTTGGCCCATTATCCTGCTAGATCACCTGTTCTTAGGCCCCTTGACTTTTTCCTAAAACAAAAGGTTTATTCAAATGATCTGCCACATGATATTAAAAGAGCGCATAAAAGAAGAAATAACAAACTATTCGTAGTGTGTAGAGTAAAAGTCAAAATTGAAATTTTGATTTTAAAATTTGTATTAGGACTCTATTTCGGGTTATAAACAGATTTGTTTTATAAAAATGTGTAAAATAATAAATAATGGTATTTCTCTCTTGAGTATTTTCATTTTTTTGTAATTTATGAGCACCCTGTATATCTGATCTAAACGTTTCTATGATAGTATCATTTTTTCGAAAAGCAGAACTTTTTATAAAGAGTGACATTTTTCGATAAAGTGAAAAACAAAAGACTTTCTCCTCTTGTCAACTCCATCCGTGGACACACTGTATATGGAAATGTTTCAAAATTATATAAATGAAAGATTTACGTTTCTAAATAAATTACCTATTTGCTTTAGCTTGTGCTTTAGCCGTAAAAGTGAAGATATACAGGGTATCTCGCATAAGAGCCGATACAGAGCAGGGGGTCCACAATGCAATTTAACCAACCTTACTAATATAAAAAATTGCATCCCTGAGCAGTTATTAGCCGCCAACTAGAACTAGTAGACTACTAGTTACTAGTAGAACTATAAATCTCGAAAAAAAAAATATTTATGTGATTGACCATTGATTTAATCCCAAAAGTCGAACCGACGTCAGCAAAAACAAAAATTGAGGATGCATGGAAATAGGGGTTCACGAGAATGAATCTCATTTAAGCAGGTGGTGACTAAAATGTTAGCTTATTTCCATAAATGGAATAATTCACATAACACAAATAGTAGGTAGGTAGGTACCTACTTATACAGAATACTTAGATAATAGACATATAAGTTCCTTAGAAAAAATGTTTAAACCATAAATGTGTTACCATCAAAACAGAATAAACTGGTATGTGGTCTACGACACGGGCGTAGCCAGGATTTAGTTTTGGGGGGGTTTGGTTTGAAGTAAATAAGACAACAAAAATATACATGAAATTTAATATCTATATATTTATCGGAAAAATTACGACATAGGTATTTATAAAGAAAGTTCTTAACTTTAAATGAAATGGTTAAATTAATTTCGTTCCTCTGCGCTAAATCTAAAACCATTAAAGAAGAAAACTTCGGCTTTTTCTTTTAAATATATCTATTACTTCATCTGCATGAATTTCTGTTCCATAGTGAATGTTCATGAGAGCCAAACCATTAAGTCTGTTTTCACTTGTAGTGTTTCGTAGATAGTTTTTCAGTCTCCTTAGGCTGGAGAAAGACCTTTCTGGGGTAGCAGTGGATACAGGAATGGTAGCCAAGATTTGTAGTAATGTGTAAATATTAAGATAAAGGTTTTTATTGCACATATCTAGGCATTCCACCAAAACCCCCCTCTTGGCTACGCCCGTGGTCTACGATACAAAATAGTTTGGGGACCAATGGATTAGATGAATATGCTTTTAAATAGTACGTAGTTATTAAAAGTAGTTAGCTTTTGTTAAAAGCGTTCTATAATTAGATCACCATAGTGAAATAAGTAAATTACTAATATTGAGCTCCATATACTGGTCGAAATGAGCCTATTTTTGACAAGTAGCTTTAGAATTAAAGTTCACACAGTGGAAAGTTATCCACTTATGTAAAGCAATGCATTTTTTTACCAGATCAAATGACCAACTATCTACCCTATCTGATACAAAAATATACAATTCTTTCCTATAAAATTTTTCTGCTACCATACTGTAAGCTTTGATTACAATATATTTAAAAAAAATATACTACGAAAAAGACAGTTAACAGATGCGTTGGTGATCTATATGCAAAAGATAATGAAATGGGATAAGGTACAAGGACATTCGGCACAAACTCGGTCAGCTGGTGTAAGACACTCTTAATCTATTTTAATTTGACACAGGAAGACTCCTGTTTAAGTTTAAAGAGGGCGAGTACCAAGTAGTTGTAGGAGTCAATGACGCCACGCCTCGCGAGCGTTTAATTCTAATTTGACCTCGTATATTTCGTATTTCGAAAACTACTTATCAGATGAACTTCAAATTTTCTGGATTAACAAAACATCATAAATGCTTCATAAAAATTAGGCAAATAGTATAATTTAAGGTTTGACCAAATTACCTTTATGTGGTAAAAGCAGTTCTGATTATATATACAGGGTGTTAAAAAAAGAGTGTAAAATATTTAAGAAGGTAATAGTATGAACCAAAATAAGCAGAAAAGTCTTAATAAACATGGGTCCGCAAAGTAACAGTTGCGGAGATATGGTAAGTTTTATGTATTTTAGCCCTTTTTTTGTTTTGCAGACGTTGTGTATTTTCATATAATAGTTGGTTGATGTTTAGTGAAATAAACAGTACGTATTTGACAGTTGTTCTCAGTGCACAAGTTTTCTTTCGCTATGGCTGGTTACTCTAACGCAGAATTAACAGACATTCATTTCATGTATGGTCGTGCTAATGGGAACACCACCGAAGCGCGTCTTTATGTTGACGCTTATCCAAATCGCCAGATTCCTTCACAACGCATGTTTGGAAGAATTTACCAAAGATTGCGTGATATCGGTTTCTTGAGCAAACAGTGCCATTTATCCGGAAAACCAAGGTTGTTATCCACTCCTAGAGCAGAAGAACAAAAGTACGAGTGTGCGGAGAATATCAGCCGAGGTAGGAATTAGTGGTCCTCTTGTTTGAAGAATCCTTCACGAGCAACTGCTTTATCCATAACATGTGCAACGAGTACAGGCCTTAAATCCAATAAATGATCATCAAGCACGTTTGGTTTTTTGCCGCTGGTTTCCACGTCATGATGCTGAAGACCCTCGTTTTCTTGCAAACATTATTTTTACTGATGAGGCCGGGTTCACAAGAAATGGAGTGTTTAATTTTCACAATACGCATATTTGGACCGACGAAAATCCTCATGCTCTAATAGAATCTGGACATCAGGCACGTTTTTTATTAAACATTTGGATGGGTATTGTAGGTGACAGGTTTCTAGGTCCTGTTGTTTTACCAAACCCATTAACAGGCGCTGCTTACTTCAACTTTCTGCAGAACACACTGTATGAGTTTTTGGAAAACATTCCTTTGAATCAGAGGCACAATTGTGATTCAAGCTCATTTTTCCATGGCCGTTAGAGAGCATTTACACCAAACTTTTCCACACAGATGGGTAGGAAGGGCCGAACCTGTTTTATGGCCTCCAAGATCGCCGGATCTGAACCCTCTAGATTTCTTTGTTTGGGGATATTTGAAGACATTAGTATATGTTACTCCTGTAAATAGCCTGGAAGAGCTGCAGCTACGGATTAATCAACAGTGTCAAGAAATCCAAACCAAGAAGGGTGTTTTCGAAGGAGTTCGAATATCGTTGAAACGAAGATGTCGTGTCTGCTTGGAAATGAACGGAGGACACTTTGAACATATTCTATAACTTTGTTTTTCCTTTGTCGGTTTATTCCTAATAAAATAAAATGTTTGAAAACGAATAGTGGTCCATATCTCTGCAACCGTTACTTTGCGGACCCATGTTTATTAAGACTTTTCTGCTTATTTTGATTCATACTATTACTTCCTGAAATATTTTACACTCTTTTTTAACACCCTGTATAGTAGTACAGTATACAGATTTGTTAGTAGGTATTTTCTAGAACTCAGGGCGATATTTCTAACAGTGTACCATCCATTTATACCGAAACAGGATCGGTAAGTAATTCTCACCTAAGTTGGCCAGCTTGGCGAGCCATTGATAAGCCCTTCCATTATTGAATCAGCCTGCACTCTCGCAGATAACATATGTGTCAGTGGGTTTCTATTAAACTCCTGAAATGGATGCAAAGGAACAGATTACTCGATTACTCTAGCCTGGCCCATATTCCTGGAACTTAGATTTATAGCTCGGTAATCTCATTGTGTCCACGCTTGTTATCGGTGGGGTAGGACAGTGGTGGCACCAGATCGTAAGACTCCCTAGAATACGCGTTATTGCTTCAAAGTTCAGGTGCATGATTTGAAGACAACAAATTCAGATAATCATACGTCCATTTTTAATTTATTTTTAATACAGGGTGTTCCAAATAACCAAATTTGGTACATGATTGTACTTTGACTATGATATAATTTTAGTGGTGGTTACTCACCTCAATGAATACCTTGTAATTTTCTTATTTGAATTCATTGTCAAACAAGATCATTAATAAACCTAAATCATGTACCAAATTTAATTATTCCAAGTTAAAGTAATTCAGAGATATTAATTTTTTTCGAAATATTTTGTTCCACTTCGAAGGCCTGTAACTCCGATTAGGTGCAAATTTATATTTATGCATGTTTCGTTAAATATCAATATTTTGGAACCCCCTACATTCACCTGCTGTGTCGGTTCTTATGCGGTCCTTAACACCCTATATAATATTAATTTACAGAGGACGTAAGTAAAATATTAGTTAAATTAGAGTACAGTATGTGCAGGGGATTTTTTCGAAAATGTTTCTTTTATTAATTTCAAAGCTACATTAGATATACTCTCGTCAATAATTCAGACGTCTTACGTCATGGCTGACATTACACATCTGTTTTTATTGTCAACGTAATATTCGATATTTGGTAGTGTTGAAAACAATCATTTTTTGCAATTTGGTGCAATATATAATGCAAACTTTTAGTGTAGTATATAGTTTTGCTACTATCAGTTGCAGTTTCTTAAATATTTTGATGAAAATATAGTGAATTATTCATTTGTTCGTATGACGTAAGTCGTCTGAATTCTTGTCGCGAGTATATTTTTTTAAAGCTTGATAGATGGAAACTATGTATACAGATATATTTTTTCAAGAAAAAAATCGATTCAATTAATATGACTAAATATTTTGAATTAAAAAAATGATACGTCACTGTTTTTTCAGATACAAAAATTATTATCTTAATGCGTTTAATTTTTAACAAAAAAAATATCCCTACAATTTTACCTATATGATGCATATTTCGCTTGTCACTGCATCTGCATATTATTGTTATAATTAAACAAATTTCCTATATACATACATTTTTCAATATGTTTTCTCATTTTTCTATTTTCACCATGCACTGTCAAATTTACTTTAATCAGTATATTTCGAAGCCTGGATTTTTTTATTTGAAAACATTTTATGCACAAAAATGTTTTAAATTGCATTATTATTTTAAAAACTTCTCAAAACTCCTTACTTTGTTATTTTCTCAATTTCTAATTGTATTGAAGCTTGTGGATTTCTATACTTTCACAACTGTTATATCTTAGCCTAGGTTAATCTGCACTATTATCTGCATTATTAGCCTTAACTGAGAGCTTTGACCTGGCCTGTTGCTCTCGGGCTAGCTTCTTCATCGTGACTGAGCCACTATTCCTTCGCAGCAAAGGTTTTACATAATTATCACTGATGATGCTTAACATGAAGAACGGTTAAACGTTTAACAAGCATGGGATGCGACATTGCGAAACAATGGAACTAAGGTTAAAAATACATGGGTACATTAATTCTGTAACTGGTAGCGACCAGTTACCTAGGACACGATATAACCAACCGCAAAACCGTAGTAAATTAAATATATTTCTATTTCATAATTTCAAAAATCTATGGACCTATTAATCACTTGTAAACCTTTTTTACGCCGCATATGCTTTTTCGTTTTGCGACATCTTCAAGTTTAGCAATTTACCAGTACATTGAACGGGAGTTTTGAGTGATATTCTGTAAAATATGGCAAATAGCTTTCTGTAAATAACATACACCACAAAGGATACATATCTTGTTTGTTCAGTCTATTGGACAGCTACATAATGTACACTATATATTATCTATATAAAAAATACAACGTAAAATATGAAATACTACATATTAACTATATAAAAAATATAACATAAAATATGAAATGAACCTATGGTGTGACACATATATACAGTGCTTTCGAAAAGTAGCGAATAAATTCATTATTTTTGAAATTGAGAAGGTTTCGAAAAAATCACCTGGCACGTCGATTTTGTTTTTAAAAATGGCACTTTTTGACATACGACCCATATTTGACGTCATCGTTGTTCGAAATATGACGTCATCGACAATTTTTTTAAATAGCAACCCCCAATTTTGAGCATGCCAATTGAAAGAGCGTGTCATTCTATATACACATCATGAAAAATTATGGTGTTACATAACAAAAATTTCAAGAAAATAATGTAAAGATTTTAAAATTTAATTTTCACAATACTGAAAATGATAACGATTATGTAAAAAATCGACTAAATTAAATGTTCAAATTGTGCACCGTTGGCTGACTGACAGCAGCCAAGACGATTAATAAATTCTTTTTGGACATTATCAATAACTTCAGGAAGTATACGATGTATCTCGTGACGAATTCTTGCTTTTAAATCTTCTAAATTAACCGGTCTAGTAACGTATACTTTGCTTTTTAAGTATCCCCACAAGAAATAATCTAGGGGTGTCAAATCAGGCGATCTGGCTGGCCACTCAATCGGCCCCCTTCTCCTTATCCAACGATTCGGGAACAGCTCATATAAATAAGCACGGACAGGTGTTGCATAATGGGGAGGAGCACCATCTTGTTGAAAGAAAATGTTATTTCTTGAAAGATCATGTCCCCTCTATATCTGGATATAAAGTTATTAGTTCAGGATTGAGGTCGTCTCGAAGAAAATCCAAATATCTTACACCAGTTAGGTTGACGTCAAAGAAATAGGGACCCAGAATTCTTCCGTCGACTATGCCGCACCATACATTTACTTTCTGGGGACTTTGAGTGTAATACTCCATCATCCATCGGGGATTCTCGGTAGCCCAATAACGACAGTTTGCCTATTGGCATGGCCGTTCAAATCAAACGTAGCCTCTTCAGAAAAAATTACATTTTTTACGAAATTATTATCATTATTGCATAGATCGCAGAATTCATTTCTCCGATCAAAGTCGTCTTGAGATAGCTCATGAACAAGGCATACCTTATAAGAACTTTGCTTTCTTCATAATTTTGTAAACTGTGGATGCTGCCATATTGAAATCAGAAGCCAATTGGTTAAGTGTTGAGTGATGGTTTTCTTGTATTGCCAACAAAACATGAAGCTCATCATCTACTGATTTTGACGGTCGACCAGATTTAGGAAGATCACGAACATGTCCAAAGTTACGGTATTTAGACTCAATATTGCTTACCATGCTTTGGCTAATGGGATGTCGATTTCATTGCACTCAGCATTTCAAACAGGATTATTTCAAAAATGGTTACTCCTACCGACGTCAGCAAGGTATACCTTTTTCAAATAAAACAGGTAGAAGAATCGATTGTATCGATAATCAGATGGATACACTAAGCTGCAAAAGAGTTCTGTTATTTAAAAGAAACATGGTGTGCCACAAATAGCGCCCTCTACTGGTGACGTCAAAATTAGAAACAAATTTGAATTTCTCGTCCGCTAAAACCCCCGATATACAAATTTTATGTAAATATTTGGATTTCTTAAGAAGTTATTTACAAATATCGAAAATAAAATTTTAACTTTGAGACCCTGTATTTTTTTTATTATGCGACTTCGGACATAGAGGTATGTTAGATTAAATCGATTTATTTTTACCTAAGGAATCTGTGGTATCATTTTTGCTACTTCATTTAAAAACACCCTGTATATTTTTATTCAAGTATGTACTAGGCTTATTGTCAAATGAAACAATAATCAATTATATAAATCAATGACCCAAAATTTATCAGTTTGTATCAAATAGGATCGAATAGGATCTTGAAAATAAAGTTCGGTCTACGATTTTTGTTCATATAAAATATTTTACTTAAAATAGACTTTAATTTATCGCATAGTTTTCCGATTCAAATTTGAAATTTGAACCACCCTGTGTTTTGACCTGGAGCGCAAAATTTTTAACAGTGTAGAAAATAATATAATAAACGACAATGGGGACTTATCTGCTAGACTCAAATTTAAATTAGACCACACACAGTTTGCTGCAAATTGCTTCTAAACGAATCGAAGCCCAACCAAGCACGAAATGACCCTCTGGTGGGTATAAATACGCAGCCCTGCCAGAGACATCTCAGAAAGTCGTCGAGTTCCATCAAGTAACATTCTAGTACACCAAGAAAACTATACAAGGCACTAAAAACAGAAAAATACAATTTTGTTTTTCTTCCAACATGATACAGTTTAAGAAAATACCACCCAGTAAGTCCGTTATACTTCTCTTACTATTTTTGACGACCAATGCTTGTGGCTTTCTCCGAGAAAACCAAAATGACTACGAAGTGTCAAGAAAAACCCAAACCCGCTACTCCATGGATTTGCAACAGTCCCAAAACATGCCCATTCGTAGAGTGGGTATCAATAGAGAAATCAACGAAAAAGACGGAAACGCAGAACGTCTCTATGATCGCCGCAGCTTTAGAACTGGTACCATTGACAGAACTGACAATATCCAAAGCCGAGAGAAATACATTGAACGACAACAGCCATCAAGGGTAGATGTACGCGCAGACGTCAACAACAACCGAGAGCTTTCAACCGGAAACTCACAATTCCAAATTACAAGAGAAAACAGGCAATCATCCGAATCTACCTTTACCAGACAGAACAACCAAAGACAATTAAACGTCCGTCGTTTTGATGAAAGAACTATGATATCCAGAAATAGACAACACGATGAAAGATCACTAGCAGCAATAACTGAAAGAGATCTTGATCGCAGATTTGATAGATCTTCTGATGCCCGTGATCGCAGAAATTTAAAAATTAGAAACCTGGATCGTCGCATCAGTCAACAAAGACTCAATACTGAAAGAAGATCTGCTGGCATCCAAAAAATGCGTCGAGAAACTGTAAGTGAGCGCCAAGAAGTTCCCGATAGACAACTTCAGTCACGAAGAACTACAGACAGAGAAGTGCCTCAAAAACAATTAAGCAGCAGACAAATTGAGGAACGTCGATCTGACAGACTGGTTGAAAACCGGTTATCTCCTGACTCCTCTAGTCGATCTATTCATTCTGTTGATGTACGAGATCGAAGAGCTTCTGGTGAACGAAATTTAGACCAAAGACGATCCACTGAACGTGTTGAAAGGATGAATTCTGAAAAAACTCTTATGGAGCGACGCTCTGTAGAGAATCGTGACCGTAGAGTCTCAGAAGTTCGCAATGTTGACCGAAGGTCATCATCTACTGAAGAACGCAACATCAACCAAATACGATCATCCAGAGACCGTTCAGAAAGGATGGATACTAGAGAAACACCTTTGACCAGGCGCTCTGTAGAACATCGTGATCGCAGAAATTCTGAAATACGCAATATCAACCAAAGGCGATCATTTTCTGAAGAGCGCAACATCAACCAAATACGATCAAGAAGTAGACGTTCAGAAAAGATTAATTCTAGAGAAAATTTCTTAGCAAGGCGCTCTGTGGAAGATCCTAGTAGGAACATCGGATCGTCTGAAATTCTGAAATACGCAATATCAACCAAAGGCGATCATTTTCTGAAGAGCGCAACATCAACCAAATACGATCTAGAGAACGTTCAGAGAGGATTGATTCTAGAGATTCTTCTTTGGAAAGGCGTTCTGTACAAAATCGTGACCGCAGTATCTTCGAATTTCGCAACATAGATCAAAGACGATCATTTTCTGAAGAACGTAACATCGACCAAATACGTTCATCTAGAGAACCTTCAGAGAGGATTGATTCTAGAGAAACATCTTTGGAAAGGCGTTCTGTACAAAATCGTGACCGCAGAATCTTCGAATTTCGCAACCTAAATCAAAGGAAATTATCTTCTGAAGAACGTAACATCGACCAAATACGTTCGTCTAGAGAGCCTTCTGAGAGAATTGATTCTAGAGAAACCTCTTTGGAAAGGCGTTCTGTACAAAATCGTGACCGCAGAATCTCCGAAATTCGCAACTTAAACCAAAGGAAATCATCTTCTGAAGAACGTAACGTGGACCAAATTCGATCCTCTACAGAAAGTTTAGAGAGAACGAACTCTAGAGAAAATCGTCTCCAAAGACGTACTGTTACAAATCGAGATCGTCACGATACGGATCGATTAACAAGTGAACAACGTCAAATTCACTCTACAGAGCGTTTGGAATTCAATGCCAATCGTAGATTAGCTGATCGCTCTGACTCAAGAGAAAGATTGTCTAGGAATTCAGAACACACTGAGAATATCAGAACTGCTAGGGAAGATCGTACACGAGACCAACCTCACAGGGAAGCTCGCCTATCCAGGCATTTAACTCAAGTCACCACCGAACGTGTAGACCGTCGTGATCAAATACTGTCTGAAAGACACGACCGTGTATCTCATATAAGAACTACAAACCGCTTACAAAGAATTGCTTCCGGAGAGAGAACAATTTCTTTACAAAACCCTGATGAACAAAAAGTTTCAGATGCTCGTAGCTTCTCTAGAGAAGATCGTTTCATCGATAACCGTCAACTATCTAGAAGTGACTCCACTAGATATATCCGAGACAATATTAACTCCAGGGATGTTCGTCCAACCTACAGGAAGGATTCTAGTAGAAACTCCCGAGAAAACCGGAGAGTTAGCGAAAATTCCAGGAGGGAAAACATACAAATTACTGACAGATACAATCCTCTTACGGCAGATTCCCAAAGATATTTCGAAAAAATTGTTTCTCAAAGGACAAGAAGGGACTCCATAAGAAATACAGCAACACCAGCTCTAGGTTTAGAAAGAAATATTAATATTAATGATACATACACATGGGTTAATACGGTTAAAATCATTCTTGCTGCTTTCTTAGTAGGGCAGATCTTCGTCAACTCTTCCAAGGCCAACAGATTCAGGTAGGTAACATTTTTTGTTATTGGTTAATGCAAAAATATTAATATTTCTTGACTCAAAATAACACCACAAAACTTCTATAAACCAACAAGGGTTTCAATGCTTTGTGAATACATTTCTGACACATTTAATTCCTCATAATTAAAATTTGGCAAAACAATGGATGCAGTTGTTGCCAATCATTTTCAAGCGTTACGAAACACTTGTTGATAGTTACTATGCCAATACTAGAATAAAAATAACGTGTACATATTATGCACCAGAAAAATAGTGATGTATTGGTAGCTGTTATATATAAGAACACTTATATTTATATATGGATAAACATATTTTTCTCTTCTAGATTCCACAATATCTTGTCTGTGGCAACTGCAATGAAGGAAAAGGTACAGTAAATCTGTACAAAGGAAGTAACATTTATTTTTTTACGGCAGTCTTTACAATGATGACAAACGCAATGCTCCAAGGTACCTTCTGTAGTATAGTAGAATTATATGGTAATATCACTTAGGCATAGTTATTGATTATATTAAATATAAACAATAGTATAATCATACCGACTGCGAATTCTATCAAAACCTTCAAGCAAATCATATATTTATTATAATGTGTAAAATAAATAAATAAGTGTTAGTGAATCTTTGTTTTCCTTACTAAGTCCCATAAATATCATTTTTGTTTGCAATTTATTCTTAAACTCTCTTCCAATATAATCATATACAGGGTGTTCAGAATGTAAGTGCAAATACTGAAGGCTTGCATGCAAAAGCAATAAAAGAACTTATGAAATGTCTAAAACAAATAGTTTTCCTACAAATACATTTCAAAAACACAAATACAACTCAATATAATTCAAAACTGTGCTACAAAATTGCAAATTAAGGTAAAGTTAAGGAAAAGCGATATTGTTGAATTTTGGATTACTAAATGTATTATGAAATTTACATGCATTGTATTAATATCTAAAATAAAATGAATCCGTTTTGTTATGTTAGACAGTTATTTTGTTTCTAAGGTCGCCGCATTTCTCACCGTAAAACGATCAAATTTGTGATGATAGACACAGAAATCTCGAAAAATAAAACACGTAGAACAAAAGTAATATTCTTGATGTTTTGTTTATCCACTTTTACTACTTAGATTCTCCTCAAATAAAATAATAACTTTTATCGTCACATTTTAATAATTATTTTCACATACTTATAAACAAAAATTAACAATCTTATATGCAGAACCATGTAAGTTTATGTTATCACAATATTTACATATACAGCTAAACTGAAAAACAAACGTATTTTGAAAGATTTTTGTACCTAAAAACTTGTTAGTTAGACTGCTTTCTGTTGTTATATATTCGTTTTACATCGGTATCTTTGAATATTCGCAGGTGGCTTGAGATAACGTTCCTGTTATTTGGTAAGCTCTGTTATTCAGTTCTTAAATGTCTAAAATTATTTGTATTTGTAGAAAACACT
This sequence comes from Monochamus saltuarius, assembly GCA_025584915.1. Classification (NCBI taxonomy): domain Eukaryota; kingdom Metazoa; phylum Arthropoda; class Insecta; order Coleoptera; family Cerambycidae; genus Monochamus; species Monochamus saltuarius. The sequence goes on along the minus strand of CM046727.1, from coordinate 16,480,088 downwards.
ATTTCAATAATACAACGAGGTATTGATTTATATGACCAAATAAAAAAATACATATTATATATCACTTAAAAACAAATTTTAAATAGAATTGTATTTCGACAAAATATAGAGAATGCTCCATTAAAAAAAACATTATCTTGGTCTATAACCTGAAAATATTACCTCAGATAAAACTGAGTAAGTCACTGGATTATACGGAAAAACATATGAGAATCAGTGTTTAGATATTCCAAAATGTTCAACGTATCCATGTTGCAAAATAGTGCATTTTTCAATTTCCTCCTGTGAGGAAGAAACGGAGAGTGCTATGAAAATTCTGTTAACACATTCAATTGTTTCTCGAAAGACGCCATACTCCTCGGAAACGGCTTCACCGATTTTTATGAAATTTTATATGTATATTCGGTAGGTCTGAGAATCGGTCGTAATCTATTTTTCACATCCCTAAGTGATAAATGTGGTCCACCCCATATATATATTTTTTAATTATTGGACAAAAGTTTTTATTTTTATTTTTTTATGATGTGGCATTAAAAAATATATACAACCCTTAATTTTCACCCTTCTATGACAAACCCCTCTTTTTTAATAGCCACTAGATCAGTTATCCCCGCCAGGCGTCTACCGGTGTCACTTCTCACCACAAACCTAGAAAAAAATATAGACAGCGTCGGTTCATGATATAAGTCACGTGACAGGTGCTGCGTTTTCTAGGGACCTAAGGTCCAAAAAATTGATATTTTGTTTGCTTTATGTTGGCGGTTGTGCAAATATGATGGCTGCATTGCAATATGAAATTAACTAACTTGCGCCCATTTTAAATGTCATTAAAATTCTAAAATGTGACATGAATGTGACCAACCACAGTAAACAAATGAGATTCACGCTACAATACAACCAACGTAAATTGACATAAAAACCAAGTTTTAGTGATTCTGTATCATTTAGGGCAGCCATGATTTAGCGGTTGCCGGCAATATGACAATGGCACAGTCTATATTTTTTCTAGGTTTGTGCTTCTCACCCAGTAAACAACACGGAGTAGGGATGAGAACGAAGCTGACTAGCAAAATATTCACTAGAAATAATTCATATGGCAAAACAACGTTTGCCGGGTCACCTAGTATTAGCATAAAATTCAATCATTTCAATTATGTTTGCCTTTATTCTGTCCCAACAAACATTTGTTACTTTGGAAAATCAAACGAAGTGAAACCCATAAAACTTCATTATGACAAATTAAATGCTTTCAAGAATCACAACTAAAGATATTTTTCACTGAACGCTACATTTGATTTCCTGCTGTCAAAAATACGTTTCACTTCAAGTGAAGTTACATTATTCTTTATTTACAGTACGTATGGTCAGGTGTTTGACCTTACCAACTAAAAAAAGGTTCATTAAACGAAACATGAAAGCGTACGTACCCACAACGCTTTTCTATTCCGTGCCAAAATTGATTAACCGATGCTTTGAAAGTGTTATTTCTCAAATGCGTGATAAATTTGAAGTGGCACTTCGTTTAAAATAATATATTTCAGAAATGCTGGTGCCAAGTTGTGGTTAAAAGATTGGCAATCGAGTTAAAATTAATGTAAGAGCTTTTTTATGTACATATAGACGTCTGCATATGTCTTTGATTTTACCACTCTACAAGGAGTATACCACTGATTAATGGTTTCAACTTACTTCAGTTTTTTTTTGTCAAAAAAATGCCAATACTTAAATTTGATGTTTGAGAATCGTACTCTATTCGATGTCCAGAAACTAGTGGTTAAAAATGATAGAGAATAGAAGGAAAGACAAAATAATGTCAGTACTTCACATACATTTTTGTTCCAGATGGGTTCAAAATTAATTTTTGCAATTTATACAATTTTGACGATGCTGTTAATTTTGACATTTTGCGTTCGCAGTTCAACTCCCCCATCAATTTGCTACAAAAAAGCTATAGGTACAATGTTTTATTTGATATCTTTTATATTTTTTATATAAACGCATATTTAATTATGTATGTAATACTAATTAATTAATAATGAAGTTAGTACTTTCAGGCAAAAAGATGAAAATAACATGTTGTTTCGTATATAATGAAGGCGTTTACATAATTTTAAAAAATGTATAGAAGCTCGAGGTGTTTATATTGAAAATATGCCGTATTACTATTCATTATTTTATTTTTTTTGCCCGGAAATACTAACTTCATTATTAATACAATTTAATGCGAGAGATCAATGAGATCAATGAACAGTTTAAACTTTTTTGTAGATATATTTATTGCATATTTTATAACAAAGGTGAATCCCAAATAAGTTTTAAGCAAAAAAGGTATACTTGTTTCATTTTGATAAAAAGTCTCGTTTTCGAGATATTCGAACATCAATTTTTCAATGCATGTTGGCTTTATGATAACAGTCGACTATGATAATTGAAACTAAATCTAGTAGGCTTTGACTTAAAAAACTATTGCTATTGCAAGCAAATGAAATGTTGTGTCTTTACATGAAAGCAAAAGTCAGAAGTTGTCAAAAAACTACGCTCCAGTTGCTTTTATGATAAAAAAAACAATAAAAAATGCCGCGATATAATACATTTATGGATTCTGAAATGCAAGGCATTGATTTGTATATGCTCAAGTAAATTTCAATAGCCGTACAGAAACTAGAAGATATTTTCAACTGTATCCAAACCGCAGACAGCCAGATCGTAACATTTATTATAGATTTTTTTTCTGATTGAGTGAAGAAAAGGATGGGTCATTCAAAAATGGTGACTTCAGTATGGTGAGTATAGTTGATAATCCTGAGATAACAAGGTTACGTGCAGCAACAGGAGTGAATATAACAATAACTCCAAAAGTTTTCTATGACGAAAGACTTTATCCATATTTACCCCTATCCAGAATTTGTTGCCTAACGACTTACCTGCAACTTTTTATTACAAAAATAAGGTAACGAACCTGCATTCCTAAATAAGAAATCGTGGAGTATTTAATTGAAGAAAAAACCACACTTGAGAATAAAAAAATCCTCATTTAGGGTAACACATTTCCAGCCTGAAATTTACATTAATGTTTGGTGAGGCGTTATTGATGATTCTTTAGTTGGGCCGTATATGAATTACCAGCCCGCCTTAATGCTGACGTGTATTTGAGATTTCTGCAAGGTAATTAATAAATTAAATAAGTGATCAAAATTTATTAGAGAATGTTCGACGTGCAGCAACAAGGCTTTCCTTTGGACGGTTGAGGCCCTCATATACTGAACGTTTGTCAATGGCCAAGGTTACTGATTTTCAACAGCGTCGTCTTCGTGGTGACTTAATTCTAACTTTTAAGGTCTTAAGACACAATTTTGGAAATCTGTCTCTTCTATATACACTTAACACAGACTGCCGATTACGAGGCCATGAATTAAAATTAAAAAAGGACCTTCCTACCAATCTATGTGGAAAAGTTTGGTGTAAATGCTCTCTAACGGCCATGGAAAAATGAGCTGGAGCACCATCATGCTGGAACCGCATTTGTTGCCTCTCATTCAAAGGAATGTCTTCCAAAAACTCATACAGTGTGTTCTGCAGAAAGTTGAGGTAAGCAGTGCCTGTTAATCGGTTTGGTAAAACAACAGGACCTAGAAACCTGTCACCTAAAATACCCATCTAAATGATTAATGAAAACCTGTTTTATGGCCTCCAAGATCGCCTGATCTGAACCCTCTAGATTTCTTTGTTTGGGGATATTTGAAGACATTAGTGTATGGTACTCCTGTAAATAGCCTGGAAGAGCTACAGTTACGGACTAATCAAAAGTGTCAAGAAATCCAAACCAAGGAGGGTGTTTTCGAAAGAGTTCGAATATCGTTGAGACGAAGATGTCGTGCCTGCTTGGAAATGGACGGAGGGCACTTTGAATATCTTCTGTAACTTTGTTTTTTGTTTGTTAAAAGCTTCCTTTGTCGGTTTATTCCTAATAAAATAAAATGTTTGAAAAACGAATAGTGGTCCATATCTCCGCAACCGTTACTTTGCGGACGCAAGTTTATTAAGACTTTTCTGCTTATTTTGGTTCATACTATTACCTCCTGAAATATTTTACACTTTTTTTTAACACCCTGTATTGAAAATGACCTTACATCAGAACATATCGTCCTTCAAAAAAAACCTCCCTATCCCTAATTTCAAAAAAAATCTTTAAAACTTTTTGAAATATTGACAAAAACAATTTAATAATTTTGACTTCTACACACAATTCTACAATAATTATTGTGCGAGATTCACCCGTTAACTTATTTTTGGTAATTTTTTGTTATTTGAATCCTTCTCAAGTGGCACACCTATGGAAACTTGTCCACTGCAGTTTGTACTTTTCTTACTAATCTAAATGCTGTAAATTAGTCACTCTCTCCTATATTCAAATTTTGTGAAAAATTATTTTAGCATTGACATTAGCGCCTTCGCCAAAATTTAGAAAATGTTTGATTACAAATATTTCTCTAATACATATTTTATGATTTTTTTCAGAAACTTTTCACTGAAAGAAGTATCTAATTAAATAATAGTTTAATGTCTGTTAAGGTAAATAAAACAAAGTTGTTTGTAAAATAACTATTATTTTAAAAAAATTATAAAATGCAACAATGTTTAACACATACAACATAAAACGAATCTTATCAGTACAAAACAAGAAGAACAAGTGCTTGTTTAATACATTTAAGGTACGGTACACATGTAATAATTAGTCAGACTTTTACGAGATGGCGTTAAATATCTAAATCGTCGCTGTAAAAGAATTCTGTGAGGGGGCCGAAAAGGTATACCGCAGGGGTCTCTTCTGGGTTGCCCAGGAATTCGGCGTAGAGTTCTTGATATCTGGAAAGGGTGATGCCCCCTCTCCTTCTGTCATCGTCCTGAAAAAGTAAAAAATAATGCAGGAAAAAATCAGTACCAATGGGGATTTAGAAACTTGTGTTTATACAGGCTGTTCCACAATATACAGGGTGTCCGGGAAAATGTGGGAAATCTCTCGGGTGCAGATAGAACATGAAAATATAAAAGGACAAGATCCTATCAAATGTTTTCCTACAGGCTCTCTCTACAGAGATATGTGTCCCTGAAGGACGCAGATGGAAATCGGTTTTTCTTGAATAACTTATAAAGTACTTAATATAATTTAATAAAAATTTAATGTGATGGACACTAATAAAGACCTCTTAAAATAGTGTTCTTGAAACATATTCAGCTTTTTTAGTTTTCCAGAGACGGGCTAAGCTTTACAACTTAATGGTAGCTTCAACTTTAGACTAAAAAAAGGTACTCTTGTCTATTGTCGATAAAATGGACCGTTTACGAGAAGAGATATAATAAACGAATTCATGTTTTATTTTAAATCTGATCACAATACTGGTATTTTTCTATTTCTTTCAAATACACTGTATTCAAATTTGACATGAAATAACCCTATAAAATTTTAATGGATAAAAACAATATATTATGTCGTTTTAAAGATAAACTTGGCACCTTCTACAGATAACAACAAAACTATAATCAAATTGAATTCTCAATAAAATAATTATCCTTAAAATGTGTGCAAATATTTTGGTTTTTGAGAAGACCATTAAAAATATTGATTACATATTTCTTTATCTACCATTACTTGTGAGAGATACTGCATAAAGCAAGAAATATGATTTAAGTTTATACAAAATTTTTTAATATTATGTTAATCAGATTTTATAATTATTTAAAATTGTATTAACTAGAGAAACGTTGATACTAAGTTAAAAAAATAGTTTACACAAGAACTAATTTCGATAAACATTTTTGACTATATCTTACTTTTTATGAGTTCAAAGTAAAATAACGAATCTTTATGAACTCATAAAAATATATCGAATAAATAAGTAAGTATACTCGTAATTTTGTACTAAAGAGTAAATAATGTCTTCATATTTAAACCGATCTTGTAAATTTATCAATATAAACATGATCTGTATAAGGTATGGCTAATAATATTAAAAATAAAGTCGTTGCTTGAAAATGTATAGACAATTAAAAAAAATTTCAAATTATACCTTTTTTAAGTTATGTGCATCTCAAAAGGAATAGCCAATTAGTTTAAGAAAAACAAATAAGAAAATGAAAAATGTACATAGTTATATTTTTCTATATGCAGTCACCATGCCCATTGTAAATATTTTCGATATGGTGGAACAAGTTTGCACCTAAAATTTGTTCTATAAAAACGAATTCTCAGATTAATTTTCTCCTTAAATCCTATAGATTAGTGCAAAGCTATACAAAGTGTCCAGAATATGAGTACCTTTATTTTGCTGTATAATAAATTCTACCAAACAAAATATGTACGACTTAACAATTTTTTTCCTCTGACCAGAATAGAATTGTACCAGCAAATAGGTCTTGAATATGTAACAACGTCGATCGCATACCATGTCAGGTGTTTGTAGCTACATAATAATTACCAATACTCCTAAAAATACTTACTGTGAATGGTTTTCTTACAGCTATTTTCACAATACAGAAAAACATGTGAAACATATACAGGTGTTCAATGACATATGTTGCTTGCGAGAAGCGTGTACCGTACAAACCCCTCGTATTTCATTTCATGCAGCTGGTTATGGAGGGTTACTATAAACTGTTCCATTTTTGTTTATGTACACTCACAAATATCAAGCAAGCACCAAGTATAGAAAAACGAAACGCACTATGAACATTACTACTATGACTAATAACCCTTTTAGGTTTACAGCAGTAGGTGTAATTCCTAAATTGTTAACTCCCTGTATTTTAAAGACTTCAAAATAATAACTCTGGGTAGCTTCAACCTTTGACTAAAGAAAAGATGCTTTTGTTTACTGTCGATAAAATGAACAGCTTACGAAAAAAAGTTTGACCTATGCTCACATTGTGAACCCTTAAGTTCTTAAATAATTTCGATAAGATGCGAGCTGGGACACCACTGCGTTTTTTTAAATTTTGTATTTTTTCAGATTAAACATATTAAAATAAAACTTTTCTATTTGAATGACTTTCGTATCGCACTTTGATGCAGAGAAAAGACAAATCATGGCCTTTTTTTACTAAAAATAAATCATTCATTCGTATTATTTGTCTCGTAATCGGTTCATTGTATCGACAATAGACAAGAACACGATTTTTTAGTCTAAGGTTCAAGCTAATCAGATTTATTATTTTAAAGTCTTTATCATACAGGGTGTTAAAAATGTAGGTCTCTGGTAAACTAAAAAAGCTAAATACCTATGTTTCAAGGACACTATTTTAAAAGATCCTTACTAGTGTCCAACACATTAAATGTTTATTAAATGATATTGAGTACCTACTCTAAAAGCTATTCAAGAAAAACCGATTTTTAGCGGCGTCCTTCAGAGACATATATCTCCGTAAGAAGGGAATGTAGGAAAAAATTATAGGAACTTCTTATTTTTCATGTTCTATCTGTACCCGTGATATTTCCCACATTTTCCCGGACACCTTGTAGGCAAACAAATTACGTTACAGGACCTACAGGTGGAACTTAACCTTAGTTGTACCTTAGTTTGTAATTTCGAACACAGTTTTGCATTTTATTGCAGTTATATTTTTATTTTTAAAGTGTATTTGTAGAAAAACTATTTGTTTTAGACATTTTTTGTTGCTTTTGATCAGATATACAAGCCCTTTTATATTTCGGACATTGTATTTAAAAATATTACAACATTCTGTGCATTCACAACTGCCCGCAAACAAAAATGTTACTGTGTTAAAGAAATTCAAAAAAGAATTATGTCTCTTGTTGTTAAAATGTATACCTGTATTTTACTCGTTTCGGGAATTCGATTCTTGTATTTTAACTCTTGATGTATAAATAATTAATTTATCACGTATTTTAATTAGGGTTCCCAATCGTCCCGGTTTGGCCGGGATTAACCAGGAATAAGAAAGTTTGTCCCGGCAAAAGTTTTGCCTTGGCCGGAACATAAAAAATCCCGGAAATCGTTAAAATCGGAAATACAACTGAGACTAAATTTTGATTTAAAATGTGAGGACTTTTTGGCTCTAGTTAAATCAGACCAAAAACTGCTTCAAGCTGCTGGATTTCAACAAAAATATAGAATTAAGTAGCAATGAAAGTAAAAAAGGTTTATTTTGTAGTTTACTATAAAATTTATTTTTGTCAATAATATTTATTAGTATTGTTAAGTAGGTACTTTACCATTAACCTACTTCCTAGTCCTAGTTACCAAAGTTATGTTTTATGTTTATGAATTTGTTGTTTTTTCCTTAGATTTTATGTTTAAAAATTAAAAAAAGTGTGTGCAATATATATTTCTAATGTTTGATGTTTTCAATTATTTGGAAACGTAAAAACAATTGTCCCGGAATGACCGATGGTCAAGTTGGGAACCCTAATTTTAATGATTGATTTCTTTTTTTGAGAATACATACGAAATTTAACATGGAGCTGAAGAATTTCCAGTTTCAAAAAACTTGTTGCATAATATCAAAAGTTTGTTGTTTGACATGGTGACTATTTATAAAAATAACGTAATTATGTACTTTACCAATTATACATTTTATATTTCCCTATTTGTTTTATACCGATTGGCCCTTATTTGACGCAACATCTAATGTGTATAAATTCGCCCACTTTTCTGCATCGACTACATTTCTTCGAATTTCAAGAATAATCAGAAGCGTAAAATAACGCAGCAATAGTAATTTGTTAGTTTCGATCATTAATCTTAGCTTTAATTCGTGTTTGAACATTAAAATCAAAACCGTGCCGTATCTGCTGAAATATTAACATGACTATTTATACGTGGTCATTATGGCGTGACTGTTTTACTGCTTCGTATATTTCTCTCGCTGGTAAATATTTGGCATGGCATTATACCGAGTTAATTAATATGAAAAAAAATTGGAAAGATCCTGGTTGTTCTGTATAACAGAATTTTAAAATGAATGACTTTACCACGTCTGTATGAGCGGTTATAATTAGTTTTCTGATTTTCACGTAACCGTTGCTTGAGTGACTGTAGGTAGGTCTTATAAACATATGTTAAAATAGTGTATTTATTTAACTAGGATATTTATATCAACTGGTTATTATGTAATGGGGAAGTTGCATGAATTTTATATTATTGGTTTGAAATGTATTAAAGGATAATCTTGCAAACATATTGAAAGATGAGGACATGTCGTCAGTTTGGAACAAGACAGTCTTAACTCAAAATTTTTATTTTTCAAGATTTAGTGGTGTATCAACTCCAAATATTGCATATTTCTATGTGTAACAGAGTTACAAGTGAACTTTGCTTAATAACCGTCGAATGGCGCTGCGTTGAAATGTCACATCTCCAACATTGGTTTTGTGCTTTAGACAAAACTGTCACAATTACTAATTAGTCGTGCTGTGACGTTTAATGAGATGAGATGAGCAAATTTTGGAAAATAGTGTCACAAGTCGAAGTTATATCAATAAGAAACTAGTTTCTTTATGTGTATTTATATGCAAAACTGTCACATCTTTAAATAGACCAGTCATTCTCATAAGCTAAGTACCTTTTTTGTTCCCATTTCATACAATAAACCGTAATATTTTGCGCAGTATTATAAATATTTTTATAATAATCTTTAAAATTGTATTATTTTAGTCTACTTTAATAAAATAATTTAGTTTATTAGAAATGTATTTCATTTTATTACCTAAACTCATGTTGAAAAACTTGTAAAAAAATATGTGAAAGAGAGTCACAACTCGGAATTATTTAACAAAAATAACAATAACAAAGTGCCAAAAACCAAAGTAAACAAAAATTTTATTAAAAATACTAAGAACTATCCACACAAACATTTTAACATGATTCAAACATTATATATTTATTTATTTTCCAATATTTAGAGTAAGATTATGTATAAAACTTTACTGAGCTCTCCTGAAAATTTACATTTTTTGGGTTACGACAGTCTTGTTCCAAACTGACGATGTGTTTGGTGGCAATAATAACATAATAATTAAAATATTAACATTAATAAATTGCCATAGAACCACGTGATCGAAAACGCGATATTATTGGTGTGACGTTACACGCCGTTTAGCGCAGTTTGTTTCCGTGGATACAGGTGGAGGTTACGGTGGTGGTGATGTAAACAGGCGTTTGTTTCTTGTGTTTTTGCGTTTTTGTGGCAATTTTGTTTACTTCTTGTTTTAATTTGAAAAGTAATAAGTAAAGATAATGAATACTGATATTTAATATTTATTAATTATTTAAAATTAATTTAATACATGTATTGCTATTTACCACTAATTTTATTTATCCTTAAACATTTTGAAAAAATCCTTGTTTATTACTTTTGCTTATTATATTTTCAGAATAAAACAAGTAAATTAATGTAGATCAGATAGCAAAGTTTTATAAATGTCTCAAATAATATTCTACATCGCCTAAATGGTAGGAGCAAATACAGAACATGTTATTAATAATGTCTTTATTAACAGGATAAAAAGTATAACAAAGATTAAGATAACTGGTGGCGCCGTTTGATTTTACTCGCTCTTCCATGTAACCACCAAAAGAGATAAAAATTGAAAAAACTATAGTATGACAATAATATAACGTAAAACAAAGGTATTTATGAAATTATACAGAACTTATAAACCTGCATACATAACAAAATTAAAAATAGCTGTTGAGATAGAATATATAAAATAATTGTATAAGTAAAAATTAGGTATTTCTGTGTGACAAAATGAATTGTTTTAGCCTTCTGCGAAAAGATGAAACAGTGGGGACACTTTTAATATTATCATCGATTTTATTATACAGCTTGACAGCGTTGTAGGAAAATGATTTCAAATATTCGGCACAGTGTGATGCTTCGGAACAGTATAAAGATTTCGGAATCTCGTGTTTCGGTTATGAACGTTATTACCTTTCACCAGCTTTTTATGCAAATATAGAGGAGATTGATTTTTGTTAACTTTATAAATCAGAGAGGACAATTTTAAAACATATACTATTCACTTAGTTTGAGCCATTTAAGACTCTTTATAACATGCCGTTACATGATCAAATTTCTTTAACCCAAATGAATATTTTAGGCAACTGTTTTGTATTTTCTGCAATGAATATTTGTCAGATTCTAACAAGCAAGGCCAATAAACAGTAGCACAATAATTTAACGGCGATAAAACTAAAGTTTCACAGAATTTTAATTTAATTTCTTTGCAGTGTCTTTATGCATATAAAGTAATTTCAATCTACCGTAACACTTTCTAACTAAATAGTTAACATGACTCTGAAACTTTAGATTAACATCTAGATATAAACCGAGGTTTTTAAAGTGATCTTGAGGTTGTATTACTTTATCATTTATAAGTACTTGAAAATCAGGATGCATGCCGATAATTCGTCTCTGCTTACCAAACAAAAGTAACTGCGTTTTTTGTTTCGGTGAAAATAAGTTTGTGAGCAACACAAAAATTTGACAATAATTTTAAATCATTATTAATTCTATCAACCGCATTGTTAATTTCAGTACTTAGAAATGCATGATAAATATGCGTGTCATTCGCATATTGATGTATTTGACAGCTCTCTAAACAGCTATACAAATCTGCAGTATAGACAGAGAATAAAAGGGGACCTAAAATGCTTCCCTGGGGAACTCCCTTCCTAATAATTTTAAAATCAGAATATTGGCCACAACATACTACCCGCTGCCGCCTACCAGATAAGTAATTTTTGAAAAATAGAGTTGAGACAGTACCAGTGCCGAACCATTTAAATTGATTAATATATCATGGTCCAAGGTGTCGAAAGCTTTGCTTAGATCAAGTAGAATTAAACATGTATTATGGTTAATATCATTCGATTTAAATATGTTGTCAGTAACATCTAAAAGAGCTGTTTCTGTGCTATGATTCTCACGAAACCCTGACTGATGTGGTGGTATTAATTTATTATTTGTAAGAAAATTATTAAATTGCTCAAATATAATTTTTTCTAACACTTTAGACAGAGTTGGTAGTATGCTGATTGGCCGGAAATTAACTAAATCCGATGAGCTCAATGTTTTAGGTATCGGATGTATATTGGCATCCTTCCAAATGTCAGGAAATTCACCAGACGACAAACATTTATTTATTACAAAAGTAAAATAATCAGATATATGCGGAAAAAATAACTCTAACATCTTAATATTTAGACCGTCCACGCCTATAGCATTAGACTTCAATTTTCTAATTAATAAATGAGACAAATTGTATAAGTCTGCTTTGCCATTGATTTTCTAAACGGGCTGTATACATTATGGTAGGTTAATAGAAAAATTTAATTGATTCCTTACAACTTTAGATTTTGATTTTTTCGATGAACTTAAAACCTATCTGTATTTGCAATCAAATTTACATTAAAATGATATTCAGAAACAATGTTGCAATGCGTGTTTTCGTCGCGCCTCATTGCCCTAAACCACATTTTTCTTTTCATTTTTTCGCACGGTAAAATATTTTTTCTTAGCCGCTGTATGTTCGTACATAATGGCATAATGCAATACTTCTTACATTTGCCTGATGAGATGCATTCTATATGCTCATTTTACGAGTCTATTTTGCAACTTTATGCAACATCGAGGGTAAACCGCAATGGAATTTTAGTGTACACTCACATGGAATTAGTGGAATTACCTCTGGAATTAGAAGAATTAGTCCTGGAATTAGTGAAATCAGTCGTGGAATTAGTAGAATTAGTCGTGAAATTACTGGAATTGGTCTGGAATTAGTCTGGAATTAGTTCTGGAATTAGTGCACATTTGTGCATATTCTGACAACAATGTTAATCCAAAAATCTAAAAACATTGTGCGCAATACGGTGCAAGTGGCAATAGTGGCGCATATTTTTTATGTCTTGACTGGGGTGTTCGCTCACGATTTAGTTTACGTCGAGATTATTATTATATTATATAAATATTGTTAGATAATTTTACGCAGTCAGTTATTCAAAACAATGGTATATAAGAAAACTAATGGAACGGAGATTGATTGAACAGTATAGAATAAATTTTTTAAAAACAAAATCAGCCACACTTACAACCACATTTGTATGGCCACGTCAAAATGACACGGATATTGTATGTAAAGAATATATTTTTATGGTCCACTTAATTTAGTTGGATGTGAACCATTTGAATTAAAACGCCAATATTATCTCAACATAGTTAAAAATATGAGCCGACTAAGAAGTAGAAACGTGGTTTTTATTATTCTAATACTTAATATTATTATCCTGGAGGTTATCCTGATATCCTGATATGTATTTATAAGTGTATATTATAATTTTTAGTTTAGTTTAGTTAGTTTCGTATGTTTATTATTTAGAAAATTTGTTTATATTCTGGTTAAAAGTGACAGTATAACTTTCTTGTGATCTAGTGTTTAGTTTTAGTCTGATTAAATTGAGTTTTAAATTATTTGTTGATTTATTTCGTGATATTTACTGGTAAGTTCTTTGTTGGTTTAGTTTGTATGCCAGTAAAATCGGTAGAATAATTTATCTGTCTCTAGTTTTGACAGATAATTGCTCTTGCTTCTTTTTGTTTAGTTATAATAATTCTTAAATCTGTGACTATGACTACAGCAGTGTGTTTTACTTTCTGTTTTTTTAAATAAATTGTAAATCCAGCCTGAAAAATATTTTTGTTTGTTTTATATATATTTTAAAATATTTTTTTCTTTATATATTTATATGGTTATCCTCTAAGTAATAAAAATACGTTTGTTGCTAAACGTTAAGGTTGTCCATCAAAAATAAAAGAGACCAGCTCCATTTTGGATAAACTTGCAAGGGAATATTTCTAGTGATAATTGTAAGTTTTAGCAATAATCCAGGTATATTACTTATAATTTATTCAAGGTTCTGTACATTATTTTTGAAGGAGAAGTGTTTGGGAATACTTGAATTTGTGGTAGAAATATAAGTGGTGGAATTAGCGAAATTAGTAATTGAATTAACTTAAATTAGTGAAAGCTGAATTAGTGACAACAGTATTACAATTAGTGGAAGTATTCCTGACTAATTCCACTAATTCCCTGAATTCCCTGAACTAGTGGAATTAGTCGAGTTATTAGAGGCATTACTTGGAAATAGTTGGAATTAGTGTACAAGATTCCGGGCCGCGGTTTGCCCTCGTTCAATACTAATGTCTATTTAACACAGTAACAACTAATAATATTATAAATGACAAATTAACTCTTCTAAACGTATGTATTGCGTTGTCCGAAAATGTAAATCGTATACAAATGTGAACTAAAAGGCGCCTACAGACACACGAACATTTCTTGAGATATGTACGCGCGTACTTGTACGCGCGTACATGTACGTTTTATTCGAATTGCCTACACACGTTTTGATAATTTTCTATTCAATTTGCTAAAAACATGGCGACAGTGAGTAATCACGATTTAAATTTATTAGCAGTGGCGTGTGTGTGCATAATAAAAAATCGATTTTCGCATATAAATCTACTGGAAGAACTTCGTTTAGAACTGGATGATTATCGAAATTATCTTCGTAGGTATGGACGAAGATAGCTATGTATTACTTTTAAATTTAGCAACACCACTAATCCAGAAACAAGACACGTGCATGAGGTCTGCCATATTACCACATGAAAGATTATCAGTTACCCTGTGGAAGGAATTATGAAGATTTTAAATTTTCTAGTATCATCGCACCTCAATCGCTAAGTAAAATAATTCCAGAGATCTGCAATGCTATTTCGTTAAAAATTCCTTCGAATAATTCGTACTATCAGCTATGATTTAAATTAAAAACAGTTAACACGTGGGTGGACACCACGAACCGCACTGATATTATTCGCGATACATAAGTCCGTTTTGGCTACACACAGAAAGATATGTACGTGCAACTTGTACGCGCGTACAAAATTCAAGCAGCGACTGAATACATCTTCGACGGATATTTTAGAGAGATATTGTCTACACACGACGGATATGTACGCGCGTACTTGTACGCGCGTACATATCTCAAGAAATGTTCGTGTGTCTGTAGGCGCCTAAAGCACACTGCTGTATTCAGGAATACACGTGCGAACGGCGTCTGACGTCACCGGTCTACGCTGTGACGACGATCGTTTTGTGAGGGCGTGGCCAGACTAAATTTTTAAATATCGTTTTTAGGCTTATTTTTCCACGAAATTGTCTAGGGCAAACGCCATTTCGATTAAATTAATACATTTTTTCTGCTACACGTAATGGGCCTTCCAACAGGGACTTCCGAACTTTGACAGTTGATAACGGCCATCTTGCTGAAGCTACATCTGTCAAATTAGTTGTCATTTATTCAGTCTGTTTTGCCAAATCACCATGGACGGATATAGCATTCAACAACACGTGCAAATAATAAAATTGTTTCATCAAAATGGGTGTTCTGTTCGGGCAACGTACCGCGCGCTTCGCCCATTTTACGGTCGCCATAATCGTCCTACCGAGAGGACTATTCGCAATGTGGTGGATAAATTTGAATCCACTGGTTCAGTAAACGATCGACCAACACCTGTACGTCTACGAAACGCCAGATCTGCCGAAAACATAATCGCTGTCCGTGAGAGTGTGCAGCAGAATCCGAGGCAGTCGATCACAAGAATTCGACCACAACTTGGCGAATTTTGCGTCGTGACTTGGGCCTGCACCCGTACAAAATTCAACTGACCCAGGAACTGAAGGTAAACGACCATAGACAACAACGTGTGTTCGCTGAATGGGCTCTGGAGCAGTTGGCCACTGACCCTAATTTTCACCGAAAAATCATCTTCAGAGTTGAGACCCATTTCTGGATGAATGGGTACGTGAACAAACAAAATTGTCGAATTTGGGACGATACCAATCCACATGAGATCTAAGAGTGTCCAATGTATCCCGAAAAAGTCACTGTTTGGTGTGGATTTTGAGCTGGCGGCGTCATCAGTTCATATTTCTTTGAGAACGACATTGGCCAGGCCATCACTGTCAATGGCGAGCGCTATAGGTCGATGATTACCAACTTCTTTTGGCCTGAATTGGATGATCTGGACACCAACGACATGTGGTTTCAACAGGACGGCGCTACGTGCCACACAGCTCATGCCACATTGGATATTCTGCACGAGCGATTTGAGGCCATGGTCATCTCACGTGGAGGTGATGTGAACTGGCCACCGAAATCGTGCGATTTGACCCCATTAGACTTTTTCTTGTGGGGTTTTCTTAAGTCGCAGGTGTATGCGAATAACCCATGCCATCGGTCATTGGACATTTCGGATGCGCTCCACCCAGAGAAGCAGTTGAACGATGTTACATTCCACACATAATGGCATCAATAGGTCTTTCAAACGAATAAAACATTTCTATATCTCACGAGCGCTTAATGAAAGACTCATTATTTGAAAAAATCGCGCAATTTCCCCATTGCTATTACTGATCTTTTTTTCCGTGTAGGAGGTATATCTAAATTTGTGTAGCAAAAATTTGTTTGGTATTTGTTGCATAAATAATTATTGTGTGATACCACCGTAACAGTGTGTGACATTTGGGATATCTAGAGTCTAATCCGAATTCCCATACCCAGATATATTGTACAAGTTCATTACCTAGGAACAGATAGTTATATCTCATAACTTATATTACATACATTCTAAAATACAAATAAACAGCCGTGAGTTATTAATAAATTGAAATATTAGCGGCATAGTAACTAATTCTTCTGTTGTCCATTGGCTTTGGCCACAACATAGGCTAAAAATACCCATCCATAATTTATCCAATAAGCAAAGAAAACTTTAATTAATTTTCGTTTACTGCTAATGGCTGTGCATGAGCGAATTAAGTTTTTAAAGTAGCCAGTGCCAAATCGTTGGCAATTCAGAAGATGATTAATACACATAGCAGTGCACATTTCTGATGGCAGCACTGATTACAATGTGACATAAGTTTACCTTCTAAATTAATTTCAACGTGGGTTTTATTATCTTATATTTTATTGGGTTGAAATTTAGTTGTTTACTGTTAGTGTAAGAATATAACATTTTAAGAATTTTTGTATCTCTATAAATATAATAGATGTGAAAGATTTATATATGCTCATCAGTCCAATATCTGAAAAATGAGGCATAGGCATCTATGTTCTGTAAAAATTCATATAGAAATGACAAAAGTTAATGCTACTTCTCTGGGTTTCTATGGATGCTTTTAAGAGCTACCATTTAAAAAGTGTACAATAAATGTACAGGGTGTAACTTTAAGTGGGAATCAGTTCTTTTAGGGGTAATAACCCAACTAGCAAAATGTAACTTTAAAAGAAGCGAATTATTTTATAACTATTGAATAGCGTTGTTTAATGAACAATTTGATTTTATAGAGCAAATAATTGTGACAATTTTGTTGGTGAAGAAAGTAATTGTGTAAAATTGTTTTATACTGGTTTTTACAAAATGTTTTATAGAACACATGTTACAGTTCTTTAAATTTTTTATAAAAGTATTATAATGCGTTATACAACATTTAAAAATATATATATAAGGATTGTAAACATATTGTGTAAGAGTCGTATACTTGGGCAAATGACTTTTAATTATAACCTTATAAAATAGTTGTATTAACATGTTTCATTAAGGAAATATCAAGAAATTCATTATTATTAGCCTCGAAATGCGCTTATTTATAAAAAAAGTTTTATAATTGTTTAATCTATAAAAATATTCTGTTTTATAAATTTGTTGTAAAACAAAATTGTGGCTTGAGAAAACATAATTATTGTATATTTCGCGTAATAAAATTCTAAACCTAACCTCAATTTTAGAATAATGTGTGGAATAAAAAAGTCTCGAAATTATATCTAAAACATGATTTTATTAATTTTGAAAGATTATTATTTTATAATAAGATCATTAAATAAGTATAATTATACAATGATAATATAAAAGAAAGCATAACTTTAATATTTTTTCAATTTATTTTGTATAATTTTAAAGAAAATGTGGTCTAAACTAAAGCGCATAATTTTTTTGTCACAAACATATCTATAGTTTCTCAATAGAATTTGCACAAAATTGAAACACGAGATTGTTGAAAGCACAAATAATTATGAATCTGCATTATACATCAGTCCTAAAATGATTTGGTTTTAATATTCTTTACTAAAAAATATAATGTTTCTTTAAATAATACCAAAATATAGACTACAAAACATTTTTTTTAGTTGCTGTATAAAATGGATTTAAAAGTTTTGTGTACATTTTTTTTATAAAACTGTTACATTACCAAAGTGTTTTATAAAAGTGAGCCTTTTTCGATTCTATAAGTATCGTATAAAGGCATTTAATCACGTTATATGAATTTGAAGCTCCTATAAAATTTATTTTATAGCAATTTATACAATCTATAAAATTTATTTTGCTAGTTGGGAAGTACGTGCTCCCTAAATTACTAATCTGAAATTCTTTTATGTTTAATCAATTAAATAGTAGATTTAAATTTTTGTCTACCTCACCATTGGGCAGCATGAAAATTCGGTTGTCAGTACTGCCTATTGTTAACATTAAAATAATAAAATTACCCGACTTTCTTTTAAATTATGAACACATAATATGCGTTTCTAAATTTCAAAATTAGTTTAGTATAAATGTGCCCAACTCAAAATTGCACCATGTGTTGAGACATCTGTTAATATATTTATTGTTACTTGTCGTTTCCTACGTTACTTTTAAGTATATATACACGACAATTTTTGTTTTTATGAGTTTTGGTTTTGTCAGATAATATAATGTCAAAAAGTCACTTGTGTGTAATAAAAATCTATTGATACGTGCTGTATTTACTTTTCGAGAGAAAAAGAACCTGTGTGGAAGCTGTATGGACGGGTAGTTCATGTGGTCTCTACACGCGATATAATGGCGACCGTGACAGGACTCTCTATGTAGTGGAAAAACGTTTTGTTACCAAGTCAGAGACATTTGTGATTTCGAGACGATAAACTTTTGCACCGTTTGTGTACTGGAATTTTGTCAAACGAGTGTTGTTTTGAACAGAGTTTATCATGGATCTGAACGTGGAACAAAATAAAAGACGTCGTAAAGTATTGCGTACTGTATTTACAAAGAATGCTGGTGACTTAGAAGCCCTTTTGACAGGTAGTGACCGATCTCCAGTTAGTTTAAGAGACATTCAGGTGTCCTGGGAGCTGCTTGTACAAAAACACGATAATTTAACAATGGTAGATCGTGACATCTATGAAGCACTTCTAGCAGACGATGCAACTGAAGAGGGTTCGTTGTTAACAGAAATGGAACTGTGTGAAAATTACGAAAGGAAATTTACTGATCTGAAAATCCGTTACAATGATGTTGCCTCACATTGTCAGCAAAGAAGAGAGGAAGATGTGCAGTCGGTGAGTTCAGAGGCCAGTAATGTAACAGGTAGGCGTAAATTTAAGCTACCTACTATAGAATTTAAAAAATTTGATGGCAATATTCGAGACTGGTTGTCCTTCTGGGCGCAATTTAAGAAAATACATGATGATCCTGATATCGCTTTGGAAGATAAGATAGAATATTTAACTCAAGCCACAGTGCCAGGCAGCAGGGCTAGACAATTAGTAGACAGCTTTCCTGCAATAGGAAAAATTATGAAAAAATAGTTCAGGGGCTAGAGGCGCGATTCGGTCGAGAAGACCTACAAATAGAGGTGTATGTTCGAGAACTACTGAAGCTCATTCTGCACAATGCCAGGTCACAAAATCATGTAGATATTTTTACATTGTATGATAAGTTAGAGTCTCAAATGAGGGCGTTGGAAACCCTAGGAGTAACGTCCGAAAAATGCTCTGCCATGCTTTTTCCTTTAATAGAGTCGTGTCTACCAGAGGACTTGCTTAGAGTTTGGCAGCGTGTCGTAAGAAGAACATCAACTGATGTGGTGGCAGGAGAGTTAGGGTCAAGCGAATCACTTACTACCAAGTGTTCATTAGAAGGCCAGTTGAAAGATTTAATGAACTTTCTTAAAAGGGAAGTGGAAAACGAACAACGCATTTCTCTGGCTAAGGAAGGATTTGACTTATGTCCCGAAGGTTCGTCTGCAGCAGGAAAGATGTCAAGAGAAGGGCAAAACCTATTGAATCAACTGTAGCGACGGCGAGTACCCTAGTCAGCTGTGATGTTGCCAAATGTGTGTTTTGTGAAGGATCACATGCAAGCGAAGCTTGTTTTAACGCGCAAAATTTCACCTTAGAACACAAACGAGAAATTTTGGCTAATAAAAGAGCGTGTTTTAAGTGTCTCAAAATAGGACATCAAGCCAAGAGGTGCCGTGTACGTTTGAAGTGCATTGTTTGTGCTAAACCGCACGTGCCATTAATTTGTCCAAATCTGCCCGCTCATACACGTGACACCACAACGCGAAACGGTAACATGGACAATAAAGGTGGGGTTAGTGAACAAGCTCTTGCAAACAACACCGACAGCTATGTATTTTTGGAAACTTTGCGCGTTCGAGTAAATGGACGGTGCAGTTCACAGTATGTTCGAGTTTTAATAGATACTGGTTCACAGAGATCGTATATCATGAGATCAACTGCACAGCAATTAGGTAATCGATCGAAGCGTCGTGTAAAAATCGTACACTGTTTATTTGGTGGTGTTGAACAGACCCAAACACACGAATGTTTTGACGTCAAGTTAAGTGCGGGAGATTTTTCATGCACCTTGGAAGTACTGGACCAGCCTATGATATGTAAGGATGTTTCGCCTGTGTTTGAAGGTCCCTGGATGGAAGAGATCAATGCATTGAATGTGCAGCTTAGTGATGTAAGAGTTACGGGTGACATTGAACTTCTAATTGGTGCTGACTACGCTGGGAGACTCTATACGGGTAGGAGACACATATTAAAATGCGGTTTAATATTAGCCGAAACATTTTGGGATGGACGCTTTCTGGGAGGATGCAGGGTGAACCACGCACCAGTGTGTCCATGGCCGTTCTGTCTCTATTTGTAAACGAATGTCGCATCACAGATTTTTGGCAATTGGATGTGATTGGAATCACTGAACCATCGGAGAAGAGGACTCGTGAAGAAATGGCGCTGGCTGCAAAGATTTTTCTACAAACTGTGACGAAGGATGAAAGCGGACGATATGAGATAAGATTACCATGGTTAGATGAACATCCTACATTACCCAGTAATTATCACTTGGCAAAAAAGAGGTTGGAATCCGTCGTTAGGAAATTAAAGAATGATGGACTTTTTGAAGCTTATGATCGTGTCTTTCAAGAGTGGTTACAGGATGATATCATTGAAGAGGTTGGTTCGGAGGAGGAAATTGTAAGAGGTCATTACCTACCTCATAGACCAGTGTTGAAAGAACACTCAACTACGAGAATCAGGCCTGTATTTGATGCATCGGCTCGAGACAGAGAACATCCATCATTGAATCACTGTTTGGAGAAAGGAGAGAATCTTATAGAGTTGATTCCTACGAATTTATTGCGATTTAGAGAACAGAGATTTGGCGTCATTTCAGATATACGAAAAGCATTTTTACAAATTGGTGTTTATAAAACTGATAGAGATTTCTTGAAATTCCTATGGACTGATTTCGAAGGAAAGGAGAAAGTGTATCGTCATTGCCGTGTTGTTTGGTGTGAATTGCAGCCCATTTCTGCTTGGGGCGACAATACATTATCATCTTGAGAGAAATTGAAGCAGGACGAGACAACGTATTCGAGGAAAACAATTTCGAAATTATTGAAAAGTTTTACGTGGATAACTGTGTAACAAGCGTAGCCTCTGAGAATGACTTGAATCAGTTTATTTTAGAATCAAGTATGCTTATGGCCGAGGCAAAATTTGATTTACGAGGGTGGGAGTCCACACTAAATTCTTCTGATATTAATGTCGCTGTCCTAGGTCTAACTTGGAATACAAAGAGAGATGTATTGATGATAAACAGTGAATGGCTGAAAGAAATCACCAATCTTAAGGATAAGACTGTTACGAAGAGATTTATCTTATCAACCGCCCAAAAATATTTGACCCCATAGGCTACGTGTCCCCAACCACTTTGATACCCAAGATATTATTACAAAGGACATGGGAACAACAAATGGGTTGGGACACTATAGTAGATCCAGAATTAGAGCGGGTTTTTAAGAGTTGGCTCGATGAACTTCCATACTTGCAAAAATCAGAAATACCCAGATGGATTTGTGCAGGACCAGGCGAGGAACAAATTTGAGCCTGCACACCTTCTGTGATGCCAGTAAAAATGCTTATGCTACAGTAGTTTTCTTAAGGGTTGAACAAGGCAACAGGGTGTCTGTACGATTGCTAGCCGCTAAATCCAGAGTGGCTCCCCTGAAAGTAACAATACCTCGGTTAGAACTACTGGCCGCTACAATAGGAGCCAGGTTAACAAAGTTTGTATTAGAAAACCTTGAAAAGAAATTGAATATTTCTGCTGGAGTGACTCCTCTACTGTTATTTCGTGGATACGAAGACAAGAGCCATGGGCACCGTTTGTAGGAAATCGAATTGTAGAAATCCGTTCGTTAACTTCTATTGAAGCATGGAGGCACGTGCCTGGAGATTTGAATCCAGCGGACTTACCATCCCGAGGCTGTTCTGCGAAAGATTTACTTGAATCTAAATGGTGGGAGGGACCAAAATGGCTTCTTCAACCGCAATCTCTGTGGGTGCAAGAAAATCTAGAGTATAACGAACTAGAAGTGAACAAAGAGAGGAAAAGGAATGTGATTTCCTGCATGTGCATTGATGGTTCTAGCGAATGGCACTTCACTTATTTTTCTAAGTATAATAAAATATTACGTATGATGGCTTGGATTCTGCGTTTTAAACACAACCTTAAAAATGCTACTAATAGACATTCAGGACCGCTGACTGCTGAGGAAATTAATATTGCGGAAGAGTTTGTGTTTAAAGTTGTTCAACAAGAGACATTTACGGGGCCAACTGATAAAACATTGTGTTCTCTTAATCCTTTTTATGACGAACATCAATTATTACGATTAAAATCGTATGTGAGCAATCGACCCGACGTAGACAGTTTTCGATATCCAGTGGTGTTATCTGCAAAACATCCCGTAGTACGTCGACTAGTTTTTGATGTACATGAACAATCGTGTCATCTGGGTACGCAGGGACTATTGAGTTTATTGCGGGAAAAGTTTTGGATAATTGGTGGACGTCGGGCGATCAGGTCGATTATAAACAAATGTGTCGTTTGCAAGAGATATAATGGAACCCCATGTAAAGTTGCAACGCCACCTTTACCGTTGAGTCGTGTACGTGATGCTGCACTATTCGAGGTAACCGGAATAGACTTTGCTGGTCCGTTATTTTTAAAGACTAATGATAAAGTTTGGGTGTGTCTCTTCACGTGTGCGGTGTATCGCGCAGTACACCTAGAACTTTGTACTTCACTATCAACGGCTACTTTCTTACAGGCATTGCGCAGATTTGTAGCACGACGAGGACGACCGCGAGTTATATACAGTGATAATGGTACAAACTTTGTTGGAACCGAAAATGCCTTTAGTAAGATCGACTGGAAACAAATAACGGAAACCACGTCAGTGCAACGTATTCTATGGCGATTCAACCCTCCATCTTCTCCTTGGTGGGGAGGCTTCTGGGAACGCTTAATTGGCATGACAAAGGTTTGCTAAGAAAAGTATTAGGCCGTTCTTGTCTAAATTTTGAAGATCTTATGACACTTATTTGTGATTGTGAATCTATCATCAATTCAAGACCCTAACCTATATGTCGGATGAACCGAAAGATTTGGCTCCTTTAACCCCTATGATGTTCCTACGCGACCTGAGTGAAGATGGTTTGCCTGAGTGTGATGCAGTAGATAGAACATCCTTATGTAGACGGATAATATACAATCAAAAGCTCAGAGAAAGCTTACGGAGTAGGTTCCGTAATGAATATTTGGGAGCATTGAAGAACCAAACCAAATCTTCATCTAAGCAAGACCAAGTTTCTGTAGGACAGGTTGTACTTGTCGGTAATAATCACGATAAGCGTCTAAACTGGCCGCTAGCTCGCATTGTTGAATTAATTCCAGGAAAGATGGTACTGTTCGCTTAGTCCGTGTAAATACAGCTGGTGGAGAACTTCTTCGGACTTTGCAAAACATCTACCCTCTTGAATGTAGTAATGTTACCGAATTTCAAGGTAATTTTCCTAACGAGGCGACTGCTCCTGTTGATGACGGCTGCCCAAACGAAGATAATGAGTACCTAAGAGATTGTGCGGGAGTGCATAATAAAAGCAGAGTACCCGTTGACAAAGTGTTCGTTACGCGAAGTGGACGTTCAGTCAAAAGACCTTGTAGATTTATGGCTAGTTAAACCTTTGTAAACAGTAAAGTAAAACCGATGTCTCTTTTGTTTTATGAGAAATTTGTTTTAGATTCGAAATTCCTCAGGTGTGAGAATGTTGGAGACATCTGTTAATATATTTATTGTTACTTGTCGTTTCCTACGTTACTTTTAAGTATATATACGACAATTTTGTTTTTATGAGTTTTGGTTTTGTCAGAAAATATAATGTCAAAAAAGTCACTTGTGTGTAATAAAAATCTATTGATACGTGCTGTATTTACTTTTCGAGAGAAAAAAACCTGTGTGGAAGCTGTATGGACGGGTAGTTCATGTGGTCTCTACACGCGAAACCATGTATAACATGTATGTTTGGAGAAATTCGAAAATATTGTAAAATACTAGTATATGAAGATTTAACTGTTGTTTTGAAAATGTTATTAAAAAGTTTAGAAGTGCAGAACTTTGTGATTCTACTACTTTCTTCTCAAATCAAATTTGTTATTTATTGTAAAAGATACACATCACCTGAGATAAGTCAATTATTACATATAATAGTTGGTCCTGTACCTAATAAAATAAAAATAAATGCCAAAATTCTAAACCGTATCAAAGTGTCCCGAATTAATGCAACATAGAACAAGAGTAGATTTCTGGAGACAAAATAATGCAATCGAGTCAAACTTACCTTACCATCAAGTTGATGGTTAAAAAGATACCGAGTGCTAAAGTTAAAATTTTTTGATATTTGCAAATAACTTTTCAAAAATCCAAATATTTGGATGCATTTTGGAAGTCGGGGTTTTTTGGTTGCAAATGACATATATATATATATATATATATATATAAAGCTGTTTACAGGCCTTTTAGGCCCAGAGCTGTGTTATTCTCCTCCACTCCATTCTGTCCTTCGCCTTTCTTTTCCAATCCGTTACATTTTTCTCCCTTAGATCTATTGCCACTGCCTCTCTCCATCGCTTCCTCGGTCTACCTCTTTTTCTTGTAGTTAGGTTTACTCCTACTATTTTCTTAACTGCCCTTTTATCTTTCATACGTTCTAGATAGCCTTAGCCACTGCACTTCTCTGGCTTTTACAACTTCGTCTATTGCTGGTGCCTGGTACATTGCATGTATTTCCTCATTATTTCTCCTTACATATAGCCCTCCTCTGTCTTCTTACCCCCTAGAATTCTTCTTAAGATTTTCCTTTCCCACCTTAAAAGGTTTTCTCTTGACTTATTATTGAGAACCCAGGTTTCACTACCATACAGCGCTGTCGGTCTCAAAATTGTTTTATACAGCAAATGACACATTACGCTTTTTTAAACGACATAACTTTTTTGCGGCTTATTCTATCCACCTGAGTGTTGAAACAATCGATTCTCCTACCTTTTTATCTGAAAAAGGTACACCTTGTTGAATTTGGACTAGGCAACAGTTTTCGAAATAATCCTGTTTTCATTTCAGGTAAAGTGCCTCTTCCGTTGAACAGCAAAATGTTACTTGAAAAAGCTATGCAGAATAGTAAATCATGACGACATAGCTATACTCGAATCAAGAATTCAGACGTCTTACGTCACGGCTGACGTTACACATTTGTTTTTATTGTCAACGTAATTTTCGATATTTGGTCGCGTTAAAAACAATGTTTTATTGCAATTTAGTGCAATATATGATGCAAACTTTTAGTGTAGTATATAGTTTTATTACTATCAGTAGCAGTTTCTTAAATATTTTGATGAAAATATAATGAATTGTTCATTTGTTCGTATAACGTAAGTCGTCTGAATTCTTGTCGCGAGTATACAACATTTCAAGAAAATCGGCCTTGCCGATCTTCTTAAAATTTTGCACGCGGTCATAATTTATCATTCTGAATAAGTTTCTCAAGTAACATTTTTCTGTATTTTCAGCGGAAGAAACACTTTACTAGAAACCAAAACAGTTTTTACTTGGTGCATTGAATACTTTAAATAGGATGATTTAGAAAACGGTTACTCCTAACGACTTCAACAAGGTGTATCTTTTCACATAAAAAAGGTAGGAGAATCAATTGTTTCTATAGTCAACATATGACTCATGTCAAATGTAGGATAGTAAACCGCAAAAAAGTTCTGTCGCTTAAGAGCATGATGCGCCTTCTACTGTTGACTACAAAATTAGAAACAAATCGATTTCTAAAATGTATGCACATATTTTAAAAAGTTATTTTATAAATATCAAAAACAAAATTGACATCCTGTATCTTTTTGTAACCATCAATTGACTAAGATAAGTTTGTCTAAATCGCTTTATTTGGTCAGGCCAGAAATCTACTATTGCCCTATGTTGCATCAATTTCGGGACACCCTGAATGTGAGTTTTTGATTTAGTGCGTCATCTATATTGCTATAAAAAGAAATTTTGTTTGTACTTAAATTAAACTATTATATCGCGAGTGACAAACGTCAAAGTAAAGCGTTGACAGTTGCGAAATTTGTTGAAGGATATATCTTGTATTATCAAGAGTGGCAATAAAGATTGTTTGTCTACGTGACGTGTTTTAACGATAACCTAATTTCGAGGTTACAATATTTTCAAGACATCGGTTTAGGGAGTTTTAAACGGATAACCCTATACACATCAAATTTAAAACATTTTTCTCAAAATATTAGCTTGAATTAAAATGTACTTACATTAAGCATATTGTTGAAAGCCTCGTCGACAACTTCAACGTCGTCAATGGCGAACTTTGTGATGCAGTTGAACCTATACTCGTCCGCGGCTATGACGCCATCGTCATTGAGATCCACCATCTTGAAGTTGGAATCGATGAACATTTTCATAGCCTGCGGAAAGTCCTCATATCGTCTGCCCATGCAGCATTGCTGAACGGCCTGCTTGAATTCTTCTACGGTGATTTTGCCGTCCTGCAACAGGTCCTGAATTTTTGGACCACATGTTCTAAGAATTAATATTGTGTGTCTCTGTGTGGGACTCTGTGTAAAAATTTCTAAACATTCACTTTCATTTCAAAAATTTGATGGGCTAAGGGTAATAGTTCAACTTTCGAAGGCCACTATATTTTTATGCAGGACCGGATTAAGGAATAGACGCGCTCCTGACCACCCAAATAGCGAAATGGAAGCGAATTATTTTATAACTATTGAATGGCGTTGTTTAATGAACAATTTGATATTATAGAGCAAAATTGTGATAATTTTGTTCTTGAAGAAAGTAATTGTGTAAAATTGTTTTATAATAGTGTTTTATAGAACAAATATTTTTCAGTTCTTTAAAAATGTTATAAAAGTATTATTATAATGCGCTATATAACATTTAAAAAAAATATTTATTAGGATTGTAAACATATTGTGTAAGAGTTGTATACTTGGGGCAACTGACTTTCAATTATAACTTTATAAAATAGTATTAACGTGTTTTATTAAGGATATATAAGGAAATTAATACGATTATTTTTTAGCCTCGAAATACGCTTATTTAAATAGTTTTTTCAAAAGAGCCGTGAAAGTGTAATTATGGTCAAAGTAAAAATGCAATTAAAGATTGAAAATAAAAAGTTGATAAAAATGTGAGTAAAAAAGTTCTTCGATTTTGAGATACAGGGTGTTCAAATTTTAATCTTTTAATTTTTTTCTCTTGAATATTTTAAAAAAAATTATTATCTAACACAGAAACATTAAACGAAAACAATAACACAAAACAACACACACGAGTCATCACTTTGCCACATTGACTGTCGTATTTTTTTCCTTATAAATGATGCATCCTACGAAAAACATTGAACCAATTTAATTCAGAATTGGGGGCAGATTTCTAAAAAAATATCAAAATAAGATAAGTCAGTGGCGTACCATTTTTTTATTAAAAAAAGGTTGTGGCATTCTCACACGAACGCCACTGGTGCAAGTAGAAATATTCGGATCACCCCAAAAAATGCACATTTATCCCTCCAAAGCGTGTTTCAAATTTCGAGTCAATATCTTTAAAACTCTGAAATAATTAATAATAATAAATAAAAATTTAAACACTCTGTATCTCGAAAACGAAGCATATTTCGACCTACGTTTATATGAACTTTTTTCACAAAATAACTTCGGCAACCACAAAAATATTTCGCACTTATCTAAAAACACCCTGTATAGGTAAGTTTGGTTAAATTACAATATCTAACCCCTGTAGATTAATATCCAAATATCAGGTCATCAGCTCTGAGTAGGATGGAAATTTCCACACAAGATGTAAAAGAAAATAAATAATGCGTGGAGTATCAAAGATCAGAGGATCTATACTTTTTGAATTGCTCACAGTAGTTTAGTGCCCCTGGACCAAGCTCCATGACCCTATTGCCCCTATCCCCTATGATCAATCCGGTCCTGCTTATATTTATTTTTCATGTTTTAGTTTTTCTCATTACAGAAAGCTTTACGTTAAAAATAATAAACTTTATATCTGTTGTGTGAGATCGCACTCACGATTTAGATATCTACGCAAAAGTACAATAAAAATATGTAAAACTATTGCAATCTTTCTCAGAGAAAACTGCTCCTAAAATACTAAGGCTTATCTAACCTATTGTAATTTTCTAAATTTATTCGGACTGGCCCATTTCCATGAATCATTTAGTGCCAATGTTCCCGTTTTCAACTCACTCAACGACTGAAAACGAGAGTTGAACATTTGTAACGTGTTTTATTAATTTTCAACTCACTTTTACTAACCACATATGAATATTATCTTTGATGTGCCCCAATTTTATTTTTTATGGATACATTCATTCTTCTTGTTGAGTATAATGTTCAGATTCATACCCTAATCATTTATTCTCACTCTGAAATTTATCATTCACAAAAAAAAATGTATATCAAGATACAGTAGAGATGGCGTAATTCTCTACTTAGATAAATGGTGGTTAAAAATATAAAAAATTATTATTATGTATTAGATTTTAGGATTTCTCTTTAAAGTAAGATTGGAAAACTAAGCTATAGATTTATTATAAACTAAAATTCAGAAAGACACGCACATTTCAAATTTTGGAGCAACACATTAAACTTTAATAGAAAAATAATAATTCTGTTATTCACAAAAATATACATTTAAAAATACTAAAAATATAACCATTCTCTAACAGTTAAAAAAAGAAAAAACATGGCACTAGATGCATAAAAATTCTCTAAAAAGCATACTACAAAAAATCATCGCACTATTATTGCACTAATTTTGCACTTTTTAGAAAGGATAGGATTTTAATAGGTAAAGGGCATTATAGATTTTGAGTGTAAGATGCAGAAGTGTGTATAGATAAGTGTAACAGTTACTTTATGTTATTTACAAAACTTTAAAGCTCAAACTAAAAAAATAACTTGTTATTTTAAAATATACTCCACATCACTTTTCATACACATGCACAAAACTATATTTTTTAGGTATGTGAGTATTCAAATGGTATACCTAGATGTAGAAAACCATTAAAGCTACTACTACATTATTTTTAATCAGTACTCCACACTTCATCAAAAAAATGTTTTAATTTTGGAAGAACCGCAAAACTTTGTTTAAATATAATTGTATAAGCCATAAGGCCTTGGTGGGATTAAAGTACGATGTAGACAATAATTCACCCAACAAAGTAACTCAGAGCCGGTTTTGTTCTCTTGAAATATTTATTCTATTCAATGCAAACAATATTTTGAACTGTTTCCAAAGCATTCACGCAAGCACAATTAAATGTTTACACTACACTTGATTTAAAGTGTGCTTGACATCATTTTATTACGTAAAACTTTCAAAGTTTATTTAGAAGGAATTCGTACCCTTAGTCCTAAACACTTTCCAGTTTCAAAGAACTTTTCCATTTTATTTGAGAAACTCCTTTATAAATCCATTGTAATTATTGCATAAAATACTTAGATGCCAAAAATGGTGCAATAAATTTTAAGGGTATAGCGTTAGTCAAAAGTGAATATACTACACTATAAATATTTATACAGATTTTGCACACGAATATAAAATAACTTACGATCTACGATCATTTTGTAAACAAGATTTTAGAACAGTTATTCAGTAAATTTTTATTTGATGTAAGTTTGTTAAACCCCACTCAAAAATATGTAGTGAGCCGTTAAAAATTGATGAATTTTTTTTCGGTTATTTAACACAAATACATGTATTAAAAAATTCAAGCATCTTCATAATAATTCATAGAAAAAATCCATATTTGTAAGAAAATAGAGAACACAATTGGAATATTTTTTTGGCACTACTGAACTTCAAAAATGTATTATCTGTCACGAGTTTGTCTCCCAAGTATTTTTAGAATATCGGATACGACATCAAAATATTTGAAAATAGAATTATGTTTTGCCGGTTCACTTTATTAAAAGGTTGTAAATTTTAAACAGTTTGTTACCTAAATATAAACATTGTCAGTTTTAAAAAACACTTAGTATTGAAGATGGTGAGATTGTTCGATATAGCTATTTTTTAAGTAAAATGCACGCTAAAGTGTTGGAACAAAAGTTAACATTTTCAAGTAATTTTTTTTCTAACCCCCAATTATCTGAGCATATTGTCAAATTAGTGTTAAACTAGTTGTCAGTCCAATAACAAGTAATAGTTTTATGTTTTTTTTTTTAATGTACACATCTAGATAATAATGCCATTTGAATATAATATTTACAAGCAGTTAGTATTAAAGCAAGTTAATTCACATAACACAACAGTGGAGGGTGTAGAAGATTAAAATTGTAACAAAAAAATTTCAAATGAAATGTGGAAAACAGAAAAATGAAATAGGGCAGCTAGTAAGACAAACATTAAATAGTAATAACTTTTGTAAATATTGCAGTATACCGTTTCGATCAATTGGATTTAGGTCGGGAAAAGAGCTGCTAGCCGGCATCAATAAAAATATGTTTACAGCTTTAAAAAAATCTATCAGTTCATTATAGACAACTCCTGCTTCTTATATTTATAAGTGAAGCTGCCTCTATTCCAATTTGTTATATTGCAAATTCACATTATCACGAAAGTTGTCTTTGTGATTGTGACCATAGACCGATTCATTGTCAAAAATGTATACCCTTTCAATTTTCTAGAACCACCATTGCAACTCAAAAACACAATTATTTTCCAAAATATAAATCAAATTTTATTATATTTTATATATTTCTAAACGTAATTGGCAGATAGGTTGTAGTCCAAGAGCCAGTGGCCGGCAACCTATAAATAAATGATTATACCTGAAATTTTGCACAGTGAGTCTCTTATACCTATCACTCATGAGGTGATGACTCGCTAAGCCCGGCGAGGCCGACCCAACTGTTACTCAGGTGCGAGAGGTATGAAAATTTAACCAACTTTGTTATTAAATTAACAAAGCTGCCGTTTGAAAATTTTAAAATTTTAGATCTGACAAATGAGGCATCTATTTTTATTATTTATTATATTTAGCACCTTTTTATATTAAAATAATATAAGTAACAAATAATCTCTATTTCTGGCACAGGTTCTGAGATTTGTTGATGTCGATTACAATGCTTGACATTTTTGACAGTTTTTAACGTCAAAATCAGATTTAAGCAAATACTTTTGAAATTTAGAATTTTTGCTAATTTCACAAGTGTCTGCCATGACCTTAGAAGCACGGTAATCGTCTGCCTTTATTATTTTTATATAATAATAATTGTGTATTTTAAAATTTTCAAACGGCAGCTTTGTTAATTTAATAACGAAGTTGGTTACATTTTCATACTTCTTGAACCTGAGTAACTCTTGAGTCGACCTCGCCGGGCTTAGCGAGTCCCACATCATGAGTGATAGGTATAAGACACTCACTGTGCAAAATTTCAGGTATAATCATTTACTTATAGGTTGCCGGCCACTGGCTCTTAGACTATTACTAGTATACTCGAATCAAGAATTCAGACGTCTTACGTCACGGCTGACGTTACACATTTGTTTTTATTGTCAACGTAATTTTCGATATTTAGTCGTGTTAAAAACAATAATTTTTTGCAATTTAGTGCAAAATATGATGCAAACTTTTAGAGTAGTATATAGTTTTATTACTGTCAGTTGCAGTTTCTCAAATACTTTGATGAAAATATAATGAATTATTCATTTGTTCGTATGACGTAAGTCGTCTGAATTCTTGTCGCGAGTTATACCTATACTTAATCCCGTGTATGTACTTATAAAAAAAATGTTGTCATCTCATTCTATCGAAATTTTGTGTTAGTTTAGTTAGATTATAGCTCGTTTATATTTAGTGTTGACATTTTGAATATAACCAAAAATACTCTCTCATTTCTACTATTTGATCTTATAAAGAGTAAACTGGAATAACCAAGTGTCTTATATTTGGTAGAAAAAGTTCGGTATCATCAAAATCAGGATCCAAAACAATGATAAATTTTAGTAATGCACCTCTTTTAGATTTCGTCAGTGTTTATACCAATCTTTTTAAAAATCCTACCTTATTGAAGTCAGCTAGTTCGGCAATTTCCTCCCAAAGGCTCAGCATTATATGTTGATTGTCTTGAAGTCTATTGTAACTAAATTCTCCTTTGCCTTCGATAATTGTTGCTCTCAAAGCCAAACAAGCAAAGTCCCTTTCATCCAAATATCCATTATTATCGATATCTGTAAGAAACAACAGATATTAATACGAACATTTCGAGACATATCATCATATATCAAAATATGCAGTGTCCTTTAAAAACTACAGGGGCAGTAATTTTTATACAAAAAACTTTTTTAACATAAATAACTTAAGTAATACTGAAATACTTGTATTATTAGAATAATTTAAATAATGCAACCTTGTGCAAATTAAAAACTTATTGTAGTAAAATCACTTCAAATCCAATATTTTAGAAAAAACATAACATATAGTTCGTTGACAGTTACGATAAATTAAAATTGTATATGGTTACTGGTTGCCAACAATTTTAAAATGAACATCCTACCACATCACATATTTATTTACTTTAAATACATTAAGTGAAAGTATAAAATTAATATATACAAAATATATAATTGGAAGAAATAAGAGCATTATGTTAGAATGATGGTGTGTAACGATGTTACTAATTTTTTCGGCCAATGATCTGTGGTTACTAAAACTGGTCCTAGTTTCTACTCTAAATAAGACATGTATCCATTTGACAGTGGCGACTCGATAGGGGAAGTAGAAGGATAAATAGGAAATATTTTGCAGCATATTTGTTATTCCATATTAAAAAAGTATACAGTTTTTAAATTAAGTAGTAAAAATGAGACCACAGATTCCTTAAGAGAAAATAAATCGATTTAACCTATACCTATATCCCAAGCCGCATATTAAAAAAGATACAGGGTGTCAAAGTTAAAATTTTATTTTCGATATTTGTAAATAACTTCTTAAATATTTACATAAAATGTGTAAATCGGGGGTGTTTGCGGGCTAGAAATTCAAAATTGTTTCTAATTTTGACGTCACCAGTAGAGGGCGCCACTTGTGACACACCATGTTTCTTTTAAGGTGCCCGTATCTCTCGCCGTAAAATGATCAAATTTGTGGTGTTTTTTAGGTACTGAAATCTCGAAAAATAAAACTCGTAGAGCAAAAGTAATATCAAAAATAGAATTATTGATGTTTTGTTTATCCACTTTTACTATTTAAACTTTCCTCAAATAATGTAATAACTTTTAAAATGGATTTATATGACACACATAATTTCGCTATTCTAACCCCACATTTTAACAATTATTTTCACATACTTATAAACAAAAGTGAACAATCTTATATGCAGAACTATGTAAGTTTATGTTATAACAATGTTTACATCTATAGTTGAATTTAAAAAAATACGTATTTTGAAAGATTTCAGTACCTAAAAATTCATTGGATAGATCGCTTTCTGATGTTAAATATTGATTTTACTTCGGTACCTTTGAATATTTGCAGGTGGCATAAAATAACATCCTTGTTATTTGCTAAACTCTATATTATTCAGTTCTTAAATGTCTAAAATTATTTATATTTGTAGAAAACACTTTTTCAGGAATACGGCGCCCTTAAATAGCAGAACTTGTTTGCAGCTTAGTGAATCTATCTGATCTACCTTTTTATTTGAAACAGGTATACTGTTTTCGAAATAATCCTATTTGAAATATTCAATGCACGGAAGAAAAACTGTTTCAGGGAAAGTGCCATTTCCTCTGAAAATACAGCACGATGTTACTTGGAAAAATTGTTCAGAATGGTAAATTATGGAAACGTACAAAATTTCAAGAATAGCGGCGAAGTTTGATGAAACTTACTTATCGATGATGTCATATGTAAAATGGCTCTGCACTTACAAGTTGATTAATAGTCCTTTCTCATGTTTGCCAAATTTGTCTTGTTTATGTGTTTGAGTTACGGAGATAAGTTTAAACTCCTTTTACGCAATAAGATCATGGCATTGCCAACAAAACACGAAAAGGGCCATAAAATAGAGGCATGCAAACAATACTGACAACTTCATAAAAACGTATTATAATTGTGTAAACAACCGAAGCAGCTTTCGACCTCCGCGTCACCCGATAATTAAGGCCACCTATACGCCTCTCCGTTGCCATAGTAATCGCTGTAAATAAGGCTGATGAACTACAGCGGATTTTGACTGATGCACTTCTTGCTTATGCATTGTACGATATCGGTAATCGCGTTCATTAAGGCTTTATAATATATTTCTTTCGCATCTACAGATTTTGATAAATTATGCAATAAAAATCAATTTTTTTATTGCCAAAATAATGTCCAGTGTACATGCAACAGGTAATTTTAGTTACCTGGCGAACCACCACTGCCATTTCAAAAGGCTTCATTTTTGTTCTCGCGTTGTAAAAATACTGATCAAATCAATTTTATGTGCAGTAAATTAACTTAAAATAAATAAACAAAAGTCAACGGCATTGTAAAAGCCAGTTTTTGTTTTCATATTCACTGAACTTGGGGTATATAAAAATAGGGTGTATAAAAGACTTACATAAAACTGCTTGTTTAAATAAAAGAGATCATCGACCGAAAAGTCTTGGCAGTGTTTTTAGTTTTCTTGTTGGAAATTGTAAGAAAACAGTTTTCAGACAACTTGTCTGCTTGGAAATAACAGCCTCAACATTTGCAGCGGATCTGGTCTATATTTACTCAAGACATTTCTCTTAATACAAATAAAAATAGATATACTTGACGACCATCGTATGAAAATAATAAATTTCTCGATACATAAGTCCAGTCCAAGATATTCTCTGAAAATGTTGATTTATAGCAAATGGGTTGCTATCGGAATAATTCACATTTGGTCTGTTCATTACTTTTTAAATATACATTCAGGGTGTATTAAAATGAAACCACAATTTTGGAAAATCTTGACATTTGGGATTTTCTTAAAAGTCTTAGCCTCTCCTAGGTATTTTACAAAATAATTAAAGTTTCAAAATGAAGTAGACCTTATTCTTTGTTTTAATTAAACTACGTGATACAAATTTTTTTTTACTTGTCCCCTGAATAATGCAGAATAAAAAAAACGAAAAATGTGAACAAATTTTAAGATACTCGTAATAAATTTTAATTTTTGAGAAAAGATGTTATATGGTAACAAGAACATAATTTAATAGTCTGTATGTTCGCTTCTTTTTTCAATCAATTGGCCAAACGAATTATATTATCAACAAAATGAACAGGCATATTGATCCACTCTTCTTGAACTGCTACAGTAAAATCCTGAAGGGTTACAGGGCAGTTTTCTCGATGGGACATTGCTCTGCCAAGGTAATCCTAAACATGTGCAATGGAATTTATATCTAATGAGTTTGCTGATCAATAAATTCTTTGGATATCTCCTGCCTGCAGCATGTGTTGTACTCTTTGCGACGTGTGTCTTAAAAAATGAAATTGAAAATACTTTTATCGCCGTGTGCAGTGAGTGCAAGTGTAAACAACGCGGGCGTGACATGGAAAATTTGCAACTGGCTCGTGGAAGAGATGGAGGTCTAGGGCGTCCACTGCGTATTGCAGCAGTGTGGCGTACGAGGAGGAGCGGTACCATGACCGCCACGATCTCCTGACTTTAATCCTTTGGAAGCAGAAACATTTGTGTTAGTCTGCAAAAACTGGGTAAGACAGACCCAACATTTTGGTCAGGTATGTCAAACTATTTTATTAATTAAAATCACAAATTAATTCTATTAATAATTAATGACAATAGCGGCCAAAACAGTTGAATTTGTTGTATAAAATATGTGTTTTAAGTGTTATTTATTTCTTTCCTTGGAATTTCATTCAATTTTTTGTCCCGTTACCGATTGCATGCTATGCCTTGTCAGATTTTGCAGTGGACCAATATCCAGTGCCGTGCAGAAGTGTATTTTTAGATCATTTTCGAACTGCTTTTTTTGATTTTTTTACAAAATTGTATTTGTGAGAGTCCTCTGTACATTCAAAAATTTTTTCAGATAAGTAGTAGTAAGAATAATAATATTTAAAAAGTAGTGTTTTATTAATATATACATGTTTTGATTTTGACATAAATAGGTAAATACGTTGAACAAGATTCCCATATGTTTTTATGAGTTTTCCAGGTAAATACCGAAAATTAAATCGTGGAAATGTAAATAAATAAGTCATTAAGCTAGTGACCCATTAACCTATGGTTAATTTTAATGTTCCATTTAGTTTTCCTATTTTTACAATTTTACTGACAGGACAAAACAGTCTATTGTAATGTACTTCAGAATCTCTTGCCAAAATCGTAAATATCTAATAAATTTAAGGTGCAAAATTATATGAGTGCGTATATAGATGCAAAAAGGAACATTATTTGTAACCAATTTGAATGTAATAAGCATTTTCAAAAATTATTTGTATAACATATTGACACATTTTCTATTTGATTTGATTTATGATGTATGTCAGATATATTTTTGCTCTTTGGATTTTCAATTCTTTGAAAATTATTGAGAAAAAAGTTTGAAATGTCGGCACGACATAACATTGTTGCTGACGTTTGGCATATTTCTGGATAGTTAGACATAAAATCGTATATTATGTTATGTTTAACATAATGAATTTTAAATTATCTACTGAAAATAAACATTGCTTTTGAAAAATTCTTCAGCGTAAATCGTCGACCACCTTATTTATATATCTTGTTTTATTAGCATTCAAACCTAAAAATACCTTAAAATTACGTAATTATTAAAATCGAGTAACTATATCTGCATTAAATATTAATTTTTTTCTATATAGCAATGTAGGTGTTTGAAATAATGATTAATTTTACTACAGTAAGATCGGACATGTTATTGATGTTGAAATGACAGATATGGTTTTATTATTATTATTTTAATAATTTAATGTACCTAGCTTTGATGTAATTTCTTTTTCTGAAGCTAGTTACGGACGGTGAGCTATAATATATATATTATATCTGATATATTAAAAAAATAAAGTTTGTGATTAAAATGTATAGAACGTTACGCAGTGGCGCTATGTGTGACCAGATGAAAACGAAACAGAGCCATTTTCAGGAACTGCGTCAAAATTGTAGAAAAACGCTCAGACCCGTAAATTTTAGATTAAAGGGGGACATTTTTTGCTGGTATTTTTGACTCCGCCGTTTTCATCCCCAAGCAAGGGTAAGCATCACCCCAAAATATTTAAATGGCATTGGGGGTTGAGCAATATACCAGCAAATATGTCCCCCCGTCTGAGCGTTTTTCTACAAGCTTGACGTAGTTCCTGAAAATTTCTCTGTGTCGTTTTTATTTGGCCGCCCTGTTATTTATGTCTATGCGGTTTACTTGTCTGTGGGAATATATATCAGCACAAAGAAATAAATATATATTATATTATCGCTCACCTCCGTAACTAGCTTTATAGTTAATTCAAAACTATGTTGTAAAAATTTGTTAATAACTAGAAGTTATTTATATTAAACATTGAATTATATTGAAGGTCGCAGTTGTTAATAGTAGACGATTGTATGCCATTCAAACAAATTATCGTTATATACCTACACATTTTATTACATTATGAATGAAATGGATAGGTACAATTGTACCGGGTGTAACAAAGCAGCAGGTCATCTGCCTCCCTTAAAAGATGCAGAGTGTTGAAGTTGAACACTTAAAATTGTTTTCTTGCTTTAATTTGCACTTTGAAATTTATTAGAGATACTTCTTGTTATTAACAAAATCATCACGGTTATTATTGTAAACCACGCTTAAAAAACAAACGTAGTAATAGCGGGAGGGTGGTTGTAGGAAGGGATTGTTTTATTCCCTCCACTTTTATAGAGAGAATATTTTATTACTCTTGATAATTTTTGGACAAACTTAATTTTTGGGATAAATTCGAGTTTTGAGCATTTTTGCAAATTGAGGAGGAGCACCATCGTGCATGAACCACATTTTCCTTCTTATAAGCAGCGGTATATTTTCTAGTTCAGCAGGTAAAGTTGTAAGTTCAGATAGGTTTCTACTTTAAATCTCATAGGAAAAAGGCACTTTACGAGTGAAAATATTAAGACATTTTTCCAAGGGTTACTTAATTTTTCGGATTTAGTAGCACATCTTGCCTCATAAACAGACAGCTGAATACCAGAGGCCACATACCAACATTAACTTATTCTTATCTCTGACAAGAATCATTTCGCTTACCTATTCGAAGACACCCTGTATACAAAAGTGAATATTTCTATAATTATTAATGTTCACAAACTGCTTCACGTTAGTTAAAATTAAATAAAAATAAGGAGTCAAGGTAAATTTAATGAAAAACGTATAAATTGAATTTGCTGAGAAACATCGACGAAACATTCGAGAAACAATTTTGAAACTCCATACCATACTTCCATTACTGTAAAATTATTAAATTTGTGGTGTTCTTAGTGCAGAAATCTAGAAAAATAAACCAAATAGAACAAAAGTAATATCGAAAATGAAAATTTGGATGTTTATTTTGTTTGTTGTACTATTTAAATTTTTCTCAAATAAAATAGTAACTTTCAAAATATTTTGTAAGACATTATTTTACTTTTCTAACCCCATTTTAAAAATTATTTTAACAATATTTACATTTACAGTTCAATTAAAAAAAATCGTATTTTCAAAGATTTTTGTATCTAAAAATCTGTTGGTGAGACTGCTTTTTCTCGTAAGATATTCGTTTTACATACTTTAGTATCTCTAAAAATTCGCAAATAACATGAGAACATTCTTGTTATTTGCTAAGCCTTAGATTATTCAGTTCTTAAATACACAAATAGGTATTCTACAAGATATTAAATGTCTAAAATTGTATTTGTCTTGACAGAAAACACTATTTCAAGAATTCAACGCCCTTAAGGCCGCCGTATTTCTGGCCGTAAAATGATCAAATTTGTGGTATTTTTTAATTACTGAAATCTTAAAAAAATAAAATTCTCCTCAAATAAAATAGTAACTTTTAAAAAACGTTTGTAAGACACACACATTATTTTGCTATTCTAACCCCACATTTTAATAATAATTTTTACATACTTGTAAACAAAAGTAAACAATCTTATAGACAGCACTATTAAGTTTATAGTATAACAATATTTACATTTACAGTTAAATTTAAAAAATACGTATTTTAAAAGATTTCTGTACCTAAAAATTTGTTGGTTAGACCGTTTTCTATCCTTATAATATTCATTTTTCTTTGGTACTTTTGAATATTCGCAGGTGACATGACATAATATTCCTGTTCTTCTATATTATGTTATATCATAAACTTACATGGTTCTGCATATAAGATTACTTTTGTTTATAAGTATCTAAAAATAATTGTTAAAATATGGAGTTAGAATAGCAAAATAATGTGTCATACAAATGCATTTTCAAAGTTATTACATTATTTGAAGAGAATTTAAACAGTAAAAGTGAATAAACATCAAAAATGTTATTATATTTTTGCTCTACGTGTTTAATTTTTCGAGATTTCTGTACATAAAAAACACCACAAATTGAATCATTTTACAGCGAGCAATACGGCGATTGTGTATAGCTCCATAAGTTGTAAAATTGTTTACAGGTTGCAGCTTATATTATATAAAAATTAAACTACTATCGTTAGGTATCTGTATTGACGATGTTTGTAGATATTTATAATAGAAAAGTCTTATACGAAAAAAATTTACCACTAGAACAGTCTTGGACTTAGCGGTTTAATAATGAAATACAAAATCAGCTGATTGCTGTTTTTTGTGACAAAGAATATAACTTTTAGTATTGGATTATGTAAAACAAAATAAGGTTGTATAAAAACGTTTCCGAAGTATTCAATAAACATAACACAAGCTCAGCCTTAATTTTCGTTCAATAAATAAACTTTAATTTAAAAATAACGCAAAGATAAAACATATTCGTATAAGACTTTTCTATTACAAATATCGTCAGGAAGCTGTTTTTTAATTGTTATACATTATACAGGCCGCACCTTGTACATCACTGAAAAATCA